>CM023826.1:1115000-2492500 GCA_013266295.2 Branchiostoma floridae x Branchiostoma japonicum | reverse complement strand
ACTTCTCACGTTTGGTATACAACACAGCGGACCAGTATACGAGGTAGTTTGATTCCCAAGCAATTTTACCTTCACTTGTTACAACCTACTCCTAACAATAGCGCCAACCAACCGCGAAACCCCAGCGCTAGCGACAACAGAAAATAGAGCGGAGAGAAAAAAAAGAAACACAAACAGAGTGCGTGGTGGAGAACTACGAGGGAAACGGGACGATATTGATGTCCAGTTTGCTCAGAACTGACGTCCCAGACTTACCTAGTCATTTGGAGGGATCGGACGTCTCCGCGTGGATCGAATCAATCTCCGAGAGGCGAGCTTTCAGACGCTGCAGACCTTAACATGGCGGCGGACACCTGTCTTACCGACACCGTTATCGGAGTCATTAGCATATGAAAGGAAGGTCGACTCCATAGCGTGACAGGGCTAGCGCGCCGAGGCTCGGGTTACACGGTGTTGACGCTCACCTGAGCTCGCCAGGTACAGGTATGGGCCTCAGGACGCCACAATGTGTCAGCTTAACATCACGAACAAACGTGAGGAGTGTTCAGATATAGAACGGCCAAACTCTGTCTAGCTCTAAGGATGCATGTGAGAGAAATTGTCCTCAGCTAAGGCCAAGGCTTTACATCACGACCAAACGTGAAAAATAAACAAATTTTTAGAACGGCCAAACCCTGTCCAGTTCTAATGATACATACGTGAGAAAACTTGTCCTCAGCTCAGGCCAAAAGCATTTCGAAGCCATGTCTCCTCTAAAGGCCTCTTCTTCTTATTAGATTCACCTACTGCCTTTTCTTCTTATAAGACTTACCTACAAAACGATATAATCTTGTTTTCCAACGTTTTGTCTGCTAATGTAATAAGGTTAAGGTCTGAATGGTTTGCAAATTATCCTTAAAAGCAAGATGTACATGTATTGACCAATGACACGAAAACAGTTTTTGGTTTGCAAAATGAAATACCACTGCACTCACAAAGTCGTACGTACAAGCTTGATATTCACGGCATGCAATATCTGGGTTTATGGAAGTATATCATAGTATCAGCAACAGGAGACCCCAGACTTATCCATTATTGCGAGAAGAAGGCAACACGCAACATTAAAGGATATCTCCACAGAGCCGAGCCCTGCTACAAAGAGTCATACATCTCACCACTGCGTCCATCTATCACAACTTCTCCGTCGCCCAGCGAAGCGAGGGCCCGCTGCATTAAAGATTTATACACGGAGAATGGGCAGAAATCTTCCTCGGGTCAGAGCGTGCCAGGCTGGTGATAAAAGCAATCCATCATATCACGAAAGGCGGGGCAGAAATGGCGTCCAAGTTGAACGTGTTGTGAACTTGAATTTTGTAAACACCGAGGCTGAGTGTAGTGCCGCGAAATTACAGATCTCCAAACACAGTTATTTCCATCAGCGTCTAACGGAGAGGGTGTCATTAGGTAAAACGGTGCGATGCGCACGCTGCTGCCGTTTCAGTTTCCGCGCACGGAGAACCCCAATTACTCTAAAAGCTCTCTCGGCGAGGCCCCTTTCCGGCAAGACGTGAGAAAATTAACTTGCAGATGTGCTATCTGTCGTTATCTGATTCTGCAGAGATTTTCGCCTAACGCTGAGAGAACTACACCCGCGAGGATGGCTCGAACTGTAACTAACGTGTTAGAATTCCTCCTAGTTGAAAGAGGTAGGCGTAAAATCCTAGGTCATAATATCACATCCACAATTCAAAAGCCAAGCGATTTTCATACAGACTTTAATACTTGCGCGACGCCATGGTAGGTACGTGGCTTACGTGTTGAAGTACTTAAAACTTCATCTCAAGAAGCGCAGTGGCACCAGGTCAAATGATCTTAAGTGTTCTTCTCAGAGTCTTTATCTGATATTTCATGTCTTAGACGCGTGTGTGTGTGTGTTCGCTGGTGTGAACAGAGATCAAACCTTGGTCTCGTCAGACGAGGCCGCCGGCTCAGCCGTCTGCATTATGCAGGGGGACCCTTCACCTAGACTGACGTCATTTGTGTTTGGTAGAATGGCCGCGGAATTACACCACTTCATCCCAGCACTTGGCGCGAAACTTCTCCCTGTTCACAGGTAATTGGACCAATCGCTGGGAGTGATACAGGAAAGAGAGCTTTCTCGATCCCTGTACATTAGAGGAAATCAGTACGCCGATGTATTTGTACTAGACAAGTAGATACAGTATCTACTTGTCTAGTACAAATACATATCCAGACCGCAACACCATTATTGTGGCATATTAGAACAGGAGGCTCCTTTCTTGTATCTGTACAACTTCTTTATTCTTTTTATATCGTTTTAAATTCTGCGAAAGTTCTGCTGCAGTACCAAGGTCAGCCACCAGGAGGCCCACATTTGACTTTGATCTTTGTCTTCCTAAGACCTACCAACAACCCAAATATCATCACAATCAATAACTTAAGGCGTTCTGAAGTTATGCTGACTACAAATTTGTGGAAATACACACACACACACACACACACACACACACACACACACACACTCAGAAACACGGACAGACCAAAAAAGAATACCCCCATTATTCATGGAGGTAAAATAAGGCATTGCAAGACGTCATTTCTCACGGAAATTGTGCACCGTGGGTAGACTTCGAAAAGCATGTACGGGTACATGTAGGTACTGGTGATCTTGGAAGGCACTCTACTTCCAGCACTTCCAGATACAAACCATCGATTTCTTTAAGAAAGTGGTGTGGTTGTCTAAGAACGCACTTATCGCGTCTTGAGTCATCCGTAACAAGTTCTTCAATAACTCCTGAAGGGTACAGAAAACCTCTCAGCCTCGCTCAATATTCTTGCCCCCTCTCTTTAGACTGTCTAAAATCAAACTAGCAAAAATGCATTGTAAAAACATTAATACAGACGCCTTAAAAACAACGCTGTCATTATATTCCCCTTTAGAATGCTAGATTTTTCTTTCCCACATATGAGGTCAATAAATATTAATATTTAACCACCAGATCTGTAGATTACCTAATTACGTAATCCTCAACTGTCCCCCTTTCAAACTGGGATAGGTTTAAAAGAATCATACATGAGCCTCAATTATCCCACAATCCGCTTCTGCATAAGAAAAATGCATTTTTCCCCGTCTTGGCTTAAAGGGGTCACTAGGTACACAGGTCGCCAGGCTCTGTGTTTCGGAAGTTCGGAACAGCAGGGGTCACGTTCTACGCATACGGTCAATGACTGTTTTCATCTATATAAAAAGGAGGTTGACGGATAAGGCTAAAAGGTATGTTTCATAAGTCTTTTATGGTATCTAAGTTGTCGAGTAAGCTTTCTCACATTTGTAGAGCTCTGAACATCTTTCATTCTAGATCTTGATTTTCTCCTAACCTTAAAAAACGAGATACTTAGGGTAGAATAAGCTGGTAAAATATAATTCTATTCTCTCATAGAATATGAATGTAAGACTATATAGATAACAGTGTAGCAAGGTGTAACAACGTGTTAAGTTTTGCATATGCGTCTCTTCTTCCCTGGGACATCTTTGTCTTCAGGCTTTACTATCTTTAGAAGAAAGCTCAGCAGATATACAAAATGTACTCTTTATTCCAAACCGTCATGCTAGCGTAAAGTATTTTAAGTCCATTTCTGGTTGCCTGTAGACTGATAATGGTGACATTGTAAATGGTAGCTTTACGTGGTGCCATGCGGCAGAGTAAATAGGCTCCATACATACACATGTGGGCATTTCCATAAGACCCTAGTCCGCCGGCCTCGCCTAGGATTAGGTGGGCTGAGGCTGGAGATTACTTCAAGTGTTCCCATGCGCATAACGACGCTCTCAAGCCATACTAACAGTCGCCAGAGAGCCGTATGGGGATGGGGGGGGGGGGAGGGAGGGAATACAGGCAAAGTAAAGAATGGTAAGCAGGGATGACAACGTATGATGACCGTTGCAGAGTTTTTTAAGTCGTAGAAAATGATTTTGTGGACAGAAAGACTACATGTGGAGAGTCAGCGATCGTTTAAAACATCCTCGCCGATCGTAGGAACGATTTTGTGCCGAAGAATGAATAAATGGGCGGACGCTAAGACCCCCTAACCCACGCCGTGTAGCTTAATTGTTACCGACGGCTTAGGTTGGATACAGAATAAATTTGTGGGAAGAAAAGAAGTGAAAGATATTTATCATAGGCAGAAGGAAAGTGTACCGCATTTGTGCTAAGTTGGCATAGACATGAGTAGACAGCAGTAGCTTTAAATAATTAATTTTTAACTAACTGCAACACAGTTCTAAAATAAAAGTTAACTTTGAATAACTAATTTTTAAGGCCTAGATGGTTTGAAAACTATAGGGGGTAAATACTATTTGCTGATAGCTGCGGGTAACCGTTAAAGAACTTGATATCACCAAAGTATTTGACGCCTCCAAGTATCAAATTCATTTCCGTGAAGACTATTTTTGTGATGTTGTCGTCTCTTCTCCTTTCCACGCAGCGCCTGCGGGTAGGATATTAGCGCAGGCGAGAAAGACACCGGAAAAAAACGGTCAGCGATTCAATTTCCGGTCCAACCGCCCACCCTATTACATTTCCTTTGCAAATAATTCTGCTGCACGTCTAAATGCATTGCCTTTTTTTTAAACTTAAAACTTCTTTCCAGGACTTCTATTCACACCTCGAAGGCCAGACTGATCGATTGAAGTAGACGCGACGGCGAGCTTTCCTCAAATGCACCCACTCCCCCAGTGTTTCAATTAGACTGAGGGGCAGATAAGAAGCCCCGCATTCGGATACAGATACGGGCGCCTGCCAAAAGAACAAGATGGCGTCGAGATAACCTCGAAGGCTTTCGGGTAGAAGTTCATTTTTTGCGGAGGATGCGATAGGATCGAAAGCAGGACAAATAGTTTTTCCGTCCATCCGAGGTTAAGGCTGACGCCACAAGGCAGTGGAAACTGTTAGAGCGCAGCGGGAGCCCGGATTCAATCACTAGCAGTGGAAACTGACGGCGCTGTGGGTTTAGAAAGGTCACCGGTTCTTATTATGTTACGGTTTGGTTCATCCAGACCAGCGCAAAGTACGTCATTTGTTCGTTGTGTAGAGAAGGTTCTTTCGCTTATAACGTCACGCAGTGTGGAAACGTACCTATTTAGAATACCAGCTACTGTGGCGCATTGCTAGCCTCTACCAGGCTTCGGGAGGCGGGTGGAAAGAGTAGAAATTGGCCAAATAGATAGATAACCTGCCAGGGGAGTTGGTCTGAGAGAGTACGAGTATATTCAAGTGCGGGAAAATAAACTCTCTCGGACCAACTCCCCTAGCTGGCATGATATCTGTCTATTTGGCCAATTTCTACTCTTTCCACCCGCCTCCCAAAGCCTGGTAGAGGCAAGCGCATTGCACTAGAAAGGTTTTTTACGGCTGGCAGTTGAGTTAAAATGCATCGCTAGTCATGCAAGGTTTCTTAGAAGTACTTAATTGACAAATTACATCAAAGCAAGTTATTCTGTAGGCATTCCAATGTGTCAGAAAATACTCATCCAAATGAGTCAAAAGAGTATGTTAAAATGTAGACACGGATGAGAAGCTTTGAAAGCCTTCAAGTTGATGTTTGACGACTTGATGGTTCACAATAAAATGATGCTGAATAATTCCTTTTGAAGAATGAAGCGTCTTACTGAGATCTAAGAAGTCTTAAGTCGCATCCCGCCTTCCTTTGCCCTTGAGTATTTGTCCTCTCGCCCTCCTTAATTAAGATGTTTGCTGGGCGAAACGAGATCATTTCTGAATCCAATTTCGCGGCTTTTCCCTTAACGATTTTATTGTCTCCTATTTGCATCTTTCGCCGTTATACGGTTTCTACAGTTGCCGTTGAAGGCAAACGACTTCATATGTGGGAAAAACACTAGAATATTTCTTCAATACGCTCAACGTCTTAAGTTACTGTCGTACTATATCAATACAGAACAATGTTTGCTATCAGAAAGACAACTCGCGAAGCTAAAATGTTCTTTAGAACAAATTTTCTAGACCGAAAGGTCTTGAATAACAAAATTATTCATAGAAGAGTTGAGTAGAAGATTACAGCTTCTTCTCTTGGCACAAACCGAGTTTCAATGCGTGCATAAGGCTGTTTCCAAGACATCTATGGCTTCTTTGTAATAGAAGTATTTTTGCCTGATAGATAGATAGATGACTAGAGGGGCGATATACTAGTATTAAGACATGCTATGAATATCACAGGAAGAACAGAGTCTGACGTACTGAACCCACCATAGAATAGCCTGGTAGCCAGACCATCGTAGGCTCCACGGTATCTCTCTAAGGTGCTGAGAGTACTGTCCACCCGCCCAGGTCCATTAGCGCACGCCGGGTTTTATGCGTCGGTTTCAACAGGACGGCAATAGTTGATTAGAAAGGCCAGCTGGAAAGATCTTGCATGTCAGGAGAGGCCTATGCGTAGTAGAACTGAGGCTGGTGAAACACCCGGCTTGCGAAGAATGGTAGCCAGGCTAGACAGGGCCTGGTAAAACTTCCCTAAGCCGGCCTGTGGAGAATGGTAGCCAGGCTAGACTGGGGCCGGTAAAACGCCCCTCAGCCGACCCGCGGAGAATGGTAACCAGGCTAACTATAGAACAACAACAAGCGCCCACGGGTGACCCACATCGCCGATCCCTGTTCGCTCGTGGCTATTATTGTTCTTCCCTGACGACACACGGATGGAAGCGGTCCAATAACCCGTGTTTTATTGGCGGGTAATTCAGTTTTTGGCGGGAAGTAATCCTTGGATCGGCTGACCTTTGACCGCACACCGTTGTGTGGAGGTACGCGAGCTATTATAGGAGATTACTTTGTTTTTATTCAGGCCAGGGCAAGATATTTAGTTGTGTCGTGATCTTCTACTGAAGAAAAGCAGAAAGAAATGGAAAAAAATAGAAAAAGAGGGAAAGAAAGAAAACAAAATCTCTGCCAGAGACATTGGAAAAGGGGAGAAGAACAAAATTGAAAGCCCGAAAAATGAATGAAAGAATGAAGAGAAGAAATATCAAAGAAGAAAAAAAAGACATTTTTGCCTAGTAACCAGTAACACTCAGCTTCAGTGCACAGTGAATCAGTAACACGTAGCTTCAGTGCACAGTGAACCAGTAACACCTAGCTTCAGTGCACAGTGAACCAGTGACACCTAGCTTCAGTGCACAGTGAACCAGTAACACCTAGCTTCAGTGCACAGTGAACAAGTAACACCTAGCTTCAGTGCACAGTGAACCGGTAACACCTAGCTTCAGCGCACAGTAAACCAGTCATAATTGCCCTCATGAAGATGACAGACGGTCAACTCATTGTGCATGCCCTTTCGCTCAAGCAATGGGTTAAAAACGTTTAACTCAAACTTGAAGACGTTGCAACTCTATCTTGACTATCACATAGAGGCATAGAGGCTAAATCTGTGTGCATTTTCTCATACACGCTCTCGGACCACTAACCTCTCGCCGCTCCATTTGTAGTTGACCCGGCAGGCGGTGGGATAATTTTTCCCGTCCTTGGACACGACTTTATCTATGATTAACATCGAAGACATCGCTTTTCAAGAGCGTCGCATCAATCTTTAACTAGAAGACTTGGATTCTCAAGGTCTTTTCGAAGCTGCAATCAACGTAACTAAAGCAGTGGGGATTCTCTCTCTTGCCCTTGATCAGTTCTAAATGTTCACATAAACTGGTACCGGTTTTCTCGCAGGTCTCCATTACTCCTTTGATACTGCAGCTCCATCCCGATGTGATTCACTGCGGGCTTTCTATCTGATCACAGTCATGGATTGCTTTATAACCTCTCTCAATAACGCCAAGATGATGGAGTGGCCGCCGCTGCAAGAATGCGAAAGTGGCTATCGCTTTGTATATATGG
Source organism: Branchiostoma floridae x Branchiostoma japonicum (assembly GCA_013266295.2). Lineage (NCBI taxonomy): Eukaryota > Metazoa > Chordata > Leptocardii > Amphioxiformes > Branchiostomatidae > Branchiostoma > Branchiostoma floridae x Branchiostoma japonicum. The sequence continues at coordinate 2,484,605 of CM023826.1, read as the reverse complement.
GAATCAGGCCATGTTCTTCTTACATTGTATTTCATGTTAAAGACAGGCAAGTGAATAGCATGCCCGGAAAAGGAACCACAACGCTTTTTCAAAGAAATATATCAAGATATTTAACCTAAAAATTGTTTCAAGAAAATGAAATATTGCATTTACCGTTTTTCCTCTTTCTTGATTTTTTCCCTCGTCTTCATTCTCCTGTTTGTCACTGACCCTTCTGTCTATCCCAATCATCTTTAAAATCTTTCGTTCCTCCAGAGTCATTTTTTAATAGCTCATTTTCTCATGCGCACAGAAATTGTAAACAAAAAGTTTCATTACAACCCATCATTTGTCCACCTTCGCCATAATTTGTTGCGTTCCTGTCACGTAAAACCACGAAGGTAAAATTCCATTTTGTCCTGTCCCAAAGGTCTGGTCTCCGAATAAGTTGGGAGTGTTTCTGATACATGTACGCACGTAAGGGAACTAGACAATTTTCTCCACCGTTTCCTCGACTCGCATCAGTTCTATCTAGCTTGATATGAAACTGAAAGGGCAGTGGCTCGGATATGACAAATTCAACCAGCGAAGCTTGGCACTAAGGCAAGCTACTAAGCGATTAAACAGAACATAGAACGTGACTCTTGGTGTTTCGAATTTTTGAAGTACAATATGTTCGAGCGGTAGAACAAGTGTTCCACGATACGTTCCAGCGGTAGAACACGTGTTCCACGATATGTTCCAGCGGTAGAACAAGTGTTCCACGACATGTTCCAGCGGTAGAACAAGTGTTCCACGATATGTTCCAGCGGTAGAACAAGTGTTCCAAGATATGTTCTAGCGGTAGAACCAGCAAAACTTGGCACGATTCGACGGAACGCTTTCAAGTGAAAACTGTTCAACAGTCACCCGATGATGACGATAATGATTTAAAACTGTCAACCGTATTATATCATAAAGTTCATCTGCGTTGATAATAAAAATTGAAGAAAGCTGAACTGTTTTTCCTACACAAAGAGAAAATGACCCAATTTTGACGGTCTCTACCCATGTTCGAGTAAGTTCGAGTAGCACGTCGGCAGAACGTACTGCGCCTGCGCGAAACCAGATTTTTTTTCCCGGTTTTCGTTGGATGTTTGGTCAACGTTGCATCAGAATTTTGCCTGTTGCAGACGATATCTTTTCCGACACAACATTTAAAAACCATAGACGGGATGTCATCTTTAAATACGCGAATAAGACATTAAATGAGACGTTCTGCTGAAGTGCTATGTACAATACACTACTGGTTTCGCGCAGGCGCAGTACGTTCTGCCGACGTGCTTTCCCAGTCAAGCTTTACAGAAGAGTTAGAGGGCAGCGCTAGCGTTCCGGGAAAAGTTTTTTTTTAAAACTCTTTTAAAAATTTCTGCACGTTTTCGTCCCCTGTCGTTTAAAATGGCTCACTCGAAAAATTACTACCGCGATCTCCCAAACGCACATCATTTTTTAAACGTAAAATGCCCGGCTGAGCTTGGCGTACATAAAAGTGCGCGGATTTATGGATCCTCTGGATTTTATACGGACGGAACAAGTTCAATCATACATCCCAGCTGCACACAGCACGGGTCTTTCCACCTCACAGCACACAGAGATGAGTACAGGTTACGGAGGGTGGTTATACCGGCAAATAAAACCCCGAACAGACACAGCCGAACATTGCCTCCCGAACACTGCCGAACTTGCCCCAAACATGGTTGGAAGCAAGGTCTTAAGCCCCGGTCACACATTCAGAACCTTCCCCCGAACACTAGCCGACTATGTTCAGTAGCAGTCCGTCCAGATTTAGGCCACGCCTGCCATTCGATACGAATTAAATTTGAGTTAAATTTGAGCCAAATTTCACTGTCAACCACGCCCCGAACTTCTCCCGAACACCAGCCAAACACCAGCCAACCACGGCTGAACCTCTCTGGATCCGGGCTTCTTAAAGCCCCTGTCACAAATAGCCGAATATGGCCTCCTGAACACTAGCCGAACACCCCCCCCCCCCCACCCCCCCATGGTTAGGAGTAGGTAAGGAGCGGTCGCTGTCTAGTGGAAATAGGGCATTAGAAGAGCGATTAGATATTTAAAACCGTTGTTTATTTATTCGGTCTTTTAGCGTCAACAGGGTGAAGGACGCTCCTGTATAACACGGTAAATTAATGTGAGATGCGCCAAGACAGCAATTTGACACGCCTAGGTGATGAACAAAACGGTAGAACTTTCTTCAATACTCTGCACGTAGAAAATGTAGACGAGAAAGCACCCATCCCCCCCCCCCCCCACACACACACACTTTAGCCTTAATATCAGCTGCGAATGCTTTGAGAATTTCTACATTCAGAGCCAGACAAACTGTAACTGTTGCAAGGTCTACGAACCTTAACATGTACGGTTCTTCACAACTGTAACGTTCAGAATATGCGCGCTAAAGCTCCAAAAAGCAGCAAATATGAGTATCTATACTCACGTTTCACACCGCATAAGACCCATTCTCGCCCTTCACCACAGAGCACGTTGCTGCACACTTGTATAACCCGGACCCATTCCGCCAGGACGCCGGCTTGTCACGTTGTTTGGAGGCTACATTTGACATATGGCCAAACAATGATACAGTGTAGCAAAACAGTGTAGAACTGCTACAACACGTTCCGTAAAAACTAGGTTAGATCTAACCCTTCGTTATACAATGTCTTCTGCAAACGGTGCCAGATAATCTTTGAATGCCGAATCATGACTAGCGAGCACACAGCCCCGAGTGGGCTTTAGTAGCCCGATGATGATGATAATGATGTCGTTTGTAAATGTCGTGTGATTTTCAGTGATGACAGAATGTCAACCTTTGACCCCTACTCCACGGCGCCGCTTGACTTACGTCAGCGACTTTTCTCTGAAGAGAAAGAGAGATAGGGGCAGAGAGAGAGAAGAAGAGGGAGAGAGAGTATATATATGTACGAAAAAAAGAACTTTAAGTGCTTTATTTTGTCGTTTAACGTTATATCCCCTTTCCAGGCTGCGACAGCTGAGCGACCAAATATTTGACAGATCGCTCAATGAATTTCATAGAAAAATGACGATTCTTTTTTTACGTTTTGTGTGTGTTTGGCTTTTAAATCTTACTTCTCCGTCATGTGTCATATTTCATTCATAAACTCAAAGATCACACAGATTCAATTTTAGTGAAAATGCCATAGTGGAAAGGGCATAGACGCCTCAGTATGCATGGATCTACTAGGGTGATCGAGTTTACTTCAAAAAGTTTTTAAAAAATGCACGTGAGGGAACTTCTCTTTCAAACATTCCTAAACTTCTGAGCAACTTTGGAGAGCTTAATCCTCCGCAAGTGGGTGTTTGGGGGACGACAAACTCCAAGTTCAATGAGTTTTCTTACAACATGGTACAACACTGGGCTTAAGTAAAAAAGGTTCAATCCCAAAACTGCTCGCTCGTGTTCAAAGTCCAGACAGCTGACGCTCCTGAGTGACGTGCCGTCTGCCTTCCTAGGTCGATAGGCGTTGTTGCAGAAAGTAGGCCACGTCAACGGAATAAGCAGTCTGTTTCTCATCCACAGGGAGACTTGACGTAACGGAAATTTACCGTTCGGCTGCGCCAGCCGAATGTTTCAAAATGTTTAAAACATCCGTGTGTGGACGGGAGGTTTGCCCATGCTTGGCTGGTGTTCGGGAGTAGATCGGGGCATAGTTGGCAGTCAATTTGACTCAAATTTAACTCAAATTTGATTCGATTCGTATCGAAAGGTAGGTGAGGTCTACATCTTATCAGACTGCTCCCGAACTTCAGCAAACCTTGGTTGGTGGGTGTTCGGAGGAAGGTTTGAATGTGACAGGGGCTTTACCAGACGAGACCATTGCTGTTTGAGGGAACAAACTTAGAAACCTCCATCATCAATCCTGCCCACCGATATTGACTGCCCTGTCCGTGCCAGCCATGGTTTTATTACCTGCTATTCTGCCATGATTGCATTGCCTTTCTTTGTAATTGATGCGGGAGAAATATCGCCGGCAATACGCGATATGATCATTGATCAATGTGAAACATTACCGTTCCTTATTATTACATTACAGCAGGCCATCTGGAGACTGCGGACAATTCACAGTAAAACTTCAAGCCCCTGTCACACGTTCAGAACCTTCCCCCGAAGACCAGCTAACCAAGGTTGGCTGAAGTTGGGGAGCAGTCTGACCAGGCTTACCTTTCTATACGAATCGAATTTGAGTTAAATTTGAGTCTAATATGACCCCCGAACACGCCCCAAACCCTGCTGAGCTACTCCCGAACACCAGCCAACCATGGCCGAACCTCCCGTCCACAACCGAATGTTTTAAACATGTTTTGAAATGTTGTAAACAGCAGTGTTCGGGAGGGAGAGAAACGGACAGCAAAGTGCTTGTAGATTAATTCAACTTTATACACATGTTTTGTCTGTGAACCTTCTCCACAAAGACCAAGAACAAATTGGAAAACACCACACTCACTTTCAACAAAATGCTTTGCTTGTAGATTATAATTACGTAATACAGGTGATATCACTTCAAGAACTCCCTCCACACTGACGTGAACACCTACCGATCTGTGGTGAAGGTTCTGTCAGACACTTCCACACACCATATGGCGGAGTTATGCTGAGCGCCATTTCTCTCCTGACAGATATGCTTACAGATTGATTTTCAAATTAATAAATTCTCAGCCGTCTGACTTCTGGGATGATGACATGATGATGGCGCATAAAGCTGTGATTTAACACCGACCGTCTGCTTTCATTTTCTGAAACTACCATGTGGGGATTATTAGATGGTTTTTCTATAACTCCGTTCGCAGATACGATGGAACGAACATGTAGAAATATCTTGAAAGTGATAATCGAAATGAGTTATTCGAAATGTATTACTTTTCAAGTTTACTCTACTTTTCAGTCGTGTGTGTACTATGGAATTTATGACTATAAACTTGGTTATATGCTATATCTACGGTTGTTACTTGCTATAGTGATTGTAAGTATATGTTGGTGAGCATACTTCACATAAATACTTATAACTGATATTTTGACTGTAATGCCTGTGCAATGGCCACGTGGGTAGAGTGTTTGCCTTGTATTCGGTATGTCATGAGTTCGATCCCCGGCCGAGTCATACCAAAGACTTAAAAATGGTACATTCTGCTTTCTCTGCTCAGCACTGAGCATTTGGGAAAGAGTATGGGAGTTAAACACACACCACTACCAGTGCTGTAGTGATTTCACAACTGTGTGGCCCAAGGGCTACAGAAACGGAGATGGGCGCCGCCCTATGCACCATAGGTGCGGGAAGGAACTTTAACTTTTGGCTGTAGAATATTTACTGACATTTGTACTACATTTCTGAGTTCGATAGCAGAAGAACTTTTAGATAATGCGAAAAGTAAAAGTCACGCCATCGAGTCGTGAAAGGTCTAATTTGAATGCGTCACGGTGAACTTTGAGAACATATGCCGAAGTTATGCATGGATACATGGGTACATGCAATGTCTTCGCGGCACAGCAACAAGATGGATGCATCGAAGTCACGCGAGATTAAGCCCCTCGCACGAGAGCTGGAGCGGGAATACGTCACCATGGTAACGGCGTTCGATCGAATCATAATTTAGAAGCGTGACGCAGGCAACGCTACATCAATGAGATTCGTCCCTGTCAGAAAAGTTGTACAGATTGGACGAGTTCTTATATTGTCTCCATACATTTGCCAAGGGTATTAAAAATACAAGTTAGGATACCTATTGTACTTTACTGAGGGAAGTCGGCTATTGACTTTGGAAAGTTACGTTGCTAACAATTTTGTATTGAATGAATGTAGCAGCCATAAATGTAGCAGTAGCACAATGTTGCCTGAATTAGTAGCATGAGTATTATTCACAAAAGCAGATTAGTCTCATAGAATTGTTAGATACATGTCCTAGCAATAGTTCAACTTCCATTTATGCACAAGCTGCCATACATTGTACCTAGCTGTTACAATATTTAATTGTCGTGCAATAAAGTTATTAATTTTAGAGACGTAGATATAATAGCATTGGAACAAGACGCCACCGTAAGAACGTTAAATGTAAGCCGTTGAATTTTTCAGCAAGAGGAGAAATTCTCAAAAATGTCAGTACGTACATAATTCAGACTGTTTTGTCAGAAAAAGGCTACAAAAATGAACTAAATAATCACTATTCTACACTACACTATGCATAATGTGACGTCACAGAAGCGGTGGATTGCTCATTCCTTGACAATGAGAATTAATTACAGTCGTAAATTTGGGTAAGTCCAATTTCTTGTGTTGAAAATTACAGTTCAAAATGACTTCTACCAACACAGATGAACCTTCAAGATACTAGAGCTGTGTCTCTTTCTTTGCCGTTTATGTGGAGGAAGAGTGATTTGCCGAAATAAGTTTGAATAAATCATCCTCGCCCTAATTCTCCTCATAATGATCATATCGATATCATATTACTGTTTATTGAGAAGTCGTGATAAATGTTGGCAATTCATGAGTCGATGTAAACATCCAAGAAAAAAATCAATTCTAGAGAGACAGGCCTAAATAGAAAGTCTGACAGAGCGAACAAGAGTTCAACGACCTTATACCTTCGCCAAATAATGATGTTAACCTTTACTAGTGACGAATTGTAAATACAGTACCATAACAAGCCGCTAGGGAGCCCAAAATCTAATCATTTTGAGGTCTCATTTTCAAGACCTACCCACCTATCAAGTTTCATAACAATCAATCAATAGCTTCTTGAGTTATCGTGCTAAACCACACACACACACACACACACACATACATACATACACACATACATGTATATACTCGTACATACACACATAGGAACGCTATCAAAAACATAACCTTCTGGCAAACCTAATAAATATGCTCCAGAAAGCCAACTCTGCTTAGATCAATTAAAATTCCGTTCTACATGTATATATAGTTTTCTTGGAAAATTACTAAGCCAGCTGGATCCATCCTTAGACACTAATCATTTGGCCTATCGTCGGAAGGCTTTCATTTTATCCCAATGTGATCCTCTTATAACGTAAGATAGTAACACCTCAGACGCCTGTCTCCTATCATTATAGCTGTATCAGGGTTTAATATTTAACGGCGGCACCCACAAATAATCGGATAGGAGTAAGCCGGAACTTCGCGCTCTGGGATGAAAGATCGACTTTAAAGTAGAAACATCATACATAAAAGGAAATACGTTATAATTCAAGGCTGTTGGAATCAGACTTGCAGACTGCAGCTGGCAAACAGAGCTGATATGTATTATTCGGTGAATCTTGGATGTAAACAACCACAAATATATACAACACATGTATGTTCTCTTGAAAATTGAATTGTACGTCTTCATAAAATGTAAAGGTAGCCCTTTTGAGGCCGTAGGTCGAGTGGAATGATCCACTGTGTACCTGCACGGTATTACTGACTATTGGACGGCAGAGCCCACCCCTCTCCTTCCTTTGCCTTTTACCCCCCTAAGCTGGGAGTCAAACCAGCGATCTCTCGAATGAATGATCCACTGTGTACCTGCACGGTATTGGCTACTATAAGATCCTATCCATCTCTGAACTTGGCTACTATAAGATCCTATCCATCTCTGAACTTTTACCTCCAAAGGTAAGTCAGGTACCCATTTTACACTTAGATGGAGTGAGGAAAGACACATCGTCTTGCTGGGAATCGAACCCGCGATCTCCGGATCTCGCGTCAGTTACCCTAACCACTCTGCCATACCCCCACCACCACCGTCTTCAACAATAATAGAACAAGGTACAATACCTGAAGTGTTGGCGTCTTCAAACGAGATCAAAGCCACTGATGGTATGTCAATTTGGGACGATATCAAGCTTATATGTTTGGAGAGAAAAAAGGTGCAGTCCTTTTGTGTTTGTTTTTCTGTCGTAAGTTTTTACTATTCATTGCGACTTGTTATTGTGAAGCCACGCTAATTAGTCTGGCGGTTTTGTGAGGACGTCTAGCGATTCAAACAAAAAGTGCACACAGCTGTCTGAAAGAAAACAGGTGGTTCAAGCCCCTGTCACACACACAGCCTAATATGGCCTTACGAACCCTGCCGAACTTCCCCCAACCATAGTAGGCCGGTAGCAAGGTCGGCTGTGGTTGGCTGGTGTTCGGTGTGGTCGGCTACTGTTCGGCTGCGCCAGCCTAATATGTGACGTGTATGCTTGCTGAAGAATATCTGATTTACAGTAAAAAAAAAGCAAACAAACAAACAAACAAACAAATAAATAAAAAATCATAGAGCTGGCATGCGTTAAGACTAAAATAGATCAGGTGCATCAACAACTACTGGTGCCATACTGTTCATTTCTAGGTTCGACAATATACCTTTAGATTTATGTAGTGCTTACAGCAATATAGCTCAGGATAAAACGTATGTTCAGGTAAGCCGTCTCCCATCAATTTCACACGTTTTGTTGTAAAATCTTGTTGTTTTGACGACGTGATAGAGTTGTACAGTTACGGCGCGACAACCGATATACATCATATAACGCTCTATAATCTCCTTTTTATGAATTTTTCTTGCTCCAAATATTATATGGAGGTGTAAAGTAGCTGCTATGAACTTTACTAGCATGATTCATTTACGAGCTAGGTACTAATACTCTGAAATCGTGCAATGAAACCTGCACAGTTTATAATCCTTCAATAATACCTTGGTGGTCGGCGGAATTGTCCGCATAGTAGTACTAGTGATATAGCCATTTCTGTCGTCAATAAACGCGTTGCAGTTTTCAAGAAGCACGATAGATGTCTCTGTTGCAAGTGGTGCTTATGCTGCCTACACCAGGGTGAAGAAGGCACGAGCTGTTACCTGAGCCGTCAGGTACTGTGTAGTTAAGTTATCACAAGGTAGATTTGCTGTTTTGCTATGTAGTACATGTATATAAAGACAAATACGATGTATTACCTGAAATCTGATCAGTCATTCTTTTAACACATTATTCCATCATATCACGGTGAGTGTCTTTGTTAACCGTTTAAATTAAGCACATCTCCTTCATCTTTAGCACAAGAAAGAGAACCATATATGACAACTCAAGACACACGTATGACGTCACCCAGGTGGTCCCTTTTCGAACTCCCCTTGGGCGTGATTGACCTTGAGTTTGTATCCCAATGTCAGACGACATTCCGTGATGAACGGCTTCCCAGGGCGAACACGTCTTGTCCAATACTTCCACCGCGATAGAGTGGTCCTCCTGTGAGGAGAGACTCAACCGTGGTTGATTGCTTTCCTCGATAGCGTTCGACATAACTCAGGGGTCTGACATAGCCTGGATGCCATCCGATTTGTAACGGCTACGCCATTTGATTTGTAACGGCTACTCGGGGTAGCGAGTGCGAAAGAGGCCCGTTACAAAACGGATGGCACCCAGGCTAGGTCTGACAATCCGGGCCCTTTTGTTGGGAGAGCCGGTGCTCTATTTCAGAGATTAGGGAGACGCGAAGTTGTGTCTAATGGAAGGGCGGAGACACCAGGTGAGGTTGGCTGAAGATGACTTGGAATGATAGATGGCGACAGCTAGCTGATGTGAAGGAAGACTACGGAATAAAGTAGAACTTTATTGCACGACAATTGTACTCGGTACGATGTATAGCAACAACTATTGAACTTGGTGCAAAATAGGGGTATAGAATAAAAATCACCATCCTAATTACTAAAACAATAAGGGCAAGCATGTCTTTGATATAGTGTTACAATCGACTGGGGCTAATCATGACTTTCGGTATTTTTTCTAAGAACAAAGCTTAGCAGTCTTTTATAAGATAAGTGTGTGTGTGTGGGGGGTATGGAAGTAAAAAATACAACATTTGTATTAACGACATGATCACCAAGTAAACGTTGTTCCATCTGCTTGGGGATTAATAACGCCACAATTGATAGTACGTACATCAATGAGCAAAGCTGAATAGTAATACATAATAACTTATTTGATATCACACCATACCCCATATTGAATGTACACCTTCAGTTACCCTTGAATACGATACCTCAATACGTCTCTTTATCGCCTCTTAAGCTTGTAATGCAAAAGTTACTTTAGAAAACAATCCACCGGTTTATTGTCATCCTACACTAAGAACAGACATTACCCATGAAGCCTTGCAAAATGATTGACAGCCAAGAAGTACAATAAAAGCCCCGCCACAAACATGACGTCACAAAAGATCCCTCTGATCGAGCGGAATGGATGTCTGCGATCGATTTTTGTCTCATCAGGTAGCATCAAATTCATGTCAGACAAGTTTGTGTAAAGCCGTTCTTGAGTCCCGGGTTCAATTCGTCCTATTTAGCCTAGAGCTAAATCTGGTGTGTTAGTTGGTGGCGAAGCTGGTGTGTTACTCCGAAGGGCGGTTATACCGGCTATAAAGATACAGATACAGATAGAGCTGGTTTTCAAATAGTATTGCAGCATAGAAATAGCTTAAGCCCATACCCCGGAATTTGTTACATGTAATCAAAATTACCTTAGAGTGGACGATTTTGTTGCATTCTTCAAAATCTTTCTCATAGTTGCCTTCGTCAAGAAGGGTATGTTTTCATGGGCGTTCGTGTGTGCGTGAGTCTGTCAACAGTATAACTCGAGAAGGCTTAAATGGATTGTCTTCATATTTGGTAGGTGGGTAGGTCTTGATGAGGTCTAGAAGTGATAGGAATATGGGCCTCCTGGCGGCTCGTTATGGTACTGCAGCGGTACTTCCGGTTTTGAAATATGGTGATCTGGAGGAGGTAGGGTCATGATTTTTGGATGGTAGATAGGTCTTGTGCTCGGGAAGAAGTGACATAAGTTTGGGCCCCCTAGCGGCTTGCTCTGGAACTGCAGGAGCATTTGTATGAAAATGTTTAAAGTAGGATAACTCAATAACCGGTCGACGGATCATCCTGATATTTGGGGCATAGGTAGGGTAAGTGATGCTTGACATAATTAGATGACCAGTATGCAAATGATGATGTAATTTGCATAATTAATGAAGCAATTATATAATTCAGTTTCCTTCCATGATAGGGCTTCCATGATACTCTACCTTCATTGTGACACATGGGCTACAGGCTGTCCCAGAGGGAGAAAGTCCCAGAGGGGATAGTCCATGTAGCTGCAGGCGGTGTTGCCTTACAGCCTGCACAGATGTTTTTTCCCTTGCCCAATGCAGGATTGCAGACTGCATCGGCAGGGGTAATTTTCTCAATCCAACTTCCATATTTAGGGGGACTAATATATCACTTCTACCTTCTTAAGTTATATAACGATAACATCCTTTGACGAAGGCATGAGATCGTTGACCTCTAGTTCACCATTGAATTTGAAATATGTGTTGAGAGAGATGATTCTAACATTTATTCGTCGACACGTTCTTTGACATTAGTTACTCGTGGCGTCAATCCGATTATAAAGAAGAAGAGAAAGACTCAGTGGCAAAGATTCAAAGCGTGGGGTGATTTTTAGATCAGTTGAGCTGTACAGTAGGATTACCACGTAAAAAGGCTACTTACGCAGTCGGACATGTGAAGGGCATGTGCTCGTGTAAACTGCTCATGACGTCACAAGAAACACGTCAGAAGGAAGGTTGGATAACTTCTGTCTTCTACCCTGAGCGTACCAGCACATTGGCAGAACGTACTGCGCCTGTTTGAAACCCGGATTATCTACGGTTTTTGTTGGATGTCTAATCAACGTTGCATTAGAATTTTGCCCGTTGCAGACGATATATTTTCCTAAACAACATTTGAAAACTATAGACGGGATGGCATCCATAAATACACGAATACGACCTTGAACGAGACAGTTTGTCTAAGTGTTATGCACAATGCGTTACGGGTTTCGCGCAGGTGCAGTGAGTTCTTTCTTCCACCCTGAAGGAAACACAAAAAACAACAAGACGCCATAGGCGACAATTCTCCGTGAAATTTTATAATTTGCAGATTGAGAGGTGGTATTGGCACTGGCATGCCTGCAGACGACGTATAAAATTGCATGCCGATTGAACAAAGGGGACCGTGGGTTTTAGCTGCGAACACGGAAAAACGGGTACCGCTCAAGTCAACGTTAACTGCTTAACAAAACAACATGATCACAACAGCAACGGTTAGCACAGTTGCACACGGAAAACACCGTCCCACATAACCGCTACGGTAAAAACAAAGACACGTACACAAAGTCAACTGCGCAACTGGCGGTCAGTCTAAAACCACGTCAACAATTTTAACACTTGCCGCTCAAGTCAACTGCTTAACAAAACAACATGATCACCACACGGAAACAACACATATCTTGGCGCATTCTCCGTGCTCCGACCAATTTCAGGTCGCTATATTATAAGCTATAAATAGTACAGTGTGTGAGCTCTACCGAACAACTATGATATTAACATCTTGCCAGACAATAGACCTGACCTTAGGTGCAAACCATAAGTCACAATCCCAACAGATACTCACAAACGAATATACACAACAACCACCTAATATCTGCTTAGAGAACCTCGCCTACCACATATCTACTTAACCTACGGCCTATTCCACAGGATTATAAAAATAGGGGTGATTTTGAAATATCAAATTTACCTTGATATAAAAACCGCTACGGTGAAAACAAAGACACGTGCATCAACACGGACATAACGGCACACCACATGCCCAAATTCATAGAAATACAACGTACACAAACATGACTTTTACGTGCGAACACATTTGACAATTCCGGCGCATCCATAAACCATTACGGTCCGCATCTGGTCTGCATTAAAAACCGCCCCGCGCATCTGCATTAAGGATGCTCCCCCCCCCGCGCTATTCAAAACAACGGGTTTTTCGCGGGCGGTCCCATGTGCCCCTAAATGTAGGGGTGCTTTTCGAATATTATCTTGACCGCGAAAACACCTACGGTAAATATTGATATACGTGCATCATCACTGGCATGCCTGCAGACGACGTATAAAATTACATGCCGATTGAACAAAGGGAACCGTGGGTTTTAGCTGCGAACACGAAAAACCGGCTGACCCGAATACTCCTGCAGGAGGTATGCCTCCTTCACGGAGTAATAATTGAAGAGTAATGCCAAAACTCCACCTTTTATTTTCTCTCCCCCAGGTCGTCCTGTATGTGTTTCCCCCGCAGTTGATTGCTCAGTGCCACTCTTGAGTAGACAGAATGATTTCCCCTAACACTCCACACACGTGACCCGAATGTTGCCCCCCTCCCAAAGTCCAAGGTCAGAGATAGCAGGAGGTCTGGTGGAGGAATTTTGTCCACATTCAGTAAGGTCTGAGGTGACCGATGGTCATTGAGATCATTGGTAGCCTGGATGCCAGACTGTTGTCAAGGCCAGTACACAGGCCAGCCCCCAGTTAGACCCTGAGAAGCAGGTTCTAACTGGGGGGGTGCATGGTAAAATTTCCTTGTGGACCTGTTGGCCCTGGAGCCAAGGAGCAAGCCTGTACACTGGTAAATGACAACATATGCAAGGCACCCAGGCTATGGGAAGACCATCGTTGAAAGACCTGGGTTTTTTCCCCAGGGCACATTGAAAAGCGCCCTCAGGCGATATGTATACCCTGATGAAAGAAAACAAACAAACAAACAAACAAACAAACAAACCATTTAACGTCTTGGAGATCACTAGGCGCACGTACAGACACGTTGTTTGACGGACTGCTGTCTTTTGAATGAAAAGTTTGTAGGATTCGTAGCTTGGCAGACAGCAGTCCAACTTCAAGTTGCATTGAATTCCTAAAATTTTCAAGGATCGAAACTTTGACAGCCTGTGAGAGCGTAACGAAGGGAGATTCAGGAACAGTGAGAGTCACGACAAAACATCTCTCACAGCCTGTCACTCGGCACGGTGGGACAGCAGGGACGCGATTAGGCCGGGAAATCCTGATTTCATGGACACCAGTCACTTTCTTATCGACGTTGGCCCGCAACAACAATGCTGTCAGCCTGGTGAAGGCGATCTTGACTCCAGATCACTGAAGAGCTAATCTTCCAATGGTCGTGACAGGAAAGTTAGACGATACATGTACATGTACGTACCGTATTTATCCACTAGCAGGTTCACTGCACCGATGAAGCTTCCTTAGCAGAAGTTAGGAGGGAAGATTGTTACTTTTTAAGCCTCGTTGTTTAAGAAAATAGATAAAGATGGAACAGTTTACGATCTTCTATCATAACACTACCGTGGAGACTGTACACGGACGCTGATTTCAATCAGTTCGGATGAAGATTTGGTGATTTTACAAGGAGAACGCGTGGTACATAAACACACTTTGAGGAACGCGGTGGTCATTGACGAGTCAGACACAGTCATTGCCCAGGAGGTTTTGATTTTGCTACCAAGCGGGTGCCCTTTTGGCTTCACTGACCCATAAAATGCCTATGTTATCGAACCAAACCCATAAAATGCATACGTCATCGAACAAAACCCATCAACTGGGTACGTCATCGAACCAAGCCCACAAAATGCCTACGTCATCGACCTTCGCGTTGCAGCAACAACATTCGTCATCATGTTTTGATAACATCAGCACTTACCCGGTAACACACGACCTTATCCCCGAGGGGCTCCTATCACTGCATCTGTAAAACCTCCCTCGTTCTAGGAAAAAGAGCTCACGATGTTATCATGGAAAGAGTGATTGATGAAGGGCGTTGTGATATGATGTTACCTGCATGATAGATGAATAATCTATATAAAATAGATAGCGACAATATTTTCTAGAAATGAGTTTAATATGGCTATATTGAAGCAACGATGAGAATCGATGTTCTGAACTCTACATAGAAGTAACCTAGAGTACAAAACGGTAAGATTATAATCTTGTTGCTATCCTGTGAGTTTTACAGTGGGAATCTGAACTCTGCCATGTGCGTGTACGTGTGATCTCTTGCAAAGTCCATGAAGGTATACAATCCTTCAAAATAAGTGATCCATTTATTCTCGGGCTGTTGTTTGATGTTTGATATAAACGAGTGAAGTTGAGGGTTTTTGATCCCATGAGAGACATTCACCCAAGTTGCCACCTTTTTTTCTGGCTACAGTTCAAAACCGCGTGAGGTATTTAAGATCTGGTAAAGCGTTTAACCTTGTAAATAGGGGGTCAGACTATGAAATAACAAAGTACAAGTTGGCCTTGGCCTGATCCTAATTCGTAAAAACAAACCGCAGCCACGTGGTGTATACAGTCGGAGTATCCGATGACATGATCCAGTTTCACAATGTTGTTGTTTTAGCGTGATAACTGCAACTGCCAAAACGCGTGACAGGCATGAAGACCCTGTCACGCCCCTGTGCCACCCGATACTGCACATTTTAGAAATCCCTCCGCGTCACGTACCCAGGGCACTCTGCCACACGTGTTCTCTACAACCTGGCCTGACCTGGGTCATGATCATCATCACCATCTGCGCCTGCGCAAAACCCGGATTTTTCACGGTTTCTGTTGCATGATTGGTCAACGTTGCATTAGGATTTTGTCCGTTGCAGACGATGTCTTTTCAGACACTACATTAGAAAACTATAGAAGTTTTTAGGATCTGAAGTTTTCATTCCTAAAACAATGACGCCATCTTTTTGACCGGTGTCCCATAGGATTACATGCATTCCTGGCACATACTGGAACCATGGCGCCACAGCGGGGTCGTGTAGCGTAACGACAGAACGTTCGACTCAGAACCAAGAGGTCCCGAGTTCGAATCCTGCCATGCCACCGACCTTGTGCCCTTGATAAAGGTACTTTACACGACTTGACTCAGGTGAAAATGAGTATGTCTATTGTCCGTTCATGCGTTTGTCCTTTGCGTTGGTGGCGGCTTTAAAATAAGTTGAAAGAACTTGAGTACGCCGCCACCATGTCTTGTGATAAAATATTGGAATTAAAAAAAAAACATGGCGTTAACCTTAACGCCCTACAGCGCGCCGTCCTGCGGTTTTGCTCGGCTGCCTGAGTGCATGGCGAAAACGTGAGGTCGATGCTTCGGGACCGCGCTGTACGACGGAGGAATTGAAACAGAAATAAACTCCCAGCTCGTAGCACGGAAAGGTTATGACAACACAAGATGAAACAGACGGATAACTGTTGGCGACGCGGCCCAGTTTATTTCAATATGGGCAAATCGTCAGCCGAGACAAGGGGTACTTCTTTCTTTATATCTGTCGTAAAAATGTCTAAGAAGTGTCTATGTCGTTTATGTCTATCCTGCGGGAGGCCAATGAAACAGCACGGAAGGCTGACTAGAAAGACACAACGACAAGCTAGCATGATTATGATGTATGTGCAGCGTTCAACAGTGGTGTACAACTGGGTGGACTGCAGAAATACAGTAAAGCTTGTACTAATGAACACCTTTTCATAAGGACTACCTGGCCGGGCACTTTCGATAGTCCCTTTTTACTATTAGGTTCTTTTCCCACTGACCCAAGCATTAAAAATCCTGTCTATAGTGACTACCTGTCTAGACTATAGTGACATTTTTTTTTCAAATTCTTCTGAGTGGTCACTATCTCCAGGTTTGACTGTGTCAACTTGGTGTAAAGGAGTCCGAGTAAGCATGATCCTTTCGTATACATAACAGGTGAATTGTTATACGCAGTAATACGGCATGTTTTCAAATGGCTTCCGACATGATCGTATATCAACCGCTCGTTAGTTGACACTATGAGTCACTCCTGCTAGCCAAGCTTGAAATTAGATTCCAGTTTCTTGTCCGCTGAGAATTCGACACATCAGTGGTGAATTTCCATAGTCCTTGACCCTTTTATTATTATTGCAGCCAATTTATGTCAGCCGTGCTTGTCTAAGTCTACCGTCGCACATTTTAACGAGGCACTTCTTCAGCCAATATTTCTGCAGAGTTTTATCTTCGTCTACTGTCTTCACTCTAGACAGTCTAACCCAGCGTGGTAAATTCAAAAGAGCCCTTTGTGCTTTTAATTGAGCGAAACTGTCAACATACACTGTCGTACATTTTAACAAGGGCACTCATCGGCCAATAACTTCGTCTACTTTCCACACCTTAAATAGAGTAGTCTAATCTACCGCAGAAAATTTTAAAAGCCCTTCTCTGTGCTTTTAAGTGAGCGAAATTCTCACCATACACTGTAGTGCATTTTAACGAGGGCACTCCTCCAGCCAATATCTGCAAAGTGTCATTATATCTACGCCAATGCTCTGCTCCCTAGATAGTCTGATCCAGCCGTTCTCTGTAGCCGAACTGCCAATATATGCTGTCGTACATTTTAACATGGGCACTCCTGTAGTCAATATCTACAGTGTCCTGTCTTCGTCAATGCTCTGCTGAGACACACACTGTCGTGAATTTCCACGAAGACATTTTTCCAGCCAATACCTTCGTCAAGTACATGCTCTCTTCCTCTGGATAGACTAAACCAGTGCGGTGACTTCAACAGAGCCGTTCTCAGTGGTTTTAAGTGAGCAAAATATACAGTCATACATTTTAACAAGGGCACTCCTCTAGCCAATATCGTCGTCAACTACCTACTCTCTCTCTCTAGATAGACTAAACCAGCGCGGTAACTTCAACAGAGCCGTTCTCAGTGGTTTTACCTTAACCAAAATATACTGTCGTACATTACTATCGTACATTTTAGCAAGGGCACTCCTCTAGCCAATATCTTCGTCAACTACATGCTCTCTCTCTCGCTCTAGACAGACTGAACCAGTGCGGTAACTTCATGATCAACAGAGCCCTTCTCTGTGCTTTCATACTGTCCTATACATTTTAACAAGGGCACTCCTCTAGTCAATATCTTCGTCAACTACATGCTCTATTCCTCTAGACAGACTATCCCAGCGTGGCAACTTCATCAGAGCCCTTCTCTGTGCTTTTATACTGTCGTACATTTTAAAACAAGGGCACTCCTCTAGCCAATATCTTCGTCAACTACCTACTCTCTTCCTCTAGACAGACTGAACCAGCGCGGTAACTTCATCAGAGCCCTTCTCCGTGTTTTATACTGTCCTACATTTTAACAAGGGCACTCCTCTAGCCAATATCTTCGTCAACTACCTACTCTCTCTCTCTAGACAGACTGAACCATTGCGGTGACTTGAACAGAGACTTTCTCAGTGATTTTACCTTAACCAGAATATACTGTCGTACATTTTATTTTAGCAAGGGCACTTCTCTAGGCAATATCGTCTTCAACTACATGCTCTCTCTCTCTCTAGACAGACTGAACCAGCGCGGTAACTTCAACAGAGCCGTTCTCCGTGATGTTACCTTAACCAGAATATACTGCCGTACATTACTGTCGTACATTTTAGCAAGGGCACTCCTCTAGCCAATATCTTCGTCAACTACATGCTCTCTCTCTCTCTCTAGACAGACTAAACCAGTGCGGTAACTTCAACAGAGCCCTTCTCTGTGCTTTTATACTGTCCTACATTTTAACAAGGGCACTCCTCTAGCCAATATCTTCGTCAACTACATGCTCTTTCTCTCTCTAGACAGACTGAACCAGCGCGGTGACTTCAACAGAGCCCTTCTCTGTGGTTTTACCTTAACCAAAATATACTATCGTACATTACTGTCGTACATTTTAGCAAGGGCACTTCTATAGTCAATATCTTCGTCAACTACATGCTCTCTCTCTCTCTAGACAGACTAAACCAGCGCGGTAAACTTCAACAGAGCCCTTCTCTGTGCTTTTATACTGTCCTACGTTTTAACAAGGGCACTTCTCTTGCCAATATCTTCGTCAACTACATGCTCTCCCCCTCTCTAGACAGACTAAACCAGCGCGGTAACTTCAACACAGCCGTTCTCAGTGATTTTACCTTAACCAAAATATACTTTTGTACATTACTGTCGTACATTTTAGCAAGGGCACTCCTCTAGCCAATATCTTCGTCAAGTACATGCTCTCTTCCTCTAGACAGACTTCAACAGAGCCGTTCTCTGTGGATTAGCACAGGCGGCACACCTGCCATTACTCAGCAGGACGTCTCCCTGTCAGGGCGGCTTTGCTCGGTCGGATATGCCCCCGCCTGGAGTGTGTTTTGGCAGGATCTGTACCGCTGTAACATAAATCCCCCCGATTAATCAGCAAGGTTTGCTTGTAGTGGGATTTAAACCTGGGTTTGTAGCTATTTACAGGGCAAGATGGAATCTGTGGCGGTAATTTATTGCAACAAATTGCAAACTGAAACAGTCGTTTATTATCAACCCTTTGCTTCGTGTTAGAATTCACCGCAAAGCTTTCTTCATTTTCCTCATAATTTCTAAGCTACACTCAACGTCCTCATATCATTATTTTCTCAAAGACAAAATTAGATACAGAGGGGCCGATAAAAATAAAGCTTCCTCTATTAGGAGAGATATCCGTAAGCGTCTTACCAAAATAATCGATCCACTACCTTATGAGTAAGCAAAGGCATCCACTGAATTCTCTTACCAAGGCGTCCTCCCTTAACTGTGGTCATATGTACATCATATCATAGTCCTTCCTTCCTTCCTTCCTTCATTCCTTCCTTCCTTCCTTCCATCCTTCCTTCCTTCCTTCCTTCCTTCCTTCCTTCCTTCCTTCTGTCCTTCCTTCTTTCCTTCCATCTTTCTTTCTTTCCTTCTTTCCTTCTTTCCTTCCTTCCATCCTTCTTTCTTTCCTTCCTTCCTTCCTTCCTTCCTTCCATCCTTTCTTCCTTGTTCCTTACCTCCTTCCGTCCCTAGGGCCCTCCTTCCCTCCTCCCGCCTTCCTTCCTTCTTTCTTTTCTTCTTTCCTTCCATCCTTCTGTTACAGGGGATGAGGGATGAGGAGAAGTCTGTAACTCGTGTTGACGTCGTCACAGAATTAGCCTGCTGGAAAAAATCAATCCGCTGCCTAATGAGAAGAAAATCCCCGCCCTGTCCAACCCCATTCCCCTCCCCCCGGACTGTTAATACATCATCCCCGCCGACTGTGCCCGACCCCTCCCCCCCGGGACCGTCCCCGCCAACCTTGATGAATGTGGTGTCAGCAGAGCTGCAGCGCCAGCCCGTGAGGTGAGCGACCCGGGGCTTGACACATCAGCCTTTCCACGCGTAATCTGCCGCCCAGATTTATTTAGGAGGCTCCGCTCGTACCCTGCTTTCATGGTTAATAGATGAGCGCGGGAGCCGGCGTGTGTATATATAGAAGTGGAGCTGCTTGTCCTTTATTACGCGTACCGCGAGGAGCTACGTGGAGCAGGAGAAAGATTGGGCTTGCCACACACGCGCGCGCGCACGGAGTGCGGAAAGGGAAACTGTTCATCCGAGATTTACCGATAAGGACAAGGAGAAGGAACGCACGCGCTCACGGGGTTCTCTTGTTCTTGGCGGGAGTGTGGATGCACAAGGATGGTCCTGCTGCTGACAGTGAAGATGCAGCGAGCTCTTAGGAGGATCGGAACCCGCGTTCGCACGCTTCTGCTCTTCGGGATCATCTTCACGGGGATTCTGGTGTTCCAGGTGGTGTCGCCGAAGCCCGAGTCGGACCTAGCGGAGCCCCGGAGAACTGGAGACGGCGACGCCGGGGCAGGACGCGCCTCGCACCGCCCAGGTCCCGGCGGCGTCCCGGTACGACAAGCGGACTCTCCCCACGCACCACAAGATGAGGTCGTCTGGGGCGAAGGGCCTCGGGATACAGGCAAGGTCTTCTCCGAGATAAGGAAACCCGAACAACCTGAAAGTTTACCGCTTCAGACAAGCCCGCTGGCGGAAACACGGGGGAAGTCGAACGCCACGACTCTTCCTCTTGAGGACACTGTCTTCCTCCTGGGCATGAACGGTACGTAAGACGTTGTTGTTGTTTTCTTAAGTTAAATACCATAGCTTGGTTTCCTTTAGATTGAATCATGATGGGGCGAAACGAGACAAATAACGACAAATTTTCCCCGGGTTGGCCGAGGCTTGACCCTCACCCGGTCGGCACGTTCCCAATGGGTAGCATATGTTCCGATGCAATACAGGTTCCACCCGTGTCAGCGTGATGGACGAGCGATCCGCCGGGGCGAGTCTGTGGCTTTCGGCTGCAGGCACTCATTGGATGCCGGCATCGGACCGCTCTTTCTTTTCTCTGCCAATTACTACCATACATACATCAACGCAAGGTCTGGTTAGATGGGACTTTTTTTTCTGTAAGGCATGTGTTATTTTCAATCTATGCGTTGACGTTGTAGATCCAAGAGTATCTATTGCGTTATGTGGTCGTAAAAACGCGTCGAGTTTTACTCTACTTTTTCTTCTTTTCTCTTCCAATTATTACCATACATACATCAACGCAACGTGTGGTTAGATTTTTTTTTGTGTGAAGTATGTCTTTTTTTTAAACTATACGTTGACGTTGTAGATCCAAGCTTAAGAGTATCGCGTTATGTGGTCGTAGATTGAAAACGCGTCGAGGTTTACTCTAGTTTTTCCCCAAGGGCTTTAGTCATTACAGTGAGAGCCGTACACACCATACAATCGTACGGGTGTGATGTAAACAAGAACGTTATAGTTGTACATGTAGGTGTACCGTTTTCTGTGGTCATAAAATCAAACAGAAAGTTTCTTCTCTTCCCAAAAAAACTATGTACAGCGTGAATAGTACATATACAAGGTGTAAAAGTGTAATAACAAAGGTGTGTTTGTTTTGATGTGCCTTCCTCATCTCCCCAAGCTAAGTCTCTGAAGTCTGTGGTTATCCTTTTTTTAGAAATATCGTTTTTTCGTGGTCATAGAAACGTATCGACGTCGCTCGATCGTGTCCAGCCGACCGACAACGGCAGAAAAATTGGCTGAACGCGGAGGCCGATAATATATATTGATGTCTCCGTGTTTCGTTCCTCCTAGGTAATTGCACGATCAATGGTGAAGGATAGGGGAACCGACAAGACGGGCGATTTCTTTTTTTCTGTGACGTATTTCGGGAACTTTTTGTCCATTTATTTAACATTCTGACTGTAACTTACACTTAAAGTTGTAAGCTGCTAACTGTTGAAAAGCTCCAGCCTTTGAGGAAAGCGCATAAAAGTTAACCGACAGGACAGTGAACCCTAAGGTATTGCGCTATCTACAAAAACTACTCAAGGCCAAAATCGTTGAAGAACATTACTACTGTACTTAAAAGGCCGAAGACCTGAGGAGTATGCATTTAAGACGGTACCATCTTAGACTCGCCAAGGGGGTATTTCCTGGGGAATGTCAATTTTCTTGACTTTTTTTCACAAAATTTTACAACAAGATAGTCTTTGAAATGATAATTCATGTTTCAATGTCCATGTAGGGGTAAAGAAATATATTCAAAGTAATGAAAATATTTGAAGGTAGTGTGTCACGGTCGCGGTCGAAGAAATAGTCGACATGTGTCCCTCACAAGTACCCCCTTGTATGTTAAAATGGACTAGTCCGGGGTGATATACAAGTAAGCGTATATATACGCGGAAACAGATCGGTATGATGGACGCCTGGGGAGCTTTCGCGGGAAATTAGACAAGAATGGCTAAATGTCATTAGTCTGGCCATCAAGAAAGTTCCTTGCCACTACCCCCCTCCTTGTATGTCAAAATGGACTAGTCCGGAGTGATATACAATCAACGTACGTATACGGGAAACAGATCGGTATGATGGCCGCCTGGGGAGCTTTCGCGGGAAATTAGACAAGAAAGGCGAAATGTCATCAGACGTTTGGTTCCATTTCCGTTTGATGAGCTGGACGTTTCATCAAATCAGACCGCGTGGCGACCTGATGGTCTTATCGGCAAAATAATGTAAATACTGTAATACGCGCCATCCTTCAAGATTTGCGTTCTCTTGTGTTTTTCCAAACTACCTTTCCAGGGCTCGAAATACGGCTGGGTGAAAACTAGTATTCACTTTTGTGCACACAAAATTGGAGCTTATTTTTGACTGTGGTTGCACTGGTGCTCCTAGATATTTATGTAGGCTTACATATGCAAATGTACAATTGTACATCATATTCGTGACATTTTCGTGACATTCTAGTGTCACGGAAAATGATAAAACTTTTTTTAGTATCACTTGTTAAAACTTGAGCAGCAGAATTTCAAATCCAAGCACTGAAGTTCAATTTATAATTAACTTTTTGCTGGCATTCTGTCTTCAGTATCATGTTGTGCACCCGATTTGTCTGTGCACCTAAATTCTGAGGTTACATGTAGTTGCACCAGCCAACACCTATCTGTCAAAAAAATGAACTTCAAGCCCTTTCTTCAGAATGTTAAGGTCACGACACGCAGGCAGACTGCGCTGTTGCATAGAATATATTTGATTTTATGCTCTTTGATTTAGTAAACATAGCGGTGCGTTTATTACTGCGGATCCATATCAACTTATAGACTGCTTCTGCGTCAATATCGCCGAGTAGGTTTTCCGCAAGAACGGACGAGGAAATATTTGATTCCTGTCAATGCGACACGGTACTCTGGCCAACGATCTGTGCTATATTGCCGCCGATAAAATGCGGCGTTACGGGACCACTAGTCGGAGAAATGGCGGCGGTTATGCTGAGTAAAGCGTCCATAAGTAGCCGTAAAAACCGGCTCAGAGATCTCCTGTCGTCTGTTTTAAACATAACGTCTGGTCACGGTTCATGGCTCTGGAGGTCGGACGTTTCCAGACTTTAAGCCCCTGTCACACGTAGCCGAACATGGCCTCCCGAACACTAGCCTATCCAAACTCCCCCAAACCATGGTTAGGAGTAGGTCGGGAGCAAGGTCGGCTGGTGTTCGGCCAGGTCGGCTACTGTTCGGCAGCGCCAGCCGACTGTGTAAAAATGTTTAAAACATTCGGGTGTGGACGGGAGGTAATCTCCAAGCAGATCTTTAATACTACGGGTGGCCAAAGACAGTATCCAATTGGCCAGACAGTTACCATTAGCCTTCGGTGACTAATGGTAACTGTCTGGCTAATTGGATACTGTCTTTGGCCACCGTAAGATCTGCTTGGAGATTAGACGGGAGGTTCTGCCATGGTTGGCTGGTGGTTGGCTGGTGGTCGGAAGTAGGTCAGTAGTGGTTGGGGCGTGGTTGGCCGTCAAATTCAACTCAAATTTAATTCGATTCGTATAGAAAAGTAGCCGTGGCCTAAATCTGGTCAGACTATTTCGGAACTTCATATGGCCTCGAGGGCGCCGATGCCACGAATACTTGAAATAAACAGACTTACGTCCAATTATCGTGAGGTCTGTCAACGTAATGGTAAAGAAAATAGGGGTTCCCCTAACCCCCTTCACAGCCCACCCCTTGAGAAGCCCTAGTAGGCTACAATGTGCTTAACGGCGTCCCCCTAACCCCCTTCACAGCCCACCCTTGAGCAGCCCAGTAGTCTCCAAGTACAAGTACATGTGTGTGAGGAGAGCCGATCCGCAATCGAAACGTAAATGTGATTTCCCGAGCAGTTGAACCGGAGTGCCCCCCTCTGCGGAGCATTCATCATCGCGAACGATCGAGGCAAAGACGGGTCTTCTCAACACGTGAGCCGAATGAGAAGTCGTCCCACACCAGTCACTATCTCCACTCAGAGTTTTCTTAGGGGCTATTGAATCCAGAACCGTGCCTATCTAGTTCTATGCCTGGATAGTCTCCGCGTATCCAAGGTAGATTTGGCCCAGGCACGGTTCTGGATACGCGTGGACTATCCAGAACCGTTCCTGGGCATGCATGGGCATGGTTGAATTGTACGTCAACTCTACTTTGTCTTCGTGCATCGTATTCCAATCACAAAACCAACCTGCAAGGATCACACAACCCAATTTGTTCCCTCAGCGGTCCCTCGGCGGAAAGGGGGCTTTATATCATTTTACACGCTGTTTGTTGTACATGTATGAAGGTCGTGTAGGGCGATATACTGTCACAGGAAAACTAGGTCGTGTTTATTGAGCCGTAACACACGACTGCACGGCTCGTAGTGTGTCATGATTCAGTGATTAGCAATTCCATTGCTGATTCACAAGGTCGCGGGTTCGAATCTCGTTTGGTTTGTGTATGATTTGAACCCATTGGCATCCAACTGATAGGGATTGTATCCCTTCGGAGGTGGCGTTAGTTAAGCTGAAGATTCAATATTTAAAATGGAGTTGGTATTTCTATTTTCCTCAGAAATTAAGGTTCGGATCAAATTTTCGAATCAAGGTTCGAATCAAGTTTTCGAATCAAGGTTCCAATCAAGTATTCAATCCGAACCTTGCCTTGCACGCTGCTTGTGTTGCGGTGCCGGTCTCGTGTTTAGAGGATCCACAAAAAGTTTTGTCCAAACACGTTAAACTCGCCGCACACATGGATAAGAGCGCGCGTGCCACGGATCAAACCTATCAGTTTCCTTACACAGTCTGTATTCAAGACTCTGTGAAGCTGGAGTGTTCTGTCGGTTTGCCGGTAACGCGATAGAGACACAGACACAGATGCACAGTGGAGATAGTAGTTCGGGCTCAGTGGCTGCATGTACGATTTGGTGGTGGTTTCATTTCTCTCTTGCGCTTTCTTACTTTAGCAATACCGTAGTATAACCCTTACACGGGTTGGCTTGAAAACATTATTTTTACCCAACAGGACTGATTTTACAAGTCATTTCAACAGCGGTACTTGACATAAAGCTATCGTTAAACTATGAGTCAAAACAGCGGATGAATGAAAGACTACAAGTGCAACGTCGTTTCCTTTCCGCTACATTTCGTGATCCGAGTCAATTTTACTTCAATTCCAAACCGCTCCTTCAGAGAGGAGATAAGGGAGTCGAGTACCACCAACAAGAGGCGTGAAATGATATGTAAATTTTTCCTTCAAGAGCTAAGAGAATTTACCCCATTAACAACCGTGGCAAATGATTCATACATTTTACAACGAAATTATTCAATCCTAAACCACTTTCCCTTCTTTCAGAGAAGAGCTAAGAGAACTTAGCTCCATTAACAAGGATGGAGAAATGATTCATACATTTTTGCAATGAAATCATCCAATCCCAAACCACTTCAGAATAGCTAAGAGAATTTACTTCCATCAAACAGATTCATAAAATTATTTCTACATTTATTACAACGCAATCATTATTCCAGTTCCCAACCACAGATAATCTCGCCGACCAATTCCCAACCACAAATAACCTCGCCGACCAACTCCCAACCATAGATGATCTTGCTAGCGCACGACTAACTCCCAACCATGGCCTGGAGAAGGTCGGGAGGCCATGGTCGGCTATGTGTGACGGGAGCTCTAGACCGACAGCCACACATTGATCCCACAGACCCAAACATGCGGCTTGCAGCAAAAACTGCCAGAGTCGATAATCCACTCCAGTTCAGATCGATCACAGGGATCAGTCCGCCCTGAAGAAACAAACACTGACTTAACGGCGCGGGTACGGTGATCCTGGGCTTTAACGGGGCTTGGATGATTCGACCCGCGTGTTGTGGTGTCGCACACAACCAACCACGGCCTCCCGACCTTCTCCAGACCATGGTTGGGAGTTAGTCGCGAGCAAGGTTGGGAGTTTGTAAGCAAGGTTGCCCACTATTCTTTACAAGACATCTGTGCCAGCCGACTTTATATCTTGACTACCGAAATCACCCGGACAGTCAGGCCTGGCGAACCCCCGTCTTGTATTAGCATCGAGGTTCACCCTTGATAATAGACCCGTGCTAGTTGGGCAGCCTTGGTTGTATCTTCAGCCAAAACAAATAAATATATTATAAATACATTTTGAAAATCAACGTTTGGGACGTCATATTCTGCTTGGGTGCAATCAGAGGAGCGAACTCTGTATCTGTATCTGTATAGCCGGTATAACTACCCTTCGGCGTAACACACCAGTTTCGCAGGCACGCGGCGCGGCGGCAGCTGGCTACATTATACAGAACGACATATTACACATAACCTTTGAACGTCTAACTCTAAACAGTGTTCAAAACTATCTAGTGACGATGCCCCTACTGTACTTGGTGGCAGCGAGTTCCACTCTACGATAATTCTAGGAAAAAGGAGCTAGAAATTGACTGATGGCTTCCAGGCTACTCCCACCCCAGCGCTGACCTTGGTTGATGAGCGGTCGGTAGTAATTAGGTCGTGGGAAGGTCCTGAATGTGTGACAGCGGCTTAAACGGCGCGATTACGAGGATCCCCGGGATTTAGCGGGTGTTGGCGTGATTCACTCCGCGTGTTGTAGTTTACCTTCACGTAGGGTAAAAAACAACCGGGTCCGTGTCAGTAAAATTAGACCAGACGAGCCTGGGCTAGGCCTTGTCTAGTTATGTTGAGCTGAGAAAAGACAACTGTAGTGATAATGATGTCTGATGAAACAGACAGGCTTAGTTTCTTGGCCAGTGTGTCGGCTGTTTGAATCCCAGACGCCCTTGCCGGCTGTGTTTAGAGCTCTGGTTAGCTCGCTACTGTTATTAGTGGTTGCAGGCGTTCAGTGGTGAAGTTAAGCAGTCGGCGCCACAATTAGATCACATTAATGAAACCAAAACACTTTCAGACAGGATTTGGCAAAACCCAACTTAACACAGAGGTCAGACCTAAAATAAGTAAACAAAATGAACTCAACTGAAATAAAGTTATAAAAGAAGTTTAAACAGAGACATTATATGGCGAACGCCTTCCAATTCTATTAAATTCTATCAAATTGTGTTGATGTTCATTTTGACGAATGGCGCCGCTCTGAAATATGATAGCGGGTATTCTGTCGAAACAACTCTGGTATAGCAAGCTGGTCTCTACACAGTCAGAGACCTTCACGAAATAGGGGTCCTTCCAACCGCGCATTCTTCATCCAGATACCTAAAATCGACCATCTTCAAGGCCTCGACACTAATATCACTTGACGAATCATGTTCATTCAGGAAGCGCGGAGACCGGAGATTAGGCACAAAGCTCTCTGACAAGCACACGGCTTCGCCAGCAGCGCGAACTTGACAGAGTGACTGATAGACAATTTCTCGCAAACGGATTTTCGATAATATCTTGTAATCTCCAATCCGTCTTGTAATTTCTTAACAATGCTAATGGCTCTAAGCACGGAGCTTGAAGCTCCTCAGGCTGGTGCGAATTTTCTGCTAGGAATTCATCCGACGGTTTGGGTACGAGCATTCTCCCACGGCAGAGCCAAAACCCGGCAAATACGTTAGCCTTTGTTTTTCTCCACAAGGCAATGACGTATTGGCGCGCGTGGGACTCTGCCGTGGGACAATGGGTACGAGATAATATCGAGGTATAATATGTCAGTCGTAAAGGTTAACAGTAAATTTGTCAACTAAAAAAAATCATACGAGTTTGAAGGTCATTGCATCTTTTTTCAGTCGTAGGTGATGCTTCCGTGAATAATTTCATCATGTTGGTGAGTGATTGAATAGCAAAGTTCTTTATTCACAATCACTTGTTTAACAAGAGCTGACGTTTGGATGACCGTCTGTCATCTGTATCAGGGCTATCATAATTGAACCAGTCATAATTGCCCTGATGAAGATGGCAAACGGTCATTGAAACGCCGACTCTTGTTAAACAAGTGGTTGTGAAGAAAGAGAAGCCACGAAATATCTCAACCTTAAGGCCTTCTTGTGTCCCAACTGTGTTCAGCACTGTCATGCGAAGATAGGGCTGATAAGCCGCACTAGACTCTGTACACGGCCGTAACACCAGACATAGAGTGCTACCATCATCTTTCAAGATGGAAGGATGCCTACTGTTAATAAAGAACTTTGCTATTCAGTTCTGTGGTGCTTCCTTTGCAGTGACGTACATGGGCTGTTACCAGGACAACGTCCTTCCCAACCGGCGGGCTCTGCAGGACGACTTCTTCGCGGACTACCGGAGGATGACCATCGAGAAGTGTCTGGCGCACTGTAGGAGGAAGTAAGTGGATCTGTATCACGGGTAGACTACACACATAGTGACACGTCACCGTGTCATAGGTCAACGTTCATAAGAACGTTATGTTATTGTGTTTTTTTTTAATTGCAACATTCAATGTTGCAATTTGATGGAGTGCGGCACCAGAGTGGTGCAAAAAATACGATTTCTTGTGTTGGGTTGAAACCATTCAGTCATACTGCTCGAGATTTTAAATGATTTCATTTTTTTTTCTTATCATCCAGGCCAGCATCATTTTATCTTTCCCCTCCCATTTCCCAACCAAACCGGTAGATTTTGTTAGGAATACACGATCGCACACTCTTTTACGAATTAAATAAGAGAGATTCCTTCATGTTCAGGGGTACAAGAAACGTGTCACAAAACATCAGCGGCGTTCTAATCGCTTTATTTGCCCCGTGGAGAAATTGAAAGCGAGCCGACAATATCCACCACCATTTATTACTTGTCAAAGGCTTTTATTCGTGGGTTTCGTTGCCACCATCATGGCGAAAATCAATATCATCCAAGAACCAAGGTAATCTATCTCTGTAGTATTATTATTTCTTTATTGTATTGTAAACGTTTTTCTTTATCCCTAGTAATCCAGGCGTTTTAGGCGTTTTGCACTAAACACTGTAATAACATGGCGTGATTTCAAGTTCATCTGCGTTGGTAGAAGTCAGTATGAAGAAGAAATTAACTGTGATATTTCAAATAAATCAAAAAGATATTCCGTTTCTTTTTGTGTTGGGAATTACAGTCGTTTTACTGTAATAAGACTCCAATTAGTAATATAAAGGATCGTTTCAAATTGAAAATTGAGAAATATTATTCTACATGAAGGTATCGTTTAAAATTAAAAAAAACTAGAGGTCAACGATCTCATGCCTTCGTCAAAAGATGTTATCGTTATATAACTTAAGAAGGTAGAAGTGATATATTAGTCCCCCTAAATATGGAAGTTGGATTGTGAAAATTACCCCTGCCGATGCAGTCTGCAATCCTGCATTGGGCAAGGGAAAAAACATCTGTGCAGGCTGTAAGGCAACACCGCCTGCAGCTACATGGACTATCCCCTCTGGGACTTTCTCCCTCTGGGACAGCCTGTAGCCCATGTGTCACAATGAAGGTAGAGTATCATGGAAGCCCTATCATGGAAGGAAACTGAATTATATAATTGCTTCATTAATTATGCAAATTACATCATCATTTGCATACTGGTCATCTAGTTATGTCAAGCATCACTTACCCTACCTATGCCCCAAATATCAGGATGATCCGTCGACCGGTTATTGAGTTATCCTACTTTAAACAGTTTCATACAAATGCTCCTGCAGTTCCAGAGCAAGCCGCTAGGGGGCCCAAACTTATGTCACTTCTTCCCGAGCACAAGACCTATCTACCATCCAAAAATCATGACCCTACCTCCTCCAGATCACCATATTTCAAAACCGGAAGTACCGCTGCAGTACCATAACGAGCCGCCAGGGGGCCCATATTCCTATCACTTCTAGACCTCATCAAGACCTACCCACCTACCAAATATGAAGACAATCCATTCAAGCCTTCTCGAGTTATACTGTTGACAGACTCACGCACACACGAACGCCCATGAAAACATACCCTTCTTGACGAAGGCAATAAGTTCGACAAAATGAAACTAGACGTTTCACACAGCCCCCAAGCCCTCTTGTTGCCACAGCGTTCAATCAGAGAATATATAATACTTGTTCCAGACCCATTACACTTGATAACTCGGCCTATACCATTTGCAAATATTGCATTTCCGCCGGTAAATAACGCTGAGAACACGCACATTACAGGCACTGCGCGTTATCGGGGCTCAATAGGCACATTTAACGCTCTGATTCCGATTGCGTTCTGCCGTTGTGTGCACAACGTGAGAGCGAATTCATTACTGCTGACGTTCCCTCCGAAATGCTGAGTCTGTAAGAGAGGCTTATTCTGTTGTACTTTGCGACAAATGGAAAGGTATCTTGAGGTAGTTTAGCTCGCACAAAAAAAGCCAATCTTCAACTGATCGTTACAGGAAGGTTGGATGATATACATAGTATAGTAGTAAGGCTTGTATGTACACAGTATATACAAGGTCAATTTAACCTTATGCTAATTGCTATACAAATCTACCAATTTTGACAAACACGATGTACTCAAGCACGGTTCTGGATAGTTCACGCGTATCCAGAGCAAATCTACGCTCTTGAACACGCGGAGACTATCCAGAACCGTGCCTGATCCTAACCCTAGCCCATTCAGACATAGAACTAGATAGGCACGGTTCTGGACACGATAGCCATTATCTACTACAAACTGACCTCTTTTGTCCGTTATAAAATCATACTGGCCCATCTAGAGATAGAAAAACTGCTCAAAATCCATTCTTTAAGCACATCTTAAAACATGCGTAAAGGTTCCGTTTCTTCCCTCGTGTGTACCTTTACGTAAGCTTTAAGGTGTGCTTAAAGATAGGATTTCTACTTTCTACAGTTAATGTCGCCATCTGTCAGATAGCCTACAGACATATCACTTAGCTTTCTACTGTTAATGTAGCCATCTGTTAGATAGCCTACAGACATATCCCTTAGCTTTCTGCTGTTAGTGTATCCATCTGTTAGATAGCCTACAGACATATCCCTTAGCTTTCTACTGTTAATGTAGCCATCTGTTAGATAGCCTACAGACATATCCCTTAGCTTTCTACTGTTAATGTAGCCATCTGTTAGATAGCCTACAGACATATCCCTTAGCTTTCTACTGTTAATGTAGCCATCTGTTAGATAGCCTACATATCCCTTAGCTTTCTACTGTTAATGTATATGTAGCCATCTGTTAGATAGCCTACAGACATATCCTATATCATCATCTGTCTTCCCCACGCCTGTCTCTCTGTTTGTGTTGAGACTTAGCTGCGTGTGTGATGAAAGGAGGCTGGAGATATTTGTGAATCGATCGCCCACCGGTTGCACTGACAGATCTGGGCCTCTTTGCGCGGTCAGCTTTAAATAAATCACACACTTCGCCGGGATTTAGACAGCATTTGAAGGATTAGCTTTCTACATATTAAGCCCCTGTCACACATTCAGAACCTTCCCCCGAACACCAGCGTCACACATTCAGAACCTTCCCCCGAACACCAGCCGACCGAGGTTGGCTTAAGTTCGGGAGCAGTCTGACCAGATTTAGGCCATGCCTACATTTCTATATGAATCAAATCGAATTTAAGGTAAATTTGAGTCAAATTTCACGCCCGACCTACTTCCGAACACCAACTAATCATGGCTGAACCCGACTGTTTTAAACATTTTTAAACATTCGGCTGGCGTAGCCGAACAGTAGCCGACCTCACCGAACACCAGCCAACCACAGCCGACGCTGCTTCAGACCTACTCGGCTTTGTGTGACAGGGGCTTAACTTCTAAAAGTCTGTACGTCACTTCAATTGTGACCCATATAAGGTTCTGAATGTGTGACAGGGGCTTTACTTTCATTGCCCATATAAAACTGGGGATATGAGAAAGAAACATCCGTCTATTTAGATCAGGGACGTCATTTGTAAGCAGTTTCACGCTCTTTTCATTCTAACCAGCTGATGACGCAACGTTGACGCTTTATGACTGAACACGTCTTATCGTCTGTACAATATCTCGCGAGATCTCGGCAAGACGGATGGGAAACCGAAGCCATGAAACTCCGGAGTCATCCATCTTGTGGTGGTTATTATCTGCCTTTTCTGCCTTGTAAGTTTTATTGTGGAGATAACTCAGAGGATATGAGAAACATCTGCGAAGATCCGGAACATTGTAGCTAGGCTGATTCTCCTAGGACGGCGATGGCTGAGCGACCGTACGGCGACCAAAGATCACTCAACGAATTTCACATATAATTTTATTTTTACGTTTGTGTATTGGCTTGTCTTTTAAATCAAACTTTTACATCTTGCATCATATTCCAAGGGTCTACTTGGTCGGTGATGAGTGACCGTGCGGCGACCAAAAATTCAAAAATCGCTCAACGAATTTTACAGATTAAAAAAAAACATTTTTTTTTACGTTTTGTGTGTTGTCTTGTCTTTTAAATAATACTTTTACTTGTTGTGGGGGAGACAACAAGCAGATGTGAGTAGTGATCTATTTTGTCTCCCCCTCCATTTCTTTCAATGCAGAAGTCAAATAAAGAAATAAAGAAATAAAGGAAAGAGAGGCTTACCGGAGACTGGATTGATCGCAGTTTGAAATATCGCGTCCATTCCCGCGGATTACCGGTACAGAGTGACAAATTGCCGGCTCATGCGCTGCCGAGACCGGCTTTCCCGAGCCGCAAGCTACGGTGTTTGTGAGAACCAGGCTAAAACTTCCCCGTACATAAATTCTAATAACCATGAGAGGTAAAGCGGTACTCAGGCTTAGGGGAAATAAAGTTGCGTTTCCGGTTTTCCGACCGACCCTAGCAAAAATCCGGCGACCTTATACTATAGCTTTTTCAATTTCGACCGCCAGAAAGGCCCTGAAATTTCCAATCTGACATCTAACTTTCAAACCCTCTGAAACGCTATTTCACGATTTTCGTTAGCATATACTTAGCTGATCAACAGTTAGCATTTTAGCTGATCAACAGAACTGGAAGAAAGTGATGATTCAAAACGGGGATGTTGTTTCCTCAAGCGTCCGATGCTCATAATTTCTAATACCTCCAAACAATGTTGAACAACCTATATGGATGTATTTGGCTAATTAACAGGAAATTAATAATAGGTTCAAATTAACCGGAAATTAATAATGGGATAGGGAGAGAATGTATTTTTCAGAGTGGAAGCATTATTTTAAATTTTTAAATATGCAGTGACAATATCTAATTTGTAATAATCTCCAATGGGAGTTTCTGTTGACAGAGACTCCGATCACCAGTAGAATTGCCGATTCTACCAGATCGGAGTCTTTACCCTGACATGTATGTATTTCTTTGCTTTATAAGTCTTCAAGTCATGTCCTGCGCATTCATATTATCGCTGGAGAATTGCACTGATTCTTGGACAGGAAAAAAAATCAATAAACTATGAAAAATTCCGCCTCATGCGCTACGAAGTTGTGACCTCATCACGCCTGGTGTGCCCCGGCTCTAATTCTCCCGCGAACCTTCAGTGTGCTGCAGCCGACATCGGCTCTGAACCTGCCGCCTTACTCAACAGATTACTCCGGCACGTCTCCGGTATGTAATTTGGAAACTGCCGGTGGTCTACGCCAAATATCGTCTGGGAGAAAACGTGGGAATACTGTAGAGTATACGAAGAGAGTGAAGATGGAATGCAAATTATTATTCTTTTATCATTTTTAAAAGAAAAATGATGAGAAATGATAGGAAAATATGATTTATGATGTGATCTAGTATTATGCAAGGATGATAACAGAAGTTTAGGCATGTCAAATATGATGATAATAATAACCAATAGCATTGAATTTTTCATACCCTATAAATCAATAAAATCCGACAGCTACAGACGTTCAAAGTTGCGGGCGATTTTATTTCTAACTGCTTTTGGAGAAAACTAGTTCTTACAATACAAGTGCAGACGTACGTATTTTCCTGGTTTATGTATGTATGTTGTTGTTTGTTCACTTGCATGTAATTAGCCATAGCCCTCGGACATGAATTTGTAATAAAACTTCCATTCATCAATGTTCTTCCAACGCGCAGGGCGGTCTGTTCCCTCGTGAGTTAGCAATCTGTTGTGATCGTTGGTGAATTACATGTAGCAATCTGGCGTGATAGTTTTAAAGCTAGTTTAACTTGTTTTGAGTGTCTCATTGCGTTGGCTATCAAAGCCCTATTCTGTAAGATGAATACAGAAACAGCGAAGATGTAAGTAAGCCCCTGTTGCTACGTTAGCGTGCGTGGTTGTGTTCCATTTCTACTGCTGCGCGCGAGGAAAGGCATTACAAGCACATTAAGTGATTTACCAGAATGGGATTCCTGACTTTCTTTTAAAATACACACGAGATGTTAGCGCCGTATCGTCAAACAGCAGGCGTTCTTCTGATCAAATGTAGATCACCTCGTGTTCGAGAACGCAGTTTTGGCAAATGACTGACAACACTGGAAGTACTTACTCAACCCATCAGCCTGAGGAGAGTCAAACCTTGGCACGTTGGAGCGCCACGCGTTGGATCTGATCCAATCTGGCCCGGTGTGTTGCCTGAGGGGCAGTAGAGTGCTGATGAGGGTAGAAGCGGTTGGACACATTTGGTTGATTGCCTGTCTGTCTGGGATTGCCTCAGGTGCAGCTGTCTTATCAGGGTGGGCAAAGGTGAAGGGGTGGGGCGAAGTTTAGACAGTAGATAAACCTGTCAGTGAGCAAAGTTTACCACGTACTGATAGATAGGTGTGAAATTGAAGTGAAGGTGTTGTAGCATTGCCAACAACTGATATCCACTCAAATCTGCTTTATTTTAGAACTTCGTTTCCACATAACATAGTGGAACAAATCGTTGAGAGATGTTTCCATACAAAATATCGGTAGCGTATAACACCATGGTCTAATAAAAGCTACCGGATACATTTTCGTAACGCTAACATAATCACTGGAACAATACATTGTAGCCTCAACTTCCATTATGTATCGTATAATATTAGATTCCATTCTAATACCAAAGCATTTCCTAGCTGTCACCACGACGCAGCATACACAAACATGGAATCATCATCAGTAATGAACTATCAGAATAGTTTCCTCTGGCCCCAGACACGAGAACATTCTGGCGGCTAGGAACCGCATGAACTGTACCAAGTACTAGTAAATGGACTGATAGATACTAGGTTGATATATTCTAATCTATGCTGATTTTAGATTGTAACTTTAATGTACTTCAAAGTAAATGTATGTTCAGTTTGTGTGTACATAATTTGTCTTGTGTGGGGGCCACAACACCAGCCCCCACTGCCTGTGGCCCACGACTATTGTATTGTTTTGCAATTCTAATAAATCAAATCAAATCAATCTATATATTCTATACCGATAGCTGAATCTGTATTCCTGTCGGTTCTTACATTTCCATACCGTTCGCCCTTATCAACGCGGCCTGTATTGCGAGCGTTGTTCTCTCTCGAAAGCAATCAAGAGGTTTAGGGATGGATTGTTGATAAGCTGACACGAAACGTCAGTCTTCGGCAATAATGCCTTATCGCTCCGTCTGTCTAATTGAGCATAAGAGTAGAGATACGGCTTCTGTAACAGGCTGTTATTGGCATTCCGTACGTAACGCTGTGTAATTCAGATGGTAAGAAAGAAAAAGGGAAAGTGATCTCGAACCAGTTTTGGCTCACTGAAGAGCTACTCTTCCACTGGTCGTGACAGAGAAGACAGACGCTATATACAGTATTTACAGGTTCATTGTACCGGGGAAATTCCCCTAGTTCTTTTCGACAAGCACAATGAACAGTGGACCACGGCTTAACGTCCCGTCCTAAGGACTGCGACCCTCTCCAGTAGCGTGCATGTCGGGTGAGCGACAACAGCAAGGATTCGAACTCCCAACCTCTTAGTCCAGAGGCAGGGTCGCTAACCACTGGGCTACGCACGCTACTAAAACCCAAAACACTTATCGAGAAGAGTAGGGTTGATCTGGCGTGCTTGGCTGTATATGTAAGAACTAGCTACAGGAAAGTGGCATTGTACTATCAGTTATCGAAAAAGCATCACGATTCGTCTCAACCATAATACTTCTAGTCAAACCGAAGAGAGAGTTGCAATGAAGATTGGCCCTGTCCTTGGTGCTGAACTCCATGTTATACCCTATAACTGTGAACAAGCAAAGTGATACAGCTACTGTATTGTAATGTGCTGTGATTAGCATTCTACACTAACACTGTTAACTAATACTGTAGACGGTATAACTAAACAATGTTGCAATGAGGGCTTGCCCTCTCCTTGGTGCTGAAATCCATGTTAATTCCCGCCAAATGAGCAAAAGCGAAGTGATGCAGCTTTGGTATACATGTAGTGTGCTATGGTTGGCATTGGCATTCTACACCCAACACTGTGTACTTAAGACCGTAATAACTAAACATTGTTGCATTAAGGACTGGCTCTGTCCTTAGTGCTGAACTTCATATCATACCGAGAACAAGCGATATGATACGGCTATTGTAACGTGCTGTAATTGGCATTCTACACCAACGTTGGGTACTAGTACTACAGACTGTAATAACTAAACATTGTTGCATTGGAGATTGGCCCTGTCCTTGGTGCTGAACTCCATATTATTGCCTCTGTTTCTGCCGTATGTTTTCTTTTTGCCTTTCAGCAATAGATTGTATCGCTCAGAGACGCGTTTCACAATATAAGCAGGATCTGTATCTTTCATCTAAGATTAAGGCCAAACTTTGGGTCGTTTCCTTATCTAAAAATATTGACATTGCATTGAAGCAACCCGTGCATCAAATGGTCCTCACAATGCACGGAATTAAACACTATGAAAGCAGGTTTAAAGGCACAAAGTCAAAGATAATTCAGTGTACAGTTGAAATTCAGTCACTTTCTTGTCACATCCACGTATAGATTGGCGTACGTGACACAAACTTCGGTACATTAGATTCTGTACAAGCTTTTCTGGCTACTATTCAACGTTCCTTTATCATGTTATATCAGATGTGCCAATGACGAAGTACAGACGTTCTTTCCTACCCTATCGGGTTGGCACTTATATTGGTTCTGACAGTCCCGACTTATCTTGTCTGAGGGAGAGAGATGTGATCACCATCTGAGATGAACTTTGTCCGTCCTGACTTTGTGACTTTGAAACGTGCTTGCTCCTCTGGGGAATTTCCTCAGACAGCAACTGTCGTGCAACAAATCTCTACGCTTTTCGTACTTGAACTTCCCTTTGTCTTTCATAGTACAGACGTGCCTATTTAGACTTGCAAATGCGCTCTACAGCTTATTACATTTTTACATGGAAACGTAATATGTGATGCAGGCATAGGGGACCTAAGATATGGACTACACATTTCTTAGACAAGGACTGTCGTGCAACAAATCTTAAGGGGTTTCGTACCTTAATTTTATCTCCCAATTGTTGTCTTCTAATATATTACAGACGTGTCAGGACATTATTAATCCTAGCAAATGCCCTCTACAACGTATTATTTTCACGTGGAAACGTAATATGTAACGCCGGCATTGGGGACCAAAGGTAGGCACCACTATACGGTTCATCTGAGAGATATGTTGCTCGCTGCCGTAAATATAACTTTCCATTTCATGTCGCTGCACCGCAGTAGGGAGTCAATTTTCGGCTTTACCTTGTCAGAACCTGCTGGAGACGGTATAAATTACGCGGACCGATGTCAGGTTAGATTTGGCAGAGATGCCACGAGCCCCCGGATAACTGAATCTCGGCTGGGGGGTGGCGGGGAGACCGCGTCCGTCATGTTTGGGACTGTAGCGTTAGCGGTAATTACTGTCTCACTTAACGGCCAGGAGACGCCTACTTTCGGGCGCGCATTACGTCTTGATTAGCCGGTGAATCGCAATGAGGCTTAGTGGCGTAGGCGTACAGATCCGCGCCTGGCATTGTGTGGCATTAATACATGTAAAGAGAGTGGGATATACATTTATTAGCGAATATTGTCCCTATTGTATCCAGAACTCTGCCCATTTACTTCTATGCCTGAACGGGTTAGGGTTAGGATCAGGCATTGTCTGGATAGTCTCCGCATATCCAAGAACGTAGATTTGCCCCAGGCACGGTTCTAGATAAAGCACTGTTCTGGATGCAACAGGCTAGGCACGCATGTTCTAGCGAGAGAATATGCCCCGGTGTAACAGCTCAATCAGCAGCCCCGGCTTAGACATAACCCTGGGTATATTTCATGTAGGATTAATCTAGGCTGCTACACCGGTACGAGAGGCGAGAGAAGTGAACGTCCAAAACTTGACAGATCTCTTTAGTCAAGTTTTCAAGTGATTTATAATATTTCTGTGTTCTTTTCAGCTAAATTAAGGAAGGAGGTATAATTAAATCCTTTTATTGGATGTTGCTACAAATTGAACACGCTACGTCGTCAATTATGATCAGCAGTGTTTTGCTTACTTTCCGAATAAATCTTACTTTCCAGGGGACTGTACTATGTTGGTCTGGAGTTCGGGGGTGAGTGCTACTGCGGGAAGAACATCCACGCCGTGCCCGTCCCCTCCCAGGAGTGTAACATGACCTGTCCCGGGCGCCATACGTCACGGGTCACGTGCGGGGGCGTGGCCAGGATAGCGATCTACAGGATGGACCAGAAGGCTCTGGAGAAGATACACAAAGGTGACGGAAAGTTTGGGTCGGCCGGCATGGAATTGCTAAAATGGTCTTCTTGTGAAGTATAGCTGTCTTTAGTGCATGTTAAAAGAAAGAAAAAATGTACTTTCTTGTTTGTCTGTTTCTGTTTTATTTATTGGCCCATCTCAGTGTCATAGCACTGTTTTACAGTGGGGCCTTGTATTATTCTTGTTACAAACGTATACTTTTCAACGGAATTAAAATCTATGTTAAAGAGAGAGAGAGAGAGAGAGAGATCAGAGAAAGAGAGAGAGATTTCGGGAACTCTCTTTTCCCTAGTTGATAGGGAGACTTGTGAGTAGTGAGTAGCCAACTTTTACACTGTACGGAAGGAACCATAGCCTTTAAAAAATGCAAAGTTTTTTCTAACCTGCTTCCCATACTGCCCATCTCAGAGCGGCTTAAGCAGCGAGCGATCCCGATCCCGACGATTGCCGACTCTTACCGAGGGTGTTTCCGAATGACGACAGCACCCGAACAAGTCTCGCCGTCGCCCCCTTGGCAGGACGACCGGCTGTCCCCGGTCAGATGTGTGCAGAGATGTACAACAAAGGTACTTTTGAACCAGAGTCTGGAGCCCCTGTCACACATAGCCGAATATGGCCTCCCGAACACTAGCCGCCCCCCCTAACCATGGTTAGGAGTAGGTCGGGAGCAAGGTTGGCTGGTGTTCGAATTCGCGTTCATGTTTCAAAACGTTTAAAACAGTAGGTTGTAGGCGGGAGGTTCGGCCATGATTGGCTGGTGGTTGGTTGGAGTTGGGGCGTGGTTAGCAGCCAAATGTGACTCAAATTTAACTCAAATTTGATTCGATTCGTATCGAAAGGCAGGCGTGGCCTAAATCTGGTCAGACTGCTCCCGGACCTACATGTACGCTGGCTGGTGTTCGGGAGAAGGTTCTGAATGTGTGACAGGGGCTTAAGCCACCCAAAACAAGACTTCCAATATTGAAACGCGACCTGTCGGCGCTAATGCCTTCCTTTGTCTCTTCAGCTCTTCACGCTAGCGATCATGGGAAACTTCACCACCTGTCAGTGCGCGAACGTCACCGCCAACTTCCGGATCTCCAACGCCTCCGGGGACGAGAACTGCAACTACCCGTGCGCTGGGAACGAGGAGCAGCGATGCGGAGGGCCTGACCACGCCTCCATCTACAGGACAAATGTGGAGGGTGCGTTAAATTTGTATCCTCTACACGTTACTGCATTAAAAGTGGTATTTACCGATGACGATAAGTACCAGGTAAGTCTGTTAATGGTTGTTTTTAACGTCACATGCCAGAGGCAACCGTTATCAGACTTACCTGATATATATCGCTTTTGTTTAGACAACCAAGCTGATGTGTTACGCCGAAGGGCGGTTATACAGGCTATACAGATACAGATACAGAACCATATTCTCAGACGTACCTGTCAGACGTACCCGGGGCATGATCACGTAAATAGCTAAAATAACACCTGTATTTGGATATAATTATAAAGGGCTCACTTTACAAAAAGTGGGGCTTACTAACAATAGCGATGACACACAGGAAATCTATAACGGCGCAGTTTATCGCCTAAAGCAGCCATTATCAGAGTTATCTGGTTTAATTATCGTTGGCTAATCCCACTTTTCTGTGCAATAAGAGTGTTTAGCTAACCAAGGTTTTCGTATCATTCATTACATTTACGTCGTCTAACATATCAATTACAATGCATTGCTGTTTATTATCTTCACTCGATCTTGAAATGTGTTCTAATTGCTTTTGTGTTTTTTACTGATTAATGCCGTAAGTCATTCCACAACTCAGCCTTATTAAGGCTGCTTTGGTATTGATTTTGATTTTATTAAAATAAATAAACCAATCATTCATTTTTCCCGCAGATGTGCGCTGCTCGCACCAGGAATTTATCGTGCCGGACCACAGCCGTCCCCTGGTCGCCCTGGCCAGCTTCCCCGGCTCTGGAAACACATGGGTCCGCCACCTCATCGAGAGGGCCACGGGGCTGTACACGGGCAGCTACTACAACGACGGAGACCTTTACCTGAAAGGTTTGTTGTTCGTCCGTCAGTATGACGAGGACCGCCTAGTCATCCATCTGTAGTCGCATGTGTTCTCATGTGGCTGTACAGTCCAATTTTTGTCCGGCCGTTCACAGTGTGGGCAGGAGACACAAGACAGCGTTCGTTACCTGAAAGGTAACTTGGACCAAAAAACTAATCTCTAAGTCTGTAAGAAAATATGGAAAAAGGAACTCAGAAGTTGTGTTTCGGTAATTTCCAAGCAGATCTTTCGGGGGCAAAACATTATCCTACGGCCAGATAGTACAGGGCCAACTGGATAGGTATACTGTCTGGTCAGTTGAATAGTGTTTTGCCCCCAAAAGATCTGGTTGGAGATTACCAAAACACAGCTTTCGCGTTCCTCTACGAGAGTAGTCAGACTTAGTTGTCCAGTTCTCCTTCCTCAGACTTCCTCGTTGGCGATGTTTTGTTGCCATCTCACTTTCAGAATAGCTCTTAGCCAGCTCTTGTACCTGAAGTATCAAGCTAAAGGCATTTTTCTTGTCTTACTGTCATTTGCCAAGTTCTTGACCTCTTCTCACGCACAAGCGGATTTTAAGTGCACGTTACTTACAACAAAATGATAAATATGCCGCTTATTGTCGGCTCTGTAAGAGGACACAAACGACTGCACTATTAGCGGTAGTTATCATGCTATCGCAAATACATCGGAGCAATTACGCGAATCAAAGAAATGCCGTG
The DNA here is from genome assembly GCA_013266295.2 of Branchiostoma floridae x Branchiostoma japonicum. Taxonomy (NCBI): domain Eukaryota; kingdom Metazoa; phylum Chordata; class Leptocardii; order Amphioxiformes; family Branchiostomatidae; genus Branchiostoma; species Branchiostoma floridae x Branchiostoma japonicum. The sequence goes on along the minus strand of CM023826.1, from coordinate 2,442,625 downwards.
ATAGATAACGCCATTTACGGTAATGGGGATCTGTACTTGGGGAGTATTATCCAGGAAGCGAGTAACATTTTCCTAATGGCGTCATCATTCATAACGTACAAATTACCAGGGCACACGGAACACCGCGCTCTGATCATAGGCTTTTGTATCCAGAACCGTGCTTTATCCAGAACCACACTCAAGGACGGTTCTGGATAGTCCATGCGTATCCAGAACCGTGCCTGGGGCAGATCCACGGTCTTGGATACGCGGAGACTACCTGGAACCGTGCCTGATCATTGATATCAACCATAACCCATTCAGACATTTCAGGTTCTGGATACAATACAGACATTGTAAGGATGCCGCCCTTTGCTCTCTCTCTCTCTCTCTCTCTCTCTCTCTCTCTCTCTCTCTCTCTCTCTTTCTCTCTCTCTCTCTGTGTGTGTGTGTGTGTGTGTGTGTTGGTAGGTAGGTATTTGGCAAATAATTTGGATGCATTAGAGGGGTTGGCTATCGCAGATTGGCCTTAAAGTCAAGTTGGCAATTTAATAATTCAGATTCTAGCATTACCTTAATTAATCATAATTGATGCATAACTCATTTATCAAGTTGTAATGGGTGCAACATTATCCAGCGCTATGCATTCCCCTTTCTGTCTTCAATTAATATTCATACTTTCACTAACCCAACTCTAAATTGGAAATCCCTCTGAAGTTTGGTCCAGGAAAGCATGTGTACATGTAATTTTCTAATATAGAAAGATTATAATATTAGATTTGTGTATTTTGCACGTATTTCAATGGATTCTGGTATACAGTTTACCAACATCAACGTTAATGTTGATGGTGAAGTTACTTTATTCTTGCAATTGCCTGCAACAACAATGGTGGACAGTAGACAGCAACTCCTGTGTTACATTCTGTGGTAACGTTGTGGTGTTGTTTATGTGTGATATGTAAACTCATGGTAAGCGAATTTACAGGAGAAATAAAAAGAGATACCCTGGCTGTTTCTCTATTTTGGCAACATTGAAATGGAAAGACACCTCTTGGCCTGTTTTCATTTTCCTTTGAGACTGTAATCATATATGTACTGAGGTCTAAAATTACTGAAGCAATCAAGAGACTTTCACGTCCCACCCTGCCTATGTGGATCTCTAACCTTTGGGATAATCACATCTCTTCATCAGCGACCTGACAGCCGCTGTACATGTTAAGAACCACGCCCTGAATCACAATGTCTGAACTCTCAGCGGAGATAGCACAACTTGGCCCCGAGGTCTCCGTTTAGACAGTGATCGAAAATCGTTCCGGGCACTCCATTGTGCGTTTGCGTGACAGGAATTTTTGGAGGTCATGTCCGACGTCATGCAACACGTCAGCGGGATGAGACCGTCTTCCGGGGGGAGAATCGGATGTTTCTCCTTGGCTTTGGCTAATGCTTTTGGTCTCGCGATAACATCGGCTGAAATCTCGCGGGAACGTGCAAATCTCGCGGGAACGCGTGAAATCTCGCGGGAACAAGAGAATCTCGTATTCTCCGAGCAGAGGTTCAGGGTTCGGCTTATTTTGACGTGTTTTGGGGTGTTTTTATCGGGCCTTTTTTTGTACTGGTATCTTTTTTTCTTTTAGCCAGCGGGTGGCAAATAGATACCGCCTGACCAATTTGATGCTGTCTTTTTAGGCGTAAAAAGATCTGATTGGAGGTTAGAAATCTCGCAGGAACGCGAGAATCTTTCGGGAACGCGGGAAATCTCGCGAGAACGCTGAAATCTCGCAGGAACGCGGGGAATCTCGCGGGAACACGAGCTTGTGTTCTAAGCCCCTCTCTTCAGTGCTGATGAATCCCCCTTGAGGCTGACAAGTTAAATAGCTTTCAGATGCTAAAGATAAAGTGCTTCTATGACGAGGATGAAAGCCGTTACCGTCTTGTGGGTAGAATTCCGTAGCCCGAAGCCCTGTAAGGATAACGTCGTGAGAGGCGGATTTCTTGGCAATGACGGAGAATTTTTTGTCGAGATCTGATGAATACATGCCTGTCAGGAATCAGACACAGTCTTTGGCTGAGCTCAGTTCACATATGATTCACTATAAAAGCAGGGCTATAGCTTTGATTCCAGCATCCAACTTCTATTCACCATCTACAGCAACTGACACGTACCTATTCATACAGTACTAGCAATGGAATAAACTACACTTCTGCAGACATACGGGCGATATAAGCACTCCGAGCAAGGCAAATGTTATTATTGATAACATAGATGTATGTTCTTAGGTTTGTACGTTAGTGATTACATAGATTGGTATGCTAAATTTTGTCTCCCTCTTATTCTAGTATATGAATATGTTTGAGTAAGAATAAACCAGAGCAGTACTTTGTTAGGCTAGACCATGTGAAGGTAAATATTATGCACTTGCTATGAAAATGTTACCTTTTCAGTTACCTATTTCACCTCATGTAGAAGCGCTGAGTTCACCGTTATCTTGGCGACAGTAAAAATGTTACCAGTGTTTCTCTCAGGATACAGGGACAGCCCAGTATATACTGACTAACGGTGAACACCGTTATCTAGTAACTACTGTAAACGTTATGTTTATCGGGTGTCCCCCCAGGGTTTAAAGGAGAGAGAGAGAACTGGCGGAGAGGGAACACCATCGTGGTCAAAACGCACGTCTTCGACAAGGAGCACATCCAGACGTTTGACGGCGGTATCCTGCTGCTGAGGAACCCTTACCGAGCCATACAGGCCGAACATAACAGGAGACTGGCGGGGCACACAGGGCTAGCAGGGGCCAAGAGCTACTGGACGCAAGGTAAAGGGAGGGGGTATGGCTGGGATGCCAGCCTTTTTAGCTTTAGTACACTCTCTGGGTCGCTTCCGTACCAAAAGACTGGGCCCGCACATACTCTATTTGTCTGGTGATTGAAGTATGTAAGTGAGTTTTTTTTTTAGTTTGTAGTTATTATGTTGTCTAAACTAGGCCCCTAGAAAAGCAGCTTTTCAAAAGCTGACAGGGCTGCCGAATTCAAGTACTAGACTATTGTACTTAATTGCTAGTTTTACGATGTATAACGTTACGTGTAGTAAAATAATCTATAAACTATTTTGTTGTGACCTGTACTTAAACCAATGGGTATATATGTACAAAAAGGTCTTCATATTCATTGATTTATTGAGTTATGTAACTACAGTCGGCTATTTCTCGTTTCAGAGTGGGTCGGTTTTGTCAAAGGAGGGTCCCAGACGTGGACGAACACCGCTCTGGAGTGGATAAAGCACTGCAAGAAACTCTTCGTCATTCACTACGAGGATCTCCGTAAGGACGTCATCGGACAGATCAAGAGAATATTGCGGTTCCTGGAGGTGCCTGTTTCAGAGGAGAGACTTCTGTGCGTGGAGACGGACAAAGACGGGAAATTCAAACGGAGAAGACATCTTGATTTCGATCCGTATAAAGCGGAAATGCACGAGGCGATTGACATCTATATCCGGTCTGTAGGAATGGCGCTACAGCTGAACAACCTGACGAAAATTCCACAGGAATATTACCCAGATCAACATGTTTAAGACTCGTCGTTATATTATATCATAACGTCTATGCTGAAATTTTTATTTGTAAAAAAGTAATTTCCGATACCCAAGGGTTATTTGTGTATGTATATTTGGCAATCAATATTTTCGATGTTATATTGTCGTGTAGTGTGGATATAAAGCGACTCAATATCGTAAAACAAGTCCATCGTGAAAATTGCCGTGTATAACCGCCGGACCATGCAATAGTAAACCCACAGGAAACCGATACCAAACTCAAGGTAATACCATAGAAACTCATAAAGATTCAAATAAACGGGTTTAGTTTCCATCAACAACACATCAGACCGGGATAGAATTCTCTCATGTCATTAAAACCATGATTGTTTTCTGATTACACGTTATGAAAGTGAGCTAACACGAACTTCCTGATAATTCCTATGTCTCTGTTTAGTTGGTTTAGACGGTATCGTATCCAGAACCGTGCCTATCTAGTCCCATGCCTGAATGGGTTAGGGTTAGGATCATGCACGGTTCAGGATAGTCTTCGCGTATCCAAGATTAAGAACGTACATTTGTCCCAGGCATAGTCTTGGATTCGTCACGCGTAGAATATCCAGAACCTGTGCCATGGCGAAGGTAAATGTCTATAGAATAAGGCGAATAAAAGATTCCACTGCCTTATGCTAAGGTCACAATTCTCAACCCGGGGCCCGGCCGGGCAGTTTCAGGGAACGAAAAACATGATATAAAAGACAACAAAACACAACAAAAAGTGGAAAAAAAAAACTAATCATGAGTACTATATGTATATATTGTTGATATGAATTGATCATCTTTTGTTCACGCAAACAGCCCGGGCCCCGGCCGGGCCCCAATTTGGAAATGTGACTTTAGCATAATGCCGAGTTCACATTTACAAACCGGGCCCCGGCCGGGCTTCTTCGATTAACCAATAATCAACAATTTATGTCAAGAATATACGCAAATACTTCCCATTATTAATTTCTTTTAACTTCTTTGTGCTTTGATGTCTTTTATATCATACGTTTCGTTCCATACGTCTGCCCGGCCGGGCCCCGGTTTGGAAATGTGACCTCAGCATAAGGCACCGCTTCATAGCTCTACGTATTGTTCACTGCTCATAAAACAGATCTAGACGTGGCCGTTTATTGTCAGGGAGTCCCGTCTGCTCTTTGTGAAATTACCCCTGGTCGCTGAAATGTCAGTGGTGTCACGCCGTTGGGCGGTAAAGAAAATGCCGAGGCTTTACGTACTTACCTCCCACCAAAGCCTCGCTAATCCCTCCATAATGAAACCCAGAGCCGCGGTCCAATAGCCCAGGGCACGTGGTAAAACGTGGATTACCCCGCTGAAAATTGCCGCACTGACTATAAAACGGTATTTTCGTCCATTTCACACAACAATTGACGAAGGAAGGGGCAGATGGCTTGCAAAACTTGAGCCGCTCGTCATAAAATTGTTGTTAAATTGTTGGCAGGAAATGCCATGAGGATATTTTCATACAAAAGAAACCAAGAAATATTTAGAGTTTTGTGAATTTCTTGTTTTATGCCTTTTTCTAAATAACTCTACGTCCTTGCATTTTCTCACTGGTAGTCGGCCAACAGATTTCCAGCTGGCTTCTAGATAGCTTCTGGGACCTAACTTCCTGTGTCTGACCATTTGTCTGTGGTTAGGGAATCCCCCCCCCCTCACTCACACGCTGTCACTCAACTGTACGCTGAACACAAAAGAAGACACACAAATACACCACGTGCACGGAGGTAACAAAGTGGTACGCACTACTAGTAATCAGGCCTGCAGGATAAACGTAATGCTTCCTCACAATCTGAAAACGGACGCTTTAGCTTCTGTAAAGAAGATGTGCTCGTCTATACATAGAGGCGCTCGATCTTTACATATAGTCCAGGCGATTGGTGCAAAAATTGCTCAGATTGTGATAAAAGCATGAAACTTGGTAGAAATATTCTGTGCAGCATTAGAAACAATTTTAGTGGGGGGTGCCAATTTGACAGTCCTCTACATAGCAACTGTTGCTAGGTAACGTGTTTTCCTTAGCAACTATTACTATATGAAGCTGGCGTTCACTGTTTGGTCTTAAAAACCAATTATAACATTGAAAAATGTCTATCTGTAGAAGACTGGTTATTTTCAGGCCTTTGGAAATCACTATCATGTTTCTATGGTAACCGTTGCTAAGGAAAATATACCTCCCTAGCAACGGTGAGGACAATGCTTTTATACAGTTTCATAAAGTAGGTTAAATTCATCAATTTGTGAAAAAGCTATTGTATTTCATAGAGGAAGTAGTTGTAATTAATTTTTAAGAAAACTAGAATTTTGTTCTATTTACCCATAATGCATTGTGTGCATCATAACCACAGGGCGCTAATATGACCAAATTGACACTAAAGCAGCATAGCTGCTGTACTACTTATCTAAATGACAATAGAGTGAGACTTGTGGGGGAAAATGTTTATTTCCTGACCATTTTGGGTGAAGCATCTTCATGTAGATATAGAAGCATCTCAATTTTTGCAATTTTGAGACATTTTGGGAATATTTTTAGCTAAAAATGTATATTTTTGGTTCCTGTGCTAGGATAGTTAAAGCAAGTATGCTGAAATTTAGCATAATCATGTAACTTAGTAACCTCCATAAATGGCAGTGTATCAAATGCTAACTACTCAATTGTTCGGAATAGAAAAAAAGGATTTTTTTGTTACTTTTACCCAAAAATGTACATTTTTGGCTCATGTGTGATAATGATTGAAGCAACAATGCTGAAATTTGCTATGAGCATATGGCTTAGTAAGCCTCAGTCATTTTGTACAACAATCACAATATACTCCATTGCTGTTCATGAAAAAGGCTTTTTTTTCGTCATATTTACCCCCAAAGCCTGCCTACAGCCATATATATGTCTGTCCAGGCCAAGTTTTTTTTTATTTTTTTTTTATTCCAACATTTCATGACATGACGTGGTGACGACAAACTCAAGTTTTTTTCAACTTATTTTATGCCGCCACCAACACAGGGGACAAATACAGGACAGGACAATGCTCATTTTCACCTGAGCTAAGTGAGGAAAGTCGTGTAAAGTGCCTTTCCCAAGGGCACAAGGTCGGTGGCATGTCAGGACTCGAACCCGGGACCTCTTGGTTCCGAGTCGAGTGCTCTGCAGTTACGCCACGCGACCCCACATGGGTCAAGTTGCGCACCCTGCATAAGCAGTAAAAAAATGGCACATGCACATTGGATGGTACAATGACAGGTCAACAGCTCGACCAAGCCTCTTGGTGCTGGGTCCGTTACGGGTACAAGTGTAACGGCATCTTCTTTAACCTCCCAGCAATCACCATAATATAACATACGCGTTCTTTGGCATGGTGGATTTCCTTTTCAGCAATAGAGCGATCGATGCTCCTCTAACATTACATTCAAACGGTTTAAATGTAAATTCAGAACGGAGTAACAATATAAGTAGAGTAATATAGTATAATATAGTAATGACAAAATGTACTGTTCTCCAATTTAAAAGAATTTGGCACACCATTTTGTTGAGTTGGAGAACAGTTTATTTCTCATTATGTAATTTACCAACTCAGATGGATTTTCATGCTAGTAATATATATATATAACCTTCTTGTTTAACCATAAAAGTAAACCTTTCGTTTTCGTGCAAATGTCAACGCCAGACCGTCTTGGGAAATGGTACCGTGCCGTGAATTATTAGACGGTTCCTCGGCACACACGCTTCACTGGGTACCCTTCATATCGCGATGTGACCCTTCCCCCGACCTTCCAGCTTCTCCAGTGATGTATGCCCGCGGACGAGACGTTGCATTTTCTGCAAGACTGGCAGATCAAGGGTCTATGAAGGACAAGCGTTACCGCCGAGGCATCTGGAACGCCACAGTGCAACTGTTAATGTACCGGCAGAGGATCATGCTACGCGGCGTGTCATCAGACGCGTCATTTTTCATTTGTCACAAGGTCATCTTGTCTCTGCTACATACACACGAATGGCTACATTGTAACAAATGCCAATAGCTTTATTATAGCAAAGACTTCTTTGCTTTCCTCCCAATGATTTTATTGTTATAAGATATGTCATGTTTCACTTGTCACAAGGCTATCTTGTCTCTGCTACATACACACGAATGGCTACATTGTAGCAAGTGCCAACACCTTCATTGTGGCAAAGCAGTGCTTATACAAAAGCAGGCGTGAAACCATATTTTCCCTAAGACTCCTCAGTGAGCTTCTTGTTACGAGATACGTCATTTTTCACTTGTCACAAGGTTCTCTTGTGTCTTGTCTCTGATACATACACACGAATGGCTACATTGTACCAAGTGTCAATAGCTTCATTATGGCAAAGCAGCGTTCTACAAAAGCAGGCGTGAAACCATATTTTCCCTAAGACTTCTGGGCTTCCCCTCCAATTATCCTCAACGAGTTTCTTGTTACAAGATGCATCATTTTAAACTTGTCACAAGGTTATCTTGTGTCCTGTCTCCGCTACATACACACGAATGGCTACATTGTAACAAGTGCCAATACCTTCATTATGGCAAAGCAACGTTATACAATTTGCGTGAAACCATATTTTCCCTAAGACTCCTCATGTCACAAGGTTATCTTGTGTGTTGTCTCTGTTACATTCACACGAATGGCTACATTGTACCAAGTGTCAATAGCTTTATTATGGCGAAGCAGCGTTTTACAAAAGCAGGCGTGAAACCATATTTTCCCTAAGACTTCTGGGCTTTCTTTCCTTTTCATCCTCGGCAAGTTTCTTGTTACTAACGAATGAGATCCGTTGTCAGTTTGTATGACTCTCTGAGTTGATAAATGCTTCGGTTAGACCGTAGTGAAATCTCCAAGGAGACAGCCAGTCTGAGGCGCAGTCATCCGAACGCCTGAGACAGAAGAGCTATAAACTCCCTCGCGCTGCCCTGGTTATCGCTGCGCTTTGAAAGTGACACTTGTGCGTGCACTGGAAAATCGGACTGATGTTTTCATAAAAGATGGTAATTTGAATACACAGCGTTATGGGTCCTAACTCACGCCGTGTGTCATGCGGTAAGGTAGTAATTTATAAAACCTCTTCAAGAACGTAACAAGATGTGCTCATTTGTATTCAAGATAGGCGATTCCTAAAGAGAGATTCTCAATTGCAATTCTTCTTAGGTATTTGGTAAACCGGGGCCTGGCCTGGCAGTTATTGGGAACGAAAGTATGATATAAAAGACAGAAAATCACACAAAAGTTGAAAACATTAATCATGATATTCTTGATCTGAATTGTTTTTTTTTCGCGTTCACGCAGACAGACCGGCCTGGCCCCGGTTTGGAAATGTAACCTTCCCATAACCCATTGTGCCCATTTGGCCAGATCCTTGAAAATGCGAGTGAAATGAAACAACATGCACTGTTACTGAAAACACCAAACACAATACATGCATATGCAATCTATGTACAGGTTATGGGGATACAGCAGAAGTAAAATTGCTGTGAAATCTTACTAACTACTCTACAAACTCATGTGAACCACTATGTACAGGTTCAATTTCTTCTCGCTTCTTGAGATGTATGTACATATGGAGCTAATGATACATGGTTTGTCTAGTTCCCTAACAAGGAACAATGCGCTGTTACTGAAAACACCATTTAAGACCAATCCATGCAGGTTTACTACATACGTGGCAGGTGACACGTACCCGCGGTAAATATCAAAGGGGACAGACGTCATGACGGCACACGGTCCGCCAGGTAACCATGTCACAGACATAATGATCAGATTTATCATCGCGTTCCCGGATTCGTGCCGGGAATGGGATACGGACACGACCTCGGGAAATAACCGAGATTGAAGTCACGGTGCGAACGGTGAAGGAATATGTGTGTTTATGGCTTGGAGGACGTTTCGCTATGAACAGAACTGCAGGCGCAGCGGTTTCTGTCACGTTGGATTTACCAACGGTAGTAAATGCCAGTAATCTTTGTAAACAATACCGGGCTTGACAATGGTAGTAAATAAAAGTCAAGTAGGGTAATTTTGGGCTTAATAGTTGTAAATGAAATTATCGGACTTGACTTTCATTTACTACCATTGTAAGTCCGGTATTGTGTACAAAGTAAGCATTACTCGACGATACAGATACAGTCGCTGCCACCAAGTACAGTAGGGGCATCGTCACTAGATAGCTTTAAACAATGTCTAGAGTTAGACGTTCAAAGGTTAGGTGTAACAGGTCGTTCGGTTTAATGTAGCCAGCTGCCGCCGCGCCGCGTGCCTGCGAAGCTGGTGTGTTACGCCGAAGGACGGTTATACCGGCAATACATATACAGATACAGATACTGGCATTTACTACCATTGGTAAATCCAACGTTTCGTGCAGTGTGTCACACATTTGCTACTGAATAATCATTAAATCATCAAAATAATCACACATATCCAACGTGAAATCAAGATATAGAATGACATTACAAGATGGTATAACAAACGATAACAATTCAGGATAACCAAGGCTCAATAAACATGCTCTGAGTCAGAAAACACACTACGTCGTTCTAGCAACGAGTACCTCAACATTTTCCATTTCTGGAAGTGCCCAGGAAGTGCTATAAAAGCATGGAATGGTGGTTGTGTTCCATTTCTTTGCACCAAGGCAAGTTTGTTTTCATTTCAGTTGATAGGTCTTTATTAAGTATAGTGTGCCCATTTTAAGATCTTAAATTGCATGGTTGACACCAATCCGTTTTCTGTTACATACTCAAATAATGACGTTTTCTTTGAAAAATAAAATACTAGATCTGCAAACTATATATTACTGATTAAGACTATCGGACTTGATTCTGCTATGGGGTATGATTACGCACATTTGCGCTTCCTCCGCGTCTGCAATTTTCCCATCAGACCGTTATAATTAGCATTGGCGAGAGACTTCCCGATCAATGGACGCTGGGAGAGAAATCAAGGTAATTTTGCCTCTAATGGAATGATCTATGCTTCTGCTGAGGCACCTCTCCGAGTAGAGTTTTAGGCTTTGGCTTATTGGCGACGTCTCAGGGAGGAGCCTAATGGTACAGTATTGTGTGCAATTCGCAAGAATTCTAGGAATCGTACAGGCATTTTGTCCACATGTACAGGAATGGAATGTCCACAGGCATGTGACCCACATCTATACCCACATTCCTGGAAACCTTTGGGAGTCTTTGGGAAGACCTCTCTACCCCGGATGCCCTACTTTCTGTGACCCCGGGGCTCGTTCACTATACACTCAGGGGAGGAGTGCACTGTATCTGTATAGGTACCAAGTCTTCCTCAAAATTATGAAATAATGGCAGGGCCGCAGTGCCATGCCAACAATAATCCTAACAGCAACCACCGTCGCCATGGCAATGTATTGTCATTGCCAGTCTTGTTTTGGGTGTGTTTTTAGGCTTTTTTTTAATCGGGCTTTCTTGCTAGTATCTTTTTTGTGCCTTGGGTGGCGGTATTGAATACGTATACTGTCTGGCAAATGGATACTGCCTGGCCAATTTGATACTGTCTTTGCAGCCACCAAAAGATCTGCTTGGAGATTACCTGAGGCACTTCGCATGCGGGTGGGTGAAGAGGCCAAGTCTGGGGAGACCTTCTCTTGGCAGGAGATACTTTAGACCTTTACAATCTTGCCTTCACTACAGTTTGACATCTGCGCAAGCGGATGAAAGTTTAATGAGCCTAACGACGAACGTGCGCAATAGCTCTTCTGAGTGGTACCAATTATACAGGCCTGAGTCCCTCAGCGACCAATTTAGACCTGCTCTCTGTCCGATGTCTTGTTAAGACTTTGAGTAATAGGAAACAAAGTTTTCGTGAATAGTTTCATCAGGTTGATAAGTCACTGAATAAAAAGACTCTTTTTTACGCAACCAAGTGTTTTATTCAGCCGACGTTTTGGTGACCGTCTGTCACCTTCTTTAAGACAATTCTGACTGGTTCACATTGTACAGTACAGGGAACACATCAGTAGCGACACCTGTACTGTGCAATGTGAACCAGCCAGAATTGCCCTGAGGAAGGTGACAGACGGTCACCGAAACGTCGGCTGAATAAAACACTTGGTTGTGTGAAAAATCTTCGAATAGAATTCGTTGATCGACCCTCCACCAATGTTCGTGAGATTCCCAGGCTGACGTATATCGATGTAAATTGGACAGTAAAGATCCCAGACAGAATAAAGATTCCCATTTGTCTTTTGAATCAACAGTGCAATTTATCTTCCAGACAGAAAACAACTTTTGATCAAGTAATCATCCATCTACACCAGCCATACAACAGCAAAGTAGCCTTTCAAAGAAGACGTATCATGCACTAGATAAATGGGCCGTTCGCTACAAGAAGATGCGACTATCTAACGGCTACTTTAACGGCCCTTTCTAACTCCGCACGGAACTTGTTGCTGCGAAACGCTGGAAGAATAATGCCAGATTGGCTGTCAGGGAAGCAACTGCGAAGCGCTTCTAGAGTGATTTGCAAGGAGCGACGTTATCATGACGAGGAGGGTAGCACTTACCGAGGGCTATCAAGCGCTAATGGACGGGCCGTGCCCGTCACAAAAATAGCTACTCGAGCGATGATTGAGTTTAAGTTCCCGCTAGGAGCGGGAATAAGTGGCAAGTAAGCCTTTCGATGGGGGAGCACTTTTGCTCACATCAGCAGATCGCAGGAGGGCCATTTATCGCTAGCTACGATATTCTGCTGCCGAGTTTAGATTTTCAGTTAGACTACGATATTGTGGTAAACAGTGCACGTATAGGAGTCGATGCCTCGTCTTTTTGTTCGCCAAAGGACGCTTATAAACTTAAAATACAAGAAATGTTTAGCTCTGAATACAGAGAATGCATATGGTTGCTTCCAACGAGACTACAGATGATATTTGGCTGTGTGATCAGACAAAGCAACTGTAAAAAAAACAAGAGCAATCGAAACGGATACAGTAACTCACCTATAGCATAGCATAGCATACATGCGCTGGAAAAAATAGGAGATTTTAAAACTTCAGAGTTGTAGATATGAGTTGTGTTAATGAATTAAACCATAGAAATTCAAAGAATGAAATATTACTCTAAAGTATCCCTTACAATAAATCTATTGGGCTGACAAAGTTCATAGCCTGTACTAGGCTTCCCAGTTTGCTGAAAAATTGTAGTAATTGGCCAGAAGCGACACTTACCGGTTGTATTACAGGCATTGCATATGGTGTTGGTGCAATGCCTACTACAACCGCTAATGTCGCTTCTACATGCAAAACAAAATAAAACAGGTCCAAACACTACAAAAAGAGTAAGATGAAGTAGGTATACATTACGTGTACACAGTCTATCAGTGAGGATACCATTTCATTATTATTTACTGCCTCATGAGCATTAATAATGAAGATGAAAAATTTGCCCGACACTGCGCCATCTTCTTTTGGATTGTAACACTTGTCATGCGGGGACGGGATTTTTAACAACATAACATCAAAACAGAATAATACATAACAGTTATGTTATGAATTATATAATGTAGGCTATAATATTTCTTTTCTATCGTACTAAAATGAATGCCAAAATGCACAATAATGTTCTACATCAAGACAAGTATTTTTAGTATTCCTCCCTCAGGAAACGAATGGTCGAGTCTGCCACATCAACTTCCGGGTCAAAGTGCGCACATGTGGTGCGAACCCAGACTTGTTCTTTCGGGGAGGTTTTCTGAAAAATAAACCAAATTCTTCAGATTTCCAGACGACTTGCAGTTGTAGGGTGTATGCGGAAGGGCTGTAATGATGAGGTAAGGCCAGAAGATAGTGATGTTTTGCTTGGAATTATTGATTTAGTATAGTTTTCGCGGAGTGGGGTGGGGGCACCATCAAATTACCTTATGATTATAAATAATCATGCTGTACGATGCATGTCCCGCGCGGGACTTTAGCTCAGTAATGTGATATGATGATATGATATGATCATAACTATATTATGAAGCAAAACTACGAAAACCACGCTCTCCTTTTTCAGCACTCGGTTCCAGTGCGGAAAGTGGCTTCCGCAATGGAAGTCCAGTGCTGAATGGCCGTCAGCACTGGACTTCCAGTGCTGAGGCGCTCTCAGCACTGGAAAAGCTGGCGTTAGCACTGGAACCCGAGTGCTCGGGCGACATTGAGCACTGGAATGAAGTTTTCAAGTACCCCGGCCCTTTTCAGGGCCACCCAACCACTCCCAAAAGGGCTATATCTATCACAATCACACAACAAAGTTCAGAAATAAAATTGTTCGTTGTCACTTACCCGTTGTCACCTACCCGTATCTTTCATTTTCTAAAATTAATGAAAATAATCACAAGATGTAGTTTTATGTTATAAAGTTAGCGATAGACACCTTGTATTGAAATCAAATTCAAATTAAAGTACGTGGCAGATTCCGACTTATTTCTTAATCATATTATCCCTCTTACTAGTCTTAGCACTGGGACATGCCAGTGCTGGAAAGACGCCAGCACTGGTTTGAAGAGCGTTCCAGTGCTGAAAGGACGTCAGCACTCGTGTTCCAGAGCTTAGGATTTTTAAGCACTGGTGTTCCAGTGCTGAATTGTCCCCGAGCACTGGTAAAATCCAGTGCGGAAGGCGTGGCTTTTGTGTATGAGCACTCGATCCCAGTGCTGAGGGCGTTTTCAGCACTGGGTAACCAGTGCTGAATGACCTTTGAACCTATCTGCCGCCATTCTGCCCCGCGTTCAGCACTGGTAACCGAGTGCTGACAGGATTCTGGCACTGGAACACCAGTGCTGAAAGGATTTCAGCACCGTGAAACCGAGTGCTGAGACAACGTTCAGCACTGGAACACCAGTGGTGAGGGCGCTTCAGCACTGGAAAAAGGCCGTTCAGCACTGGAACACCAGTGCTCGGCTCTTGTCAGCACTGGACGTCCAGTGCTGACGCCGTTTTGTCCATTGAATAAGCACTGGAACACCAGTGCGGAGGGCGTGGCTTTCGTAGACTCAAATATTGAATACTTGTATGCTCTACAATCAAAGAAAGTATTGGAATATTCAGTGTCCACCAGGGGCCACCAGTTCAGGTCAGTTCATATTTAGGTGACACAACAAAGTGCCTCCACAAGTTCCTGTCTCGCATGACCGAGGACAGTTCAACACCCTCTAGTCCTGTGTCCACTTCGATCACCTTCACCAAAAATTGGTTACAGTGGTCAGGTGGTCCTTATGTAGAGGCCTAGGTGGTCACTAGTACATACAGGAGTGACAGTACATGTACATGTATATCAATGGCCAGGTGGTCCTTATGTAGAGGTGGTCACTTGTAGTACAGATTTCACTCTTTTTCCCGCAGTGAGACGTCCGGTACCAGCCGCGTCCTGGCGCAGCTGAAGAGCGAGTCGGGGGAGGTTCTCGGGGCGCCCTTTGACCTTCCCTTGGACATCACGCCGGAGAAACTGCAGCTGGTGTGCCACGCCCTGTTGGAGAAGGTAAGGTCAAGTTTGGAATTGTTTGTTTTGTTGATCTTATTGTTTGATAATAGAATTCGCCACAAATATACATGTATTGGCTTTTTGCATGTAGAACTACATGATGGTCTACAAAAGGACTGACTACATACACCTTGTGGACTAATACCCTACTCCAAGGAGTGGCTGTCATGTATTATATACAAGTAGAAGGGAGGGCAAAACTGGTGTATTAACAGTAACACCTTTACAAGTTGCTCTTCCAGACACTACAATAATACAATACAATAAAAAAAAAAAATAATAATAGATTACATACAAAACCATGTATGACTATGAGTATGAGTTTTGCATAATCAGTATCCTGAATTGGCTTAAAACATACATGTACCACTTCTGTGAAAAAGAGGTAAAGGTTGTCCCACAGCTCCTTTGAGGCCGTAGGGGCAGTGGGTAATGGTAATCCATTGTGTGTAGGGCACGGTATTGATAGGTGGAGTCTCTCCTTTCACCACCTTTTACCTCCCCAACTAAAGTCAGGTACCCATTTTACACCTGGGTGGAGTTAGAAAAGTCATGGAAAGTGCTTTTCCCAAAAACACGTCTACCATATGCACTTATCTTAATAAGTTCATTCAAGCTATTATTTTACTAATTGTTATTCTAATACAGGAAGAGACCACGCCATTTGCATTCTTCGTCAATGACCGAGAAATCGTCTCCGATCTCCAAGACGTGGTTGAGAAGGAGAAACTCGGCACAGAGCAAGTCTTAGACATTGTCTACCAGCCTCAAGCTGTCTTCAAGGTGCGAGCAGTGACCAGATGTACCAGTACCATCGAGGGGCACTCCGAGGCCGTCATCTCGGTAGCATTCAGTCCTAGTGGCAGGTAGGTTTGGATGTCTTTTTTTTTTGCCTATCATCAAAGTGTTTGCTTATTTCTTGCAACAATGTCAGTCATATGAAAGTATTAAGATTTGTGAACCTTTGAGTTTATACATATACAATGTATAGTTGTTTAGATATATAAATGTACCTGTTGAGAGAGTGAAAGAGAGATCATTACAGTTGATTTGAATTTGGAATAGGGACTTGGAATATGAAACTTCTAATTCACTTTGTTTGTTTGTTTGTTTGTTTGTTTGTTTGTTTGTTTGTTTGAGACTAATAATTCTTGAAATACTCAAATAGGCCTGCTGGCAACTTTATATTGAAGTAATTAAAAAAATATAATGAGGGAAGAAGTCAAGGTCAGACAAAATAAAATGCGGTGCAGATAATTTTGACCCTCATATTATAGTCATAATATGTTTTAACTCTTTTCTGAATGTACTGTAAAGTTCAGCATGTTTTCCTTAACTGTCCTGTAGATTTTTGGCCAGTGGTTCTGGTGACACAACTGTTAGATTCTGGGATATCTACACAGAGACACCGAAGTACACATGTAAAGGTAGGGGTTCATTTTGGTCACACCTTTTTCATCAAATTGATTCGTTTTATTGATGTTGTACCTCTATTAGTATGTACTGTATGGTTTTGTAACACATTTTGAGAAAAATCTGTGTCCTCCTAACCAGAGCTAACCTTACTGTACTGTTTAACACACATATTTCCTAACTGCAGGTCACTCTCACTGGATTCTAGCTTTAGCCTGGGCACCTGACGGGAAAAAATTGGCATCTGGGTGTAAAAATGCGCAGGTGAGGCAGTTTTTGTACAGTGCAGCAGTGCCCCTCTGTGGCATGATCTGGTACTGCAGGTTGTAAGCTGTATATAAGCATGACTAGTGCTGCATACCTAAACCAATTTTCAGGTTCAGGTCCGGACTCGAGTCCAGAGGCTTAGGTTCAGGTCCGGACTTGCAAGTCCGGACCTAAACCCATGGCATGATGTAAGCAAAGCAACTTGCCTACCTAAAGCCTTGGATTAATTTGAGCTGACTGCTGAACTACAAATGCAATGCATATGGACCTAATTACTAATATGGGTGTTTCATAATCATGAGTCAATGAATACTGTATTATTATACTCAGTAGTAAACACATAATATTAAGCTACTAGTATTATACAGTGTATAATTTAAGAAAAAATCTTTTTCAGCTTTAATAGTACAATTTTTTTATAGCAACAACAGCAAAGAAGTACTTAATTTCGCCCCAAGAGATAAAATAGCGGTGGAAACGCGGTGCTAGATTTAATTTGTTTCATTATCGGCCTTCTACCGATATCTGAACCCTGCACTAGGCTGCAGTCTCACCAATGTCGCTAGGGGCGTTGCGTATTCCTCGCGTGTTTTTGCGAGATCTAACGTGAGTTCGCGAGGTTTAAGATGGCCGCTAATGTTTTGCGTCCGTCCCGGCCGGTCACTGCTGCGTGTTTCGGATGAATTTTTGCGTTTATAGGCGCATTAAAGCAACTTGACTACGGACGAAACTTCTCAAGGAACATTTCTCAATGGAAAATGGGTCGTTGTTACTGCAAGCAGACCGGGGCGAGATCAAGCAGGCGGGACCGCGGCACTGTTTATCATCAGAAGCCGCTGGCCGTAAACCCAGCCGCTGTAAAAATAACTTGCGTTCGCTCCGGGCAACCTGGCTTTCGGAATAAGTCTCGCACAGAAAAAATTACTTGCGCGGCGAGATTGCGAGACCGGGTATTTTAAACACTGGAATGTATGTTAGTGCTATTTTTTTTAACAAGTCCAAAACCGGTTCTCAACGTTTCGGTTTTTTTGGACTTGAACCGAAACATTCGGTCCGGTCCTGAACCGGTCCAGCGAACCGGTACGCAGCACTAAGCATGACTGAGGAAAGAATAAGAAATTGTAAGGTTGATTTTGTGTGCTGCAACAGCTACTTAACATATACATGTTTGGTGCACAATGATGTTTAATAGAATCATACTGGACTGTCTTAAACCAATGATTTGGTGGCGGTCGGTGGCGCAGCGGTAGCGCTTTCGGCTCGGGGCCAAGAGGTCCCGGGTTCGATCCCCACCCATGTCACCGATCTTGTGTCCTTGGGAAAGGCACTTTACACGACTTTCCTCACCTCACTCAGGTGTAAAAATGAGTACCTAGCTTCGGTTAGGGACGTCCCTCGGATAGGACGTTAAATGGAGGTCCCGTGTTTGGTGGAGAGCCACACCCCACGCACGTTAAAGAACCCACCATACTTATCGAAAAGAGTAGGGGTCCTTCCCGGTGTGAGTGGTTCAAACCTTACAGTCTTATGGTCGCACCTGGGGTCGTATTGAGGTCACCTGTTAGCGCCGAATGGCAGCCGCTCCAGACCCTTGCGATTAAGCCCCACCACCATTGTAAGCTAACGCCATCTCAGTGGTATCGGACAGCGCCCTTGTGGCAGCTGCTAAGCTGAGACTGGCAATGCATAGATAAAAAAAAAAAATTTTGATAATACCGGTAACGTTATAACACACGTTTGCAGCAGTGACACCTATCTGCAGTATGAATCAGAACCAGTCACTGTTGTCCTGAAGAAGGTGACAGACGGTCACCAAAACATAGGATGTGAAAACCCACTGGATGTTGAATAAAGAACCTTCTTATACAGCCTCTTGCCAACCTGATGAAATTATTCACATGTGATGTGATCTATGTTACAGATCTGTATATGGGATCCAGCCACAGGGAAACAGGTGGGGAAAGCGCTAACAGGACACAAACAGTGGATAACCTTCCTCTCATGGGAACCCTTACACAGGTAAAGACTCGCATGTCCACCACTTCTTCTTCTTTTGTCATCCTCAACTGAGGTGAAGCAACTTGAAGATGTCATGTATATATATCTGTATCATGCTGACTGCAGTAGTTTGACAAACATTTTTACTACATGTTACATGAATGTCCTGTTTATTACACTCCAAATTGAATGTGTTTTTTTTCTGTTTTGGTATTTCAGTAACCCAGAATGCAGACGTCTGGCAAGTGCATCAAAGGTTTGTTTCAAAGTGTACCTTCAAACCTATTCTAACTTGATACAGTATTAATCAGCATCAGGTAGATGGCAAAGGTAAAACATCTTTCAGCATTGTTGATTGTACACAAGATGGCACAATAAGACCATTGTAAAAACATGGGATGTTGTGTTGGGACGACTATTTTATCACTGTTTATCAGTTATATATGCATATACAGTTTATATCTGGCAAGTGGCAATACTAGAGCATTCCACACAGTGGCACTGCTGCACTGTACATAAAGTCCCTCTGCAGTTGAGAATTTTCATATCAAAAGTACATGTTTTACAGAATGTTTATACTTATTGCACAGGATGGCACAGTGAGAATATGGGATGTCGTGTTGGGGAGAACGTTACTCAGTCTGACTGGACACCTCCAGAGTGTGACGTGTGTGAAGTGGGGAGGGGAGGGACTGATCTACACAGCCTCACAGGACAGAACCATCAAGGTCTGGAGACCAGACGATGTGAGTAGGAGCAACTTATCCTTCTCACACAAGAAAACATTTTTTCTAGCAACTGGATAGATTTTTAGAACTGTCAGACGTTTCAAGTACATGTAGCATCTACTACTTTTCGTCAGTGACTAACAGAATCTATAGTTGAATGAGTATTTATCCAAAAACTATGAATTGATATGTAAAAGACGTGAAGACAAATTTTAGATAATCCATAGGCAAAAAAGACAAAGCTATGACAAGGTTGATGCAAATGAAAAGAAGGCATGTTTGCAGTGTCATGACAACTGTGAACATACAACCACTACAAAAATTTCATGATTTACAGTCGTAAGGAAAGTCATAAAAGTCTCAGCCATCTGCTTTCCAGTCTTCTTCAGGTTGGAAAGTTGGAGTTTCCCAGTAATACAAAGTCTTACTCTGACTGTTTATTTCCCCATGCCAGGGTGTGTTATGTAGAACCCTTCAGGGTCATGGCCACTGGGTGAACACCATGGCCCTCAGTACGGACTACGCCATACGCACGGGGGCGTACGACCCGGCAAAGGCCTCCATCGTACACAAGGACACACCTGAACCAGGTACTGTTATTCACCATATCTTCACAGTTGCAAAAAAGTTGCCTGGGGAAAACAGACATGTTTACAGAATTTTATCTTCATGGTGGCGGCAAGTGGGGAAGGGGGGTGAAACACAAATGATTTGATAACAGTAATGGTAAGACCACAGTATAGAAGTGGCCATAAAACAGTGAACATAAAAGTACCATTAAAAAATCAGGAAGTAGCCTCTACCAGGCTCCCCAGGTTGTTGGAAAAATAGTAGAAAATGACCAACAAGACTGAATAATGTACCAGAGGAGTTAGCCGACTAGAGGGTACAGTTTTTAATCTAGTGGGCTAACTCCTATGGTGTACTATTCAGACTATTTGGTTAGTTACTACTATTTTCCTAGCAACTTGGGGAGCCTGGTAGAGGCTACCAGGTAAGCATAAAATGCACAGGATACTGTGTGACTTTCAATTTGAAAAATCTGACTGTTTAAATCAAATATCTATAGCACTATAAAAGTTATGGCAAGAATAAGTGTACCATGATATAGATGGTAAATGTATGAACTCAGATTCTACCAATTCCCTGTACCTTTCCAAGTGACACTGATGTTTGAACACTACAATAAGGAAAACCGTCTGGCTTTCAAACTATTTGTAGTTTCAATGACATTCACTAGGTGTCTCTTATAATACTAGATTTATTTTTGATTTTCAGCTGAAGAAGTAAAGAAGAAGGCTTTAGAAAGATACGACTCTGCAAAGGTTTGCACTGTTCTTGTTTAAATAAATGCTGACAAACTGGATAAAGCAATCCAAGAAATGTTACTAATGTATGGATATCAATTTGAAAGCATTTAGCCGGACTCAGATCATTAGTGGTGCCCTATCGGTTGAACAATTAGACTAAGATAGATGAGATGATCGTCAGGAACCTGATTTTCCGGTGACATCGGCACTCGTCGGAATGCTCAGAACTTGCTTTCAATTCAACAAAAACTCCTCGGCCAAACACCCATGCTTTGACCCTTTTCCCCACCAGGGTACCGGCTCAGAAAGGCTGGTTTCAGGCTCGGACGACTTCACCCTGTTCCTATGGCAACCGTCGGTGGATAAGAAGTCGTTAGCGCGTATGACGGGCCACATGGCGCTGATTAACGAGGTGTGCTTCTCGCCCGACGCCCGACTCATCGCCAGCGCCTCCTTCGACAAGTCTGTCAAACTGTGGGACGGAAAAACCGGAAAGTGAGTCCACCAGTCCGGTTTTGAGCTTTGATGTGTTTAGTAGCCAAAATTGAACATTTTTGGGGGAAATCAGAAAAAAGGCCATTTTATGAACAACAGTAAAATATTTTATATTCTGAACTCCAAAATTGGGACAGGAAAACTGGGAAGTGAGTGCAGGGTAGCAGAAAACAAAGTTTTTATCTGCAGAAAACAATGTTTTGTTTATTTTATCCGTTATGTATTTGTATTTATTTATTTATTCATAATCTGTTTCTCTATATTACATCCATAACCTAGATGTGGGTGGCATGTGGGTGTAACTTACTGGTTGTTCGGTATAATAGCCAGCTGCTGCTGTGCTGCGTGCCTGTGGAGCTGGCGTGTTATGCCAAAGGGCGGTTATGCTGCCTATATAGATGCAGATACGGAATGGGTGTAATCTGAAATAATGTTATCTCTGTTGCAGGTATTTAACATCACTGCGTGGGCACGTCAATGCTGTTTATCAGGTGTGCTATCAGGCTTAACTTCAATGCCAGGGGGTGTAAGATCCCATCAGTGTTCAGTGTATCTAAGCTGCCCTCTTTGTTTATGTCAATGCCAAAGGCACTACATATACATGATTGTGTAGGTAGCGTACATATACTTCAATTTCTAGCTTGCGTAACGTGCCCAATAAAATAGTTTTGATAAGATCTAACAGCCTGTTTTATTATGTCCTCAGTTATTAAAATTTGATAACATACAGTGATGATGACAACCGATGAGCTACTGATAGCAAATTGAAGTATTACTGCATGCTCATGTTAGGTATTCTCTCAGAGTCCGATCTCTCAGAAGTATGTTTCTGAAGTATTGTTACAGTAGTGTTTGGGAGGACAACTTTGTAAAGGTGTCTATGCACCTGTTTTGTCCTCCCATCCACTTGTATATTAACAATGTACTTGTGGTAAACTCAAATAAACAAATAAACAGATAATGCTACGATTGTGTTGTAACTTATAGCCATATTTCCCAGACGTATGGTAGCAACTCCCTTGATATTATGGCATCTTGAAATGTAATGTTTCCCTGCTTGCTTCCCTCCATGTCATGGTATCATCTCTGTTAAGAGTTTTCATAGGACATAAAAGTTGCTAAATTTTCCAAATTCCAGTGTCTTTTCCTGTATACCAATGTCAGTAGGTATATTAGATCAATTGATTGATTGATTGATTGATTGATTGATTGATTGATTGATTGATCGATCGATCTCAGGTTGCGTGGTCAGCTGACAGCCGGCTGCTGGTGAGTGGAAGCTCAGACAGCACGTTGAAGGTTTGGGACGTGCGGACTCGCAAACTGGCTGTGGACCTGCCTGGACACGCTGATGAGGTGAGTTCACTACTATCAAATCTTTGTTTTTTTCCGTAATAAATGCACTTCTACAAATACTAACTTCACTGAAGAATGACAAGAAAATAGTACTTGGTATAACATTTTAGGTACTAGTACAAAGGTTCTCGTAGCTATTTCTTCTTTTTTTTCTTACTTGTTCTTGAATATTCTCTCAGTATAAAAATATTTTCAAGTAAAAAGGGGTTTAATCATGTAGCCAAAAATCCAGCGAAAATCCAGGTTTTGTGCAGGCGCAGTACGTTCTGCCGACATGCTGGTGTGTTACATGTTGTACACCTTAATAAGGTGACTTATCAAACCAAAGAAACAAAACTGACTGCGTTCCTGCTGCAGGTGTTTGCAGTAGACTGGAGTCCTGATGGTCAGCGGGTAGCCAGTGGAGGCAGAGACAGGGTTCTCAAGATGTACGTACATGTGCTTCTTTCTCTGAAAGTAAACCTTTTTTCTTCTGAGCTGCAGAACATGTAAGGTATTTTTTTACATGTTATATTTTGTCTGATCCTGACCTCTTCCATCATGGCCTCAATAAAAAGTGGCCAGCCGTCTGATTTAAGTATTTCATTATTAAACAAAGGCTCAAACAAACAAACTTTCTTGTTGGTACATTTGCAAAGATGTTGACTGATTACTCATTCCAAGGTAAAGAAATCCACTTCTGAAATCCACTTTGAACCTTTTGGAAAATAGATAAAGGTCCCATAGCCTTTTTGAGACTGTAGGAACAGTGGGGTGTTAATTCACTGTGTCTAGGGCACAGTATTGAAAGATGGAGCCCATCCCTCTCCTTCCACCACTGAAGTCATGAGATACCCAATTTACACCGGTACCTGGGTGGAGTGAGGAAAGTCCTGTAAAATGCCTTTTCCAAGGACACGACGTCTAGCCAGGAATGCCAGGAATCAAACTGTTGACCTCTCAATCTTGTGTCCACTAGCCTAGCCACTTGGCCATTCAATGCCATACACTGATAATTTAGTTGTTTTAAGCAAAGTCTCCTCGGCTATTTCTGGCAGCAGACAATCAGTGAATGATTTGGCAAAAGTTTAGCCACTTTTCAAACCACAATATGTACATTTTATTGTTACTTTATGTTAGAAGGAGTATTATAGCCCAGTTGGGCAGTTGAATTACTGGTTTTATATCACAGAAGGCAAAGGCCAATATCACGTTCCTGCATACTAATGGAGAAGTGTGCTTTTGAGGTTGGGAAATTGCCTTCTTGGAGCCATTCCAAAGTTGTGTTAAGTTCACTCTGCTGCGTGGTGGAAATGTCAGATGCAGCTTACTTTATAGCTTAAAAGCTCTATTTGCTGTATCTACATGTATTAACAACAGCGTGGGAACTGGAGATATACATGTTGCTGTAAATGTTTATGACTGTGACCAATGGATTTAGAATACCCTGAAACTTTGTACATAAAACTTTTCTTGGCTCATCTAACATCTGTATCTGTACTCTGTATAGCCAGTATAATTGCCCTTTGGCGGAACACACCAGCTTCTGTATCTGTATAGCCAGTATAACAGCCCTTCGGCGTAACACACCAGCTTTGCAGGCACGCGGCATGGCGGTAGCTGGCTATATTACACCGAACAACCTGTTACACCTAACCTAAATTGCACATCTAACTAAAGGCGTTGTTTAGAGCTATCTAGTGATGATGCCCCAACTGTACTTTATGGCAGCGAGTTCCACTCTACAATAGTTCTAGGAAAAAAAAAGTTTTTGAATACCTCAATCCTTGGTTGATAACTCTGGTACTTGAAGGCATGACTATTTCTTGTTCTCACCTGATACTACTTGAAACCATTTAAAGACTTTAAGTCTCCTAAACTCCCTCCCTGCTGCCTGACCCTGAGTATAATGGATACAAATTGGCTGCCAAAAAGGTCATCTCTGTAGGGACAACATTAGCAGCCTTCTATTCAACTGCCGGTAAATCTATACTGGTTCTTAGATAAAAACACCTGCTCCTTCAAGATTTCCCTGGGGCTCCTTCAAGATTTCCTGATTTCAGGATGAGTTAGAGGCTTCGTTTCATTGCCCTTTGCATTCAAGAAACCAGGAGGCATTTTTAATTGGAATTAAATGATATGACACAGTTCGTAGATTTGCACTGTGATATCATCTCTAAAATTACATGTATGTTCAACAGTTGAATGAACTGTCAATGACATCTTCTCATCGCAATAGAATTACCCACATTTACATTGTAATTTCCCTTGGGTTCTTTGTTAAAACTTCCATTCGTTAGATGGGAATTTTACTAACTCTGTGATCTTACGTACTTGTAACCTTCATCAAGCTGCCTTACCCAGCAACCAATAGGAATTCTGTGCCAGATCGCTTTCTTAGCAGGCTTAAGGTTAAGAGACTTAGCAAGATAAAGCAGGCAAATCCAAGAACCAAGAAGTCAGCTTTGTGTGCCCTTAGTGTCATAGTTAGAATGCTACCAATGGTGATACTACGGTGAGAGGAATTCTAGAGACACTAAGCAGGTATTTTCTGAATACTTTTGGCAGGCACCACATATGTTACCTAGGGGAACATGCCAGAGCAGGAAACCTTGCTTTTGACTACTGTCCCAACATGGCTACAGTCTGTTTATAATACATTTGTAGTATGTTGTACTGCAGCTGTAGAAACAATCATTTTCCCTTACCGAAGACCAAAGAATACCATGTTGTCAAAGTTTCAAAAGCTCACCACCAACCCGACTCAGTACTTAGAGATAGGGGAATTCCCCCAGTACAATGAACCTGTAAAATACTAGCATCAGTCTAATCTGTTAGGACAAGTGGAAGTGTAGCTCAACTGTTCATTCAAGTTCATTGAGTGAAAGTGGTAATTGAGATCAGGTGAACTTTTTTCCACTTTCACTTGGCTACTCCCTTCCTTCCCACTCTGCCCTCCTACTCTATTCTGGTCATCCACAGCCTTAAAGAATTGCCCATTGCCTCTGATTGACTATTATCTCTGCTATAGTCCGACCTTTCTCCATCCTGTGGCTTCATTATTCTTTATCATTTACTGTGTTCACTGTTGCGTTTCTTTCCCTGGTAATTCTTCCACTGTCCATTATTCATAAATACTGACTATCTCATCGTGATTCCTCAGTTCATCTATTGCCTGCATGGACTCCCCAGGCGACAGTGAAGAATTGCTGTCCCGGCTTGACCTTAGCGAGTCAATGTTTCATTGATTTGTTGCAATCATGTGTATTGCTAATGAACGGGCCTGATATATGTGCCAAGTGACCTCGGTAGTTTGTCTTGGAGCACAGCTTGTCTCATCCAGACTAACAACGTGGGTTCAAAAACAGAGCATAGACAAACGGGGAATAATTGGCCAGGGGAGTTTGGTCACCGTAGAGTTCATTTGCCCCTTGGGAGGGGGGAATTAACCCTACCGCGGACTGCCGCTTCTGGCCAATTATTCCCTTTTTTGTCGAATTCTACGATCCGTACCCCCGTAGGAAGGCCTGGTGGAGACTAGAGTGCAGCAGTGGTGTTGGTTATCTAATGTTGCGTTTGCAATATGTGTCCCTGTAAGCTCAATATACAGACTGTAGATCATTTGGCTTTTACTTTCAAATTGTTTGTTTGAGCTTATTTGTTTTATTCGTGAAATACTTAAGTTGGCTTGCTGGCTGCTTTTCATTGAGGTCATGAGGGAAGAGGTCAGGGTCAGACAAAATATAACAAGATTAAGTTACAAAGTCCTAACAAATCCATAAAGTTCATATAGTCGTAATACTTTTTCGGCTCACTGTTTATACAGTAGATGATATGTTTGTGTTTTTGTCTTGCAGTTGGAGAACGTGACCACTCAACTGGATAATTATAGAAGGCAGAGGAAGTCAGATAACTTCTCCAGACATTTTATTTACTACATTGTCGGAAAATGGGGATTTTCCACAAGAAAAAAATTTCACCAGTTTAAATTTTGGTTTCAATAAACTAAAAATCATTTTTACTGAAAAGTGCAACCAGAAAGTTACTAGTTTGTTTGTTTGTTTGTTTGCTTGTTTTAGATCTCTATTAGTGATTAGATATCCAGCTGTTATAGCTACCTGTATCACA
The DNA here is from genome assembly GCA_013266295.2 of Branchiostoma floridae x Branchiostoma japonicum. Classification (NCBI taxonomy): domain Eukaryota; kingdom Metazoa; phylum Chordata; class Leptocardii; order Amphioxiformes; family Branchiostomatidae; genus Branchiostoma; species Branchiostoma floridae x Branchiostoma japonicum. The sequence continues at coordinate 2,415,891 of CM023826.1, read as the reverse complement.
GGTACAAAAAATAATGGACATACAACATATAGTCAGCTGATTATCAACCAGAGTATATTTTCCAAAATAACAGTCTCTTATAATGATATTACATGTGACAAGACTAACTTACACTGTATGTTTCCTTTGTTCTAGTTTGTTCTGCTATATTTTGTGACCAGCACATTATATCAACATAGAGTAACACATGTTGTTTCTTGTTTATATAATATATGTACACACATTTAAATATAGTTAGTCAATTTACAATACATTACACTTACATGTTAGAACATGATGTGTATTTTGAAGTAATCTTTAAAAGCAACCGTACACATTTTATATTGTAATTACAAGGTCATTCTATTTGGTTAAATTTTCCACAAACTACATTTTTGAATTCAATTTAGTTCTGTTTTCATGAACTAGTGTAGCTCCCTCTGTGGCTTAGCACTACTTTTCAGGGAGGCCCAGGGTACACACATACAAACAATACAATGATATGTACAAGTCATGTCAATTCCATCATATACACACTTCTTCATGACACTAAGTCAGCCATTGCACCTGCAAGTTTTGGCATCAAGTTGAGTTTTGCTACAAAGGTGTTCCTTCCCGCAGAATTGTGACGTTTGACCGGAGATATTATATTACATCATGGTACTGTACCTATATACTTGGATACTTTATTAACTCCATTGGCTTTCATACAATCAAAATACATTTGTAATCTTCCTGGAGTTTTATAAAAGTACTGTAGTACTTTCACAACAGCTACACAACACATACATTATGATATGTCTGTCTACAAGAGACACTCCAAAAGGCATCTTTCCTCAAAAGTGATATGCACAGAAATGTTTCTGGCCAATGCAAGAAACTTCACATCATTCTACAATACCGTTCAATGAGGATCAGGTACTGGTAATAACCTGAGGAAAACTGATTATATCAGTCACAAACGTAGTACTGACAGTCTGTAGTACATCTTTCCGATTATTAGTATTTCTTATAGATATGCCTTTTAGACAAGTGGAAAGTCAAGACCTCCAAAGCACTTACAATCAATCAATCAATCAGTCAAAATGGTTCATTGATAGTGTCCTTACAAATGTCATTTTTAATGAATTTGTTTCTGTATACACATTCTTATTGACATATCAAACATTGGTTACTGCCATGATCTACTTTTATACTGACAACATTTTGTCCTTGTAAGAAAGAGATGATATCATCTACATCTACATTACGCTAAAACACTACAAAATTATTACTTGAACGTGGCATGATAAAATAGACAGTTCTCGTAGGATAGCTTGAATCCGTCTACTGGCCAAATTATGTTGTTGACAGGAGAATGTCAACACTATAGATACCGAGCATGTTAAAGAACCAACCACACTTATCGAAAAGAGCAGGGGTCCTTCCTGGTGTGACTGGATCAAAACCATTCCGGTCGAAATGGGATAGGGAATGTTCCGAACAGCCTTCCTATTGGGTCAGTCCTTGTACCAATCATTGATGTTTCTGAAGTGGGGAGAAGAGATGCTATTCCAGTAACCTGAACTTAGTTCAGTGCCTCAAAGTGATCCCTTGGCTTGCACTGAGCTAATTCGTTTAAAAAAAGTTAGATGGAAGGCGTCTGATAGCTTTGGTTACAAGTACGTAAAGTTTAAAAACTAATCTCAAAGCAGATCTTTCGGTGTCAAAATCGTCACCAACCGGCAAGGCCAGCTGGATACTGCCTTGCTTACGATTGCTATCTCTAGCCTCAACCAGGCTTCGGGAGGCGGCTGGAAAGAGTGGGAATTGGCCAAATAGACAGATAACTTGCCAGGGGAGTTGGTCCGCGAGAGAGTACAGTTTACCGCGGCCAACTCTTCTGGTGTGTTATCTGTCTATTTGGCTAATTTCTACTCTTTCCAGCCGCCTCCCGAAGCCTCCTGATACATGTAGAGGCTAGTGTTATTTCAACATCTGAGTTCAAAAGCTTGGCAAGTGGCGATCTGCGGTCCTGACTGCTCGCTTGACGTCCGGCATGCTGTGTCGCTTGGCGCTGTTCAGACTGTCGAGTCTCTGCTGCCGCCCGATCTGGGCCGGCAGGGTGCCTCTCCTCCGAGCCGTGGCGCGGAAACTGTTGGTCAGCATCTCCGTGCTGGTTCGGCTAAGCTCGGCTGCTCGGGAACTGATCAGAGGGAAGACAGGTTTAAGAAAAAAAGGTTTACGGATCTTAGTGGCAAATGTGCAGATCTTGTCACATTGGTAATTAACACCAAGTGTGTGTCCTCATCAGTATTACTATTAGGACACCCTGACTTATAATTAAGACAATGGATTAGCCGAGAGGCCCAGTGGGTGTCACTCCACCGTACAATGAGGGAAGTCATGCAAAGTGCCTTTCCCAAGAAAGGCACAACATCGCGCATGTCAGGGATCAAACCCAGGACCTCTCCGTGAGCGCTCAATGATATCGAAGGTCTTCCAATGATCTCAATGACCAATATGCTTATCCGTCTCTTATGGAAGAGAGGCCTAACACTAGAGAGGAGGTGATGTCCGTACTTTGATAATAACAGACGGAAATGACGTACCTGCAGGTGTACAGGCGGAAATGACGTACCTGCAGATATACTTGACGTTCTTCCGGAAGCTGTCGCTGACCAGGAAGTAGATGAAGGGGTTCACGCAGCTGTTGACGTAGCTCAGGCAGAGAATGAAGTTGTAGACCCCTGTAGGTAATAAAGGCATTCATTTCAGGAGTGTTTGTTTGTTTGTTTGTTTTATTAGGATCTCCATTAGTGCAAATTTCACACTCTTATTCCTGGAATCGCCAATTTTCAGATAGTAGTATTTGAACCATCGCACACCAGCTCAGGGAGTACAGGTACTAGGTAGCAAAGTGTACTGCTCTGGTCCACTAACTCCTCCGGCCAATCTCTACTATTTTCGTAGTATGTAGGGAGTCTGGTAGAGGCTATTTGTAGTCATGTTGGTGCACTCAAGTTTACAAAACTTATGTTGACGCCACCACTCAACAAATATATGTATACAAAAGCATAACTGAACCCAAGATAAGCCTCAATAAATACAAATCAATGTCTTTATGATTAGGGCTTTGCCTCACCCATGAGTAGTCTAGTCGGCGGCAGCTCGGCTACAAGGTTGACGATTTGTCCGACGTAGAACGGCAGCCAGCAGACAACAAACGTCACGATCACAGCCAGGATCATCTTCGTCACCTGCGTGGTGATACATAGAATTATCCCGATAAAAATAGACTCATCTTTAGTCACATTCAAAGGTAAAAGTATCCCCTTAGGCTTTTAGAGGCCGTAGGGACTTGACTTGACTTATGCCGAGACCTGGTGTCCCTGGCCTCGAGTCAAAATGACAGCCCAACAGTCCCTATCTTCCATCGCCTGGCTCAAGTAGTCCTCCTCCGGGCCGGTGTCTCTCATGAGGCAGTCTATGTAGGTTGCAGCCGGTCTGCCGGTCTTCCTCCTCCCATGCTTGGGAGTCCAGAGTACTAGCTCGGACACAATCTCTTCTCTACTCCTATGACAGTGACCTGCAAACCCAAGCCTTAGGGACAGTTGGTTGTTATCCGCAGAACCCATCTCTCTGGATCTCCTTCCACCGCCTTTTACCTCGGTGGATCATGGAATAGAACAAAGTATTGGAAGGTGGAGCTCATCTCTCTAGATCTTCCACCGCCTATACATCCCAACCAAGAACCAGGTAGTTAGGCACCCATTTACCCAGGGGGAGTGAGGAAACACCTCAATCGTTGGTTGATAACTCTGGTACTTGAAAGCATGACTATTTCTTGTTCTTTGCTGAGCTGGTACTTGGTACTTGTACGTAGTAATCAGTACATCCACCTACCTTATGCTTCCTTTTGGTCTCCTGTTGTCTTCTTGAGGCGGATAACTTCATGTCGCCTTCAAAGATGAGCTGGTTGGCCTGCCGGCCCAGAGCCTGGGCGATCTTCACGGAACAGATGGTGATGACCACCACAGGTAGGAGGAAGCCCAGGATGATGCAATACACGATCCACGCCCGGTCCCAGCTGTCGTCCGGCCACTGCAGCATGCAGCCTGTAGTCTCTGTAACAACACGATACACCCCATTACTTGAAAGTTGCTACCTCTGTGTATGTACGGAGGTTTTGCTTTCTGGTGCGCGCGCGTGTGTCTGTTTGCTTCTGTGTCCTTAGTTGCTCAGAATACAGCAGAATCACAGGAAGTGGTGTAAGATTTCTTGTTTGCTTTTGTGACATCTGCCCGTCTACCATCAGATTCACTTGCAATGCCCCGCAAATACCTCAACGCGACACTAGTTCATACTTAGTTGAACCCGTACGTTGATCTATCATTAGATTTCATCGAGTTAGTTCAAAACAATCTGTCTTTGTCGGTTGGGGTAATATCAACCCTATACGGCTTACCGTTGAATTTCTCGACCCCAGCGAAGTACGGGACGGGACAGATGATGGCACAGGAGGCCAGCCAGATGCAGAGGCAGGTGAGTTTGGCACGGCAGGGCGTTCGCCATCGGAGCGACTTCATGGGGTACACGATGGCAAGATAACGGTCTACGCTCATGGCCTGTAGAACATGGGTCAATGGCAGAGGATACAAAAGGCAACAGTTTACACTCGTGGCTTTTACAACAAGAGACATGGCAATGGCAAGGGGTACATAAGGCACAAGGTAGTGGGCTACACCCATAGCCTGTATAACAAGAGACGTGGCAATGGCATGGAGTGCATTTGCCATAAGGTAACGGTCTACATTCATAGCCTGAACAACATTCGGCATGTTTACACTCAAAATCTGTTCAACGAGAGACGTGGCAATGGCAGGGTGTACATTAGGCATTAGTCTACACTTAAAACTTGTACAACAAAAGGCGTAGCAATGGCATGGGGTACTAGGACACTAGGTATTACACTCCTAGTCTGTAAGGCAAAAAAAGTATGAAATATGTAAAAAAAAATATCTTTACTTAAGTTGTACAAATTCAACCTTTTCACGCTTTCTCAACCTAATGGAGGTCAACACACATAGACCTGATGCAATACTCTTTGACGTTAATTGATACTTTAAGGCGGCCGCCTTTCCAGGTGATGTGACAGACGTCACAAGCGGCACCGCTAACAAGGATTGCACCTTTCTGTAGCCTACGGGGAGTTAAACCTTTGTCAAGTTTACACATTAATTCCAGATAAAGGGCTGAGCAATCACTGGCATCCGCTCCCCCCGGAGTTTGATCGGGGTTAGCGCACCCTAATTGAACGCCCTTTACGTTCGAGATCCTCGGTAGAGTGCGGTTTGCCCGGTTAAGCCCGGTCATTCCACCCAAGAGATGAAGAACGAGTTGCAAAGATCACTTCCGCGCCGTTTCTCTCGGCCGTCCGGTATTACCCATCGAGAAAACCATAAAATCCATCCATTCATTTCGGCTCAAGAGAACAAAATTACATCTAACGATCTAGCCAGGTGAATATAATGCATCAGGGAGCGCACCGGAGCTAATAAATGTCAGAAGCGATTACTCCAAAAACATTGATAGCCAAATCAATATTTGTACCGTAGTGACTTACTAGCAGGTATCACACTCAGTTAATACCATTAGACATTGCTGCCTCAATGTCAGTTTGCACTTTTTTCTTTCACCTTTGTGTCTACTTGGGTGGGCAAGACGAATCAATGCACTGTACTTTTTGGAATAAGTTGGTTGAAATCTTTTTAATCTGCTTGCTAAGTATACATGTAGTGTTTTCACTGCGTATTATACAGTTTTGAAATAGTTGAAAGAAAGCATTCCACAATATGTAAACGTGACAAAATTTCAATATGACCGTACAGAGATAAAACGCCAGCCTTTTATCAACTCCATGAAATGCCCACAAGTAAACTTTTCTAGATTAGTGTTGATGCGTACAAAATAGCCTTCTAGGCAGTAAAGTTCTCGCTTAATTTGCCCCGGGCGCAGATTTGTCTCACACTTCATCTAAAGTGAAGGAAACACTTCTCTCGCCGGCTGTAGAAGTTGATAAAAAGATCCACAAAGAACTTAACGCGTAGGTTTTGCCGCCGGGATGTCTGGCCGGTTTAAGGCAGAGAAGGCTTCAAAGCCAGCGAACACCGGTCCTGTGGTCATTACCGTAACCCCAGCCTGACCCTCCGGTTCTAAATCACGGAACTATAACAATCTCGTTTCAAACGCTTACCGGTTTTATTACACGGAAGGCTCCGGAAAGGGCAGAGAAGGGCGTCGCGCTAGCAACCGTGATTTTCGTTCCATTAATCAGACCCCAGTGACAATTATACTCAAAGAACAACTTCTACGGTTCAGAAAGAGCAGGGATCCCACAGGATCAATCCGTTCGTCCCCAGGGCTGTGTCAGATTCGCCATTTGAGCCCTGGTGCGTACTGAGAGCACCACGGGCCCGTAACGTTCATTACAAACTAATTGTGTTGACCTCTGAAGTTCGCCTGCTACCGAGAGGCACAATCAGCCCCGCGTAACTACACCCTGCTTCATTTCAGGGTAATCATGGAGACGAAAATTGGATACAGCATTGCGGATTCATGGCGTTTACATTTCAGAAGATTATATAGCGCTGCTTCGTACCATTATATGTGCTGGGAAACGGTCTGGTGGGTATTACCGAGTGGTCTATAAATACGCTTCCCTGACAGAGCCAATTTCTACCACTTATTTTGCCCGACATGAGTTTATTTGCAGACTACGTCGTAACAAGTCCTTGGTCGTAACTTCTGTCGCCTGTCAGAATCACTGGTGCGCAGCGTGACTCAAGATTAAAGCATGGCATATCGGGTACTTAAGGTATTAAACCATGTGCATTATTATAGGAGTGAATGGTACTTTTAATCGAACACGTGCCATTTGCCGTAATATAGAAGTGAATGAACTACGTGCGTGGTCACACATAATTCCAGAAAGATTAAATGCAAATGCTAGTCAGCGATTTCGCGGATTAACGAAACGACGACCACCGCGTCCTTGAGCACATAGACGGAACCAGTCGAGCTCAAATGTTGAAAATATATCGGTCTCATGTTAGTTCAATTAACATTTATGAAAATGTAATCTTCCACTCTTCGCAACAACAAAACCAGACCGTCCGAATACGCATGCCATTGTACCAGTCAAGTTCCCCTAACAACTCGCCTATCAACGGTCAACACAGTGCAGCACTAGAACCAGTCAAGTCGTCATCCTCCTCTCACAATTGCAATAGAACCTTTATTCCTGCTACAGTCAAGTTGTGGAACTGAGTCCATAGTGAGGACATAGTGAATACCAGGGACTTACAGAACTTCAAACGTAAAGCTAACGCCCACCTCAGCGCTACTCGTCAGCGTCCTGTATACATGTAGCTGCTGAGGTTTTGGCAATAGCATAGAAAAAAAAACACTGAACCACTCCTAGGCCTTAATGCCCCTCTCGACTGTACTTGAGCCGTTTCTAAGTCAAATGACCCACAACTGTACAACCTTTCGACCTCCATGTCCACAATAAGGGTCGCTGACTGCTGAACCAACAAAACTAAAATTGCAGAACAGGACGGTTTCTGTAATATCTCGTGTTTATTGACGCACTGCCACTTGTTCCTCGCCAAGCGCCATTAACCTGCGTTATTGGAAAGCCTAGTGACCCTATGAGACCACATTAGCCTGCTGTGGTCGGTTATGCGGCCAAAACTGCTCTTCCGGAATCAATTGTATTCCCTCCAATTCAAACTACGGATGCACGTCTGACCCCAAGTGGTAATGCGTGTATAGAAAGGAGTATTCTGTAAGTGCAACGGCAATTTCAGTACATTGCTCCGAACACCAGCCAACCATGGCCGAACTTCCCGTGCACACACGAATGTTTTAAACATTTTGAAACATTCGGCTGGCGCAGCCGAACAGTAGCCGACCTGGCCGAACACCAGCCAACCTTGCTCCCAACCTACTCCTAACCATGGTTGGGTAGAGTTCGGCAGTGTTCGGGAGGCCATATTCGGCTATGCGTGACAGGGGCTTAACTCTCTTCACAAACTTTGAAAGCTTGACATGTCACCTTCTCTGTCATTGATTGCCAAGCGTGGCTGCGATCCAAGTCAGGTAGTCAGGCGTCCTCCTCAAACTGCTTAATGCATCAAACAAGTCACAGATAGGCGTATTCATTCGGGAAAAGGTGTGGTAAACGACATGCTTCAGCTTGTGATCAGTCCTTGAGGAGACGAAACTCCTGAACGGAATGTAGAATCGCAGGGATTTATCCTACCCATCCATTTAGATGTCAGATGCAACAGGTTCATCGTTTCGTTCGCCGCGGAATGTATTAACATTGGATTTGGCAGTAATTGACGTTGTCCCTTGGGGAATACTGAACGAAATGGGTGGGTGGCTTTAGAGCTTTAGGGAGGAATATTATTTTCAAGTTACATATACGTTGGGAAAAAATGGCACACGAAAATTTAGTTTGTAGGGATTTTTCTTTATCCCTTCCCTCTCTCTCTGTCTCTCTCTCTCCCTCCCTCTCTCTCTCTCTCTCTCTCTATCTCTCTCTCTCTATATATATATATATATATATGTGTGTGTGTGTGTGTGTGTGTGTGTGTGTGTGTGTGTATCCCTACCAGTGACCAGTTCATTGTGTCAGAGACATCTACTGTGCATGCTCCTCGAGTTTACCATTTACATGAGACGCCCAACATGTAACTTTAAAATAAGTTACGTGTCTACCACATAATCTATAATTTCCATTTGTACCTCAGCACTGCACGCATGTGTGGTGTTATCGGCCACAGGTGGTTATCATAAACAGAGATTAAAATTACTTTATGAAACAAATGGAAATTATAAATCAGAACGATGGTAATTCTTCAAATGTCACGCCTTGAGGCGGTATGCTGCCGTGCGAGTGGTAAAATTATATCAACTAAAAAGCTGTTGTGAAGTACGATAAGTCAATAAACGAATGGGCCGGACCTACATGTATCAATCAGAAAGATCACTGACACAAGATACACATGCACAGAGAAACTACATGTATTGGATGTGCATGTGTGTCTGACACTCGTTCACAAATTATTGTTAAATTCTAGAATATAAGTCAGCAGGTGGTGTGGTAATTGGTGGGTGTGAAGCTTAAGGGTGCTAACGAAGACCATGAATCAGAATCTGTCTTGCAACACCTACCACCCACGTACTTCCTCGATCTGAGCTAGTCGTTGCATTCCAATACGTGGTCTATTCCAAAACATGATTTTGAATAACACGAACTGGAATGCATACTGTGTTGTATTCCTATGCGTGGTCTATTCCAAAGCACGTTTTGGAATAACACGTTTTGGAATGCAACAGTTGGTGTGCGTTTCATGAGATGGAAACACCATACTCTCCAAAGCTGTGCAGAGATCACCTACAAGCCTACAGGCTAGCTCTTGTTGAAGTCAGGCTTTCTATGCCTACCATCTGAAAGCTTATAATGTATTGCATACTTAATAAGAAAGGATAAGTCCAACTTTACGCCTGTGGTTGCGGTACTCAAAGACGTTGAGCATCATCCCGTGCAAGACCATCTCTTCATCTTTTTTGCCGTTGCCTACGTAAATGACATTGGATCTGCACAGCAACCTGTGGCATTTCCTGCTGTTCACTGAAGCTATGATTAATGTAAATCATTGACAGACTGTTGATGCTGTAGATGATATTAATGACGACCTCAACCTGTTTCTCGTCCATATGCCTCTTCACATGCGTCATTGCAGCATTGATTACCTGTAGCAAACCAATGATGATGAACCAACCAATGAGCATCTTTGACAGATACCAGACCATGATTCTGCAGATGATAAAGATGATGGTATCAAGTGAATAGTGTCATCAAGTTGTTGAATGATTGAATGGCAATGTTCTTTATTCACAACCACTTGGTTTACAAGATCTAAGAGCCGACGTTACGATGACCGTCTGTCATCTTCACCAGGACAGGCAATCATCGAAACGTCGGTTCTTGGAAAAGAAGTCTCGCCTTCTCACCCTGACACCTTGAGGCCTGTAAAGTTGTCAGCCTCTTTGTCAGTCTTTTCCACTCTATTTTGTCTTGAGCTATTTCCTTGACTACTCGGAATTCTGGCTCCTCTCGTCTTGTGATTTCACTAATCTGATCCAACCATCTTTTTCTTGGCCTGTCGGCTGGTCTTTTCTTTTGGGGTTTCCAGTTAAAGATTATTAAAAACATGTCGTTGTGAATAAAGATTGCTATTCATGATGGTATCAAACTCACACATCCGGATGCCTCAGCATGCGCGTCCTTGCGGTAACGATAGCTCGTTCGTCTCTGTTTATTCATGTCACGATTGGCTGAATGTTCAATGACGTGGGAGCTCCTTTGATCAATCAATCGCAGTCTGCCAGTCAACCCTTGGGATTTCAGCTGGCTCCGGTTCTCCTTGAACATAACCTTCAGGGCTCGCCATCTCATCCCTTGATAAGGCCGCTGAATTTAAAGTTCATGAGATAACCCAACCATGCATCGGCTCTGAATTGAAGCAAAAGCAAACATGGATCTTCTCCTTTCAACCTGTTGTGGTGTGTACACTTGGGAAGCTCCTGTGCTGCTTCATAATTAGTCTTTTGCTCTTGAATTACGACATTCATGTTTCGCCAGCTCGCCACTTTGTTCTAAAACGGAATGCAACGTGAATGAAGTTTGAAAAGAGTTCATTAATCTAACGTATTTCCCACAGGGGACACAAAGCGGCAACACACTGAGCGTTTGGTAAGCCTCATCGTTCACTTGAATGGTCAGGTAATCACCGAGCAGATCCTACGCTGGCAAGGCAGTATCCATTGGCCAAGGAGTGTCTTTGGTAGCTAAAGGACACTCCTTTACCAATGGATACCGCCTTGTCAGCGTAGGATCTGCCTGGAGATTATGGTCACTGTGCATTCGCCTGGAAAGCACCTGTGAAGAACTCAATGTATAAAGTATTTGTAAGACCCATTTGTAGTCTGGCCAGAATGTCTAATGCTGTCCGTTAATGTGGCGAAAGAAAGTAATCACCTACGGTTTTACTCCGTACGTGGTAGACCAGGTACTTGACCTCCCATCCAAAGTCAAGTCAAGTCATCGATATCCTTCTGGGTCGCAGAGAAAGTCGAGGTCAACGCCAATTATTTTGAATACTCAACAGTGGGCACTCGGGAGGATAATTACTTCCCTCAAAGTGGAGCCAAATTAGGAAACTCGTTAACGGCTTCCGATTAAAGACCGTATTATCAATCTTTAATTTACCATCTTCGGAGACTAGGCAATGTTCTAGCCACATATAATGGGTAGCATTATTTTAACATTTACGATGGGGTAACCGTCTAAATTTGATGGGAAGCATAACACCTTACTATCCACCCTATTAATCAGTAGAATGTTCCCAGACATTTCTAAACGTGATAATATACAAATCAAACCATTTTAATACAAGTTACAAGTACTAGGTACGTAGCTGGTCTGTTAAAACATTAAATCTTACGATAACGTTACCAAGCCGACTGTGTGTTACGCTCAAGTCATACGTCACTCTACAGTCGCTTAAGCAACCCAAGGACAGAGCATTAGCAGGACGGTTACAATAAATCCTCCATGGTCATTAGATGGAAACTTATACCAACCTTCACACCTAAAGACCGCAACGTGCTGCCCCAAAACCCATTTTCAGTACATAAGGCATCAATCTTCAATACATAAAGCGTTTATCTTTCACTAGCAAATGCCTCATTTAACTCCTGGACACTTTCTATCGAAACTTCTGAATTCGGAATTCCGTATATGTTGCTGATGCGATTAGTCATTTCGGCTTTTTACCTACGATTGTATGTTTGTTTGTTAGCATTCAAAGTACCTTCAAAAGTGTGCATAGATTTGTGCCATTGTTAGGTCGTAAACAGACCGTATAAAGAAATGGGTTGCTTCGGGTTGCCAATCATAGTTTCTCATCAAAATGCAGGTAGGCGTTTTATGATGTATAATCAAAATGCATATAGGCGTTTTATTATGTATAAATTGTAGTTTTAACTTATTGGTGTAACACATTGTATATTCAATGTCCTTGAGCTACGATTCGATCAGATTATATCATGCAGATTGGCCAATATATACAATTTTGATAGTTGTTTCTCTGCAAAGACAATTGATTGCTTGTAGGACAAAAGTATAGCCGTAGGTACTTTGTCGAAAAGCCAACGCCAGTCATTCGTAATGCCACTATGCTCTTGCTCGGATGTAACCTTTTCTGTAAAGTACCTACTTGCACAGAACATTGACGTTTTTAAAGCTTAGAGCACATTTGAATGAGGAGAACATTTTCCCTCCAAAGTGTTCGGGTTCGCGTGATAATGCACATGCCACAGTGCAAGTGATCGATGTTGTGATGTGAAAGGTAAGTGTGTAAAAGTGACGGTCGCATTTTATGCCACATAAAATCGTCGCATTTTATGCCATATAAAGTGTCGTTCAAGGTCTTCCTGAAATGCCAGCGCATTTTGATCGATCACATGAAAGTCTAACTGCAGTTGTTGGGAAAACATTTTGTAAAGCTGTCTTGAGTAACAAGTGAAATGAGGCATCTATATGGATATTTGAATTGTGGAAAAGCCTCCAGTTCAGTCCAGGTCATCCTCTGAGAGGTGACACCAGGTTTTCCACAAGTCCCTGTTAAGCATGACAGAACGAAGCTCGCCTCTGGAAAGACAGTAAAGGATCAGTGACCGGCACCAGATACCTGGTTTTCTGACGCCGAAGAAATCCCACCATGAAAACACCCTTAGCTTTTGAGTGATGTATGTAGGTCTATTTTCACTATTCCTACCTTGAAGTTGAAGCTAGTCAAAGTTTCATAAGCTTATGAAATACCTAAAGAACCAACTTAGACGAGGGATTTTAAGTGCATTTGAAATGAAATGGCTACCAGAAAGACGGAAACAGATCCAGATTTCACAACCGGCAACAGCTATGGATACTATACAGCTGGAGAAGAAACCTAACTTCAGTTTACCTAGTACCTAACGCCAGAAAGTCGTGACAGTAGAATCTGAACAGAAGAAAACTTCACACCATCTACTTCAAAACCTTCAACATCACGTTTGCATCAATTCCCAGTTGGCATGTCTGTACCAGTGGGAAACATGCTGACGTGCTCCTGACATTTTGCAGGATTCTGATGCGACCTTCCTGGCGGCTTAAAACAGAGGCGTGCACGCATTTCCTGATCTGCTGCTGACATTAGCGTGGGCCTGATCATCTGGGAATGGTAATATTGGAGCTTAAAAGCGACAAGGCGGGAAAAGGGCATGGAAAGGGTCGTAAGCAGCACGCTGTCGGAAACAGTGGCAGATATGGGTGGATAATAAAACACTTGCATCCTGCAACTCTGCATACTTACTCAGTCAACGCGGTTGTTTGCTTTGGAGATGAAATGTGTATGCAGGACTACTGTTACGAAACGAAGTATTAGCTCTGTGATAAGAGTAACTACCTCCAAAGAGGAACTGTCATGTTAAGACTATTGTTGTTCATGTGATCATGTCTATTAAAGAATAGAGAAATGTACTACTGACGAGGAGTACTAACATAGTGGTGAAAACGTTGCGTTAGTCTTTAAAAAATCTAATTCTAGAGTCGTCTCTCGGCCTTGTACTGAACACTGATTCGGTAGAAATAAGATATAGGATATAAGATATAAGATATAAGACAATCCCTGGTTGTGTATAAGAAAAATCCTAATATCCCATGTTCTACCAACCTGATGAAAATATTATAATTTCGGAAATAAGACACAACAGAAAAAATCTTCTCCTGTCCTACCGTGATGCAGCAGCAGCTGGTGAACATGTTCATGGCGTCCACTGACAACACCACTCTGCACATGACGTCACCGAACGGCCAGTCCACCAGCAGGATGGACACCACGAAGAACGGCAGAGACAGCATGAACAGCTCGTCAGCTGGGGAAGGACATACAGCAACGCATTATTACTGAGACAAAGATAGCATCTTAATGATGATACTATAAAATGTTGTAAACAAGTCATCTATAGCATGAAGATCTTCACCATCCACTGGATTCAGTTAATAATGTTCCCTCAACATCAGGGCGACTATGTTAGGTGTAACATGTCTAGCGAAAAGCTGACAGAAAGTACACAAATAAGCGGTCATTGGAAATCAACAGAAACAATCCAGTACCTCTCTGATAGCTTTAAGACAGACTACGGCCATTGCAACCTAACGTATGGTACACTGCACGAAAAGTTGGATTTACCAATGGTAGTAAATACCAGTTAAGTCGGGTAATGTTTACTTTTTAAACACATACGATGGTAGTAAATGAAATTACTTGGCTTAACTTTTATTTTATTTACTACGTAATTCTAAAGTTCGGTTTGGTACTGTTTACAAAGCAAACATTAAACAACTTTACTGGCATTTACTACCAGTGTTAAATCCAACTTTTCTTGCAGTGGTATAAAGTAGAAGAAGGGATTTTGTTACCAATAGCCAGGTTGAGGATGTAGATGTTGGCGACTGTCTTCATCTTCTGGAACCTCAGCACCACGATGATGACGAGCGAGTTCCCGATCAGACCCAGGATGCAGACCACGGAGTACACGATAGGGATGGCGATGTCCACCTCAGGCTGGAACATCGGGCCCATCCCCGTGTCGTTCCCGAGGGAGAACGTGGTGTTTGTGGGGTCCTCGAGGAACGAGTCCACCGCTGCAGACGTTGTCTCGATGGCGTCGTCCATGCCGGTTGATTCTAGAGTGTTGGTGGGAAGGATTGTCACGGTGGTGTTCGCAGCCCAGGTATGCAGTATTCGTTCCATCAGGCCGTCCATCAGGCGGCGGTTACATTCTGGAGAACGACCGTTTCATAAAGTTTTAAAGTCTTATTACAGAAGCAGTTTACAAGGACTATACTTGAACAGTTGTCCCTATGTACAGGGAGATGATGGAGGTAAAAGACGTCATCACTGCCTTACGTGTTGCCTCATCTTGAGTGCACATTTTGAAGCAATTCGTCCTGCAGATTACTACGCGATGTGATCATCGAGCTGATTCATTTTACGATATCTCTGTGGAATCTGAACGGCAGAAAGCATGATCACAATAAATTAAGGATGCAGGTTGGAAATACAAAAAATATATAACAACATCTGCTTTGCTTTGGATTGAACAGGCCAGGCTATCGCTAAAACCGTTTGCTTTTAAAATAACCTTTGGTAGAATTTCCGTGCAACTACTTTATATTGTAAAGTAAAAAAGAGAATCAACCGTTCGGGACTGCAGCAAGGACATTCAAGAACGTCTGGCCGACAGAGACGTGCAGAATTATTCCCCTGTAAGCCCAGTGATTCCCTCCGTGTAGAGAGACCTCTCGGCCAGCCCGTTGTTAATAAATACCCAGGGTATACAAGGCTGACCTATGGTGACATTTAGATCTAAATAACTACCCCAACACCGACCTAAGGCAATCCCAGACGCCCTGTACATGCAGAAATTGAAGTCTGCCTGGAAGGACATCAGACTGGGGTAATGATGAGCCTTGGAACGCATGTTGAATGCAACATTGAGATCGTGCGATGCTAAGCTTTAAATGGGTTTCCTCCTGGGTTTGATATGGTGTAATCACATGTATGTAGTTCAAGAAATTCGTTACACGCGAGATCAAAGTTGGTGTTGCTGACATGTAACTCGTCACGGCATCCCAGTGACTCAAACTAATCCTACAGATGCAGAAGACGCGAGCTTTCATTGCTCTCTAAACATATCGTATATGGTCGATATTCACCATGGTAAAACCCTAATTCACATCACATCAGCCCTAGAGCATCTGCTATGGCTTAACAGTCCTATTCGAAAATGATGGTCTCTGTCACATAGGTCACATCTGTAAGCTGACTCAGTTCTGTTGCAGAGTTCTTTTTCTGCTGATCCACTTTTTCTTCTGCGCTGCGAATCAGTCTAGCTCCTCCTGATTTTAGCTGCCTTAACAGTGTGCAGCTCCATTTGGAACCGTCATTTGCAAGGTCATCCCAGTACTCCGTATTTACAATATCGTGAGCCTTCAAGTCCCTCTTGCAGGCATCTTTGACCTGCAGATGTGAACGCCCTAGGTGCTTCTCCTTCCTGAGACTTAAAGTAAAGGTCATGAATATCATGAATGTGACAGGCAGCCTTTGATGTAGATGGCATCCTTTGTCTTCCTTCTTTCAACTATCATTATCTTCTGTTCAAACGTCTGCCGATATAGTTACCACGTTTTCAAAGTGAGAGTAATGCTTAGGTCTTCTCGTGTGGCGCCGAAAGAATCGTTTAGGGGATATTAGAGACATTTGTCTTTTCTAAGATTACCCTGCAGGCAGCAAAATACAGTCGATTCAATGATAGACATTCAAAATTG
Source organism: Branchiostoma floridae x Branchiostoma japonicum (assembly GCA_013266295.2). Lineage (NCBI taxonomy): Eukaryota > Metazoa > Chordata > Leptocardii > Amphioxiformes > Branchiostomatidae > Branchiostoma > Branchiostoma floridae x Branchiostoma japonicum. The sequence goes on along the minus strand of CM023826.1, from coordinate 2,399,426 downwards.
TTTTTAGACAGGAAAACATAATTTCTCACCAACGCTTGAGTATGGAAGACGTTTTACGAATAGCTTTAATTTTGTTGTTACCTGAGGGTAGTATTTCTCAGCAGATAACCTTTCGGAAGGACCGGTGGATCCGGTGATATGATCGCTGTGCAGACATTGAAAAGTAATAATCCACTTGTCAGGGGAACCCATGATGGCACGGTGGGTATCCCCATTAGGTAATACTGCATTACCACGTATGATAACGATAATCCACCCGATACATATCCTTGTAATGACAGTTTGCTGGCAGGGAGAGGGTGTGAAGGTAGTTTAGGGTGCGGGCATTCACCGGGAGCAAAAGTTACTACAGGATAAAACCTTCGCTCTGTGCAAAGCAAAAAACAACACACAAACACACAAATATTTCTAGCGATTTCTACTTTTAATAATTCAGATTCAGAAATTAATTCAGAAATTATACAGAAAACAAGATTGAGATTCGTCTCCAGATTGTATGATACCTATTAGTAAGTAGCAATTCAAATGATGCCAAAAAGTTTTGTTAAGCACCGCACAAGTCGTTCTGAATGTACTTTGTGCAGACGCCTCACCGTGGAAACTGCTTGACGCATCATTTCTCTCCATGCAGTGACTTCAATTTGGTCTCAAATCTGTCTGTAGTTTGTCACCTAAAAGACAATTTGTGAAATCAGGTGAGCAAATGGCAGATGGGAAATGTCCCACAAAATGGGTTCACGGTACCTGATCTCAGCAAATGTGCGAGTCGACGGCGTCTCATGCAGCGCACGTCCAAAGAGGCTTAACTTCATCCCGATAGACTCTGACAGATTGGCAATCTGCCATCTTGTCGTGCGGCAATTTTTCTTTAAGATGTTTTCCTTAAAGTAGGACTAAGACATCCGTTGGGCGATAACTCAGCCTTAAGTTGTTACGTACAGATCAAGGTGCAATGTTAAGCTGCACTGGGAAGGGCAAACATGTGTGCGTCTTGTTTGCATGCTATGTCAAGTAGGAGTTTGACAGTACACGAACAAAACAAAACCGTACGCAAAGTCAATGTAGTATAGTGGTTTGTTCATATATATTGTACATATTGTATACATGTTTGAACTATATTAGCTAAATAAAATTGTGGTTGCAAGCGTTGACGCCCTCTCCATATGATCAATACAAATAACGTCAACAGCGTAGATTAAGGACAAAGCTAGTCCACAAATCAAATCAAATCGTCTAGAGCTAGCCAGAAAATCGTAGATCCGAAGAGCAGCCCTTCGGTGGTCGAACATGGTATACAAAGGCGCTAAGCAAATATCCTGAGGTTTCATTAATTAAGTTTGTAATGAAAATTTAGAGCCGAAATTGATAGGTGGACACACTTGCGGTTCTGTGGGGAAAACAGATTGCTTTCTGATGAGTACGTAGAACTTGGTCATTAACTACATGTATCAAGGGAGAGGTATCCAATTCTAGTAGCCTTATTTTACGACTTAGGCACATTCTTCCATCCACGAGCTTGACCATTGCAAGATAATAGCTTCAGTAATTGATTAGTGACAGGTTTGGATCCCTAGGCGATTTTTACACTTGCCCTTGACCACAGGAGACCTCTCTAAGGGATCGCTTTGTCATTAAAACATTGGACCGTACATTGTCCAAATCGATAGATAAGAGATAAGATAGACAAGAATAGATGTGTTTATAGATTGTATTGATTCGTTTACAGAACGTTTGTGGGTGTTACGTACGCTCCTGTATTCTTTGGTTCTCTGGTGGTATTGCCTTTGCGCATCTATAACTTTGTTCAACTTTTCCCATCCTTTTTTCCCCACAAACAAATCATATTCCCCTCTAGTCCCCTTTCTGGCAATGTTGAGATAAACTTGATGACGTTACAGATAACACAAATGAAGGAATTATGCACGCCAGTTAAGTTAATAAATCACTGCGTTTATAAATCAATGATGAAGAAAACAAAGGCCCAAAGACACATTAAATCCCCGACCGTGTTGAGAGACGGAAATGAAGGGCAACTTTTTCCCTCTCCATTCGTCATCATTAAGAACTAAGCAATACATGCAGAGATGTGATTTCCAGCTGGAATTCGGCTTCTATTCTGAAAAGCTCCAATAAGCCACTCATCCTCCACGGCAGCTAGATACATTGAAACACTGAATTGAGTTAAGAACTATGAAATACGACGGTCGTGCTTCGGTTGCTAATGGTGACCTGATATAACCCCGTCCCCACTTTACCTGAAAAGTTATGCATGTGCTCCCATAGGACTGCAGCCAGCGTGTCTACGTTGCCGTGGGTTAGGCTCTGGAAACCGTTCCCTTATGGGACACTTTGGCAGTGGATTATGGAAGCTTTACTTTAAGTCATGTGACAAATGTGGAGCCAGAGGCCCCGTCTAAAGTCTTTAATGTGGTTATTCATCGTAAATCGTTTTGCTGCGAAGTTGTTGTGGTCTGAGAGCTGAATTATGAGTGGCTACAGTCCGTATATATGGATTAAGGGCCTGTAACTAGCTACAGCACGTTGAAAAGTCTGTTATGTAAGGCCACATAATGCGCACCTGAGGTGTGGAGAAGAAAGCTGAACATTTGAATATCCCACTGAAAAACTTTCGATTTCTCTTAAACACATGTGTCGCTTTTATCAACGTTTTCCCAAGTCTACAATTATCGTGGCGAATGCGTCACAGGATGTAGAAGTGAAATCCCGCGATCTAAAACCCTAAGACGAGGCTGTATCAGGAAAATCCACCAATCCCACGAGTGTAGCTCCAAGGTGAAACCAATTTACTACAGATTCCAGAAGGTCGAAGGTGACTCTAGTTGCCGCAGCTATCTGATATGTTCGGACGCTGAGCCATCGATATACATCGAGGCTTACTGCTGTGCCTTCTGGCTTGTGCAAGCCACTTATATACCTGGCTGGACGAAGACTATTCAGGGCTGCACGCAGTACTAGTGTCTTGTAGATAAAGTCCATGCACGTAGCCAGGGGTGGTTCGAGAGGTTCAGAAGAACCGTCTGAAACAGTTATGTGAGTGTCTGATTTTTCCTTGAAATCCTCTCAAAAACGCAGGAAATGCCATTTCAGAAGGTTCAATATTCAAAATGTTCTGGGGGAGCATGCCACCGGACCCCATTGGTAGCTCGCGCCTTTGGCGTGAGTTTTGCGCCCACGCCTTCGCTGGTCCCTCAGGTAGTTAGAGGACGCCCCCGAAGCAAAATCCTGGCTTGGCTACGGGCATGAAGTCTAGCTTATTCTTTATCCATGTCAATTTTTTATCTGTCAAACTTGACAATGGAGTCATTGACAATTTGGTCTGCAGATTACCAGAATCGACCGCATACCGAGCTTTGATTAGCCCAACCTTTCCAGGGAAATAATTGTATAATCTTAGATGCTTATCATTTAGATATACAGAGGGAAGTGCAATTAAGTACCTATGTTATACAGAATCACATTTGTCATTCAACAGCACCACAATTGCTTTGATCTGTTTACAAGATGTATCCAGAAATAGACTGTGGAATCCAATAAAGAGACGGGGGCGGAATTCCAATCTAATTGGCAACACTCCCTAGAGTCAGAGCAGCAAAGAAGTGGTGTAATTATAAATGGATTAATAAAGAATTATGTTGTATTGGACAATATTTCAGTAGCCTACGAAGTGCGAAACAGGAGCAGTACCTAATCCATTTCCTCATAAATTTTCAAGCTTTGTGTTCAACGCTCTAAATACATGATAAAGCATGTTTTGTCTTCATCTAATTCATTTCAAAAATAGCTAGTAAGATCTGATAACTAGAAGCAAACATGATGAAAAAGAACAGGGCTGGCATACGTACAACGCACTTGAAGAAAATTCGTGTCTCGAAGGAGGTTTATGATGCATAATTGAGTTGACGCGTGCCTCACGTTGCACTTTTGTCTACATCTTTTTGCTGTGTACAAGGCGTACGCGTATATTCATCAGTTGCGCCAAATCAAGCCGGACTGAATGTTTGCCGCTACGATAAATGGTCTTTATACTTCCATCGAACATAAGATGGTTTCCGTAGGTGATGAAATGTCTGTCATAACTGCTGTGATGCCGCAAAACTCACTAGTTTAGAAAACAGCTAGGCCTTAACCAATACATCAACTCGATCAGACCTCATCAATGTTTCATGGAGCTTCAGAGGCAGACGAGCACGCAGCTGTTGTCCTTGATACTAACGAGAATGTTGCAATCGTTGAAACAGAGATGGATGAAAGTATACGGCTCCGGTTTGACTGAACATGAAGACATAGTACGATTATTTTTAACACTCAAAGTTAAATAACACTGATAACTATACATTTGTATCTTTGAAAACACGGTTCTAATTACCATAAAGATACATTTGAAGCTAGTATTTTGATTAGCTTTTTTCTCACTCAAAGAAAGATACAGATCCAGTCCAAGGAAAAAAATATTGTGAACCTTACCTGTCGGTAGTTTGTCGTCCTTGGCAGTCTACAAGACCTCGCAGACAGTGTCTAAGAGTAAGATCTTGCAGCTATGTCGGTGAAGGACGCCGTGTCTGCCTCGTCCCTCAGCCGACGTCTTCACGTCGAGAGAATCTCGTTTCCGATCTTAGTAATTTCCGCTGCTCAGACCAGCTCGTATTGATTGTCAACCTGCAATGGTGGGACGTCTGATCAGTCTGAGCCTGGACACACTGATAAGGCTATTACAAGCCTCTGGTCTTACCGACAGACACTGCAAGCTGTCACTTCAACGGTGTAACAAATTCATAGACGCTCGCCGATGCTCTAGATTTGGCTTTTGTTACGCGCGCGGCAATTTCGAAGGGATGACTGGACATAAAGGAAAGTCAACTGGGGGTAAACCGCTGCCAACAAAGCCCCGTGGGCTCAGAATAACTATTTTCCATCGGCGCCAGACATTCATAAAAGCAGAGTCAGCTTTATATAGACATCCTGCAACCTTTTGCTGACATGGCCAGCGCTCGTGCAGCAGCGTTCTCGGGTGCGACAGCACGGAGTGGACGGGCGAGGCGGCAGGACTCAGGTCCTGTTATACACCCGCGCTGTGACGTACGCACCCACTTATCTACCAATCATGTCAAAGTTCAAGATCACGTGATCGCAGGAGAAATTGGAACTAATAATCTTGGATGCGGTTATGCCAGCGAAATAACCACTCTTCCAAGGACTCATCAATCTTACGAAACACATCCACGTTTTTTTACATGTTCCATTTATTGCGGAAAGGCTTCCCTTCGTTACTTGACCTGGCATCCTTATAACAGACTCATCCCATCTATCCCTTGGTGTAACTATATGGCCGCTGGGGCATCACAGATGATCTGACAACCATTTCTCTCCATTCTTCTTGGTTTTCTGTTCTTCTAAACATTTCACGTAGTGTCATGCTGCTCCATTCTCTGATATTATCTCCCCATCATTTCTAACAGATTAACAATAATGAAAATTACTGTGCAGATCCAATGAAGTTGAGTGGGCAAAAGTGAGCAATAAGAGGAGAATAAGTACATATTAAGCTGTAGGTAAGACGACAGCAGTGTGTGTATGACAGCGGAGCAGATGCTCGAAGGCGAAGCAGATGTGAGTTCAACAAACTCATAAATTTATCACAACAGCAATATGACGGTCTTTACATGTACCACCTGGGTCTTCTCTGTCATGGAGGATTCATGCCCCAGTAGGGAGTTCCACGTGCGGTAGTTATAGGGTTATATGTGTACAAAATGGGCCATTAAAGTTTGAAATATGTGAAGAGGAAGACATCAAATATGCAATCGTCTTCTCATAAAGATGCTAAATTACATTATTGGCTTCTGGCGGATTAAGTGCCCTTATACTGTAGGCTGGCATGCTTTTAACTAGTCATACGAAATAAATGCTGTTATCCCAAATGGGTTAGATAGACAAAAGATTTCTATACTAGGTCTGAAGAGAAAGCCCATAAATGACAATATCTGCGGAGAAGCCCCGGCACGTACCGTATCAGGCTGCTCGGCACGTTTCGCTTCTACTGTCTAACAGGTTAAGCAACTAAAGCTACGGATAAGTACCGTTAGAAATAGAAAAGTACAGTCTTTATTTTGGAGTTATCACTAAAGCCCTTAGAACTTTCACGCTTTAGTTGTTAAAGACAAACTTTTCGTGCAGTGCGCCTGGAATTGAGTGCCTTGATCAATACCAATGCCTATGGTATCACATTGTTTACTTGACGTGCAAAGCAAGCCCCTGCGTACCTGTATGTAAAGTAAGTACATCTTCCTTCTGTCACAATCTGTGCTGGTACTACTGCCCGTGGATTATAGTCCCAGGTACTTGACTAGAAGCAAACTGTGAGGCGAGTGATGAGCTCTATGGCATCCTGGCCTCCACACCCACGCAGAGAGCTTCCCGGCTCCACAGAGCACATATTTTTACGGCTTCAACACGATTTGTCGGAGAAGAGAGCAATCTATTTTCGAATTACTTTCATTTCAGACTTTAAGACAGCTGGGCTAAGTCTTTACAGCCGAGTGCGTTCAGCTTATGAAAGTGTCTACTGAAATATATGTCCAATTACACACCGTAAGGTCGTGGCGGCCAGCTCGTTAATGTACCTAGCTAGACTGTAAGAACGTCACTAGCAGTTTAGAGGGAGATATTTGGCATTTTGGGAAAGATTCCAACAATAACCAAACTTTGGTGTGATGCTCACTGTTTGAACTTAAAAGTATTTTTACATCAAAAACTGATGGAGACTTTCACCATCAGTTATACTGAGTGTAACATGCGATTCGGTGAAGTGATTTCAACAAGACAACTTTTAGAGACGTCAAGTTGAGACTGCAACAGTATCAGAGTTTGCTGTTCCATAATTATTGGACGTTAAGCTGTGTTGTCAGCTAGTACAATTATGTTAACCCCTCGACCTGTCTATGGTACAACATAATTGCATCATATAGAATTATGTAAGTTACGGATTTAACTGATTTATTGGTCATAAAATAGATAGCCAATCTTTAGATACAGCTGTCTAATCATGATCCATGGGGGAAATTAAGTACAAATTTGAAACCTAATCGGCTTACTAATTAGATCATGTAATTGCATTTCTCATCAGATGAAGTTAAATGCATTACATATCATCATACAAAGTAATTTAGTTGGAAGATGGCTATTTAAGATACTATGTTAATCAAATACTGTTTAATTTTAACCCACAATCGAATTTTCAAATTAGATTTTCTACACAATCATTGTCAACATAATGGATAACGTAATAGATATTGTATTTACAATGCCTTGATAATCATTAACATTGATCTGCGAAAGCAGTTTTCACTCTGAGAACAAAATTTGTGGCAAGAATTGAAGTATACATGAGTTGTTGCATTATACCACTGAAGTTATCAAGAAATATGGCTGCGTTCAAAGCAACCACTTAACGCGTTACTATAAAAAGACTCAATAAAGTTGTGTTCAGTAATTGGAACCTCGGAGGAGAAATCCAATAGGAGGGATAACGCGATGAGCTCAATGTACGAGCCAGAAAAAGCAAATTATCGGGTTCTTTGAGCTGGTCTTAAATCATTTGTTCTTCATAAGCAGCCGCAGCAGAATATTATCGGAGTTTTTTTTTATCAAAGGTGTAATAATGACAAATAAAACTTCTAGAGGCCACAAAACCTTAATGTACAAAAGGAGGAATTATTTGTTGAAACTCGATCTGTCACCAGCACTGCCTCCTTCAAAAGAAACTCCTTTTGAAGATGCATTAGAGACCTCTACTCCGTACATACTGAACCTGACTTCTCACAGCACATACTATACAAACTTACTAAAGATACTGTAGATACGATTGCAAATATGCATACTAGTCAAATTGGTTTATGTCCAAAATCGTGTCCATGACATGTAATACCAGTTACCTTGATAGGGCACTAAAGTGCAACTAACTGATAATTGGACCAGGGGTTTCTCAGGACGTTTGTTCTTGATAATATCTTTCACGCCTTTGGTAGAAGTTTAGCTTACTGTAAAATTACTTTCAGAGCATTATCAAATTCACTGAGCATGCAGGTAGAAGAGGTCCAGGCAAGACAATGCAGCGCAGAGCCCACTGGATAATGATAGATCGTACTTTCTCTACCTTCACCTTGTAGTTACAAATTACGTTCTTTCATGTCTCAGCGTTTCTTATTGCCTTGACGAATGGCAGCAGTCACAGCAAACGTGCGAATCGACACGAAGCTTATCACGGTGTAAAGTCATCGTTATTCCCTCCTGCTCCGTAGCGGAAAAGTGATGGGATCTGCGGAGGCGCTGAATCCCTCTGACGGCAGGGTGCAGATGTACCGGCCGCATGCTGCACTGATACCGTACCGGCTGGCAGCAACGGTGATCAGTCATCCTGGAACGACCGGGAGCGTTCTTTGTCAACGACGTTCTGCGGAACGACTTTTGTGAACTCGAAGCCAGTTTTACTGCATGAAACGACAGGTCCTCTTTGGCCCGCGTACAACTTGTGTGAAGTTCTTTTGCAAGAACACGTCTGTCACCAACTTTTCAATAATGCATGGTTGATGCGGTAACCAAAGTCGACTGGACTACCGCGCTGTTCAGTGCGCTGAATGCACTCTATGGTAAGGAGATATACCGGCTTGTATAGACAGTCACAGTGATGTAGTGGCAGCCTAGCCTGTCTTTTATGACTAGGATGTTTTCAGGTTATGGGATATACGTCACCTTTGAAAACCCTCTGAAACAAAAAGTTGTAAACGTATCAGTACATACGATTCAAATCATGTCCTTGTAACGACCGATCGAGTCCAATTAGTATTAACACTTCCCATTGGTAAAATGCTGTATTTCCTGGTGGTACCGAAGTTTCCAAGGGTATATATACGTATCTTGATTCAGGAAAGCATGATGAAAAGTTGAAATGAAATCTGCGGACATCGTATCCTCAGAAAACCGGTATATCTCCCCATTACGCTTCACACAACGCTTTACTTTATGATGAATTATGAGCCTTAACCTTAGCCGCTCTTTGCCAGGAAAGCCGTGATGACAATCCCTGACCTTTGCTTGGGAACCACCCGTCACACGCTCCGGGGAGACATGACGAGTGAGGCGACATTTGCAGGCGAAATGACGCCGTAAATTCTCCGATATTGGTTCCGTGGACGCCAAAGGCCGCTCGTCGCAGTGATTTCACCTGCCCAGGGACCATTGGACGCAGTTTTTGCGAGCGGTCCGGCGGCACTGCACGAAAGTTGAATTCACCAACGGTAGTAATTGCCAGCAAAGCCGGATAATGTTTACTTTGTAAACAGTACCAGACTTCACAATGGTAGTAAATAAAAGTCAAGTCCGGTAATTTTATTTACTGCCATTGTTAAGTTCGAAATAACCGGACTTGACTTTTATTAACTACCATTGTTAAGTCAAGTACTGTTAACAAAGTAATCATTACCCGACTTTACTGGCATTGACTAGCGTTGGTAAATCCAACTGTTCGTGCGGTGGATGGGTCCCTGTCAGCAAATCGACCCAGAGGGACGTTGGCAAATCTCGATCGTTATAAGAGATTACCATGTTTTATTGCACACTAATACATTACCGTGTTATCCGTTATCGTTACGAGCCAGGCTGGGACCTTGACATTGGCGCCTTGCCTATCACAAGCAAAGTTCACCTGCTAACTCCTTATAGGAAAACTTTTCACTTCTCGGCGTTTCGCGCTATTTTGATGGAATTTGTTTTTGTTGAGCTTGTTTAGATAATGGAGGATTCTGCATCTCTCTCTCTCTCTCTCTCTCTCTCGTACTCTTTTACTGTCTCCCTCTTACTCTCTCTCTCTCTCTCTTTGTCTCTGTCTTTCTGTAAATCTGTTTTGTCAACCAGAAGCTTTTGAAGGTTGATATCATTATTGCTAAAATAGAATAGTATCTTTCGTTACGTCTGTGATCACTATTTTACAGATCAGACGACACTTAGCACTTGTGACTTTCTTCTTTCATGTATAACTTTAGGTTTCAAGCCAAATGATTTATTATTTTGTCTGAAAGGGATACGATTTGATAAGACTGTAACATGATGAGAACTAGCGTTAATGTTCCCGGGCTTTGAAAATATCGGACAAGCATATCCAGACTTAACTATGATAAATGATTAGTTCATCCACGTAAAGTTGTGTCCAATTACCTGGGCTGTATTCTGTCTGCAAGTAATATAAGTCTTATGGGGAAGATATTAATTTTAGTATCTTATAAGCGACAGGAAATATTGGTCTCCTAATAGCGCCTCATATTTCTCAATGGTAACAAGCTTCATCTTACTTTATCGTAAGGCCATGTTGATTTGATTATATGGATGACATCCGCGCGCGCATCAATTTTCGTTCGTTTCCAAAAAAAAAAAAGTTTTCGACCATACTGGAAATCGTACAAAGCAGCTGCAAAATGAGCAAATATATGCCTTAAATAGAAAAAAAAATATTGGAAAATATACTAATATCGTAGAATAATAAAAATCAATTCCAAAGGAAGAAGAAAATGTGAAGAAATGAAAATGAAGAGTCTATTATTCGCCATACCATAATCTGTGTGTTTAGCCATTTGTTCAACCATCATGACCACGTAGATTTCATAATGAAGGCGACTTTTTTTTTTGCCAAACTTTTTTTTTATTCGCACGCTCGCATCAGTTTTGGGGTACCCAGAGGATGTCATCCATATAATCAAATCAACATGGCCTAAGTAACTTTATCTTACTACACGCCCAGTTACGACCGAATCGCTGGCGTTGGTAGATATGAAGAAAGTTACTGCGGTCAGCTGTGAAATCCTATATTTCCGTTGACTGATGGGTGTGAAAATGCGGATATTGCAAAGGCTGCTTGTGTCCTGCACGATACACGACCTCCCAAAAGGGGATGTGAGGTGAACAGAGGTAAACTAAGGCCAGACGTGCTTGTACAGTCTGCAGGCGCGTGTCATATTGCTGAGTACAGGAGCTAACTGATTACAGAAGGGATAGGTGTGGAGAAGAGTGCATTAGCTTGCTGTAGCACAGCCAGCAGCGAAATTGAAACTACCGATTACACCATGGCACCGTTTCTTCATTCAGGATGTTTACGTTAAAGGAATGTGATGCTTTCAGATTGCTTGGAGCTCTCAGCCAGACACATTTTGCTACTCTTTTAAGACAGAAAACTTTAGAAACTTTGGAAACTTTTATTGCGATACCGCATTGCAGACTTACGTCTGAATTGCGTAAGCATTTACAATCAATGTGTTGTACGTTCTACTAGTCAGTAGAACCATAAGAAGACGACGCCTCGATACATTGCAATAATCATGATCAGAAATGTTTTGGTAGTCTGCAATGAACTTCTGTACGTATACCAAGACCTCTTACTTTATAATTAGACCACGTCGCCCCCAAGACTGATGTGCTGAAATGAAAAACAGAGACTAAACTATCGGGCATGCACTGACGTAATATCTCCATCACTTTCGGTGCTTCCATCTGTATCCAAAGATCTTGATCTTGATCTAAGATGAAGACATTGCGAACGTACTTTGAGGGTAATCAGAAGATACTCTAAAAATACCGACGTACAGCCTTCAAGAAGATTGTCTTTGACGAGCCACTAAAGAAGCACCACAGGGTAATTTAGATAATAACGTCCAACTACTTCCCGGGTATCAGTAGTTAGAATCAAACGGTCTTCTGACTCAAAAAGATCTGCTGTCTAACGTCTGACGTCAATCCCTATCTTCTGGAGACGAGAAAACTTTCATGAAAATGTCACGACGCCTACGTAATGTACAGGTGATGACACAGGAAACCAGGTTAAGTGGTACGTTCTACACCGAGACTCCTCAAGACCTCATTACCTAGCTCTCCAAGATGTTATTACCTTACTCTCCAAGAAGTTATTATCTGACTCCCCAAGACGTTATTGCCTGTCATCTTGACATGAATGCCTTGTAATCATTTTTACCATCCCACCCACGGACTTACAGACACTCTACAGGCAATACTGGCTCTGTCCTCCGTACTAGATCTCAAATACATTCTGTCAGACTGCTTGCAGTCAAAAGCTGTCTTTCTCAACGTCGAATCCATTTCCTCGATATGAAATCCTATATTCTTTGTTAGAAAATTGGAAAAGCTTCCCTTATTATATGCCAGTCAACATTGCATGTGCATCCGTCAAGACGTCTTTCACACTCATCCTTAGAGCCTATTATTTCAGAGCTTATATATTCTGGGAGTAAAGTTAGTTTGCTTCTACTCATGTTTTATTCGTTTCTCTTTCACCAAGTGGTGAACTTCTTGGCAACATCGCGTGTAACGACCAAATGCAATATCCTGTGGGCGTAGCTCCCATGGTTATCACAATCCTGATATGCCAGTTACATTCTCTCCCGGTAACTCACTGAAGGCAGAAATGCAATGAATGACTGAAAAGTCTTCAAAGTTGTGCCTGAAAGTTACGCTTAGTGGTTTTGAGCAACTATATTCAACCTCACGTTAGACCTAAGCCAAGAAAGTTCTCCGCCAGTTTTGCTGGAAGTCAGCAGAACTCTCACGACCCAGCACTTAGTAGATATGTTTGAGAATGTATGTTCTTTTAGGGTGAGTACAACTCTCATCTTTCTCAGATTAGTCTTCATCTAATACCGTAATAGACACTTGTATATCGCTGTTTAGGTGTAGAAATGACGCCATATCGGTTCCGCTTATGTGTCTAATGGACGTTCGTTTCCTTCATCGACCCATGCATTGAACAGTTGGGTGCGCAAATTAAGTTTATTTGCTGAGGTAGCTATGCACGCGAAGTCAAATTTTTGATAGTCCAAAAGTTTTGTTTCCTATTGTTTCCTATTGGACAATCAAAAATTTTTATTCACTTTCTTTGCATATCAATTAATAATTGGTGGTTATAAACCTGTGATTCCTAAGAATATTCCAGTGTCACTGACGAAAGGTAGTGGATGCTACCTGAACCGTCCGACCGTTTCCAAAATCATATCCAGTTGCTTGAGTAACTATTTTTTGGCGTATCGTATTACCTCGATGTCTAACCTTCACCGACAAACTAAGTTAACTTGCTGAGGCAGCCATCCACTGGAACATCATCGTTCGTGGAAGCGACAGCCACTGCCTGCAGATAGCTTTCTGATGGAGATTCGCGCTGGCGTCACTCCCACGCGCAACTTATCCTGCCAAGTGTAAAATATATAATATTGCCTAAAACGCCTCCCGGACGCGGCTGAGTGTCGATGAGTAGGAGGGAAACCTGGACATCCTGACAGACCAGCTGCTATTTGTCACTCTCAGGTTCCAAAGCCTGGCCACTGCGGCAGACTTAACGCTGATATGATTATATGTAAGCTGACTATACATCCTGGCAAAACCGGGATGATGGTGACTTGTGTCAAAGGCGGTTAAACCAATGATTGATGTCGTACTGGATTTAGGAAGTTGCTGGCATTCATGTTGTAAGGGCAAAATGATAGAAGGGCTTGCCAGCAAAATAGTTGTTGAGGACATTACATTCTTCAAATGAAAGTAGATGAGAAGGTGTGTAGAACATGAGTTTAGGAGGCATGATTGATGTCGTACTGGATTTAGGGAGTTGCTAGCATTCATGTAGTAAGGGCAAAATGACAGAAGGGCTTGTAAGCAACTTAGCTGTTGAGGACATGACATTCTTCAAAGAGAAAGTAGATGAGAAAGTGTGTATAACATGGGTTTAGGAAGCATCAGGTGGGCGTTGTGAAAAGGCAGTTGCCTTTTTTTAGCTCGCGGCGCAGCTCAACAAACTTTATAGAGCGATTTGATAAAGTTACTGCTTAAATATTTTAGCGTAGGCTGCTAGAGCAACGTGTGTGAGGAGAATATCTTCTTCGGCCACCCACTGACAAAAAAATGTCGCTGTAACAATCATGTCTTGAAAAAGAGTATCTAAAAAACAAATATGAGGGTACAGAATGCCTAACCGATCGACGACATTGCATCATTTAGCAGATTGCATGGTTGGTGCCAGAAACAAAAAGATTGAACATATTGAAAAAGATACTTGGTTAGTTGATGACATGTTGATGCAATATTTAGCAGTGCCCTAGTAGTCGACTTTCAAAGACCACAGCGTCCCATTAAGCCAAAAGGTTGCATTAGCCATCACGATGTATATTGGATCTTAATTTGGCCCCATGGACTGTTATTAAGTTAAGTACATATCTACACGAGGGGAGCATACTGATAATCTCCAAGCAGATTTCATCTGGTAATTTCAACGCAGATTTCTTCGGGGACAAGACACTATAATTGGCAAGTCCGTAACCAGTTGGCCCCGGTACAAAAATCTGCCTGGAGATAAGCATGTTGGGTCAATGTCCTAGCTGACCATCATCAGATAACTTTTAGGGAATGACTGCTCCTTAGATCCAATTTTATGAGTCGTTTCACAGGTGACGTGACATGTGGGCACACGAAAACACCACCAGATTCGTCAAGATTTCGTCATGTTTTCTTGGCACAGGGGGACCATGCATCACAACTCCAGCTATCCGTCGCACGCACTGCATGAAATCCTATCTTTGAGCACACCTTTACGCATGCTTTAAGGTGTACGTAAAGAATGGATTTCGTGCAATTAAGGGTGTGGACACGCAAGGACTACTTAATCACAAACCCTTTCTGAGACAACACACGTTATTTTAACAATCTATTCGAGAGAGACGAGGCGCGATTGATTCGGCCTGATTGTCTCTGCACCATAAGCTACTTTAATTCCCATTAGCTCGGTCTGATGCACCTAACTGGGTTGCGTGGGAAATGTATGGGTGCCTGGCAGTGCTGAATCTTGCCACAAGCCCTTAAGTTGCGGCGGAGTCCCACTTATGTTCCTATTGGCTGCACCTGCATGTATAAATGATTGCAAAGTGTTTCACAGGCACTCGATATGAAATCCTATATTCTTTGTTAGAAAATTGGAAAAGCTTCCCTTATTATATGCCAGTCAACATTGCATGTGCATCCGTCAAGACGTCTTTCACACTCATCCTTAGAGCCTATTATTTCAGAGCTTATATATTCTGGGAGTAAAGTTAGTTTGCTTCTACTCATGTTTTATTCGTTTCTCTTTCACCAAGTGGTGAACTTCTTGGCAACATCGCGTGTAACGACCAAATGCAATATCCTGTGGGCGTAGCTCCCATGGTTATCACAATCCTGATATGCCAGTTACATTCTCTCCCGGTAACTCACTGAAGGCAGAAATGCAATGAATGACTGAAAAGTCTTCAAAGTTGTGCCTGAAAGTTACGCTTAGTGGTTTTGAGCAACTATATTCAACCTCACGTTAGACCTAAGCCAAGAAAGTTCTCCGCCAGTTTTGCTGGAAGTCAGCAGAACTCTCACGACCCAGCACTTAGTAGATATGTTTGAGAATGTATGTTCTTTTAGGGTGAGTACAACTCTCATCTTTCTCAGATTAGTCTTCATCTAATACCGTAATAGACACTTGTATATCGCTGTTTAGGTGTAGAAATGACGCCATATCGGTTCCGCTTATGTGTCTAATGGACGTTCGTTTCCTTCATCGACCCATGCATTGAACAGTTGGGTGCGCAAATTAAGTTTATTTGCTGAGGTAGCTATGCACGCGAAGTCAAATTTTTGATAGTCCAAAAGTTTTGTTTCCTATTGTTTCCTATTGGACAATCAAAAATTTTTATTCACTTTCTTTGCATATCAATTAATAATTGGTGGTTATAAACCTGTGATTCCTAAGAATATTCCAGTGTCACTGACGAAAGGTAGTGGATGCTACCTGAACCGTCCGACCGTTTCCAAAATCATATCCAGTTGCTTGAGTAACTATTTTTTGGCGTATCGTATTACCTCGATGTCTAACCTTCACCGACAAACTAAGTTAACTTGCTGAGGCAGCCATCCACTGGAACATCATCGTTCGTGGAAGCGACAGCCACTGCCTGCAGATAGCTTTCTGATGGAGATTCGCGCTGGCGTCACTCCCACGCGCAACTTATCCTGCCAAGTGTAAAATATATAATATTGCCTAAAACGCCTCCCGGACGCGGCTGAGTGTCGATGAGTAGGAGGGAAACCTGGACATCCTGACAGACCAGCTGCTATTTGTCACTCTCAGGTTCCAAAGCCTGGCCACTGCGGCAGACTTAACGCTGATATGATTATATGTAAGCTGACTATACATCCTGGCAAAACCGGGATGATGGTGACTTGTGTCAAAGGCGGTTAAACCAATGATTGATGTCGTACTGGATTTAGGAAGTTGCTGGCATTCATGTTGTAAGGGCAAAATGATAGAAGGGCTTGCCAGCAAAATAGTTGTTGAGGACATTACATTCTTCAAATGAAAGTAGATGAGAAGGTGTGTAGAACATGAGTTTAGGAGGCATGATTGATGTCGTACTGGATTTAGGGAGTTGCTAGCATTCATGTAGTAAGGGCAAAATGACAGAAGGGCTTGTAAGCAACTTAGCTGTTGAGGACATGACATTCTTCAAAGAGAAAGTAGATGAGAAAGTGTGTATAACATGGGTTTAGGAAGCATCAGGTGGGCGTTGTGAAAAGGCAGTTGCCTTTTTTTAGCTCGCGGCGCAGCTCAACAAACTTTATAGAGCGATTTGATAAAGTTACTGCTTAAATATTTTAGCGTAGGCTGCTAGAGCAACGTGTGTGAGGAGAATATCTTCTTCGGCCACCCACTGACAAAAAAATGTCGCTGTAACAATCATGTCTTGAAAAAGAGTATCTAAAAAACAAATATGAGGGTACAGAATGCCTAACCGATCGACGACATTGCATCATTTAGCAGATTGCATGGTTGGTGCCAGAAACAAAAAGATTGAACATATTGAAAAAGATACTTGGTTAGTTGATGACATGTTGATGCAATATTTAGCAGTGCCCTAGTAGTCGACTTTCAAAGACCACAGCGTCCCATTAAGCCAAAAGGTTGCATTAGCCATCACGATGTATATTGGATCTTAATTTGGCCCCATGGACTGTTATTAAGTTAAGTACATATCTACACGAGGGGAGCATACTGATAATCTCCAAGCAGATTTCATCTGGTAATTTCAACGCAGATTTCTTCGGGGACAAGACACTATAATTGGCAAGTCCGTAACCAGTTGGCCCCGGTACAAAAATCTGCCTGGAGATAAGCATGTTGGGTCAATGTCCTAGCTGACCATCATCAGATAACTTTTAGGGAATGACTGCTCCTTAGATCCAATTTTATGAGTCGTTTCACAGGTGACGTGACATGTGGGCACACGAAAACACCACCAGATTCGTCAAGATTTCGTCATGTTTTCTTGGCACAGGGGGACCATGCATCACAACTCCAGCTATCCGTCGCACGCACTGCATGAAATCCTATCTTTGAGCACACCTTTACGCATGCTTTAAGGTGTACGTAAAGAATGGATTTCGTGCAATTAAGGGTGTGGACACGCAAGGACTACTTAATCACAAACCCTTTCTGAGACAACACACGTTATTTTAACAATCTATTCGAGAGAGACGAGGCGCGATTGATTCGGCCTGATTGTCTCTGCACCATAAGCTACTTTAATTCCCATTAGCTCGGTCTGATGCACCTAACTGGGTTGCGTGGGAAATGTATGGGTGCCTGGCAGTGCTGAATCTTGCCACAAGCCCTTAAGTTGCGGCGGAGTCCCACTTATGTTCCTATTGGCTGCACCTGCATGTATAAATGATTGCAAAGTGTTTCACAGGCACCGTAAGTAAAGATGGAGGCTCTCTGTAGGACTTGCCACCTGAGACCGGATCGACTGACTTAGTTAATGTTTCATGCCTTATAAAGGATTAATTGGGTGTCCTGATGAGGTAGAATCTTTTCATCCTCTAATCCTAACTCACAATGATTTACTATTAGTGTGTTTAGCTTTCTATTCTTTTGTCTGTTTTACAGGCCAACGAGCACGTACCAGCAAAACATGTGACAACAATTGCACTTCTTAACTGTTTTGTCCACTGCATGCCACGGTACTTTGTCAAACCATTACAAACTATCGCAAAGAGACGAGAAGAAGCCAAACCTCTGTATAGAGTAGTTTTTAGAGCTAATGTTGTTAGATTAGTATCAGAGGTCCTGTCTGTACTATATATTACCTTTGCATCTCTTTACCTGTACTTAGCCCGATAAGGCATGAATGTACAATAAAGGTTATCTATAACCTTTATATATGGTCTTAGAGCCAATTCTCAATAGTTTCAGGATGCACACCCGCTTGTGTGGACGCCAAACTCTCTGCTGGGGCTGCCTTAAATTTTACACAGATGTAGACAGCAGTTCCTCATCAAGTAGCCAACTTCTCTGACAATCATTCAGGCGATTTCGACATCCAGGCAATCACTTCAACTATAGACATGACTTAAAACACCTGACCCAGATCCACCCCCAGACACTTCCATACACATTATTTATTTATGTCTACATGCAGTGCCGTTATGACCGTTTTATTGGGATCACGGGTCATTAAAACGTACCAAAGCAATCTGTTTCGGCACATCCGAGAAGGTGTTGGATCGCGTCAACACGTCAATCATTCGGAAACCCACGGTAGAACAATATTACGGTTGCTTGCGACCTTTGGCATCTAGAAATATCACAAGCTTTAGCTGTCATCATACAAGTGCCGGCAATTACAAAAGTTTTAATATGTCAAGATCCAGGCATCAACCTCAAAAGAATACCATAGTACGAAGCAAAGCATCAACACCTTAATGTCTGATGTTTTATTTGAAATCCATTGGATTAGACATAAAAATCTATTCTTCCTGGATTCACTAAACACAAAGTGTACATATAAATCATGGCAAAGGCACTTAACATAACACGCACATAAATACAACTTAAACTCACATAACTACAAAGAAACATCAACATTTCAATATCATCATCTTTCAAGTGCAGGTAATTAAAAAAAATTTAAAATGTCAAGATCCAGACATGAACCTCAAAAGAATACCATAGTATGAAGCAAATCATCAACATCTTAATGTTGGGACCTCAGCACACCGTTAGTGTCCGTAAGGTCGTCAACATTCTCTGGGGTATACTTAAGTCGATCGATAAGACGTTAAGACGGCTGGGGGGAGCTTGACAAACAGCCTTCTTACCAGTTCTATCGTTATTCCCCGGCAATCCATACGTCTCAATTGCCCCGATAGACAGCAAAACCGTTAGATAGGAACATATATCACGCTTTCCGCCTGCTTCACAGTAACAGATGCTAACTGATATCTAAGACAGGCTTGTCGTTTTTCGATAGATTATCCTTTTGTGATTGTGAGCATCTTTTTGTAAGCTCCTGAGGCGAGGAACATTTCACAGTTGCGATAACAGCAGCACAGACGTCTAAAAGTATTTTGTTACTACATTGTTCTATGTCAAAACCTACACTGAAAAACTAGGAAAATAGTTATTTTATTTGTACTTATTTCGTGTTATTCATTGACATGCTTAGACTTAGGTAATGCGGCTCTCTTTCAATATCAATACATGTATCAACTGAGACAATGCCACCTCAGCAGGTCCTGAATCCCTTATCGTCAGTAGACCTTACCTTAGATGTTAGGTCCTCCTGTGCCTACATCTACACTGGACTTTCCATCTAAATTCCATCTAAATCGTCACTAGACTACTTAATAAAATTGGGATTTGTATCCACGTCCTCTCATGCATCAAATACAACATCTATAAACCTGCTCAATCTAACGGAAACACATTTTTACAACCTTACATCCGCCACGATGGTGCCGGGAGTTTACTACCTATTTGTGTAGACTATTAAGGAGAGTTAACACAGGCGCCCAGGTACGGATAATTTCCGGAAGGTAACAAACAACGCAATGCCCAGAACAGGCTACTTACCCTTCTGGGAGCAACCTTATCAATAATTACGTCTTTCATTAAAGAGAACGCGAGACAAAGTGGTCTTTTCCTCCCCCTTTTTCTATTAATGGACCACTTAGAAAGTACGGCTTTCTAATGGA
Source organism: Branchiostoma floridae x Branchiostoma japonicum (assembly GCA_013266295.2). Taxonomy (NCBI): domain Eukaryota; kingdom Metazoa; phylum Chordata; class Leptocardii; order Amphioxiformes; family Branchiostomatidae; genus Branchiostoma; species Branchiostoma floridae x Branchiostoma japonicum. The sequence continues at coordinate 2,379,311 of CM023826.1, read as the reverse complement.
ATCCGATGGAGTCTCTGGACCGCTTAATCCGCTGCTATTGGATGATAATCCATGTGGACAACTCGTTCTCAGGCCCAAAGCTCTCATTATAAACCTATCTCCGTCCGCGACCTTTCGACCTGCCTGCGCCAGAGGTGGCTGAGAGGTCCGCCGTGCTTAGATTATGAGTGAGGCCGCTGCGTGTTTGCCGTGGTAATTATGGGCTTAATCTGATTGAATTGCGCACCTCCGGTGAGGGTCCCATAGCTCAACGAATGGTCGTGTTGAAGTATGTGGGGTAAGTCCAGCACTTTGCATCGGTGGCACTTTTCTTTGCGGCCAAAGGCTGAGTGGACTATAAATAAAGCTGGCACTTTCGGTATTGAGGTCGTCTGGCTCTAAGGTAATGCAATATAGTAGTGTTTTGTTATAAGGTTAAGACCCTTCTGCCTAAACCCTATTCCTTTTAAACTCTCCCAATTTAGACTAGAGCTGTAAGAGTGCATGACTGTGAAGGTAAAAAAAGATAAACTTTATAGCTGCAAAGTATTGTCTACTCTTCCAAAACACAGCAAACGAATGTCTCACAGCTGCGTCAATTCCCACCAGTTATTAGCTGTGTATCTCTACACGATATCTGTGTAGGCTGCTGGACAGATTTCTAAACAGTTTGCTCCCACGTACGTGGGAGTTAAGAGAAAAGTTGGCCGAGAGCACAGATAGCATACAGACGCATACGTGACCTGACTCCGCCGTAAGGCACTCAGGAGATCATGTGGATCCTGTCTGTTGATGAAATCTGTGTGGGAATCTTTAAGGTTGTCCATATGGCGTCAGAGCGTGTCTCCAGATGTAAGACTTCATGAAGATAGTGGATTGACTATTTGGCTATTCTACAAAAGGCAATATTGCGAGTTGGCGAGTTGGAAAGCAGATATTTCATTTCCTGCCATCTGTTTAGTAAAGATTGTCTAAAGTTGGCCTAGACCTACAAAGGCATGCAATCGAAGAGTGCCCTATGTTAACGTGTTCCTCGAATTGCCCTGGCAGACATTTTTCACCTCACAACGTACTTACAAGTTGCCCGGGTGCAAGTTTTACCAGATAATAGCAATATCAGTCTGGCCTAAGCTCATAAAAATTGCCAATCGCTAATGTAATTGCTGTGGGTCCAACGGTCCTGTATAATTCAATGTAAGTGATTGCCAAGAGTCTTCTGGCATTGCTCCCAGTAACAGAGAGTACGGATGTTCCCCTGTGTGAATGGATACGAAAACCCACCGTCTATGGTACAGGTCGTATTGAGGTCACATGAGTTAGTTTGTAATGGCAGTCATTAAATTAATGACCCGTCTGCATCAGCGCTATAAACTGAACTCTCGCAATTTATCCCCTGTCTGCCCCTAACCATACGTAATGCCATTAGGTTGTTGGTTGGTGTCTCAAGATGACCATGAGCTTTGATCTTCAGCGAAGATCTTCAACTAGCAGGCAAAGAGTTCCAACTATAGATATTGATAGCTGATTCCCCGTAAATCCCGGTATGTTAAGCACGTCTGGTCAAAACCCGTAATGTATTGTGCATAGCACTTCGGCAGAATGTCCAAATTAAGGTCGTATTCGCGTATTTAATGGTGACATCCCGTCTGTAGTTTTCAAATGTTATTATATCGGAAAAGATATCATATGTAAGATATCTAAGGATGACATCCTGTCTTTCAAATGTTGTATCAGAAAAGATATTGTCTGCAACGGGCAAAATTCTGATGTAACGTCGACCAAACATCCAATGAAAAATCCAGGTGTCGTTCGTTCTGCCGACGTGCTGGTATGTCACTCCCTAGCGTAGATGCCATATTGCCAGGAGATTTGATAATGCGACTGTCGTAACTCCATCTTCTGACCTTTAAAAACCTCGACCCGGGACAAGATGACAGCATACAGATCAACAGATGATTCCCGGAAGATTTTACGAAACGTGCCTCTGCTAAAAGCTCTGCCTTGATGTTTGCCTCGGATGCAAAGGTCGATGAATTATTCATTATTTTATGTTATATTACCTGAGCTCCTAAGTATGTGTTTTGTTTTTCATGGCCTCCTTTGGAAATCAGCCCTTTCCGAAGGGACTACCCATGCGTACCGAAGATCAATAAATAAGTAAACAAATTCATGACTAAACAAAGTCTGAAATGGTGAACTAGCGGGACAGACAAATAATGTCATAGATGTTTAAAGTAAATCAAAAACAATAAACGTTATAGCTTGCATAAAAGCATGCTAGAGGTTTTGTTATATACCTTAAGTGTCATTTTGAGGATGTTAAAAGCTTTGCAAAATAGATGATAAACTTCAGGGAGTCATTGACAAGATATTCTGCACGGCCTTTTGTCTTACTTACACAATAGACGTGAGTTGGTTTTGTCTTTCCTATTATATTGAACCGGGATACACAAAGGAATTCTCCTGTTTCAATTTTACATATACTTTACTGTGATAAAGCTGAAACAAATTAATAAATATAAGTATCTATCCAAAGGATGTTAATATTTTTCGACCTTCAATGCCATATGTTTCAACACCACCACAGTCACTGCTACCCATGACCAATAAAACTGTAGCAGTACTGTATTTCGTTACCCGAAAACATAAATCAATTGAGGGTCGCAATTCTGACATTAATGGCTAAACGAAGCAACTGTTTGGTAACAATCGATGTAGTTAATCTCCTTTGTTTCGATTTTCTTTACAAAGCAACCTGGTCCACCTGCCGTGCTTTCCACACGAGGCGACTGGGAGCAACAAGGTCGCAAACTTAATGTCTTGTGTCTCACCAGCTGTGATGTGTGATGTTCTTCCATTTTCACGTCCGATGCTCTGGAAAGGCATTTCTTATGGCCCATCTGTTATCAATATGAAGCGTACAGAAATGTCTTCTTCTGGTGCTGAACCGGATAAGGACAGATTTCTTTCAATCTTTCAAGACGTAGTTGTATCACTGTCAGTGTCACTGACGAAAGGTAGTGGATGCTACCTGAAACCTTTTCAAAATCATATCCAGTTGCTAGAATAACTGTTTTGGGCGTATCTTATTACCTGGATGTCTAACCTTCATCAACGTAGCTGTATCTCTTCATTTGAAGGAATGGCAGGATGAGTCAGCCACTCACAACTTTGATCAATACCTGCACACGCCCTCTTCATGTCCATGTGCACTATCTCTGAAATACCGTCCACAGGGACATATGTCATCCATATGATCAATACGGTGAACAGGCAGAAATTTGACACCGAGCGTGAAAAGGTTGTCTTTTCTCAAGCAGTACCCGTACCGCATTATAAGAAGGTATGGATTTGTATGAGTCAGCCATTACCAAGTTGAGCCAGTACCTGCGTTTCCACGACTACTGCCCTTGAATTCGTTTGTACCAGGTCATCTGCCATCCTTTTGATCGATAATGAAAGCTGCAGACTAACATCATATGGCACCAACCTCGGAGAGGTCACTTTACTTAGAAGTAGTACCAGTGTTACATTGTTTGAAGTTATGACAAGACTTGTCAGTACACATCAGCCATTAGCCATTAAGGGTATCTGTATAGCCGATATATCAAACCCTCGGCGTAACACACCTGCTTCTGTATCAGTATAGCTAAATCTATGTAGAAGACATGACAAAGAAAAAAAAATGTGCAAGATTCTTTATACCTCTTTTCATTTGCATCCCCTGTAGACTCAGTATGTATAGTGTCATCATTTTACGGCCCCACTCCTGCGGAAGGTCGGCCATCAGCTTAACATCCGGCACTCGGGCGAGGTTCTAATGGATAGTGGTGTCAGGTGGGCGATTGTAAAATGTTTAGCCGACTACAAATGCTACATATAGTCTCAATTTGCCGGGGACATCCCGCCCTATCGTTTAGTCAGCTGAAATACGCACTGGGCAATGGGAGAACTTTATATTCTAAGGACTGCAACGCTTTTCATCAGTCAAAAAGTAGGTCCAAAAGTAGGAATGCTAACCGCTGAACTACAATGTTTGACGCCCAAACATCTTTATGATGGAGCTAGTCTAAAGTTACTTTTGAAACCCAAAACGTTGTTAAGACATATAAGAAACTAAACATAAACTGCAACATTTGATCATCGGCAGATAGTATAAGGCTTTCGAATATGTGTTTGTCGCGATGTTCATGAAAATATATTAGTGTCAACGAGAAAAACATATACATGTTGCACACCCTCAGTGCACCAAGCACGTGCATGGAATTATAGTTATGTCTCCACATCCCCAAACGTCACGTCCTCTTGCACGAAGAGCAAATCTAGCCGATGTTTAGAACGCTCCAGTTGGCTGAGTGGGATAATTTGGCCTGTGACTACAATTTTTCAGCTTCTGCCTTTGCTAATAACGTACTAGTACATAAGGGACATGGGGGAATATGTGTTCAATCCTCGAACAACCAGAGTGAGGAAGAAATCTGTAAATCAGTTCTCAGGAGCGTGGGTATGGAAATAACGGCAACGAGCAACAAATGAACCGTGATGATGCTAGAGGATTGGACAAGCTTATTGAGAAAGGTTCGCTGGTTGCTTGGTCCACGAGGCCTTGCAATTTCTCTTGAGTCAACAGAACTACTAATACTGTATTGCTGACGACCCAGATTATAATTGCACAGAGCATAACTGTCCAGTGATTGGGCGTCTGACATACACAATAGATAGTTTTAAACAATGTTTAGAGTTAGACGTTCAAAGGTTAGGTCAACAAGTCGTTCGGTGTAATGTAGCCAGCTGCTGCCGAGCCGCGTGCCTGAGAAGCTGTTGTGTTACGCCGAAGGGCGGTTATACCGGCTATACAGATACAGAAGCTGGTGTGTTACGCCGAAGAGCGGTTATACCGGCTATACAGATACAGAAGCTGGTGTGTTACGCCGAAGGGCGGTTATACCGGCTATACAGATACAGATACACGTTCATATTTGTCAGAACTGGCCATCTGAGTCCTGACATCACCCGCATCAGAACATTGGTTGGAACCCAAGAGACATTTAGGGTCATGGAAAACCCAAGCATATCAATATAGACAAGGTCACTATAAAAGTGACGTGCATATAAATCTAAATCGAGTCGTGTGACGATCTATACCGTAAAGATCGATTTTCTGGGCGATAAATGCAGGGAGGCACGTCTAAAGGACTCGCGCTCGCTGTCATTGCACGAAGGCTGGAAGACCGATAGAAGACAACCTTGCTTTGTCGCCCATCTGCAGTGATTTCAAAAATTGCTTCCGTCTTTATTTCTTCAAGATCGCAGACAAATGAGCAGGCCATACACTGAGTTAAACGGATAAACATTTTTCATTCAAACATCCCACTGGGCTTCCAGTCCAACATAATGAATTCGATCGGCAGGAAATACTTTCAGGTCGAGCCACGCGTCCCCATGCAATTGCAGCGTTTAATCAACATTTTGAGATTCAGCGAATGTAAATTCTCTAAGGAGAAAACCTTGTAATACTGCAGCGACATTGCTTCTCCAACACGCTTCCCCCACATTCAGGTCAAGCTTATTCCAATCGTAGTTTTACAAGTTTGCATATTTTCAAGTATTACACATGTTCGAAATCAGATGTTTGAAAAGTATCAAAAAGAAATACAAAATACACGAACCCGATCTAAAGATCACATAAAATCATTTTCTTAAGAAATCACTTAGAGCATTGAGTACTGTATTTGATTAAAGGAGAAAGGCAACAGAAATAACAGGCTTGGTGGTTCTGTGGTCGGTCTCTAGGGGTTGCATGCTCTCGGGTAGAGCATTAGTCTGTAAAACCTTACCCGTCAAAAAAAAGTCATCTTTGTACGTGTCAGATTGCACGTACGAGAAACGTACGCCTACAATCCTGCCTGCAACTTACCAATAGTTAACTGTAGTGTCGGTACTGATATATTTGGTTTTAAAGCGAATATATGAGCGATGAAAATGAGCCTAGATGATATTGCTCTTTCGTCGTCACACGTGCAGCATACAATCAATGGCAATCACCAACATTTCTCGGGGCGACACTACCTGAATGCAACAAGCACTGACACTTAAGAATGCAGTGAAATCTGTAGCAGAAAGTGTGAAAACGGTAACTTACGGTGGTTGTTGCTTGGTCAACATTTCTCGGAGTGACACTACCTGAATGCAACAAACTCTCACACTTAAGAATGCAGTGAAATTTTGTAGCAGAAGGCGTGAAGATGGTAACTTACGGTGGTTGTTGCTTCGGTCCAGCGCTGATGTGTATTTAGCTGAGCCCTCCGACTTCCGTCTGCTCTCAATTCTCGCGGGCACGTGCTGACGTCAAAGCCATAACGTGTGAACGTGTCTTTATCAATGCATTAGTCAGGTGCGTCAACGACAGGAAGCTGCCACCTAACACAATCAACCGAGAGGCTAGAGAGTTACCTCAACACTTAATCGCGTTACCAGAGACAGATAAAGTTCAGAAATATCAAGTTAAAGAAAATGGCGACTGGCTGTACCCGCGCGCCGGTGCTTTGCCACCCGCCCGTCATTGCGTGAAGAAAGACCTCGAAGTCTGCCTCCTCGCCGTAAAGCTTCTATTTATATACCAGGACGTCGTATGGTGCATGCTGGGATAAATCAGAACCGTGTGTTCCCAGGAGAGCTCCGGAGGTGTTCTTATTTTTAGGCCGTGTTGATTTGGTTATACGGATGACATTTGCGCGTGCATGAATTTTCGTCCGTTTCCAAAAAAAGCCCTACGTTTTTGAACATATTGTAAATCGTACAAAGCAGCTGCAAAAAGGGCAAATATGTGCCGTAAATTGCAAAAAAAAATTGGAAAACGATACTAATGTCGTCGAATGCTAAAATCGATTCCAAAGGTGAAAATGTGAAAAAAAATGAAACGAAGAGTCTGTTATTCGCTACACCATACTCTGTGTATTTAGTTAGATTTCATAAAATGAAGACAACTTTTCTGGGGGTGGGGAACTTTTTTTATTCGCACGCTCGCATCAGTTTGGGGGTTCCCAGAGGATGTCATCCATATAATCAAATGAACATGTCCTTACTTGTGGCGGCTGTGACGCCTCTCCAAGCAGAGGTTTGAGTTTTGGGCTTATTTTTGGCGTGTTTTTTAGACACAATTACACGAAAACTTTCAGACCAAAAAATGCCATAAAAATTCAATTATACTAGCATTTTATGTATCAATTATCAAAAGCGTCATATATTTGATAAAGTTTATAGCACAAGAATTGTACAAGGTACAACGTATGGCTCTAATGCTATATGTATGATACATAATTCACTTTAAGACAAAAAACTCAAACAGAACAAAATTCTGATTGGCAGGAAACGCCGAATGTCCTCGTATGACTTACAGTCATGTGTAATAAATTGTACTTCCCCTCTTTATCTTGACGTGCAGTAATTTCCTGGGATTTTCCTGGCGTCGCCGCCCTGGCAACGTCGCGTGTTTAAGCGCTCTCAACCATTTTATTAGCGAACTGCTTTATTGCCCTGCGGCAAAGGCTGTCTCTGTGGTACATGGGCGCAGAATGAGCGCGGTTTGCACTGGGGAGAACTCCCAATTGTAATTAATACCGATCAAACGCATCACAGATTAATGAGATTGGGGTCAGGGTAGGTGGCACACGCGGGGATCACAAACTAGGCTGTCGGAGTCATTCTAGCCCACTGATAGTCGTGTGGGACTTTAACGTGACACCGCGAATAGACAGGAGAGGACATGATTTAACCAGCGATGGTCTTGAAGAGGCAATTCCGGCTTTACCTTGGGTCATATATCTTCGTGATATCTGATACTATTTTATTGATGTCTGGAACAGCACCAACAGCCACTTGAGTCCATAATATGAGTATTGGTATTCTTTAAAGGCCTGGTAGAATGAAAACTTCAGTTTGGGTACTCTTTCCTTGATGTTTAGGATCGTCCTAACAGTTGTAATGTAACCTATAACTACAGCAAATCATACCACAAGTGTCCAGGCTTAGTGGGTGATTATATGCCAATCACAAAACGTGTAAAGTTTATTTGAAACCGATTTCATCCATAACGGAACGGTTACGAAAACGATACAACCCAAAGATGCAATCATCCGAAACTTCTTAGGTTTTACATCTGTAGCTTATTCTCTGTAAATCGATTGAGGAAGATGCATGGCGTGACATGTTCAATAAAACTCGAGGAGCCAGTATCTATTGAGTGCATATGAAGTCCTCATGCGTAAAATAGTTTAAGGGACACATTTTTCAGCCGCATCCCATAGTTTCCAAGGACAGCTACTGTGTAGGCGGTGTGCAAATGACGTGCTTCTGGGAGGATGGTGTCCACATGGGATAGCCAGGTAGCCATACTTAGCTTAGTAAACAGGAAGTCTTTAACAGCCAGGAAATGGAGTACGATTTGGGCGGAATTTGTTAATATATTGAGACTTATCTAGCTTTACGGAATGTCTCATGTGCGTGGGCATCCTGCATTTTGGAACACTTCACACGTACATGGACTCCATGGACTCTAACTACTGCAGAAACTTTCTGGCATTGTTGTAAATTGGATTTCCTTGTGACAAATCTGTGGTGGATAATTGTACGGTAGATTTCTGTTCTTGTATCTTTCTGGAATGTCTCATGTGGGTAGACATTCTACTTTTTGGAACACTTCACACGTACGTGGACTCGAACTACTGAAGAAACTCTCTGGCATTGCTTTTGAAATGGATTTCCTTGTGGAAAATCTGTGATGAATGATCATATGGTAGGACTACGTACTTGTATTTTTCTGGAATGTCTTATGTAGGTGGAACACTTCACACGTACATGGACTCTAACTGCTGCAGAAACTTTCTGGCGTTGTTGTGAAATGGATTTACATGTGATAAATCTGTGGTGGATAATTATATGGTAAGACTAATGTACTTGTATTTTTTTGGGATGTCTCATGTTGGTAGACACTCTTTTTGGAACACGTCAAGTACATGGACTCTAACTGCTGAAGAAACTTTCTGGCGTTGTTATGAAATGGATTTCCTTGTAATAAATCTGTGGTGGATAATTATATGGTAGGACTACGTACTTGTATTTTTCTGGAATGTCTTATGTAGGTGGAACAGTTCACACGTACATGGACTCTAACTGCTGAAGAAACTTTCTGGCGTTGTTGTGAAATGGATTTCCTTGTGACAAATCATGTGGTGGATAATTGTACGGTAGATCTATGTACTTGTACCTGCTACAGCAAAAACCGTGAAAGCTTTTAATCGAACGCACAGCACGAAGGCAACAGCACCGAAACACGCTGATACCGCTAGAAATCATTCACAGACACTCACTGAACGTCTAATGAATGTATTTATCTGTTAAGATACATTCTTATTCGTTGCTTGAGTACTTTGTTTAGAAGTTGATGTTCTTCTTCCACATGTAAAAAATCAATGCAATTCAGCTTGTTGTACATGTACCTCATGCTGCGAGGCTGATTTTCGTACTAAAACTGTCAACTGTGAACTTTTATCTTCTTCTTCGGTGTAGGCAGCCTACATCGTCATGCCGATGAATCTGTTGCACTAATTGTTATTCATAGGATCTAAATGCTGCATTTCACGTCTGGCCCTTATCCTTAATCAGAACACACACACAACACAGGAGACACATGCCGGCACAGTGGAATGCCCACTGAGACGTGACGACCGTTCTACGTCAGTGGTTGCAGTACGCGTGCCCAGACCACGGTGCGCGCTCACGGATAGCCTGATTCTAATCTTGAGCCCCTGCTAAAGACTAACAAGCTGCTGAAAGACGTATTGATTTCCTATTCATAGTTTTTACACCCGCGTTACACCATTACAAGCGGCCGTTACCGTTAGACATGAGAGGCAGCTGGTAGCGGGATATTGGATTTGCCTAAGACTTCCCCTTCACCACACTTAGAACCAAAGTAAGCATTAAGGGCGCTATCTTTCACACTGTGTACACCTTGAAACTCTATCTGGTACGACCAGGCTTTGTTAAACAAACTTTACTGCTTCCTACATTAGAGGATTAGAAGGTATTTGAAGCGGTAAATTTGATTTTGCCAAAATGTGCTTTCCACGGTTCTGAAATTGCTGTGGTTGTAATCTAGTGGAAATAAACCAATGTAGAGGGATCTTTCAGTGGCATATTTCAGCGTGTGGGTATCACACTTAAAGGTAACGATGTAATAAATTCCCATTGCCTCTTCCTATAACTGTAAGTACCTTTAAACAAAGCTTTATGGTGATTCTGACCGTAGATAACACATAATTGTGTAAAGGCAAATACGCTGTCATTTACGTGTAGCCATTCCAACAAGTTTTCCCACAACTTTAAGTCGTCAAGTTATCACAAATTTAATAGAACAGGTTAGGTAGCCTTGGAGGTGTAGTAAGGGCATCTATCCTGTGGAAAAAAATTCTGATGAATTATAGATTTTTTGACGACTTCCATATCCCAAAAAGATCATTGTTCCAATTCGATAGGGATCCACACGTGTTTTTTTTCAGAAGCAAACTTGTGCTATCAAGTGTCAAACACAGTTAAAAATGGGTAAAGTAAACTTAAAACCCATTTATCCCATGATATCGACCAACTTTGTGAGGACGTCACCACAGTGCCCTGCATACGCGCGAAATTACTGCAGTGGAACATTTACAGTCATTGGATTAGGTCTACTTCCTGCTCTGGTCATTTAGAAATTCGTCATCGCTATAGCAACATCCTTTTCATACCGTTTCCTTTTGAGACAAGAATCTACAAGGCATCTTTATGACAGGAAGCAAGGCTATAGACGGAACGGTAAGCCTTCCCTTCGTTGCAAAGACGCATCCAGACAGCCGAATGGCTGCTGAGCCATTTCTTGGAAAGTACATTATATCGTCTTTTAACTACCTGGAAGCGCTGTCGCTAAAATGGAGCCGTTCAACCGTGTAAAATTAACAGCCATCTTGGAAACTGCGTTCTCGATTGCCTCTCAGTGTTTCTGACTGGTTTTATGGAGAGTTCGTGTAGAGGAATGGAATGAAAAGGTAAGCGGCATCTATGTGTAATCGCGTTGGCTGTTGCAAAATGTTATCAGTATCTTCAAGTTATTTTCTCAACGTTTTCTTTTAAAAACAGCATTATGGACTTAAAACCAGTGATTACGCTGTACAATGCTATAACTAAGACAGTGGATCATATGCCAATAGTCTTGAGCGTTGCCCTGAACATCTCGAAGCAAACTTTGTGACGAATGTTCTCTATGGTCTTCTTAACAATGTTTTGCAGCAGGGACCCCATTTCCACAGAACAGAGACAGTTGTGCAACAGACTATTGAGATCATTAAAACTTAATTGAGATCTTTGAAAGATCTTAGACAGATCGGTGAAAGACCTTCGAGATCACCAAAAGACCATTGAGAGATCTGTCATTTTTTTATTAAAACACAAATAAAGTAGTACAGACAAGATTTTGGTCACTCAAAGGAGCCCCTACAAAGTGAACGTAGGTACTCTAAATAGGCTAACACGACACCCATCACAGAGACGGAAATTATAATGAAGAACTAACTAATCAACCAACAGTGTCTTTCCATTTCTTATAGTTCAGTGACTGGGCGAGCCGGTGATGTGATAACGAAACAAATTAGCCCGCAAATCCCTCCATTCTACCGCTTTATTCCGGCTACATTAACAGGTCACTGACCTGTTCGGGAATGAACGACGTCTGGGGAATTCTCCCGACGGCCGATCGTCAATCCGGCCGGTCGGGCGACTTTAAGGGCAAACGGTTGAAATAACAGAACTTTGAAATGAATGGAGCGAAAGACGGACGCACTAAAACATAGGAAATGAAAGCATTCGCCTCGCTTAGAGCGCCGTCATGGGCTACGTGACAACTTTACCAAAGAAGGAGGTTGACAATAGCCTGGCATCCGCCCGATTCTTCATCCAGTCTGCTCCTTTGATCGCTTTGATTCTCTGCCAAATACTAGTAAGTGACAGCGAATTAATCAAGGGAGCAAACTGGAACCAAAGTAGCACGGATACCAGGTTATGTTGATAATGAAACGAGCAAAAGACATGCTTGGGTAGGATTGGCGGTCGTTTTTGACCAAGAAGCGAGTGAAAACATCTGAAAGGTTCACAGATAACGGCTGTAACTTCTAAATGTCATCTGCCTCCAATAACAGAAGACTCATGACCCAGAGACTAGGTACAGCTTAAATTTTACATGATAAGAGGTCACTTTCCTTTTGGTCTCTCTCGTAATCATTACTTGCATATCAGTGACTTTAATTCCTTTTACTTGAAACTTTATTTCAACTCGCTACATAACTTTAAATTACACCAACGTAAGTGTCCACACAGCCACTTTTCTTAATATAGCCTTTTTACACTCTGTTGTAAAGTTCATGTGCTTTCCACTTTGAAACAGCCTCAATTTCTTTCCTTGTATGGACATGGGCGGATGAGTTTATAGACGAGACTTTGTTTTATGTGTTCGTTCTGAGACGCTGAGCCTTCTTGGGTTACGAGAAGGATATCTTCTGAAGGCATATGCTCTTCTGGTTTTTAAGATTACACATCGTTGCCCTTCCATGTACAGATATATAACATGGCTAGAAGACTTGTTCATATCTATTTAGACGAGTTTTCGCTTTATGTGGTACTTCTGAGAAACGGAGCCTCTAGGGTTTACATGTAAAGATACTTCTGAAGATATGTGCTCTTTCGACCTTTGAGACGCCGCATCTGTAAGTAACGATCGTTTGTATGTGTATTTTATGGCAGTCTCTCCACATTTACGACTAGTGTTCATATGTGCGGCGATTATGTCTGTGGTTTGTCTTCTTTTTCTGAGCACTTCGTTTGTGCGATATGATAAAATTTACCATCCCTCTGCTCTTATCACCGACGCCAACGTTGAGACATCCATTCCATATCAGCCGCAATGTTATCTTTGGTCAAAAAGATGTCGTGAAACTAACGTTCTTTCTATAAACTAAGACAGATGCCTCTTAAGCTGAATCTCTTTGAGTTAAATTTAGTATACATTTTGCGTGATGATTGATTGTGAACTTTTGGTTGAAAGAAAAGGTCTTTAGTGTGTTCTTTTGAAGAGCGTCTGTGTCTCGTGGTGCCTAGATTGGCTCCGTCATTAATTCTGCATTCATAAAAGATCTGATAGAGTTTCTAACCTTTATAACCACCCGACGCCGTAAACTAATACTATCTGCATCGTTTATTACATAGAAAGTACGGGATCGTTTGATAGACGAACGGAAAGTTCAAACCTACTGAATTCAGTTTTATCTGTCTGGAGCTTGGGGACTTGTATTGTAATTGATGTATCTCTTTTTACGTCCCAAAGCGACTTCCTTTCAAGTATGACAAGGCTACATTTATTTTCCTATATCCTGTAGTCATTGAAATTCAATGGTCTCTTTTTGCTATGTCGGGTAGAAGGCTTTTGAAATTCCGGCCGAACTATTTGTAACACATTGTGGAAATCCACCGTTATTCTCTCTCTCTAAACAACCGTTATATAAGTTGATTGGGGGATAGAAGTTCCTTGACGTATCTTCATTCGTCATTCCTTATCTTCCTAGATCCTCCATCCTCAATATGAAAGATGAGCTAAATTATGGATCCAAATAAAGTCAAAGTCAAAGCATTACATTGTATGTACGTCAGAGTATGGAGGTTAAGCGTCGCAGTTCTTTATCAGAAACATGTTGAAATCTATTCAAATGGACGAGATATCAATTTTGTGGAATGTCATTAGCGTAATATCATTAGGTAATTAGATTTTAGACAATTGAGTAATTACATTTTAGACAATTAGAGAGACATATTTTGCACTAGTGACTTTATCTTCAGTAACTTTGCCCGCAAATTACGTCTGCTGCTGAGGGACTGAAGGCGCCCGTCTGGACTCGGTTTCAGCCAAGTGGTTTGATTATGTTGCAAGGTCCGCATAGTTAAAGTAACGTTTAAACTAAACAACCGTCATCATTTCTGATACCCTTGCTATAACTGCACAGCATGAAAGGTAGATATATGACTTAGGAGTACGTTTGCGGTTACGATCGGGTATTGTACTGAAATTGACCCGTGCCACTGCACGAAACGTTGAATTTACCACTGGCAGTAAATGCCAGTAAATTCAGGTAATATCTACTTTGTAAACAGTACAGGACTATACGATGGCAGTAAATGAAATCACAGGGATTTTATTTACTACCATTGTAAAGTTTGGTACTGTTTACAAAGTATACATCATCGGACTTCACTGACATTTACTACTACGGTACCAGTGGTAAATGCAGCGTTTCGTGCCGTGTACGTTGAATCATGATGATTCACAACACCGGGTTTAAATTCACCAAGGACTTACCTGTGAACGTGCGTCTCAGGCACCGAGGCAATTTCCAGAAAATGTCAAGAATGTGCAGTTGTTGTTGTGACAAATGGGACGTACTTTAAAGGGTGTTATTTCTCCCCCAGCGCGGGCTTGACAATGCATTCGAACAAATGTCACCGACTTAAATGTCTTCATGGTTTCAGTATGAAAACTTCACAGTATGCTTTCTACCGAGACAGGCGAGTTTTTGTGTTATCATTGTGTTGTTTAACTTAAAATAATCTCAGGCTGTCAACAAGCTTCATGGTGCGAAATGATAAACAAGTAAGACAGAGATAGAGATAGAGAAACTGACAGACAGAGCAGAGAGAGACAGAGAGAAAGAGAGAGAGACAGAGGCAGAGAGACAGAGACAGTGAGACAGAGACAGTGACGGAGAGAAACAGAGGGGACAGAGACAGAGAGAGAGGCAGAGAGACAAAGAGAGACAGATAGAGAGAGAGAGAGAGAGAGACAGGGAGAAATATATGGTAAGATTATTGTGTAATCACACGCCGCATAACTTGTTATAAGCCAGTATATATCCAGACCCTCATCTTTCTCGACGCATTCACCCTGTTCCATCTTTGGAACCGCCGCATCACTTACTTCATACATCTTTGCATAACGTGACATTTGTGGGACTTCCGTTAAACCGGCGACATATGGAGATGTTTTCTGTAGTCCTGGGGGAACCACAGATGGAACTGTCTGCTGGCAGGTGAAATATTCATGAGATGAGGGATGATGGGGGAGGACTCCCTTCGTGTCCTGTTGATAGGAGATCACTTGGAAAGGCCACAGTGTGTTCGTGGCGAACTGCAAGCTGCGAAGATTGATGTCTGCTCAGAGAACATGCTTATCAAGTATGAGGATTGAACTAGTGAACTAGAAAGGTAACATTTACAAAGCAATTTCATTATGTTTACCTTCACATGATCTAACAAACTACTACTGTGTTTATTCCTACATAGGATCATCCTGTCAATAACAGAAAAAGTTGTATTATTGACAGGATCATCCATTGGGTGCTATCCGATTTCGGGGTAGCCCTTACAAATCGGATGGCACCCAGACTAGATGATCCTGTCAATAGTGTAAACTTTTCTGTTATTAACAAGATGATCCTGTCAATAGTGCAAATGATGATCCTGTCAATAGTGCAAACTTTTATGTTATTGACAAGATGATCCTGTCAATAGCCATTCCCAACATGCTGACCTGGCCGGTCGTGACCTCAGCAGGTGCATCTCGATTTTACGACAACGCCGCAAAACGGTCCTTTCGGCGGTCGACGTGAGCAAGTTGCCGACACGTCCGGTTGTGCCCGCATTGCACAACTTCTTGAAATTCCCAAATGTCGGCCTCCCGGCAAAGACTTAAAGACGCAAGAAGGCCACAGAAGACGCAAAGATGAAGCTCATCGACAGGAGCTTCGATAAAGACGGGTCAGGGTAAGAAACAGCTTCGATTTAGGGGGTAGATTCGGACGCGGAAGTGATGATTTTGTATCCGCCCCCCTCCCCACCCCACTGTCGTCTACACGATCTAATGTGTTGCATCAGAAATAAACGTATAATATATAAACGACAAGTACATATAACAGGGTATGCCTTCAAGGAGTAGATCGTAACATTGCTGTTGAATTATATTACGTTAATGTCCAAGTTGTAGTGTAGGTTATAATTATAGGGCTAAAATATGATGAGCAGCACTCAAACAATATTGGAAAGACACAATGAATCCATGTAATGTAATTTTGAGCTGTAGTCACATGTAATCCACCAGGGATCACATACATGTAGAAAGCACTCTATCAAATATTGCTGGAATAATTAAAATTTAACAATTATTATATTAACGTTATACTAGAAAGGTTGATTTTGTCATATTACATTCTATAGTTTTTTTTATCTTAATGTTTGAGTGTGTTGTTTTTGTTGTTTGTAGTCAGGTGACCCTGCTTCCTGAGGACCCAGAGGACATGTGGCACGCCTTTAACCTGGTCGCCGTGGGAGACAGTCTCAGGTCCACCACGATCAGGTACGGCAAATGGGTATCCATATGTGATGAAGGTTAGACATCCAGGTAATGAGATACACAAGAAAACTGTTACTCAAGCAACTGGATAGATTTTGAAATTTCAAATTCTAGCCAGTTGCTTGAGTAACTGTTTACTTGGGTGTCTGTATGCACCTAAGTGGTGTTGCTGTACAAAAAAAACCCAAGAAATCAGAGATTTCAGACCTGTGGGAGGTATTTTCGGTCTTTGTGAATGTATCAGAACTGTGATGGGGATTGTAAGCTGACAAAACCTAGCTGCCCCCACGCTGCATGCCTGCGACACTGGTGTGTTATGCCGAAGGACGGTTATACTGGCTATAAAGACACAGAATTTAATTTGGTATTACACACTGTCAACCAATTCCTCCACATACTGCCAACGTAGTCCTACCTGGCACATAAATGTTGTACTTCAGGCCTAACCCCCCTGTCAATCAAGTAACCAGATATCCACCACTCTACCTGTAACCATCTCTGCTGGACAAGCATACACACAAACCCACAGACAAACCCACCCATAAGGTACCCAGAGGTAACAATGTTATACTTCTTTTTCCAGAAAAGTCCAGAATGAATCAGCCACAGGAAGTGTCAGCAGTAGCAAAATCCGCACCACGCTCACAGTTACCATAGAAACGATCGACTTCGACACGCAGGCCTGTGTGCTGAGGGTCAAGGGCAGGAACATACAGGAGAACCAATATGTCAAGGTCAAATTCCTTTTTATTTTTGCGGTGGCTTTATTTTGCAGTATGACTTTGGGGGAAAAGGAGATTTTTGCAGTGTTTTAAGTCCTCGATTCAATCTGTAGTACAGTGAAAATATAAAAGACATCTTCATGGTGTTATGATTTCGCGGTAAGAGCTCACTGTAAAAATTTTAAAACTAATACCACCGCAAACATTTCAGTGATGCTGAAAATATATAAGTTTATTTTCTTTGTTATATTGATGATTTTATTGTTTTTGTAGTCTGGGCCTCATTGAAAATCAATTTGATAAAAATTGAATGAGCCACCCAGCTGTCTGAAGATTTAATAAATAAATAAAATAAATATATTACAGAATCCAACTCTGCAGTTTGGTCAAACTCCTGATGTGTATTTGTGTCGAGGTCAAGTTACATAATTTCTAACAGTATGTAGTATATTCTAAATGATCAAGTACAGCAACATCATTGCACATTTTCCTACAGTCAGCTTCAACAGTCTGAATGTAAGATATTTTAAAATGTAGTCATATGATGATTATTAGAATTTTTGTGTAATTTCCCAGATGGGAGCGTACCACACTCTGGACCTGGAGCTGAACAGGAAGTTCACCCTGGCTAAGGAATGCTGGGATGCCATCGCCATAGACAGAATAGGTAAGAACGACCTGTCAACTGTTTTGTCGTTGATTGTTGTCAATCATCAGGGTTCGAAATACCACCATATGCAGGCTAGTGCAGGCAAAATTGGAGCTGTACAGGTATACCTGAGGTCTACCTGCACCTAACCTGCACTAGTGGTCCATGTACTGGGTATATATAGGTGTAGGTGTATGTGGATTTTTATTAGATGTATTGACTGTCCCCACCTATGAAATTTAAAACAAATAATAGCAATGGTTTTTGAACAGTTTTTTTTTCAAATTTCAATGTTGATGTAACCTGTGTTTTATCAGAACAAGCCTGTGATATTGAGACTAAGGCAGTGTGTGGGTTTGTGTGACAGGCAGGGTTTTGGTTATGTTCAGGGTTTAATGTAATCTGTGTTTGTGTGTTTTTTTTTTTAATCAGAACAAGTTTGTGACATTGAAAAGAATGCAGTCGTGTCAGTGTATAGGTTTGGCAGATATTTGTGTGACTTTGATATTACCCATCAAGCAGAGTTTGTGTTTTTTTTACTCAGAACAAGCCTGTGATAATGAGAAGGAGGAGACGTGGCAGTCTGTGGGCACCTAACCTTTGAATGTCTAACTCTAGACATTGTTTAAAACTATCTAGTGACGATGCCCCTACTGTACTTGGTGGCAGCAAGTTCCACTCTACAATAGTTCTAGGAAAAAATGAGTTGTTGAACACGTCAATCCTTGGTTGATAACTCTGGTACTTGAGGCTTGACTATTTCTTGTTCTTTTCTGAGCTGGTGTAAGATACTTGGTACATCCACCAGTTTATTGGTCATTTTGTATAACCCGTGTTTGTGTTTTTTTATCAGAACAAGCCTGTGATATTGAGAAGAAGGCCGACGTTGCGGCACTCGTGATGCAGGAGGGACTGGCACACCTGTGTCTGCTGACGGGCAGCATGACGGTCGTACGGGCAAAGATCGAGACCAACATCCCGCGCAAGAGGAGGGGCAGCTGTGAGCAGCACGACAAGGTAACACACGGGGAAGTACATGATGATAAGATGTGTGGCTTAGAATTGTAAAGTGATTTGTCTTCTTACTAGTATGTTGTTCAGAACACATCATATTGGTAGCTACTCTTCCATCCATCCGCCCATCCATCCATCCGCCCATCCATCCATCCATCCATCCATCCATCCATCCATCCATCCATCCATCCATCCATCCATCCATCCATCCATCCATCCATCCATCCATCCATCCATCCATCCATCCATCCATCCATCCATCCATCCACCTATTAAAAACCATCTGACGATATACTAAACGCTCAGTACTACTTCCTTGTCCCCATCTAACCCTCCCTAGACGTTTTGTAAGGAAAATCTGTACATAAAAGATAAGCTCTGTATGTATTAAGACTAAAGCTGCAGGTACATGTATAATGGATTACAGGACCAGATGTTGATGAAGATGTTATGACATAATAATATAAACCATGTTAACAACAATTCAACACATAAATCAACCCAAATTTCCTGCGGGGAAACCCATTTATCAACTTCATTTCAGATAAAATGGGAATTATTTGCTGTTTTTTTACAGGGTCTTGGTCGGTTCTATGAGTCCGTCATGCAGGCCATCTTGCGCCATGTCAACTTTGAAAGTAAGTTGCTTTTGAACCCTCACAAAATGTAACATCACATAGTAATCTTAGGCTCTTTCTTACCTAATATATAAGCATACTGAAAGAGTTTTCTGTTTAGTGCAGTTTAGTTGCTGTAACAGTGGGTACAGAAAAGCACTAATAGAAAATCTGCCCGGAGGAACTTCAAGGATTCAGACACACTAGCCTTGCAAAGAACTCAGATAGCTGTAAAGCTGTAGGCTACAAGATAACGCTGTAATTTAAACCTTCCAAAGTCTCGCTAAGCAAGCAGAATATGTTGCTTTCCTCTGTGATGTATTGCAGCTTACTGTAATCTCAAATATGAGAAATCTATCACACTCTTTTTCCTCCTAAGGGTGTTGTATCTAAAGCAGCCTTATTGCAAAGATTTGAAGCTGAATATTTTCATTCTCACGACTCAAGATTGTGGTGTTTGATAATGTTTCGTCCTACACACTCTACTGGACCCCCTCTAGGCAGTGTATAATTTCTACTGCCAGTGTGTTAGTTTTAGATAAAAAGTTGGTGCAGTAAGGTGTGGTGTTGAATGGCCGAGTGGCTAGGCTAGTGGACACAAGATTGAGAGGTCGCAGGTTCGATTCTTGGCATTTTTGGCTAGATGTTGTGCCCTTGGGAAAGGCACTTTACATGACTTTCCTAACTCCACCCAGGTGTAAAATGGGTACCTGACTTCGGTTGGGGAGGTAAAAGGCGGTGGAAGGAAAGCAACAGACATAAATCAGCTTACAGATGTTCCCTGTTTTGCAGAGACTGTCATTCTCGTATGGGACTGTTCAGCTATAGCCGAAGCTGTAGGGCTGATATCAGTTAGGATTTTACCATGGTCAATATTGACTGATGGAGGCCATATAGCTAACCTTCATCAATGTTGACTATAGCTACATGTATAATGATATTTTTCTCTCGTCCTGCCCTAGTTGTGAAGTGTGTCCTTGTAGCCAGCCCAGGGTTTGTAAAGGACCAGTTCTGTGAGTACATGTTCAGCCAAGCCATCAAAACAGACTGCAAAATCATCACAGAGAACAAGTCCAAGTTCCTGCTGGTCCATGCCTCATCTGGCTTCAAGCACTCACTCAAAGGTAAGTAGAAATGACAGTTGCACATTCAATAAGTCATCATTGATGGTGTCTAATGGCTGAGTGGCTTGGCTAGGGGACACGAGATTGAGAGGCTGTAGGTTCGATCCTGGCTAGCAGTTGGGTAGGTAAGAGGCGGTGGAAGGAGAGGGATGGGCTCCGCCTTTCAATACCGTGTCCTAGACACAGTAGATTAACAACCCACTGAACCTACCGCTTCAAAAAGGCTATGGGACTACCTTTACCTTTCTTTAATTGGTCATCTAGAAAAGATTACTTAGGCAAGTATAACCTAGCCTTGGTGCTGATTGGCCATCAATTCTTGTGGGACCGTTTCCATAGCCTCATAGATATTTTAAGACACAATCAGCAATAGTCTTGAAGTCAAACTTATTGCAGTTTCTTCTTTCTTCCCTCCACAGAAGTGTTACAGGAGCCATCAGTCGCTGCCAAACTGGCAGACACAAAGGTGGGGTGCTCACATTTCTTAATCTCCAAGCAGATCCTACGGTGGCAAGACAGTATCCATTGGCCAATGGACACTCCTCTGGCCAATGGATACTGTCTTGCCACCGTAGGATCTGCTTGGAGATTACAATTTCTGCTGTCTAATGTTAATGTTCAAATGGAAAATCAAATCAAATCTCAGCACAGTTTCTTCTTAACAATTTGTCTTTTTTCTATGACTTTTGCTTAATATAATGTCAAGAGCAACAGCCACCCTGCATACTTAGTACCAAATACCATTAAAGAATGACTGGTTATGTAATATTGAAGGACCCTGATGATATTTCAAGTCCTCTAGTTGGCTGTTTTAAATTTCAATTTTCTAGAGGCAATCCCCTCAGTGGTGAAAGAGGGATTAACAATGTACCTGAGGCAGATTACATTGGTGTCAGTGTTATAAGAGCTGTATATATTGGCAAGGACATTCAATTTGCCATTCCCAGTGCGTGGGAGTTGGCAATGATTGCAAGTTAATGAGCATTGGCTCATGGAGGTTAGCCTTGATCTGTATCCTGCAATTAAGGTTAGGTAATCACGTTATTCTGGATTACGATGTCGACCAATTTATGATGAGGTGATTAGAAACTACACCTATGTAATACTGTGGGGAGATTTGATTTATAGGAAAGGTTTAAGAGGTTATAGGACATGGCAGTTGTAATTTCCTATGTCATTATTCCAGAGTCTAACTCTGAATACCAGGGGACGAAAAAATCTGACATGCATAACCAGTTTATGACAAGGTGACAGGGGTGCTCTTATGTAATGTTCAGTTAGATTTTTTTTTCTAGGAAAAAGTGGCAAGAGGCCAAGAGAAACACTTTGATTTGGTTTCAAGGCATGTCTAAAAAAGGAATTGATCTTGATCTAGTTTTAGCTCACTGAATATAATAATCTCCCACTGGTCGTAACAGAGAAGACAGACGCTACGTACAGCTAGTATTTACAGCTTCATTGTACTGGGAAAATTCCCAATTGATCATGACATACACATACACAGTCATATAAAGCACAGTGTGTTATGTAATGCTTGGCAGGGGTATTTATAGGAAAAGTGTATGATTTAATCATGCATGTGAGGGAATGGAGACAGTGATTTCAGCAGGGATTGTATGTAGACACCAAATTGCAAGACGGTCATGGTTTTGATTCAGTTCAGTCACAAAAGTATGTGCTACGAGCACAATAAGATTACATACACAATAGGAACATTTGTAAAAGATGGAGGCACAAGAGACCTTGGGCAAATTAAATTAGAGTCCATCTCGGAACACATAAAGAGGTTATATGTTATGCAATAGACTTGGGAATTTAATTTGCCTATCCCAGTGTGCTGGAAGGCAATGAATACTTGTTAGTCAGAGTAAAGTAGGATTACGTTTGTTGGTATGCACTCTGCAGTTAAGGTTAATTAGGTGACAACTGTAATTTTCTCTGTTGTTATTCTTGATTGCACGTGTCAGAGGAACACCATCAAACATAGCATGGCAACCCATACCAATTTCTTGTGTAATACCAGGGCTTGAAATACTTTTTTCTTAATACCTGCACTGGTACTTGAGTATGGATTAAACTGTTAAGAGACCATTTGAATTCTTTATTTAGCATTTTGTAGCTGGTAAACAAACAATACAGAATGCGAAATTTCACAGATACTTATAACACATCAGAATTTTGCTTCCGCAGCAAGGAAAATTCTGATGCAATGTTAAGCAAACATCCAACGAAAAATTCAGGTTTCACACAGGTGCAGTACCTTCTGCCGATGTGCTAGACATAATTCAGCAATTTGCTGATACCCTATATACCATCAGTTGTTTGGTCCATCCACTGATTGTGCATTGCCATTGTGTTATCCCAGGCTGCTGGAGAGGTGAAGTCACTGGAACAGTTTTACATCATGTTGCAGCATGAACCAGACAGAGCATATTATGGGTACGTACAGAGCATATTATGGGTACGTACAGAGCATATTATGGGTACGTACAGAGCATATTATGGGTACGTACAGAGCATATTATGGGTACAGAGGTAACAGGTCCAAGTCTTCACTTCTGATGAGCTCATGACATGCTGTTACTATTTCTGAATCAGAACTTTTTACTAATAGGTATTTCTTATGGCTTTCAAAGTTTGTTTTGTATTTGTGGATGTTTCTTATACTAAGTTATAGGTTATTGTAATGCCAGGAAAAAAAATGTATCACATAAGTAGACTCGTACAGGGATGAAGCACAATCGGTTACATCAGGGAAATGTCATGACAAGTGACTCTATTTGACTTTTCTTTTTGATACAGTAGTTTTCCCAAACGGAATCATGTCCCTCAATCTTTTCTAGCAATGATATTGATTCATATGTCAAAATATATTCTGTCCTCACCAGCATCAAACATGTGGAAAGTGCCAGCGAGTCGGAGGCCATCGAGACCCTCCTCATTTCTGACAGGCTGTTCAGGTAAGGGGGAAGGCTGGGAAATGCAATGGCATTATACCGGTAATAAAAAGATCTGATTGACTCTATATAAGCCTTACTAGTATATTTTAACTTGTAGCTTGGATGTATGCAAAAGAGTACCTGTATAATGCTTCTCCATATGGTGGTTTCTCTCACAACTTTTACAGCTGAAGTAAAAAGAAAATGGTTTGACTGCAGTTGACAAATGCAGATGATACTGTGTCTTAATGACTGTCTTCAGGGCTCAAGACGTTGCCACAAGAAGAAGATACGTGGCACTGGTGGAGAAGGTGAAGGATTTAGGAGGTGATGTCAAGTAAGTGTTGCTAGAATAATTCATGTTTGTTCACTGTCTTGATATTATTTCAAAGTCAAAGTTCCTTCCCACACCTATATATGGTGCATAGAGCAGCATCTATCGCTGTTTCTGTAGCCTTTGGGCCACACAGTTGTGCAATCACTATAGCAGGAGGCTAGTCCACTGGTAGTGGTGTGTACTCTTCCTCAAATGCTGAGTGCTATGCAGAGAAAGCAGTATGTACCCTTTTTAAAAGTCTTTGGTATGAGCTGGGGATCAAACTCAAATGCAAGGCAAACACTAACTTAAAGCCATTGCACTGGTCCATAATATATAGAATTTGCCCCGGTCTTTTTTTAAGCATACTCCCTCTTTGGTCATATAGTGTAAAAAATTTCACCATACCCGTAAACTAAAATGTTGAAAGAATAGTTTTTTGTTGTATCTTTACTTTCAATACTTTTTGGCATAAAATGCTCCCTCTTTGCTGTTTTATTATGAAAAATATCCCCACACTTGTAAAATGTCATACCATTGATGTAATCCTAGTAGCAGACAGAAGGATATGGCCTTTGACTTGAAAGTTATCCCTGTTATATTGGACCATTCATATCCCATTGCCAGCCTCATTTCTTTGCACAAAACCTTCATAAAAGGTTTGACACTTATCCATTGTGAAAAATTACAAAGATCATTGAATCGTGAGTTACCTTGCAGCCAGGCTTTCGCTTCAATTTGTATCCCTCAACCCTATCCTTTGGTGTTACCGGGAATTCTAGTTCTGAGCCTGCTTGAAAAATTAGGCTGTCAATTTTTGTTCTAGGTGCTACACATCTTTTTTATCAGATGATTGTTGAGAACTTTTTTTGTACTGTGGTGTAAACCACTGTGTCAAAGCTCAAGTTTGGGAACTGTGAATAGTTTTGTATGGTGGGTACATCATAAAGCCGGTCACACATTCAGAACCTTCTCCCTACCACCAACCAAACAAGTTTGGCTGGAGTTTGGGAGCAGTCTGACCAGATTTAGGACACGCCTACCTTTCTATATGAATTGAATGGAATTTGAGTTAAATTTGAGTAAATTTGACCCCCCAACATGCCCCAAACAATGCTGTCCTACTCCCAAATACAAGCCAACCATAACAGAACCTCCCGTCGACAACCAAATGTTTTAAACATTTTAAAACATTCGGCAACCAAACAGTAGCCGACCTCACCGAACACTAGCTAACCTTGTTCCCAACCTACCCCTAACCATGGTTGTGGGAGTTTGGCAGTGTTTGGGAGGCCAAATTTGGCTATGTGTGACAGGGACTTAAGGTATTGGTCCACAAAAAAAGATGCATAGCATGTACAACAAATGTTGACAACCTTATTTTTCAACCAGGCTCAGAACTAGCATTACCAAAGGATTGGGTTAATGGATACAAATTGAAAGGAAAGCTTTCCTAGAAGGCAACACATAAATCAATGATATTGGGATTTTCTTATGCACAACCAGTAATTCTCTCACCTTGTCTGTCAGACATCTTCCTCAGAGCTTCTGACTGTAGTACTGCTTCTCGCTGCTATATGTAGCCGATGTAGGTGGCGCTTTTGCGTCGAGAACACAATCCCAAACGTGGTTAAGTTTGTAATCTTTCGCAATGGTTAAGTGTCAAATCTTTTTTTTAAGGACTTTTCCTCCACACAACTTGCATGTAACAGTGACATGTACATGTAGCTCCAGTCAGTATTGCCCAGAGGAAGGCACCACAGCTGACAGATAACCAAATTGTCAACAGACAGAAGAACATGGTTGTGTATGACTATGAGAAAACTCCTCAAGTTTTTAAGTAATGACAGCTTTTGCAAGTTGGAAGAACAGCCTCCCTTTTAGCCAATATCAGTTGGTGCAGTTATAGTCATTGCTGATAGGGGGCATTGAAAAGATAGTGCATGTCTTCATCACTAGTACTGCTAAGGCACAGGTATTTTAACTCTGCCCCCTTCCCATGACGAGTTTTGTGTTTTTTTCCTTCACAGGATTTTCTCCAGCCTTCATGTGTCAGGAGAACGTAAGTGCACAAAAACTTACTCACTCCAAAATCCAATCCCTTCTTTTCTTGGCCAACATTAACCACATACTGAAAACCATAGAGTTCTATGAGTAAATGTGGTCACACCTCTATAAGGATGAAGAGACAGTACACCAGTGCCACCTATCATATTTGTAGTGAAGTGCAGTACTAGTGACTGAACATCCTGGACCTTGAGAGTTGATCATACAATGGGGTCAGTGACCCTTAAGGAGAACTTGAGCAGGGTGGAGACAGCCAATCAGAAACTGCCAAGTCTCAACACAAGCTTCCTGTTTCTCTAAAGAACATGTGTTAAACCTTTGTTACTTCTACCTGGAATCTATTATATGTTTTAAATGATGGTTGTTGCTTTTCTGTGGACAGAATAACTGTGAAGTAATGGATAGATTTTCATGGCCATAGCTGGAGTGCACATTGGAAAATCACTGGGAGAAGAACTGAGTGTATAGCCTGGATGCCAGAAGGCTTCCAGGCCAGCTCCTCTGCTCCAGGGTCAACATGCCCCCCCCCAAAATTTTACCACAGCCCCCCTTGTACGGCGTAGAATTTCCTTTGCGGCATGTTGGCCATGAGCTGAGGAGCTGGCCGTGTAGGCCCAGGAAAGAGCCTGACATCAAGGATCGAGGCTAGAATTGTTTAACTGTACAGTACCCAAGAACTGCATGATCATAATTTGTTCTGATATTCTCACTTCTGCTCTTTCTATAGAGCTGGACCAGCTAACAGGAGTAGCTGCTATCCTGCGTTTCCCGATTCCCGAAATTGACGAAGAAGACGCCACAGATTCAGACGAAGACTGAAACCTACTGATTCACACATGGACATCATTGCAAGCCCAGACCCTTCAAATACATGTTGTATACATGTACAGCTAAGATACTGTATGCAATTGGAAGCTGGACAGAATATTTTACCTTTTTGGTTCCCAGAATTTACAGAATAACAACCTGAAACATTGTGAGCCGGTTGCATCTACTTGGGCATGTTGGCTTCTCCCTGCTGACTAATCTTGTAGCCAAATATGATACAAATTTGGTACCAAAAGGCAACTTCAGCAGAAAGAAGGTTAACACACTCACACTTAGTCTCTTTTTAAATTTGTCAGTTTCGGATACCAGCTCACTGACGTATCTGCTTTGAAGGTCTAGCTCAAGGAGTGTGTAGCAAAACCATTTCTTGATAGACATGTTTCTGCAATATTGTAGAAATTCTAAATATCAATCACTCTCTTTGTTCAAAAAGGGATGAATTGGTTACTTGTAACCATTTTTGTCCATTGGTTGTTTGAAGGACTCTGTTAGAGGGCAGAGTCATACATGTATGTAGTGGTATCCATTCTTTGGGTAATCAGTTGCTAATGATTGTAAGAAAGTCTGAGAAAGTACAGGGTGTCTCAAGAGAATATGCTAAGAAAACCTTAGCATTGTTTTGAGTGTTGTATAAGCTTAGACCATCATGTCATCGGCCTCCTTCCGTCTTGGTTGATGATAAGCTTCCACTAGGCCTTCTAATCGAGGTATGGATTGTAGAATTTGGAAAAATATGGAGCTAATTGGCCATTAGTCAGTCTGCAGGAGGGTAACTGCACTCCCCTGGCCAATTGTTCTCCCTATTTGGCTAAATTTTACTGTTTTTGAACCCGTGTTGTTAGTTTGGTGAGGGCTAGTTGACGATAGGTCTACCATCAAAACTGTTACAAACATACAGAGGCTAGTCTTGTCTAAGAAACTTTGTGTACCTCATAACCACATCCCAGGCATGCCATTGCCTGCTGTTAATGATAGTAATATATTTTGTTCAGGATATATTACTTTATGTTGAATTGAATTGTCATGAAAATAAACTATTGTTAAAGTTATTAAAATTAAAAGTATATGTTGTACAGTTAAGATACAAAAGTGCAACTGTTTTCTTCTTGATTTTTAAAGATGTTGACAAAAACATTGTCATGTGTAGAGCTGTGAAAGTTGAAATATTTCTTTCAAAGAACAACCAACTGAAATGGAAATAAAACTCGTACCAAGGAATCGGTCGGAACCATTTATTTTTCTTGAAGACAGAACCGCAATCTTCAGACGTGGACAGCTGTTATTTACAAGCAAAACAACTCTAGTTAGTGGTTACATTCCTTAGTATCTTAGATAGCTGGGAGAAGGGTCTACATCCTCTGCAAATTGCAATACTTCATTAAGTACTTCCATTTACCTCAGACCATCATGTCCTTCCAAAGGCAACCTTGAAAGGGTTTTTAAGGCTACTGCCACCTATGTCGGGATCATCAGTGAATGAGGTAAGCTTGTAAAAGCTTTGTTTTGTTCTTGACAAATGCTACAGAGTGGCGTTTATAGACAGTAACCATTTTTCCATTAAAACGAGATGACATTCAGATACGCTCGGTTGTTACAATGTGATCTACAACTGTTCTGAAAGAGCAGCGTAGGGTGACGTTTTGATCTCCCCGCCACTTAACACGGGTTTTTCTAATGTTTCTTTACTCTTTACAATATACACTTTTTCTTCCAGAAGAAGTAATACCCTGAGGTATGCTATGAATCAAACAAAACAGGCATTTCACTGCCTGACTTAACTGGTATTTAACTATGTACAAAGATAAAACTCTGCAAACACTACACGGAAATCAACTGAGGAAAAAGTTCTGTTGTAAAGGTCTCCTCCCAGGTGCCGGAACCCAGCAGTGGCTGGTAGGGGGAGGGCGCGTCTTCGATTCCCGAGTCGCTGGTGCTGGATTTGAAGGACATGGGGCTGTGAAGCTTCATGTCGTCATCAATGTCCGCACGGGGAGAGCGCGAGCCAATCGCGTCCTGCGAGAACGGGGAGAGGGGTGGCGAAGAGAACGTGAACGTTGGGGTCGACAGCGTGTCCTGCATCGGAGACGTGGGTTCTGTCTTCACAGCTGGTTCCTGGTGGTGGTGGTGGTCCGAGGCCGCTTCCTTGTGGTACACGTGGTCCAGCCGGATCAATTCTGCAGCGGATTCCACGTGTGGCGTTGCGGCCCCCACGGCTTGGCCAGGCGTAACCGCGGCGACTGCGGGGTCGAAGGCCGGGTCGGAGGCCGTGATGCCCTCGGTCTGCTCGCGGAGCTGGGCGAAGAAGTTGTCGGGGTCCAGCTGCTCGAGAAGGCTGAAGAGGACGTCACACTCAACGTCAGGATCCACGCCACCAGGCTGGAGGTGATCCAGATCTGCCCCTGCTGCAGAGGTGCACAAAGTCTGAATGCTGCGGATTCAGAGGATCTGGATCCCTCCCTCCCGGTGGTGTGGTCTTCCGCTGTTGGCGACGTCTCCCCCGCCTCCTGCTTGCACCGGACCTCGGGCGACTGACTGAGCCGCTTCCGGAGCTCGGCGTTCTCCACCTTCAGGCTGTTGGACTGTTGTCTCAGGCTGGAGTTCTGGTCTTGTAGAGCCTTGTTCTGTTGGAAGGCAAAACAATTTGCATACAAGTTAGTCATGTATCACTTTCACAGTTTCAGAACTTCATAATCTAAGTTTGTAGTCTTAGTTTACTGTCTGAGGCTGGAGTTCTGTTCTTGCAGAGCCTTGTTCTGTTAGAAGGCAAAACAATTTGCATACTTGTTAATTGTGTATCACTTTTAGGTAGGAAGTTCAACTTCTTACTTACGAAGTCTTAGTTTACTACCATCTGTATACCAGTTACGTTTAAAATGAGGAACAGAGAATGACTGATTGAGATCAAAGGTTGGAGGTGAAAGGGCACTGAGGCTTACCTGTGCTTCCAGTTGGGCGACAATTACTTCCAGTTCGTCCATTTTGGCCTTCTTTCTGTCTCTTGCTGTCTGTGCTGCCACTCGGTTCTTCAGTTTTCTGCAAACAAACAAAAGAAAATCCACCACACGTTAGTTCAAAATCAAATACACTTCTTACCATCAGTTTGTTGGACATTTTTCTTTTCAAATTCTTTTCAAACGAGTAACCTTTCAAAACTTTACAAAAGGTGACAAAAGAAGGTAGATGCCTTAGGGCTGAGTCATTCTCTGACCCATGTGACCGATGTCATCAGGCAAACAATTTTTCAAAAGGAAATTGCAGGAGAATTCTAAAAAGCAATGAGCAGGTTTTCCTTTCAAATGTAAACATGATGTTTTCACCAAGTCGTATTTATACAAGAACTGCAAAGTACGTTTTCACAAAGAAACACCGGATGCCTGAAGGCATATGCAGACAAGTTGTTGCTGCCCAGTTCATATGTCACAACAGAAGAGGAAACCATATGTTGTTGTTTCCGCCTGTTTCTAATCTATTCAAGTACAGCATTTATGACTGATACCAAGACTCAGATCAGAAACCTTTAAAACAACCAAATTCGAGTAAACAAACAATAAACATCATCTATAAGAAGAATTAATAGGACTTTTTCTTCTTTTCGAGAAAAATAACGAAAGTTGCCTGAAGCTTCTAGAAAGGCAACGCCACGAAAAACACTTCGCGGTATTAAAGGCTTCATTTAACATAACATTTGTTTAAAAAAGCCACTCAGACATTTCTTAAGTTCCATCCCTGAGGAAAACTCACCTTCTCATCGCCTTTTCCTCGGGTGTCAGGTGGTTGAGTCTTCTTCTCTTCCTAGTAGGATGTGGCGCTGGTTCTGTGGCCGCCATGTTGGCGATCATGCTCGGCGCGGTCCCACCAGCGATGTTCATCGGCGCTAGTCTCTTCGTAACGCCGGTTGTAGCGTACACGACGCCCGCTGACATGTCTTGATCTTCCCTGGGGGTTGGGTGGTAGGTAGAAACGTCCGAATTGTCGGCAAAACACCCCCTTTTCTTCACACCTTTCTTCACTTCATTCCGATCTTTTCCGTGACGAACCTGTTTTCTAGGGAAGGCTGTGAGATCGTGTCGATTTGTGATTGGCCGAGAAAAAGTCGTCATGGCTAATTTAAATATCCAATACTCAGCTCTGATTGGTCGATGTTGAAGATGATGCAAGAGGGTTCCTGGGTTACCGCCTACGTCATCCAAGCCAATACGTCATGCTCTATTTTCGGGATTCCCCTGCCACGAGACCAAAACTGACGCACGCTGTCAAAAATAACTTTAAAATATCCCCTACAATCAATAAATAAATGATAACTAACCACAAGTTAACAGAAAACAATGCAGTGCATTTGATATTTTATTTTGAAGTTTTGCATGTATCTGAAATGCAATGACTTGTAATTTTGACATCTTCCATTTGAAAAGAGTAGATTTGAGTCACCCTCGAGTCTTTGAGTCACCCAGTGAACTATAGGCGAATGAGGTTCAATCATAGTCTCTACAAGACTATAGTAACAACGCGGGTTCAAACCCAGTAAAATTTAGCCAATGGGGAGAATAATTGGCCAGAGTAGTTTGGCCATCGGAGATTTCATTTACCTTCCCGTGGACTGACTCTCCTGGCCACTTATGTTCCCTTTTTTACCAAATTCTACGATCCGTGCCCCCGTTAGAGTACTAAGAAGACCTGCTGGAGGATGGACAGAGACTACCACACCCGTTGCAGTTACGTCGCGCAAACAAGAAATAAAACACTTATTCATCCAGTTTTTCATGGAATTCAAACAACAATAATGCATCCGTTGGGAAGTTATCAAAATTACAAAAAAAGTTAACATTTTCCCCTCACCTATCTCGTCGCGGCCCTAACGTTTCATGAAATGTAAACGTTACGGGAAGGACATTCTTTCTTTTATAGTCGTGCCAACAACAAGCAGATACTCACTTGACTTCACCGTAATTCCTCCTACATCCCTCATTGTTTGTTTGTTTGTTTGTTTGTTTGTTTATATGTTTACTTGCCAAGGACATCGTCTGATGCCAATATTGAATCTCTCCCCTCATCTGCTTGAAGATTACAGATTCTAGTCAGAAGGTCATATTTGGCGCGCTTCTATAAATGTCTCCCATTGGCCGAAACTCATGACCAGTAGCCAATCACAGCTGGTTTTTCAAGATGTGGAGTCATGACCTCGCTTCTGATTCAAGATGGCGGCCTCCAGTCATATTTTGAGGTAAGACCAAAAAGAAATGGAATTTATGAGTATTTGGTCTATAAATCGTGATATTTACCTTGTCAATTGCAACTTATAATGTAATCAGTGTCTTATTCTTACAACCCTTGCCAAATGTAGTTAGAAATACGCGTTTTCTGCTTCTGAATTCTTCTTAAAGTTCTTGTGTCGTCTGAAGTTTTTACTTTTTCACATGTGTCTTTGCAAAGATTTGTGTACAGAGGAATCCACAGTAACTACAGGAAAAGCTGTAGACTATCCAGCCAAGTGGAATGCAGGTTTTGGTTGTATCGTCAGAGGTCACAGTTCTGTTTCCAGCACAATGTTACAGCTCTGCTCCAGTCCAGACATTTCCACCAGTCAGGTAAGTTTCTGATAGATATCAATCAATCAGTCAAGCAAGCAAGAACACTTGTAATTGTAGGAATGCTATGGAAAAAGGAAAATCTAATAAACTTTAGCTATAAAGTAGTTTTAAGTTTTATATCTCAAGAACTTGTCACACTGTGCGAGAATATGCCTTCCTAAGTGGTACTTTTTATGATAACTTTTATATAAGACTTTCCAACTTGCTAGCAGTGACTTTCCAATTCATAAATGAAATATATGTATATTAATTAGGTATGTCGATTGAAGGTAAGACATCCAGGTAATGAGATACACAAGAAAACAGTTACTGAAGCAACTGGATAGATTTTCAAAATCTATGCAGTTCCTTGAGTAACAGTTCTGTTGTGTGCAACCCTTCAGCCTGCTAAGGTAGCTGTTAGTCACTCAATTTGCATTGGTTATGGGGTTAGGTAGCAGGTAGAAGGTTAAATAAATCATGCCCTATTCCCACAGGATCCAGAGGTTCCAGGGATGGCAGTCAACAGTCAGGGTCAGGTTCCAAGGGTTTCCGAGGTTACCTGAGGTCGCTGAAGTGGTACCCTATCCCCCTGGCTGTGGGGTTTGCCTACATATCCTATCAGCAGTATGGTCATATCAGGAAGAGGGAGGACAGAAGGGTGGCAGCTATACAGGACCCAGCAGATCTACTACTGCCTGACTGGACTGTAAGTTTTCTCACATCTCACTTTAAATATCATATTGATATGAGTTAGTGAAGTTGCAAGAACGTTGTGTATTTGGTACCCTTTGTTGGTTTGTTAAATGATTAACAGATGGCTTAAGAAGTTATGATATGAATGGATTGTTCTGATTTTTGATGTGTGGGCAGGTCCTTACCCAAGAAGGAATTGAGAGATATATGACCCCTATTGACTTTCCTTAGAACTGCAGCTGTTTGTATCTTTCCTTAGATAAACATGATATTGTCTTGATTTTTTTCTATTGCAAGTGCATCAAATGTTCCTAATCTTTTCCACAGAGGTACTACTAGTATAACTTATACACACTTACCTGCATATTTGCCTAACTAGTAGTGTTTCCGCCCAGTAACTGTTACTATCCTGCTTCTAAGAATAGATCCCCAGTACCAGAAATTCTGCCTAACTGTGTTGACAGCCACTGGAAAGAGTATGGCAAGTCTGCCTAACTAAGTGACTAAGCGATGACATCATCATGTTTACCAGTACGGCTAGACTTCCCCACCAATTAAGAGCAAACACAGATGTTACATCATGCACAACATACAGTCAGCTGACTCAGGGACAGGAAGTGGACTTTCTGAGTTTCTGCAGTGACTGAGATTTTCAGAACCAGGCATTCTTTACTGTTAAGTCTTAAGACCTAGAGAGGCCAGAGCCACTGTGCTTTTAGCTTTTAGTTCCTTAAAGGCTGCTTTTCTTAAGAAAATGCCAAGTGTCCTTGGCCGGTACATAGGGAAGACCCGTTCCCTGAGTTGCAGACTGTTGGGTAAGACTGGCAGGGCAGGACGGCTGATCATGAGAACTGCTGTGGTCGGGAATGAACTTGTTGTGAAGAGGGGCCTGCTGAGGCTGGGGGACTTTTGTGTGATCAGGAAGAGGAGGAACGGTGTGAAGGGAAGGAAGCATTTCAAGAAGGTACAACTGATAATGTGGATACTACTGCCTTACAGATCTATAACTTTTGTGATATGTTAAACTTCATGTATCAAAATCATACTGTACTGTACATATATAAACCAATTTTCATCCTTAAGTAACCATTTTCTAATATGAACCTCCCAAGTCAGCAACTTTACAACAAAGCATTAATCCGTGAATAGTTTCATCAGGTTGAATAAAGAGACTCTTTCTAACCAAACAAGTGTTTTATTTAACATATTGGCTGAATAAAACATTTAGTTGTATAGAAAGAGTCTCTTTATTCAACAAAGCATTAAGTTATTTGTTGTTATATACAGGTTGGGTCAATGGCCACAGCTTCTGTGTTATGTTTACAGTTCCAAAATCCTCATTGACCATATTGACTTTTGCCAGCTGTGGAATAAAAGCCTGTCACTCAAGCCTCGATCCTGAAATGGGTATTTGCCCTTTTTACATCATAATGTTGTCCCGGGGCAATTTTTACTTGTTTATCATTATGATATCATATCATATCATATCGTATCATAATAGAGGCAAAATTAAATCATATTTCATTATGGTTAATTCCAGGATGATGTTACTAGGAAGGGCAATATAGAGGTCATAAACATGAATTGTTTGATTCCAGGTTCTTAGTCTTCAATATTACACTTTCCATATTCATATTGCTTTTAACAGTAGCATCAGCAGGCATTAGCAGCGTTATTTTCAGTAGTTTCAGGATTCTTATTCATTCATTAATTGCGTTGACTAATTAGCTGGAAAATTGGCAAAAAAATCCAACAGCCTTGCACACCTCCATCAATATACTAAATAGAATCTTTACAAAAACAAAGGAATGGAAAAAAATGCTGGACAATACATGTACATGCATTTGTTAAACACTGCCAGTTTGAGCCGGTTGGGATTGGTCTATTGTTCAGTGATTCTAAAGTGAACATTTCCTACAGAAGTATGATCCATTGTTCCAAAGCAGTTAACAATATGCCTGAGGTTTTAGGTCACACGATACAAAACCAGACAATAGGCAGTATAAACCCCCCCCCCCTTGACCTCGCGGGCATATTGGCATGTATATGATGTATGTAATTGTAGCATTGGAAAAATGAAGAGGGTCCCTTGAGTGCTTGGAATGGTGGGAATATGGAAGAGTGCAATTGATTATGGAATTTTCGGGGATGTTCAGTTTCGTTTTAACAAACCTGTTCACAGAAATACTTCTGCATCAATACCTGCACAAAAAAAATGCATTATTGAACTTAATTTTGATGCTTTGTTACAAATTGGGAGTATATTAGATATACAGACAATGCAGAGCATAAACGATTACTGCCCCTGCCACCCCCCGTGTCAGTCTCACTTGGTTTGTCCCGGTTTCCGTAATGGAAGCACCGTCCTGCCGGTACCCCACCTCCATCGCCGTGATGATGATGTTGTCGGAAAAGCGGAATGATCGTTAGCTGACGATGGAAGGAGGGGGTGGAAGGGACCGTCGCGTGGGGAGATTTTGCTTGTGACACGGGAGGATCGTCGAGTTATGTTTGTTACATGGCCCCTTGCACTGGGAAGACTACGGGTGGGTGGATTTTT
This sequence comes from Branchiostoma floridae x Branchiostoma japonicum, assembly GCA_013266295.2. NCBI lineage: Eukaryota > Metazoa > Chordata > Leptocardii > Amphioxiformes > Branchiostomatidae > Branchiostoma > Branchiostoma floridae x Branchiostoma japonicum. The sequence continues at coordinate 2,343,753 of CM023826.1, read as the reverse complement.
TGTAACCGCACATTGTCTGCCTTCCTATCCCAGGTGACCTAAATCCCAAACCTTTGCTATTTGCTTTAGAAATATGTGTCATTAATACTACATTCCTTCCAGAAATGTTGACGTAATTGATGCGAGTTTTATGGACGATTTTTCTCATTTTGCAGCTGCCTGCATCCAGGCGTACTACAGTTATTATTCATGAATATTCCAAACTGCTGACACCATTCAAAATGTCTGCTATTGTTGTAAGGTATTGAGTCTGAAAATTGCAATCATATAATGTGGGTTGGTCTGTGGTAGACAGTGTTGACTCTCCTGTTACAAATCTAATATTCACAGACAATTTTTCAATTCAGTAATTTCAGCTGTAGCTCGAATTTCAAAATAGATAAAATTGTTCTCTGATTTAGACATTTTATTTTGAGAGAAAATGGGTGCCGTATGTATTTATAAGGCGGTTACATTTGACACTAACTGTATTTATAGTCATTACATTGTAATAACAGTAACTATAATGTTGGTAGTCAAAGGTCATGTAGTCATGTAGCAGCCCTATCTGTGCTTGTAGGACAAAATGCTCGTTTGAATATCATGTGCCTGGGGAAAATGATTCATCTCGATTTGAGGGGACTATAAAAATATTTTATTCATCGCGTCTGGACTGAGGAATGTCATTATGTTCAGTTCTGAATGTCAAGTGGAGCAGAGTCCCCTTGTTTTGAAGAATATGTCAACTCCTCCTGTTACAAATATTCACAACCATATTTATATGGAGTTTAACCATTTATTAGGACATTGATGTAACCTGTATCTTTGTTATATATTTTGTCTGACCCTTACCTCTTCCCTCGTGACCTCATCCTTATGACCTCAATGAAAAGTGGCTTCATGCCAATTTGAGCTTCTCGTGAATAAAAAAAGGTTCAAACTAAACTAGATTATTCTTGTTCATCAAAGATATGAAACATGCCTGGGGCATGTGTGTAATTAACTGCACATTATTACAGGCAATTTATTTAGAATGACTATTATTGAAGGAAAATTTAGAATGACTTTTATTGAAGGAAAATTTGTAGAGGTTACGGCTAGTTCAACTTCAAGTATTGACAAATTCCATTGACTGGTGTGAATTTCGATTCATTGCAGGCTCTACCGGTATTCTCGTTCAGGTATCCTTGCCAAAATCTTGGCACTGTTGACTTAGACAGATTTAAAGGTGGGCCTGGCAAAGGTAGCTCTGTGTGTACCATCATTATAGCTGAGTCTTTCAAAATTTTTAAAAGAATGATGGCTAGATTTTTGTTTCCTTGTTTTCTATAGCTTTGAGTGGATAACCATGCTGTCAAGAATTGTACTTTCAGTACAATAGCTAACAAACTGTATTAAGTCCTAACCGATAGGTTTAAATTCAGATGTCTATTGTATTGTGCCCCAGTGTTTGAAAATTCAAAAAGAATGATGGCTAGATTTTTGTATTCTTGGTTTTGTATAGTTGAACTGAATAACCACCTCAAGAATTGTATTTTTAGTGTAGCTAGCAAGCTGCATAAGACCAAATGATACTGGTTAAATCCAGGTGTCTGTTGTATTGTGCTCATCAGTTATTGATCAGTTATTGATTAGTATTGATCTGTGAGGTATAATGGAGCAGGTGTCAGTGTTCTGCCACATGGTATTGTTTTTACATACGTATTAAACAAAGACGTTTTTTTTTCTTCTTTCAAAGGTTGATGGTGAAAATTTCAGTCCAAAGCTGAGATTTTGTACACTTTCTGCTAAACATTTGAAATTAACACTGACTCAACTCAAATAAATGCATCTCCATTTTATTTTTCATTTTTATTTTAGTGAAATTGCAACAAGCAATACACAGGTCACCCATGCTGCTGATGTTGAGTACCATCTAACATACAGTTGAACATTCACATGTAAAGTAACACCAACTCCATTTCGTATTTCTTTTTCAATCTCCAAGCAGATCTTTCCTTTGCAAAATTGTAATTACTGGCCAAAATAGGTCCGTGGCCCATGGATCTAAATTGGTTGGTAATTGCGATTTTGTCACGGAAAGATTTGCTCGGAGATTAGTTTCTCAGCATGCTGTAGTTCACATCAGTGGCATGAGATAAAAACTTGAAGTTTATTCATTTTCTAGGTAGGAGATACGTAGTCTCTTCAAAAGGTACAACGTAAGTGTAGTCAGGTGCAAATTTTCCTTGCAGCCCTTTACAAATTTTACCCATAAAATTTCACTGAACCTTGAATTTTCATGTTCTATCATAAGGTGCATGTACACTGTAACCAGCCTTGTTACGAACTTTCTCCACACTGTTCTTTCCACCGCCACTGCCCAAGAACCAAAGAAATAAATTGGTGCAAAACCTCTTAAGACCTCAAAGGTGTGAAGTAGACGTTACACTAAATGCACTACCTGCAAGGTTTCCCAGGAGGCTGATATTGTGATGTATGACTGTGTAGGTAGGACCAGTTAGTGAAGGTGGAGGTGCTTAGTTTTTACTGGACCTGTTGCCAACTGATGATCATCAGTTATCTACAGCCATGTTTTAACCCACCTTGAAGGGCTCAAAATACCTACTTTTTTCAGTTGCCTGTAAATTCAGGGGTTTTTCTAAACCAGGGAATAAGGGAGCTGCTCCCTCATGTAACCAGCCAGCTCCCTCATGTTAATTTTCAGATTGAACCATCGACCCTAAGTACACAACATTAAGTCTTTCTCAAAATGATCTTTTTCCATTGAAAATATAAAAACAAAACATCATAACAATTCATTCTAGCATTACAAACTGTGTTACTCGTGTAAATTTTAGCATCGCTCCCTTGCCAAGCTAGTGATCTGCTCCCTCATGCAAATTTTTTTCTAGAAAAAAACCTGAAAATAATGTAATGAACTTCCACATCTACGCAAAGCTAAGGTCTGAGGCAAAGCAGTATGGGTAAGGGTGTGAAGTCTGCCATCTCTGATTGTTTATTGTTGTTGTTTGTTGTTGTTCCAGGTGCAAATCTACAGGAAGCTCCCCCTGCGGCTCTTGTCCCGTCTGTGGGGCCACATCCACAAGGCCCAGCTCCCGGTCTGGATGAGAGGACCGCTCTACAGGTTTGGCTAGGGATAATCTTATAAAAAAAAGTTATATGACATGACACTGTCACAATTTAACCACAAGATATATTGATATGATAATATTCAAAGGATGCAATGGCAGACACTGCCATAAAGAGAGCTCTTATATACAGCTCTCAAATCCTTACTAGTAGCCTATTGTGTCTTGAAACAATCAACCAACAAAAAAAGGAAGGACTAATAAGATATTGGAGTTGTCGATGTACATAGTCGATGTAGGTGGTGCAGCGAGAACACAATCCCAAACGTGGCTAAGTTAAAGTAAATGTAAGCAGGTGAGAGACTTTACCGGATGAAGACTCCAATACCCTATGTTCTACCAACCTGATGAGATTTTAATATTTTCAAAAGTTAGGACTGTATGCTGAGACACTGAGTAAAAGGATGTTTTTATAAATTATGATAATTTTGTTTGCCTGTAGGTTGTACATCTGGCTGTTTGACTGTAACCTCCAAGAGGCAGCCATCGAGGACCTGACGCACTACAACAATCTGAACGAGTTCTTCCGCAGGCAGCTCAAACCTTCTGTCAGAACCATCGACCAAGAACACAGCCTGGTGCGTACAGATTAACCGTTGTTTGTTTGTTTGTTTCTGTTTTGTTTACCTGGGTGGCCCATCTCAGTGTCATGGCACTGCTTTACAGTGAGGCCCTGGAAACATACATGTATATTGCATGTAACATGCATGCATGCATGTATACATACATTTTGAACATGACACTACTACACTAGTGAATGTAAAGTCAGGCTGTTGCCAGGACCTACACAAGTTCTAAGTTAACTTTCTCCCTGCTACCTAGCCCATAACCTATACAAATATGGCACTAAACAACTACCTTAGCCAGCTGAAGGTTAAGCTTTACAACCAGGCCACATTCATAGTACAGTATGTTTATCCGTTACTACAAATTTGGAGTAATTTTACAACATTGCAGAACTCCGCTCACTGATGGAGGACAGGGACAAGTGGAGAAGAAGAACCCATTGTCTCCCGTGTTGACATCCTTGATGTCCCTGTTCAAGGTTCAAGGTTACAACATTCAGCTGTCCTTTGACAGAAAATGTTGAATCTGACCAAGCAACTTCTTCCAAACACCCCCAGGTGAGCCCAGCGGATGGTACGGTCCTACACTTCGGCAAGGTGGAACACAACATGTTGGAGCAGGTAAAGGGGGTGACCTACTCCCTCCAAACATTCCTGGGACGCACCAACAACAACTGGTGGCTGTCCAAGCAGACTCTGAACAACAGCAAACCTCCAGACGACGAGAACTATCAGCAGATGTTGCTGGAGAACCCGGAGGAAAACGAACTGTACCACTGTACGGTGTACCTGGCGCCGGGAGACTATCACAGGTTCCACTCCCCAGCAGAGTGGGAGGTACTACACAGGAGACACTTTCCTGGTCAGTGGAAGGAAAACTTCCTGTATTTGTCAAAAGAAAACATTTCTAAGCAGTACCGTAGCAACAGGTACAGGTTTCCACTCACTCACTTACTCACTATCCCATTTAGCGTCTGTTGTTCCCCGTCTTCTGAGGGTTAGACGTGCTTGCACACTGATGCTGAGGCTTGATGGCAGCCCACCATTTGCCTCATCTATATTGTGGGTCGATGTTATGTAGGTTTAGGTGGTGGAAGTCCTCCCCTACAAAATGTATGTTGTCCAACCATCTCTTCTTTGTATGCCCTCGTGGGTTTTGGTCTTTCTACATCCAGTGTGATGATCTTTCCACACCCCTTCTTTAGCTGCACAACACACCTAAAGTAGAGGATGTGTCCCACAGCTATAGTTATAAGGTGTTCTGCGCAGCTAAAGTAGGGGTGTGGGAACTTGTACCTGTCAAACCTGTACAAGTGACCTCCTATGTATATATTAGGAACCATTGTGGCCACTTTTTAGTGGTCCCTTACATTATTTTTCCCATCCCAAGCATTAAGAATACTGTCTATATCTCTCAGTAATGAAAGAGAAACAGTTCTGGAAACCAAACTTTGCTTGCTGCACCTCTTTAGAGGAGAAATCATGATGATCACTGATTGGCTTGTTAATAAATGACTGTTGCTCTTTTTAATTCCCCCAAGGTGAGCTGTTCTCAGTGAACCCCGGTCTGGTGAGGTGCATCCAAGGCTTGTTTAATTATAACGAGCGTGTGGTCATGTCAGGCCGCTGGGACCAGGGCTTCTTCTCCATGTCAGCCGTCGGGGCGACCAACGTGGGCTCTATCAGGATGTACATAGACAGTGTGAGTTGAGTTTATATCAGGGGTCGAAATACTGGGTGCATTATGCACCTTAGTGCAGGTAAAATTGGAGCTGTGCAGGTATTTCTGATGTCTACCTGCACCTAACCTGCACTGGGCCATGTACTGGGTATATACAGGTTAGTGCAGGTAAAATTGGGGCTGTACAGGTATTTCTGATGTCTACCTGCACCTAACCTGTACTGGTCCATGTGCTGGGTATATACTGGTTAGTGCAGGTAAAATTGGAGCTGTGCAGGTATTATATATTTTGTACATGTAGGTGTATGAGGAAATTTATTTGCTGCATTGACTGTTACCATTTATGAAGTATATAAAAGAAATAGTAATAGTTTTTGATATATGCCCTAATAGTTTTTAGCCTGTTAGGGCATATATAAATTTACAATAAAGGTCTTTCATTCATTCATTTATTCATTCATTTACTGACTTGAAATGTTTCCATTGTTCTGTTTCAGGAGTTGCACACCAACTTGCCAGGAAAGTGGAAAGGCGGTCTCTTCTACGACCGGGTTTTCTTCAACGAGACCCAGGGAACCGGGGTAGCCGTGAAGAAGGGAGAAATCTTCGGAGAGTTCAATCTCGGATCTTCCATTGTTATAATCTTCGAAGCCCCAAGGACATTCTCCTTCAAGGTCAAAGCCGGACAGAAGATACGATTCGGGGAACCGCTGGGATGTTCCGCGGAAACGGACCGAACGAAAGGAGAGGACGATCTGGAGACAGGGACGCAAGAAACTGTTGATAATGTCAAGCATAAAGAAGACTGACACTACTGTGCAATATCAGGACTTTTTATTGTGATCTATGGGAAAGATAGAGGGGAGGCATACATGTAAGTGGGGGAGGGGGGCAGCTGGAATACTGTATCACAATTGCAACATACTTCTCAAGCTAAGGCCACACCAATTTAATTTGTTGGTTCTCGGATTCGCCTCTTCATTTTTTTCTGATTTGCAAAAAAAAAAAAAAAAAAAAATTCGGGTTCTGAATCAACTCAAAAATGCTCATATTTTGCCTCCAACAGTTCAAGAAAGACCTGTTACTCCTAGTTGTTACAGTTATTACATTTACCAATGCACTGGTTTGATTAAAAGTTCAAAATTCATTATTCAAATTTTAACCCAGTCTTTTGTGTTGACTTCATGGCACCAATTCTAGCATTTGGGGCTATAATAGGATGCCCAGGCCTGTTTTTATTTTTTATTTTTTTCGCCCTGTCGCTTCATATTTTTTCTGAAAAAATCCGAGAACCAACAAATTAAATTGGTGTGGCCTAAACCTTGTTTTAGAATCCACCCTTTTTGTACCTTGTTGTTTGCATGCTGGCACCAGCTTTATATATTTGATCCACTCATACTGGGATGGACCCCTATACTCTTATCAAGGAGCTTTCATCAATGAAAGCTCCTTGCTCATCAATAAGTGTGGTGGTTATGTAACATGCATAATGCTCAAGGTATGGCTCTCGATCCTCAAACATGGGACCTCCTCTTTGTGACTCTCATCCCAGAGGACGTCCCTAGTCAAAGCCCAAGACAAAGAGGGAAATTGGTGCAACCTGGTTCGGGATTCAAATCCAGAACCTTCTGATTCAACAACATTAACCGAAAAGTCACATGCTACCTGCAGCGGGCATCCATTTGTAAGTTGCTGCAGCTCACCACATCTCTTCAAACAATAGCTTTTACTGATATCAAATCTTGTTCTTAGTCAAAACAGATGTATGGAAGATTTGACTTTATTCAAGTTGCAACAGCAATACACAGTGAAGCACTAGGCAGCAAATTGACTGATGCTGTGCTCCACACATTACAAAACATATACATAAAACAACAGTAAGTACTTACATTGTATATGGCACAGTTTTATTTGGAGTTACTTTATTCAAATACAACATTCCTTCTCAAATCACACATTGTATCAAAGTGTAAATTTAAAATGGATGATGAAATTTTACTATCCAATTTTTCAGGGTTGGGTAACATGGTTTTATAATCCAAAAGAGTCCAGAAGACATTTTGAAACAGTTCTTGGACAAACAGAATAAAAGAGTTAACTCTTGAAAAGATACAAAAATGTCAATACCTGTATATTATAGAAATAATGGGAATTTGTTTGGCTTTTTGTAAAAAAACTAAGTGACTCAGGTAGACATACCAACTTGTAACGGTAAAGACCATCATTTTGAGAACTACTGGTGATATTTAGCTAAGCTTGTTCAGATAAAGCAACAGAAAATTTCAATATGAACCAGAAATTTTTCAAGGTTTATCAAAAATCTTAACTTTCTCTCATGTTACCTGTAGCACAGCCAAGTTTTTCTTACCTCATCTAAATTGGACTATTGAAATGTTGGCACGTAAGAAGAACTTGGTTAGGTACATGTAAGAAAACTCCAGTATCCTACAAAGTATATTATGTTGCCTGCCATGCCTTGCTGCATGTCTGCATGTGTGTACTGTAAATCTTGAAGTATTCAAGATGGTTTTATTTCCTGGCTTTCACTGTGCCTGTCCACCGCCAAATCATGACACCATGAATATATGTTTTTGTGCTACAAATAATTGTTCAGATTGCTGAAACCTTTTCCAGTACAACTACGAAAATAAATCCGCTTGAAAATAAATTGATTTACACTTAACAGTATGACAGTGTCAAAGAAATAATAAGTCAGATGAATTGCAGCCTGTTTGTTGCCAAATTATGTCACCTTCTCACAACTGTCTAGCCTCCTTTGCAGACTTCTTGGAGTGGGAACATTTATTTTTTGGGGGGAATGCCGATACACAATTTTTAACATGGGCTAGAGGGAGTTTTGCCACAAAGAAAGTTACGCCTCTAGCGCGGGCAATACATCTCTCTCTGCAGATACAGTTCTCCCCCCAAACAGGGCCCTCTCCCCCCCCCCCCCCCAAAAAAAAAACGAGCACTGCTACGCTGAAAGTCTGCACAGGAGGCTAGGATATTTCTGCATAGCAGAATTCTGATATCTTACTGAGAAGGTGCACTAAGAAGCTGATGTCTTCCATGACTGATCAATGTAAACACAATCTCTAATCTACCATCCAGACTGCTACAGTAGTTGGCAACTTACATTTTCGATACACGTATACTCTGTAACAGTATAGCAACAACAGAACATATCAAAAGCATTCTGATACAGTCAAACCTGTGCTAGTGACCATTTTTGCATAGGGACCACCTGGCCACTTTTTGGTGGTCCCTTGGAATATTTTCCCCATTAACCCAAGCATTAAGAATCTTGTCTATAGTGGCCACCAGTCTACTTTGACCATTTTCTTCAAAGTGGTCACTATAGACAGGTTTGACTGTACTCAGAAACTGCCTTACAGCTGTAACAGTGTTACAAATATTTCTCAAATATCAAACTGTTTATAGTTAGTAGAATATTCCTCAATGAATTTGAATGTTCATCTATGAATATGAATCTCTTCAATGATAAACTGTTTATGGCATTTCTTATTGAAGACTTGTCGTTCCCGGCACATTACAAGTTTTCATCCAGATTCACCCAGATCAGATTGCCTATTTTTATAGCTCTTAATTGTCCCCCTCATTTCCACACTACATTCCCTGGGTATTACTGTTTAGCATTGTTGTAATTTTTCTCCAATAGCACTGACAAGAGCAAGAATTTGTACATAATAGAGGAGACACCTGTTACCACTGTGCACAAAAATAAAAGCCAAAATATTTGATCTAACAGATTGGCTTGTGATGAATATTGTTTTGAATTAAGAAGTATAGACTACACTGTAGTTGAGGGGCCCCAAGCCTAATAATTTCTTCAAATGGTAAAGACTTACACACATACCAATGATAACAGTGTCCGTCAATTGCTTCATAAATAATGTTGAAAGTGATCTCGATGTAGTTTTATTTGCGGAGAGGTCGAAAGAGACTTGGCAGCTAACATGAGTTTGGTAAACAGGTTAGTTTTAGCTCACTGAAGAGCTAATCTCCCACTGGTCATAACAGAGAAGACAGATGCTATGTACAGTATTTACAGGTTCATTGTACCGGGGAAATTCCCCTTGCTCTTTTCGACAAGCACAATGAACAGTGGACCACGGCTTAACGTCCTGTCCTAAGGACTGCAACCCTTTCCAGTAGCATGCACGTCGGGTGAGCGGCAACAGCTGGGATTCAGACACTCAAACTTTTGGTCCAGAGGCAGGGTCGCTAACCACTGCACTACATACACGTAGTACGCATTGTTGACTTTGTTCTTAACCCGTAGACACTTAGTTACCAAAAACATACCATTCTTGGCAAGGGTAATAAAAAGGTAGAGGTACACTTCTGGTTAGAAAAATTTATTACAGTAAAATACATTGTCCTCAGTATTGATTGCAGCATGTGATTAGTAGTATTATAATGTTTCTTAATTTAACTATAGTATAAACTACACATCTCAGTATGATTATTCTCGCTTAGCTACTATTCAATGATTACCATTAGTAATTAAACATTAATTAATAAACTTTCACTAAATGAGCATTTTTAAGTCTTGTGTAGTATTCTAGCCTCATGATATTGATGCTAGAACAACACTACCCACAATATCAACTACTCTCACCAGATATAATATTAGGTTGACAGTCTAGATACTTCTACTTATCCAGCACTGATTCATTGAAACCATCTTAATTGTGTCTTCATTATTCTTTTAGATATCAACTTACGCTGTGAAGTTCTGACGAATAAACATCTTTTGGCACAGCACAGTTTTTCATAAATTAAGATGCAATGGCGAGATTTCAAACTTTCAAGAAGTACGTACAAGTGGGGTTTTCATGACCTCCAAGTTCACCTCATTTCCTGTATCTGACTTTTGGCCTCATTCTGTCAGTCATAGGGAATGGTAAGGCTTTAAGTCAGATAAGTCACAAAACATGTTGCTATGGTAACCTAACATCTCCTTTGAGATTTGCTACTCTAGCTATCAAGTTGAACTATTGTACATTCAGCTCATTAGCTGTACATGTATTCTCTTTACACCAGTGGTTTTCATACAAAAAGATGCCTGTATTTATGCATGCTACGCTTCTATACGGTATATGGTACAAGTACAGTGTGCACGGTATACGTACTCACTTGGTTAGCTCTTGGGACTACAGTATTTTGTTGCTATTGGTGTTCCAGATATCAGTGTGCGAAATACTAGGTTGCCCAGTTGCACCGTGCTACCATACTTTGCTTGGTGCAACCTATTTCTACACCCAGGTAGCTCAGTGCACTACCTAAATTTTGTGGTAAGGATGCCCCTTTCTTCCATTGGGAACTGTTTATTGAGAAGTTCCCATGGAAGAGCTCATCACTGCAGGTAAGGGGAAACAACTCTGTGTCAGAAATGTATAAATGCACATTGCATTCTAACAATTTAGTTAATCATAATGTAGAAGCAAGAGTTTAAATTCTGGGCAACCTGGAATTTTGTTGGGCAACCTAGCTTTCATCCTAGGTTGCCACTGGGCAACCTGGCTCAAAAAAGTATTGCATACACTGGATATTTGTAGAGTCTCTTGATTTCTTAAGTCCATGGCTACTACATAACAGGTAGAATTCAATTGTATCGGGCAGAAGTGATCGTCACCCTCATTGTTCCTTCTCTTTAGCTTCTTTAGAAGCTTCAACCCTCCGTAGAACAAACAGGCATCCAAGGACGACCAGCAAACCCAGCTCCTGGGCGAACAGCGTCACAGGGTCACCTAAGGTCATGTGCGTGAGCACCCCTCCGAGCATGACGCCGAACAGGATCACGTTGGCGAGAGTTCCGAGGGTTCCGCCGAACAGAGCGAGCATTGGGGCAGCGACGAGCTCCGTCCAGGCCACGAACTGTCGGTAGAGGTCAGGAGGAGGCCGGAATCCAGTCAGGTCAGCCAATGGGAAGACTGGAGAGAACCGACCGAACCGCACGACCTGGTAAACAACAAAGCATAAAGACAAATGTTACTGTGAAATTATGGAGCAGTTGGGCCCACAGACCAGAGGATCTGATATAGAGTGGTATAAACCTATTTAATTTTATCTGCCAAGTCTCTTTCGTCCTCTCTGCAAATTATGGGCCCCCTAGTGGTTTTTTAAGGGTACTGCAGCATGGCTTAGCTGGAGAGAGACTGGGAAGCTAAAATCAAGAACAGTCCTTCAGAGGGCTTCTCTACATAGAGATAATGTCCTTGCTCTGAGTCCTCTACAATGTCCATGCTACATTTTTTGTAAAACAGAGTTAAAATCTTCTCCATAATGTTTTGTACCAACACTGAACAGAGATGAACTGTTGAAATTACAAGTATGTTTTATCTCTTATATGGATGCTAGAAAATGTTACGATTTTGGTTATCTTCTTGGAAAATCAGAGAATTATTAAACATCTAACAGCTGAGAGGTCATTGACCTCAACTTGGTTTTTGTAAAAACATTTCCATGCGGTCCACAGCTGTCAGATCCTCAGTTTCTTCTGGTGTGATTTACATAATGCCGAAATATTTTGTTCACCCTGTATTCCGGAAGTCTTGAGCAAATTTAGCAATTAAGGGAGCAAAACATAGATGTTAATTTCTATAACGTTTACTTATACAAAGAAATGCAACCAAAAATCTGTGGAATTTGGAGCATTTGGAACCGCAGGGGTCTACAACAAACCTACTAGATCTGGCGCAAAACTGTGTGAAAATACAAGTTTCCCTGTACTTCAATATTCTTCAACAACTACATTTACTACAGAACTTTCAAATATTGATACGTAGCCAAAAAAAACTTAAATTTCTACTTTTTGGCAAGCTACAGATACGAGTTTACTTCAAGTCATCCCATCCCCCATGGGACTATCCTCGAAACAAAAACCAAGCAAGTCAAAAATTCTGCAGTTTCAAATCATTCCACGACGCCACAGGGACAAAATCGGACACCCAAACTTGGCCAACTTACGAAGTCCTTGTAGATTTCCTCGTTGACTTCGGGAAACAGCTTCACAGCGCCCTTGTAGACGAACAAAACGCCGAGAGTCACCGAAGCTATTGTCACTGCCATGCGACCAAACGCCATTTTGAAAAGGGCGGTCTAAAAGAGAATGGTACACAAAAGCGCCCCTAGCGGTTTGATGGCAAACTGCACCAGCAGGGTACGACAATCCACAAGATGGTCCTCCAGAACAAATTTGACATGCAAAACAAGAGGATTTTTTAAAAAAATAGAGCACTGTGGTTGGTGAACTGCATGTAGATACGGTTATCTCCTAAACGTTTGCACATGCACAGGCACCCAGATTGCAGCTGTATCAAAATATCTTACCTTATTGTCATGATAATTCAGATGAGAGGCTTGCTACAGTAGAGTGGCCGTGGTCTGCACGCCTCCTTGTTTCAAATTTTTGGGCTGGCTTTTTGTGACTTTTAAACCATCCTGGCGTGCTTACCGTGCGCATATATGGATTCATTCTGGTAGAAGTTAAGTTTACAATTCCGGCACCAACCTGGGGACAACTCTTTGGGCTTACTTTGCCATTGAAGGAGCCTATCCGTTGTACCGAGAAGGATTTTGAACCTCCTTGCTTGAACATAAGATATGGCGGCGTTCTGGACCGGTGTATGGTTTGTGGCTGCTGTGACGGCGACTTTATCCACCTGTCTGGAGGCGAAATTCACCCACAGTGCGTACCTGGACGCCGCTCGTGAGAAGTATTTCTTACAGGTCAGTGTTATAACTGTTTGTACAAAGGTGGCCTTGTTGTTATCATTTTTAAATCACTATATCAATTCGCTCTGTATTTTCAAGTTTATTAAGTATCAAGATTAGGTGTTGTAGCTTAATCTCCAAGCAGATCTTTTAGTGGCTACAAACACAGTGTCAAATTGCCAGACATATATACATTTGCCATGCAGTTACCATTTGTCACCCAGCTGGCTTTAAAAAAGTTACTAGTACAAAAACAAAGCCCGGTAAAAACGCTTAAAAAGACGTCAAAAATAAGCCGAAACCTAAACCTCTGCTTGGAGAGTAGTTGTAGCTACCTGGGACACTTTAGACTAACACTATAAGTCTAAAAATGTCAAAAAGAAGGTCTTTCATTCATTTATCAAAATGTTGATCCCTACAGTGGAGGCACGATGCGGACACTATCACCTTCCGTGTGACGGCGGCTACCCTGGGGTATGTTGGGTTCGGCATTTCGCCCAATGGAGACATGACAGGCTCGGACATCGTCACCGGGTTCGTCACGGACCAGGGAGAGACATTCTTCTACGTAAGCCTTCTTCTTCTTCTTTCGTACTGCTAAACCCAATAACAATATTTGATTCAGCAGTTGCGCATACATGTGTTAGTTACTGAACAAGTGACCGGTACAAATAAACAAAAAATTCTTCCGTTCCAAACACACAAGGTCACAGACCTGAACCAGACGGCTGTCACCATGGTAACTGGTGCTGTAGTAGACACCCTGTGGTGTTGGATTACATCATGTTGCAAGTGGCCAGACAGAGTTGGAGGAGATGGTAACCATATTATATATGAATGTTTTTGAGTAAGAATAAACAGAACAGTAGTTCGTTAGGCTTGACCATGAGAAGGTAAACATTATGCATTTGCTTTGCAAATGTTACATTTCTAGTACTATCTTATTTCTGATGAACAGGACCGATACGCCACAGAGAGGGCTACACCGACTATTGACGGCAGTCAGGACTGGACGTTAGAGGCGTCAGGGGAGAACGGCACGCACACCTTCCTGCAGTTTTCTAGGGAACTGATTCTCTGTGACGACACGGACAGGACTATCAAGGTATTAGGATTTAAAAACTCACTGGAATTTGATACGAATGTGATTTAGGTCTTTACCACGTTCACATTTATGATTTTGTGGAAATTGTTCAAGCAGATTCACATAACGATAAAAGTTCGCAAGATGTCCTGTTCTAGATCTTGTTGGCCCTTCCGCAGTGTTGTCTATCTGCTTTGAAAACAGTTTCGCCACGAAGATCCTACAAGCACTGGATATTAGGGATTTCTTTTTACACAACCAGTATGGTATTTCACCTGCTTAGGTTTTGATGCCTGTCAGACATTTAAGCTCTGAGAGATTCTGACTAGAGTATTATGCTTCGATTCTCGCCGCTATATGTACCAAATGTAGTAAAAAGAAACCCCCAATATCCTATGTTCTACCAAAGGGATTAAATTTTTAGAGTTAGACGTTCAAAGGTAAGGTGTAACATGTCGTTCGGTGTAATGTAGCAAGCTGCCGCCGCGCCGCGTGCCTGCAAAGCTGGTGTGTTACGCCAAAGGGCGGTTATACCGGCTATACAGATACAGAAGCTGGCGTGTTACGCCAAAGGGCGGTTATACCGGCTATACAGATACAGATACAGAAATTATTTTATGAACTTACAAACACTGTTTGACAGGATGGCACCACCCGAGTTATCTGGGCGTACCACGAGCAGGACCCTCAGCGCGACACAGACCTGATGTACCACGGGGAGACCAGGGGAGCCAAGAGCCTCATGCTGCTGGACGGGTCCGGCCCACAGGACAGGAAGGTGCCGGCAGATGTACGGAGCTTGGAGATTCGAAATGATGTAAGTGTAGATACTCTATCTCGCCATTACCTTCGCCAAGAAGGCTTTGGTAGCGCTTTGGTAGCGTTTGTATATAATATTTTATGTAGGTGTGTATGTATGTGTGGTTTAGCACGATAACTCAACCTAGGAGCTATGGATAGGATTGTCATGAAACTTGGTAGATTGGTATGTCTTGATGAGACCTCAAAATGATTTGATTTTGTGCCACCTGGCGGCTTTCCTTGGTACTGCAGCAGAACGTCCGGTTTTGATATCTCATGCTAGGGTCACGGATTTTGGATGGTAGATAGCTCTTGACATTCAATTCAATTACATCCCCGGGAACCGGCACCACGGAGAAAAAAATCAGTTTGGAGTTACTCCATGTCTTCGTCTAAATTATGTCTTTGTTTAACTGGTTGACGTAAGTAGAAAATAGTGATACTCTGAATGAATGAATTTACTTGGATTAATTAACATGTTAAATGATTTCTTTTTTCAGTTTGCCATACCGCAGGGAAGAGTTACAATGTACCTGTACCGAGGTTTCAAGATCCCGGACCTTGGAGGGAAAAAGCACGTCATAGCGGTATGGAAATATCTCACTACAGTCATTAGAAGTCTTCACAATATAATACCGTTGGTTTCAAAACATATTTGCAAAGCGGACACAAAAACATCGCCTGCCATGTATTGTCATTAGGATTTAGGAGTAGATTCCCTAATCAATTGGCCCCAGGGGAAGACTAGTACGCTCTGTTCACTCATTGAAGTAAAGTTATTATGATGTTTACCTTCGCAGAAAAAAAACCCATATTGTTTTTGCTCTGATTCTTCTTCTTCTTCTCCTCCTCCAAACACATAAGGTCAATGACCTGGACCAGACGTCTGTCACCATGGTAACTGGTGCTGTAGCAGTCACCCTGTGGTGTTGAATTACATTATGTAGCAAGTTGCAAGACAGAGTTGGAGGAGCTGGTCATCATATATATGAATGTGTTTGAAGAAGAATAAACAGAGCAGTAGTTTGTTGGGCTAAAACATGTGAAGGTAAACATGATGCCTTTGCAAATGTTACCTTGCTAGTTACAGTTTGTATTTACCTTTTTTCTCTCAGTTCGAGCCAGTTATACAGGCTGGGAACGAGGGCCTGCTCCACCACATGTTCCTGTACACCTGTCTGAAGGACCTGGACCAGGACAAGTATGACGGTGCGCAGTACCTGCGCCATAGCCGAGACTTTCCCGCTAAAGACTTCAACTCCTGTAGAGTCACTATTGTAGCCTGGGATGTAGGTGGAAAGGTCGGTAGCCGAATCTCAAAAACCAACGTCGTCCAATGCTCTAGCAAATTCTGGTCAGTAATCCCATTTCAAGCAGGTTACTGGTTCGAATCCCGGCTAATGCTTAGGTCACATTTCCAAAGCGGGCTATTTGTGTGAACGAAAAATAGAAGTTCATATCAAGAATATACACAAATAGTGCTCATGATTATTTTTTTCACCTTTTTTGTGTCTTGTATGTCTTTTATATCATATCATGTTATGATCATAGCATAATCATGCTTTAAAGCTGCAGACCATCGCGAGTAGGAACAACTATTACAGGCTCTCGTTCTTCCCTCGCACCATCAATGAGTGGAATGAACTTGAGCCCAGTGTGGCGGAGGCGAAGTCCATCTCCCAGTTCAAAGCTGAGCTGGGACGGGCTTCGCTGCACTGAGCTGCCCCCCTGTCCTTTGTACATATGTAAATATATATGTGTAATTTCACTGTCCCGTCCTTGCACTTGTCTGCGTCTATTCCCCTTTTTTCCCCTTTTTTGCACCCACAGCATCATCAATGGCATGCGTGTCTAGGACTGCTAATAATCCGCAGCATAGCGGGATGAGCAGTATTTGAGATGATGATGATGATAAAGTAGGTCACTGGTTTGAATCCCGGCTATACAGGGATGTTCTGTGCACGTGAAACGATGCCAATCTCAAATCATTGTTGCTTTACAATGTACTAAAGCCAGGAAATATATTTTTTGTCATATACAGGGTGTTCATTACCCAGACAACGTCGGCTTGTCCATCGGCGGTCCTGACGATCCAACCTTCCTTCTCATGGAGACACATTACAACAACCCGCAGCATAAGAAAGGTGCGTAAGGCTGGAGTTGCACAGCATTTATGAAAACAAAACTTACGAGATATGCCACACTGTAGGTGGCGTCGAATGACAGAGTGGTTAGGCTAGCTAGATGGGTTCGATCCCTGTCATGCCTTGCAATTGTGTCCTTGAGGAAAGACACTTTACACGGTATTCCTCACGCCATTCAGGTGTAAAATGGGTATCTGACTTCGGTTGGGGAGGTGAAAGGCGGTGAAAGTAGAAGAAAGGGCTCTGTCTGCCGTGCCTTAGCTAGACACAGTGGTTTAACAACCCACTGCCCTTATGGCCACAAAAATGGCTTTGGGACTACCTTTGCCTTATTTTTTCTTTATCATGCTGTATTAGAAAATAAACTATAATGATTATGTGATCATAGTATTTAATGAGTATATTTGGTGAAAATTACCAAATTGAATACTTTTCCCACAGGTGTAACGGACAGCTCTGGCCTTCGGCTGATGTACACCTCCAAGCTGCGGCAACACGACTTGGGCTATATGGAGCTGGGATTGGAGACCGTTGGAGGCACGCTAATCGTCCCTCCCGGAAGCCGGTCCTTTGCCTCCGTCGGAACTTGCTACCCAGACTGTATGGAGAAGGTAACGGTGCCCAGTCTAGCGGTGCCACATTGCGTATTGGTTTATCGCTATTCAGAAATCACTTGATTGTAATAGGCGTAAGGAAGTTTGTATAGTTTCACTTCCAAATTGTTGCCTTCCGCTGTTTATTTAGACCATGCCACGCGGTTCCTTCTATTCCTGGCAAGACGTTAGGTTGGGAAAGGCACTTTATATGACTTTCTTCACTCCACCCAGGTGTAAAATGGGTACCTGATCATGATTTCGGTTGGGGAGGTAAAAGGCGGTGGACGGAGAGTTCCAATACTGTGCCATAGACACAGTGGATTAACAACCCACTGCCTCCATGGCTTCGAAAATGCTATCTCAGCTACCCTTTACACTGTTTAACAAGACATAGACACCAGTAGGGTATACGTTACCTCTTTTCCGCAGGCGATGGAGGAAGAGTCCATAGACAAGATACACGTGATCGGCGTCCACTTCCACGCGCATCTGGCGGCCAGGAAGATGAGGATACGCCACGTGCGGAACGGAGTGGAACTGCAGTGGCTGGGGAACGACGAGAACTTCGACTTCAACTTTCAGCAAACTGTCAACCTTCAGCAGGAAAGGGAAGTCTTGAAGGTATGTACGAATTCTGTTGCTGTTTTTTTAATTACGTATACAGAAAGTTGCGAGAAACACAGTCTTTATTTGTCTTCACCTCATTTACGTATCAATAGTTTTTGGATAAATACTTGTTCAAGTACAAGTCCCGTTAGTCACTGACGAAAAAGGATGCCACTTGAAATGTCTGACAGTTTTCAAATCTATCCAGTTGCTTGAGTAGCAATTCTTTACAGTCTTTATTGATGTTCGTACTAAACAAGTTTTAAACTTTGAACACCTGAAAGCAAAGGATGCCTCGTGAATACTTCAAGATTGTTTTTTGCTGAGGCGAACTCTAGATCTCGTATTAAATGACGTGTAACTACGATACATATAAACAATATATATATAGAGAGAGGATAGGTATTATTACCATAAATGAAGTTACTCCAATCCATGTTAACATGTTTATTGTTCTAGGGCGACTACCTGATGATGGAGTGCACCTACAATACTACTGACAGACAAAAGGTTACATACGTAAGTTTTACATGTTCACTGTCATTACCATGTGAGTATGTGTGCGTGTGTGTGTGTGTTTGCCTCCTCTTTACCTCATGTCTCTGACTACTACGGTAATGTTTTCCGCATTCGTACGCGTGTTGTACTACTTCAGTTCAATTGCCTAATACTGGCTCTTTGTAACTTGTTGTCATTAGGGAGGCCTCAGCACAGTAGATGAGATGTGCCTCGCTCATCTAATTTACTACCCAAATATGGAGCTAAGGTGGTGCAAGAGCAACCCACACGAGACAGCGTACCTGGCAGCGCTCGGTGCGACCGACGTCACCTTCAGGTACGTCAGATGGAACACGCGTTCGGTTCGAATGACGTCAGATCGAACACCGTTCTAAAGAAGGCTCGAATTACGTCAGATCGAACACGATTCGGGTTCTAAAGAGGGTTGGAACCCCTAAATTTGACCACCGTGTATAAGGACTTTACAACAGTCCACATCTCATAGATTTATTTTTGGATGAAATGTTACAGTCACTGTTATACTGTGACCTGGGCATTTCTGTAATATGTATAAGGCAAAATTCTGTATCAAATCTTTGTTTTAAAGTGTTTTTTTTTTGTTTCCAAATGTTTTGCAGCGCAACCAAAAACGACTTTGTGGCCACCCACCCTCGACACATGGCTGGCAAGACCTTGAAGAAACTACTGCACTCAGTCAGCTGGAGTGAGGAACTCAGGCAGAAATTCCAGGTACGAACCACAAGATGGAAGAATTCTGACAGTCCTGCTTACGTACATCAGTTAGATCATCTCCGTCAAAACATCTTGTCAAACAATGGACTTAAGTCTTACACACATTTAGTCAAAACGGTTTGCAAAGTTGTAAAAGTGATTAAAATATTTTGACTTCTTGTCTTTTTTTCTACTCTTTCTTTAGGCGGTACAGAGAACCGGAAAGACAACCGCTGTCTGCATGACGAAAGACACCAGCTTTGAGACTTTTCGCCAGGTAAGAACACCTAACAATCTGCCTCATGTTTCAGTATGTCTAGATATTCCAGTGCAATGTTTATTTCTTTGAGGCATTCAGTAGTCGATTTGTTTTGACTATTCAACGTATTTACCCCTTATAAAGGGATATCTATAACTGTAGTTTGTGTAACGTAAACTTCGCTCTCCAGGGCTGTAAGGGTCCTGTTGTATTTAGAACCGTTCTTTATCTAGAACCGTGCTTTATCCAGAAACGTGCTTAGGAACGGTTCTGGATATTCTCCGCGTATCCAGAACCGTGCCTGGGGCAAATCTACGTTCTTGGATACGCGGAGACCATCCAGAACCGTGCCTGAGCCAAACCCTAACCCATTCAGGCTTAGAACTACATAGATAGGCATGGTTCGAGGTGGTTTGTACTGGCAGAAGTTTGGGCGGGCCGCTATAAGCGCTGTCTGTATATAGGTCTATCTTTGTCTCTAAGCACCCATGAAACCCTTCTTCATCCCTTATTTTCAAGCAAAAGGCCACCATGCGGGAGCCACCACCGGTCATTCTGCACCCGTTTGAAGAACCCGACATCTGCAAGACACCAGGTAAGTACACAACACTGCTCTTCACAATACCAACGTCTGTCGCAAGATGGCGCACAATCACAGGCTACTAGTATCTTTAAGGTGTTTTTTAAATGTAATTTGATCGAGCAACCTTCGTTGTTTTTGTCCAATTTCCTTAGCTACAGTGCCGGGTGCCAGAAAGGACAAGATACATAAGGGTTCTAAGAATATCAATGGCATACATGGAGGTGAGTATCTACAGATATACATTGATAAGATGCAAATAATCAAATGCTTTTCACACAAATCATCAGTATGAAAACCTTGTTTTATCCCCACACTCATAGCTAAAGCGTTGCACATCATTTAATGATAATCAAAATCTGTTCCAATTATGATGGTGTTGATAATGACTAAGCAAGTGATTATCTAACATAGTGTGATAAACACTTAATGATAGTCAACACGTATAGCGTCAGTGTGTACTTTAACCCAAATGTATCACTAATTGAATAAAGAGACTCTTTTTACACAAGCGAGTGTTTTATTCAGCCAACGTTTCAGTGACTGTCTGTCACCTTCCTCATGGCAATTCTGACTGGTTCACATTGCATAGCACAGGTGTCAATGCTATAAATGCGTTCCCAAACGCAAAGTATTTACTCGGTTACAGGGAACGGTATCTACAGTGTGGTCCCAAATGTACAGGATTGTAATACATGTATATAATGAATATAATGAAATATAATATAATACAATATAATGAAATGAAATAATTGTTGTCAAGTGTGAAGAACCATATTACTAATTCATGGTTCTTGAATCACCAGGAAGCGCCGGAAACAAGAGTGGAAGAAAGAAAGGATCAAGAAGGAAGACCAGGAAGAACCACCGGAAGCTGAGTCTCTGGCAACGTTGGCAACGTGAATCACGAAAAACCAGGTGGTGATGAACAGAAGAAGAAGTAGACTCTCATCATAGCTACTTAACAAGATGGTATTGTGGAATATGAAGTATACACGATTGTTTCTTAGCTCTCTGTATACTCATGATCACTGCTTGGATGTGGATACTGACTAAAAGAATGCACTCGTGGGCATGGATATAATGTGGAATACGTGGCTAAGTCTTCAAATATTACACGACAAAATAAGACTGAGAAACACATTGTTTCGTTGGTGAAATCCTTAATAGAGTTCAGAGAATTTACGTCTTGATACATATTTGAGGTAGTTATGTTGTATGTTTTCATGTTATATTACATATTACAAAGACATTATTTGGACAAAATATAATAGTGTACGTGTGAATTATTGAAAATTAGAACTCTTTGCAATCATCACATCTGCTTGCTTGTCTGTATCCAGTTGGCCAACTGGATACTGTCTGGTCGGTTGGGTAGTGTCGTGCCCCCGAAAGATCTGCTTGGAGATTAAGAATTTCAAAAGCGCTGTTCTATTCCGCATATCCTCCAGTTTTCCGTTGTTATGATGTCGCCCAGGTGAATAATGCAGCATAATTCTGCTTCGTCTTCCGGGTTGATCCGCTCACGTCTTCAGTTCTTTACTGGGGATTGAAAGCATCATAATTTCTCTTCGAAAATAAACAGGAAATTCTTTGATAAAGAGAGTGCAAGCGAGATGGGACAAAGGGGATAAAGGATGAGCATATTTCTTTTAATAACTCTTAGTGCCATTTCTACATCAGTATCATATTGTTCACATTTTTTACGAGCGAACAAGATGTGACAATATTTGCCCCCCCCCCGTTTTATATCTATAGTTACATATTCCAATTATATACTGCATTCTAATGATTCAATTATAGTTACTCACCCATTGCACCTATTTTGTCAAAGACCTTGTCGAGTTTTCCCTCAAGAAAGAGCTCCATTATAGAGCTCTTTGCTTCTTCCACTGTGGAAATGGTAGTTAGATGTTAGTGAAGAAAATGTCATTAATAGAAATGGTCAGTTCAGCAAACAAAATGAAATATCAGGAATTGATCTTTTGCAGCAGCACAAAAACTGGCTTCATTTCAGCTCACTTACATCAGATACATCGCACATTGTACTTACGATTATCAGATTCCACAACTTGATCCACCATTTCCTGGTCTTTCCCTTTCAGAAGGCCTGACTCTGAGACAAAAGAACACTTATTAGTACTTGTCTATTGCACGCCCATAGGATAACCTTTACACTCTATTATGTACACTGTAGCTTTTGTCTCTTAAAATGTTTTACGATAGACATTGATGGCGATGTAATAGCGTTACTACAAACAGAAAACTAATAAACTTAGGAAGATACATTTTTTACGATGAAATAATCAGGGTAAGAAAATACGAAAAGACTCTCACGTTTTACGTATGCTCCAAGTTTATTTATCAAGGCCTTCGCGTCGGCGTTAAAGCCTTCCGCTTTTTGACGTATGATAGTAGAATCTGAAAGAGTTGGTATTAACAAGCTAAATCATTATTGACACATATACTGCAGACCTAAGAAAAAGATCAATCCCCATAAAAAAAGCCTAAAATCACGTCAAAAATAAGCCGAAGCCTACACCTCTGCTTGAAGACTAACAATTGTACTCACCAAGGCTCCTTTTACGTGCAGCACTTCCTTGGAAAAAGCAGACCAAGAGCACACATGTGAGAGCTAAATACAGCTTCATGGCAGACTCCTGCGTGTAGCCGAACCGCTTCCGACCGCTAACAGCTGATAGTCTGTGTCTGAAATCGGTCCGGGATGACGACTTGGCTACAACTGCACTAACATGCAGCTGACACCAGACTAAAAAGTCTGCTTCTTTTGCAATATTCTCAAAGTAGGTGTTCCTGGATATTAAGTGCTGTTATGATAGATTGATAACAGTCAAGGTAGCAAAGCTGCTACTTATTAATAGGATAAAAAGCGAACTGCTAACAGGATAAAAAGCCACATTGTCCATGACACATCTAAATCCTGGCAACTAAGTCATCGGGCCTTATATCTCACTAGGGACGAAGAGGATAAATAAGTAACTAAGCAGTGCCAACAAAAGCTATAATTCCAGTCGCTTATGCCTGGTGACATGGAAAAGACCAACTGTCAGTTATGATAGACGTAGGAAGCAATTATTATTTGCTTTAGATAGTAGGTCGAAGGACAATGCCCTGTATCAGACGTCTGTCGCCATGGTAACCGGTGCTGCAGACAACCTGTGGTGTTGGGTTACATTTTGTAGCAGGACAGAGTTGGAGGGGCTGGTCACCATATACATGTTTATGGATGTGTTTGAGTAAGAATAAACAGAGCAGTAGTTTGTTAGGCTAGCTATAGACCATGTGAAGGTAAACATTATGCGCATTAGCTTTGCAAATGTTACCTTTCTAGTTAGTCTTCTAATCCAGAACGTTGGAATATAACATAAAAATTAAAGAGTTTAAGAAGATGCAGGTTATGTCAACGCGCAATTTGATAGATAGGTGCTAATAGCGTCACATTTACATGTGGTAGTGCAGGATTTGTGTCACAGGTCATTATAATTAGAGGTTGCTACTTGCGACAAACTGAGTGCTGCTCAACCTAGATTTGAAAAGAACAAGTCAGGCAAACGTAACTTTCTGTGACAAACCATGTTTTTCCAATTATCTCTATTATCTGCGGGCGTCATTCTCAAAACATTTCATATAAAAGTAAGATCACCAGATTCGAAGAAAAAGACAGTAAAACGTATCAATATATTGTTATCGCAACAACATGTATATTTCAATGAGTTACATTTGTCAAATAAGTGTACATGTACACCGTATTGATAACATTGTACAACAATGATATACGTTGAAGGAAACATACAATGTCTTTCAACATTCTAGTCCAAAAGTCACAACCATAACAATCGGATCGGTAGCTTATAATAACACATATTTCCAATTTCAAGACGACATCATAACTTTTTTCAATGGTACTAATTATGTTGTCAAAATGGGCATAATCTATGCGTAGATTAATACAACGCAGAATGAGCTACTTTCCTAGGAAAACTGATTGTCAAATGTCACAACTTGATAAGGTCTTCTCAGCATTGCAAGTGGCCTGCGTAAAAGTCAGTTCTTCTTATACTACAACTACATTATATACTTTCGACAATTTCCTCAGTTTACCCCATTCAAGGACAGTTCATAAGGAATTGCCGTCCTAGCACAGATTTCAAATGAGCATAGTCTAAGTAGAGTAGAATAAAGCAACGCAGAATGAGCTACTTTCCTCGTGAAGCTGATTGTCAAATGTCACAACTACATGTACCTTCGACAATATCTGCTCGGTTAAGGGGCCGTCACATTGTGCGAAAATCGATCGGCTGACGAGTCGGCGAGCTCTAAATGACAGTTACGGAAGTGGTACACCCGGTGTTTCGTCGAGCATCGCGCGAATTTTAGGGATCGCCGGCAATTTTTAGGAGTCGGCCGAAGCTCGCTGACACGAGAAACGTGTTCTAGTCGCCAAATTTTTGAGGTCATAGATGTATTCCCAAGCGATCGCCCGAGCCTCGCTCCATGTGACGGAGACGATTTTCAAGCCAAAAATACGCGCACTCCTCGGCAGATCTAAAATCGGGCGACCTTTCGGCGATCAACAAATACGGCCGAAGCTCGTCGACAATGTGACGCAGGCATTAACCCCATTCAAGGACAGTACATTGTTCATTGTTCTTTGTTGATCGGTCTTGCAAGGACTACTTGGAAAGGTCAGTTAGTTATAAAGGTCAGTTAGTCAGCCATCTCTTCACAGTCCCAGTAGGTGTCCAAGCCAGAAAGTCTAATTGCTGGCCCTGTTGGTACCTGAGGTAGACATTGCTTGGCCGAAAAGTGCGTTGAGTACAACAGGCCCGGTGGTTTTCAGAATCATATTCATATTCGCCGTTTTTCGTCGCCAGCGAATATCAGGAATGAGGTCGACGTCGGCCGCAGGCACTTTGCTGTTAAGCAGAGGAAAGAATAAAAGAAGCACAGTTAGCCGAGGAGTATTTTTCACTTGCTTTTCAAAACTGACCTTTCTTTTACGGAAGGGAACATATATTGTGATCTTTGCACAGTTTCAATAGTCATACAGGTTTACGCTCATAGCCAATACAGTCATTCTTACAGAAACACAATACGTACGATATCATAACTATACATAAGCAACAAAAGATATCCTCACCATAACCTCTGCCGTCCTTTGCCAAATTAAAATATTCTTATTATCACGATCAGAAATAAAACCGCACAAGCAAGAGCCCCCGGGTTGGGAACCTTCACTCCTAAGCTGGCGGCTCTACGTTCAAACATAAAGAGCTTCATGCGAGTTTTCCTCTTGCGGGTACTGCGGGCCATGTCTACATACAGGACAGTGATCATAATGAAATAATTGACAGTCGGCTGAAATTTATAGAAAGTATTGGCCACGCCCACTTTAGCGGTTGACCAATCAGATACGTCCTGATGAATGACATCCGAATTTATAAAGCCTTCTCAGAAATAAGAAAGGGGTTGTCAGGCGTTCCGAGTGCTCCAAGAGGTCACGAGTTCGAATCCTGCCATGCCACCGATCGTGTGCCCGTGGGAAAGGCACTTTACACGACTTTTCTGACTTAACTCAGGTGAAAATGAGTATTGTCTATTGTTTTCTGCGTCGGTGGCGGCATAAAAGTAAGTTGAAAAAAACTTGAGTGGGCTTATAAGTTAATGATTTCCAAGAAGATCGCTGGATGTTCTTCCCTCGCGGGTTCTTTAGTAAAACCTATCATGTATGATGTTTGTTTTTTGTCAGCAACGCAGGTGGGCGTGGTTTGTGACATCTACAATCTCTGGTTGAGTGATTCCTTTGCTGTGTTCACACCTCGAACGCGCACAAAAGAGCGGCAGCTACAATGAGTGATCGTGCTGGTTTCACTGGTGGTGCCAACGCCAAGAGAGCCATCCCATGTACACTTGCTTTGGGGGTGCTGCTGATTTGGTGGGGTCTGGTAGTGTGTGTCGCAATACTGACAACTGTGTAAGGGCAAGATTTTCGTGGTAAGACTGTTGTTGTTTTCCGTGATTTCAAATGAGAGTATTTAGGTCAGTTGTTACGTGTTCAAAACAGCAAAAGTCTAGCTGCCTTCTGTCAGTAATGTCTTCTAATCCAAAACGTTGGAATATAACATAACATTTCTTATGGAAATTGACTTTAAGAAGGTTCAAGCCATGTTAACTCGTAAGTTGTGATAGATTGAAGTTACCTAATAGGTGGTAATAGGGCCACACATGCATAATAACATATAAGTGGTAGTGCAGGACTTGCTTCACTCTTCATTATGATGAGAGGTTACTACTTGTGAAAATGTAATGTGCTGATTATCCTAGGTTTCAAAAGATCAAGTCAGGCAAACGTAATCTTCTGTAACGATCTCTTACATTGTTATGTAAGCGCATCTACCAATCTTGTTTAGTGGCGCACACTTCCTAGTATAAAGAAATTCAATTCAACTCAATTACTTGTGGCAATTAACGAGATTTGAAAAGGCAAATCAAACTGATCAAACAAATCAATCTCCTGTTCAGACGTCACATATGTACCAATTATAGCCTTAGGTGATTCATTATCTTGTGTAATTGCCCCTTCCTAGTATAGTGTTACAACAAGCTTTCTTATTTCCAAGTAGCCTTTGTAATTTCGGACGTCATTGACCAGGACGCTCTGATTGGTCAACCTAAAGTGGGCGTGGCCAGTACGTTTAGACGACTGTCAATTGAAGCTTCATTATGATATATGTAACTGCCCGCGTGTGTAGTCATGGCGGCCCAGAAGACAGTTGGTGACAAGATCTCTGCGTTTGTACGTAGCGCCACCAGCTCTAAGGTGAAGGATCCCAGCCTGTTGGCTCTTGCTACGGGACTGGGGACGCTGGCCGTCATATTCTTCGTGCTTTTATCATGAGGCAAACGACGGCAGAATTTATGGTGAGGATATCATTTGTTGCTTACTTTAAATATGGCTGTGATGTCGTACGCATTCTACCGTACGCATTCTGTGTCTGTAAGAATGACTGTATTGGATATGACGCAAACCTATCGTAGAGTGGAGCTCCCTGCCACCAAGTACAATAGGGGCATCATCACTAGATAGTTTTAAGCAATGTTTAGAGTTAGACGTTCAAAGGTTAATAGGTGTGACAAATTGTTCGGTGTATTGTAGCCAGCTGCCGCCACACCGCGTGCCTGCGAAGCTGGTGTGTTACGCCGAGGGGCGGATATACCGGCTATACAGATACAGATACAGAAACCTACATGGTCATTGAAACTGTGCAAAGATCACTATATGTTGTCTGTTGACCTAGAAAAATGGTCAGCAGCCCTTTGTAGCAAGTGAAAAATACCCCTCGGCTAACTGTCTTCTTCCTTTTTTCTTTTCTCTGTTGGGCAGCAAAGTGCCGCGACCGCCGTCGATCCCATTCCTGATATTCGCTCGTGAAGGAATTTGTGAATATGAATATGATTCAGAAAACCACCGGGCCTGGTGTACTCAGTGCACTTTCTCCGGCGGCCAAGCTAAGTATAAATCACCAGGTGTCAAAACAACAAGAAATCAGACTCTGTTTCTGGCTTTGACTACTGCCGTACCGGAACTGTGAAGAGATGGCTTATCTACATCCACCCGTTCTAGCGAGTCATTGCTAGATTAAGCAACATTCTTCAAGAACAAAGAACACTTCCTGTATGTACTGACCGTAACTGGGGTTAACCCTAGCCTTAAATGTTTCCATTGTGGAAGGTACATGTAGTTGGGACATTTGACAATCATCTTCATTTGGAAAGTAGGTCATTCTGCGTTGTTTTTATTCTGCGCTAGACTATGCTCATTTTGACACCATGATCAGAACCGTTGACAGAAAGTATAATAATGTCGTATTGAAATTGGAGGTGTGTGTGTTAAGCCACTATTTGTTACAGTTGTGAGTCGTGACTTTGTACTAAAACGTGAAAAGACATTGTATATTTCCTTCAATGTATATCATTTAATTGTTTGTACAATATTATCAATACAAGTACACGTATTTGGCAAATGTAACTCATTGAAATGTTCTTGCCATAACAATATAATGCTGCGTTTGCTCTCTTTCTCTTCGAATCTGGCGATCTTACTTTTACATGGAAAGTTTGAAAATGACGCCCGCAGGCGACTGGCGCTTACGGTAAGATAACATTGGGAGGGGTTTAGAATAACATGGACACATACTGTAGTGGATATATCTGCATGAACTTCAAGCAGCTTTATTGTCATGGATACATCTGTATCTCAACATCGGATCTAGCTCTCCAAACGGATTTACAGTTTACAGTTGGCACTAAGCACTGTACGTTACTGAACGTGGCAATGGATAAACATAGAACTTTATTGCACGACAATTGTACATGGTACAATGTGTGGCAAAAGAAAAAAAACTAACGAACATAGTACATGTGAAACTGCAGACGAAAAAGTGATGATGATGGTGCACCAAAAGTACTTGATGAAATCCGAAGTCACTACGAATGAGGGAAGTGACTATGAATGAAACGGAACTGCAGTCATATTGTCCTAATTGCGTTGATGTCTCTTGTGATGGAAATGCGGATGGCATGTGACTTTCCATGATGCCTTTTCCAGGAGCAAGTGATTTTTTCCTCCTGAAAAACATAACAACGTAAACAGGTGTTTGTTGGTGTAGCAATATGTGCAGCACTGTCTGTGCGTTTTCCAGTTCAATAGATGGTATGTAGAGTGTGTACAATTACTAGACAATGCCTCCTCTGGAGACCTTCTTACACTAGAACGCATCATCTTAGTAATTAACCTCTAGGGAATCAGTCGCAGTTGGCAAAATGGGCAGAAAATTTCCGACCATTTTCCATATCAATGCATGTGAAGTGTTCACAATTACTAGACAAAGAACCCCTCTGGAATTCTTCTTACACAACAACGCACCTTCGTAGTACTAGATTGATCTCTTGGGAATCGGTCACAGTTGGCAACCGAAGAATACATACTAACAACGGGGGCTTACGAAGCATCATTGAAAGATTACGCAACATATTTAGAAAGAAAGCATACAAATCACACCCACCTTTGCTGCTTCAGCGGATTACAAATAACCCATGGCAAGCATGAAGATGCCCGCAACCATGGCCATCCCCAATAACAACGCAAAGAACTGTCGCATCGCTGGCTCAAAAGTTTTAACGGTTTGTACAACAAGCTGACTGGTTGGACTGTGTCGCAACAGGTCTGTTTGTTATGAATGGTCAGAGTAGCTGATGGAATTCAGGTCATCCTGCAAGATGCCTTAGGGAAGTAAGAAGAACTGAATATATCTTTGTCATGAAATGCTGTTTTATATTGCGTTAATTTTCATACTCGAACGTTCAGGTAAAATACACCCTATGTGAAACTTGGATCAGTGGTTGACTTGCCTCTAACGTGAACTGAGGATTTTGAGTAAAGAGGTCAGGGTAAACTGATTTATATGCATGATTCGATGGGGTCAAAGGTTAGAATTGTTTACACGGACATTCTAGTAGGTCATTTGGTTTGGGAATTTTTTTTTCTCTTATCGATTCCTAGATAGCCAGATACGAGAAAATTCAGGGCACGCCTATCTGAGGTAGGCATGGAAACGATTTGGCAGTGGCCATTTCAGAAGTGGGTAAATGTGCTATCAGGTACAGACTAGCCCACATTTAGTTCAACTCAACTTTACGATTGGTAGTTCCAAAAATGAATAAATACCTTAGCCTTAGGAACCAATATGTGCTTTAAGTGAAACTTTTATTCTTTTTACATTTAATGTAAAAGCTCTACTGACAATTTTGGAAGAGAACAAATATGCATACAACAAAGCGATGATGGACAAAGATGTTTTCAGAAAGCCTTGAACTAGGTGCTAACTGTGTGATGGACGGTTCATGGTACTCAACGTTACAGCTGTCATGACAAGGAGTTAATATTAGACAAATATATTAAACCATCGCATGTAACGAACAACAGAAGTGAGCCTTACAATACACTAAAAAGGGATAGTATAGACACATGACATCACAGGAGAGGGCCGCCATCTTGAACTGCAGACGACAAAACATGACACCCAAGATGGCGACGTAAACAAAATCACGTGACCTAGAACAAGCCAAACGAGCTGAAGTGGACGTTTTAGATTCTGATTATTCTCTTTTGATTATCAATTCATTCATCTATAAGCTTCGCAAACTGCCTGAAGCTACTTAAGCAAATTACAGGACACGAAGGCACACTCCTCGAAAAGAATTTAAAGTCAAATGAGAACGCTAAATTGCTATGTTTCTCAGGAATGATACTGTAATGAAACAATAGAAATTGTATTTAAGACGTACTAGCTTTAGCCTTTTTTTCCTTCTTCTTTGCCTTCAGGGCAGCCACTAGTTTCTGCTCATTCTTGATTTTATCTTTCTCCTCCTGTAACACAGACCCTGCGTTTGTATCTTTCTTACTACTTTCTCCCTTCTTTTTCTTCTTTGCCTTTATTTCGTCCACTAATGCCTGCTCGCTCTTGACTTTCTCGTCCTGTTCCAACAGTGCGCGCCCTACATTCGGGTCTTCCCTCTGTGCGTCTCTAAACTCCATCGCCTCCCGCACTTCCCTCACCAGTTCCAGCCTCTCTACGTTGTCCAGGGCGCGAAGAAGTTCGACGATGCGGTGGGGAAGGTCTGCAGAAGGAATGAGTGAAGTTAATAAAATTAGGATTAACAAGAAATTTGCACTTTTAGACTTCCTTAATTCCATCATGTCGGTTTCTGCTGGCTCCCGGCCAGATTCTGAGACATTTCACCTCATGTTATTCTGCCTGTCAATCCTCCCCCGCCCACGTGCTGTCAACATACTCTGTATGGACAAACAGATACACACAACTCAGCTACCCAAAACAATATTCCCCCTCCTGAAGTTGCATTTTAATGTAATGTTTATTAATGTATACTATTACCACTATTACTAATGTTAATGTTTATCTTGAATACTCAATGCACAGGTGTATTATGAGACAAACGTTTGCTGCCAGGAGTTAAAGAAAATTGAAAATCCGATCACAATACTTACTTTCCTTCAAAATGGACGGAGAGTAGACAACCCTTGTTAAATACTCCTCAAACGCCGCGTCTGGTACCCCAGGCTCTGAAATATGTGTAATATTGAACATGCTATGTCACTCTAATATCTCAGAATAATAGACCTTACAATACAGTTCAATGCAGTACAGTGCTGTACAGTGTAATACCATATCACAGCAGAATATATAAAGAAAACTAGTACTGTGTACTGGATTAATTTACGTCTCTGGCAACATCTTACTCAAGTTTTTATCATTAATCAGAAATCCTCCCAAGTTATAAATTGACGGAAACTCACTCCAATGTTTCTTGAACAGATCAAAGATGGCTTCTTGCTCCTTCTTTGTTAGCCTGTCCTGCACGAATGTGAACATTGGATCTGTAACAGAAACAGAGCACGGTGTTATTAATGATTTTAATGAATGAATAAATGAAGACCTTTAATTGTACATACATACCCACTGGGTTAAGTACAGGTCACAACAAGCAAATAGCTTGTATATACAAGTATACATTCACATGATCAAGCTAGCACCAGCGCTAGCACTCTAGTCTATGAGTAAATTCGACTTCTCCACGTTTTAATGTGGGAAATACAGTTGATATTCTACCAATATAAACTAAAGAGTTTTGTATATTCTAGTCTCTGTTATTTTGAGAGAATGAACCAAAGGCAAGCTCTGTGTGAACCTTAAACAACAGTGCAAAAAAATGAGATATCAACAAATAAAGTGAAAACATACAGTAGCATACCAAATGCACCGACATTGTAATATGTTAGTCTGTGTGTCAAATGTATGTGTGTCAAATAAATAGCCACATACTCTGTGGCTATTCATTTGACACAGAACGTTAATGATTCGGAAATCGTTTTGCTACATGACGAAAGACATGTAAGCCAGCAAATGTCTCCCAACAGTACAGCTTACCTGGAGTAACAAGTTCAATCAGCGTCAGCGTCACCAGAAAGACCCAAATCCAACGAGTCGCCATAACGGTTGTTTCTGGCCCCTTTACGTCGACGTCCTTTTAAGATTTTAACAGTTTCTCCTGTGTCAAAAACACCTTCAGTCTGCCTCGACTGTATCGTCTCTCTGAACCAGTTTTTCTGCTTTCGTTGCTCTTATGACGTTCTGTGACCTTCTTGGACTCATGTCTACAACGTAACAGGCCATATATGGGCATATGTGCTTACGTAGGCTCTTTTTATTTAAATGGGCGTTTTACGACTTAACTCTGTTTTTGCGTTAGTTGATATTTGAAGTGCCTATTTGTGATTGCGTAATTTCAAAAGAAAACAACAACAGTCGAAACAGCAATGCGCCACCGTCCAGATTGTACAAGAATTGCAACGTGCTGAATCCTGAAGAATGTTCGTAACCTGTTGAGCAGGTTTTCAATGGCGGCATAACCCGCCAAGCCCCAGGGATTTAGAACTGAGAGAAAAACAACAAATTTGCACATTTGGCGAAATGGTAGGCAGATCTACTCAAGGTAAAACCAGAAAATTTTCAAGTGTGTGAAACTAATCTTTGTTGGTTGAAATGTAACTGACAAAAAGCAAAGATGCGAGAACCACGCCACCAAACAACACTTGTTATTGTTCGGATCTGTCGGAGCATAAAGACACATAGCTAGCCTTTTAGTAATTGTATTTAACAGGCATCGCTCCCGGCTTGTTGCTTGTTGTACTAGAGTATACCACAAGGCGTCTCTCCTCACCGTAAGAAAAAAACCCTACCTGCCTTGCCTGAGGCTAGGGGTCTGAAAAATCCATTATCCGGATTTACCTTAAGCTTACTTTTCTCATCATCCAACTCTCTGTAAGATATAATCCCGTCTTCTTCTAACCAAGAAAACAAGAAGAATGCCTCCTTAAGGAAATAAAGCCTCAGGTCTTAAGGGTTACATAGGACTTGCAGAAAGTGACCTACAGGCCTTCCACATAGGTAATCAAGGTAGTGTATATAGTACCCTTGACTTTTCTTCAGGCTAGGCAGAACACGTGTTTATACAACTGTGAATCTATTTTTAAACATTGTTTGTGAAGTAGCGTGTTGTCAGTGGACTTACCTTACATAACCTGACAGCAGTATTGAAGCCACCGATTGCTAAAAGTCTTTATGAGTTCCAAACGTTTCTGAAAAAGGTACAAATAGTCCCATAGCCTTTTTGAGGCCGTATGGGCAGTGGGTTGTTAATCTACTGTGTCTAGGGCGGCGGGGCCCATCCCTTTCCTTCCACCGCCTTTTACCTCCCGAACCAAAGTCAGGTATCCATTTTACACCTGGATGGAGTGAAGACAGTGCCTTTCCCAAGGACACAACGTCTGACTATATATAGTAATGCCAGGAATCGAACCCCCAACCTCTCGATCTCATGTCCGCTCGATCGCCTAGCCACTCGACCATTGGACGCCCCGTTAGTTAACAATAACGTTAACTATTAGTAAACAGATCAAACGATATCACATTTTAATTCCTTGAAGTTTTATTCGTCCCGTTTAATTGTTTTAAATACGACAGTGAACTTGCATTGTCAGTCAGAGGAAACCAGCCTCAGTATAGTACCCTTACATACCTTATACATAAATTATACATCAGTCTGCCACCTTACGGCTCTGTATTAAACATAATTGCATTGTTAGATTTTGTAAGTGACAAATATCTAGCATTCCTTAGTATTACTAAATATAATTGCATTGGTAAAAAAAGGGAATGCCATTGCATTCGTTATATAAAAAACAAGCAACGTTTAACATCTAGTAATAATGCGTTTCATTGACAGTAGCAAAAAGGCCCTAATATATGATTTAAAACTAAAAAGACAGCTTTATATTGCCTACTGTGCATGTATGGTTTTGCAAAGACCTTTGAGAGTAGTAATTTTTAGTAATAGGTAAAAGACTGTTATAGCATGGCATCCGTAAAGTTACCCATAGGTCCGGAATGGCAAATGATAATGGTTAGACACATCATTGACCAGCAGTTACTGTTATGATTTTCATTGTCAAGACCTAAAACGGTTCTGAATCATGAAGTTGACAAGCCTCACCTACTATGGTTTTACCTGTATGATCGTGCAAAAAATGTGCATAACAGATAGTCTAACAGTAGATGCAAGATGTGGCAGTAGTATGAAAGTTAATCTGAGTTGGTAAATTAAATGTGGAAAAGTTAAACTGTTCTCCAACAAAAACAAAAACTGGACGCACCGGAGGTTTCGAAAATTGGACTCACCCAGTCTTCTTCTAGCCTGGGTACTATCCTGGTTAGTTTACGTCCGCTCCCACAGTCGCTGCGTATACCGACCAACCGGTAGCGACTGTGAGAGCGGACGTAAACTAACCAGGATGGTACCCAGGCTAGTCTTCTTCCTCAGATAGTTGAAGCCGAGACTGAGTGAGTATGTCGGAAATTTCGGTTCAGTTTTTTTTAGTTTGCAGCCTCCAGTGGAAAGTTCGGCCACTGCACTAAATCTACCAATAGTAGTAAATGCCAGTAAAGTCGGTTGATATTTACTTTGTAAACAGTATCGGACTTTACAATGGCAGTAAATAAGAGTCAAGTCCTGCAATTTCATCTACCAGCACTGTTAAGTCAAAATTATCGGACTTGACTTTTATTTACTACCGGTACTGTTTATAAAGTAAACATTACCCAGCTTTACTGGCATTTACTACCATTGATTTTCGTGCAGTGGGCGTTGATATAGTGGCTTAAGGTTTCCAAGCCTTGCCGCGCAGGTCAAATGGACAAGGGAAGGGACAAGGACAAGGTGAAAGGGACATGTACATTACATAAAATTGGTTTAAGGCTTCCAGGTCTTGTACTAGACAGCGATCGCTGGACGAATGTTCGAACCTAAAGCGACACAAAAATTGGGTTTGTGTGATCCTTGATTTCATTTTATAGACAACAAGACACCCATTCTTTCATTCTTTCATTCTTTACCAGTGAATTTTGTTAAGCGATCTTTATTTTTTTTTTTTTGGTCGCTCAGCGGACGCAGCGTCTATCTAGTGGAAAGGGGTGTTAAGCTGGTTTAAGGCTTCCAGGCCTTGCCGCGCAGGTCAGCCTGCCGCTGGGTGGCCTTCATGTGCTTCAGGTTGACCGACAGACCGGACAGCGCGTTGATCAGGGTCCGGATAAACTTCCGGGTGGTCTTCACGTAGTCCGTGTTCTCCACGTCAGGAACAGGGAGAGATGCGATCCCGAACTCCGATGCGCCCTCGTCTCCAGCGGTGTCGTGGTGGTGCCGGGTGCCCTGCATGGCCTGGCCTGGAAAGGGAGGGCATCTTTAGCCTCTACCAATTTTGACAAATGTACTCAATGCAAAGCCAAAAGACAACTTCTGGGCCAAAAGACCAGGCTTCAGAAGCGGCTGGAAAGAGTAGAAATTGGCCAAATAGACAGATAACATGCCAGGGGAGTTAGTCCGCTGAAGGAGTACAGTACATTCTGGAGCGACAAATGTACTCCTTTAGCGGACCAACTCCCCTGGCATATCATCTGTCTATTTCGCCAATTTCCGATCTTGCCGCTTCCAAAGCCTAGTACTAGTAGTCAGATAGACAAAAAAAAACTTCCCCACACTTTTGTAAAAGATGAACACGCCTTATGAACAGTCTTTGCACTAGAAATCCATTAATTGGCACCCTCTAAATCAAGGCATGGCTACTCACGACATTCGTTGATGATGTCTTGCGGCATGTCTTTCCAGCGACCATCTTTCACTTCGGACAGGATAGCCCTGCATGCTACGAAAGGAAACGGAAATATCTCGTGTTGGATATTTATTTTGAACACAGTGCATTTTCATGAAAAAGGAAATGGTCATTCTAAACACTGCAAATATAAGTACAACTAGAAACGTATTGACATAAATAAAGACATTGTCATATTAAGGAAAGCATGTTATTTAAACTAACATATGAGCTTCATTAACCTTATACATTTAGCAACAAATTGAGAAGTACGTCAATGAAGGTTAGACATCCAGGTAAAGAGATATACAAGAAAACAGTTACTCAAGCAACTAGATAGATTTTGAAAACTGTCAAACGTTTCAAGTAGCATCCACTACTTTTCGTCAGTGACTGAGTAACTCTTTTCTTGTAAATTGAAAGGTAATGCCCAAAGTTGGTTTCATATTTTCACTGTAACCTCCTTGGTATTTGATTAGCTGTCGAAAAGCGAAAAAAGGAGCTAAACTGGCTATCAATACTAGAAAGCAAAGACACCAATGAAACACAAGTCTAACTTGCTAGCCTCACTCTACACGAGTCGTTACACACATGTTCGTGCCAGAGCTAACTGTGGTTTCCTGTTTTACCCTAAACTGATTGCGCGAACACGCCTGCAGCGAGTCATGGCGGAGGAATGACTTTCCGCTGTGATTCATTGGTGTGACGGCCAAATCCCCGGTCACAAACAGTGTAGGATCCACTTACTATCGTGTTTCTTTTTCCCACGACAATCGTGCCGTAGGTCGTAGATTTGAGACGAAACGCGTGAAACATGTACAGTCAAACCTGTACTAGTGACCACCCCTACATGTTTTTGTACATAAGGACCACCTGGCCAATTTGACCACTGTTTGGTGGTCCCTTAGATAATTTTTCCCATTGACACAAGCAATAAGAATCCTGTCTATAGTGACCACCTGTCCACATAGACCAGATTTTATCGGTCCCCCGAGTGCTCTTCTTGTGCAGGTTTGACTGTAGTTAGAAAATTAAACTATGGTATCCGCCTTTTCTTCTTAAACCTGCGACGTACGGCACGGCCGCCGCGGGAAAAAAAAGAACAATCGCAGGTGCATTGTAGAATTCGTGTGGGTGGCAGCTAAGCTATGCCCGGCATTAACCTTTCACATGGTTTTAGAATGCCAGAAGGCGGTCGTCTCTGCTTCTTGGGAACATTTTAGATCTATGTAGCAGTCCACATCTGTACCCCACCATTCTCTGAACATGTTCGCGATACTAGTGCAGGGTACTACTTAAATTTATACCATTTCAAAATACGTTTTAAACCGCTTTTATACAAACGTATTTTGAAATGGTATGGATTTAAGTAGTACCCTACACTTCATCATTTATGGGAGTATCTCAAAAGTAAGTACTCTTCAAATAGCTATAGTAACAGTGAGAACTGTATGAGTATCAGTAACGAAAACCCATGGCAGGGACATACAAAAAGAACATGAGCTGTGAAACATATCTCCCACGCGCCATGGCATTGTTCCAGCAAAAACAGTCTCTACATTCGTGTTCT
Source organism: Branchiostoma floridae x Branchiostoma japonicum (assembly GCA_013266295.2). Lineage (NCBI taxonomy): Eukaryota > Metazoa > Chordata > Leptocardii > Amphioxiformes > Branchiostomatidae > Branchiostoma > Branchiostoma floridae x Branchiostoma japonicum. The sequence goes on along the minus strand of CM023826.1, from coordinate 2,305,981 downwards.
CGACATTGCGATTCCCTAAGATATGAAACTGCTAGAGTTGCACATTTGATTGCTACAAAATTAGATTCAAAGCAGAACACAAATTAAAAGCTTTGCCATGGTCAGAGAATTCAGATAATCGGCTGAAATTTGTTAGAGAGACCTCGAGCAGTGTGAAATACTATTTACATTAAACAACGCCTCAGCTATTTCAACCATGCGCTAGTGTACAGGCCACAAGGCCGTACAGCGGTGTTATGTAATTATGTCCGAAAACAGATTAATTAGTGTTTGTAACAGCAGCGAAAGTAATAAATCAACACATGTCACAACATACTGATACATTCTAGAAGTCTTGGGTGAAACGAAATGTGAAGATCAGGACACAGCCAACCACGAAACTGAACAATTCCCTTACAATGTCCTCATGTACTGTACTGCAGTTAAAATGTATCATAATAGCTCCTGCATGTACAAGGTGTCACTGAAAGAGCAAGTTATATCTTAAAGATAAAATAATGACCGAGGTAATGGCTGTGGGCAATGAGTGAAACCTACCCGCTCGTTTGGGCCTGGCCTGCACGCGGCACACCGCAGCCACCAGTGTCAGCAACAACAGCGCAACTCTCATCTTCGGCTCAACCTTCACACACTCTCAGAAGGATTTCGCGCCAAGGAAGTTGTTAGCAGAAGAAAGACGCCTCGTTACAAGCAGATGCCTTGCCGTTGTGTTTCCCGTATTGTGGGTGTAAGCCAGGTCCCTGGGACTGATACGACACGAGATAAGATAAAATCTTCGCTCCAGGCGTTTTTAGAGTTTGGAAAACAGCCCTATCCACTGACGCGGGGAGACCTTTCGTGCCAGCAAACCTTTCACAGCGAATAAGTCCGAGATGTTGTAACTCCCTCCGCCATACCGGGTGTGGGTGTTCACGCGTTCTTCACGTGAACAACAAATCAAGCAGAAACATTGAAAATCGAGCCGCCAAAAGATCATTCTGGAAACAGTGTGTGGTTGCAGTTCAGGGCATTGTCGCTGTGGGTATTCGCGTAAAAACTAAAGGCCAGGCTTCAGAAGCGGACGGAAAGAGTAGAAATTGGCCGAATAGACAGATAACATGCCAGGGGAGTTGGTCGGCTAAAGAGTTCAGTTTGTCGCTCCTGAACTGTACTCTTTCCAGTCGCTTCCTGAAGCCAGGTAGAGGCTATTTTAAACTTAAGACAATATCTTTCTGTCACTTGGGCAGCATTGCAAATGATACATACCAACGACAATAATACTAGTGTGACCAACCTACTAGCGTGGCTGTCCTTCAAAAATTATCATGTTTACATGAGCATATCATATGTCCCTTCTATGTTTAACACATGGTTGAGCCGAACGTAATGATAGGGTCACACCTTTGACAGATCTTTAGTGTAATCTGTAATGACAGGCCTATCAATTAGAACCCATAAAGTGTTGTTTACACCAGGCTCAGCCAGGTGTGTTATATGCTTGTATTGGAGGGTATGAAGCGGTAAATTTAAAACCTTTGCATCTGACATTTTTCACTGTTTAATCTATTGACTGTGTTGGTCTTGTGAGTTCTGCATTGTTACCAGAGGGTTAGGGAGAAGAGATGCTGTTACAGTCTGAGTCATGTAACCCGTAACCTTCGAGTGGTTTGGGGGCACACCTTAAAGTGGCCTTAGGGTCTTGTTACGTGATAACCAATAGGTAACAAAATATCCAGTTCAATATCTTAATGTCCAGTCAGTCTAACTTTGCAAAGACATACAGGTTGCAGAAATACCATCCAGGTGACCATGTTTTATTTTTCAAGCGATGCTCTTTATTCAGTTTAAAACTACTTTGGCTTACAATCGGCAAAACTAAAGCATCATAATCTGCATAAATGTAACATTGCAGCCAAATGCAAAGTATTCAAGCTTGTAAACATATTACTAAATCCCATATTAACGTGACAAATGCATGGCAGCATGCTCTAGCTATGTGGTGAACCTACGACATTAAACACACTTGTAAGCCATAAAACTCTAAAACTTTGCCCCTGACACTAACACCATAACAGATGAAGAAACTACCAACCATCAAATTCCTTAACATAACTACTAATTGTCCTGAGCGAGCTATCTATCATCAAATTCCTCAATTCTAACTACACAACATTCCTTCTTAGTCTTTGCCCTAAGCTCTGGCTGCAACTGGTTAGCATGTAATATTCTCATTCTGTGCTGCTAGCAAATGTCTCCTAGCATATGCACTGTTGCCTACAGCATGCTATAATTATTCTTCATGTATGCAGCTTTCTTCATTCTGAAGCAGGTTTCAACTGTTATTTCCAACACATGAGAAATGTTAGGACCCAGATTTTCGACAAAACAGCTCTTAGTAAGTCTACGGTACAATGACAAAGACTGGTGCTATTCACTGGCACCACAGACCATTTTTGTGTCAAGAATTTTGTTAAGAATTACAGCTAAATCCTGCTTCAGAATGATTTGTACCAAGAACACAGATGATACTTCATCCAAGCTAAGCATCCTCTACTTGATGTTAGCAAATATCTGATGAGCCTTACAGCTAAGCGTCCTTCATGGTTTCCACTCCTGTATTTTCAGCTTCTTGTCATAGCGGTCCAGTCTGTCTGCCAGAGCCTCCATGTTCTTGGCCGTGTCTCTCACGAACTGCTCCACCGCCAGCACCAAGTCATCTTCGGGCTTACCCTTACCCTTGTCGATGAAGTCTGAAGTGATTGAGAAGAAAACACAGGTTGCTCAATGACACGGATGATATTTTCTATTACATATCAAATAGACACACAAATCTATCTTTATCTACCGCCTCAGGAATTCACTTTTCTAGGAAACCCATCTTATTATTGCCTTGTCATGCACAAACAAGATATGAAAAATTGCAGCTTCATGCTCATATGACAGCAAGTAGTATTGAGCATAAGACACTGCACCTTTTCATGATACCTAAATCAACTGCAGTTAGAAACAAAGAACTGAAATAAGAACAACAAGATGCAGTTTTAAACATGATGATGCATGTTCCTATGCACACGATCACATCATCCAGTATCAAAAGGTTCGGTTGACCCTACCGAGTTTGTCCCCTCTGGTATCTTCCTCATGATCAGGCTCAACCTCCCGGGCCTCCTCCTCGTCTTCTCCACCTTCCTCCTCAGCTGCTCCCCTCGTGTCTTCTTCTTCCTCCTCTTCTTCCTCTCTTTCTTCTTCTGTAGAGAGTAGATACATCGGCTTTCAACAACCTGAACCTGGACTACCCACTGCTACTTATTATGATGCAAAACGAATCAAGCAACTGGATGAATTCTCTATAAATAGTCGTTTCAGATAGCCTTAACTGTCTTTCATCAGCGACCGTGACTGCAACTGGCTGTCTGCATGTCCTATAACACTACTTGTCATTTGCTTGTCTTTATAGCCATGCTAGTGTATGAGTAGCTGGCACACTTCCAAACAAAAAAGGTAAGAACACTCCTTTGAGAAAATAGGTGATGCATCTTACCAGCCACTTCACGAGACTCTTTCTCATCCTCCTCATCTTCATCTTCGGCTGTTCCCCTGGTGTCTTCCTTCTCATCCTCCTCATCTTCATCTTCAGCTGTTCCTCTGGTATCTTCCTTCTCATCCTCCTCATCTTCCTCATCAGCTGTTCCTCTGGTGTCTTCTTTCTCATCCTCCCCATCTTCATCTTCAGCTGTTCCTCTGGTGTCTTCCTTCTCATCCTCCTCATCTTCATCTTCAGCTGTTCCTCTGGTGTCTTCCTTCTCATCCTCTTCATCTTCCTCATCAGCTGTTCCTCTGGTGTCTTCCTTCTCATCTTCTCCATCTTCAGCTGTTCCCCTGGTGTCTTCCTTCTCATCTTCCCCATCTTCATCTTCAGCTGTTCCTGTGGTGTCTTCCTTCTCATGTTCACAGTTTTCCCCGAAGATCTCAGGATGAACCCTCTTGAACATCCCGTTATCACACAGGGCTGTAGTCGTACATTAGAAATAAAACATAAAGATGATATAACACAATTATTAATCCTGTTTATGAATTCTCCAAGGGAGAGAGAAATCCATGCTAATGTAAAAGAAGACCAAATGATTCTAGCATTTGCTACTCGAAACAACGACACAATTAAACACGAAACAGGGAGACAATTAAATTGACGTAGAATTGTGTCCACTGAAAATCGTTTACTTTAACATTTAGAATATTGACCACTTATAGATTCAAGTCGTCTCCTTTCCCATTGGAAAGACTTTTTAGGCAACTGTGTTGTTAATTGCAAAACCTTATGTGACATAGATCAGCTGCAGAGCCATTTAAAGTTTGGAACATCATTGGTAAGGTCAGTACGGTTCTCTTACCGCACGCTTTCACGAGCTGATCCTCCCTGAAGCTGTACAGGAGGTTCTCCCATCCCGCAGGGTTGAAGCAGATGGGGGGAAATCCTGTAAACATTTAGGGGTTCAAACAATGTTACATCAGTTGATAGTTTCATCAGGATTGTAAACCAAGGAAAGGAAGAACTCGAACATTTATGCACTGTCACAACATCTTGTAGTTTTATAGCACGAATAGTGATGGCTTACCCCCTTTGCCGTAGCCACAATGCTCCACGAACAGTTCCATGTGCATCTTCAGGAATTCGTCATCATTGCAGAGACCTGCAACAATTCAAATGCCAGTCATATCTTTAAAACTTTAAGAAGCAGCAAAGTCTTACGTGATTACTACGAGTCAATGTCGTTGAAACTAAATGATACTCATATGTTGAATGTAAAGATATGTGATGTATTATGAATCCATTGTGATGATAACAACAACAACAACATCATCATAACTTAATCTGCAAGCAGATCCTATGGTGGCAAGGATGTACCCATATTGGCCAAAGGAGTGACCATTAGCCACTGAGTGGCCGTTAGCTAATGGTAACTCATTTGGCCAATGGTTACAGCCTTGCCACCGTAGGATCTGCTTGCAGATTAATATATAATAACTTACATGTAGGTTTTATGCTACATACCTCAGGTACAGTGAGTAACTATTGAGACTTCCTCCTCAGTTGAATTTTGAGTAACTTTTAAAATGTTTGTATCACTCTGTAAGTTTGAATATTTGGCATAGATTACTTATGTAAGGATCCTGATGAGGTGTCTTATTATGCTATTATACCTTAAGAAAATCCCTGATCTACTTAGAGAAAATACAAAGTTACTGACCACATGTCTCGATGGTATTCGCCTGGTTCTCTTCTTCCTGCAGCAGCGCGTCCCACACCAGGATGTTGTCGCAGTCAACTGTTCAAAAAGGTAAAGAACAAAGTTATTCGAGACACCCTTAGGCTTACATACATGTACAATACAATGTCCTGTACCTGTCAAAGTTCCCCATACCTCATAATGGAGATAATAGCTTGATTAAACAATCGCAGCAGTAAACATGACTTCAAACAACAATCACATGCAGTAGAAGATTAGATTATCATTCATTTCAAAATCAATTACCCATGGCAGCCTTGAGGTTAAATTGATAGACTCATGCACAAAGTGACTAGCTATAACATATTGAGTCAGATGCACTCCAAAAAAAATATTTGGACGTTGATAAACATTGATGCAGAGTTAAATATATATATCAAGCTAGTTCATTATGTTGTGTATAATTATATAAGAGCTACTTACTGTATCCGGACCCCCTGCTCTTCACGAGTTGTTTGGCCAGGTCCTTCAAGCCGTTATCATCTTTTACATCTTCCACGGCCCCATGCTTACTGAGAACTGTATAGAAACAGGTGGGGAGGGGGACGGCGATGGTAAATACGTCACGGTTATTGAATTCAGGTTACATCACAACAGTCGACTTTACTTGAGTTTTGCTGATGACATAGAAACTGGTCAAAAAGGGTGAGTTATTTATTTTCCAGAGGTCAGTTACAGTAAGTCGGCCGTAGACTCCTTGGTTCGCTTCAAAAATAGCAGGAATTGGCCAGATGGGGTGAATAGTTTTTCCCTAGAGTAGCTAGGCTGCCACAAATGTACACATGATGAGACGCCAATTTGTAACCCTTACAAATTGGCACCTCAAGCATGTACAAATTGCAACTTTATGGCAGGCTAACTCCTCTGTTCCCGCTATTTTTGCACTGGAGCATGTCAACGACCCCGCAGTACTGGTAGAAACCAGTATTACAGGATCGTTGATAGGCAACACCGCCCACAACTGAAGTAGTCATGCGTCAACAATTTCTTTCTGTTATTCTTATCTTTCAGTGAGGTATGCTAGTAGTCACGATTTTACATGACAAAGGCTCAGGCAGGCATGAATGTGGCAAAAGTTCTTGCGTGACATTTGTAAATCCATTGTGTTAACGCTTGGCCATGTAAGATAATGTCTGAACAAGCGACAATTGTTACATGCATATTTCGCTGGGCTACGAAGATAATGTGAAGAGTAAGTTTCTCCAGACGGAGTATAAGTTGTTACTGTTTGTTTCGGAGTCTAAGCAGCAGCCCCTTATGAATCCCTTGAGATATCAAGTCGAGATGAGCTTGGATATCTAGTCATTAACGTTAACGTTTGATTCTTAAACATTTACTATATTTTTATTATTAGGGGAGTTAATTGCACTGTACATGTGTACGTGTGGCCTTGTTGGATACCAGGTCGACTCATGATGTTATTCAACCTACATATTCTCATGATATTTGTTCCAATACAACGTCCATATAGAATGTGCATCTTATCAAAGATATCTAAGTTGACTAGAAGTTCTCTTGATGTTATAACAAGCTGTAAGAAGTTATCACAGTATGTAAATGTACATGGGGTCTTAACCCAATGTACATTTACATACTAGCAACTTAGTCGCGTATCACCAGATACTATCTGGAGCAGCTCAAAGTCAGTTGCTGTTTTACTTGGAATCATTGTACACTTTCCAAGACTATATAAGCGGGTTGTTATAACAAACTTTAGCATAGAGTTAATAAATCGGTTTAGAAAAATCAGATTTCTTCGTGAGCCCCCCTCCCCACAATTAGCATATCCAACCAAGTGTATCGGCTACTTACGTGACTTGGAAGTTACCGTGTACACCTCAAGTAGTAGCAAGGCAAGGATCGGCGCTACTTTCTTCATGCTGTCCGATCTCCTTGGACGTTCAGCAAAGAAAAGTACGCCTTTACAGCGCAGAATTCAGTCGGAACACTCTGTCGTACCGTGGGATAATTCTGCACTGAACACCTGCTGATCTAACGTCAGCACGAAGTTGCCCGACCGGTTTTTTGTTGTAATCATGGCACACCTAGATTTGTGCACTATGGGATGCTTGAATAAATAGCTCCTCATTATCAGTCCGTCAGAAATAAGTTTTGACTTACAAGTAACTTTAGATTGTTGTATTTCCACATCATTTGACGAATAGTGATTACTTGAGATATTAGACTTTTAAAGTTTTTTAAAGTATTTTGAAGTGATTTATAGTAGTAATGTGTGTCAACGTGATATTTATGGGTTTGCATGATGGGTCTTTTAGAGTCTGGTTTTTTTCAATGTCCTGCAGATTTGACAGACTCCGCTAGTGGTCAGTGTTGTTCTGCAGTATTTTACCAAAAACTGTTTCTTATATATACCCGGCCCCAAGGCATAATTTCATTCTAGCCCACGCACGCGTCTCTGACAATATCTGAACAACATAATTGAAGGCAAGCATTTGGCAAACGAATCCTGTCGAGTATTCATGTTCAGAAGTCTACTAGAATTGCTTTAACAGCTTGTATGTTAGACGAACAAACTCCAGGATGATGATACTAGGGTTCATGTCTTTAGTATGAGGGGCATCGCTACTCATATCGACACGTGTGTTGGGTTCTTTACTGTTCGGGGTTAGATGCCTGAGCACGATGGTCAAATTTGGGCCTAAGTGTCCCAATTTTCTTTTGAACCCGAATCGTGTTCGATCTGACATAATTCGAACCGAACTCGTGTTCCATTGCAATTCCTCCGAATTCGGCTATCCTTAACATTATTGACATGAAACAGAACACCACAGAAGGACTGTCAGTCTTGTACAAACAGTGACTTTAATCACAGTTCACCGAACAGACACGGATGCGTTTCACAGTACATTGCGTAAAGGCGCTATATGGCGGTGGTGTGGCTACATCGATGTACCAATGCCATGGTAGGCATCTGCAATTGCAACTACGTGGATGATACAAAATCCTGTGATCCGCAAAACAAAAGACTTACATCTTGAAAACAATTCATAGATTTTGAAACGGCTCTTTACTAAGATAAAGTCTCTTGCCTCATGTGGATCGTCACTATGTATTATGTTATCATAAAGGAACATGTATTCGCCAGTGGATGGAAACATTGCCATAAAAACATATAAATCTAGTGCACACTGCTCCTTGTGTACAGGAGGCTTCTTGTGTACTTGAATGTAGAGCAAAGATATACAATGTGATTTTCCAGCCCAGAATCACTTTGATATTTGTAAACATCTCTTTGTATGCAGTATCAATGGCTAGTATGGATAGTGGTCCAAAACTCACAAAAAGTGTGAAGAGGTCATTCTCCTAACCGTACAAAACAGTGGGCGTGAAGACCAATATATATGCTTATTGGATACAAGATTAAACCTCAGATCGTAAGCCATTTGAAGACAACGAAGCATGAAGACCACATTAATATATCGTTGTAACTAACAAGGAAGCAAAATGAATTAAGATATACCGCTTCATTGTCACTTAAAGGAAGAAACAAGTCGTGGAAGAAAACGCACATACATCGTAGCTTTACTTTCTACAAAAGCTCCATTGCCATGAGCAGCCAGGCTATACAGTACGTATGTGCCTTGCAACAGTGAAGCCAGCACCATTTAGAAGTACCCTAGCCACCTTAACTTGCCGTTATTTACTCTTAACCGTAGCATATCACCGAAAATAACTGTTAAATAAGTGGTACGTTTTTACGCGTTACATATAACAAAAAATAAACAACATCCAAACTTGAGATACCCAGATCTCTGAAACTACTGTATCAGGCTGACTGCTAACAAGACCATGATTTACTGTATTGGTTAACTGTGTTTAACCGCTCAGTTTGTGAGCGCGTCGTATGCTGTTATGTATAAGCGAGTTGGATATCTGTGTTAAATATTTTAAATATGTAATTTTATAATAACTTTTAATGTTTTTCTGGTGAATTTACTTTGTAAATGATGACGCACTTCATGTGCATGTGAATTGTCACGTACATGCAAAGTCATTATCAATAAAACTGAATCTGAATCTGAATCTGTTGTTACCTAACTGTAGTAGAGTTTACATTAAATGTAGAATGCTGCGTGTTAACTTAAAGCTGCAAAAAGTTTCCTCCCAACACAAAACACAATGTTGACGGAGAGACCTGGATTTTTAATCTATAATATCTAAAGCTACTAGGGGAGCATACGCTCTCCCTTCACAAAATAACAACCCACAAAAATTAAGCATTTATCAATTTCAGACTGCATTAGAAAAATAAGTCGCGTGGTGGCTTTCTAACTATTCCATTTTTTTGCCCCTGGTATTCTACCCTTCCCAAAAGATGGTCTATTTCTTTTTACCAAATAGATTTTTCAAAAATCCCCCGATGCCCCCTTTCCCTCCTCCTCCCATTGCTCCCGCCAAATCCGGACCGCCTAGTTGCGTCGCCAGGCCTGCTAGTAGCGCGGGGTTGAACCCGCCGCCACCGCCGCCGTTGCCGCTGCCGCCTCCACCGCCTCCTCCGCCCATCATCCCGCTTAGCCCGCCCAGATTCTTCAGCATCCCGGTGTTCAGGCCCGGAACTCCTCCACCTCCGGACCCTCCCTTGGAGTTGGACTTCACCAACATCTTAAGGAGCCCGCCGAGAGGCCCCAGCTTCTTCATGATCCCCATCTTCTCGAGGACCTGGATGTTCTTGGGCGTGGCGAGCGACATGAGCTTGCCCATGATTCCGTGAGGGTCATCGTCTTCATCGTCATCGTCGTCTTTCGCTACACACACAAACAGAAAATAGGATATTGGAGTTTTCTTTTACACAACCAGTAAAGTCTCTCAGCTGCTTACGTTTTGATGCCTATCAGACATCGTCCTCAGAGTTTCTGACTGGACTATGTTCTACCAACCTACCAAATTATTTTCGAAAGGAGAGAGAAAATTATTGTAGACACGAAAAAAGTACAGCGACTTTCGTAGGGGCTTCTACAAGTTAACTATACGTATAACAACAAACAAGTGGATACAAATGAACACACAAATGCATCGAGGATATATCTCCAAACGCACAGCGATGAAAAGAAGCAATACATTTTGCTTCATAATTAGCAGGCAATACTTACGTGGTTTTCCTTCTTCTTCTCTCTTCTTTTGTCTCTCCTGTTTCCTCTTCTCGTAGTCTTCGTCTTTCACTGTAAATTGAAAGGATAAAATTTAGATACGTTGTATTAAATTACTCGTACTTGTTGTGTTTACATCGGTGTGCATTGTCTGCCAATATGGTTTCCATAAGCATCCATTGAGATATATATGTATATAACGTATAGCTATCCTGTAAAGATCGTCATGTCCTTGTGTATCTGTGATCACAGGGGAATTGTAAAAAAATACATTTTTGCAGACGTATATGGAGGGCAGTTGTCATGTTACACACTCGGTAACTTGGCTTGTAATTCTCTAATTGCCATATCTGGTTACATAAACAGCACAGATTGAGGTACACTGGTGTTGGAAGATTCCGAGGCGAGAAAATTGGACACGCTGATTTGAGCAGGATAATTGGCATCTGCCTGTCTTGCCCTACGGTCAAATGTCACACAATCGAACCAGCTAGTCTTGTTGTTATTTTTATCCAACACACGGGTTGGAATCCTCTACATTATTGGAAGGTGTAGATTCCGTAATAACTTCCTCATATTGTCTGATGACTTTCCCCAATACACAATTAATTTTGTTTCAACCTTCTCTGAGACATAAAGTAGTTAAATTTGCTAATGAGAAAGAAACATGATAAAATTGCTGTGCTCAGTTGTGTCCTAATGCATGTTTATGGCCTAACCAATGTACAATTTTTCCACTTTTGGACACACAATCTGGCGAAGCCATATTTTCTTGGAAAAAATGCACCTAGAGGTTTTGTTAAGTTTGATGAAAATCGCTCGACCGTAAAAGTCGTACTGCTGACAGTCTTCACGTAAAAGCCGGTTCCAAATCCCTGACTTGTTCCTTTTACGGTGGCGGAAACTACATGCACCGAGGCACCAAAGCGTATGAATAATTGAGACGCCGTATATTTCAGTGTCAGGCGTGTCACACCAGTCACGTACGCGTGATTTTACGACACGCTACCGTGACTGCTGCAAACGCTGCATCCGTAATATCTGGGCTCTCATTTCTGGCTAGAATTAACACAAGTGCAGACCTTTTGAGATACACAGAATCTGCGTTTTTTGCTATTCAAAGCTTTTTTTGGGGGGGGGTCCTTTAATTATGCAAGCTTAAGTGTTAAGAACTTTTCCGTATTTTTCAATTTCTTACTATGTAATCGCATACATGTTTTTAATTGGTTGTTATGTAATGTTAAGAGGCCTAAAATGCGCAATTCAGCGTCTATGCAGGAGAATAGCATAAGACGCTACCATGTGTTTTAGAGAAAAATGAACGAAGTCAATAAACACAATATATATGCAAGGCTTTAAACCTATCAATTGTCAAAAACCACTAATGTCATTTTTTTAAATGATTATTGATGATATAAGAAATAGAAGACTTCATACTGTATGACTTTCTGTGCCTTATTTATGCTGGAGTCACATTTCTAAACCGGGGCCCGGTCGGGAAGTCTTATAGAACGAAAAGTGTATGATATAAAAAAAAGACAACAAAGCAAAAAAAGTTGAAAAAATTAATCTTGTAGTTGTAAACTATTTGCGTATATATTCTTAATATAAATTGTTGATTTGTCGTTAATCCAAACAGCCCGGCCGGGCCCGGTTTGGAAATGTGACCTCAGCATAAGAGCAGATATTGTGATCATCATCAGTAGTTTGGCTTGGCTTGGGTTGGCCCCCGGCCAGAAGGTTACTGATGCCACGCGAGCCCCCTGGCAGTGGAAACTACCTCATGTTCCAAACAAATTGGTCGGCATGTCACAGTAACTTCAGTGTTTCTTAACTAGCGTTAGCATTTTACTGAAACATTGAGACGTAGAGATAGACTTACCTGGTTCCTCTGTTGTGTACAGTTAAACATCACGGTAGTAGCGAGGACAGCAAACGGTGGGGGTGACAGGATGGGGAAGAGAAAAACAAACACACAGTAAGCACATTTGCTACAAACGATCACAAAAAATATAAAATCTACAAGGAAAATCTTAATATGTGTAGGAGACCCATCTTCTGTACCCCTGACCCATATTCTATGCCCCTGTGAATGATGTAGTGTTACAGTTGATACTTAAAGCCTTAAAGAGGTTCTTCATCTACGTATTGCTTAATTTGCTTTATGTCAACATCTTCTTTCCACCCCTACATTGTGTCTATCGCCACAGCAGGGACTGCCTGTACATCACAGCTTAAGTTTCCCAGTAAACCCCATGTTTAGCCCCGGCAAAGATGGCGATCGTCACGCAATTATGCAAATCAAATCAATGCTGCGGAGTCGGCCCACCGGGAGTAATATCCACCTCAGGCACAGTTTTACAGCGCGCCCCGCTTAAATATTCTCAAATTCCTCCTGACGAAGACAATGCCTCTAAGACACGGTACCATGAGCGACATTCCTTTATAATAAGACTCGAATCAAAGCTCAACTCCCCCTGGCATTTGGATAACAACATGTGTAACAATACTAAGGGTGTTTCCGCTATTACAAGCTATTGTGTCTACTAACGACGAAAACATAGGAACAAAAGACGCGCTGCTGGTGTTTTTGTAGCGAGTAAAAGGTCATGCCAAATTACCCATGTCGCCTGAAACAGGTGACTCAATCGGGTTTCTTTGGGAATAAAGGGAATGGTGTTAGTTTACTGATTGTAAGGTCTGTGGTAGGATTTTTATATTTAGCCACACATATCATTGACCTGATTTGTTTTGCCTATATATCTATATCTATAAATCTATATGTATACATATGTATAGATATATAGATATATATAGATATAACCTCTCTCTCTCTCTTTATATATATATATATATATAGAGAGAGAGAGAGAGAGAGAGATTATAGATAGATAGATATAGATATAGATATTTTGTTTCCTTTTAATGCAATTAAGAAGATGATATTCCATCGAACGACCTGTATCTTTCTTTTAGGGTCACGATTACAAGCTCAATTGTTTTCGTTGCACAGCACATTTTGTGGCGCACCCTGGCCATGTCAACTTACATAGGTTTTGTGGCTGCCCAAAAACACACACACTGCAAACGTTACTTCCAATCAAAACAAAATTACCCCGTCTGGCACAGGTCACAGTCGTACGTCCTGTTTGATTTCACAAGGAGGGGATCATCATGCGACTGTCATGCTTTTCCTACGTGACCGCCATAATTTTTGTGACGAGTTTGCTCTGTGTGAAGCTACAAGGACCACTGGGCACTGAACTAATGCTCACTGCAGCAGCATCTCTTCTCCCTTATTCAGAAACATCGAGTTTGGCAAGCTATACTAACTGACTCAATAGACGAAGCAAATAGAATACAAATAGAGTACAAATAGAGTACAAATACAGTAGAAATTGCAGACCAATATGCCCTGAATACTCTACTAGTCTCCACCAGAATTCTAAAAAAAATAGTAAAATTTGTCCAAATGTGGTAAATAATTTGCTACAGCACAGGAGTCAGGTGACAATATAGTTACGGAATGGAGGTTGACTCTATGGTTGACTTTCTCATCAGATCAGGAAAATTATTGACACATTTTTCTGCTGTTCTTCCACAGCCAAAGGAGCCTGTGAGAGGCTACTATCATGTACGTGACCGTCATAACAGCCCGGTACAGTAGGCCCTATGTACCACAGGGACTCTGTGCTAGCCTCCTTAACAGTCCCTATGACAAGGGCTTTCTTTTTAGGGGGTGGCTTTTGCAAAGCGCCTTTTCCACTTCTATCTGTACATTGTTTTTTGTGCAGGCCCAGGGTAGGTCTACTAGAACCCGAGTACAGATAGAAGGGATATGCCACAAAAGTTATCTCCAAACAGATCTTTTGGTGGCTGCAAGACAGTATCAAATTGGCAAGACAGTATCATTGCCAGGGCAGTATCCAATACGTCTGTCTGGTGAAAAAAAATACCAATACACAAAAAAGGAAAGCCCGATAAAAACGGCTAGAACACGTCAAAAATAAGCCGAAGCCTAAACCTCTGCTTGGAAAATTACCATAAAAGCCCAAACGAAAGCCCCAATCGTAGAGCCTGGTAACGTGGCTGCTGTCAGACGATGAGTCAATACTACTGGGAAATCTACATGTACTGTGTGGGGCGCTGGGCAGAACAGCCTGTCAGTAGTGATTTAGGTCATAGATGACATCCTCTGGGAACCCCAAAACTGACGCGAGCGTGCGAATAAAAAAAATGTTTGGCAAAAGAAAGTTGCCTTCATTATGATATCTTCGTGGTCGGGAATGTTGAACGAATACTAAACTGTAACACACTGAGTATGGTATGGCGAATAATAGACTCTTCATTTTCATTTCTTCACATTTTCTTCTTTTCCTTTGGAATTGATTTTGGCATTCTACTACATTAGTATCGTTTTCCAATATGTTGTATATTTGCTCATTTTGCAGCTGCTTTGTACGATTTACAGTATGGTCGAAAACCTTTTTTTTGTGTGGAAATGTACGAAAATTCAGGCGCGCGCGGATGTCATCCATATAATCAAATCAACACGGCCTAATGATTTATCCCACAGTGGGACTGGATAGAGCACACTGCACTGTTTAATCATGCGGATATTTGGTTCAGATCCGTCTCGTCTTGTCATTAAGACAATTTAGTACCAATCTTAATGTGATCACTAGATTGGAAACCTTATTTGGCATTTCAGTGTTTTTAATTAGAAATTATCATAACACACATACTGTATATGTGCAAATTAGAATATATGGCAGCTCACGATAGTATATTCAACGAATACAGATTGATATTGAGCTTCATAAATATCGTTATGTCTCGGCCATCAATATTATGTAATTATATTTCAGGGGAGTCTATTGGAGAACTGTAGCATCATAGACGTTATTCGATGTTATGGTGAATCAAAGGTTGTGCAAACGCCATTAGAATGCAATAGACTTGGTTGTTTGGAGAAGAGCCAAAATGATGTGGTCATCAACATTTAGTATTTTGTTTTTTTGCAGGTCGTCTGTTAATGTAGAGAAGAAATACCTTCAGTGAGCTCAATTTATATTAGGTTTTGAGTAATTTTACAGATCCTATAGAATCCTTTCTGGCCTGCCGTTGATGTCTCAATCATCATTAAGGTCCGTCGGTGGATAAGGTGCTTAAAACAAACGCTCTCCGGGGGTTTCTCCATGTTTTTCTTACACATTTTGAAAACTTGGCATGTATGCGTGAGGTCTACGCAGATTAGACACGGCGGGTGGTGACTCAGAAAACCTTTAAAAATCAACAAAGCAATGTTGTCCAACGAAGTAGAAAATAAAATCCATCAAAGGGTGACCGTGACCTCATCAGGTTCGAACGAACGAGGTCAGAAGTCAGGTCAAGCTGACCCGTGACCTTGTAGCTAGTTGGTCTGGGAATTAAGTTGGTCACCAGGCTGTCGTTATGTTTGTCGTCTGCTACCATGGCAACGGTTAACAGCGTGAGGTCAAAAGTCAGGTCAAGCTGACCTGTCTGGGAAGTAAGTCTGTCACCAGGGAATCGGTATGTTTATCGTCTGCTACCATGGCAACGGCCAACAGCGTGTTGTGCGCTCCGGAAGGGGTAACAGTAGGGGGTTGAGCCTTTCTAAAGCTGCGTGTAAAGATAACTTTGAAACTATGTGGTGTCGGTATCTGTTTAATGCATTGCCAACGCTATTGGCCAACTATCTGGTTGTAGCTTAGGCTTCGATAACCCTCTTTTGAACTAACATATTCAAACAAAAATGCCATCCAGCAAACAGCATAGCGAACGTGTAGGGTATTCATTATAGTTTAGATAGAATCTGCAAACAAAAGAGTTTTCTTTCTCTCAAAAAATGGTCACATTAACCTACTGACCAGGTCAATGACCTGCAGTGACCCTTCTCCTTTCTCGGCACGTTCCATAGGTATTTGCAAGGACATTATATAATGTCCTTTGTATTTGGTAACTTTTGCTCTGAATTAATATATGTATTAAAATTGTCTTCATATCAACAGACCTACCGAACATGTTTATATTGTGTATCAGACATAATCTCCGAACAAAATGATATTCTAAAAGAAGGTCAGGTTGACCTACTGCCCAGGTCAATGACCTGCAGTGACCCACCTCCTTTCTCTGCGCGCTCCAGTGAGTCCTGCAGGATCTTGAGTTTGCCCAGCGCTTCCGCCTCGTCTGGTTTGGGCTTGGCGTCCTTCTTACCCGTCGCGCTGCTCATAACTGTGGAGAAGGAACAGGAAAATTAGCTTCCTCTACTATTACTGAATTCTGTTCTTTTTCTGTTTGTTTGTTTGTTTGTTTGTTTGTTTGTCTCAGACTCGTGACCCATATCCGTACTTATAAAAGACTGTGCTACATCATACATGTATATGCAAATCTTTTTAATCAGCGGACTTTTTAATAATTCGTTTGCTTTGTTTCATCTGCTTACTGTTTGATAAAGATTTTAAACTTACGTCGGATTGGAATAGCTAGTACAGGATATTGTTTGAACTTTGTTTATTCATGAGAAGCTCAAATCTTCCTGCAGGCCGCTTTTTCATTGAGGTCATAGTCAGAGATCAGGGTCAGACAAAATACATAACAAAGATACATCATTTAAAGAATATTCCCCACCCCCTCCCTAAGATGGAATGACCCAGATACAAACAGCAGGAAGCGTTTGAAGGTCCGACAGCCCATATAAGGAAGGTTACAGCAGGGGTTGCGGAAGTGGGCCGCCTTTCCGTGCGAGTTTGTGATGAATAATTCACGGCCTGATGTGGTATCCTGTCAGGTGGCATCACGCCAACACTTTTTAACAGACTCTCTTTGGGATAGCCTCTACCAGGCTTCGGGACCAACTCCCCTGGCGTGTTATCCTTGTATTTGGCCCATTTCTACTCCTTTCAGCGTCTCCCGAATTCGAAGCCTGGTAGAGGCTATCTTTGGTAAGCCATGGGAATATCTAGCCTCCACCAGGCCTTCTTACGGGGGTATGGATCGGCAAAAAGGGAAATAATTTGCCAGTAGAGTCAGTCCACGGGAGGGTTAATTTCCCTATTTGGCAAATTCATAGTTTTCCAGTGAGCTAAGAATTCTGCTAGCAGCATGTACAGTATCTACATCTCCATTATCTCTATTGACATCAGTATAAAATTTGCTGGATAGGGCAAATATCGTGCCAGCAGCGTTCACGTGCCGGGGAAAAAACAACTCGACCAAACGCGAAAAGATAAAGAAAGGGTGCCAGTACAAAATAGAAAGCCCGATAAAAAAACGCCTAAAAACACGTACAAAAGCCGAAGCCTAAACCTCTGCTTGGAAAGTACAAATTGTCCACCCTATTTGGCAAAATTTCCAACTATTTATCCGTCCCCAAAGGACCCTTCTGGAAACCGGTATCTCGGTCGGGCGCCATCTTGTCTCATATCTAGGACAATCAAAGTACAGTTTAGGGGAAAGTAGTTTTGACTTTTGGAGATAAGTCAACCCTATCCCAAGACAACTCCCACCCCCCGCCTGGACCGATTAAGGGCAGATCCTTTAGTGGCTGCAATACAGAAGATATCAAATTGGCAAGACAGTATCAGAGTGGCCAGGCAGTATCCAATGCTCCACCATAAAGACATAAAGAGATACCAGTACAGAAAAGAAAAAAAACGATAAAAACGCCTAAAAACATGTCAAAAATAAGCAAATAAGCTGAAGCCTACACCTCTGCTTGGAGAGTACAAACCAACGCAAAAGACAAAAGAAGTTTTAAATGTTATTTTTAGCCACTTTGAAAAGACGGATATACCAGAGATAAGCTATTGAATATTTTAAAGTAAAGGAATATTTTGATGATAACGTTAGCAACATTGTGTTTGTCATTAAACAGATTTTCGTCGGTTGTTACTATTTACACCAAAGAACAGTCCGTTAGGCGAAACATATGTGACAAGTTCTACTGAGAGTGGGTAAAAATATCGATTCGCGTGTTCTATTATTTATGGACTGTGCTGTAATAAGTGTACTGTTTGATAGTTATGGTCTCTTTCTTTTTTACAACAAAGTCAAAGATCATATGATAGTATGAAAATGCATGAACAATTTTCAATCTCTCAAAAATACCAGAAATACGTATATTCATTATACATGAATTGCGTTGATCTTACAAATCGGAACTATACACGCAGTACACGTACGTATACAAACATTGGACATGAACATAAAAACACTATGACTCAGTCTGCATTCTGTTATACACACAAAAGCATTAATAGTTTTCCTAGGAGGTCAACGATTTGTCGTAATTTTTAAAGCCTCCTGATTATCATTTTGGTAATAGATTTTGAAAATCGTTTAATACTCGTCCCCACTCTGACAGTCCATCCTGGTTAACGCCCTAACATTATCTGCTCTGGTAGATATCGTAAACCCCTAGGGGACCCTCTACATGATGAAGAATTGTTACTAAGCGTGTATCTGTGTGTATACATGTTTTGTCAAATTAAGCTTCAGAATTAATTACGCAAATCACGATTGGTAAATTAAGATATCTACGACGACAAAAGTGAACACAACGTCTATCAATATTCTATCACTCCCAGCACTAAATTCGCCGTTAAGTTCAAGTTACATTTTTTTTTCTATATTTTTCTGTATTTGCATCGTATTCCAATTATGGAACCAAGGGTCACACAAATACAATTTTGGTCGATGAGGGATGGCTGTCTAGTGGAAAGGGTCAACAACACACAACATTTCGTACACGCGGGGGCGCACATGCCAGGTCAACTATTTGCTAATTGGAAGTTTGGGGTCAGTGTCAAAGTCATTTGCGCTGTTGACTTCATCCATGGATCCCCCACGGAACATCAGGGGGGAATTGGGAATACTGTTCGTGCATTTCTCGTAGAAATTTTTCGTAAAATTGAAATCAACCTCCCCCCCTCTCTCTCTCTCTCTCTCTATATATATATATATATATATGTGTGTGTGTGTGTGTGTGTTGTATAGAAAGAAATAGAGGGATAGATATAGGGAAAAAGATAGATAAATATTATCTGTTTATCAAACGACTGATGGACAGATAGAAAGAGAAACTGAAAGAAGACAGGTATATATATATATATAGATAGATAGATAGATAGATAGATTTAGATAGAGAGAAAGAGATAAATAGATACATACATACATACATACATACTAGTACATACATGCATACACACATAGATAAATGAATGAATAGATAGAAACGTATGTGGATAGATAAAGGTACATAATGGCAACCCGTATGCCAGGCCGTCAGTATTCATCTCAACTAAACTCCAATTCCAACCTCGTTTTACAAAACGGAACGTGCGGCGAGTCTATTATCTGAGTGTTACGTGCAGATTTACGCGCAGACATCGATCGGTGGACAATTTTATATCGATTTAGGGGAAACGAGAATCACTGACAGCACATGGCGTGTGCAGCGGACGGTGTCACCGGTTTTCTGAAAAACACCTCAACGCGAAATTAAAATTCATAAAGCACTCGCAGAATTCGTTTGCTCGGGTCTTAAAATAGAACGGAGAACATATTTTGACACAGACTGACAAATATAAATATTTCTTCTCGTAGATTTAAGAGATATGAAATACTTTTCGTGTGTCTAAAGGGAGGACTTGTTCTTATGTTTTGCTGACTCGTCCCCTCCCCCAAGATAATTTCTGACCTGTCCCTTTCCGTTGAACGTCACGTTATGTCATGCGTTATGTGTGTTGTGAGGTCAGGGGTGACTCGTTACTAAAGAGAGTGGGGCAGCCGCTTTAGACGATTTATTACTCATGTCAGAAATCAGTTGACTATTTTAAAATCCAATCTGATATTTTGTCAACACCTCCGGCAAGATGAGCATGTTTTTTTATGTTGTTTATACGCTGAGGGGAAACCTCAACAATAATAGGAATGCTAGACAATGTACAGCGTCATTGTTAGGTTTAATTGGTGAAGTCAATTTGGTGGAATTTTTGCATTCCAGATTTTTTTTAGATATTGCCCTATTAGTAAAAATCTTGGTATGGAATGTGACAGACGTCTATTCAGTGAATCACGCATATCAAAATAGTTGGGACAAAATTACAAAATCAGAAAGTACGTGTATGAGTGGTCACGGAAATTTCTCCTTTGTTTGACGAGAATTTTCCACAGGTAAACAAACAATGTTGTCTGATCGCGGAGCCCAGGGGAAGTCGGGAAAAATTCTTGGAATGCCATCAGACAACCTGCCATTGTTGTGTCTAATTGTTGAAGGTCCCCAGCCTGGTAACCTTGCCATCGGGAGCTCCGTGATATCTACACGGGGCTGGGAGCACTGCCCGCCCGCCCAGCTCATTAGACCACGCCGGCGAATTTTTACGATCTTGGTTAATTGTTACTAGTAATCTCCAAGCACATCTTTTGGTGGCTGCAAAGACAGAATCAAAACGACCAGGCTGTATCCATTTGCCAGACAATTTAACCATTTGCCACCGAAGTCTGGTCATATTGATTCTGTCCTTGCAGCCCCCGAAAGATCTGCTTGGAGATTAGTGTTGATATCCCCCTGCAGTAATTGAAAAGACCGGCTTGAAAGATTAGTCCATGCTTAGTTGGACTGGGGCCGGTAAAGCACCCTTAAGCCGGCCGTGGAGATTGGTTACCAGGCTATGAAGACATATATGTTCGATCGGAATTTTTTTTCAGCGTTGTATACTGGAATTCTTCTATATGAAACGATTATATGCCGTTTCAAATACGTTCACGCAGCATATCAGTCACAGCTGCGCAACGTAAACCGCATTCGCCGAGCAGGTTGACTGCCCGGCGAATTATAACTCCCACGTAAAATTAAAGGCTGGTAACATGTGGGCTTTGTCATGTACTTACACACCACGACATTAGTTCATACTTGGTGTATTGATCTAGCTGAAATAATTTTTTTGAAAGAGAATTGATAGAAAACCAGACAAAGAACAGGAAGCGCGTTGTTCCACACAGCTTCAAGATAAGGTTATAAACTTGTAACACATGTTGCTATACCAGTAAACCATGACACCTAGTGCTGACATCTGACGCCTGGTTGGTGTATAGTAGAGTATGTAGCTAGGGATGTAATCCACTGAGATAAGCGTCTACACAAGTCCAAGCCACCCTGATATGATATCGACTGGGAGATATCGTTAGATTCGGTATATAGATATAGAATGTAATTTTAGAACTAAATGCGAAGAGCGCAGTATCTATGTTCATTATAGATTATTGTAGAAACCGGAAGCCATTAATTGATTAAAAGACAGTAGCAGTAAACATCAGCGTACAAGATGTATTAAAACGCAACATTCAGTACAGCATGAAAATGCTACTCTCCTAGAAGAGGTTTGGGCTTTAGCTTATTTTTGGCGTGTTTTTAAGCCTTTTCATCAGGCTTTTTTAATTGTACTGATATCTCTTTTGTGCCAGCCCAACATATATTATTGGATATACTGTCTGGCAAATGGATACAGCCTGGCCAATTTGATACCGTCTTTGCAGCCACCAGAGATCTACTTGGTACGGTGATTATGAAAACGCCTCGCGTGGAGCCTACATAAAGGGACTAGAAATCCCTCCCCAGCACGCTGGTGGAAAGCCAAAGCAGGTGATTCGACAATAATGCGCGGATAACGCCCATAGCCAGGCGATCTGATCAGATCCGTGACCCCGTGCCTCACCCTACAGTCGGGGACATGGGGGGAAACTCTGCATGCCCTACTTTGATGCAACCCAGGTGTAGTACATCTCTAGACTGTTTCTCGGACACTATTTCAGTTATTTTGTGGCATTAGAAACCTAAAGGCGTGCTTTACGATGTTTTCAGGCGCCGATATGGATTTTTAGCGCACGTAGATCGCCAGGAATTTTCGCCGCACACAAAAACCAACCGGCTACCAGACTGCGCCAGTAACCTCCAACCTATCACGTAACCAAGCCAAGGTGTTGTTGTTGTTCTTCAAGCTCACGAATCTTCCGGGCGTTACTAAGTGTTTCACAAAGACGGCTGCGCCAGGGGTTATGGCGAGACATTGCCCCAAAACAGGAGCGTCTCGGTGCTTAGTCTTGTTTTTAAAAGCCGGTTCGAATTCGCGATATCCCCTCAGTAACCCCTTAATAACGTCACTGCCAGAATTCTAATGTCCAAGAGCTGCAGACGCAGCTTCTTGTTTTTGACAAGAGAGCTGAAATTCTGAGACCGATCTTTGGAAGGCGCGATGATTTTTGTGGCGTCCCCATACAAGGATTTTTACGGCATACCAGCCGAACATTCCTACCGCCCAAACAGGCGTCCCTCCCTGCAAATTGTAGCCGCCAGCAGCGTGTGAACCACGCACTGACAGATCGCGAAAGTAGCACAGCGAAAAAATAAAACAGGTACTTACACTGCGCGATATCGTCATAATTCAGTTCCTTCGCCATCTTGCCTCCTTGGTAAGGATGACGTTGTCCACTCCAGTTCCGATGCTTTCGGGGAAAGAGTCAAGACCCGCGCGACCTTTAATGCCTAAGGTAAGCAACAATGGCGTCTTCTACAGACGCGTAAGGGTGACGCGTTGACAGGCTCCAAAACTGGTTCTTCTTCTATCAGACAAAGTAGGCGGTGCCCGATCAGACGGAAGCGCCATGGGCCGTCACCACGTGACGTCACTGGGGGCCAAGATGGGGGATACTGGAATACCGTGTTTGATGATTTTTTTTCCTGTATAAAAGGCGACGTTTTGATTCAGTCACTGACCCATATAAAGGACAGACTAGACACCGGTGCATCTTGCTTATGGTTGATAGTGTATTTCTTAATACCACCTTAACATCATCAGTTTGTCGTACAGACCGTCAAGAGAGAGAGAGAGAGAGAGAGAGAGAGAGAGAGAGAGAGAGAGAGAGAGAGAGAGAGAGAGAGAGAGAGAGAGAGAGAGGGAGAGAGAGAGAGAGCGTGAGAGTGAGAGAGAGAGAGAGAGAGAGAGAGAAAGAGAGACTTCTTCAAAATGTTAGGAAAGAAAAGGCTAATTTCTACTCGATGAATCTCGATCAATTTAATTAGGCCGTTGCCAATGTCAACTTTTTTCAAGATAAAAAAACTCAAGAAAGAACAGTCTTTCCGTTGTTAAAACATTTCAGCATTTATTCTTTGACGTATTCTTTCACATTGTTTTCACCCGTCACCCCTTTCCAGCACGTCAGCAGAACGTACTGCGCCTGCGCGAAACCCGTAATGTATTGTGCTAGGCACTTTGCAGAACCTCTCGTTTAAGTCATTATGATTTGCGTATTTAAAGATGACGCCCCGTCTGTAGTTACCAAATGTTGTGTCAAAAAAGATATCGTCTGTAACAGGCAAAATTCTGATTCAACGTTGACCAAACATCCAACAAAAACCGTGAAAAAATCCGGGTTTCACGCAGGCGCAGTACGTTCTGCCGACGTAATCCCCAAGTCCAAGCAGATCTTTGGGTGGCTGCAATACAGTATAGTATCAAATTGGCCAGGCAGTATCCAATACGCCGCCCAATTCCGAGGCAGTATCCGATACTCCACCCAAGGCGGCCAATATAGCTCTTGCCCCAGAGAATCTGCTTGGAGATTATTGCCGACCTGTGCTCCCCTTTCCCCCATAATGGAACGGTCTGGAACCCTGATTAACCTTGCATACCCGGCTGACTTGGAGCGTGACCTGATTTCTATCGTCACACGGAATCATGGGGGTAAGGCAGGCGACCTCTGACCCCTCGCGACCTTACATCGCTTACGGCACGGGAAACCTGCCAAGAACTTACATGTGAAGCCTCGTACGCAGACTTTTTTTGGCGACTGGCATGTGTTCAGTGTACATGTATGAGCACTAATTTTCGTCGGATTCTTTTCGGGGGGGGGGGCTGTATCGAGGGACTATAGGCGGCCCTGACAGCCCCTGATACAGCTCTCCCCCCGAAAAGAAACCGCTGCAATTTAGTGCTCATAAAAACAAACGTCAGCCGCTAGAAAAGGTCTGCGCTCGAGGCTATGGCTAGAAAGAACTGACGTCACGCGATTAAGCGATGATGAGTCCGTCGCCAGGGTGATCGCAGGGGTTGATGGGATTGGGTTCGAATTCAGAGCGGCGGTACCTTCAGTACATGAAAACCACCTGTCAATGTGATACAATAGTCCCTACCAGATTCCATGGGTTACTGGTACCGGTAAAAATGCTAGAAAATTTGCCAAATAGGCTTAATGATTTGCCAGAGTAGAGTTACGCACATACTCGATGAATATTCAACTGGTAACTTATTTTACATACTTGGCCAATCCTACTATTTTGCCGTCGTCCCAACAAGTCTGGTAGAGGCTATCGGAAAAAAGCAGGCGTCCTTCCCGGGATGAGTGATTCAAACCTTACATTCTGGTCTCAGGGTAGACATCTTGAAAAGATGATAGTCACCTGTTATGTCAATCCTTCCACAAATGTGGTAAATCTTAATAAAGAAATAAGAGAGAAACGCAGCTGTTTTTCCGTCTCCGCGTTTTATTGGGTATCACAGCCTCAGTCAAGGTTTTATCAACTCCTTACGTTAGCAAATCACCCTTCAGTTCTTTTCTTAGTACGGCCTACTTTGCTCATTCCATATCTTTTCAAATCTTCACATAATAAAGAAACTGAACTTAACAACATTGTCGTCATCATCTCTTGGTACACATGCCCTATAGGCAGACATACAGGCTGTTTATGCTTCTGTGACACCTTATTTTCACCAAACTATATAAAACTTACATACTAGCAAGTAGCCACAAAATACCGAGTCTTAAACTTATGCTATAGTTTACTGCTAATGTTGATAAAGCAGGTTTCGCCCAGCCATTATTCAATATCTGTATCTGTATCTGTATAGCCGGTATAACCGCCCTTCGGCGTAACACACCAGCTATATCTATAACAATATCTATATGATCATTATGTAGCATACTACTTTACGCATGAAGCCTGTCCCTACATGAATCGAATATCACAAGACACCTGCTTACCAAATGCAAGCTTAAAGCAAATAAAATATCGTATCTAGCCACAAGTACGGAATAGCACCTTTAAATTAGCATTATTAACAAAGACTGACAGGGCGTTGCATAAAAGAATCTTGAAGATAAAAGAATCTTACACTATGAGAATTCCTCGCATTGTCAATAGTGTTCGCAAAGCTTCATTACTTAAATAATAGATATTCACCAAAAACTTAAACAAATCGTATTAAAGTTGTTTTTTTCTCAAGTTGAGTGATCGCAATAATACACCATTCAATAAAAAATAGTGCATTGCAATATCAACTCGCCAGGTGGCGTTACATTGCAACCTGACCGCGAGCTCGCTCGATGAGCTTCTGTAGGGTGCTCCTCAAACTGCTGATCCCGCGCAGAAGCTGCAGTTTCTCCGCCACTTCGTTATCCAAGTCGTCGACGGTAACAGTCAGGCCCTCGCTGTCGACCTCTTCTCCCTCCTCCTCAACACGCTTACCTGGAGGAAAACATACAGGGTTTGCTCATAGAAAATTCATTTTCATTTTCATTTTCATTTATTTATTTACCCAGGGGAAAACATATCGCCACAAGGGCGTTTTTCAATGTTCCCTGCGGACATGTACAAAATATACTTAAGTAACAAACAGGAAAGCAAAGATACAAAATAACTAATTACGATAATAACATTCAAACTCTACTACTGAATAAAATGGGGAGAAAATTTTGGACGTTTCGAGTGGCACCCACTACTCTTCTTCAGCGTCACAATACACTGACAGAACTAGTCAACACTTGCATTAAGTAACTGAAAAAAAACCGGTTGAACATGACTCGTATAGTCATTGTCACATTGATCATGTACCTTATCAATTACATGTTACACACCAATATAGTCGTGACAAAACAACAATAATAAAAACAATATGTCTTCACCACATAGTGGTGAAGCCATAAAACCTTATATAGCAAGAAAACATTACTGAAACATAAATCCACGGTGTGTGATTGATTCAAGAGGTCTTAGTAATATTATATTGTTGCAAGGAAATATTTAGTTCGACTTACTCTTGCAGTAGTCTGCGGCCAGGGGATTTTTCAGGAAGGCAGCGTCCTTGCAGGTTATCGCTGAGAACAAAGAGAAAACAAAAGGGATGAATCGGAGCTAAAACTTTCTCACCTCCTGCTAAAAAATCATCATGTAGTTTTCTGTATTTACGAAAAGTCCTTCAACCGACATTATGCACCGAGAAAATATTGACCGAACAAATACATACATAATTATAGACTTTCTTTTCTCTATTATATAAAATTCCTTTTTGAATATTATATCGTGAAAATGATGTTCTTACGTGTACAAGCTTTCATGACTGCTCCAAACTGAGGATGGGCCTTCATGGCGTCGAGCCAGGTGGCCCATTTTGCACAATCAAGCTCTGTGTGAAACAAGAAGCGGAAATACTCAGAAACATCGTCCAGCCTAGCAAACTGTTTAACTGAGAACACACAAACACAAACGAAAACAGTACCTTCACGCGGAAGGATATCTCGACCTCCTGAGGTAAAAAAAACAAACTAATTTTTTAGAAGAAAAAAAAAGATGCAAAAGGTGACTTACGTTTGGAGGAACTCTTGGTCTTGGTCTCTGTCTTGGTGATTTGGAAGGTTGGTTTGTAGTTTGCGGCAGCAGCTGGAGAGGCACATATGGATGCAGGTAGTTTAATCATCAATCTATTTACAGTGCAGATATATATATCAATTTGTCAATTCTAAACCTGAGTTAGTCATCAACGTTATCCTATAGCACATAGAGTAGACCAGTCTTTAAAGTTTTACACGACTTTCCTCACCCAAGTGTAAAATGGGCTTGACTTCGGGTGGGGAGGTGAAATGCGGTGAAAGGAGAGGGTGGGGCTCTGCCTTCCCCGTCCCCTAGACACAGTAGATCACCTACGGCATCGAAAAGGCCATGGGAATACTTTTTTTCTTAAGGGGCTCAGGAAATGAAAGTGCTCAGTGCAGTAGAACTTACCCATGGAGATGTAGACCTCCATCCTGAGCCCGATGCCTCCCTCCGCCCAGGTGACAGGGATGATGCGGAGGTACTGAGCCTGGATGGGCTGGGGAAGCTGCAGGGTCACCACCGCAGAAGCGTCCTTGTTTGCTTCTATAACCTGTGATCACAATGGTCAGGGCGTTACAATCCTACCGCAATAAAGGGGGCACAACAGTTCTGTAACCTATGATCCACTGCTCACCGTGTCATCTGGACTACGATTGTGATTTGATGTTTTGATCCCGTCTTTGTCTTGTATATATTGTTATATTTGTTTGTCTATGTGTACCCAGGGCCACTCGGAAGAGCAGTGCTAAGTCAATGAGTTTGGTGCTACGCTGGTAAAAGAATACAGAAATAAATAAATAAATATATCTGCATAACGTCGGACGTCACAGAAGCGGTGAATCTCTTATTCCTTGACAAAGACTGGAGTTGTACAGTCGAAAATTTGGGAACGTCCAATTTCCGTTATGAATTACAGTTTAAACTGCACTGTTCCTTCTTACTCAAATACATTCATATATAATATATGATGAGCAGCCCCTCTAGCTCTGTACTGCTACAATATGTAACCCAACACCACATAGTGTCTGCTACAACACCAGTTACCATGGTGACAGACGTCTGGTTCAGGTCATTGACTTTAGTTGTCTCGAGAAGAACAAAAGACAGAGCTAAGTGGTGGTTTCATTGTTAGATGTTATAGAAGACCAACTCACCACCGCCGCATCCTTGCCGGCTGTGTAGTCGGTCCAGGTCTCTCCGTCCACGCTGAACTGGATCCTGAACGACGCCACCCAGCGGCTTTCTCCGCCCTGCAGGCCCAGAGCAACGATCTCTGTGCTCTGCCCAAGGTTGATCTAAGAGAGAAAAAAAATTCTTAAGACTGTATTGCTAAAAGAAACGTCCGTTTTTTTCTACGCATGGTGTCATATGTCTCAGCTTAGCAGCTGCCTCACAGATGCTGACAAATGACACTGAGATAGCGATTGACACAGATCTTAAATTGTGTCTGTTCTTAAATTGTGTCTGGTCTTGAGAGTTACAATGTCCTGTGGTGGGGAGTTCCATAGCTTCACGGTGGCCGGGAGGAAGGTTCTTCTGTGGGACTATTACTTTCTTAATAGTCAATAGTAAATCAGTAAAATAAGTTTTTTTAATCCAATGAATGTCTTGAATGTCAAGAATTAATTGGATACAACCTTTTTCTGTCTAATTATATTCTGCATGTAAATATTGTATTAGATTTAATGCTATCAAGCTGAAATGACCAAACAGCAATAAACAACCATTCGGAGACATCAGGCCTCCATGAAATGTTTAAATCTTAAACAGCGGGGTCTACGAAATGAAGAGATTAATGACTTGCTCCCTCTGGAACAGACTGAACCAACCATATCCACCTGACCTGAGGGCCATGCGGAAACACAGACACACACACGGACACACACACACACAGACATACCAAAAACAATACTTTCATGGAGGTAATAGATCGTACCTGCAAGTACTGTTCTTTATCGTTCTTGGCTGATGCCCAGAAAGACCCGCTGCTGAGGCGGCCCTTAATGGCGCCATGATCGGCGTCCAGCTCTGAGGAGGCCTTCAGCACGATAGGCAGGGCCTGGGCCGGTATGGCAGCCAGAATCGGGGCTAGCTCTGTCAAAGAGAAATAGAAACATAAGAAAGATATTCCCTTAAAATCAATCTGAGCTTTTCAACTTCGATTCAAGTCAATTTAGATCAATGGGTTGACTGGAAATGTAGCATTCTGTCGACAGTGTCAGTTTTACCAAAAAGAAATGCAGATATGCAAGAAATTAGATTTATAGCTTTACATAATATTATATTATATCTAATTAATATAATGCAACTTACGTTTGGTTGTGCTTGACATGGCTGTAGGGACAGAAAAATAATGTGTTAAAAGACTGAAGCGAAATATTCATTGTCTAGTGTCCATTTTTGATGGCATGTACCTATTATAGTACTAGTAATACCCAGTCAATGCACATTATTGAAACTACATGTTGATGCTATGTTACAATCCCTGGCTATTTACTTTCGAGATTTTGAAATATGTGTTTTTTAATGTGTTTTTTTTCCTACTTACTCAGCAAGAACTTCATCGCATGCTAGGTCAACCCCTCTTTCGGTGTAATTAGTGTAGTGCAGATGAGCTTCAAGTACATTTGGCAAAAGATCTAGAGTGAAGCCATTTCATGATATTTATCTAAATGTGCTTGAAGGAAAATCAGTAAACGTTAAGCCATGGTTAAGAAGAGGAGAAGCGTACAGCAAAAGACGTTTAAAGCCCATTTATCTGTTAAAGGTGATCTACTTACATGTGCTCGACGACGACTTCTGGACGATTTTGAATGTCGGTTTGTAGCTTGCAGCAGCAGCTGGAAATGTCATAAAGGATAAGGTGTCATCTTACGAAACCTTTAATTTAGCATCTTCTTATAGTGGTAATGAAATTGGAGAGGCGCTGGCTGACAATGACTTAATCATTTTGAGAGTGCAGAGATGTATTATACATACCCATGGAGATGTAGACCTCCATCCTGAGCCCGATGCCTCCCTCCGCCCAGGTGACAGGGATGATGCGGAGGTACTGAGCCTTGATGGGCTGGGGAAGCTGGAGGGTCACCACCGCAGAGGCGTCTTTGTTTGCTTCTATAACCTGTGGGATCGCAATGGTCGCGGCGTTAGCTCCATCAACTTTCTTAGAAAATTACATTACATAGATCAAAAGAAGCATAAGAAGCTTAGAAATCATAGAAAGCATAGCCATAGAATCATAGGAAGCAGTGTCAGTGCCTTGACCAAAAAATGGGATTTGAATTCTATCCAGTTGCTTGAGTAACAATTTTTTGTGTGTATCTCATTACCTGGATGTCTAACTTTCGTCGATCCTTTTATACTAGTAGCTAGAACAGACATTGCAATTTACAGTGCTGGCAACATAAAAACAACTAGGCATTGATAAGTATGTAAAGGGAAAATATTGCTTTTGAAAAATTACTCTTTTGTCTAACTTTTAGAAGTTGTTCACACATTTAAATATTATTATCATGTAGCCAGACGACGTCGACCAATCAGAAGGCTCCATTTCCCCCATAACCCAGGATTGGTCATCAAAATCCGATATACATTTGTACTTACCCTCGAATACGCGTTCTATTGCATTGACTACGGGTGACCCTAAATGGAACACACATTCTGTTCCAATGTCGCAAATGGAACATGCGTTCTGTTCCAATAACCGCAACATTCGGTGGTTGTAGGAACCGACCATGAATTATGACGCCGTATACACCTCAGGGCGGGTAATTAACCCTACACTCACCACCGCCGCATCCTTGCCAGCTGTGTAGTCGGTCCAGGTCTCTCCGTCTACGCTGAACTGGATCCTGAACGACGCCACCCAGCGGCTTTCTCCGCCCTGCAGGCCCAGAGCAACGATCTCTGTGGTCTGCCCGAGGTTGATCTAAGAAAAAAACAAGCATTCTTAAGAGTAATGCTAAAATGAAACAAACATTTCTTAACTTCACAGTAAACCAGTAACCAAGTACAGTTGCGGCATCATCAGTACAAAGCTTTAAAAACTCCTGCAGTTAGATGTTCAAAAACTAGGTGTAACAGGTCGTTTGGTGTAATTATGTAGCCAGCTGCTGCCGCCGCGCCACGTGCCTGCGAAGCTAGTGTGTTACGCCGAAGGGCGGTATACTGGCTAATATGTATACAGATACAGATACAGTAAAAAGCTTTCTTTGGTTGATCCGAAGAATGTTTTTGTTAGAACTAGAACTGGATACAGTCATTTTTTTAACATACTATATTTGCATCCTGTATGTAAATATAGTATGCTAGATTTAATGCTATCAAGCTGAAATGAAGAAAACAAAAACAAATGAAGAGTACCTGCAAGTACTGTTCTTTATCGTTCTTGGCTGATGCCCAGAAAGACCCGCTGCTGAGGCGGCCCTTAATGGCGCCATGATCGGCGTCCAGCTCTGAGGAGGCCTTCAGCACGATAGGCAGGGCCTGGGCCGGTATGGCAGCCAGAATCGGGGCAAGCTCTGTGAAGAAGAAATGGAAACAAGAAATTTGAGATTTCATACCTCCTTGAAATATGTAGAGTTTGTGTGAATGTCTTGTTTAATTCATTTTTTAGCATTTCTTTTTTTCCCACTGGCACCAGGCCAACAGATTCCCGGCCAACTTCCTGCTGGTTTCAACTGCCAACTTCGGGGACCTAGCTTCCTGTGTCGGACTTTTTGTGGTCTGTGGTTAAGCAATCCCCCTACCTACGAGATGTGCTGTATTCAACTGTACGGACACACAAACATGCACACACATACACTCAGGCACACACACACACAAACCAAACACACACGCAAACACACACACGCGCACACCACACACACACACACACACACACACACACACACAAACCAAAATAGTACCTCCGTACACGTAAGAAGCAAATTATACTAGGGAAAGGACAACACTACAGCCGACAACAGCAGCTTACTACTACTAGTATACAATTCATGTGAGAAAAATAGTGTTTAGGCCATCTAATCATATTCACGCGGTAGCTTTAAACAGTATAGTGAAATACAATACACTTACGTGTGGTTTTGCTTGATAGACCTGTAGGGAGAGAAAAAAGAATTGTGTTAAAGTGAAATATTTACTCGTGTCTGTCTAAGATGACACCTATTATAATAGTAATACCCAGCCAATACACTGTATTGAAACTACCTGTTGATGTTATGTTACACTCTTTGGTTATCAATTTTTGAGATAATTATATGATTTGTAAAATTTTTTTCCACTTACTGAGCAAGAATTTCTCGCACTGGAGAGCAGTGAATAATTCTGCTTTGGTCTCCTTGAAGCTGGCATCTTGACAGACGTTAGCTGAGGATAAAGTAAAGGATATATAAGAGTTGTGATAGAAATCTAGGCAAATGCAAAAATAAATTGTGGTACTATTGATAACAAAGGTTCTTGTTATGCCATTTGTAGCTCTATTTGTAGATCTATCTGAAAGATAAAACTACTGAATGTAAGGAAGTGATTTTTGTGCACAGGTCTGGAGTAATGTACCAAAGGCCTAATAGTATGTCATACTTTTTCCTACAATCTGTTAACTCACAAACGTGCTGCATACGATTTGTTTGTGTTGTCAGTAGTTGAAACTGGAAATAAGTACTTACGGCGACAGGTCTTCATGACCTTCTTAAAGTTATCGGCGCCGAGTTGTTTCTGCACTTTGTCGAACCACGTCTTCCATTGGGTGCAGTCCAATTGCAGGCCTGTAACACATGAGTTATTGAAATTCTAGCGTTGGTTATGAACAGTATCACTTTTACATCAACCTTTACTGTCTGAGACAATGTGCAAAGTGACATAGAACATCTCAAGCGTCCCAGGAGATTGCGTTGTCCTCTTATTTCACCTTCTTGTTAAGTTCTTTAAGTAAAGTAAAGTAAGGAAAGTTAAGAAATCTTTGGAAATCGCATGATACCTCAATTAGTCTAGCTTTCCCGGTAATGCAAATGAGCTTCAATTACTTTGGGCAAAAGAGTGAGATGCATTTGTCTAAAGATGCGCTATGACATATTGTAGGAAAATCTGTATTAAGCCAGGGTAAGGGTAAGAGTACAGCAAGAGGCGTTTAAAGCCATTTATCTGCTAAAGGTGATTCCAGTGTCTACTTACTCGACGACGACTTCTGGGTGATTTTGAATGTCGGTTTGTAGCTTGCAGCAGCAGCTGGAAATATATTTAAAAAATGTAAGGTGTCATCTTAAGATAGAACTCCAACTTATCTTTAACTTCTTAGAAGTAAACATCTGCAACAATTGACCACGAAGTGTCTTGAGAATGTTGCGATGCTGACCTCCAGTCCGAATTTTTGTGTTTTGACCATGGAACGGATAGGACCTTGAGTATTGGATTATGATTTTGTTTTCGACGCATTGGACTTTAATAATGTTTTTATGTTTACTGTATTTTGTCCTCCTTTGTTTTACTGTGTAACATTGTCCTGTAACAAGCTGGGCCCCCTTGGAAAACAGCCATTGTAGGCTGAATGAGGTCACCCAGCCGTCTTGAGATTAATAAATAAATAAATAAATAAAACTTACCCGCATCGATGTAGACCTCCGTCCTGAGCCCGATGCCTCCCGAACCCCAGGTGACGGGGATGATGCGGATGTACTGCGCGGTGATGGCGGTGGTGAGCTGGACAGTGGTCACCGCCGTGCCGTCCTTACTGCCGTCCAACACCTGTAAGGTACAGGTTGGTGAGAGTCGTTATATAATATAGATACCAAGACTGGATCTACTCTAGATCCACCCTCCATAATGCTAAGGTCACATTTCTAAACCAGGCCCCGACCGGGCTGTTTGCGTGAACGAAAAATAAATTCATTTCAAATAGTGCTCATTATTACTAGCTTTTTCAACTTTTTGTGTTTTGTTGTCTTTTATACCATACTTTCTCCCCGCAACCTTCCCGGCTGGGCTGAGGAGAGAGAGAAAGAGAGAGAGAGAGAGAGAGGGAGAGGGAGAAAGAGAGAGAAAGAGAGAGAGAGAAACACTGCCTAGCGGGGACTGATGTAACAGCTGTCTAGACCGTATACTAACACGACAAGGGCCGTATGTAGGGAGATTTACCGCTTCAATGGATGTGACCATCAGCCCACCTGCTGTCTGCAAGATCCAACAATGAATTATGACTGATCGAGAAACTTACTAGAGCTTCGCCGTCTTCCCCAGTGTAGTCCTTCCACTCCTCACCATCCAAACTGTACTGCAGCTTGAAGGTGGCGACGTAGCGATCTCCAGACCCCTGCATGCCTAGTGCGGAAATCGTAGTAGACTGGCCGAGGTTGATCTGAAATTCAAAACAAAAACGCTTGAGTTGTGGGTTCTAAGACCTTACAGTTTTTGTACTGGAATAAGTTACACGTTACAGCTTAACACGCAGACAAGAAGAGTGGTTTTAGTTATGAATGATATGAATCAGTTAGTGGTTAGGTTTTCGTTGTTCATATTATCAATATTACAGTGTTTAATTTTGTGTAAATAAGTTTGTACATTGCAAACAAAATTTAATGAATGCATCTTCTAGTTTCTCTAAGCAGCAATATCTCAGCAAAACCAAATATCGATGACCATCTATTTTCTTATGAGGTATAAAATACAAAATGTAGTATCATTCTGCTTACTAAAGATTGTTTGTGATTCTGTTTTCCAAAGATGTTCTTGTCATATCCATTCAAATTCAAAAGAAGTACAGGTGCATACCTGTAGGTACTGGCTTGTATCATCAGTCTTTGGTGCCCAGAAGGACTTGGTGCCCAGACGGCCCATGATGGCAGCATGCTCGGCGTCCAGCTCTGAGGAGGCCTTTAGGACGATGGTCAGAGCCTGGGCCGGGATTGCAGCAAGGATAGCTGCGAATTCTGAAAAGGGAAAGATGAGCAGCATTTGAAAAAAGGAGAATTCATCTATGGTTACTGTGGACCACCTTGATAGACTTTTCTATGTATGTAAAATCGTTGTTATCATCTATATATGTTTTATATCTACAAATACCACGACATCTTTAAAGATTTGGGGGGCCACAAGACATTTCCCTTTCTGTACCTGTGCACGAAACGAAGTTAGACATTCTGATTGGAATATAATGTATGTCTAAGTCAGCTAGAAAATGCATTTTGGCGTGGGTTCATAATCATCTATATATAACGTGTAATCAAGGAGGAATTACCTATAATTGATATCCTGGGCTGATTATCAATCATGTATTCATGGGAATCAAAGTTAGTAGGTTTGTTGTAGTTATAGACTTACGCTTGGTGGTGGTCTGCGTCATCTGAGTTATCTGTGTTATCATCTTTTGGACGTTAAAGCTGAAGCTGGACGCAGCAGCTGTAAAATACAAGATGACAACATGTATGTTTGTCTCTTGACACGAAGGCAGAAGAATAGTATATCTCCAACACGAGCAAGTGTGGGACGTATGTGGATGTGCCCTTCCTGCTTTTATTGGGTTGATACGTCACTTAAAACGTATGACCAGGCAATAAAAGCTTAGTAGTTTCATGCCACATGTACAGGACTAGGGACAACATGTATCTAGCAGCTGACATGAATGAAACGTAAGTTTGTGGTGATTGGTCACGAAACCTCACAAAACTTAAGTTTGTGGTATTTGGTCATTAGACGTCATCGATTGACGATAGAGAATGTGTAGAATTGGCATTTGGAGAGCCTCCAAATACTTTCATATACTGGCAAATGTACTTTATTTAGATCGCGTAAGAACCAAAGTGAGAAGTGTAGGTGCGACTCACCAGCCGTGATGTAGACCTCAGTCTTCAAACCGATGCCGCCAGGTCCCCAGGTTAGAGGAACGATTCGTATGTACTGCGCAGTGATGGGCGTAGGAAGCTGTACGGTTGTCACCGCTGTGCCATCCTTGCTTCCTGTCAGAGTCTAAAGGAAGTAGACAAGTTTTTGATTCAATGAGCTGTAAGACAGTCTGTATCTGTAATGTATAGCCGGTATAACCGCCCTTCGACGCAACACACAAGCAACAGCATTAGCTAAGCTTCCTCGACTGTTAAAACATTTTCTCATCAACCACAGGAACATCTCAAGATCTCAATCCAGGACACAATCCCAATTATTTTACTTGATTGTGGCTAATGATGATAAAACAAACAAACAAACAAACAATTCATCAGAAGTTAGAACACTTACCTCCTTGTATTCAGTCCAGGTTTCCCCGTCCACGCTGTACAGAAGCTTAAAGGTCTTGACGAAACTGTCTCCGGACCCTTGGAGAGCGATGGCAGCCAGTGTGGTCGTCTGCATCAAGTTAATCTGGGGGGAAACATCACAGATGCTTTTCAACATCTTTCATGAGGTGTGTTGCATGCAAAGAAATATATAATTACAGAATAATAGCCTACAGAGTATACTAGAATCTGTGAGATGTTTGTTTATAACCTGACTGATACCTTTGATACCAGATGGCGTAAGTTTGCTATTATTTTGTTTACCCTCTTTTCCACTCATCTAACACCATTGCTCAGTCAGTTGGAAACAGAGTTCTTTATACACTGGCTGTTGCTGACAAGTTGTTAATCAATTCAATCCATTCCTTATTACAGGCACAAGGCCCATATCACTACATAGATAATTGTCGAACTAAAAGACTTTTACTAGCAAACAAATTACAAACCTAAATCATTACCTTTAACGAATCACATTTTCTGAAAAGCTAGCTAGGTCGTACCTGCATGTACTGGTTGACGTCGTTGGTTGCCGGAGCCCAGAAGGATTGACTTCCCAGGCGCCCCATGATCACGGAATGGGCCTCATCGAGCTGCGACGAGCCCTTAAAGATCAACTTCAACACCTGCACAGGCAGCGCTCCCAGGACAGAAACCAGTTCTGAAACAAGTTGGGAGAGGATAAAATTGCACGACCTCATGAAATGGTTGAGGCCACCTTAGAATAGAATATACACATGACTTATTTGGATACTCACTATTAAAAGCACATGCACTATCTGTATGAACTAGACCCGGGTGATGATATCTTCTCTAGTGGCAATATAGTACCAATACTTACTTGTGGTAGTAGTCTCAGTCTTGCTTGATAGTGCTGCACAAAAACAGAATAAAAATTGCTATCAATTGAGTCTTATATAATATAATTTTGAACGTTTGAAGATAGTTCTTTCTTGAAAGCGACCGAAATATTATCAAAGACTTACTTAGCAAGAAAGAGGCGCATTCGATGGTTTTGAATACGTCTCCGAACTTTTCCTTGAATGCTGGATCTTTGCAGACAGCCGCTGAAACAAAAAAGGCATCACAGTCAATGACTTTGTCACCATTATCTCTCCAAATAAGAAATATATACCCTTCTAACAAGGTCCATGTCTTCAAAACAAAGCCAACATCAAGAGAAGAGGTATGCAAATAGACTTATTCCAGGGGAAACTCAAAGAGTAGACAAATGACTGAACGTACGTCGACAGGTCTTCAGGACGCTCTGGAAATGCGCTGCGTCCAGTTTTTCTTTGACTTTGTCGTACCACGTCTGCCACTCCGCACAGTCCAGTTCCATTTCTGTGGATTAAAAATATACAACATGTTTGTAAACTGAAATGCATCACCTCTACGTGTAAATTTCCAGCATGCGTTATAGATGTAGAATTTGGAGCAAAACCGACGTGTTGAAAGCAATACTGAATTACGAGTATGAAATGATAAACTGATGTACGCACTTTCCGTCTTGCTTGAGAGGGCTGTGAAATGTTAAGAATACATTTAATTAGCTTTTGTTTGTAGAATCACATGTGCATGTGAATAACAAGTCTTACAACGTTACAACAGCAAAGAAGAATAAAATGGAAATCTCATCGTCCAAAGAAATCGGTTCTTAATGACACCAACGTGATTCTCAGATTACAAAATGTTCTTAAAAGCATCTTAGAAAGCTTACTTAGAAGATAAGATGCACAGTCGATGGTTTTGAACATGTCTGCATAAGTCTCCTTGAAGGTCTCATCTTGGCAAACATTAGCTGAAACAAACAAGAGTCACGATTGGTTGGCTCACAAGCACACTGCGAGCTATAGGACAATGTCGACGATTCAAAGCTTACAATAAATTAAAACCTTGACATAGTTAACAGGTTTACCTCGACATTTTTGCATGATTGTTGGGAACACTTCGTCCCCGACCTTAGCCTTGATGTCGCTGTACCAGGTCTTCCATTGAGCACAGTCGATTTGCAGTTCTGCCAGAACAAAAGCAAACAAGTGAACATACTAGACCTCTAATGTTAAGTTATAAACCTTTCGTGTTAATAGCCGCAAATTTCTTGGATAGAAATAAAACAGACATGTTTGACTTATTTGCCGAACTTTGCCTACAAAGACGATACTCACGTTCAGTCTTAGTTGTTGTTTGTGTTGAGCTTGAAACCTCTGCAAAACAGTATCATGTATTAATCTCTAAAATCATCATTTAAGTACCATGGACGAAGATGCAAGCATTGGATAGCCTCCTCTCGTTCACAGTGATTCTGTATTGTTAATTTTACATTAGACTACAGACTTCAAACGGATTCAAATGCCAAGAACAAACAAAGATTGCAATGTTTAAAACGTTTAATTCTTTCAAACATTGGACAACATTTTCTTGTTGCCCCTGTCAATACTCTGTCCTTACACTGTCCTTACCCATTCTCACTAACAGGGTGACAGTGATAATAGTGGTAAAACTTTGATATGCAGTTGTTACACTCACGTCCAGACACCTGCTGCTGAGTCTCAGATGTCACCTGCTGAGTTTGTGAGGATTGCACCTGCTGAGTCTGTTCGGATTGCACCTGCTGAGTCTGTTCGGACTGCACCTGCTGAGTCTGTTCGGACTGCACCTGCTGAGTCTGTTCGGACTGCACCTGCTGGGTCTGTGAGGATTGCACCTGCTGCTGAGTCTCGGTTTGCACCTGCTGCTGAGTCTGTGAGGATTGTACCTGCTGCTGAGTCTCGGATTGCACCTGCTGAGTTTGTGAGGATTGTACCTGCTGCTGAGTCTGTGAGGATTGCACCTGCTGCTGAGTCTCGGTTTGCACCTGACTGGAGCTTTCAACCGCTGTATAAACAGTTGGGCGCATATCAATGAGTCATTGCTCTAATACCAACAATTCAACATCTTTAGTCATCATGTTCCAAGCTGTAACATCGAACAACCTTCTATGCTCAATGGCAATGCTCAACCGGACTCGACTTCCACAAGTAACAAACAAACTGAAAGTACAGATCTCAGTACTTCTAGAGCTTTGCCTTCTTTCAAACCATTGACCACAATCACATAGATAAGAACACCGAATGATCAATGAAACAGTAGCAAAACGTTTAGTGGAGCAATGTTAGCATACTCACGTTTGGGTTGCTGTACCGGAGCCGGGGCGGCAACCTCTGTGGAAACAGTTACATGTATGCACATAAATGACTGGTAGCTTTCAGACAAACAATACAATATTTGATGCAATTATAGTAGCATAATGCTTTAAACTGTAAAATATCTCTCGGCCTTCTATTCCCAATACACAGTTATCAGATCTTATAAGAACTCAACTCCAATAAATGGACCAAATAAAGAACCAAATAGAAAAATAAATATTCTAATGGTTCTACAACTTTGAAAAGTATGAACTATCAGTCAGCAGTGTTACAGTGGCGCTTCCAAACTCGAGCTCTTTTATCACATAAATAGCAGGACAGCAGTCATAAGAATACTTAAGAATGTATCTAATAGTTGCAATAACTTTGACAGACACATGGGATGGTATACTCACGTGGAGCAGACTGCGCTGGGGCTCCAAAAACTGCCGAGGCAGTAACCGCTGTAAAACAGTTACATCATATCATTGAGTTCTTACTCATCAGACCAGCAATACAATATCTGAAGCAATCAAAGTAAGATAATAGTTTAAGCTGCAAATTCTTCTATCAATGATGACGTTTATTTTAGTAGAGCCAGTGAGCTATAAAACCACGCAATTTCAGATCTCATACAAATGATGAGCATAACATTCTTCTAACCAACAACTTTTAATTTCCTTCATAAATCTTCAAAAGTGAACTTCGAAACTGTACTCTGTCTTTTAAGCATGCAAGCCTAACGTCCCTTTGTTTCTTACATACTATAGTTGGACAATAAAACTGCAAAAGAGCTAAGCAGGGTCAATTTTCTGTTAGGATTCAGCAAAATATTGAAAGAAAGGGGTATCAGATATGCTTACTCTTTTCACACAGGTCTCCCGTCCTACCCTCCGGACAGGTGCATTTGAAACCGTTGACCAGGTCCACGCATTCGCCTCCGTTCTGACATGGATTGTCCTTGCAGTCGTCTACATCTAGTGTGCAGATGGACAGAATAGTGATAGTCACATAACTGTCTCTTAGGCCCCTCTGTCAACGTTTATCTATAGTTGAATAACTGTCTTTATTATTTCCTTTCTCAAGTTGTCTCTCAGACTGTGGATGTCTATCTAATATAGTATATATATCGATATTTTACAAAAGTACATTTCACTACCCCAACCTCTAGTACATTTCCTGCGAATGGTTCAAACAGTTAAGAGAGAGAGAGAAGTATTATGATTTGAAGACAGGTATCCACTTTGTTAATTCTTTAAGAACTAATGATTCTTGAAGTAACAGGTAAAATGAACATGTATTAGAGTCCCTGCTGCTTAATGGGTGTATATTGGTCAGCCAAATTGGGTTAATTGACAAGGCGCTAGATAGATATACATGCATATGAAGTGCTCAAGCTAAAAAATAATCTTTTCTAAATGTGGAATTTGTACTTACTGAGTTCACAAAGGTTTCCAACCCATCCCTTCACGCATTCGCACTCGAAGCCGTTCACCTTGTCCTTACACGTCCCGCCGTTTTTGCAGGGGTTCTTTTCACAGTCATTCACATCTGTGGAATAAAGACAGTCTCTGTCAATTTCGGCTGCCTAGAAAGAAGGATGTGCTACTATGGTTTTGATATGATGAAAATGCAAATGTCAGTCTACTGCTGCTGCTGCTACTACTACTACTACTACTACTGCTGCTGCTGCTGCTACTACTATTACTACTACTACTACTACTACTACTACTACTACTACTACTACTACTAGTGGTAGTAGTTGTTCTGTACTGTACTTCATATAAGTGTACACTCTATCATAATTTCCAGACCTGCACCGGTATCCACTGCACTGCAAATATTGTACCCCTATTGCTCCAACTCGCAACAGGGATGTTCCAGAAATAACATCAATTTTTACTCCGTCTCACAAAGGCTGTTTGCGTGTAAGATATAGACATTCACACCTTAACATTGACAAACCAAAAATCACTCGTAAGGAGTTTTAACAGTGATCAGCAAGAATGGTACCGGTAGTAACTCTTGGAATCACCTGTTTCGCAGAGTTTCCCTGCGTATCCAGCAGGACAGACGCACGTGAAGCCGTCCACCAGGTCTGTACAGGCAGCGCCGTTCAGGCACGGCTGCCCCGCACAGTCGTCGACATCTGAATCAGACAAAAAAATATCTAAATAACAATAGCAATAGGGCTAAAATAAACTTATTAAACCCTTGCCCTGATACACCCAACAATTGTTGGGAAGCAGTTTCACGTCCCCAGTACAGTGCTGTGCCGAACATGTGTTGGGAAGGCTCGATTTTTTCTCATGTATATGTAGTCCTAATGTTATGAGTTAAGAGGACTTCTTAGTAACAATGTAGACTAGTAAAACAAAAGCAGTAGCTGCCAGTAACCCCCTATTTCAAGAGAGTCTGATATCCCCAGCATAGGGAGCATGTAATGCACAGAATGGCCAGCAGGGCAAGGGCCAGTCAATTATCGGTTGGTACAATCTTTGTAATATAAATGCACAATGTCATTGATGATTGGGGGACAATCCGTATACATAAGTGGGCACTTACTGACTTCACAAAGGTTTCCGGAGTAGCCCTTTGCACAGACACACTCAACGCCGTTCACTTTGTCCTTACACTCCCCACCATTTTGACAGGGGTTGTCCTTGCAGTCGTCGATATCTGTGCAGACAAACAAGTTACTTTTCATTCACGTATGGCATTCAAAGGGACTTAAGTTTACCTAATAGTATGACGATGCGACCAACACACGTTTGCAAGAAATACATGTAGGTTGTGTTCATTGCTTGTTTTTGTCAATGCTGTGCAATAGACATACATATGCAAATTACATATAAATTATATGTATATTGGCTAGATTTCATTACAATGTTAGCATGCAGCCTTGTGATTGATGACTACCTTAAACCTTAGGGGCAACACGGTACGGCCTTGCGTCAGCGGCACCTCGCTGACATACACACACAGACATGTACAGGGACACCAAAAACAATACCTTCATTTTGCATGGAGGTAACAAACCATCAATCTGGCACCTACTTGTTTCACAATTATTGCCGGCGAATCCCAGTTTGCAGGTGCACCGGTACCCGCCCACCAGGTCTTTACACGTGCCCTCGTTTTTACACGGGCTTTCCGCACAGTCGTCCACATCTGCAGCGAAAACAAAGCAAACCTAGAAAGGTAACATTTGCAAAGCAAACTCATAATGTTTACCCTCACATGGTCTAGCCCAACTACTGCTCTGTTTATTCTTACTCAAACATATTCATATATAATATATAGTGACCAGCTTCTTCAACTCTATCCTGCTACATAATGTAATCCAACACCTTCGGGTGTCTGCTACAGCACCAGTTTGGTCCAGCAAAATGCTGTCATATATCAAACGTCCGACTTACCTGTTTCGCAGCGGGCTCCGGCGTAGCCCTTAGGACAGATGCAGTCATACCCGTCCACCTTGTCTCTACACTCGGCGCCATTTAGACACGGTTTTCCAGCGCAGTCGTCTATGTCTAAATCGAAATCAGAGTTTGTGATTCGGTAACTTTTAATACAACTGCCTAAAACTTCCTAACCCCTAAGTGGTAAAATCTTTTACACATGATTTCTTCGTTGTATCCTCTTTGTCTTACTTTGCTTCCCTTTCCATAGAAACGTAATGTATGTTTTTCGTCCATGAACGAAGAGAAATCAAATGGTACATGTATACTGTGAATTGAATAATTGTTATTGCCAAACGATACACGATACTTAAAGCTATGGTTTAGATGTTGTGATATCAATAATCTGTCTACAGAGCAATCATTAAGTAAAAATTCGTACTTACTGATTTCACAGGCGTTACCAGAGTACCCCTTTGCACAGATGCACTCGTAGCCGTTCACTTTGTCTTTACACTCGCCACCGTTTTGACAAGGGTTGTCTTTGCAGTCATTGACATCTGTGAAGAGATAGAGGCAGCGTTTAATATTTTAGGGTACCTAAGTTAGAATGAAGAGCATCAACGTTGTGCTACGCTGATATGTGGCATATGTGTATTGATAATAGTAAATTCTGTAGATAATCGAATTCACAAGCCGGCTGTGTTGTCTGCTTTGTCCCGTGCATGTGAATTTGATTATGGTATGCAAATTACTGTGTCGGAACTTGTCAACATCATTAAGGAATTGCCCAATGGGAAGGCTGTGGGTTCAGATGGCATTAGTAACGAACATCTAAAGTATGCGGGCCCAAGAATATGCATCTATCTCTCACTGTTATTTACATCTGTTACTGTACACAATTTTATCCCTGATATCTTGTTGGAAACAATCATAGTGCCGGTTATTAAGAACAAAGCAGGTAATATTTCCAGTAGTGATAATTATAGGCCGATTGCCATCGCCTCTGCACTATCCAAGGCCTTAGAGTCGCTTTTACTTAGTCGTCTAAAACCCTTCCTTCAGACATCTGACTACCAGTTTGGATTTAAACCCAAGCATGGTATTGACATGTGTGTTTTTACTCTTAAGGAAATTATTGAATACTACAAGGGGCTGGGCTCTCCAGTCTTTGTGTGTTTTATGGACGCGTCCAAGGCCTTTGATCGTGTCAACCATTGGCTGTTGTTTAAAAAGCTTCTCGAAAGGAATGTCCCGTTATACCTCGTGAGATTTCTAGTCTATTGGTATGAGAACCAGACTATGTTTGTAAGGTGGGGTACAACTTTGTCAGCCCGGTTCAGTGTCTCAAACGGGGTTCGACAAGGAAGCATTCTGTCGCCTCATCTATTTAACGTTTATATTGATGACTTGAGTTTAAGACTAAAGAATGTCAGAGTTGGTTGTTATGTTGGCGGTTCTGTGGCAAACCATCTACTGTACGCTGATGATCTGTGTCTGATATGTCCTAGTGTAAAATCCCTGCAGAAACTGGTCGGGATTTGTGAAAGCTTTGGCAAGGAAAATGATATTTTGTTCAACACAGATAAAACTTGTTGTAT
Organism: Branchiostoma floridae x Branchiostoma japonicum; assembly: GCA_013266295.2. NCBI lineage: Eukaryota > Metazoa > Chordata > Leptocardii > Amphioxiformes > Branchiostomatidae > Branchiostoma > Branchiostoma floridae x Branchiostoma japonicum. The sequence goes on along the minus strand of CM023826.1, from coordinate 2,261,508 downwards.
GTATTTTCCGAGCGCTGGCCTTCCACTCCGGCAGCCACTGCCTTCTGTGAAAATTTATAATGTACAGTTGAAGTATGTGGATACGTTTGTTTACCTAGGTATACATTTAAATGCAAAGTTGAGTGACAATGACTGTGTTCGTGCTGAAATTAGACGTTTATATCGCTATACTAATTGTATTAACCGTAAATTCCATCATTGCTCTCCTGATGTGAAAAAGTCTCTGTTCACAACCTATTGCTCCCAGATATTTGGAGTCCAACTATGGAAAGATGTTCATGCTAGTGTACTAGCTAAGTGTCGGGTTGCGTATAACAATTGTTTTCGCATCCTCCTGCGGATGCCAAGAGGCTGTAGCGCTAGTTCTATGTTTGTACACCTTACCACGGATACATTTGACGCCAGACGCAGGAAATTGTGCTATTCTTTCATCAATAGACTTTACACCACCGATAACAGTATAATAAACTGTATATTGAGGTCGGATTGCCAGTTTAGGAATTCTTATTTTAAAAATGTGTACAAATTGTTGTATATGTAGTGTTTTGTGGTTTTATGTCTGTACAACTATGGGTATAACCTGAAATAAAGACATTCAATTCAATTCAATAGATACTCAATATAGTCATGGATAATGTGAAGAAGATGTTTTGTTTGAACTTTAAATACCCTCCGTTACTTGAACTCCACAGCATTCATCATCATCATTTCATCGTGTCATCACTCCTCTGGAGGAACCCCTCCCTTGACTGATTCTAGTATTTTCTTCGTCTGGCAGCTCGTGCCCACGTATGGCCTAGGCGTTGCACTAGGCTGTCTCTCCATGTCCAACAGGGCCGCATTGCATGTACACAAATAGCTTACTATACTGTAGCTATTGTCTATACTTTGCTAATTTGTAAAAGGTATTTCAATATTTCTGATGAAACAACGCCCAGTTGATTCGGCACCAACCTATTTCGCAGTTGTTTCCGGCAAATCCCAGTTTACAGACGCACTGGTACCCGTCTACCATGTCCTTACATGTGCCTTCGTTTACACACGGGTTGGCAGCGCAGTCGTCCACATCTGTAGTACAAATAAGCAAACAAACAAACAAATAAAGGGAAAGAAAAAAGAATCACTGGGAATTTTGCTTCATTGTTAGTTAGACGTGCTACTTAGGTGTTTGTCTCCATTGTTAACTAGTGGCATGGTCGTTGCCACTGCTGATCAGATACTAACACTAAAGCAAATGGCCTCAAAGAAAAAAAAGCGATAACTAAGCATAGCAACAATGAGATGACAATCAGAATCAGCCGAAGGGACAATATGCACAATACAATAAAAGTCAGACTCACTCGTTTCACAGAGTTTCCCAGCGAATCCCTTAGCACATCTGCATTCAAAGGCGTTCACCTTGTCCACACACTGGGCGCCATTTTGGCACGGTTTTGCCTCGCAGTCGTCTATGTCTAAGTTAAGATCAAAGATTGTGATCAAGTTGGCTAGTATACGTTTCATACCACTCTAGGTATGTATATGTATATGTATATGTATATGTATATGTATATGTATACAATTATGCCAAAATATTTGTGCACATTTGCCGTGGTCAACCGTATTCAATCATTCACCAACCTGATGAAATCAGTCACGGATTTCGCTATATTGTTTACAGTTTGTTAAAAGCAATAATGTGACGGCAAGGAAGCAATCCTCTAATAGAGCGGTGGACTTACCGAGCTCACAGTTGTTTCCGGAGTACCCCTTTTGGCAAACGCACTTGTATCCGTTCACTTGGTCTTGACACTCGCCACCATTCTGACATGGGTTATCTTTGCAGTCATTGACATCTGTAATAAGAGAGTAAAAGTAGCGTATATCATTTTAGGGGACCCAAGTTGAACAGGATACAGAGCATCAATGCACAGTGTTATATCTGTTGTCTCACCCATGTATAAATATAAATGCTTATGTAGTCATAGATAGATGTAAAGAGCAGCATTGTGCTGCACATACAATAGGTACATGATCTATCATAATGGACGATCCTGTTGTACTAGACTGCATGCTCGCATACAGCTGCATGTGGTCTACACGTACATTGTAAAATGTACACTTTGGACTTCAACATTTCTTATAATGAGAAAAAAATGAACCATGAATCCAGTGCTTGCTAACCTATTTTGCAGCTGTTATTGTCGTAACCCATGTTCTTGTCGTATTATGTGACATACACATAAGACATACACATGTAAGGGTGCTTTGTACCAATTTGTGCATCTGTGAAAGACAAATCATTAATTTGGTACCTACTTGTTTCACAGTTATTGCCAGAGAATCCCAGTTTACAGACGCATTGGTACCCGTCCACCTTGTCCGTACATGTGCCTTCGTTTTGACACGGGTTGCCAGCGCAGTCGTCAACATCTGCAGCACAAACAAACAAACAAACAAACAAACAAACAATAAGCAAACAAAAGAAACGAAAATAGAATCACTGGTTGTTTTTGGTTCATTGTTAGCCGTCTTATTTAGGTTTTTGACTCCATTGTTGATCAGAAGCATGGTCGTTCCCACTGCTGACCAGATGCCAACACTAAAGCAAATGGCCTCAATTTAAAAAAAAGCGATAACTAAGCATAGTAACAATGAGAGGTTAATCAGAGTGAATATAAACTATATAATTAAGGCCAGACTCACTTGTTTCGCAGAGTTTGCCAGCGAATCCCTTAGCACATCTGCACTCAAATCCGTCCACCTTGTCCACACACTCGGCGCCATTTTGGCACGGTTTTCCAGCGCAGTCGTCTATGTCTATGTTCGAATCAAGTCATAAATTGTGCGCCATAACTATTACGTATAACCTTCGCTACACGAAATTATATCTTTAAACATATCTTAAAGCATGCGTAAAGGTACACGCGAGTGAAGAAACAGGACCTTTACGTATGCTTTAAGGTGGACGTAAAGAATTGAATTTGTGCAGCTTTCCTAGGACAGAAAAGACAAGCAAATGTGAAGATAGAAAGGTCACGTTGCACGGAGAAGAGTCTATGGATTGTCATTCTTGTCCCAGATGTAAATCATTTCTCTTTTCGTTAATACCAGCTATATCACGTCTTCTGGATCTATATGTATTTCAAAAGAAAGGACGACAAATGTTTCAAATAGGACTTACTAGTTCAAAAGAAAGGATGTTAAGTTATTAGTATTTCAAACAGGACTTACTTATCTCACACACGTTGCCGGAGTAACCCTTCGCACATGTACATTTGAAGCCGTTGACTTGGTCTTCGCACTCTCCGCCATTCTGACAAGGGTTGTCTTTGCAGTCATTGACGTCTGTAATAAGAGAGAACACTACAATCGTACACATCTGCAAAAATAGGCATATTAGCACCCGTACAGCAGCTGCAGCTGTCTCTTTGATTTCCTCTGAGTTTCCCTTTCTTCTTTCTCTTCGCTGAGGCAGGTACATTCGGTGTATAATACATACGTGTCCTACTTAGTTTGACTTTAGATTATCGCTCCTTGCTGAAGAATAACTAACATCTAGCTAAGGAATGGAAGCGTCAAACAAGAATGGAAGACTCACTCGTTTCGCAGAGATCTCCGGTGAAGCCCTGCGGACAGATGCAGTCGAACCCGTTCAGCTTGTCTCTACACTTGGCGCCATTTTGACACGGGGCTCCTTCGCAGTCGTCTATGTCTGAGTGAGAATGGAACATTCGCCGTGGGACGTTTGGTACGCAGTGAAAATGAAGTAGAACATGTATTTGGCAGCATTTTCTTTAGTTTAACCTTATTTACTTAATGTATGTGTGTCGTAATGATCAGTAGTTGTCAAGACCATAAGAAATTAATCGCAGTTAATAGGAAACCATCGATAAATCTTGACGGTTTCTGTTTTCAGTTACACCGTGTTTTTCCAGATCTAGTTCAAAAGAAAGGATGTTAAGTTATTAGTATTTCAAACAGGACTTACTTATCTCGCACACGTTGCCAGAATAACCCTTCGCACATTTGCATTTGAAGCCGTTGACTTGGTCTTCGCACTCTCCACTATTCTGACAAGGGTTGTCTTTGCAGTCATTGACGTCTGTAAAATTATAAGAGAGTAAAAAGTGCGGTTCATCATTTTAGGGGACCCAAGTTGAATAGGATACAGAGCACCAATTGAATAAATGAAAGGCCTTCATTGTACATTTATGCCCTTACAGGCAAGTACAAGTCATGATGATAAACGTCTATGTACAATAACAGTGATACAAGTCTGGTATCTTACTGTATCTATAGTATACTAACATGTACAGGTTCAACTTCTTCTTGCTTCAGCCCCACGGAGACTGCAACGACTATCTACTACCAAAGCAGATTGCCAACTTTGCCGGAAACAGAATGGACTGGAAAAAACTCACAGTCGCCTGCAACTAGTAGCCGACAGAAGATTACAAGAAGAAGAAGCTAAGCAATTCAAGCGTCAAACAAGAATGAAAGACTCACTCGTTTCGCAGAGATCTCCGGTGAAGCCCTGAGGACAAATGCAGTCGAACCCGTTTAGCTTGTCTCTACACTTGGCGCCATTTTGGCACGGATTTCCCGCGCAGTCGTCTACGTCTAAGGAAGAATGGAACATTCGCCTTTGAGCGTTTCAAGTACACAGTGAAAATGAAGAAAAACGCGACAAGAAGCCATTTCCTTTGATATTAAGTTTTGTTACAACTCTGTGATTTATGTACAATGTTGGCTTATAATGAGCTTATCCACATCGTACATCAAAAAGCGACAGGCCGATTAAATAATTTCTTAAATACTACCTACTTAGAACGTTAGACATCTAGATAATGAGATACACAAGAAAATTGTTACTTAAGCAACTGGATAGAGTTTGAAGTAGCAACCACTGACGAAAAGTAGTGGATGCTTCTTGAAACGTCTGACAGTTTTTGAAACTCTATCCAGTTGCTTGAGTAACAAATGCCTTGTGTATCTCATTACCAGGATATCTAACCTTCGTCGACACTACTCACTTATCTCACACACGTTGCCAGAATAACCCTTCGCACATTTGCATTTGAAGCCGTTGACTTGATCTTCGCACTCTCCACCATTTTGACACGGATTCCCACTACAGTCGTCCACATCTGTGCATATCGGCAAACTTCAGATTATTTTGGCAATTCAGTTTATCAATTATCAGCATAGAATCATATCGTATAAACCGCTAGATTAGATATACAGTGTATGAGGGTAGAGACTCCGATCTCGTAGAATCGGCAGAGATCCCGATCGGAGACTGTAGATTTTAAGATATTCGCTTATTAAACGACAGTCAGAGCTTTGATTCATGTTTTTTTAGATCAATGGATTGACTTGAAATCTAGGATTTGTAAATCGGACCCACCCTAAGACATTAACAACATCCGAATAAGAGTCTCTTTCGACAAGAACTCCGATCTGGATCTCCACCGTTAGAATTGCCAATTTTTACCAGTTCGGAGTCTCTACCCTGACATATACACTACTCAGTTTCATTGATGCTAGTGCAAAATATCAACAACACAAGAACATGCAGACTCACTTGTTTCACAAAGTGCCCCGGCGAATCCGACCTGACAGACGCAGTTAAACCCGTTTGGCTTGTCCATACATTTGGCTCCATTTTGACACGGATTTCCTGCGCAGTCGTCTATGTCTACGAGAAAAAAAGCAACAGCTGTCGTTTGCCACACATTGGAAAGAACGCTACTCAACATCAGAAAAAAGTGGAAGCTCCAATACTTCAGCTATGTATGTCACCAGAGTACAAAACATCTCCACATTCAAAAGTGGCAAAAGAAACGGGCAGCAGCGTCCAGCCTGGCCTTCTTTTATGTGGCTGATAACTGAAGAAAGAACTGGTCAAAGTCCATAAAGTATACCACTTACCGACTTCACACACGTTGCCAGAATATCCCTCCGCACAGATACATTTGAATCCGTTGACCTGATCTTCGCATTTTCCACCATTTTTACAGGGATTCTGACCGCAGTCGTCCACATCTGTAGACATTAACAGTTGTATTGTCACTCAGTAAAGCTTGTGTGGGTATCTGATTACATACCAAGCACCATTTGACATTAAATATACAATATAAGTAAATGCATACTATGTTTCAATTTATCGATGTTTGTCAAAATACATATAATTGCAATCATAGAAATTGCATAAACATTTGAGCGCAAGTCATCCCTTATCCAGTTGAAGTTGTTTATGGGGCGATGACTATAAAAGATGCTCAATATTGTCTGAATGACCCAAATGAAGAGACGCTACTGATGTTCATTTTTCACTCACTGGTTTCGCAGCGGTCTCCGGTGAATCCCAGCTTACAGATGCACTGGAACTTGTCCCCGATGTCCTTACACTCGGCACCGTTTTGGCAAGGGTTCGGAGAACAGTCGTCAATGTCTGGAACATAATTCGAGTAGATATAACAAGCATGGAATAGCAAAGTTCGATGACCGTCTGTTATCTTCATCAGGGCCGTTATGACTTGTTCACTGCGCGCTGAAGCTAGTTGTTACTGGTTCACCGTGCACTGTAGCTTTTGTATACGTACATAAGTAATGTTATATAAGGAATTACCGAAGGTACTGCTCACCTGGTTTGGCCTGTAGAACAGGAGGTGCCTTTTGGATAGGAGGTGCAACGGGTACAGGAACCGGGACAGGAACCGGGACAGGCACGGGGCTTCCCTTGCAGCCTGGAGGAGAAAGGGTCCACAGTCTTCAAGCTATTCAACTTTGGCTCAACTTTTATGACATATGTTATAAAGTGACCTATAATATATGCCAAATGTCACTATATATAGCTAGCCAAGAAAGCCTATCAAGGTTAGGGATTACATGCTAAAGACTGCTCTCTCCTCTTCTTTGGAGATGTTTAAGGGCAAAACCTAACAACCTACACTTCCCAGCTAAGCACCCACCATAGGCGGCAGAATCTTCAACCTGCTGAAGGCGGCTGCCTTAAATGAAAGAAGAAGAAGAAGACAAGTTCTAACCGCAGGGTGGCGCTGAGCAGCATTTGTGGCAGCACCCGTCGTCCCCGGTGCCTCCGTACACGGAGATCTGGTTGTTGATGACGTTGATGGCTCCTTGACCATCGGTTCCTGAAGAGCGTGTAACGAAGACAGAAGTGATGAGTTTCATTTCCAACACACATAGACTGCAATTGATGATGATTTTAGTATTATTGAGTGATTTTACTGACAGAATAGCTGGCCTCGTAGCTTGCATATCGTTACACACATATTATCACATCAATACAAATGTTTCCTTCACCCTATCTCTTTGTCTCTCTCTTTCTCTATCCATCTATATTTATACCTATCTATCTATCTATCTATCTATCTATCTAGATAGATAGATAGATAGATAGATATGACAGTTTTAGTTTATAGGGATGCCCTTTAGACCCGTAAGGGGCTAATCTTCCAGGGATCCTACACAAATTACATACAGGTACAGAAACAGAAATTTACAATCACATTTATGATACAGTATTAAAAAAAGAGTCTATACATGACAATTATAGAAAATGCAAATAGCGCCTTTTATATTGACATAAATAATGACATAGATTGACAAGTGTTAATACTAAAGGACTGAAGCACACACCAGTTCTTCCTCCTGGTGTCTGCCCTCCATCTCCGCCGATCTGGATGAAGACGCCTCGTTTTGCAGAATCGTCGTCCTGGGCTATTAAACAACACAAGTACTTTATAATAATAATGAAACGTTCTGATTGGTAGTCGATTTCAAAACTGTCAACAACCTAAATAGCTACCACAAAACGGCACAAGACACGCCGTATTCGACATTACCTCCCTTACTATGAACATGAGATTTGTTTCACACTCACCAACTTGAGCCGAGCCTGGGCAACCGCCAGTATACATACAGCCTTGATAGCAATGAGAGAAAAAAAAGTTAATACACCACTCTTTGGACTGTGTTTATAGTTGATGTGTTATGCTTAATAGCTAATAAGTATAGAACCATGTGGCAGAAAAGGGCAACATACTCAAGCAAGACACGGATCTGGATTTTATGTCATTGTCCTGAAAGTAGTTGGAAACTAAAAGCAAGGTAACATTTTCAAAGCAAATACATAATGTTTACCTTCACCTGGGGATGCTCAACAAACTACTGCTCTGTTTATTCTTACTTAAACACATTCATACATATATATACATAGTGACCAGTATCTCTGACTCTGTCCTGTAACTTGCTACATAATGTAAGAGTAAGTAAAGCAGCCAATAAAAAAGTGTTTACCTTTCTTTTCCTGTTCGTTAAGCTCCGCAGAAGACTCTGGTAAGAAGACGAGCGGTAGAAATTCCGGCAGTGAAATAGTTTCGTCATCTGTTTATAGTTGCAAGGTAAAAAAAAGATGATATGTTTTAGACCAGTCTGGTCAATTTTCAAACACTATACTTCTTCCTTACATTTGTAACTACACTAAATAACCAAGCCCATTGGTCAAATGATAGCATTGGTCATATGTAAATTAGCATACATACACACATCCGTATTACTATATGGTGACCAGCCTCTCTAACTCTGTCCTGCAACTTGATACATAATGTAATCCAACACCACAGGGTGTCTGCTACAGCGCCAGTTACCATGGTGACAGACGTCTGGTCATTGGCGTTTTTCGTTTGGAGAAGAAGAGAAACAGAGCGAAAACAATATGTTTTCCTTCTGCGAAGATTAACATAACTACTCACCGGAAAGTTCCCTAAGACTCTGCTCCTCTGCGTCTTCAGGATCGTCCAGGTCCGTCAGATGTACCGTCACCGTGTCTCCGGATACTTCGTGCTCCACAGTGTCGTCCGACACTACGTCCCCCATGAAAAATCCCCTCAAGCTCTGCCCGTCTACTACCACAGGGTCGTCCGACACTTCGTCCTCCACGGGAAGGCCCCTCAAGCTCTGTCCGTCTACCAGCACAGGATCGTCCAGGTCCGTCAGATGTACTGTCACTTCGTGCTCCACTGGAAGCCCCCTCAAGCTCTGCCCGTCCACCAGCACAGGATCGTCCGACACTTCGTCCTCCACGGGAAGCCCCCTCAAGCTCTGCCCGTCCACCAGCACAGGGTCGTCCGACACTTCGTCCTCCACGGGAAGGCCCCTCAAGCTCTGCCCGTCCACCAGCACAGGATCGTCCGATACTTCGTCCTCCACGGGAAGGCCCCTCAAGCTCTGCCCGTCCACCAGCACAGGGTCGTCCGACACTTCGTCCTCCACGGGAAGCCCCCTCAAGCTCTGCCCGTCCACCAGCACAGGATCGTCGTTGTTACTTTCTGTTCAGGCGTAAAAGGAGCACGGTATACGTCGATGAAGGTTAGACATCAAGGTTATAAAATACACAAGAAAATGTTACTCAAGCAACTGGATAGAGTTTGAAAACTACCAGACGTTTTAAGTGTAGCATCCACTACTTATCGTCAGTCACTGACGACAAGTAGTGGATGCTACTAATACTTGAAACGTGACAGTTTTCGAGAGCATGGTCTGTATCAATCAGTATACACATCAAATTACCTTATTTATGTTATGGCTTAACTTTACAACTAGATGAGAGTGAAATACTTCTGGATACTTCATCGACAGCTGAAACGAAGATCAAGCCTGATGTAAAGACAATTAAATCATGACAGCTGATTGTAACATATCAGTGGCTATAATCGTATAAATTGCCATCAACATTAATGAATAAGTATTAATGTTTTTTGGGAATGACTTAGTCCTTACGACTAAACGTACAACTAACCGTTCGAGTAAAATAACACTGCTACATTATAAAGCATCGAAGTCCTGAAGTATTACGTACCAGAGCCCCGTTGTTCTTCGAGGACTTGAAGCATTTTTACTAAATCGATCTTCAACTCGTCAGTTTCAGCATCTTGTACGAAGGGAACAAAGCAGTATCAATACCATTGTAGATAATAGAAAACGGTCAGTATCGAATTTTGTTTTGGCCAACAAGCCTCTTTTATGGGTAGTCACCACTTGTATGCTCAAAATTCATTGTGGTCAAAGATGGCAAGGAGTGCAGTAAGTCACAGATGGAAAGAAAAAACATTGAACGTGCATGTACAGCTATCAAGACAGAAGCAGTAGAATTCTAAGTACTGGGACCAGAGAGAAACAAAAAGCCTCCATACTAAAAGTGATACTAGTACCTGCCCTGTACCGATTTTGATATGGTTTAATTCAACATCCTTGTAAATAACCAAAGAATAAACAATGGCCCCGCCCCCTGTTCTAATTTTGACGGAGGTGTTCGAAATAGAACAGGGCGTTCGAAATAGAACAGGGGGTTCGAAATAGAACATGGGGTTCGACGTGTTCGATCCGGATCGGTCTATAGCCTTACCAGCAGTGTCTTGCTCCTCGTTTTCCCTGTACTCCTGGACGTGTTTGTCAGCATATTCTTCCTGATCCTCAGCATCATTGAGAAGATCCATGATCTGTTCGACGTACATATCCTCGAGTTCCAGGACGTCTGAATCTCTTCGTACTGTTGGTGATATAAACAACCGTGTCAACTTTCTTTGAAGTACAATGGTATTTTTTTCTAAATTACCTTCGCTAAGATCTGGTTATGTCAATGATGACCTAATGTGCAAAATTAATAGGAAATAGGAGACCCTCATAAATAATGAGAAGCATCTATTTTTCACCAGTCAAGATCATTTGGCGAAGGTATGAGGTCATATAACCCCTGTTACGAATCTACAAAACAAAACAATTTTTTTTATGCATGTAATTGCCATAGCTTGAGTCCGGGGGCGCTTTTGAAATAACCCAATGCCATAACTTGTTCTGGGCTACTTCTGGCCTGACTGCTGCCGTAAAATAAGTAGCTCAGACAAAAAGTTAGTCTTTGCATGCGATTATTTTAGTAAAATAGACAAGATTTACTTGCTGAGCGCTAGAGTAAATAAAAAGGGTAGGCCCATAGATTTTTTTAGGCCGTAGGGGCAGTGGGTTGTTAGTCCGCTATGTCTGGGGCACGGTATTGATAGGCGGAGCCCATCCCTCTCCTTCCTCTGCCTTTTACCTCCCCAACCGAAGTCAGGTACCCATTTTACACTTGAGTGGACTGAGGATCTAGAAAGGTCGTATAATGTGCTTTTCCCTAGCCAGGAACGCCAGGAATCGAATTGAGAAATTATCGTGCACAGATGTAAGACGCACGCTCTTCAAAAAGCGTTGTCTACATATCGCTCTAGGCCAACTGCAGTCTATTCGCACGCATCATATACCATTCCTTTCTCCTGACTCAAGAAGTATGATGACTTTGCCTATATCGATACGTTTATATATGTTTGAACTCTGCAACCCAGTCTTTGTGTCAAAAAACTTAAGCCCTCATACACATATCAAAACACATTCAAAGCCCATTGAATAGGGGTTTTAGCTTGGTGGTAAGTACTGGACAGGTTACTCTTCAAGCAATTTTTTCCACCAAGGATGGTGTCTGACATTTGCCCTAAAGGCAGCAACGCCCCCCCTTGCTTTGTTGGATGCTTAAGAGCGTAACGATTTGATGAGGGAAGAATGCACTGCATTTGTTCGTAGGGGATTCAAATATCAGTGAAAGGAGGGCCTAGATCACATAAACAGATACTGATGTTCCCTGTAATGTAGACTGTTTATTTTGACGGAAAGAAGACTGTAACTCACACTTCAGCAGAGTCTGTGGTTAACATTTGTCATTGTCTGGTAATTTGAACAGGAAACTTATCAACACCCCAACCTTCTTTGTTACTAACATATTTCTTACTCCTATTTGTTTTAGTCCCCATTCTGCAATACCTGTCATCGCTGAAGTGTTATAATGTTGTTTAATGACTAGCACCATGTCCGATGTCAGCAGATTTTACCGGGCAACGCTGACAACAAAATGCACAAAAACAAAGATTGCGCCCGGAGGCGGAGGGGTGGGGTGATCAGTAGAGGGGAACCGTACAGAAGAATACAGTGAGTACCGCGGGTCTGAATGTCGGACAATCGTTTCGTTGGAGGCAGAGATATTGCTTAATCCAGTATTGCTTCACACTTTCACTGGAATTATTCAGAGAATAAGTCACAAATGGAAACGTCGAATCTTTGAATCCGACTGGATTTTGTCCTCGGATAGGATAGGATAAATTCAGCTTGGGTTCTGTACGCCATCTTGTATCATAGAAATCAGATCATTTCATCTCAAATCTGGATACCTACGTCTATGTCCAACGAATAGATTTGAATGAAACATATGTTCATCTCTAGATTCCAAGTAGTTAAGAAGCAACGTCGTTTCTGATGTGAGCTAGTTGATCATTAACCTACATGTTACTGTCAGACGAAGTGCCGAGTTATCAATGTGTCGTTTTTCTGAAAGATTGGGGTACACATATGATTGTATCGCCCTTTCTACTAGACGGCTATCGCACTGCGACCGCACAGCGAGAAAAATGTGTGTGATCCTTAATGTCATGATTGGAATATGATGCAAGATGTAAAAGTATGATTTAAAGTTTAACAAAACGTAAAAACACGTGCTTTATCTATGAAATTCGTTGAGGAATATGTCGAATTTTTTTGGCCGTTCAGCAGTGGTCGCCTTCAATAAAAAGAGGGTGTTACTGGTGCAAGGTCGTCCATACTGTTGTGCCCTACTTTTGCTAGATATAGACAACTCTCGCTTGTAGTAAAACAGGTCTGTCGGACTCCCAATCTAACTCACAAGGGCAAAAGGTCAGCACAGGTCTTTTAGACAATAGAAGGCGTATGAAATATGATACAGGTAACCCACATCTGGGACTCAATTTGCATGAAGTGTTCGTAAGAGTCGCAAGTTATCAAAGGCAAAGAAGGATTCCGAGGCAAATAAAACGTGACTGTGACTAACCCTAACCTATAGAAGAAGGGCGCTACTTGTCAACGTAGCTTGCTTGCCTACGTTAGATGTCTTTTCTGTCACGCCTATCTTCTAAAGGCTGTGATCTATGAGATGCCTTTAGGGGACACTTTTCTCATCATACAGACACCGGAGTTGTCTAAAATTTGTTCACGCCCCTTTATGAGTCAGAAGGGTTGGGTACTATCTTATTCAACTTCTGATTGAAAAAAAATGGACGAATCTACATCTAAACTCGAAAGGATGAACACACTTTCTGTTGGACACACCTGTACCATTATTCATATTCAACATAATCTTCCATTTTGCCATAATTTGATTAATATGATTAATGCATTAATGTCAATGTCCAGTCTTGCTATGTTTGAGTTTTTAACACTTCGAAGTCAAAGAAGGACCACATAGTGGTTCTTTTATCTTACATGGTACGCAGACTACATCAGAAAACGTTTCTCGACATGTGTGAGTGCATATTCTCTATCCTGCTACATCTATCTGACTGTTGTTATGCTCGTGTTGCAGCTATCAGAGCTCCCGTATATATAATAGGGAAAAAATTCATCGGTGCATGTGGATCCTTATTAGTTTGTGATGACACAAGGCACGGTCAAATTCGTCGTAGTACACCGTACAGTTTCAATATTGTAGCATTTTTAAGCAGACTATGACAGAACCAACCGAATAAAACGATCTACGAGAGCAATTTTCGCCATAAGACACCTAAAAATAAATCCTATGCGACATACGCAGAACTGTCCCAAGAATGCCCTCAGTTCGCCATCGTACGACGATCGTATGACGTATGTGACCGGGCCGATAAAGACCAATAAAAGAACCCTACCTGGTACTGAGCTGACGCATACCGCGGCCGCGGCTAGCATCACCAGTTGTGCTACAAGCTGCATCCCTGCGGCGCCCTCCTACTGTCGCGGTGTGCCCAAACAGTTCCCACTGTGTCAGCGCGCAAAATCGAAAGTCTCCACAGTGGCAATGACCAGGAGAAGCTGTCTGACTTCCAACGACTCTGGTGCAGCACCCTACAGAAATCCTGCCCGTCTTCCAACGGCACAGCTGCCCAAGAGCGCCCGAGAGACCAGCGTCAACCTTCTTGCAGCGTCCCTGTTGGAAGAATGAGCGCGGCGAAGACTGGACAGACCGGACAGACTTCAGCTACTGACCCATTTACTGGTACTTTCCTAGCTGGAAATCACCTAAAGCTATATACTACTAGTATTGGATACTAGTTTTAGGACATGGTACATTTTGTATCGCGTCTTCCACTGGGGAAAACATGTCACCATATTTCCTGATAGTACTTCTAGTAGTGTTACTAGTGCCGGTCACTTTCATTGACGGCAATGACAAGGTGAAGTCAATTTTGAAATGCCCAGAACTAGTTGTTGATTGATAGCCCGCATGGTAAAAAATAAATGTACTACTTTTAGTACAAGGTTTCCCCATTCAATTGCTGCTTAAAGTCTTTTGTTTGGGAATAATGCATTCTTGACTAGATTTGTAACATACAGACGACCCAAATATGATTTGGGGGCGTTCCCGTTGTTTTTATTCAACAGAAAATTTCGGGGTTTTTTTTAGTAATCTTCTTCTATGTATACTTTCAGATACAGTGACAGACCTTCCTGAAATAATGTTTAAGGCAGTCACTGAATATTGGCTAAAGATCTGGCCAATTTTTTTTCCGGATAAGCAAAGTTGATAAGCAATCCTCTCCTCTTATAATTGCCTCCGGGCTATGTCTAACCTTTTACACCTATTTGCCAAACTATGATCCCTTTTCACAAATTGGCTTTCATTGTTGTTTTTTGTTGAGCATGATGGTCCAAACACTCACATTCTTTAAGATAAACGTAGGTTACGAACAACAGAAAAGAGGAACAGAAACAAAGTACAACCAAACCTGATTGTAGTTGACATGGGAAAACAGTTATGAGAGACCTAGAGGAGATGGGTTTGGTGGGAGCAAGAAGGCAAGCGGTGGACAGCAGAGAGTGGTAAGCAGTGGTGCCCCACATCGTCGGCGCCCACATTGGTGCATGGATAATGAGAAAGACAACTTATAATTTTTTTTCTTACCCTTTATTTTCAACCGCAAACACAACAAAATGTTAGTTATCATTACCGACCTTCCATAGCAATTATTGATTAACAATCCCAAATAGAGAAATTACAAATAGAGTAAATCAGAGATTCCTCTGTATATTCATTGGCGTCATGTAAATTTGTTGTAATGTAACAAGTCTGTGGCAGCTGCCTGTTGCAGAAATACTATACGATACTTGATATGATGCTACTATTATGTGCGAAAATCTTCGTTGTCATACTCCTTTATTCGACTGTGCGATACTGATAAGATATGACATGACATGACATGTAATAGAAGTGTTACAAATTTAAAGCTAAAATCAGCGCAATACATTGACTGTTATGGTATATGAGTTCCAAGAGTATACAAAATCTGAAATATTGCTCACCATGAATGTAAAACTTATTTTAACTTATGGTATATAATTGGCAAAATCAAATATATTTTCTAATATCCCATATCTAAACGTTAGCACTAGTTGTTGATTGACAGCCCGTATATTAAAAAATAGTTGAGATACTTTTACTAGAAAGATTTACCCAACAGACCGCACCATTTAATCGCTGCTTATCATATCATTAAGGGGGGGGGTAGTTTCTCATATCCTCAGAACATTATTGAATGATAGTCTCCACCATGTACCAGACTAACTACGAGTGTTCAAAAACAGTAAGATTTAGCCAAATAGGGAGAATAATTGGCCAGGAGAGTTTGGCCAACGTAGAGTTCATTTGCCCGAGGGGGGAATGAAACCCTAATGGTGGACAGACAAGCCCCTTTTTTGGCCGACTTCTACCATGATCCTAACCCGTTTAGGAAGGCCTGGTGGAGGCTTATCATCATCCAATAATGTTATGAGGGAATGCGAAACTACCCCTCAGGCTAGAGGCTAATTGGATGATGCAATTAGAGGCGTTATTTCAGAGGCTTTTACAGCTGGGTATAGGGCACTTCATCATAACTAAAGGAAACTCGTTGATCATTGGTCCAAGAGCGAGTCGGAGCGGAGCAGACGGAGAAGCTCCCTGATGCGGTTCATCTTCTGCGCCACGTCTGTCACCTCGCTCTCATTGGCCAGTGATGCCAGGTCAAAGGTGATATTCTCCTCCTCGTCCACATCCATACCTCGCAGGGATGCCAGGTCAAAGGTCATGTTCTCCTCCTCATCCTCATCCATACCTCGCAGGGATGCCAGGTCAAAGGTCATGTTCTCCTCCTCCTCTTCTTCTTCCATACCTCGCTTGCCTATTAGATATCAAACACATGATTCAGTCCATAAACCTGGTGACCACGACTAGTACGCTGAGAGCTTTGAGCGTCATTCTTGGTATATTCATTTGGATGCGTTGCAATCCCAGGTTAAATTTTCTTTTACTACAATTATTGGACTGCATTGAGTATATCGGCCATCCTGTTGTCATCAAATGTTTAGAAGAAGCCGATAGTAGGTACTAACACTTACGACTTCAAGAAATACCATATTGGGAAAAGGTGGTAAGAACGGAGATCAGAAGCTCTGCTGAAGTACCATAAAAAGCTACTGGGGACATTATCGAACTTGCCTTTGCTGCCACCCACCAATAAACTAGATATGACAAATACCATCCACGACTTCTTGATTTATGCTGTCAATAAACACACAAACACACATGTGGCGCTGAAAACAAGATATGAAGTAGACTATGTACTTACTCTTACAATACTTTGAGTACAGTTCGTTTGCCTTGAAAGCCGGGTCCTTGCATGTTACCGCTGGAAAAAACAACAACAACAGAACTTTGGTCTCTCAAATCATGTAATCATTACATTGTATATCTTTGAACAGCAATCTGTACACAATGAGTAAATCACTTTTAGATATTAGAATTACTATATGGACACAACGTATTTATAAGGATTGTATTTCACCAAAGTTTATCATTTCAGACAAGAATGCAATTAAGTTTTTTCAGGTGTTTTTGTGATCTTACGTGAGCAGGTCTTCATGATTGTGTCGAACTGTGGGTGTTTCTTCAACTGGCCGATCCAGGTCGCCCATGCCGCACAGTCAAGGGCTGAAAACAAGTATAAATTTTTATATAAAGTACAACGCACCGATGACTGATAAGTAACAATGCCCATGGTCACATTAACCATGACTGCCTTACTGGCGTTTTTGACATTGTTGGACAGACATATAACAGGATACACCAGGATCTTACAAATTTAAAGTAGAGGCATGCATGTCATAAAGCATGTCATAAAGCATAGAGTCAGCATACAAACATGGTATAACACTTACTCTTGGATGAAGAAGACGTTTTAGTGATAGTCTGGCTAGAGCTAGAGGAAATCCCTGTAATGAATAACAAACAATACATTTTTAAAACGTGTGACAAATTTATTTCATTTTTCCTATTATCACTATGATGATGGGTTTTTGTAGAAAAAATTGCTATTTGTTTTCCTATATGTTCATCTTCAAAACTTTAGAGCCACATATGTGGGTTTTTTTTATCTAGCTTTGACATTATACTGTAAGTCAATATAATTCTTGATGAGGGTGAACCAATACATGAACACCCAATAAACTATCATTTACATTGTAAGTAAGCCGCACAGCCAAGGGTTCCAAACATATCTGGGTAGGCTGTCTTATTTTAGGACATTGACTTCCTGCTACTCCCACACACATGTCCACAGTATATCTGACTGAATCATAGTATATCTGATTGAATCATCAGCATTTATCAATTCGTTCACTTTAGAAGCAATGATAAAATACCTTTGCAGTAGGTCGAGAAAAGCCCGGGCTTCCCTGACTTGAAGGTCTCGTCCACACAGATTTGTCCTGTGGAACGAGAGAACAAACTTAGAACCTTTCCCTGGTATCGACGAACACTAAACAAGCACATTTAAAAGCCTTATATAGTTACCCACAGTGCAAAACACGGTTCATTCTTAAGGATCAACAATGTAGTTTGCATCAAACATTACGAGCCACACTGATCATTGTCTACGATATACTTCTAATTTACATGTAACGTTTTATGTGTACAATATAAATAAAGAAGTTCAATGTCTCACGTGCGCAAGTCTTCATAATCATGCCGAATTGAGGATGTTTCTTCATAGACTCCATCCAGGTCTTCCAGGCTCCGCAATTAAGGGCTAGATTTTGGAAAAAATTTAGATGTATACCAAAGGTTAAGGACATGGAAACAATTTTGAACGCAACAATGGCTGATAAGTAACAATAGCCATGGTCACATTAACCATGACTGTCTTACTGGCGTTTTTGACATTGTTGGACAGACATATAACAGGATCTGTATCTGTATCTGCATCTGTATCTGTATCTGTATAGCCGGTATAACCGCCCTTCGGCGTAACACACCAGCAGGATACACCAGGATCTTACAAATTTAAAGTAGAGGCATGCATTGCGCAAAGAAGCATGTTCTAAAGCATAGAGTCAGCATACAAACATGTTTTAGCACTTACTCTTGGATGAAGAAGACGTCTTGGTGATAGTCTGGCTAGAAATCGCTGTAATAACAAACAATACATTTTCAAAACGTGTGACAAATTTATTTCGTTTTACTATCATCCTTATGATGATGAATATTGGTAGAAACGTCCTATTTCTTTTGATAGATTCATCTTGCAAAACTTCAGAGCCACAAATGTGTGATTTTTATCTGGTTTTGGCAGTATACTGTACAGTCCATATAATTCTTGATGAGGATGAAATGATACATAAACACCCAATAAACAATCACTTACATTGTAAGTAAGCCGCACAGCCGAGGGTTTCAAACATTTTGGGGTAGGCTGCCTTGAAGGCTTTGTCGCGGCATGTATTTGCTGAAAATGAGAAGTTTAAATCACATAAAGACTGTTTAAATTGTGATAATCATGAAAACCAAATGCTGATAATCAATCTGGTTACTGTATTTTGCATGATGAGGATTTTGCAAATAGGATTTACCAAGGTGATAACCAGTTAACTACCACAGCCCACTGGAACTTTTGCTCCTCTGCTCGTTTTAAAGATACACGAAGCAGCATCTAAGGTAACATTGTGCATCTCATGTCGCTGATATTGGTTTTGTCACCCTAAAGAATGTTAAGACAAGTAGTAAAATTGTGGAATAAATCAACAGAAAAACAGCTCGTACGTTTGCAGGCGTTCATGATGTTCTGGAACTGAGCAGCTGGCAGTTTCTTCTTCATGTCTCCGTACCAGGTCTTCCAGGCTCCGCAATCCAGAGCTAGAACATGGGACAGTTTAAGTTGTATATCAATACAATCAAAAGCTATAAGGGGGAACAATTTAGCTGTATATTGAAACAATCAAAAGCTAGGACACGGAACAATTTTAGTTTTACATCAAAACAATCAAAAGGTAGAACATGAAACAATTTTAGATATCCAATCAATCAAACTTTAAGGTTAAGAACATGTAAACAGTTTTGAACGCTCTAGTGACTGATAAGTAACAATGCGCATATGGTCACATCAACCATGACTGACGTGCTGGCGTTTTCGACATTGCAGAAATATCACAGGATACACCAAGATTCTACAAATTTAAAGTAGAAGCAACAATCAGCATACAGACATATAAAGCATAGATTCAGCATACAGACATGTTATAACACTTACTCTTCGATGAAGAAGACGTCTTCGTTATGGTCTGGCTAGACGAAATCGCTGTAATAACAAACAATACATTTTCGTTTTGCTATCATGCTTATGATGGATATTTGTAGAAGATTTCTATCTCTTTTAATAGATGTATAATACGAACTATAATACAAATACGCCTCTAATTAACATCCTCAAACGCATATGCTGGTTGTTTCACGGCGTTTACAATAGTCTTACTCAGTAGGTAAGCTGCACAGTCCACAGCCTTAAACATTTCTGGGTAGGTCTTCTTGAAGGCAGCGTCTTGACAAGCGTTGGCTGAAAAAAGAACATTTTTTTCAGTACTTTGTGAATCAATATGGCCGCAAATATGGCTACTGTTTTTCCGTGACTTATCTAAAGATTAAAAAATTACGATCAAATTACGACAATCTGAGACCACTTGCATAATGTGTGTCTATCTTACCTTTGCAGGCGTTCATGATGTTCTGGAACTGAGCAGCTGGTAGTTTCTTCTTCATGTCTCCGTACCAGGTCTGCCATTTGGAGCAGTCTAGCTGAACCTCTGGATATGGAATGTACAAGATTATGATAGAAATACTTTATTTGAAACAATATCATCTTAATCTGTACAACTTTGATCACGACACTTATGGTGGGTACTTTGAAACTCTAGACAAATTGTGAAACCCTTAACTACAGTACTATGATGTTGCCCTTTTTTTATTTCAAAATTAATCACAAACGAAGAATGGTAACTTACGCTGCGTCTGTGACTGAACCTTGCTTTGTATGCCTGTAAAATAAAAAAAAGCTTTAGTTACTACAAGTTATGGTTTTTGTCATTACTTTAAGTTTATGCATCAGTGATGATTGCTTCGTAATTTGAATGGACAAAGACCAGTCAGTAAAGTTAAACTGCGACGTCAATACGTTTTACACTTCTCTACTTACTGAGCAAGTAAGCTGCACAGTCGACAGCCTTAAACATGTCTGGGTAGGTCTCCTTAAAGGCAGGGTCTTGACAAGCATTGGCTGGATATAAGAAAAGTTTTTGTCAGTATGAAAGCAAAGATGTCATTTTTTTTCTCTACAAATATCACATTGAAGGCAACATTAAGAATTTTTGCACGGATAGTATAATTTGTATCAATCTTACGTTTGCAGGAGTTCATGATGCCCTGGAACTGAGCAGCTGGTAATTTCTTCTTCATATCTGCGTACCAGGTCTGCCATTTGGAGCAGTCTAGCTGAATCTCTGGGTAGGAAATGTACAACAACGATGAAGTGAAATTCTTCAACTGGAAGTTTTGTTTTTGAACACCATTGAAATAGAATATTCCTTATTGTGAAATCTTATTTAAGGTACAATGTTACGTTTTTGTCACGTTCTTGACAACTTTAAGATATAATCACCGAAGAGGAAAGATCACTTACGCTGTGTCTGCGACTGAACCTGGCTTTGTATGGCTGTAAATCAGAGAGATTTAGGTAAGACAGGTTATTTTCTATGGTCTGCATATCACTGACAATTGTTTCGTAATTCAAACTGACAAAGACCGACTTGAATTGTAACTAACATACATGTATGATGTGTATACTTTGGCTATACCATAGCGTAATCACCGATGATCACTTTGTCATTCCAACTGACAACGGTTGGTGTAAACTGCACCAAACTTATATGTAATTGCTGGTTATTCTAGCTTTTTACGCATTCTACTTACTCAGCAAGTAAGCTGCACAGTCGACAGCCTTAAACATGTCGGGGTATTTCTCCTTGAAGGCAGCGTCTTGACAAGTGTTGGCTGGAAACGACATAATTTTTTCGTGAATCAACATGAAAAATTGTATGATGAATGTCTTGTTTGTGACAAAAAGAGAATATTATGATGAACACATTGAATCTACTATGTATAGCTTACGTTTGCAGGAGTTCATAATGCCCTGGAACTGGGCAGCTTGTAGTTTCTTCTTCATGTCTTCGTACCAAGTCTGCCACTTGGAGCAGTCTAGCTGAACCTCTGGGTAGGAAATGTACAACAGCAATCAAGATATGTAGACAAAATCTCTACCTTACACTGCATCATTATAAAGTCCTGAGACAAATGACGTTGTGACAGTTCTGTCACGAGCTTGAGATTTTTACGAAATCCTGATTAAGCACTGAAAAGTCGGAAGATAACTTACGCTGTGTCTGCGACTGAACCTGGCTTTTTATGGCTGTAAAGAGAGAGATTTAGGTAAGACAGGTTAGCTTCTTCACCTCTTAAGGTTTGTTTTAATCACTGATTATTACTTTGTCATTCCAACTGACAAAGGTTGATGTAAACTGCAGCAAACTCATATGTAAGTGCTGGTTATTCTAGCTTTTCATGCATTCTACTTACTCAGCAAGTAGGCTGCACAGTCCACAGCCTTAAACATGTCTGGGTATTTCTCCTTGAAGGCAGCGTCTTGACAAGTGTTTGCTGGAAACGACATAATTTTCGTGAATCAACATAAAAAAAAATATATGATGAATGTCTTGTTTATGCCCCAGATGAAAATATCATGATGAACACATTGAATCTAAGATTGATGGAATTTTGTTAAATGTATACAATGAATCAAACGTACGTTTGCAAGAGTTCATGATGCCCTGGAACTGGGCAGCTTGTAGTTTCTTCTTCATGTCTTCGTACCAGGTCTGCCATTTGGAGCAGTCTAACTGAATCTCTGTGTATGAATAAAACCATCAGTTACAATGAAAGACTACACAGTATTCTTATATCTGTACCATGACCGACTTAGAAACAAAAACTTTATCTGCTGTAGCTATAATCATTTGCGTTTTACTAGAGAATGTGCTGATTATCTACTAACAACTGTATGTAACAGCATTATTTGAAACCATCAATTGTTTATTTTCCAGATTGGTGATAAGTAGGGAAAACTCACGCTGTGTCTGCGACTGCACCTTGCTCTGGATGGCTAAAAGTAACAAGTTTGAGTTAAAACACACAGCCATAAACAATGTTAGAACACTTATCTAACATACTATACCAACAAAACATGCTGATGAGCTCCTTTTCGACATTGATTAGCTAATTGTAATGCTACAAATATTATTAAAACATTAATACATGATTCAAAATCACAATGTTGACCTTGCTTTAAATAGCTGTGGAGGACAACAAAAAAAACTATTTAATACACAGGATACATGTAAATAAATCAAAGGAATTCTTAAGATTTCGTCGTTGTGTCAATTTTTTTTCCAAACGCATATCTACAACCTACTATCAACACACGTTTTGACGACAGCAAGTGGATTGAAACATGAGATGATTGTAAATTCTGTAATGACTCTACTTACTGAGCAAGTACGCTGCACAGCCGATCGTTCCAAACATGCCTGGGTACGTCTCCTTGAAGGCAGGGTCTTGGCAGACAACCGCTGAAATACATTTTCGTCGTCTTTATCTCACAGCACGTACCCAAATTAACTTAAGAGGTAAGTTTTCTTAATGTTGCTATTTTAGGTATACATTTACCATGTGTATAAAACTAAAAGATTCAGCTTTCTACAATTATTGTTTAAGCCCTATGGCGTTAAGTAGTGCAGAGCATAAGCAATGCATCCTGCCATAAACATCATGCAACATTAGTATTCAGGGGTGCCTAATAGTATTATTTACTAATAGCATTGACAACCAATAACACTTTGCAAAAGAGATAGATAAGCAGACGATGCATAAAAAGACAACTCAAGCTGTTGTTGGACTGCTTCTTGCTGTAATTATGTGTATGATGAGAGAAATGTTTGCTCACGTTTGCAGGTTGTCATAATGGTTGTAAATTGAGCCTCTCCCACTTTCTCCTTGATGTTGCTGTACCATGTCTTCCACTTGGCACAGTCGATCTGCATCTCTGTGGGAAAATATAGCCACCGTTAAAGATAATACCTGTATTATTCTTATCTGCACTAGTTTAAGCAATGCACTGAGCCAATTGTAATAATGGTAAATTTTAAGGTGTAGGAAATCATTGAGAAGAAAGATGTTCACGTACGTTGTGTCTGCACCTGGCTTACGCTGGAACTGCTTACACTGCTGGAGCTGCTTACACTGGAACTGCTGCTTACACTGGAACTGCTGCTTACATTGGAACTACTGGAGCCTGAAAAAGGGTGGAAATGAATACAAAACATTCTTAAACAGCGAATGCTGAGAAGTCCTATAGTCAGAAGGAACTGCTCGTCATACGGTTTACAATTTCTTCTGTCACTCAAAAGTAAGTCTTCACAAAGTAAGTCTTCATAAAGGAACAAAGACATCTTTTGAGGGAGATCTTTTATATAGTTAGAACTTTAATCATATGGTGGGTGCGGATGCTAGTGGAAACTGATGCTTGAAGATGCTTCGTCGAGAGACACAACAAAGGTGTGGGATTTGGTAAATCTATGTTGTATTCAAAGTGTATTCTAGCTTCATGATGTGTCAAAATTGAATATAATTGGCCCCCCTCCACAAACGTTGTGAATCTCACCCTGTTTACAATGCCTTACTTTGTTGTGATTGTGCTTCCACTTTTCCGGCCGGTGCTGGAGTTTCCGGTTTCTTTGTTGCAGCTGGGGTTTCCGGTTTCTTGGTCGGCGCTGGAGTTTCCGGCTTCTTGGTCGGAGCTGGAGTTTCCGG
Source organism: Branchiostoma floridae x Branchiostoma japonicum (assembly GCA_013266295.2). Classification (NCBI taxonomy): domain Eukaryota; kingdom Metazoa; phylum Chordata; class Leptocardii; order Amphioxiformes; family Branchiostomatidae; genus Branchiostoma; species Branchiostoma floridae x Branchiostoma japonicum. The sequence goes on along the minus strand of CM023826.1, from coordinate 2,237,147 downwards.
TTTCTTGGTCGGCGCTGGAGTTTCCGGTTTCTTGGTCGGCGCTGGAGTTTCCGGTTTCTTGGTCGGAGCTGGAGTTTCCGGTTTCTTGGTCGGTGCTGGAGTTTCCGGTTTCTTGGTCGGCGCTGGAGTTTCCGGTTTCTTGGTCGGCGCTGGAGTTTCCGGTTTCTTGGTCTGTGCAACCTTTGTTGTAACTATTATCGGCTTAGGTGTTGTCACAACTACAGGTTTGGGGGTTTCGACCTTCGGAGCAGGTGTTGTAACAACCACTGGTTTAGGTGTTGTCACAACCACTGGCTTCGGTGTTGTCACGACTACAGGTGCTGGAGTTTCTACCTTTGGGACGGGTGTAGTCACAACCACTGGTTTCGGTACTTCTGTTGCAACTACAACTGAAAAAAACACGTAATTTTCTCTGAGTGAGTGAGGATTTTGGACAGCTGAGCTGAGTTGTGGGTGTAAAGCAGTCTGTCAGCCTTCTCTTAACCAGGACGGTGGGCGGCACAGGCTTCTTGACACCTTTGACCTGTTCTTTACGCCATATTTCCGGAAATTCACAGAAATAAGTGGGCAAGAATACCCAACGAGGATGTAGCCATATGTTTTAAGGTAAACTTGACTTGTGCGTTTGCCTGACCAAAGACGGCATCTACGTCATCATCATAGCTATTTTGTGTTTGAAGGTTATAAAGAGACTAGTCACGGTCATTAAAAAATTATTGTGTTCCTTTGACAAATCCTGTAAAACACACAAAAAACACTAACTCAAACTAAACATGATAGCTCTCAGAAAAGGATTTGACTGACCTGGTTTTGCCGGAGCAGCTGCCGGAGGAACCTCAACCGGCACTTGCACAGGAACTGGGACGGGAACAGGGACAGGAACGGGTACAGGAACGGGCACCGGAGCTGGTCGGCTAGCCTGGCATGCTGTTCAGACAGAACGAAACAGTCTTTACTCGTGTACTAACAAGTAGGTACACGAGTACAAGACTTGCCTGTGTTTTCTCAATCAGTTTGCAGCTTTAGTCACCATAATAGACAATGGCTGCAAAGAGCAGTCATGTTTCTACAAGTGCCTGACATGTCTTCATTGCGACATGCTGTCAGATACATTACGGGACGTCACATTTACCATTCTGAACTAACTTTTGGAAGATGTGTTATTAAGACAATATGTGTTCGTAAGAAGGTGGATGGGTTGTTTATCTCCGGGGTTCGGAGTATTTACAAGCTAAGGATAGAAAATAACACAAAGCTTACCACACGGCGGTTTGGGGCAGCAGGGTTTCTCGTCACCGCCATACACGGAGATCTGGTTGTTGATGACATTGATCGCTCCTTTTCCCGAGTCTGCAATAAAGGAGATGCAAAGCGATTCAGATTTCATGAAATGTTGTAAGGTGCCTCCGTGTATATCATTAATAGTAAGTGCACAGCTTCCAATTATATTTTCTGTTCACCTCTAGCAGAAGAAATAATGCCTATGGGAAATCACTCAACAAGTTCATCTGCCTGAAGCACATCTGCTAACATCTAATGTCAAGGGAGGAGACTATAATTCAATTATTACTGGTAAGAAATAAAAATTAGAGAAAATCAAATCCATGAAAACATACTAGAGGACCCTCCGCTGTTCTTTCCACCGCCGATGGAGATGTATACACCACGTCGTTCAGGCTCTGTAAAATAAATTTCACAGATTTATAATTTCTATCTTTTTATAATGTAAATTTAGAGAGTTAAACATCCTATACGTACAATCTGCAAATATTACTTTTACATTTATTTCCTTACATTGTAACATCGCTTGAAACTGAAGTTCAGGCACACAGGGATTTGAGGTAAACTAGGTAAGATCTAGCTTATAGTAAGTAGTGTTATCACAAACTTTTAAGTTTGTAAGTTTACACTTAACAATCAATCAATCAATTAATTAATTGAATGATTGATTGATTGATTGGTTGGTTGGTTGGTTGATTGGCTCCATTTGTATTTATGTTCTTATTTATTCTTTGTCTCAGGCCACTGGCAATGTACAAATTCACATACAAATATTCACATATCATACTCATATAACTTGAAAGTAGATAACGTTCAAACATATGATTCATTTCATAGTCTATCGGGGCACGAAGGTGTGTTTTATTGAAAAACTCACTGCCCAGTTCACACCGCCGTCCTTTGCATCCCTTGGGACAGCTGCACCTGTAGGTGAAGCCCAGGTCCTGACACGTGCCTCCCTGCAGACATGGGTTGGGGGCACAGTTCGGGCCTGAGGAAGAAAAAACAATAAATTCAAATACCCACTGTGTTTAAAGCTTTAGTTAATTTCTTGATTTATTCATTATTGTAAATTTCTCGCTAATACTGTATATGGAATTTTCCACTGTGCCCCAAAGAGAAAAGACATGCATAATTGAACAGTAATAAGATAACCTTTTCTGGGACCTTTAGCCTAACTTTATGCATATCTATTTACACCAGCTCAGCACCAAACGTTAGTATTTACCTAGTTGGCGTCGTTCTAGCTCAGGCGTGTCCTCATCATTCCCCCTCTTGGCTGGTTCCTGATCTTGCAGCCCTTCCAGGCGCTCCCGGAGTTCCACGACACGCTGCAGGTATCCCTCCAACACTTCAACGTCAACGTCACTATCCTCGTTCGGTACTGTGAAGGTGAATGATATTTATTTTATGCATTTATTTGGATTTACCATATTTATGGAAGAATTGACATAACCTATGACTATAATATATGTCAACCCTGAAACCAGACTGTAAGGTTTGAACCACTCACTTTGGGAAGAACCCCTACTCTTTTAGAAAAGTGCAGTGGGATCTTTGGCAGGCTCGATGTGTGCCTCTCGTCAAACACGGGACCTCCAACTTTACGTACCATGCGAGAGGACGTCTCTAACCGAAGCCGGTACCCATTTTACTTGAGTCGAGTGAGGAAATAGGTGCAAAGTGCCTTTCCCAATGGCACAACATCGAGCCCTGCCAGGTATTCGAATCCAGAACCTTGATGCGTTGATATTTACTATGATTTGTCTTAACGTACGCGTCTTACAACTAACCCTTTTTTCGCAACGTTCGTTAATGCCAACCCAGATTCTGAAACCAAAGGTCATTGACCCTGGTTGTCGTCCTGTAGACGGGATGTTTAAGCCATGGTCTATTGTTTAGTGTATAGGACTGCACTCCCACGTTAGAACTCACCTGAAATAGCCGGCTGACTACCCATCCATCAGAGTGGACGGGATACACCATCCCTATCTATTGTATTTGCAAATGGGATTGCGATATGTTGTGTCTTGTTTATCTTAGCCAATCGTTTACCTTGTGCCCAGCTTTATACAAGAGACATCCAGTTAGTATGGTCTCTTAACTTAAATGCAGCTTTACTTCAAACAGGGGCCGTTCCTAGCTGGGGCTCTTCATTCAGATAAAATGTTAAATGTGTGCCACTTTAAGGTTTTGTTACGCCCCTTTCCTCATTTCATGCGCTCCAGTAATCGCTTCTAACCCCAAGGCAAGTAAAAGATACACTAAGGTATGTCCTATTATGTCTTAAAGTGGGAGGGTAATGGAAATGCGCAATTATCACGCCGATGAAGAAAAAATCTATAAAAGAAGAGAAAAAATTGACTAGCATAGAAAAAAAGCTGAAACGGGAAAAAATCAATTAGTGTGGAAACACTGCATCTCCAGTGGTGACGCCAGAGGCACATTCCACAACCTGTTTTTACAACATATCATTTTCTGATGTTCAGCAACTGGAACCATCTTCGCTTGGATATCACATTAAATTTACTTCAAACAGGGGTCATTCCTAGGTGAGACTCTTTATTCATATAATATGTTAAATGATGAATTTTGCCACTATGAGGTGTATCAATGTTTTGTTACGCCCCTTTGCTCAGTTACGCGCCCCAGTAACCATTTCTGACCCTAAGGCAGGTAAAGGATACACTATAAAGCAACATGTGTTCTTATACGTCTAAATGGAAAGCGACTGCAACTGTGCTAATATTAAACACGCTGATTAAGAGGAAAGCTATTTTATGAAGTGAGAAAGACAATGATTAACTAACATAGGAAGAAGTTTAAACGTTAAAAATTAATTGGCGTGGAAACAATGCATCTCCTGTGGTGACGCTGGAGGCAAATTCCACAACCTGTTTTCTTCTTTCAACACACAATTTTCTGATGTTCAGAAACTGGAATATCTTCGCTTGGATGCCACATTAATGTGTTTTCAGTTGCATCTGGTGGGAAACTGTTGTTGTAACGACTAGATAAACGTGTCACTATCAATGAATTGGACATTTTTGTACAGGTGCACATTGATATAGACTTATGTCCTTTCAGCTGTCGAAGTTTCCTGATTATTTTGACATATTTTCCTCAGAAACAACACTATGAAATTCAAAATACATATAAGTTTTGATGACAAGACAAATTGCATATTTCTACGGTCAACATCCGCGGACTTTTTTTGTGTTATCTCTGACCAATCGCTAAGCTGCAGATTTAGGGTCAGTCACGTGACAGCTTCCCCTGACACAAAGGCCGTTTGTTTGATAAAACCTGTCGCGGTGACCATTGACCCATTGACCCCATTGTCTACCTGAGGTGACACAACTGGTCGCCTGTTTCGCCCTAACTTTTGAAAAGATCTGGAAACACGTGATCTAAGGCCGTCCTTTTTATGAGAATTAGAGTAAAAAGGCATTTAAATGTTATCTTCTAATACTAAAAGCCAGATCCAACCATTACATGCACACAAATGTAAGACAAATGAAAGCATAGCTTAGAGCAAAATGCAGACAAAGTCCACAGCGCCTACGGCTTCAATTAGTCATTTTGGTGGTTTTAATGGAAGCTTTGTTCTTTGTTTTCTACGTTTTTAAAAGCATACCATGATTACAGGTGAATTTGTCTGTCGTGGTCTTCCCCAATGTCTTCGCCATTGCGGATAGACACACCTGTAACTATAGTATCACTTAAAGACATCACTTAAAACCGGATAGTGAGACCGCTCCATGGTTGTCGTGCGAGGCAGAAACAATTCAGCATGTGCATATCACCTGAACAGTTCATAATGTGGAGTTGTACCGATTTGGCATGCTTGCACAAACTTATAAAACAAAAAACAAAAAACCGGTCATCAAAAAAGACCAAAAAAGGACCAAGACTAGGCACGGGAGGAAGTACTAAGTGCTAAAAGGAGCTATCTGCAATACAAACATGGTTATGGCAAATCAAACGCCATCTTGCAGTATGAACCGTCACTGCATGATTAAACACTTTGTGATGAAGTTAAAGTTACTATATACAGATCTCTTTGGGTTTCCACTGGGTCTAGAGTGTAATTTTTTAATCATCGTAAGATTTATTTTGATAAAACTGCCAACATCAACTTTGAAATTCTTAAAAGACCCGGGCAAATTTACAGATAAAGCCTCCGAATACCTGCTTCTTCCATCCTTAAAGGGCCATGATCATCGTATATATTCAAGTTGTGCTCAAACAGGATTGCTTGATCAGCGATGTTGTAATCACAACTTACGTGATGCAATTCACAAGTTAAGTGTCGTAAGTTGTTGCAAAAGTCTATGATACACGAGGAGTGTATAATAGGTGTTAATGACTTCCTTTTTTTTGGTAAATCCTAACAAAAACTGTATCCGCTTCTCATAGAGTCTTATCTGCTTTGATTGTATTTGTCAGTCCAAATTGTTCATCCACAATGGAGAATGATACACATGTGCACCGTATGGATGAGTTACGGAGAAACCAGAGCGGTCCCTAAATTCCCACTCTAATACTTTATAGCAAAGCGATCAATGTAAACTTCGGTCTTCTAAAGATGGACAATCGCTGCAGTTTGAGGCTACAAAAAGACTTAGAAAAGACCCAGTGTCATTGAGTTGTCTACAACCTAAGCCCCTCCCTATATGATTGAGTTGCTTGAGGACATTATTTAGAAGAATTGAAATGCTTAGTAAGACACAAATGGGAGCGGGATGAAAAAAGAAACGTTCAGAATAATTGTAACTACCGATTGGACTATAACCTTATATACAATCTAAGAAAAGTACCAAAAGGTTTAATGATAGGGCCGTTGCTTAAGAAATTAAAGGAGCTAAACTAAAGAAATATAGACCTGCCTCCGGGCACCTCCTACTGATCAAACAATTTCGAGATTTTTTTCTGAAATCCTACTGTGAGCCTTACTCATGGCATCAACCGGCATCAACATAATGTCCTGAAACTATTATGAACGCCTTTGGTATAGAGGTGCTGTTTTTCAGGCAAGTATACTAAACATAGGGAAGAAATAGACAACCCACAGACAATAGACATTAAGTATCTTATTTTTCACACTTGCTAATTGTGTAACAGCTATGCTGACGCTTATCCGTTGATAATCTAACAGCAACTTACATACGCGGCATGTACCTGACAACAAACAACAAACAGAACAACAAAACATTTGAAGTTCTGAATCATGAAAACTGTTTGAATGCAATGTTGTAGCCGGCTGTATAGGCGGTAAAGAGTTGTCTGTACCCACTTATTCTATACATTACAACCCATCTGTTAAGGGAATAGGTTTTTATCCAATCTTTGTATGAACGTTTTGTAATCAAGGTGGATAAACTTGTTTAGTATAACGACAAGTGTAACTCACCAGGAGCGGCAGCAATGACCAAAGCTGCAGCAGCCAGAATCAGCAGTCTTCCTAATGCCCACATCTTCACGCCGTGTCCCCACCAGAAAATGCGATGTCTTCTGAGTGGCGCGCTGCGGGGACTGGAAAGACCGGCCTGCACCAGCGCAATTTATCTTTTTCGGACCCATTAACCACTAACCTCTGACCCACAGTCTCTTTTTGATTGAATCAGCTTTGGGCTAGTAATTCTTCCATCTTGTTATCTTCTTATGATGCTTTTTTGTAAAGGACAAAAAAATTGACTGGAAATCATCTTGTTTTCTAATACGTTTTACCCTCGTTTGAATCCCAAAGTTAGGTCGTCAAGAAACTAGTTAGTTACAAGGTTCATAATATATAGAGTATAACACAAGAATGCAACCACGCTTTGAACTTTTCTAGGCGATGTATTAAAGAATAAAAGGAAACGTCTTAATGTCCTTTGATAAAATGTCTTTATTTCGGAGTAAAGAAAATCACGTTATAAGACGTACATGCGCTGAAATAGTAGACCAACTGTTTATCTTAAATATATAACTGTGCCGTAGGAATACAACAAGTGTCATACGGATATATCTAACAACACAACAAGCATATGGTAAGCACACAAACACCTAACGGGATAAAATAAAGCTCGTACAGGACAATGCTTCGCTCACTTTTAAGTGGTTTGTAAAGATCCAGACAGCAATTCAAGACAAGTTGTCCTGAATCGTTAATCATGACTTAAGTCTTATGAAGCCCTTGTCTTAAGTCTCCATTTACTCGTGTCAAAAATATACTATTTGAGATGTCTCAAAAGTGGGTACAATACAAGTCAAGACTCGAATGGAAAAAAAATCTGAATATCGTTGAAGTCGTAACTTGTTGACTAAGGCTAAATATTTTGTTGTGTATTTATATAGTGTGTCACAACATATCACATCAAGACTAACAACAAAGACCATAAACTGCTTTAGATTTTGAGACTAGCGGGCAAGCTGGAGAAACCAATTCCGTTTGTTTGTTTTTAAATAGTACGCCACAACACAACACATCAACACGAACAACAAACATCTTGAACTGATTTTTAACTTAGATTTTGACAGTGGGCAGGCTGGAGAAACCATTGTCGACGACGCCCAACTTGGAACTGACGACCTTAGAGGAGGCCGAAGCGAAGCCGTCGGCTGCAGAGGCTGAGTACGGCGGCGGTTCATCCCCAGACGGCCCGCTGCTGGGCTGCCCTCCGGCGCTGCCTCCTGCTACTGGCACCACGGCAGACTTCGCAGCGAACTTCCCGGCCAGTTTGACTCCGAAGGCGGCAAGGGCGGCGACACACACGGTGCCCAAGACACCGCCAAGGGCAAGGACAAGAGGAGATGGTCCGTCATCTGGAAGGATATAGACATAAAACATATGGTCAGCATATAAATAGCCTGGTGTCCAGTCTATCGTGGTGTGGGCGGGCTCCCGTCGGGCCTGTAGACTTTCCCCGCTGCCCAGGTCAACTAGGCTCCCCGGTAGAAATTTTAAGTCCGTAGGAGTTTTGCACGGTAGCATTTTGATTAGTGGTGGCCACTGGTGGGCTAATTGAACTCCTGTCGTGCAAAACCTACCGGGAAGCCTAGTTGAACTGGGCGACGGAGAACGTCCAGGGAGCCTGACCAAGCCACGATAGACTGGACACCGGGCTAGAGCATAAGGAATATATCAGAAAGAGTACGTTAATTAATGGTCTTACAACTGTATGTCAGAAGCAACCATGAACATTGTCAGAAGAACGGGACATACCATCATCGCTGACGCCTTCCTGTATGATGGGTCCGGATGAGATGGTGACTCTGGTGTCCCCGACTGCCCGCCGCTCCCTCCCCGCGGCCTCTTCGGGCTGGGTGGAGGGGAGCCACCGCCGGCCATTAGGGGTGGCACAGGTCTGGGGAAGGTACAAAAGGATTACATGTGTATCTTATCTTTCTTTCTCCTTTTGAAGTTGAACAAGTGTAGTCTGGATGTTTGTATACCGGATATTGTATCCAGAACCTTGCATATCTAGTTCTATGTTAGGGTTAGGGTTAGGGTTAGGGTTAGGGTTAGGGTTAGGGTTAGGGTTAGGGTTATAATTTAGGGTTAGGGTTAAGCTTAGGCTTAGGGTTAGGGTTAGGCTTAGGGTTAGGGTTAGGATCAGGCAGGCACGGATCCGGATAATCTCCGCGTATTTTTGGCACAGGCTCGGTTCTGGATAAAGCACGGTCCTGGATACAATGTTCAGCGCTTCCATAGTCGCAAATATGGAAGCCCCGTTATACAAACAGGATGGCATTCAAGCTATAACAGTGAAGAGGAAGAAATTTCCCCAATGATTTTAAAAGCCCATCCTTATCCCATCATGACTACACACTCTTTTATTAGGTAGATTAGCCTTATGGAACTGTAGTTATGTACCAGTAGATGCCATACATTGTACCTTGTACAATTGTTTTTCCCCCCAAAAATGTCCCGTTCCACTCCATGCGGAGCATAGGGGTGGTGCCCATCTCCATTTCTGTAGCCCATGGGCCACACAGTTGTGCAAAATTTATATGATATAAGGAAAGTGCTGAGTACTGACCGGTGCGCAGGCTCCCGGGCTGACCTGGTCGCACACGCTAATGGTGCAGTGGAGGTACACCCGGGGGTGGCTGGCGAACCGGAACATCTGCACACGGAAACGGGCCTGTTTGGACTGGGCGTTCTCTATGATGTAGATGGTCCCGTCTTCAGCGTTGGCACACCTGAAAGTGACAGATAGATAGATTGACCTTTATTGCATAACTTTATTGCATGGTACAATGTATTGTTAACATACTTGGCATTCATCATCATTGGTAAATCCCAATTTCCATGCAATGAACGGTATGGATTAGCAGGCAAGCCTGATCGTATCCTGAACCGTGCCTATCTACGTTCTATGTCTGAATAGGTTAGGGTTAGGATCAGGCACGGTTCTGGGTAGTACGTCTCTGCGTATCCATGAACGTAGACTTGGCCCAGGCACGGTTCTGGATGAGCTTGGACTATCCAGAACTGTGCCTGAGCGTAGTTCTGGATAAAGCACGGTTCTGGAAGCTTTCTGCTACTTACCCGTCGGTAGTTATTGGGTACTGGGTCGGGTCCTCCGCGTTGTTGGTCGGGGTTGCCCAACAGTTCCTGAGCCTGAACGGAAAGGAAGGGAGATAGATCTCAATTCAGTTTGACAGAGAAGACATGTGGATATTAACAGGTTCATTGTATCGTTGTTAATTCACTAGCTCTTTCGACAAGTACAATGAACAGTGGACCACAACTTAATGTCCTGTGCCAGTTTCATATCTAACATTGATCTGTATATCGGGAACATGAAACGTGTTTTATTGAATTCTTTAAGCAATTTTAAGATAAATCTTAGAATCTTAGAAGGGCCAGTAGCGTGCATGTTGGGTGAGCGACAACAGACGGGATTCGAACCCCTAACCTCTTGTTTCAGAGGCAGGGTCGCTAACCAACGCTACGCACCTGAGGACCAGGTCGGAGTGGCTGACGCTCTGCAGGTTGAGCCCCACGTACAGGTTATCCTCCAGTGTGATGGACGGGGTTGTGGAGTACGCCGTGCCGAAGGTCGGGCTCTGGAACAGCCCCATGGTCACCCGGAACTCGCCGCTTCCCTCTAACGTGAACGTCTCCGTACTGGAAGTTGGCATTTAACAAAGTCATTATGAAGATTTGAAACACTTCCGTACACAAAAGTAAACTGCTTACCAACAAGCTTTCTATGGGTCAGTCCTCAGACCCTAATCTGAAGATGAATTGACCTCCTCTGACTTATCCTTTGGCCCTTCTCCAGTCAAAACATCCCTTGGCTGCCTTTTGTTTTCATTAAACAAGCAAAAAGTGAACCATCCTTACACAATATATTGTGGGTAGACGGTAGAGGGATTTTGACTGTTTTGACCGACGTATCTTAGAACATCACGACGCCATGTATACGCGTCCTTGAACCACCAACATGGCGGATGCCCTACTTAATAGTCACGTGACACGGAATTCGACTTACGTCACGACAGGGTTGATGCCGCCCGTGAGGCTGACGCTGAGGTCTACCGGGTAGCGACACGTCACGTTCACGGTCAGCAGTTTGCCCCGCCACACCTGCACCCCCGACGGGATCCGGCTGCTGATGGTGTTGGTGAAGACGAAGTGGTCTCCGTCTTGCTGCAGAGGTGGAGATTGTGCCGTGAGTTATTACGGGAAAAAGTCCCATTGTGGCCAAATGTCTCAAATAAGGCAATTAGAGATAGCAGACCCCACCCCCTGTGGCAGGACATACAGAAAACTGCAGTGTGTCAAACACACAAACACACGCACACACACACACACACACACTCTCTCTCTCTCTTTTTCACACTCACTCACTCACTCACTCACTCACACACACACATACACACACAGAAACAGAGAGACAAGGCCAGTAGAAAATAACGTTAAGAAAAGCTTAAAATTAGTACTGAAGTACGTAGTGCTCTATTTTGTTAAGATGTTCTTACCTCTTTCTGCGTACCACAAGCCGACAGACTTGCGATGTTGAAGGCGTAGTAGTTCCCGGCGTCCTGTGCGAGACAGCTGGTCTGTTGAAGATGCAGCTCCTGTGCCGAGCTGATCTCGAATGACGTCAGAGAGCTTTTTGGCATCTTCACGAAGATCGACCCCGGGTTGCAGGTCACTTCCAGGGAGACTTTGGTCCCGACTAGACGTCAAACAGAACAAGGCAATCAGAGATGGCAGACTTTACCCTAATACCCACTCTGTCTGACCAGATTTAGCTGTAGGTCACGCCTACCCTTCTATACGAATCTTAAATTTGAGTCATATTCGACCCCCTAACACGCTCCGACCACTGTTGACCTACTCCTAAGTACCAGCCAAACATGAGCCAACACCTGCTCCCAACGTACTCTTAACCATATAGTTGGAGGGGGGAGGGAGTTCAGATAGTGTTCGGGAGGCCATATTCGGTTATGTGTGACAGGGGCTTTAAGCAACTCCCCTCCCCCCAACACGCACACGCACACACACACACATACACATACACACACACACACACACACACACACACACACACACTCACACTCACACACATACACAAACACACACACACACACACACACACAAACAGACACACACGCCCAAAGAAAGAAACGGCGGCTCACGGGCATCCAGCCTGCGGTGTAGCTGGTCCCGCACGGCCATGAGTCCCACGATGTCGGTGTAGGAGCTGACGGTGTAGCGGTAGGAGCTGTTGGTGGCGATGCTGTTCAGCTCGCTGCTGCTGATGCTGCTGCCCACTCCCACCGACGCCAGGATCAGACCGGCGTTCTTAGCGCTCTGAGCAGGTCCGGTCACGTAGTCGTCTGGGGAAGGAGATTGAAACACAACTGGAAATGTAACATTTAAAAGCAAATACACAATGTGTGCACAAAGTTTATCTTCACTTGGGGATGGTCTCGCTCAACAAACTGCTGCTCTGTTTACTCAAACATATTCATATATATGGTGACCATCCCCTCCCACTCTGTCCTGCAACTTGCTACATAATGTAATCACCAGTCACCATTGTGACAGTCACTGGTCCAGGTCATTGACCTTATTTGTTTGGATTAGAAAAAGAAACAAGGCAAAAAACATGTTTTCCTTCTGCAAAGGTAAACTTAAAAATGAAGAATCACTAGCTTATTCGATGCTCAACGCAGCTTGTATATCATGTTGATTAATGTAAGTAATCATAAAGAATCGTCAATATATTTACTCATCAATACATCTATTGTTTGCTTCATTAATGCATTCAATCATTCTTTCAGTGTATCATTCATTCATCACTGACCATGAAGATAAACAGTTACTCACTCGAAGTTGAGTCCGTGATGACCACGAGGACTTTGGGAATGCCGTCCCTCCATGACAGATAGTCGGTGACGTATTTGATGGCGCTGCCCGTCTTCCTGTATCTTGTGGTTCTCCAGGTCGGGATGCCGCCTATGGCGGAGGTCAGCTGTAGTGGCAAGGTGGTCTTGTGTTAGGGTTAGAATTCTAAAGGTTTTTCGTTAGAATCCCCCATTGTTGTGTCCTTAGGACAGGCACTTGGTGAGGTGGCAAGGTTGTCTTGTGGTTATAAGCTTAGGGCTGTTGACTGATTTAGATTCGAAAGGTGCTGGATTTCAGTCCCTAGCAGGCCCCAATGTTTTGCCTTTGGGAAAGAACTTTACAATTGTTTTCTCACTCGACTCAGATGAAAATGCCTAGCTTCGGTTAGGGACATCCTTTCGGATAAAACGTAAAGCCAGAGGCCCCGTGTTTGAGAAGAGTCACACCTCGAGCACGTTAAAGAACCCATCACACTTATCAAAAAGAGTAGGTGCCCTTCCTTTTGTGAGTGGATCAAATTTTACAGTCCTGTCTTACGCAGATTGTACTTACTGTACAAAACTGCTGTGTTACGACTCTAGGCGTTGTTTGTTTGTTTACTGGTTATGCAAAACAAACAAAAACAAACACCTGCGTCCCGCTCAGGTGAGTCGTCAGATCAAAGTGGCTGGACACGACTGACGTGTACTCGATGACCGCCACCCGGGCCGCCGTCAGGCTGACGTTGAGCGCGGCGACCAAGCTTTTCATGAACGTCTTTACGTCACTGTTGCTGACGGAGGAGCGAGGACGGGCGATCAGGAAGACCAGGTCCACCGCTTGGGTTGTGAACTCTGTGTGTGTTATCAGACAGTAACAATTATAGAAAACATAAGATTTCTAACCATGAAAATATAGAGAAGAGATTTAAACATTGTTTAGAGTTAGACGTTCAAAGGTTATGTGTAACATGTCGTTCGGTGTAATGTAGCCAGCTGCCGCCGCGACGCGTGCCTGCGAAGCTGGTGTGTTACGCCAAAGGGCGGTTATACCGGCTATACAGATACAGATATATTTTTGTACATCCAAACTATGTTGAAGATCTTAAGGGGTTAGCATTAAAGTTGAATGATGATACATAACATTGCTCATTTTATTTGGCCACAAACCTTCAGCCGTACCGTACCATTCTACCAATCAGACATATAACCACTTATATCTGCAATTCATCTTAACGGATTCTTCAGTAGCACGAAAACAGTAGCCTCTACCAGGCTTCGGAAGGGGGCTGGAAAGAGTAGAAATGGGCCAAATAGAGGATAACACGCCAGGGGACTTGGTCCGCGAGAGAGAACATTTTCCCTCGTCCAATGTTCTCTCTCGCTGACCAAGTCCCATGGCGTGTTATCCTTCTATTTGGCCCATTTCTACTCTTTCCAGTCCCCTTCCCCTTTCGTAGCCTCTTCCGAAGGTAGAGGCTACGAAAACAGTATTCTAGTGAATCTTGCGGTAAAACCTTACCCACACACGCCCCAGAGCTCGCCAGGTAATACCCCTGCTTACAGGAGCAGTAGTAACCTCCCACAATGTTGGTACAGGTGCCGCTACAGCCGCCGTTATTCGTGCTGCACTCGTTGATATCTACAAGGATGCACAGATCATCTTTTTTATTTCCTCCAAACCAGGCAGACTGAACGCGTTACAGTGCGGTAAATTCACAGCAATAATATTGACAAAGTTATCGATACAACATCATGCTGACAAAAGATTAGGCATTCAGTATAATTGTAGCCTGTTTACCAAACATATTTAGGCTCCCGAGCGGATACGATATGGACTTGGGAGCTAAAATAGGTTACGCCGCTCCGCTAAAAAAAATCCGGGGCGGCGTAACAAGATAGTACCTAGGCTATATAATTGGCACAGGACGACGTCAAAACTTTCTCGGCTCCGCTACCTTACCTCTGATACAACAGGAATCAAGATAACATCTTGAATGTGTTCACTCACCCACACAGCTCCTTGTGCCTGACAGCCTATAGCCGGACCTACAGCGACAGTAGTAGCTGCCATACGTGTTGTAACAGGTGTGAGCACAAACACCGTTACCGCTGCTGCATTCGTTGATGTCTGCAAAGATAGACGTAACGTCATCGACATTACACGTGATCAAGCATGGAGCACAATGTTTTCTGCCTACAATCATGGTTGGCAATGTCTTTGGTTTACACATAAACATAAACATAAACTCACCCACACATCTCCTTGAGCCTGACAGACGATAGCCGGACCTACAGCGACAGTAGTAGCTGCCATGCGTGTTGTAACAGGTGTGAGCACAACCACCGTTGCCGCTGCTGCATTCGTTGATGTCTGTAAGGACAGACGTCATGTTGTCGACATTACACGAGAATCAACCACAATATTTTCTGCCCTCAATAATGGCTAGCAACGTCTTTGGTTTATACTATTTCCATTTAAGACAATACGAGCCGTGTGTCTTGTGGAGATGGGTCAAGAATGTAAAATTCTAGTGACCTTAGCAAAGCGGGCAGGGACCACCAATCACTCTCAACCATATCATGTTCGCAGTGTGGATACAAGGGCGGGAGCTTGTCCTTAAAATCCGTCCACAGCTTTTCACATCCTCACAAAACTTAGCAATCACGCTGCTGGCAACAAAATACAAACGACAGTAAGAGCAGATGTAAAACTGGTGAGTGCATGCTAACTTACCACTCTGACAGCAGGTCCCGGCAAATCCCGATCTACAGTAACAACGGCTGCCGGACACATAGCCACTGTTGTAGCAGATCCTGTTACAGTTCCGAGTCTCCCTGCTCGGTCCGCCACAGCCACTGCCTCCACACCGGGCGTGAACAGCGACCGACCTGGTGATTCATTTCAAGAAGGCATTACCACCACCAGTCGTTCGGTGTAATGTAGCCAGCTGCCGTCGCGCCGCGTGCTTGCGAAGGGCGTTTATACCGGCTATACAGATACAGATACAGAAGCTGGTGTGTTACGCTGAAGGGCGGTTATACCGGCTATACAGATACAGATACAGAAGCTGCTGTGTTACGCCGAAGGGCGGTTATACCGGCTATATAGGTACAGAAGCTGGTGTGTTACACCCTTAGAGAAGTATGAAATAGAGCTTTCCGTCCCTACCTTGTCCTGTACTGTGTACCGTACGGCCCGCACGATCTAGTACAGCTGGACCACCCGGACCAGCCGCCCCACTGGCAATGGACAACGGGACATCGTCTGCGGCGGCGGCGACGCCACGACTGCGACCCGTCCGGCCACAAGATCAGGCCCAACAACAGCACGACTAGGATAGTCCTGGACAGCATCGGAGTCTCCAAGTACCTAGAGAGTAACGAACGCATTTGTCTATGAATGTAGAAAACGTACGAATACTGGTCCCGCGTCTTTGTGCCATGTCTTTTTGCAAGTACCCGCTAGCCACAAATGGTAAATGATATTTCAAAGTCTTTTAAGACAGGACATTTAAGACAAGAATTTCGTATAACACGGTGTTATCAGAAGTACATTTGTGAATTTGTGCGTTTTACAAACGTGACAATTACAGAAAACAACGTCAACCGCCTTAATATTAAGTGTCATAGCTTTATGATAGATGCAAAATGAGTCATCTATGCATATTGCCATACATAGCAAAGCTTCTGAACAAGCTACATATATATGTAGTGCTTTACAAGTGCTGCAAAGCAGTCTGTCAAACTGCGAAGCCATTTATATCGATCTCCGAGATGTATTTCCGCTTGCTTTTCATAGTCTGCTGCAAACTTGGTGGCCGCATTAACGTCATCCTTCTCAGAAAATGATGTTTTTCACCTGTAGCAGTCACGGTATTTGTGATGAAACCGTTTGAAGTGTATACGTGCCCATTGAACGTGCTCTTTGAAGCATTGCTACAGCCGCAATGTTTATTCCCCCGCCAGTCAGGATCTTGTTACATGTTGTTTGTGGTTGAAGGTATAAGGTTACCATTTTGAACACAGCGGCCGTTACGCGATACTGTCAATGAAAGAAGTCACCCAAAGATGTTTCCTGACGCATTTCTCGGAAGTAACATTGGGGAGGTCGTACTCGTGCCAAATATATGTCAATCAACTGATGAAAGAACTTTTCAGACGGCTGCGCACTTTTTAGTTTGACCATACCACGCTTGGGTGGCTGTAAGTGAACAACATGTTTCCCGCGGTTCTTAGCCGGCCAATTTGTTTTGCGCGCACAAGCATGAGGCATGTTTATGCCGACCAAAGCCCATGGTTATTTGGTGGTGTATATATGTGGTAAGCAATCTGGATTCACTGTCGTGTCTTGGCTAAGACTTCCCGAGTCCTGCTGATATCTGTAGTTGTACGTAAATGTGGCCGTTTTTAACAACAGACTGACCAAGAATCCATCCCGTGAGGTAAATTTGACGAAAACTATCCGACTTCTTCGACTTCCTTATCAACACGAACGCACCTCTCGACAATCTATTAGGAATAGCAGCTAAAAGACAGTGAACGGTTTCATGCACGTCGTGTGCGCGAGAACAAGTTTGGTCTAAGTGCTTTCCAACCCCTTGGCACATATACCTGATATACCTGAAGTAAGTGTACATACAGTTTAAGGCACAGCAACTGGAAATAGAGCGTACCAGGATGGGAAAATACATGCAACCGCGTAGCCGTGGCGACTAATTAAGGATGCCTCTTTTATATCTCTATCTATCTATCTATCTATCTAGTATCTATCTATCTATCTATCTATCTATCTTTGATAGATAGATAGATAGATAGATAGATAGATAGATAGATAGATAGATAGATAGATAGATAGATAGATAGATAGATAGATAGCATCTATAATTTTACAACCTTATCGCCCGTATACGCCCTTATCAAATAGCCCACAGGGAGAAGACTGATGGAAAAAACACAAACTGTTTTTCCAACAGATGTATAAAGTTACTCACCTCTATCTGGACGCACAGTTTCTGGCCGAGGAGCGCAAGGTTGAAAAATACGGCGGAAAAGGCCAGGGCTCCTTTTTATACTGTTTGGTGAATAGCCAATTAGCATGTCTTTTTTCCCTTTCCCGGTAAAACAAAATATTTACTTCCGACTTCCAGTGAATTGTAATGCAATCTGAGAGCGCTCAAAACCCCCAGATCTTTTGAACATCGTTTACCGAATGCTGTGGGCGTAAAAAAATACCTATTA
Source organism: Branchiostoma floridae x Branchiostoma japonicum (assembly GCA_013266295.2). Classification (NCBI taxonomy): domain Eukaryota; kingdom Metazoa; phylum Chordata; class Leptocardii; order Amphioxiformes; family Branchiostomatidae; genus Branchiostoma; species Branchiostoma floridae x Branchiostoma japonicum. The sequence continues at coordinate 2,219,297 of CM023826.1, read as the reverse complement.
AGAACTAAGAGCAATGTACCGTGGACAAAGATGCGATTACATGCCATGTTCACAAAGATGTTGACAAGTTCCAAGTACGAGTTCGGCGAAATGTACCCCATACATGGTCATTTCTATCCTGATTGGTCAAAAGTTCCCTCAACCCCCAATATTGAAATGTTCTCGGAGTTGTAAACACGTTGTAAACACTTCAAGAGTTCAAGCTCTTTTGTTATTTGCGCACCACTGTCTGCACCAGCCGAATGTTTCAAAATGTTTAAAACATTCGGGTGTGGACAGGAGGTTAGTCGGCCATGGTTGGCTGGTGTTTGGGAGAAGGACAGCAATGTTTGGTGTCGAATTTGACTCAAATTTAATTCTAGTTCGATTCGATTCGTACAGAAAGGTAGACGTTCCCTAAATCTGGTCAGACTTCTCCCGAACTTCAGCCAACCTTGGTTGGTTGGTTGGTGGTCGGGGAAAGGTTCTGAATGTGTGACAGAGGCTTAAGGTCAAGGACGTAGTCCAATGTAAGTAATCTCCAAGCAGATCTGACGGTGGCTGCAAAGACAGTATCCAATTGGCCAGACAGTATCCATCGGTGGCAAATGGATACTGTCTGGCCAATTGGATATTGTCTTTGCAGCCACCGTCAGATCTGCTTGGAGATTACAATGTAAGCACGTTAACCAAAAACAGAGTCATGTTTTGAAACTTGTTTCACATAGACGTCACTTGTTCAAGATTTGTTGCTCAAGGTTAGCTGAATAGACAGGCATGTTGTGCACACACATACCCTTGTCAATACCGTACCGTAACTGACACCCTGACACGGGGTGACCTTCTGATACCGTAAACAGAGGGTTTTCAAAAGTTCCGCCATGGCTGCCTCATGATCGATTTCGTGACTCAAATATCTTCTAATCCTCTGGGTCAAGGTCGCTAGGATAGACTTGTATGGCTACGTCGGTCAGTGGGAAGGAAGGAAGGAAAGAGGGAGGGAGGGAAAGGGAAGGAGAAAGGGAAGGAGAGGAAGTAGGGGCACTCGTGCTATAATTTAGTATAAACGCTCATTAGCGTGTTTTTGTACAATCATTATATCTTAACACTTCATTCATGTAATTTTCGTAACTGTATATTCTGCAACATAACAGTATGTACTGTTTACTTGAGAAAAAGCTAATTCCCGGTATCAAGCAATTCTATCGGATCAATAATGTCAAAGTCCGCGTCTTCAGATTCCTTGGAGGCTCCTTTTCCCCCGGGAGTCGCATACTCCTGTAGGGTCGGCCCGAGGTACCCTAGGACCCGCATCCTCGCCTCATCACACGCCTGGCACAGCGGCTCAAAACCGCCTTCACACAACTTCCGCAACCCTTCTCCTATTCTAACCAGTTCCAGCTTCTTCCCGTCTTTGCATTCGGGGTCTGGAAGGTTTTCCAGTTCTTCTATAGTCCCGTATAACTTGCTCATCTCCGAGACGACCACGTGAAGACACTGGTTGATGTTCTTGATGGCCGTGTCCAGGACGACCGTGGCGAGCGTCAACTCGTTCACGATGTGCTCAGACTTCTCTTTCAGCGCTTCGTTCTCCCTCGCTACCGACAGACCGGCTGGGATCAACACTGGGGACAGCACACCAGTGACCAACCCACCGGTCAAACCAAATCCTAACCCCTTGATCCCTCCTACTATCTTTCCCACCGAGGACTCGTACCCATCCGCGCCAGCCATGGCCCCGGCCGCCCCCCATGCTATTGTCCCCAGCCCCGGTATGGCTCCCCACGCTAAGGTCCGACTCATCTCTGCAGTGGCGCGGCTCTTTTCAGCCACCTTTCTGGACCCCTCCTTCGCAAATCCCGAACTGGACGCTATGCAAGACCGGCGCTGTTCTAACTCATTCATCTTGTACAACAGGTCCTTACTTCTGTTCACTATTGCCGCAACGCATTCCTTGTCTGGTCCTGCTTCACTGGCCGAAGATTGCTCGATCTCGTCGATGCTGTGTCTTGCGAACGCTCGTATCCTCTTCAAGAAGTCTTTAACTATTCCTTCGAGCTTGCGATACTGGTCTACGAGGAGCTGGACGTGTGCCCTCGCCTCCGTGACTTCCTTTCCGTCCCCTGTCAGTGACGTCAGCAGGTTTTCTAGCCGGGTGCAGATGAGTGTCACCAGGGACAAGTCGTGTACCAGTTTCGGGAGCTGGTGGAGACTTTCTTCAACCTTCTTAAGGTTTGCATCCTCTTTACCAGCATCTTCCTTTTCTACACTTTCTGTTGGCGAGCTCTGTTTTCTTACGACGTCTTCGGGAAGGTCCTCGCCCAAGCGCCCTATCTTGTCTTCAGGGGCTGGTTCTTGAGTTCCTTTGTGATCTGCCATTTTGTATCATCTGGACGAGAAACAGAAGAAAAAATGTTAACAAATTGATTCAGAAATCAATTGTATTACGAACCATCTTTAAAGTCAGGGAAGATAGCATCAGAAATGGGAGCATAACATCAGAGAATGGACAAGCATGAGACTAAGTGAAACGTTAAGAGGAACAGAAAACCGAGAAGGGTTGAGAGAACTAGTTGTTAGATTATCTGTGGTGTCCCAACGTTAGTTGTTAGATTATCTGTTGTTAGATTATCTGTTGTTAGATTATCTGTGGTGTCCCAACAATTAGACTAAGGGATAGATGTGATGAGATAAAATCAGGCTTACACTTTCCAGGCCAGATGCATCTCATGCGAATAAGCAAGACTCAACTACACACATAGAACTAATATTTTAGCGAAACAAATTAGTGCAGCCAAATGTATATGTTGTCGCACATGGATAATCTTCCTAATTGGTTTGACGCAACGGTGGCTAATCTGATTCGATGTTTGTACATTGTAAACATGACAGCTTGTTGGAGTACGCGGCCACTTCCATCTGGATGATATGGACCCACTGCCCGGAGGATAATAGTTAGGCCTGTGCCTTTTACAGAAATTGCCACATAGCCTCCCCTTCAGGCCGCAAATGGTACGGTGTTTAATTCCGTTATTTACGTACTAATGCTTTCTGATTGCTGCCGTATTGTCAATAGTTTTTAGGGGTCATGACACTACGGGAGCTACCAGAAAGCTGTGCATGATTAGAAAATAAATATAGTAAGATCAAAAGGCCCCATGAAGCCTGTTTGGAGGCTATTACCACCGCCAGCAACAATTCGTATCGGTCTTAGCCTGGAGTCCAGCCTCAACGTTTAATAACGGTTGGCGGGGTAGCGGGTCTTGGGGAGTGTGCTACAGCTACTGAGTACTAAGAAGGCTGCAGCTGGAATCCAGGCTATATCGACCGCTACCAAAGTACGAAACTGATTGTGAGATTGAAGTACAATGTACTAGGTTCGTGTCTGTAAAGAACGACGACCACGTTTACTAGTATGTGTTTGTTCAACTGCAGGAGGCATGATGTCGCAATACCTTACCATCAACAGAGACCTTAAGCACACCGAATCATGCCCTGCACGTACAACCAAGTCCAATCAACAGCTAGAGAACGCGCCATGCTCCATAACAAACCCGGAAGTGACCGTGCTGCGAAATTGCAGCCCATTACGTCAAGGTATAGCGTGCACGTACGTTGCTTCACAAATACTTTGTGGTGAAGGAACAGAAAAACGTGCACGGACTTACCAAGAGAAGGCAACGGCTCCCACGTATATCAAGATGTTCTGAGATATCAAAGTGTTTGTTCCTCTAGAGATGACAGCTTGCTTGTAAATGGACCACGGCTCGCAAGTAATGGCCAACACGAAATAGCAGTAGACCACGTGATGCTCTTAAGTCTACACCAACCCATCATATGACGGGCGATGACGTCATGTAAAATGTATGCGGCGTTACGCCCTCCTTAATAGAACTTGGCCGTGCGCCAGGAGCACTGCACAGCCGTGCGGAAGAGTAGAGGGAGCAATTTCGGTAAGGGAAGCTGAAGCCGGCTCATCTGTATTCCACTGGTGACGTCCAATATAAGTCGCCGTTGTAATGCTAATGAATCTAAACGGAAACCCTATGACTTTGGATATGGTTCTTACAAATATGAATGGACTGATATTCGTAAGTCAACAATTATACGTACGGGGACAACAGGTAACGTTACATAGATTACAACAATTCTAATTAAGCCAGCTGACAGTTTTAAAATCGAAAATTTTGGAACTCTTGTTTTAAGAGACGCTTATTTTTTTCTGTTACACTTGATAAGGGCTGGTATACTTTAGCCAAAAGAGGAGTAAAACACTTTTGGAAGCTTTGACCAGTGACTATAAAAATGCATACATACATGTATAACCCAGCTTCCCCAGATGGCCTGTCACCCTCATACTAAACATAGTTACTGCAAGGCTATAAATATGAAATCCCTTCAATATATAATAGTGCAAAAAGTTTGCAATAACTTGTAAGATTCAGATTCGGAAATGTTGTAACAAACTTAACATGAACTATAATAAGAAATCACCAGAATTATGACTCCAGGAAGACTAAAGCAGTATATGTATATACTCACTAATGGAGTAAACAAATACCAAAAAAACAAATACCAAACAAACAAACAAATAAAAGAAATCACCACTCACCCGTGAATCTTTGATTGAACCTCTATGTCTTTATTTGGCAAGCATTGATAGAAACATGACAGACACAGCTATCAGCCCCCCCTCCTCAACCAACATCTAAGACTTATGATTCTTAAGACTACGATTATTGCAGAGAGACCATCTTAAAAACTCTTCCAGAACATTCAACAATGCTACAATGAAGTCATGAATGGGAATATATACAGATCTTACTAAGACAAGAGTGGATGTTTCATACTCTTGTTGGTAATACTTTGGTAGACATCAGTCAATGCAAAAACTTTGGAGGTAAATTTTCTGCGCGGTGAAAAGTTTAAAATCATGCCAGGACAAAATGGTAAGTTGTTCTTTCACATTTTACAGTAAAATGCAATTTTTTTCCATTGTGGCCCCCTGTTATTTTTTGACAGTTTCCTTGGAAATTCTGCCAACAATCCAATCCTTCCTCCTTCTTACCACTGACTAGACCACACAGAGCATAGCCAGTATTTCAAGACATCAGGACGGCATCTCTTCCTATACACAACTTCAGAACGTCACTGTTCAACACACAAGAGTTCCCAAAATATAAATCACAAGCCCCTTACAACCAGTTTATCTATACAAGTACAAAAGAGCCTTGCTTAGCAAGGATGTAAATCACTTTCGTCTATCTAGAATGGCTGTCGCAGATTCCCGATATAGCTATGACACACATATGGACCACATTACTTTCACACACATACATGTATACTTATCATTGCTCTGTACTTATTTTTTCTTACACTATAATTTTTTATAAGAATTCACATACATGAAGAATATAGGCTGATGATGCAATGGCAGGAACAAATGGGTGTAGTCACTGAATTGTGCAGGTTAACCTTCTCCCTGCTGCCTAACCACCTAACCAACACATATCTGCTGCCAAAAGGCTGCTTCAGCATGGAGAAGGTTAAAGTTTTTGAACTTTTGGAGTAAACGGTTGACATTATACAATATTCGTCTTGAGATTCCCGAGACAAGTTTCCTATAATGGCAAGACCAACGTCTAATGTTTCGTTCTAACTTGATGAGATCAACTTTCTGTCCAAAGAACTGACAAGAACGAGTCTTCATTCTGATCTGCCAGTGTTGGGAACAGGAAAGTTGAACTGTTTCCAGCACAAGTGGAACAAACAAGCTTTGGTCTGCATGGCAGCCATCTTGGGTCACCTTGAAGGTCACAGAACAAGGACGGACAGATACAATATTTTTTCACGTCTGTTTTCAGAAACCAAGTGGATTCTGCATCACTGGCTTTTTTATCTAATTTTTTTTTTTGTTATCCAAAGTTGTATTTTTTTCAGGACCCCATTTTCCATTCAGGATGGAATGTTGATTGATACATGTTCCTGCGACCTTTGCCCCTGTGACCTTTGCCCCCACTTCTTGGCTATGACATACATGAAGACTGTGGATCTAGTAACTGTATTTTCCACATGCTACACTAATGTAAGTCCTCCTTGCTTGCAATGGCTTGTGGCTATTAACAGTAGGTAGTACAGTAGATGTTATATTTCAGGAAAGTTCCCTACAATCTTGTACACTAGTTCCCCTATATCATGTCTACATTGCCGATATAAGAACCTCCATGTTTTACAATCTAATACATTATTATCTAATTGTTGATTGAAAAAGTGTCTGGCTGATAAACAAGATATTAATGCGACTTTGATATGTAAAAAAACGAAATGTATAAAACTACTAGCATTAGTCTATTGTAAATGTGCTATTGCAATCTTTTCATCCACACTACTACATATTATTGATTTATGACAAATAGCAAAGGCAAGCTCAGCAAATTTTTGGACAATTGGAAAAATTCAAATGGAAATGTAACTTCATAATAGATCTTTGCTTGTTACTTCATTTTTTTGTAAAACAACATATAAATGGGAAACAATCTCAGTGCTTCTCTAGTCAACCCCAAAACCTGCTTCATTTTTTTCTACATTTTTCCTTAGAATACTGCCTTTCTTCCCTTTCAATCAAGCCACATACACTCAACTCTATGGACGACATCTGTAGTTGTGAGCCTTTTGGTGAAACTACTGCACATATGATAGAATATGTCATGGATGTTGTTATGAAACTGTCAGAAAATGTTCAACTACCTCCATGTACTTGAACAGACATACAAATGTACGTATGTACATGTGACCTGTTGACAAACTAGGTAGTCAAAATTCAGGGGGCCGATAAAATCTGGTCTATGTGGACAGGTGGTATCACCAAAAAGTGGTCGCACTGGCCAGGTGGTCCTTATGTTGAGGGGCTCACTTGTACAAGTTTGACTGTATTTGTTTTTGTCTTATCCATAAAATCAAGTCCATGCGGCCTTATACCAATACATTGTACATCCCAAAGAATGGTATGAATTCTCATCCTAACAGGAACAACATCTCTCAAAGGTCCACCTCAGTTCTTCCTTCCACCCTACATTTCAGCATCACTCCTTTCTTTACGTATACTCAACACACTTTCAGCAACTGCTCCTGACCAAGATTGTAAAGGAATCGCAGAGTTGTGCCGTAGCAATTTCAAGCAAGCACTTTGGATTCGAGTTTCAAGTGGCACTGTGCATGGCAACTGTCTTTTTGGTTCTTTTAAAAAAAGCAGATGCAAAACAACACTAGAAGCAGAAAAACAGCTGCAGTATTTGTTACATTATGGAATATAGTTTATATAATATAATGTTTACCTAGTGAGTGAACAATTACAGTGAAATGTAGAGCCTCTCAACTGAACAAGCATGTCAACAAGTCCACAGGCATTATGTACAGTGAGTATTTTTGAATGACAAAAAACTTACTGGACAATTTATTAGGTGATTTTCAACTATATACACCTTCGTTTGTCCATAAGCTGGTCAACACACCGGCTGCTATCAGTAACAATGTCTACCAAGCCTTCGCTTTGATGGCTAAAACCATTCCAGAAACACCCCTCCAACTTACATGGACCATCCCAAACGTACACAGAACTGACAAGAGCTAGGACAGCACCACTTACCAGCAGGGGTGGCCGAGGTATCTAGAATGGAATAATGTCTGGGGCTCACTGCTATCAACAAGAGAACTATACATAGGAGATCAACTTGTTTAACTGTGATCACAACAGTTTTAATGATTTAACTACAAGGAAATTAGGGGCTACACTACGTATATAGTCCTTGCACTAGGGTTAACCTTCTCCCTGCTGCCTAACCCCGTAACCAATACAAACTTGGTGCCAAGAGGCTACTCCAGCAGGGCGAAGGTTAAGGTTGAGAGGTTAATCTCCTATTCCCAGGGCGTCCTCCAAGTTCATGATCCTCCTCTCGTGCTGACGTACCAACGCCCGGAGACCTTTGACCTCCTCCAGAAGTTCCTGGAAGTCGAAGTCGGGCGGAAGTTGCGGCTGTGGCGCAGCTTGTTGTCTCGGCTGAAGAAATAAGAAGAAAACAACAATTGGAAGTGTTTTATATATGTATATCTAATGGTTTTTCCTCTGGATTTGTCCATGCTTGTTGTAGTGTGTGGAACAAAACACATACAAACACACGCACACACGCATACACAAACGGTGCAAGATGCAAAGTTTCTTATTGGTGTTCTGGCTGTTGCATAAGTCGCATACTTCGTACGGTGCAAACCAAAAACCTGCATGCAATTCTGCACCGAGTTTCCATTCTCCTGGGGTGCGCGAGGGAGGGCAAAACAATGCGAAAAAGCCGTTACGTTTTCGTCATGCACTTTTGTCAGCCTTTGGAGGTCTTTGAAGAACGGAACAAAATCGGTTCAAGCAGATGGAATGATACTGCCACGTCATGCAGATGTTTATTGTGGATTGTTGCAAATTTGGTCGGCGACGCCTGTTTCTTTTTCATTTTGCATCACGTGTGAAAAACAACACAAATTTTAGTAGTGAGATTTCAAACCTGTTACAGGCAATGAACCAGTGTGAGTTTATTACACTGTTGGTTTATTAATGGCCTGCATTTTGTTATAGTGTTAAAAAGTTCAGGCAAACGCGCCTCAAAAATGGTTTGGTGTTAGTCGAACTGGTATAAGCAATGAGAAGAGCATGCTCTTATGCAACAGTCTCACAACAACATCTCACAGCAGCCTTCAGTGACACAAGGAGGGGTGAGGGTAGGGTAGTCCTGTGAAGATGATCAGTTCAGACATTAGACGTCTACAAGACCGGAGGTTCGGTAAGAAACCTCACGCAGCCCAAGTAGTCTTCAGGTCTACCTGGTACAAATCGGGATTGTCGTATCTTGATCTTCTCTTGGCATTTTCCCGCGCCCGTGCGATCCGCTCTTCCTCGTAGAGTTGTTGTCTGGCCCGTTCGTCCTCGTATAGACGTTGGCGGGCATAGTGCTGTGGTGTACATGTGTATGGGTCATCGACGGGTCAAACTCACACAGGCGTTCATACACTTAAAATTCTTGCTACAGTCTTAAAGGCATCCAATGCAATGCAACAGGCCGGCAAAACTGGATTTTCAAAGTCAATTTCCTGGTCATTCTTTTAAGGTAGTAAGCTGAATCAGCCCTATATCATAGCATACTGATGATATCTTTGAGGCAAAAATACGATGTCGCTGACGGAAAACAGTTACTTGTTTTGTAGTGTACGCTGGTTCTAGCTATTTATGGGCGGTACCAAAAAAAAATAGAGAGATGCCTCATGTAGCTTGTTTGGGGGCTATTTCAAACGCTTAAAGTATGAAAAGTGTGCTAAGAGATGGCAGTAAATGTCAATATCAGATTTTCTAATCCAGAATATTCTAAGACTTTGTTTTGCCGCCTTGAAATTGTATTGGATACCAAGAGACAGCTATGTACAAAGAAATAACAGACAGACTACACAATCACTCAACAAATCAATCCTGCAAATGAAAAGAGTGTAGATTGAAGGGAGGCTGGAAAAGGGGAAAAAGAAGAGTTATTGACAACTACATGTACAATCTTGTAGACAAACACACAGACAGACATTCTAGGAAATCACAAGAGACAGCACAATAGCAAGGGATCCTGCAAATTACTAGTAAAGGGGAGTGTACATGTAGATTTGGATGCGGACGATGCTGAAACAAGGAAAAAAGTGTTGCAAGTCAACATTAGAAGGAAGGAAGTAGGATAGATACACATACCTACAACATAAATCTATGGAAGCCAACAGTAGCATCTGTTTAACATAAAGGATTTCTGCTCTTGTATGTAATGTGTGTGAAAAGAAACACAAGATTTCAGTACATGGTACAAAAAGACACAAGATGCAGTACTGCCATGCCGCACTAGGTGGAGCTGTTGCAAATGGAAGAAAAAGGATAGCACTTTCAATGGGTGACAGTTTCAATTGCATGCCATAGGACACTGTACAAATAGTACATAAAATATTAAAGAAACAAAAGTGGACAATATCTATTGATGTCTAATTCTTGTATTTCATGTTGCACTTAGATATATATAAAACATATGAATTAAAAGTATATACTAGCCAAGGATGGAAAACATATACTCTCTAACAAGAATTAAATGTTAATGTTTGACTGCCAATGATTGTCAATGTACAGCAAGAATTAAGTAATTCAGCCTATGGCTGCAAGTTCTTGTTTTTATGAATAAATCAGTTGATTGATTGATTGATTGATTGATTGGCTGGCTGATTGATTGATTAAATTGGACAAAAAATAAATTGGATAAAGACTAGGGTACTAATATCAGATTTTGCCCGCTTTTCTCTCAATTAAAAAGCTGCAAATAGAACAGCCAATGACATCGTAGGAGAGAAGGACCAATGGATGTGATTGTAACAGGATTGGTGGTGACAGAAGTAACAGGACTGCTGATTGGTTGGAGGAAAGTCATAAAAGGTTATACCGCTGCTGGCTCAGGTTCAGGTTCAGGTTTGGGGGGCTCGGGAGAAGGCTCCTGTGCACCTGCACCTTCCTCCACTTTCTCCTTATGGGGGGAAGAAAGTAAAAGTAGAAAAGTGAAAAGATGAACACTTGGGTTGCTTGGCTCAAAATACATGTTCCAACTGCATAATACATGTACATTTGTATATGCAGGTTGATGCAGGTGAAAATTGGTAGGAAATGCTTTCATATAAAAAACTACTAAAATGCTTTCATATAAAAAATTAACTCAATCTGACATTGTATACATACATGTAGTGCATTGTAAAGTGTACCACTTGGTAAAGTGTATCAAATACGTTTGAAAACAAGTCCTAAACTTAAAACTCATTACCAGGGGGGTGTGGTACACTTGACAAATACTGAAGTTGCACAGTAAAGTATCTGTGCGAATCCCTTGAGTTTGAAGTCTACCAACACAGGAGAATTTTAATGCTAAAAATATTTGTGTCCAAATTCCTTTGTGTTTGAAGTTTAAGTAAAGAGTTTGTTTCATAACGAATTCTATCAACACAGATGAACTTTAATGCTGAAAATCCTTAGCCTCTTCCCGTGCATGATCTGTTCATAAGCATTTTAGTGTCTTTCATTGGGAGACAGCTTCTAAAGGTGATCTGTATCACCTGTTTTGTCTCCCCCTCAATTGTACCATATGGAAAATTCAAATAAATAAACAAGAAACAAATAAACAAAATAAAACCCCACCTCTTCCCGTGCGTGGACCTCCTGTCGTTCGAAAGCGTTGTGCTGCTGCTGGAGCTTCTGCGCCGTGGCGGCCACCGAGGTTTGGCGGTCTCCCGCGCCGTGGTTCGACTCCCGCGGCGGCGACCAGTCCCTCTCCCGTGCAGGAGGGGACCGTTCCACTTTGGGGGGTGGTGCGGACTGTACCACCTTGGGTGCGGGTTCAGGTGTAGGTTTGGAAGGGGCAGAGTCGCGCACACTGTTGGTGGAGGCTGTTTTGGCTGCGGGCAGCTTGGGCCTGTTTAGAGCATTGGGCTTCTTCAGCTGCAACAAGGGAGGAAGAACATAGACTCAGTCACATTTGGGACAGGATTCATAATAAGAAACGGAAACTTATTTATCATTACTGTTATTGACAATAGGTATATACAATGTATTATGTGGCAACATGTTTGGGACCGCATTTGTGATACTGCAGCAGCAACATCTAGCTGCAGAATGAATCAGAACCAGTCACTGTTGCCCTGAAGAAGGTGACAGTCACTGAAACATTGGTTGTTTGATAAGGAGCCTTCTTGCCTACCTGCATGACGAAATAATTCATGGAAGATATAGAAAGGAAGTGTAACAAAGTTTTGTCCAAAAACAGCAAACAGATTTTGATATGCCAAACTTGACATGGCAAGCTCTAGTCACAAACTGACAAAGATGATAATATGGAAATTTCACTTTGTACTCTTGACAAACCTTACAACTAAGACACAGTGCCCTGCTCAGCTAACCAAGAAAAAATCTGGAAATAGTCATCTCTACGTACTGAAGCCAGCTTGGGTTTCGGCGGCAGGACGCTTGCCAGCTCGTCCCGGATGGACATCAGGATGGGATCCGCCACCTTCCCCTCGATCCACTCGTCTGCCGAGATCGCCGGCGTCTGACTCGCCGTGTCGGGGTACAGGTCCTCCTGGAACAACTCCGACTGGAACAGAAAAACACAGGGATCAAAATCTGGCAAGGGGTTCCACTCTATGATAAAAGGTAAAGGTAGTGGGAGCCAACAGAGGGAAGGAAGAGAAGGGGTAGAAGAAGCACAACCTTCATCGACAACCTGAAGCGGGATGTGGGGCTTAGAAACATCTCCACAGCAGAACTCCGCTCCCTGATGGAGGACAGAGATGAGTGGAGAAGAAGATCCCATTGTTTCCCGTGTTGACATCCCTAATGTCCCCGTTCAAGGTTCAAGGTTCAAAGGTAGTCCCATAGCCTTTTTTGAGGCCGTAGGGGGCAGTGGATTGTCAATCTACTGTGTCTAGGGAATGGTATTGAAAGGTGGAACCCATCCCTCTCCTTCCACCGCCTTTTACCTCCCCAATCGAAGTCAGGTACCCATTTTACACCTAGGTGGAGTGAGGAAAGTCATGTTATGTGCCTTTCCCATGGACAAGGACAAGAGGTTCCTACCCACCTTTCTTGGTACAGTGAAGCTGATTGGTTCGCATTTATTTGGATGCAGCTTGTAGAACCTGGAAAACAATACGAACAATAAGAACCCACCATACTTATCAAAAAGAGTAGGGGCCCTTCCTGATATGAGCAGTTCAAACCTTACGGCCCTATGGCCGCACTTGGGGTCACCTGAGTTAGCGACGAATGGCAGCCGCTCAAGACCCTTGGCTGCAAGGAGAGAGTAGCTGGCCAGCACGTCGGCAGAACGTACTGCGCCTGCGCAAAACCCTGATTTTCCACGTTTTTCGTTGGATATTTGGTCAACGTTGCATCAAAACTTTGCCTGTTGTCGACGATATCTTTTCCTATACAACATCTAAAAACTACAGACAGGCTGTCAACCTTATATGCTCTAATACAACCTTATATGAGATGTACTGCCAATGTGCTATGCACAATACATTATGGGTTTCGCGCAGGTGCAGTACGTTCTGCCGACGTGCTTAGCTGGCCCACCCAATAACAATAACAAAGTTATATCTCACCTGGCTATCTCATTCTGCAGGGCGTTGACCCCCCTCTTTGGCATGAAGCCCAGACCTCGCTGGGGGTCCGAGGTGTCGAATCTATCAATGTAATGCACGTAGGGGGACTGGTCCGTCACTTCGTAGTAACGGATGTTACTGTCGCCCTGGAAAGAGAAAATATTCACGTCAAGTCAAAGTTTATTTTTCCAGGGGGAGCTTGCCCCCAGAACCCCCTAGAGGCACTCGACATGATGTTACGTCAAACAAAATTGAGATGACAAAATTTCAGGATGGCTAGAACACTGGGTATGATGTAAGGCAAAGTGTTGTAGAAGGACCTTCAGAAGCAATTAATAAATTGGGACATTTGTCCCTTCCCCACATGCATATGGAGGGACACGTCCTGGAGACAAGCCCTGGTCCTGACGTATTTCAGTTTTACAGAATTTGTTAAACTGTATTTGTTGGATCAGTTCAGCCAAAATCTAAACAAAAAGAAGAAAAAAAAGACAATTCTTACCAACTGATCCAAATTTTTTCAGGACTTTAACCAGAAACACAACATTGTTTTCTCTATGCCTAATGAAAGTCCTGCTACTGGTGCTAGTTCCCGTACCTTTCCTCCCAGATACACCATGTTGTTGTCAGGATCGTAGAACGGGAAGATGACGCCGTTACTGGTGTCTATCTCCTCCAGGGTGATGGGTTCACTCAGGTTGTTCTGAACAGGAAAGACACAGGGTTAAACATCTTACATGTAAGAGTTGAAGTGTCAAGAAGTGCAACATTGGCCACTCTGTAACTTCTTGCTTTCTTTGATAGAAGAAAAATACATGAACAAGTACAAAGTGTACATGTTTTATAACATACATTGTACATTCTGTGAATCGCCCGACGATAGACATCCGAGAACATTCTGTGATTATGTGTGTGTTTCAATAATTGTGTGTGTGTGTGTGCGTGTGTGTATGTACATTGTATGTGTGTCCATGTGCATGTATGTGTGTTTGTGAGTGAGTGTGTGAGAGTTTGATTGTGTGTGCATACGTATACAAACAGCTATATATACAGTGAAGCATATACAGAGCATATACAAATACCACGTACATGTAACTCTACATACATGTATGATGTAGAGAATGCATACACAATAGCTACAGTACAATGTGCATGACAAAACAGTATTTCCTTACATCGTCCCATAGTGCGTACTGCCGTTCGCTCATCCTGGAGAACCCTGTAGTAAAGATCCGTCCGTCCTTCATGTACACGGCACGCTGGGGCTTGGCGCCGTCGTGGGCCTTCTTCTTCTCCTGGAAGGTGTAAGAAGGAACAGAGTCAAAGGCTTACAAAGTACTATGATTACGTCCATGAATAACTTCATCAGGTTGGTGAATGATTGAATAGCAAAGTTCTTTGTTCACGACATTAGTTGCCCTGATGAACATCAGCTCATGTTAAACAAGACTTAGTGGTTGTGAATAAAAAGCTTTGCTATTCAATGTACCATTACAGTTATATTGTTTTAGTTATTCAAGGATTTCACCATGGGTTTGGCCACAAGCGATAATGTTGTAAGGAACTGTTTTTAAACAGTACCGGCCCCACTATTGCCGACTGGTCCTTCCACCAGAATGATTTCACATGACTTTATGTACTGCAGTAGCATTTCAGCAGTCTTTCTTTATGTAAATGCCTGTATACTGTCAATACTATGGGCCCCTGGCCTGATGCAAAGAATGAATAATGAAAACTTCTAAATACTGTACTAGTTGTTGTTCATCCATCAATATGGCGATGACTGTACTAGTAACACCAGGATGGCATACAAAACCAACTTGAGTAGGCTAGGGACCAGAGACACTGCATCATACAGTGTCATTTCAACCCCCTACTCACAGAAATGACGTCCCCAGTGCGAGGGTCGATCACACGTAGTGTCTTGTCCTTGCAGGTGGTGACGATGCGCGTGCCGTTGTAGTTCCACCCACACGACCAGAGGATGTCCGTGTGACACTCGATCACAGACAGGGGCTCCTCCGTACCAACATTCCAGATCACTACCATGTTGTCAGAACCTAGGAAGATACAGAAAATATTACAATCAGTATCTCCATGTGGGATGCCGGCTGAAAATACCACCTGTATATGCAGGTTAGTACAGGTAAAATTGGAGCTGTGCAGGTATTTCTGTATCTACCTGCCCCATGAGTACTGGGTTTATAAATACATGTACAATGTAGGTGTACATGGAATTTTAATTGCTGCATTGACTGTTAGTGTTACCACCTCTGAAGAATAGAATAAAATAAATGATATGGCAATGGGTTTCTGAACAGTTTTTAGTGTGATCCATACTTTCTAAGTTCTGAGTACTAGTGGAGCAGGGAATTTGTCTGGTGCAGGTAATTTTCTTTATCATCTGCACCAGTCCAGGTACATGTACATGTATGCAGACAAAAGTATTTTGAGACTGCTATTATAAAACAACCCCTTTCTGTTTTGGTCTGAAGTTCTAAGGTTTTGGCAGCATCTTTACAGTCATAGGTTTTCTATCTTTGCCCAAACCTCCGTACAGAAGCTGACAGGAAGCCTCTACTGAGATTTAGTACCTGCCAAGGCTAACTGTGTCAAGATGTGAACCCAGATAACAGCAGTATCAGGCCATTACTGCTTCCATCTGGGAATGCTAGCACAGAAAATGTCAAGGCCACTTTTCACTTCAAACCTAGGTTGTAAAGGAAAATATTTCTATCACTGTAAAAGCCATGACTTACTAGCACTGATATTATGATACTGAGGACAGCATGCTCTTTCAATTAACATGCAGAACTTGACTGTGCACTCAGCAACCTGTTAAAGTGTAAGGTTTAAAATTAAGTTTTTAAATTCCTGGTGCCTTCTCAAATGTTTGAAGTCCTCTGTTAAGCCGGCAGTCCCATGTACATGTATGTGGGAGCCTCAGGCATTAAACCTAAACATATTAGAGAACCAAACACACTTATTAACTAGAGTAGGAGTGACGGTGACCTAGTGTGCTTGGCTGAAGTTGTGAGCCGTGGCAAAGCCAGGTACTTGAAAAATAGAGGATAATTGCTTTGCCTTTTAGCACTTAGCAACATGTCTAACCAGTACTCCAAGTTCACTGTCATCATGAGATTTGAACAAAGACAAATCGAACACGGAAAAACAAACTGTCCTTCATACCTAGAGTTCTAGAAGTTGTACAAGAGTTGATCTTATGTATTTTGTAACTGCAGCATGCTTTAAATGTACCTAGCTGACTTTTATTAAATGATACTGATGATTAACCATTTCAACAGCTTTTACATGTAACCTGTTTATACACACAAAAATTGTTTGTAATCTTGCATTAGAATATGGATTGGTATACATAATCTGGCAATGACTTGCTGTAACTATCAACAGACTGCATGTTGCATGGTCACATCTGTAGGCATGCCAGTCGAATGAAATAAGTCTGAATCTGAATGTGGAACATTAAAAGCCATGTCTATGTTGGGGGCACATACGGAGTCGCTTGGCAACTTTACTGACTCCCTGTGGGAGGCGAGGTGCGGGTGAATACTTCACATAACTCTGGGCAGATGGGGGAGGGGGCAGGGCAGTGTGACGTGTGCTGAGAGCAAGGACTTGACACCTTTCACCTGTTCAACTTAAAGGTACAGGCCTGGAGTAGTCTAACAAAACACATTACACAAAGTATAGAGTGTTTTCAGTAGAGCTTACTGCTTGGAAAATGGTGGTGTATGCTTATAATGTTTTATAAACTGTCAGGGACACGAAAACATAAATTGAAAACATGGCTTTTATAGATAAAATTTCTAACTAAATTACTTGTTAATAAACAAGGGGCATTTCAATTTTTCAAGGACGAAAGATAGTGTGTATATCTGTACACCCTAAACTAATGTCGTGCTCTAACAGAAATACAGGGATGTAATATCTACAGTAAAAGAAGAAAGCATGCATGTTATATCTGTAATGTGAGACTGTATAACAGTTACTGTTTATTTACTAGTACCATCTTGAAATTACATCCTTGTTAAATGAACACTGAAACACTCCTACCCAAATTTAGTCAAAATGATCTTAGCCTGGTCTACATGAAGCACTATTTGCAATCTTATCTTATCAGTCAGGTATTTTCCATTATTTATTTGTTCCTGCACTAAAAACAAACAAACCTTTGAACACCTCATCCCTTTAAGTCTCTCAAAATCTCAAAGGGCACGTGGAGGTCATCAGTAGCACAATAAAGCAATTAAACCAAAAAAGAATTGATTCATCAAATTCCAAGATGGTGGATGGGATGTTTTGTTTACCATTCCTGGATGTCGTTAACTTTATCTATGAGGATAGTAACATTCTTTATAATATAAGGCAATTATCAATCGTGTGATTCAGAAGAGTCTCACTAGAAATTACAGTGCTACGGGTCTGGAAGAGCAGCGCCAGAAGCAAGTAAATTTTCACGAATTTAAGGAAATTTACTAAAATATGAAAATTAATAAGGACTTGTGCTGCAATGGTGAGGTGGTGCAGCACCATAAGAATGATTCTTTTATGCTTAGGGAGAGCACCAAGTCACAATGTTATGGTTGTATCAGGCATGGACTACTGCCAAAAGATAACACGCCCCTTCTAGCACTAAAAACTGATAAGGATGAGCAGATGTTTCCCTCAACTGTTGAGTGAGCTGTTTATTTTGGAAATAAACAGCCGTCAGTTAGTGCAGCCTGTAGTGCCACCATACCTTTCCTAGCTCAGCTACAACAGATATGTCGTATCCTCCATATTGGATCTGAATCTAAATGTGTAACTTCTTTCAAATTTGCCCACAAAATCTTGTTCTTTATTGCCTAGACAAAAGAAAATCTTAGAGTCCATTTGGGCTTGTCGTATACGGAAAGAAAAATACAAAGGAGACTTAGTAATGTTACAATGCTGGGACAAACAATGTACAAAGGGATGGGCTTCTTCCTCTGTATTCTATTATATTGCCCAGCCATTGATTAGATCCTGTGCTTTTCCACTGCTAGAATTCCTCCACTGACTGTACGATATAGGGAAAATCAATGCAGCCCATGATTGAATTAGTTCTGCATAGTCAGTGCCAGTCACTGATGCAGAGGGGTGATGCTGGGAACAATTCCTACACACCATACCAAAATGACTCTACAAGACCTGGTGTGTTTTCAAATTCTGATTTATGTTGCCTTGTTTGTCTATTGTATGTTTACCTATTATTTTGAATTTCTCTGACTACCTCTCTATGCATTTTCCCATTGGCATCAGGCCAACAAACTTCTTGGCCAACTGCCAGCAGCTTCTAGACCTAACTTCCTGTGTCTGACCTTTTGTGGTCCCTAGTTAGGTGATTTCCCCTGTCACTCAACTGTACACACACATACACACACTGACATACACATACACACACACACACACTCTCACAGACACACCTACACACAAACACACACACACACACACACACCCAAAACAATACTTCCAACTGCCAACCTCTTGATTGGATGGTAGAAGTTTCTAAAACCCACCTGCGCTCATGAGGATGTTGTGTGCGGAGGGGTGCCAGGCGATGAAGCCCACGCGCCGCTGGTGCCACTCCAGCGAGGCGGCCGGCTCCGTGATGCTCTCCTCCATACCCTTCTCAGGAATGACCCACACCTGGAGGAACAAACCGTCAAGGTCATTGAAGGTCAAGTCACGACATGTACGTACAAGATCAAGGTCACTGCAAACTCTTACTGACCTTGACCTCTAACATCCACATGCAGAACCATACAGTCAAGTCAGGTCAAAGCCACTGCAAAGGTCAAGGTCATTGCAGATTCTTGACCTTGGCCAACCTTGACTTTTAACAGTTATGATTGCTTCTACACATACCACCTGTACATGTACAATGTAGATAGCAGTGGTAGTTTTTGCTAAATTGAGATGACGTGTGATATTTCTTGTTACAATTAGCAAATTAAAAGCTGCAAATTTTCCCAATAACATTTACTCTGTTGCGTTTTGGTGACGCCTCGGGAGAAGAGCCGATAGTATAGCTCTGCGACTGACTTGAAAATATTCTACTAATCCTATAGAATTGACTGTATGTTAAATGTTTAATTAGTATAAAAGAGGAGGGCTATTAGCATGAGCCATCTTGGGTTGCACAATCTTTTTCATCACTATGTTATTTTATTGTCTTGCTTCTGTTGTGCAAATATACAAACAAACAAACAAACCTTGACGGTCATGTCCTCTGAGCAGCTGGCGATGATGTTGTCGTCCCAGGGGCTCCACTGGATGTCCAGCACTGCGGCCCGGTGTCCCGCCACCATGGGGGGGTTGTTCGGCACTCGGCCAGCCTGAAGGGGAAAAGCGACATTTCTTTTTAATCTCTGGACTTTTCTATCTACAACAAAGTTGCCTAAGTTGCATTAAAAACTATGTATATGATGTGTGTGTTTAAAATTTTGACCTCTCAAGTTTTCATAAAAAGCAGGAAACAGTGTTTTGGGGGGTAAGATATTCTTGATCTTATAATTTCTGGCACTTCCTAGGAGGATGAACTGAACTGAACATTATGGTAAGACAGCCTTTTTAAAACAATTGGGAATCTGTCAGCTTATTTCTTTATTGTTAATAACCTTTAGCACACCAAAGTAGCCATTTGGCCACCAATTCTCTATTGATTATAAGGCAGGCAGGAGGGAGTAGGCTAAGAAACATGTACAGACTGTCCCTACTAACAATATTAAACAGGAGAGTGACCCCAACACTTTGCTATACACCTTATGAGGCATGGAATATTTGGATGATTCATTTCCTGTTTTCTGACCTTCCTGCTATATTTAAAGCCACGGTCACATATCAGATGGACACACCAAACATACGTCATTTGCACTGCATATTTCTGCTGGACCTAGCAACAACTTAGAACCCCTTTGAGTTTGAGTTTATTTGGATCCACACTTAGCTTACATATATACAGTAGCTATTCTTCCTGTGGTCCTTCACTAATACACAGAACCCGACACACACGAAAGTACATGTATACAAAGCATAAATACACTGACAATAAAAAATAACATAACACACAACTTTCCACTAGAGGCTATGAGCACAGTCAGTGACCAAATATTTGGCAGATTGCTCAACGAATTTCATGGATGAAGATGGAATTTCTTTTACGTTTTGTGTGTTTTGATGTCTCTTAAATCATACTTTTACATCTTGCATCATATCCCAATTTTCAAGGGTTACTAAAGTACAAATTCGGTCGCTGTACAGTCACTCAGCGATCGCTGTATAGCAGAAAGGGGGCCTCAGCCATAAAGCTGATTAGAACTGTCTGAATGTTTGATATTGGCAGACCCAGAGGCAGTATGGACATTCCTGTGCTAAATTAATAACTGCGTCCGATGAAGCTGGTTTGTATGCCTGTCCTGTTGCGGCTGTATTGATTTCAGCTGATCTACCTGCCCTGTAAGGTCTGCCAGTAATTATGTTCAGAATCAGAAATGCAGCACTTTGGCAATGGCACGATGTAGCAACTCAAGGATATAATTCTTGAGGTGCATATTGTTTTGACAGATGAATATATACATTAGGATGCTATAAATACATGTATATATATCTATTGAGACTTTCAATCATACATATCATATTTGCCAAAAGATTACTTCACACTTATACGTCTTAATGTTACGTATATATTACGTTCATGCAAACTTACATTGTGTAGGTGAATGCTAAATTTAGTCAAAGATCAGGAAAAGGTTTAAATAATCACGCCCATGTCTTCAAATGTTCCAGCAAAATTCAACAGAATTTCAATTCATCTGATCTACATTGATGTACAGCTATATGATTCTAAAATATGTTTTTCTTTTTCAAATTCTAACACTTTTCAAGCAAACACAATGAGGCAGGTATAAGAACTTGTTCCAATAGAACTTCTATCTTGCTAGTCACATCCTAGACTCCACCTGACTAACAATTCTGGCTGAAAAATAGTAAGATTTAGCTTAATAGCAATAATAATTTGCTAGGGGAGTTTGCATTTGCCAGCACAAGGCGAAATGTTCCCCTTACCGCTAGTTCACTTTCCCGGCCAATCATTGACCCTATTTTTGCAGAATTCCACCATCCATAACTCCTTAGGAGGGTGTGGACTGGTGGAGTGTGGCAGGTAGCCCTGACATTGAATGAATGAATGAATGAAACCTTTCTTTATTCTCGACGCTTTTCGACAATGTCGAGAAGGGATCACGGACTGTACATAAACAAATAAAAAAGTTGTATATCTTAAGTCCATGTTCATGTGTCTTATATGGGTCCTAAAGCTCCCGATTGACTGGGCAGCTCTAATATAGACCCTCAGACATTCAGACCCTCAGTAGCTCCTGTAAATAGGTGACCCAGCCTGGCTGACCTGTTTCCTTCAGTCTGCATACTTGTGTGTTATATACTGACACAAATGTGTCCAGTGTGTGTTATATACTGACACAAATGTGACCAGTCTTATGTCACATGGCCAGGGGTGGGCAGGATGAATTTAGGTGACCTAGTGTGGACAAGTTGGAGACTGGAGAGTGAAACTTTACTACGGCCAAACTAATCTAATCTGATGGTTTTTGGATTAAAAGATTAGAATATCAACAAGGAAACTAAGAAGAGGAAAGTCCTTTGGTTCACAGTTTTAGGGAATGAATTACATAATTATAACTTATTATAGTAATTTATACTCTAGTAAGTTAGATTCAAACTTTCCATGAAGTCTTCTGTTTTCTTGTCTTCCTCTAAGATATCTGCTTAAAGTTCCAAATGTGTGAGCAAATATTGATGGTGACTTGTTCATAAATTTACTAGCTGTATGTTGTAATACTATTGAAACATTTAAGTGTCATTATCATAATTTATTACCTCTGTCAAGGATGTGGTATGTTTTCGTAGCATTGGTTAATGGTTTGTGATGTAGTTAACATGATAAGTCATGAATAACACATGTAGGCGTTGGCCTTGCAATACATTACATGCATACAACACATGCATGCAATATAAAGATGACTTTAGAATATTGGATCTTCTGCAATATGCCTTGCAATGATGGGGGGGGGGGGATAGTAATGTACATAATAATTACAGAAGAACAAATTATACCTGTTCATGTGTGCAGAGGTTTTTCTAATTCTATCGACTGTTTTGCTCGCTTGTATGTTCTGTTCTGAAGTTATAATTTTCAAAATGGCAATGTATTCTAGGAAAAATATTCATTCAGAGGGAAATAGTATATTTTGTGGAATAATTTCTGCATAAAGTTCTGTATCAAGCTTAAGCCTAGCCAGATGTTTTGTGTCCCAACCTGTACACGTGCGACGTGTCTGAAATGTGTCTACAGTTTCAGGAGGTCAACAAAATCTGCCTGGTCACACAATAAAGTCATTTTATATGGACATGGTGGACAGACTGGGTCAGAACTTATCATAACACATGTCAGAGACTGAGGGTTGAGAAGAAATAGGAGCTAGAAATCTAACGGCTGTCAGCTATGGAAGAAAAGTGTGTCCACATTTATTATGAAAGGCATGGCAACTGGCACCAACCTTGCAAGGTTTAGAAGCACTGTTTTACATACAACTGACGAAAAGTAGTGGATGCTACTTGCAACGTCAGTGATAGTTTTCAAAATCTATCCAGTTGCTTGAGTGACAATTTCTTGTGTATCTCATTACCTGGATGTGCTTCATCAACAATATTATTACTGTTTTACATATGGTTTGATTTCTCCTCTCAACCATGTAGAATGCACGTAAGTACTAGTATTACTACATAGATTTCTCTCTTTTCTTTTTTTTGTACATTTCTAAGCTCAAATTGTCCCCTACCCTGCTATGCAAGTAACAGCTTGGAACATCACTTAGACACACTCTAGTAAAGTCTTGATCAGGTAAGAGAGACTCTCTGTCTCACTATGTGCTGAAGTATAACTGATATACAAGTGACAGAAAAAAGGGTTCCAGGTCCTGCTATTATGGATGTTGTTTTGAAACAGCTCAGAGCGTCTCTAAGTGGAGAACATGAGTCATAAAGGGAAGCTGGTAAATGGTTGTTAAATGGTCTGTGGAAAATACACTCTCCAGGCCACGCCAAAATTCTCCAACGTTTCGTGTACATGTATTTGTAATAAATCATTGACCTCAATAAAATGTGAACATGGAAAATAAATTATTATCCTACAAACTACTGTACCAGACTGTATTTACATTTTTTTTTACTTTTCCCTTTTATTTAAGTTAAACTACTTTCCAATACCTTCTGTATACTTCTTGCTAATACAAAGAAAGTATATTGCACTTCACAAAACAAATATGTCAGATCAAGTACCAAATGTTGAACATATGACACCAATTTAAGCCCTCAGTCATGCATATTGACATGTAAATTTATTTTATCCCCCTGTTGAAATTACATCTCATTTACTTTTTAGGACCCTTTTTATTCATACCTCATCTTTGCCTTTCTGTACCAAATCCGTTCCAATCTCCGACTCGTGAACAAATAACCAATTTATACATCATCTACCGACGACTCTAATCATGCCTAACAAGTTTACATCCGCACGCTAACGGAACAAATCCACCCGAAATGCACGAGAGGAAAATTAGAGACCGCAGAAACACTTGCTACGGCCTGAAATGGAGAGATAAACAGGACAGGAAGGCCGCTTCCTCGCGTAATGTAGTCAGCTGGCTCCTGACAGGGAAGGGACCCATCTGGCCATATATGGGCATATCTGCTGTACAGCACAGGAGGCTCATTTGAATTACAAATGCTCCACTGACTGCGGAGGCTTCGGGGATGAATGGATAAAACCTCCACCAAACTTTCACCCCGATTCATGGCGTTTACACATACTGATGGGGTTTCACTGACACACACGTAAACAAATCTGTTATAGAACATAACAATACTTCTTTGCTTTCAATTCATTGTGCTTTTCATAAAGACACAATCATTCATGCTGTATGGATACAGTTCAGACCATTGCGTGATTTGGTTGACACTTACAGTTTAACAAAGGCTTGTTGGATTTAAGCTAATACTTACATTTCATCAACAACTATATTTGGCGTTGACAAATTTGGTTAATTCTGACTGTTACCCTGCACCCTTGAAACAGTGAGCTACAACTGATATTTTCTACTCTAGTAACATGATATTCATTCATGTTATTCCAATGGAAATGGTTATAGAAGAATATAAATACAGATTACATAATAATTATTCATATTATAGTATCTACAGTTACTTCATACGTTTGCATTACCATATATTCTCTGATTTTCTGATTCTCAATAAGACTGGTGATTTTTTTTTGGTGATTTTTTTTTCCATGACTTCTTTTTTTTCGAATGTCACTTGTTTCACTATTGCATTCTACTTTCCAAATTTAGAATTTGTTTCTGTTTCGTATCTGTTTAGCCTTTTTATGTTATAATCAATAACATCTTGGTTGAACCTTTAGCCCCGAGGGCATTATCAATTATCTAAATCTAATAACCCTTTAGTACTGAAGCACAGTTAGTCATACTGCATGCAATAAATAATCCTAAAAATGTCTGATAAAATCTGCACACTTGTATACAAGGAGCCAGATCAAGCCACTGTACATTGAAGAGCAAAAAGGCATAACAACAAATGTTAACCAATTATTCAGCGTCAACAAACCGTGACGTTTGTGTGTGCTTTTGGTCAACAATGGCAAGCAAGCAAACTGAAAGCTAAAAGTACGAAGTTATAAATTAAGAAAAAAACATACTGTTTTTATTACTAATTGTAAAAAATATCATTCCTAGATTCTCAAAGAAATTTTTCCATCAAAAACTGTTTGAATGAAAGTTAAAAGTTGTACTTAATTCAGAAAGAACTTCAGAAGATTATTCATTAAAAAAAAAAAAAACATGTCTAGTTCTTCCTGACAGTGACTGTGTGAGTGCCCTGTTTTCCTTTTCCTCTCTTCTTACAGCTATCCCTAACAAAAATACTTTCATCCACAGTACAGTCATCCTTGAGTTCCTGTCCTACTCTAGTTCCAGCCAGGAAAGAAGGGACCAAACAGGAAACTTGGGGGACAGTGGACACAGGATACTTTAGAATAATAGACGGAAACTTTCAGAAGAAGAAAGAAACTTGTTTCTGCCAAACAAAGAGTTTGCCACGCCACAAAACATCATAATTGTGATACTGTAACACCTGGATTTTTCAAACGTCTCATTGTCAACTCGTTCTTCAAGTTATAAGTATGGGAGTGGTGCATGGGTCAAAGTTCAGTGTGAATCTTGTGACAGGTTTGGGAGGGGCAGTTTAGGAACATGTGAATCCTGTCTGCTTGACATTTAATACATCTACACCTACGACATTCACAACTTACAGCTATCACAAATCCTGTTTCAGAGTTTTCGCAGGTAATTTCTGAACCTAATAAACTAATTAAGTATCTAATGAACACCGTGGAATGCAAAGTATTTGGGACCTTGTGGACTCAAAAAGAGCGGGAAGGTTTCATTGGTTCGGCCGGGCCGTGACAGGGATCTATTCTAAACAGTCTGGCCGGCAGAGACCGATATCTAAGGCCATATTAGTGTCTGCGGCCCACACTCGAGCAAACATTGCCGGGTTCGCGTCCGCGGGCCGCAGTGTTCGGGGGGAGGGGGGCGGTTATATTGACACGCTATAAATCACCACGTACGTACGGCACGAATGAAAGAAATTATGGCGGACGCACAATTCGGAACGATGTTATACGCACGTAGAAAACAAAACTGTGGATTGAGTTTGTGGATTTTTACGTACCTTTTCGATGGGCAGGACTAGGAAACAGCCACCGCCGGCGGCCTCGGTGACGATGGCCAAGAATTTGGGGTTGACAGCGCAAAACGTGGAGTCCCAAGAGTTGCGGGTGACTCGAATCCCCTCGTAGTGCGCGTCTTTTCTCATCGCCGTGCCGAAGACATGGCGGAACTTGCTCGTACGAAGACCTCGGAACGACATCTGGCCGTTTTCTGAAGCCAAGGACTGCAAGGAAAGGGGAGAAAAGGCGTTGAACTATCTACGGTATAATCCACGGGCCCGGCAGGTTGGAAAACGGGGTGGCGCTCTCTCATCGGACCCTCCGGAAGTAAACCTAGCTCTCGCTACGTAACCGCAGATTCGAAGCCATCACCCAATGCTAAACATTCTATAGTCCAAAAGTAAAAGTAAAATTATTGCCATCAATCAATGTAAAATATTGTATACGCATGTTATTAGTTATTACATATTTTCATTCTCGTTAAACTATGTTAACATTATTTCAGATTCGAACTGTGGCACAAATAAGAGAACGTTTTTACAGCCGGTGCCCTTTGACCCATATCCTATTTCCCACATGGTGAAAATGGGGGAGGGTGGGGAGACAGACCCCGGCCAGGGTCGGCAGAATTTGGAGCCCATGGGGCAAGATTTCGCCCGTTTGACGCAGCTCGTGATAGGGGAGAAGCGATCACATCAGGTAGTGCCACCGGCAACGCCTTTTGGGGCTCAACAAGCGGTCAGAACGCGGGAAGAATTGCTGATTCAAAACACCATGGAAAGCTGCGCCTTCAAAACAACGTTCGCGTGCGCCGCCGGTAAGTATAAATACCATGTTTGAATGAAAATGAAGCCAAACTTACCCTTCTTCTCGGGACACGTCTGGGTTTGGGTTTGCTTCTTTTGTAGTCGTTCTGTGATTCGGAAAACCTCCTCTGCACCTCAGCAAGTCTTCTGTCGACCCGCGAAGGTGGCATGGGGTCAGCCTGGTAAGACCTTGACTCGACATTTTTATTCGAAGGCCGCGGCGGTTCGACGTGATTGAACCCGTACGATCGCGGTTCCGAGAAAATTTGCGATCGTTGCTCTATGAAGGGCTCGACGCCTGAGATCGTACGTCTCCTAGGAGTCCCCGGGCGAGACCTGGGCGTAGTCGGTCGCGACTTCGGCGTCAGCCCTGCCGTCGGGGTGTTCGGGCGAGAACGCGAGGTGTAGGTCGGCGTCGGCGTGTTAGGCCGCGAGCGAGTCGGCGACTGGCTCGGGCGGAACGTCCGGGGCGGCGGCGTCGGCGGACGGGGTCGCTCCGATTCAGGCGGCTTGGTGACATAATAATATCCATCTTCCCCTTCCATGACGACGATAGGAACGCCCTCCTGGCCGTCTTCGTAGTAATAATACTCCACAGGCTGTATGTAAGACGGTGTATCGTACGGGTAGATGTACTGGTCGGCCATTCTTGCGTGTCCCTCCCGTGGGTGAGTCCACGGCCGTCCCGGAGCTGCGTACTCCCTTATGGCGCTGCGGTGGCTATATGGACGTAGCGCCATAGCTATGTCAGAATAAGTCAAGGGCAGCCACCCTTCCACCAAAATAACAACATATCAAATGTTGCCGTGTTTTGTTTCCACAGGATAGGCGACTCCCAGTACCAGGCCTGCTTTCCCCATCTCAACTGATTTTTATGGAAACACGCCTGCTAAAAATGGAAGCGGAAAAAAATGCTTTTAATCTTTAGCTCTTAAAGCCATGTATTCTGTAGTTATGAATCCACATCACCAGACAGACTGTTCTGTATAGGGCAAAGAATGTAAGGACTGGCAGGACCGATCCTTTAACTCATGGATGGTCCCTTTTGGGGGGTTCTGTATTGATAAAAAAGCAGAAAAGCATCCACAATTTCACCCATTGTGAGAAAACGTGCACAAAACGTTCATCAATACAGAGGGATAGCACCAGGTACAACATTTGTACAATGCTTCGTAAAAAGAAGGGGATAAATAAGGTTTGTAAAACTAACAACACCCCTCCAATGACAGTGGTCTATCCCTACTGACAGTGAGAAGATGTTCGCCAGTATCAGGTTACCCTGACACAATTCCTCTTGTCATAGAGACATGTTATTGCAGCCTTCCGAACATCAATATATATCCTCACTCTTATAGGAAAGTGTGACAGAAACACTGACAAGATATGTACGTCACTTTCTTGGACTTGAGTCCATTTTTTTTAAAATTTTACCGACAGATATGGTTGTTCATGATTCAGCTATCAAATATGTATGTAAACAGCGCTACGTGACAGTAGACAGCAGATGACCATGCCAGGCATTTGTGTTTCGCTTGTATCTCACCAGTCTTTCAGCACTGACTCCCCATAAAGATACGCCAGTAATGCTTCTCTGTATCAACTACGGATTACTAATTCAATACATATCAACAGTAGATCAACATTTTTAGCGAATCTTTTATATCCTTTGAGCTAAGGCTTTTGTTGTTAATTGATTGAAAACATTTGCTGGTGGGTTCCTGTGTCCAAGTTTAGAACTTTTTTCCCAACTATATTAGATGTATTTGTCCATTGCTAAAAATTATCAATTCAACTTTCACTAACATGCATATAATTATCCCACTCGAACCACATTATATACATGATACATACAGTACAATACATGTATATATAATACAGACAGCTACATAATATTCTCCAAACACAAGTCTTGCAGAAAACAAATGGTGTTTTGCTCTCCCCAGGTTTTGTACTTGGAGGAGCGTTTGGTCTCTTCACCGCTGGTCTGGATCCTAACCTTGGCTTTGACCCAAACAAACATGGCGTCCACTACCAGCCCTCGGCGCGAGAGGTTCTCCGTGAGATGGGAACCCGGGGAAAATCCTACGCAAAGAACTTTGCTGTCATCGGAGCCATGTTTGCTGGAACCGAATGTTTGATTGAGTCGGTGAGTACTGATGCTATTACTGAAGAAGCCTGGATGCCAATCTTTATATATACTAACAAAACAACAATATACTCATCAAGAATATCATGTAGTTATTGTGACCTGTTGAGTTTTTGTTTTCCCATCAGTACCGAGGAGTGAGTGACTGGAAGAATGGGACCATGAGCGGCTGTGTCGTTGGAGGTGCCATCGGGATGAGAGGTAATAAAAGAGCTGCAACATTTAATCTGTGCAGGCATCCTTCCATCTCGAGATATGGCACTCTGATGTTATGGCCATGAGCAGCATCTTATGTGGCTTTAATACATATTTACTTACTGTATAAATCACCAGACGATTTGAGTGAGAAAACAGCTTTTGTAGAACTGAAACTGTAGCAAGTGAAAGTGAAAGTGAAAGTGATCTCGAACCAGTTTAGCTCATTCAGTGATCACTGAAGAGCTACTCTTCCACTGGTCGTGACAGAGAAGACAGACGCTATGTACAGTATTTACAGGTTCATTGTACCGGGGAAATTCCCCTAGCTCTTTTCGACAAGTACAATGAACAGTGGACCACGGCTTAACGTCCCGTCCTAAGGACTGCGACCCTCTCCAGTAGCGTGCATGTCGGGTGAGCGACAACAGCCGGGATTCGAACTCCCAACCTCTTAGTCCAGAGGCAGGGTCGCTAACCACTGGATTACGCACGCTACGCAAGCTGTAATGTGGAAAATACATGTACATTTTTCATTCCAATGTGGTCTTGACTTTGAATTATACTTATAGAAGTGATGCAAAACCACAAAAAAAACATCAACAGAGCTGTTTTTGCAGTTTTTCAACACTTCTAGAGTGCAAAGTTTCAAGACAATGTTAATCATAATGTCCTGAGAGTGCTCATAGGCAATGCAAAGTCTGTTCTGATCCAAGAGTGTTGTTAAATCTCCTCTTTGTCCTTTATTCTCCAGCTGGAGTGAAGCCAGGGCTCCTGGGCTGTGCAGGATTTGCAGCCTTTTCCTCAGCAATCGACTACTTCCTCAGATAGCATTGCTTATGTCTAAAACTGTTCATAATACAAATGTACCATGACTCAATTCCTACACTATGTGCAAAGTTTTCCATAACTGTATTAGAATTGTTGTTGTTTTTCTGGTAGTGAGAATAACATGGATGGCAATATACATGTATGAAAATACATACATGTAAGAATGATAAAGTGATGTGTGAACTTTATTATGCTAGTACTGTACTTTATTTGTAAGCTAGATGAAGTAGGTGGTACATGTAGGTGTTATTGCATTGATATAATATAAGTGTAAATGATGATAATAAGCCAATGTCTATTCCAACATTGCCAAGTTTTGATTCTGTGTATTATATTGTCACTCAGCATGTGAGAAAAAAGTTGTTAAGACGTGTTGATATAGACTCAGTTCCAAGCTTAGCTTGGCAGGTATACTTGTATCATAAAGACTAAGAGATTGTTGCTACAACATTGTCATTTGAAGCAATAAAAGAAAAAGATATTTACATCTTTTGCCAGTGTTTCTGTTGTTTTGATACCTATACAAGTTGTTCCTTCAATTCACAGTGAAAATATTCCTAGTATGAAAAACAATCAGTATGTGGCTTCTTGCAGATTATGGACAATGACTTACAAAGAAGACACTTGTTGCGCAAAGGAATAGCTGAGTTCCATTTTATTACCCAGGGGATTGAGATTCAAGCAGTAACTTTAAAGGTGTTTGACAGTTGTCTAGCAGTAGTGCTATGGCGATTTTGAACTAACTAACGGAAAATGTATACTGTCGTTATTGTGAGGTATTAGCTGGTTGCAATAGTCATGGTCTCAAACTCTATTGTCAATGGATAGTTGAGAAGCAAATATTCTTTGATGACTGTGTGTTGTAATATGTACATAACTATGGTAATTTCTTCACAGTGCTGCTTGCACAGACTGACCAAGAAATCTGCTAGCAGATGACAGTAGAATATGGTTAAAATTTACGGTACTTTCAACATTTCATTAGTTCATCTCTTTGCCACAAATTGCACAGTACATAACATTTATTATCAATACAAATGTAGATAAATAGATAGAGTTATACAGAATATTATTGAATAACCAAAAATGTGGTGTTATAAATAAATAAGTTAATGCTTTCGTTGTCCAGCAAACCTGAACTATGAATATAACAGTAACAACAGAGGATGGTACCCAGGTATAATAGCATTGTAACATGGACTTTCTTGTTTGTTCCTCTTTCTGACGTTGACATGCATACTTTGTGTACTGAAGAGCTAACAAAGCTGTAAAGTATATGTATAACTGGCAAAATCTACTTAATTCCCTAACAATATTTCTTGTTAAAGTACTACACTGCAACGGTTTTGTAAATTGTAAATCGTTATGGTCTAATTTGGAAAAGTACTAGTAGTGCCCAAATTCTTCTGTAAAACACGATATTGTCAGCCCAAGACGGGAGGCGACACAGACTTCCTAGGACCTTTGACCCATTGCCGGAGTAGTCACGTGTCCTAAAGGTCACGTGACCGAAGTGGTGGGTCATTCGTCTTACAGAAGGCCGTAGTGACGGTCAAAGTTCGACATCTTGTGAGGGATTGACGTTGATTTTACAAATGTGATTGACAATAAAGATTAATACTCATTCAAAAGTTTCTCGGTCTGAAGCAGATGCTGTATCTGTCAGGAGCCATGACGACCCCGTACCGCCCCTGCAGACTGGGCGGGGAAGCCCCGTCGGGCAGCTCAAGCCGGAAGTCCCTGAGGATCCGCGCCGTGAAGAGGAACAGCTCGGCCTTGGCCATGGACTCCCCCAGACAGCCGCGGCAGCCCGCCAGGAACGGCAGGAAGCTGCCGCCGCGGAGGAGATGGCCCGTCTTCGCGTCCAGGAAGCGTGCTGAGGCGAGAGACCGAATACATGAGTCACAGTCTCACTGATAATGGACACAGGTTTTAATGAGCACCTCTCTAAAGCTTGTAGGTGAGGTTTTCCAGTGTCAGTGAGTGAGTGAGTGAGCGACTGACTGACGGAATGGTCTTGGCTTCAACCACAACCTGTAGAATTGATCTGCACCGTTCTCTTGTCAACTTTCAATGTTAGTAGATGTGAGGTCATGTGAAGGTATCTGTGTTGCTCACCTGGGTTGAACTCGGCTGGATCTGTCCAGTGCCGCTCGTCATGGTGAATCGCCCACAGGTTAAACATCACACGGGTTCCCTGGGGCACGTCGAAGTCTCCAACTCTGCAGCAAACAAAGAAGATGAGTTTTTTTTGAAAAGCAAAAGGCAGTGGCCTAGTGGCTAAGGCGAGCGGACAGGTCACGAGTTCGATTCCTTGCGTTCCTGGCTAGACACTGTGCCATTGGGAAAAGCACTTAACACGACTTTTCTCACTCCACCCAGGTGTAAAATGGGTACCTGACTTTTGTCGGGCAGGTAAAAGGCAGTGGAAGGAGAGGGATGGGCTCTGCCTTCCAATACCATGCCCTAGACACAGTGGATTAACAACCCACTGCACCTACGGCCTCAAAAAGGCTACGGGAATACCATTACCTTCCTACCTATGACATAGCATTTCAATTGAAGAGATATCTAGAGCAAATATCTGCTTACGATGTGTCCCTGATGGTTACGTGGGGAATGGCGAGCGGCGCCACGGGTCTCATCCGGAGCACCTCTCTGATGGTGGCCTCCAGGTACGGCAGCCGCTCCCGGTCACACAGACGGACAGGGTCGTTCGCGCACAGGACCGTCTTCATCTCCTCCTGGATCCGCGTCTGGACCTGAAGGAAAACGGAAACGTACGGTGAACAGAACGTTAACAATAGACCATAGCTTGGCATTCCGACATAAGGCCTAGCCTCCACCAGGTCTAATCTCGAAACAGATCTTTTGGTGGCTACAAAGAAGGCATCAAATTGGCCAAGCTGTATCCATTTGTCAGGCAGTTGGGTATCAAATGGTAACTGTCTGACAAAGGGATACAGCCTGGCCAATTTCATGATACTGTCTTTCACGGTAGCCTCCGAAAGATCTGCTTGGAGATTAAACCAGGTCCTCCTTTGAGGGATCGTAGAATTCAGCAAAAAGGGAAGAATACTTGGCCAGGAGAGTCAGTCCGTGGGAGGGTCAATTTCCCCCTCCGAAGTAGGATTCGAACCCTTGACCATTTGGCAGACAAAGACGAAGACTGGTAATTTCAAAGCAGATACTACGGTTAAAAGGCTGTAACCATTGGCCAAAGGAGTGACCATTATCTTTGGTGGTCACTACTTGGCCAAAGATTACAGCCTGGATACTAGTGTAGGAGACTGCTTGGAAATTAAAAGATGATGATACACGACAGAGTGCGATTGGCCCTTGCCATATATATATAATATCAGCTCAGACCGACTCCTGGTACAAAACTGGTGTTCTCTCTCTCTCTCTCTCTCTCTCTCTCTCTCTCTCTCTCTCTCTCTCTCTCTCTCTCTCCCACTATATATATATATATACGCCATAAAAAAAATAAACAAACAACCAAACAAACAAAACGCAGACCTCTGGATGATACAGGAGGAATGCCAGGATCCACCGCATGGTGGTGGTAGATGTCTCCATCCCTCCGCCGAACACGTCGTTAACAGTGGTGAGGATGTGCTCGTCGCTCAGGTACCGCTGGGCCTTCCGCCCGCCCTCCGCAGCCGCCTCTGCCTGGGCCTTCAGCAACGCGTCTACCAGGTCACGGGGCTTACCGTCCTTGAAGGAGACCTGAAGGAAACATTTACACGATAAGAAATGCTTTGCGCCAGAAAATAAACTTAAGACTAACTTAAAAATAGCTACGCAGTACTAGTATATCAACATGCTAGTCTCATCATCATCATCCACTGTATTCTGCATCTGGAGTCGTAGGAACGTCCTGCAGCTGCATTCAGTCTTTCTTCATCTTCTTCCACTGTTCCTTTGCTTTTTTTGTTTCATATGCTAGTCTGATTGTATAGAAATACATATTCCTGAAACCTGTAGAACGTCATATATATATATACATTTATATATATGTATATATATATATAATATGTAGCTCAACGTTGGTAAATTACAGAAGAATGTTCAGTATGGGGATATTTACCCTGTGTTCTTGGATGTTATTGTTGAGCACATTGTCTCTGGTCTTCAGACATTCCTTCATCTTCCTTACCGTGGAGTTAGGAAGCTTCTGTAGTAATATAAAGGAAGATCGTATATTTTACTGAAAAAAGAAATCGATTAAATATTTCCCAAAAGATGTGGCGACATTCAATGAGCACTAGAACTAGCTGCAGTTCGCGTTAACCCGTAAGAGGGCGCTTCGAAAGCACAACTCACCGCCAGCCACGGAAACACGTCGATGAGCCCATCCTTCCCCACCGTGTCCACCAGCCCTTCGTTGTACCCAACGATCGTCCTGAATTCTTCGTCTTCCGGTTCGAACCGCTTCCCGAAGCAGATGGAACTGATGACGTTACCTACGACCGTGTTGAGTGGGAGGTAGGGGTCGAGGGGAAGTCCCGAGGAGTCTTTAAGATACCCGCACAACCAGTCGGCCTCCTGGGTAATCTTATCTTCCAGTTGGAGCATTCCTTGCCCGAACATCTGACGCAGGAAAGAGGGAATTTTGATCACCACGTGACTCTAGCTTAAAGTCTTTATCAACGCTGATACTAAAGTGCCATGCGTGTCCAACAAGATACACTATCTTTGTGTATATGCAGATAAGACAGTGATCCCAGAAAGGCAGGGATGGTAGGCCCTGCCTTGCTGTGCAAATGTGGTTGTACCTCGATGTCATTTTTCCAAAGCAACAGTTGAGATACCATTGGTATCTACATGAAGCGAGATAAAGATGTCGACATTGTCAACCGTTCCTAAATTAAGATACAGTGGTATACACATAGGGACAGAGATGTCAATGAGAATACCAACCGGAATAAACAACAAGCCGACTATGTCACCATCAAAAATGGTCAGATAGCACGTATATGCTTTACCAGAGGAATCTGCTGTCCAAGCAGAAGGTCAACTCTGGACGTATCATCATCATCCACTGTGTTCTACTGCTACAGTGGTGTGGACACTCCACAGTTACAATTTGTCTTTCTTCAACTCTCTCTGCTGTGTCCTGTTCTTCTCGAGTTTTCTAAGCTCCCGTAGGTTCCTTTCTGACCTTAACGGTCCTAGTCTGCCTGCCATTGTGGATACTATAACCTACCTTTAGCGAGTTGTGTGTGAGTTTCTTGTGGATCCTCCAGCCCCTGCCGTAGTCCGCGAAGGCGATGCCCATGCCGCTGTTGGACAGCAGGTCGGTGGTGGGGAGGTGGGCTCGGCCCGCAAAGTCGTCACCGTTCTTCACCAGGGCCTCCTTAGCAAGGTCAATGTCGTTGATGACGACGACCGGTTCTCGTCCAAACCTCACCTACAGAAATACGTTGCGTACATTGTAGAGCTGCTGTATGTAATGGAGATAGCCAATACACGCTTGAAGAATGTTAAGAACGTAGTTAATGCTGATTGCATGCCTTTAGGTTTAACGTGAAAAGAAGAAACATCATGTTACATAACGTTATATGACGAAGTAATTTCAATGAAGTAAATAAATAAGAGTTAATCATATAGGAAATGTGATACGTGATTTAAGATGATAAGCTAATACTGGTCGTATGAAGTTGGGTCAAAGATAAACTTCGGGGTAATAACTCTGATTTGGCGTAGATCGTGATAAGTCTTAGATAATGTCTAAGAACTAAAAGCGGCCTTCTCCTATGCATGATTGCCTGCCTGCGCATGCTGCCTAAGTGCTTAGGCCATAAGCTGGCCCCCCTTAATTCCTCTTCGTAAAGTACCTCCTAGTAGCACGATCCTTAGCCGTGTCCTCTAGATCTGCTGCTTGTAAGCTTAAACCCGTGTCTGTCTTTTACAATTTGACATTTCCAGCGTTTGTGGGTTTTGCTTGAAGCACAGCTTCGTAAATCCTACCTGAAACACCGTGCCGAATTTCTGCGCCATCTCGGTCAGTCGGATGTGCGGGTCGGCTCCGGCCATGTCCAGCAGGTTCCCGATGAGCGGCAGGGGGCGTGGGCCGGGGGGTGCGAAGAGAGCCCGCTTCTTCCCACCAAACATCAGCCAGCAGAGCATGGACATTGAAGCTGCCAGCAGCCCCATTTCTGCAAACGAAATGTGCGATAGTAATGACTGTAGAAGCAACATAGTCGTTGGCCCTGAAAGAGGCGAGTTGAAGAAATTAACTTAGAAGCTTGAAGCTGAAGATGCTAGCTCTGCAGAACCAGCTGCAGTAGATATTGGACTGAAAGAGTCTCGTAGTTTTATAGCCAGTTGTGTCTGAAACTCTTCCTGAGTGATCTAATTAGCTACGAGATTGTAGACGTGTTACAGGCTGGTGAAATATTGTAGACATGTTTCGGTTTGTGGCACAGTTGTCTGGAAAGGGAGGTTGGAGTATAGTCTTGCACGTCATCATGTTTTGTCTGTAGAGAGAAAATCCCTGTTTGTTGAACGGCTGTAGACATGTCTGAAAAATTGAGGTTGAGTAGAAGCTTTGTGTACGTCATGCATATTCTTGACGGCCTGTAAACAGAAATAAACCCTGAATAATGCAGATTTTCTTCAACAAAGAAAAAATGCCGACCCACCTTGTAAGAAAGGTCATTCCGTCATAAGGTCTTACCGATTCCGTAAGAAGACCGTCCTTTGCGAACATAGTAAACAAACCAAACGTCAAACCAAAACTAATGACTCCAAACTATACACCGACGACGAAGTGTAGACTGATATCAGTTGGGCTTATCAGGTCTTTTTATCACCCTAGACGTCTATTTAATAAGCTGCATGTGCATCGAAGTTGTGAAAGGCAAGGGCATGATATCTGAGAAGGATGGTGCAATTTGCAAAGGCTATCTAAGACGTTACGTCAATGAAGGTTAGACATCCAGGTAGATAATAAATACACTACATACATGAAGTAAATCAAGCAGCTGCATAAAGTCTATAATAGAGTATGAATGAATGAATGAATGAATGAATGAATGAATCTTTATTATTCAGCTGGCAGACATACATTTTGCATGAGTCTGAGACAGCTGACTCTTTTAGAAACCTCACCCTTCTCCAGTCGTTTGATGTATATTGTAAGACCTTGTGTAGTGAGATATGTGAGAACCACACATGCGGGCAGGACGGTTTGGCCTTGTGCCAGACGGCAGCCGCGAAGAAGGATGGCCGACAGAACATTCTTACATTCCAGGAACAATTTATGCTTGACTAGCAACGTCAGAGACGACGTCAGAGACGACGTCAGCTTATGTCACGATAACATTTCATAGAGACTTTCGTCATTCGGTGACGTACATTGTAAGCTCTGCCCCTACAACTCGTCATCAAAAGATTAATAGTAAGAAAATCGCAGTTTCTCCACCCATGTATAAATCTACTCTACAGATCATTGCTTGCTCTTGCTGCAGTTGCAGCTGCTGATGCAATAAGATCAGTATGTTCTACGCCATTGATGTTTGTAAGTACACTTCGTATGGTCTGCCTTTCTTTCTGCAATGGTTGGATTTTGTACTTAGCTGATTGCGTATTCAAGGCCATGCACCGGGGTTTTACGAATACCATCTATGCGTGCATTGGTTTTGGACGATATATACCCTTTGATGACCAATTGTTGGCAACGTTAAGAAATCGTCTAAAGCGAGGCTAAGATCGGAAGGCGATGCCAAACTACATTTAGAGTGTGTTATCGTGACGGCCTGTTGCCTGCCAAAACTATCTCTACTCAGCCCTGACACTTAACTTGCTACATTATCTTCAAGGCCATGTGCTCGTATGCATCTTTAGCGGTATGATACGTGGATTCGAAGAGAACCACCATTGCAACATTCTTAGGTCAGAGAATGCCAAAACAGATACTGACAGATGCCGTGCAGTTTGGTTCAATGTCGTAACCTGCTAGATAACCAGAGATCTACACACTCAGATACGTAGTTTGAGCCACCTGACTTATTTGGAACGTTGTGTCGTAGCAAGTCGTGTGATGCCACCCTCATCGAGGCCAAATAACTGGAGGGCGAAGAATGACAGGTATGTATCCCATGCTTCAGATTCTGCTTTGACGTGAATGTGCACCCTCCGTACTGAGGTTACAGGTGTTGGAATTCACCATTCCGGTCTTCTGATTCAGCGACATTCTTTATCGGTTGCTTTCAGAATTAAACTTAGATGCATTTTTGCATTTACTGTATTTTAAACATGCCATACGGTAGAATAGTAAGGGACATTGGAAGTCTGCCACTAGATTTTAGATATAGTGAATGAGGTTTTTTAATGAAAATTATACTCTATTCGTTACTCGCAGATAAGCACAGTTGACTAGGCAATGACGAGAAGGAGAAATTGCGGATTGAAAGTCGACGTTGTGTATTTATTGAACAAGACATACTCATCAACACAGTGGAATCATCAATGAATAGGAATATTGTAGATTCTATTAATAAATAGAGATAAATAAATAAGTTTGCACATACTGCTGCCAACATTCATTATCCAGTAACAAGGCGCAAGACGTATGTATTCTCCACAAATACAGCTGCCATTTGACTTGTATGAACGTAATGTTACAGCCTTCAGAACGTGGACTAGGCCTAGGTATACGAACGATAGCTCACGAATTCGAATCTCTGCGATTACGCTATAAGTTATGGGCCTTCATACATAATCACGTAAACTAGTCTATAACTAATATCATCTTAACTATTCTTCATTCTAAATCAATACAGTGTAATTATTGATTTATAACGTTAACATTTATTGGTTGGGCCACTACATATAGATGTAACATACAGCCAATAGTGTCCAAATAAGCCAAAGGCTATAACAGATGGAAGAATAATACCATAACACTGAACATGAAAATATACGATTTAACATCTATCTATATTTGTTCTTCCCTTAGTCTGAAGCAGATGTTATATCTGTCCGGAGCCATAACGACCCCGTACCGCCCCTGCAGACTGGGCGGGGAAGCCCCGTGGGGCAGCTCCAGCCGGAAGTCCCTGAGGATCCGCGCCGTGAAGAGGAACAGCTCGGCCTTGGCCATGGACTCCCCCAGACAGCCGCGGGGGCCCGCCAGGAACGGCAGGAAGCTGCCGCCGCGGAGGAGCTGGCCCGTCTTCGCGTCCAGGAAGCGGTCTATGCAAAGCAAAACATCGGGAGGACACGTCAACATCAAATGTTGATCATTAATGTCATCAAAATCACGAAGCATCATCGCAACATAATCTCCAAGCAGATTTTTTTTAACAGCAAGGTAATTCTTAGTCTTAAGATTGTTGTTAGCAGCCTGGGTACCATCTTCCAAATTACCGCCGGCTCCCTACTGTCGCTGGCGTGGTAGCCACAGTAGGGAGCCGGCGGTAACTACGGAGGATGGCGGCCAGGCAAAGGTTCTTAGTCCATAACGTTTTGATATTGACAGTCATAAGTTACATATGAAATTGAGAATAGGAAAATTGAGCTAATTGCTAATCTGCCTGTTGTATTATGAGTCTAAAGAGAAACAGAAATTGTCTCACCTGGGTTGAAGTCGGCTGGATCTGTCCAGTGTCGCTCGTCATGGTGAATCGCCCACAGATTAAACATCACACGGGTTCCCTGGGGCACATCGTAGTCTCCAACTCTGGACAAGAAGTAAACATGTTGTTTGTCGTTAGAGAGAATTCCGGAACAATTGTGATTCTCGATGTAACCCATGGATACAGGCAGCCTCCTGTGCAGGCCTCCTTGGGCGGGTGGGAGTTTTGATACTGCGTTTTGTAGAATTTTTAACGCTTTCTTTTGCTGGCTATCCTACAACCAGCCACTCAAAGAAGGTTGCCGTTGACTTGTCTGCTTGCCAACACCAAAACAAAGTACAATATGGCGATGTTGAAAAATTAACTGTTAGGAAAGCATTTGGTATCTACCAAAATGTTAGATGGGGCGCTTTTGTTTTGGGTCCCCATGCCAGATTTCTTTCCCTTGGCCCCTTTATTGAAAAAAAATCTAAGAAGAGTTTTTAAGAGAGGAAATGTGCTTACGATGTGTCCCTGATGGTTGTGTGCGGAATGGCGAGCGGCGCCACGGGCCTCATCCGGAGCACCTCTCTGATGGTGGCCTCCAGGTACGGCAGCCGCTCCCGGTCACACAGACGGACAGGGTCGTTCGCGCACAGGGCCTGCTGCATCTCCTGCTGAATCCTGTCCTGAACCTGCAGGGAAAACAGATTTGCAGTATGCGTACGTGAGAACCCTGCCAGGAGGATGCAGATATATTTTTGTCTGATGTATTAGGTTGTAGAAGTAGCATTGGCTGATTTTGTTGCAGATGGGTCCCCGTTAGACCCAGCAAATGCAACTTCACAACGATAACACACTCACTCAATCAGTCCGATAGCTGGAGCCGTAGGGGCGGTCTGTTTCCATTTTCCACCCCAAATGCAACTTCACAAAGATAATACATCAGATATGGTTCTTCTTGTTTTTCAGTACATTAAATATTAATAATCTATATCATGTTACGTGTTAACATGACAAATGCTGATTCCTGTTCTTTCATGTACAATTGGAATGCTCTGTCTTTGATTTTGGTTGGATACTATAAGATTCTATTACACCGTACAGTGTGATAATACGTAGCCTGGGTGCCAGACTGTTGCCAACGCCAGAATACAGGTTATATCCTCGCAAAAGGGTCAACATGTCCCCGCCAATTGCAATACTATAGACACCCCTCAGTTGTTGCTCATGGTCTAACTGAAGGGCTGGCCTGTGTACTGTCCCTGGCAGCAGTCTCGCATCCAGGCTTGGTACTGCGTTGCTTTGGCGTTTGAGTTTTGCTCACCTCGGGATAGTGCACAAGAAACAGCAGGATCCATCTCAAGGTGGTGGTGGCAGTCTCCATGCCTCCTCCGAAGACGTCGTTGACGGTGATGAGGATGTGGTCGTCACTCAGGTGGCGGAGGGCCCGGTGTCCGCTCGCCATCA
The DNA here is from genome assembly GCA_013266295.2 of Branchiostoma floridae x Branchiostoma japonicum. Taxonomy (NCBI): domain Eukaryota; kingdom Metazoa; phylum Chordata; class Leptocardii; order Amphioxiformes; family Branchiostomatidae; genus Branchiostoma; species Branchiostoma floridae x Branchiostoma japonicum. The sequence goes on along the minus strand of CM023826.1, from coordinate 2,178,233 downwards.
CCGCCTCCGCCTGCGCCTTCAGCAGGGTGTCAATCAGATCCCGGATTTTCCCGTCCTTATAGGTTGCCTGGCAACGGCAATGACGTCACATTTAGAACATTCAATCAACCAATCATCCGCGGGCATCAGAAGCTGATGCATGGCGGCTGTAGTATTGTCTCTCCAGGATGCTTGATTAACACTGCCACAAAATAAAGGAAAGTGTGAACTCACTGATTTTCCGACCATCATTACGTTCCGGCCTTCTTCAGGATTAATGACCCATTACACCATTGGTCATGTGACCTTATGTGATTCCAGTAAGGGATTCCCAGTTTTCCAATCATGACGGTACATGTATCTAGAAGTTTCCCATCGGGTTATACACCAGAACAGATGTTAATCCTGACTATTGACGAGCAGGAATCGTTTCAATGTTAAAAGAAATCTTTACTCACCCGATGTTCTTCGATGTTTTTAGACAGGACTTTATTCCTCAGCTCCAGGCACTCCTTCATTTTCCTCACGGTGGCATTTGGAAGTTTCTGAAAAATTTGAAAAGCATACTATTAGGACTGAAAATCACTTTGCCCTGTGATATGGGACACATTTCAAAGTAAGGGCCTTGTCACATATACGCCGTGCGATTGTCGTACGATCGATCGCAAACTGAGGGCATTCTTGCATGCACGTGTCCTGCAGTTCACCTGTCTTGTTACGGAAAAGGCTTTCTAGTTCCAAGTCGGCGGTTGGCTCTGTCACGGCCTGCTTCAAAATCTTACGACGTCAAAATCGCACAACGACCTACGACGAATGTGTCGCACAAAATTCTTAATTGTTTAAGATTAATTGAGCAAAAAAGTACAATGAGCATTATTTTCTAAAGCCAGCAACTATGGCAGATAGTGTCAATCATACAGTATTGGTATACAGCAATGTGGTGAGGATACTTACTGCCAACAGAGGGAACACATCAATGAGCCCGTCCTTGCCGACCGTATCCACCAGCCCTTCGTTATAGTGCACGATAGTCCTGAACTCCGGGTCTTCCGGCTCGTACCGCTTCCCCAGGCACAGGCAGCTGATGACGTTACCGATGACGACATTCAGGCCCGTGTAGGGGTCAAGAGGTCGTCCGGCAGAGGCGCTGAGGTGGGAGCACAGCCAATCAGCTTCCCGGGAGATCCTGCTCTCCAGCTGCTGCATTCCGTTCCCAAACATCTAATCAGCCAGACGTGACAGAAATGTGAGATTGGCCGACTTAGTAGCTCGAACACGCGGCAATGTTGGTTAGATCAGTGAGCTAAAGAATTGATATAGCCAAAGCCTTCATCCGTTTAATGGCCTTTAATAGAACAGTAAAAATTAACTGCTAGTGATTTTTGATAGATAAAAGATAGACATGAAGACTACGTATACAATTATCATTAGACCTGATTGAAATCGGTGCAACTGCACGTGTTTGACACATGATAGTATTTCATGCATTAGATGCTAGTGGCCTCGAGTACTTACAGATAACGCCCCCTTTCTCATGACCCAAGCTGTCTACTTCGTAGACTTACAGTTTATGCCTCGGCTTATTTTTGACGTGTTTTAGACGTTTTTATCGGGTTTTCTTTTTTTGTACTAGTTTGTGTGTGTGTGTGTGTGTGTGTGTGTGTGTGTGTGTGTGTGTGTGTGTGTGTGTGTGTGTGTGTGTGTGTGTGTGTGTGTGTGTGTGTCGGGCTTTCTTTTTTTCTCTTTTAAGCTTGCCAATTTAATACTGTCTTGCCAATTTGATACTGTCTTGCAGCCAAGCCACCAAAAGATCTGCTTCACTACCAAATTTAAGGAGAGCTAGACTGACTGAGATCATAACCGACCTTGAGTGAGTTGTGCGTGAGCTTCTTGTGAATCCTCCAGCCCCTGCCGTAGTCCGCGAAGGCGATGCCCATGCCGCTGTTGGACAGCAGGTCGGTGGTGGGGAGGTGGGCTCGGCCCGCGAAGTCGTCACCGTTCTTCACCAGGGCCTCCTTAGCAAGGTCAATGTCGTTGATGACGACGACTTTCTCCATGCCAAGCCACACCTGAAGATAAGTGCAAATATTTGAGAAAATTCTTCAACACTTACGATAGTTCTCAGGCTTTGCATTGGTGGTTCAACTATGGCAATGTCGTCAATGCCCTTCCAACGACAGCAGACCAACGCAATGACACTCCACCAGTCTTTGGTCGTTTGTTTGATGGCACGTTTTCTGCATGTGGTTAATAAAGAGACAAGGACACATTTTCTTTGCCTCATGGCACTTGTATAACTCATATAATGTCACACTCATTCTACGATGATTATTATTAGATGAAGAAATCCTGAAAATTTAAGCAAACAACAGATAGAATACCCAACAACAACGATATTTAAGCATGTGTGTCTGCTATTTCAGTCTACTAACAACACGGAACCATTACGTATGTTTAAAGTAGTAGTTTAATTATAGATTCCATGCAGTAATAATGCCAGACATAGCTTTACCTGATAGACGTCGCCGAACTTCCTTGCCATCTCAGTCATCTTGATGTGCGGGTCCGCCCCCATCATGTTGAGCAGGTTCCCGATTATCGGCAGGGGTGTTGGGCCGGGTGGTAGGACCATGCCGGGCTTCTCCCCGGCATACAGCAGCCCGTACAGCAGCACGAACAGCGCCACCAGCCACACAACATCGGACACACCCACGGGGAAGTACAGCTGTAGCAAACTCATCTTCAGCTTTAGGTAGCAGCGGATGTTCTGGATATTCTTGGATGCTAGCGGATGACAGCTATATAGGGACCGTTCTATACTTGGAGGTACTTACGGAAAGTAGCCAGGGTCCAGCTTCTGACCTGAGCACTTAGGCAGTAGAAAGGCAAGATGTTCTCTGATGTTAGCTAGGGACCGTTCTACTTGGAGGTGCCTTACAAAGAGGAGCAAGGTGTCAGCTTAAGCAGTAGGCAGGCAGGATGGTCTGGTTATGAGTGACGTGGAGATAGCTGCAGTATAACGGAACCAGCCGTTTACACTGACTATACTGCGGTTTGGCTGTATTTATAACGACCCGGAGATTCACGTATCTCTTTCTCATGGCTGATCATTGGGGAATCTTCCCGTATGACGTTGGGAACCTCACACAGTCACGAACAGGTCTTGAAAGTGACCTCCACTGGCTGAAAAGATAAATACCTCCAAAGATTACGTGGAATTCCAGCAAGCTAATTTGAAAGAGCCGTGCGCCAAGAAACCAAATGCTTGTTTTGTTTTGTTTTGTTTGTTTGCTTTGTCAGCGTGTTCAGTATTTGATGATGCATGAGCATGGTTCTGGATAAAGCACGGGTTCTGGATAGGCTATGTTGGAGAGGTGCAGTACCAACGAACACCGGCTGGCGGTTTCACACAGCTGGGAAGGAAAGAAAAATGTCTCCGTCAGACGAGAAGGGTGATGACGTGGTTAAGACAATACAGCAATAAGCTTAAGAATAAGAGTCGCTCCTTTCTCTCTCTCCCACTCACTCACTCTCTACGAGGCCGTACAACTATCAGACGTATCGTGCCCTTTCTCTCCCTTCCTCTCTCTCGATACACTATGATCAATACAATACCTGTCAACTCGGCATGAACTTGGGTGGGAAACACTATCAGATAGACGACATGTTCATCGCCTTTGTTTATTTCACAGAATCGTTCATGGTTTAACTCGCAATTACCTGTCTGAAATATTACCCGCAGCCATTTTTTCATCATGTACATATGACCTACGCAACAAGATGAACTTAAGATCTCCTAGTTACTCAACCAATCGTTTTGCTAAGTCTTTTGTTCCGTACTCGACACACCATTGGAATAATCTTGATTTGTCAACACGCTCTTTAAACTACTGTCATTTTCGAACCGCTCTCCTCAAAACCATTCGGCCTGTTAAGTTCAAATACTTTAGCCATGGTCCTCGTCTTTCCTGTGTACACCTCACACGTCTTCGCATTGGCACCTGCAGCCTAAACCACAGTCTCTTCACTCGAGGATTAGTCGACAGCCCAGCCTGTGGCTGCGGGTGCCAATGCGAAACAGTGTCGCATTATTTACTCCACTGCCCTGTGTACAATGCCCAACGTACAATTCTCCTTGGCAAACTCTCCAGGCTCTTAGGACACACCCTCAACTTTACAGCTTTGTCTGACAACGCCAAAATTTTCATTCTCCTCCGTGGTAGTCCCTTATGTTCACTCATTGCAAATTCCAACATTTTGACGTTAACTCAACAATTCATTACCACAACAAAACGCTTCCAATAATCATCCTCTTTCATCCTTTTTCTGTGTCCTACCATTTTATCTGTTTCATCATTGGGTGGGGAATTGGACTGCGCTCATAAACCTTTCAATATCTCTGTTTATTATCATATCGTACCATATTTTTGTTATTTCTTATCTCTTTGTACTTCATTTATTAAGTGGTAGCGTCAAAATAAGTCATGTCACTTGAGTGCGCTACCACTTTGTCCTGTATCATGTCATATTTGTGCGAATAAAAAAAAAAAAAAAAAAAAATACAATACAATATGACCAATTGCTATTACTAAATGATACACATTGACACGCACACAACTGCACGAGTAAACAAATACATTTATACCACATTGATGAAGAAGACGGTTAATTTTAATAACAGTGCCATTGATAAATACAATCCCATTGATAAGAGATATGCCTTGGGAATTAGAACCTAGATTTATGGATAAAGAATGCACATACATGTAATTTGCATCCACCCCCACCTATTAACAATGCGCGCCCTTCACATCATCAGTTGCATTGAAGAAAAACCCCATAATTCATGGCCAATCCCTTTGCGAGACGAAAGTACTTATGAGATTGGCCCCAGCGTGGTCGGTGCTAAAAATAGACCGTCGGAAGGCAGATTGCTTAGTGACGCGTCTGGTTGGTGCGCGCTAACCTGATGAGATCCGGCCACATCCGGGATACAATCTTGCATATCCACCACTAAAAAAAATGAATAAAATAAAAGGTTGACGGCCCCTCTGGGACACAGTACTAGTGACGTGAGGGAAGCAGTTCAGCAGGTGGATTGACGCACCCCAACAAGACGTTCTGCATATATGGGTACTGGCTCACATGAAGCCCATTTGACAAGCTCTTTCGTATAAGACGGTGTCTGTCAGTCTGTATCTGAGTGTATAGCCGGTATAACCGCCCTCCGGCGTAACACACCAACTAGTCATGGTGTGACAGAAAATGTGACAATCTCGCGTTTACCACCGAAGACACAAGACAGCCCTCTACTCAAGGAGTTGAAGACAACCCATGTTTACAGCAACAACAACGGTGAGTCTACAATCAACTTATACCTGCATGCAGTAGGTCAGCACTGAAGACAGTGGAGCACACTGCATGAAAAGTGGGATTTACCAATTAAAAAAGCAGTCATTACCAGACTTACCTGGCATTTACCATCATTGGTAAATTCCCCTTTTCCTATCCTGCAATGATAACCTTGATCGAAACTAGAAATTCAAGAAGCTAAAATTTTCTGTGTCAACTCAAGTACTACAAAAATTTCAATCTCATCTTTATTTTACAGATCTAGATCTATTGAGATCATGTTGTTGTTGAGATCATGACCATGTGCGAAATTAGATAATGCTTTCAGTGAAAAGCACTACAGGTCGCTTACTATAACATTTGCACGTCGGGGAACGGAAAGCGAAAGAAACAGAAATACACGTCGCTCCACTACTAGTGACGTTACATGCCTTTCACATGATTTCTCTTCGGTTAGATTTGTACTCAAAGCAACGTATGCATCTGACACGTGAACCTGGCTGCCACCAACCGCAGTGTGTACAATGTACTTCAGACACAGTACATAACATACCTCCGTATGACATTTAGTGTACATAACAAATATGAATAGGGTCTAATTTCGCTGCAGTGAGTTCACATTCCCGCTTGTATATGGGTAGTTGATCGACGGCGTCTCTTGACTTGTGACGTCCATGACTAATTGCAGGAAACGGGGTAAAGTGTTTAAGTCGTGACGGATCCGGAGGGTGCTTGTTTTATCCAGAACGGTGCCATGCTCAGACACGGTTCTGCAGGGATAGTTCACGCGTATCCAAAACCGTGCCTGGGGCAAAAACTACCTTCTTGGATACGTTTGTGAATACTTGACTGTTACCTGTTTTGTTTATTTAGAACCTTTTTGTTTCTATGTTCCGTAAATCTTATGTAAACATTTTTCTTCACTGATGAAGAGTGTCGGACAGACACTCGAAACGTCTGCTGTTAATAAATTGTTCCAATTTTATTAATTGGTAAAGTTTCAATTACAATTTTATTTACCTTCTTGGATACGCGGAGACTGTTCAGAACCGTACCTGATCCTAACCCTAACCCATTCAGGTACGTATACAGAACTAGATAGACACGGTTCTGAATACGATAGTGCTTCACAGAGTCTACCTTCTTGGATATACGCGGAGACTATCCAGAACCGTGCCTGATCCTTACCCTAACCCATTCAGGTATAAAACTAGATAGGCACGGTTCTGAATACGATAGTGCTTCACAGAGAAGCTATAGACATTCCCCTCACGTGCACACAGTCTACAGTAAGGATCACGGGCCTGTCTTGCGTCTATTTTAAGTTCTAATTCTGGCTGTATGGATGGAGCCAATGTAAATATGATTGCGAGCGGAGCAGATTGCTTCTGCATCAATTTTTCTCCCGCGACGATATATAAAAGTGAAAACGCGTTATCATTATTTCCACCCGATGATGGTCTGTTTTGATGAATGTGATTCATGGCAACGTTGTTTGTGATTACGTTACCATGACTACGGTGATCAAAGCGTGGTCGTTGATTGACATCGCCTGAAAGAGAAGTATTTCTAACCAAACATGTTTCTAATTACCTGTTACTTCTGACTCTACTGAAGCATTTCTATAAAGAAAGTGCGAGCTCTGCAATACCCTGAACGGGGATGTCAACTGCCATCTTTATCCATTGCTATGCACCTATAGGACTTATATTTTGGGCACTGATGACTCAGTAATATTATTATGTTTTATTCAGCATCATAAATGGATTTAAAGCAATTCTTCATGAATACCGCGGGGTAAAATAGCCCCCTTGTTATATTTGATCACGATTCATCATTATCGTAATTCAACCGCCTTCGTGTCGAACAAATCATATAGTTTATCACATCAAATCATCTTCCTGCGTCTGTTTGATATTTTAAAATTCTCAAATCAGTGCGGATGAAAGGAAAACAGCCAACGTCATGTACAATTTCGTTCCGTTCGTTATTTTTTCTTCAAAGCCATGATTAGCCTGGATGACGACACGTCGCCATGGCAACCGGCCTCCTACCAATCTGCGCACAGACTCCATCAGTCAAAATCAGTCTATTGACACATCGTCAGGCAAAATAATCGTGGGATAGATCGTAGAGACAGAAATAGGTTTCTCGGTGTGTAGTTCACGCAGCGGCGCTCCACATAGGAATGGGCGATTCTGCATTGATAGGTAGCCAGGTAAGTAACGCCGTACAGCTAACCTGACTCCTAGTAACCCCAGCCTTCTGTATTTCACTCAGCCGGTAGTAATTTTGTATCCAGCAAGCGTGCTTATGTAGTTCTGTACCTGAATGGGTTAGGGTTGGGGTCAGGCACGGTTCTGGATAGTCTCTGCGTATCCAAGACCGTAGATTTGCCCCAGGTACGAACGCACGGTTCTGGATAAGCGTGGACGATCTGTGACCTGTGCCTATCTAGTTCTATGCCTGAATGGATATAGACTCAAGCACGGTTCTGGATAGTCCCCGCGTATCCAAGAACATAGATTTGCCCCAGGCACGGTTCTGGATACGCGTAGACTATCTGGAACCGTGCCTGAGCATGTTTCTGGATAAAGCACGGTTCTTGATACAACAGTAGTCATTTCAGAGAATTGGACGTGCGGCAGACTTAGATGGCAATAGTGTAAAAAAAAAAACCGTTCACTGTGCTTCAAGAATCGGGATCTCTATTAGTTGTTGCAATTGCGTACAGGCATATCAAGAGCTGGCACATGTTCAGTCGGGGCCTCTACACTGAAACTGGATTCTGACCTAACAGTATCAAGACCGCGTTTAACCGTAAGCGGGATAACTGTCCCAGTTATCTATAGCTATATATAAAGCAGGATACTTCCTATAGGTGTCGGGTGTACAGCATGGATACCTACAGGAAACGACGGATCAGTGAGACTAGTATTGACTATCTAAGCTTGCTTAAACCATGAGCACTTAGTTCGTCACTTGATGGATAATGGCATATATATGTCAGGGTAGAGACTACGATAAGAGTCGGTAAATCTTAAGATGTTTGTTTAAAAGATAGTCAAAACTTTCCAACTTTGATTCATGTCAGTTTAAATCAATGGATCGACTTGGAATTTGGAATTTGTAAATTGGAAACCACCCTAACACATTAACAGCATCCTGGTCGGAGTCTCTATCGACAAAGACTCCGATCGGGATCTCTACCGGTAGAATCGAGATCAGAGTCTCTACCCTGACATATATTTCTCCTCCCCTTCAGACCATGACTGTAGTGAGTGTTATCCTGGTGGCCCTGGTTGTTTTCATCTCTATCGCCATCCTTGTCCACTCTACTATCGGCTGCGTCAGCGGAAACTGCATGTGCTGCATCGGTAGGTCCGAGTTTTTTCCCTCAACCGTCGAGCAGTCGTATTCAGCAACTGAGTTTAGATGATACACAAGAAAACTGTTACTCAAGCAACCGGATATAGTTTGAAAACTGATTTCAAAATCTATCCAGTTGCTTGAGTAACAGTTTTCTTGTGTATCCCAATACCTGGTTTTAAATGACTACAAAATCTATCCAGTTGCTTCAGTAACAGTTTTGAGTAACAGTTTTTGTACTGAGTATAAAAAATTCTTTACTAGATTCCCGGAACCACAACATGGTCCTGGAGATCACCCCCCAGGCGGAGACGTTTGAGTTCACGAGCGAGATCCTGACGCAGATCTCGATCGGCAGCACGATCCGAAGCCAGGACGTGGCGCATCTCAGAGGGTCTGTGGACCTGCCCGGACAGACCCAGCAGGACACTGACTCCAAACAACTCGCCGGCAATCTGGAGAAATATCAGGTCGACAATATCTGCTGAACATGCAGCAGGAACGCTATCTGGGTGATCCGAGACTGTGCCAATAACATTCTGGACCAACTATTAAGTCATGGCAGTGTCTGTAGATATAAATGTTATTAACTCTTTGTACCGATTTTGGTGGAAATTGTTTAGATATAACCTGATCGGGAGGCCATATTCGTCGTTCTTGTTGTACATCTTGTCCACTGTCTGTCCTATATCTTTCCGAGAGTCGATGAATGTCCTTTAATACTGGCCTCCCAACAGATTTACTTCTAGCTATATATTGGGGACTGTGTGAGTGCCATATCAAGTCCTTATCGATGTGGTATTTCTCTTCTTTCTGTTTCAACGTACAAAAAGAAATGCACGATATAGAGCCCTGAATAGACATCTGAGCAAAGCAATAGAATAAAAAAGAAAATTTACCATATTGTCGGCTGCCCACAGCCTAGTGACAAGTCGAATCGGGTTCGCAGATGATCATGTGCTAAAATAGAACCGTTTTTGTCCTACGTGCCTTCATGCAGTGGAAGTGTTTTTGCATGTAAAGTTGTATACGTACGTATCAGATGTCTTAGCTGTATCTAAAGGTGGAGCACAGAACATGCTTTCCAAACCAATTTAATAGTGATGATGTTTTGGAGTCCACTTAAGATCAAAGATTTACATGACCTGTTATGTTCACTTCACAGATTGTCCTCTCTTGTTGCTTTCAAAACTAGAGAATAGTCGAATAAAGTTGTATCTGTACATATTTCATGTCTGTAAGGTCTCTTGATCCCACCGACTACATACAATTTTTCAATATCTATTCATGGTTGTGTCAAGCCGGCCTTATGTAATAGGCACGTATAGTACATTGATAAATATAAACGAAAATACAGAAATGATTTGTCTCTAACACAGATCAGCATAGGGTCGTATTGAATGACAGAAGGAGAGCCACACCCCACGCAAAATAAAAAACAGACCATGCTTATCGAAAAAGAGTAGGGGCATGCCCCGGTGTGCAATGGTGCAAATTCTACAGTGACTGACCTCAAGGTAAGCCCTTAATAATAGCCCTGTGCTAGTTGGGCAGCCTTGGCTGTGTCTTCAGCCAAATAAAAAAAAATGAATGACAGTGAGTATGCCACCACCATGGTTTGTGTTATTTTCACGTTGCACAAAAATTAGACCGGCGTCCTCGACTGACACGCAAACAACGACATGAGGACCAGTACACGTGCAGCCGGCATCACGTGGAGCAATTAGCTCGTGTTGTTCGTCCGATATCTGGAGCAGAATCATAAAAATAGCAGTGCGCAATTCTCCCGACGTGGATCGTCCATCCATCATCTCAGCTCAAAGGGATCATTCATGAAATCCTAACAAGTTGTCACCACAGTGATGTACAAGCATAAGGATGATAGTAAACAGCCATTCATCGGCTATAGGACATGCCAAGTATTTGGAAACCAATCGTATAGTTCAGCCAGACTCAGTGTTTTACCTGAATTTCATCGTCACCTAATCAACAAATAGACAGCCCGCCAAAATTCTTTAAAAATCTTACAAAACAAAACGCTGAAAACTCGCCTTACATATATATGCTTGGACAGTAGCTTTTGCCTATCTTTTGGTAATAATGCGACGTAATAAAGGTAGATCTTAATTTTCATTTTCATTTCATTTTATTTATTTTACCAGATGATTACACTCAGGTCGTTTTGACCTGTTTTTCAGGTATCTCTTGGAAATAAAATACATTCAATAAATAGGAAAAGAAAAATATCACACAATAATATTAAACAATATACATTACAATCGTAAGTCTGTAACATTTGCCACTCAGTCCTAGGGTTAAAAGATGCCAGTTCCAGTCACAGTGAGTTTTTGAAAGCTGTTACAGTTGTGAGCTTTCTTTGTTCCTTCGTAAGTTGGTTCCACAGTACCGTACCCTGGTACTGCAGACTCCCTTTGTACGATTTTATGTGACGACGTAGTGTGTGCTACACATACACACATCACGGAACTGGCGCTTTTGAAGTCATTCCCGACCATGGGTGGTTCATAAGACTATAAAACTGCCCCGACGTAAGGTCGACATTTACGCCGCTTCCGGCCGCTTTTCGTAAACACCTCAGATTTAAGGCGGCGGCGGAAGTCAGCGCGACCCAACACTGCGGAAGCCGGGGGCCGTTGTTATCTTCAAACAGGTGGTTGCGAGACAGTAATAGAACACCAACGCATCAAGTGGTTTGACCACCTCGTCAGACTGCCACCCTCACAACCAGCCCACAGAGCCTACAACATCCAAGGGTCAGGCCGGAGGGCCAGAGGGAGACCCCGCCGCCGCTGGATAGACGGTGTGAAGGAGACACAGTACCCATGGCCTGACAGCTCAGCAGGCGACTTGACTAGCCCAGGACCGACTTCTCCAACTCCCCGCGACGCCCCCGAGGTAGAAGGGGCCGGATTAAGTAAAGACTAAAGTAAAGTAAAGTAAGCGAGACAGTAACTATCAAACTCGCAAGACAGTATCAAATTGGCAAGACAGTATCCATTTGCCAGACAGTATCCAATACTCGTAAAAAAAAAGATACCAGTACAAAAAACAAAGCCCGATAATAACGCCTAAAACACGTCAAAAATGAGCCTAAGCATATAAAGCCTTGCAGAGTACCCCTGGCTGGCCCTATAGCCGATAACACCAGCATAACTGTGTCTTCAAACACATTCATTAAAGCGAATTCCTCCTTCCCACCAACGCATCTCTATTCTTAGACACTTCTGCCTACGGCCTGCTCTCTGAGTTTTATCAATGAAAAACGACCGCCTGCCCCCACACTGAAACGAAAGAACCGCTTCAAATCATCGTCGGTGAGGATTACAAAACACAACCCTAATATAATAATAGTCTACTCTTTCTAGCCGCTTCTGGAGCCTGGCAGAGGCTAGCGTAATGTCCATACATCTGAATATAAATATTTCTCGAGAATTCTTTATCCCTATAGCCAGTATAACCGCTCTTCGGCATAACAGGCCAGCCTCGCAGGCACGCGGCACGGCAGCAGCTGGTTAATTCCGGTTAATTCCGGTTACATTACACCAATACAGAACCTGTCCCACCTGACCTTTCCACATCTAACTGCGTCCTCGTAAATGCTAAAGCTCTTCGGCATATAACACACCAGCCCCGCAGACACGACAGCAGCTGGTTAAAGTACACTAGACTAGAACAGAACGACCTGTCACACCTAGTACCTAACCTTTCCACATTTTGCTGCGTCCTCTTAAAAGCTAAAGCTGCGTCCTTCGCACTTAATACGACACCACCCAGTCCTTTTATCAATACAATCGCTCCACCGGCTCCCCTGCAGCTATTTTCGAAAGAAAGCCTAATTTAAATCTATTAATGCAAAGTGGCTGTCCCTTAATAAGGTACGCCCCAACTCCTGGGACTGGGGCAAGGATGTTGTGAGGCTGTGTATATCAGGGCTGACGTCACAGATACAGAGCAGTAGTCTGTTACCTCCACCAGGCCTTCCTAAGGGGTTATTCATTTAATTCAATAGCAAAGTTCTTTATTCACAACCACTTATTTTAGCAAGAGATGACTTTTCGATGACGTTCTGCCATCATCATCAGAGCAATTATGATATTTCAAAATGACAGTCATCGCAACATTACACAAGTGGTTGCGAATAAAAAACTTCGCTACTCAATCATTCACCAAACCGATGAAATTATTCACGGATGTGTAAATAGATAGTATCTGTATCTGTATCTGTATTTATATAGCCGGTATAACCGCCCTTCGGCGTAACACACCAGCTTCGCAGGCACGCGGCGCGGCAGCTGGCTACATTACACCGAACGACCTGTTACACCGAACGAACTGGTAGAAGTGGACACAACAAAAGGCTCCCTCAGAAAGGAAAGGGATAAATATAAAATGAAAGGCATTCACATAAAAGGAAAGACCTTCACATTTTTTATTCATGTAAACTACATGTAATTGGGCCGACAATGAATTAATTCCTTTTCCAATCCCTGGAGGACTTCAGACGCCCACTTCAGACGGCTACCATGTCCCATGAGAGGAAAGTCCTTCAACAAATCAGCTTTTCTTCCTGTTAGCATCTATAATTGGCTGTAGTTATAAATACGCCCGATCCGAGGCAGTTTACTGGGCAACATAATGATCTCTGGCCGTTTCCTTATTAAATTTATAAATATAGTTCATACCATACGAAACATCTTTGGCCATTTTCTTAATAGATTTATAAATAGAGGGCCCCCACAACCCATTAAATTAGGTCTCCCTTTGTTCAACTAATGGGACTTGTAGGTTGAAAGGGGCTGATCTGATTTCACAGGAAAGTTCTGAAAGGCTTCAGAAGCATTGTGCCAGCCTGTAAGATCTACTCTCATAATACCGCCACTTACCACAATAATGATTTTAAAAAGATCTAAAAATGCCGCATCAGTAACTTCTGAGGTACAGTATGTACACTTCAGATATCAAGAAACAGCGAATTTAAAGAATCGAATAATGGGACTTGTAGGTTGAAAGGGAATGATCTCATTTCGTTAGGAAGTTCTGAAAGACTTCAGAAGCATTGTGCCAGCCTGTAAGATCTACTCTCCTGATACCATAATATTCAATTTAAAGTTAGAGATGTTGCATCAGTAACTTCTGAGGTATGTACACTTCAGATATCAAGGTGTTCAGAACATTCTTGAGAAGGCATTGATAACCATGCTTTCTACGATTATGAGGACAAAGGTTTATGGTCCCTTGCCAGGACAGGAGAGAGTCTTGTGGGAAGAACATGCAACCGTTTTTGGTGTTCTCAGACACCCTTGTATTTCGGGCACTCTCTATCAGCAAAGAAAAGAACAGCTTTTGTATAGAGGCACGTATCGACAAGATGAGTCTCTTCCTGGCGGCTCTTTGTGACCCTCTTCTGACCACACCCACTCTCAGTGTCTTAAAATTGCGATATTCTGTGATCAGCAGGACTAGAAAGTCAATAAAAGACACACGGCAAAAGTGGTTAAGGTAATCTTTAACATGGACAGTAAGTAGGAAAAAAATGATGGGTTGCTCGTTAGCTGAATCGGTATCCATAAACATGGTACATGTGTGGTATTATGAGAGATGTTAACTGTTGTTATTCATAATGTAGCCCCTTCACTTCCTTTCAAAGAGAAAGTCTCTGTTGGTGACCCCCACAGCAGTATCTTCTGATATTGGATATTACCACCAATACTTTGTGTTTTCTCCTGTATTTCCTTTGCTCCAAGGAACTAAACTCCAAAGCATAATGTACCAAATATAACACTCCTACCAAATATAGCACTCCTACCAAATATAGCACTCCTACATAATTAGTTTACATCCTCAAGAATGTCTTGAATACCTTGATACCTGAAGTGTACGTACCTCAGAAATTACTGATGCTGCAATAGCTTCTTAGCATCTGGACCCATCTTCACTTTTACTTCTCGCGGTTTCTTCCATCTTCTTCTCTTCTTCTTGAGAATACTTCTGGGGGCTTGGTTTAAAGTCTTCATCTTGTATCTTGCTGATCTTGAGTTTCTTCTTAGCTGGAGTCGCTAGAAATTGTGTAGATGGTGGAATGATGATGTTTCTTTCTTCGTGATCTTCTAACTTCCATACTTGTTGGTTCTGGTCCTGCACCTAATCTGAAATTTGAGAGAGCTCCTAACTAAAAGTCAGCATCAGTAATTTCTGAGGTACGTACGCTTCAGATATCAAGGTGTTCAAGACATTCTTGAGAAGGTAAACTAATTATGTAGGAGTGCTATATTTGGTAGGAGTGCTATATTTGGTAGGAGCGTTATATTTGGTAGGAGTGCTATATTTGGTACATTATGCTTTGGTGTTTGGTTCCTTGGAGCAAAGGAAATACAGGAGAAAACACAAAGTAGTAGTGATGGTAGTATCCAATATCAGAAGATACTGCTGTGGGGGTCCCTAACACAGGGGTAGGCAGCAGGAAATGTATTCTCTTTGAAGGGAAGTGTAGGGGCTACATTATGAATAACAACAGTTAACATCGACTCTCATAATACCACCATGTTTATGATTCAGCTAACGAGCAACCCATAATTTTTCCTTGTTACTGTCCATGTTAAATATTACCTTAACCACTTTTGCTGTGTGTCTTTTATTGACTTTCTAGTCCTGCTGATCACAGAAAATCGCAACTTTAAGACACTGACAAAATGCACTGAGAGTGGGTGTGGTCAGAAGAGGGTCACAAAGAGCCGCCAGGAAGAGACTCATCTTGTCGATATGTGCCTCTATGCAACAGCTGTTGTCCTTGTTTTTGCTGGCAGAGAGTGTCCGAAATACAAGGGTGTCAGAGGACACAAAAATATCACGGGGAAGGGACGTACACTGTTGAGAATTTCCATTTCATTTGTGGCCAGTGGTTGCATGTTCTTCCCACAAGGTTATCACCTGTCCTGACAAGGGACCATAAACCTTTGTCCTCGTAATCGTAGAAAGCATGGTTATCAATGCCTTCTCAAGAATGTTCTGAACACCTTGATATCTGAAGTGTACATACCTCAGAAGTTACAGATGCAGCATCTCTTTAAATTGAATATTATGGTATTAGGAGTAGATCTTACAGGCTGGCACAATGCTTCTGAAGTCTTTCAGAACTTCCTAACGAAATAAGATCATTCCCTTTCAACTTACAAGTCCCATTATTCGATTCTTTAAACTCGCTGTCTCTTGTTAAATTTCACGGTATTATGGTTAGTGGCGGTATCATGAGAGTAGATGTAATATTATGTTATAGAGGAAAACCCTTAGGCTAGTGGATCAGGGTATTACATTATGGAAAAAGATCAAGTCGGAACTTTTGCTGACTAGTGTATGTACACTAGGCAGAACATACAGTAGTAGGGTTCTGAATCAATATATCCCAGTCAACTCTGCTTTGTGTATATACATGTGATTATCTGTTAACGTTAGTTTATGTTGCCAAAAAAAAAATTGAAGATTAAACTTCAAGGGTTACCTTTTTAAGACACCAGATTTTGCTTTCCATTTATTCTTTATTTTTATCAAGTGACAATTTTTTGCCTCTTAGTGGGCGGTTCTGTTTCCCATATGTCGTGAAAGTGGTCTTTTGGCCCAAACAGCCCTTTCGGAACGTGGAACTCTAGCGGAACCTGGTCAGATTGGCTGCTGAGATCCTTCTCAAACATCTGGAAAGGGAAGAAAGGGGACTAGGTTATTGTGAGCAAGGTTTCCTGCAGAAAGAAATGGAGGGAAGGGTAGGGTAAGGGTGAAGGTTAGGGACGGGACTAAATAAACTACAGCTACTCTATTTTTCAATTATTTTTTATCCATACAGTCATTTACCAGTAGTGCTAAACTTTGAAGGCAACTACAGCGCTGCACAAGAGTCAAGAAATGAATGAAGCATAATGAAAGTATACTCTTTCAATTGACATGTAAAACTTGCAAGAACTTGAAATAAAAGACTTACGTTATCTAGTAAGTCTCTTCAAATTCATTTAAGGACAGTGTTGCTACATGTATGATGCATGGGTTTATCATGTCACTTTCTACATGCATTCAAATCAAATTGGTCCTTAAAGCAACAGGTTTACACCACAAAACCTATGTCCCGAAACCCCTTCTGACACATAGGGGTGTTAAAACATGGGAGGTGGGTGGTTCGGAACATAGGGGTGTCAGAACATGGGGGTGTCTTCAAACAAAAGAGAGAAAACTGTGGCCCACCTCACTAGTGTTCAGCTCCAGGTACTCAGACAGTTCCACCTCCAGAGGAGCCAGTGGCTTCCCTAACACGGCTGCTGCCTGCGACACATCTGGGTGGAAATGGCACTGGAGAGACTGGGGGGGTCAAATTGGGAAGAATTAGTCATTATCCCACCCATTATGCAAAACGTGGGACTATTCATTATCCACTGCCTTCAAAGAAGAAGTCAAACCTCATAATAGCAAGCGTAGTAGTAGAAGTATAAGTTTTCCTAGACAGTAGTTGTCTCTTTCCTATTATTGTATTGAACCGTATAGTACCTTTGACTTTGTGAAAAGCAGTTAGCCTTCGGGCATGACTTTGCAAATAAACTTTCTATCAATATTTTCTCAGCTCTGCCATGTAGGTCATATCTGAGTTGATGTGTGAACAGACTGTCTTGTTTGTGATATGACAACGTAAAGGGTTATTTTAAGGAATCAATAACTTCTAAGATTTCTTTGCTCATAGTCCTTCCTCGATGAAAGAGGTAGCACTTGAATTTTGTGGAACTCCCCAAAAAGCCTTAAAAAGGGCCTAGAAAAAATTCGACCAGTGAGTGTAAGGATTCCGTGGCAAATCAGATAGCACACAGGCTACCAAGAGCTTCCTTACAAACTGGCTTACTGGTTTAGCAGTCTTAGAGCAGATTACACAATACCATAGAGGAAGTGTGCTTACATGAAGAGCAATGTTTATTCTTGCAGAATAGTTACTAGTACTATGTTCTCTACAGTCTATACAATGTAGCAATATTGTAACATAAGTCACATCAACTCCTCTGACCTTGACCTCCCAGAGGGAACTGTCCATGGCCTTGCACTTGGCTGGGTCTGGCTCACTTGCATCGTAGGGGTCTGATCCTAGTCCTAAGTAGGTTGAATATACATGGCATGTAACTACATGTATTATGACAAAAGTGTATTCGATTCTGAACACAAAAAGTACATAATGATGGTGATAATGTTCATGTTGTAGTTGTCAACATTTGCACTGTTTGTTCCTTGCTGTTGGACCTTCAAAGAAGTGCAGTTATTGCTTTGAAATTAAACATTAAACCGGATAGTGACTGAGTGAATGTTAGTGAAAACCCACCTTCTACACCGCTCCGGTGCACCAGGACCTGGCAGTTGGGATGTCTCCTCAGAAGGTTCGAAATGAAGACTAGGACCATTTGGAGAGCTATATTAAAGTGAAAAATACATCATGGCATGTTGTGAGCTGGAGAAAATTTAGCAATTTTGGAAGGATGCATTTCAGCATTCAGCATTTTGTGGTATACAATGTGCCTGCAATAGGTCGCATTTTTGAAAGATTGAAAATACCTTTTAGTTTTTCATGTAAGTTATAAGAGTCCAGTTGCTTTGCTATGTGTTTACAGGTTCCAAACATATCTCCACAGACTTACATGAGACGGGAGCAGACAGAGACAGCCTGGATAACCGCTTGATGAAGGCAGCTGCCAGGTAGGCTGGGATGTGTCTGTAAAGGAAAACATACATCCTAAATATAGATACTGAAATACAATATGAAAAGGACTGACAACAAACAATACAGGAAAGTGCCATAAACAACAGGCCAATCAGAGATGGCAGACTTCGCCCTCTTGTAAGAAGTCTTCATGTGAAGTACTTATAACTTACGGTAAGAAAGGCAAAGAAAATGCAAAATGTTTACCTTCTAGCCTAACAGACTACTGATCTGTTTTATTCCTATTCAAACAAAAACACATACATATATATGGTGACCAGGCCATCCAACTCTGTTCTGCCATTTTCTACATATTGCAATCCAACACCACAGGGTGTCTGCTACAGCACCAGTTACCATGGTGACAGGTGAACATAAGGTAAACATAATGAAACACTGTTGGCTGAAATAGTGTGACCTGCTGTGACTCACTGGACACAGCAGTATAATCGTGTACTACTATCACCCACACATCATAATTAGGTAAAACACAACACAAGGGGTCTTACGTGGATGTGAGAAAGACGTCAGCTAGGTGGAAGAATCGCGCCTTGTACTTCACGTGGAATACCGACGGCTCAAACAGGGCGTACAGCTTCTTGAAGAAGTCTGGGTAATCCCTGTCAAAAACACATGAAGTAGGACATTATTTAGGGGCAAGTGGAAAACAATCCTTCTCTCTGTGTTTGGAGAAGAAGAAGAAGAGGAAACAGAGCAAAAACAAGATGTTTTCCTTTGCGAAGGTAAACAATTATATTCTCACGTACAAGTTGTGTTTGTAGATGAGTGTAAACAGTCCGTTCAGCGCAAGAAGACTGATGGCTCCTCCTGCAACAAAGAACAAATGACTCCTTAAAATTACAGGATACTCGAGGTACTTATTTGCATACTACTGGTTGGTATTACAGTACTACAGACATGAAGTTAGCAGTGGCTTCTGTGCTTTAGAACAGACACACACCAACAAAGATGAAGAACCCACCATGCTTCTCAATAAGATTGGTTGGCAGTTTGTGCCACTGTTGACAGAGCTTTTCACTCCTTGTACTTACTGGCTCAATGTACAGAAGTCGAATGTTATGCCATGAATTAGCTTACCTAGCCAGAGTGACTAACAGTTGGACTATAGGAGCCCCAGAAAACTAACTGTATGGCACCCAGGCTAGAGTTTACTAGTATTGTGTAAATGACACTCACCGACATTGTAGGACTGAGTCAGGAAGTCGATGAGCAGTTTGGGGCTGGACATGTGGGGAATGACAACCTCGTCTAACGTCAACAGCACCTGTCTGTACAGGCTGGTGGAAAGCTGTGCGAGGAACAGCAATACCGGTATAAGACGTGACCTTGACATCAAGGTCGAAGTTAACAGCAGCTATTAGTAGCTGTGGGAGGAACAGCATAACTTTACAGCAAGGCTCAAGGTCAATAGCAGCTCACATATGATAAGATACATATTGATTGCTATTCATGAGCTATTTTGTTGGTATATGTAACTATAAACATACCTGATTTTTCAGGAAACTCAGCCAGGCATTTGTGAACGCTCTTCTTTGCTCCTACAGAAACACATATTACAAAAATGATGTTCTAATAACAAGACAGCAATTACTCAATTAGCTTCTGTATTTTCTCTTTCAAAAAGAATATCAACCTTTGGGTGCTCATTACTGCAAAACTCTTTCCTATTAAACATTTAGACATGAAAATGAATTCCTTCACTTACCTTCATCTGTTTAGGTCTGCACTCTGCATCTGGGTCTTAACGAAAAAAAACAATAATGACAATCTATAAAATGACTGACTGGATTTCATGAGTCTGTACCTTATCATGTTGGGGTTTATCTAATACAAAATCTGGGTTCAAATTCAAAAGGAAATTCCAAACTGATTCCTGTTGATGAAACATAGCATTACAAGTTGTCTGGTATCAACCATTGTGTACACAATGTATATTTCTTGCATTGACCATTGACCTACCAGTTTTCAGAAAAGTGATTGAATGTTTGACTGATTGGTATATTGATTGATAGATAGATATTGCCATACCTGTAGGTGAGACATACAGGTTGTTGAGTTCGTCCCCCTCAGCTGGCATCTGTGCCTGACTCAGCAGGGTGTGAACGTTGTGGAGGTACGTGTCAGGGGGTTGCTGGGAAGGAAGGAAAAATAAACAAATAAACAAACAAGCAAACAAATGATACCTTTAGCTGAGACTTGCAAAGACATCATAACGCAAAAAAAATCTCCTAACAGATACAAAAACAAGTTTGTGCTCCTGTTACAAATTTTAACTGTACTACTAAGAATTCAAGAAGTATGCATGGATCATACTAAAAACTTGTGTGTCCCCCTCCATTCAAAGGTAAATTCAAATAAACAAAGAAGCAAACAATACCTTAGCTAAGACTTGCAAAGACATCATAACACAAAAACATCTACTAAAAGATACCAGAATATGTCAGTGCTCCTCTTACCCCAGTAAGGCCACTTCTTAAGACATTTGAGAGTTCAAGGTGGGTTTAAGACACTGACCCGTGTAAACTCCTTGGTGACCGTCCTGAGGTTCTTGTGGAGGGATACGAATGTGAACAGTCTGATGTCATCGTACTGAAAGTAGTCCTGGAACCGACCAATAACAGCGCTTTGATCTGTCTCACTTGACACAAGCTTGTCTATGATGAGCTGGAAGGAGAAAAAAAATTACAGACATATTTTTGCTTGTAACAATGGTTGCTGAAAGTAACACAAAACAAGAATGCTGAAGTGGCTTGGTCAGGCAATAAGGAGACCACTAAAATCTTTGGTTCACAAGGCATACCTCCAGGTGAAAGATTAAGAGGAACAGAAAACTGAGAAGGGTGGAGAAAACTGGTTGTCAGATCATCTGTGGTACCTCTACGGTCGAATAATTAGACTAAGGAATACATGAGATAACACCTCCAGGAGTTTCCTACCCCTGGACCCCAAGGAAGACCCCCAAGAGGTGGAAAGACCAGATCGTAAAAGACACAGGACTTAGTTTAAGAGTAGCAGAGTCTATCTACAGGGCCCTGGACTGTATGTGCAACATGGACGAACCTAATAGAAGGATACATTGCATACATTAAGAATGCTACTGTCTAATTAAGCACCTCTAACGATGTACAATATAATTAAACTTAACGAACCTGGAAGAGCCTGAGAGGGAAGTTGGACTGGTCGCCGCCAGACTTGGATGTCGGGTGTTTCCCCTCGGCTGATATCAACTTCAGCAGAGCCAGCAGGGCTAGCTCCTGGGAACGGGAAAGTAACAAGGGTTAAGACACAGTGTGAAGTACCAGTGCAACAGCCCATTGGGTACAGTGTTTACTTAAATTTGTATATACCGAAGACTTTTTAAAGAATGGTACATAGTGCTTTCTCTGGTCAGCACTCAGCACTTATGGAATGTATGGGATGTGAACACACACCACTACCAGTGAACTAGCCCCCTGCTGTAGTGCTTGTACAGTTGTGTGGCCCTAGGGGCTAAAGAAATGGAGATGGAAACAGGAAAGCAACAAGGGTTAACTTTTAGACACTGCAGCATCAGTGCAAACTTCAACATAGTCAGCAGACCCTCTCCTTCCACTGGCTTTTACCTCCCCAACTGAAGTCAGGCACCAATTTTACAACTGGGTGGAGTAGAATGTGGAAAGTCGTGTAAAGTGCCTTTCCCAAGGACACAACATCTAGCGAAGAATTCAAATACCTCTCAACATTGGGGGGCTGCATACCCTTTTTCGTAAGGCGTAATCAGGCCTTTTTTGTCTCCATAATCCGTAGGCAGCCGCCCCAAAAATCAACGTAATTCGTAAAAGTACATTAGCCACAAAGTGTTAATAAGTCGTAATCAGCTCTGAGAATTTAACGTAATTCGTAATCGGCCGCGAAAATTTTGCGTAATTCATAATCACTACACCCCCATGCAGGCCCTCAACATTGTGTCCGCTCGCCTAACCACTGGGCCAATCGACGCCATAACTACTATAGTACTATTGTGCTTCTGTACTGTATAATAACAGATACCTTAATGTCCGAGTTGTTGTGGCGAGACAGATGTGTCAGTAGAATATCCAGTGCATCCATGTAACACTGCCCCAGCCACCGGCTGTACTGTTGTTTGGGGTCAGCAACCTCATCTGCACCCTTTAGCTTTCCCCGGTACACCTCTTTCCGACCCAGTAGGGTGCTGAAGATTTTCTGTAGAGCTGAGAGGCTGGCTGCCGTCACGACATCTTCAGCAGACTGTGAACACATCATGAACAAAAAATCAGACATTTCTTTCTTTCTTCCTTTAATGCCCATGATCATGACAATGATCATTCTGGCATACTCATTTTAACCTGAATGAGGTGAGGAAAGTCGTGTAAAGTGCCTTTCCCATGCCTTTCCCAAGGGCACAAGATTGGTGACATGGCAGGATTCGAACCCGGGACCTCTTGGTTCTGAACCGAATGCTCTGCCGTTACGCCACACGACCCCACCCATTTAATATAAAAGGTATCCCCGTGGCCTTTTTGATGCTGTACTATTAGGGGCATAGGGTTGTTAGTCTGCTGTGTCTATGGCACGGTATTGGAAGGCGGAACCCATCCCTCTCCTTCAACTGTCTTTTACCTCCACTACTGAAGTCTTTTGTGGCCTGTGGTTAGGGAATTGCCCCACCAACGTGCTGTCACTCCACTGTACAAACACACAAGCAAACACACAAACACACCCAAAGCAAATTATACATCCGTACAAAGCTAACGCCAAGGCAAAGTTAGAATCGACAAGAGACAAATTTGTGGGGAGGGGGGCATCAGAACTACAACCCTCTTGCACTAAATCCGATGGATCAAACGCACCTGCGCCGTTTCCAGGATATCTGTAATGTTGTTGGCATGTTCTCTGCTCTGTAGAACCTCCTTAGCTTTCCTTTTGATGTCCGCCGCCAAAGATCTGGGCTCCGACTCTCCGTCGTCTGCAGACATTTTCGTCTGTTTTTCACCTGCACGCACATGTACGGGGCCTCGGCGAATTTAGCTGTTCAATGTATTATTTACACAAAGCCTGCACAATCAAAGGGAAACTATAAGAAAGATACGTATCAATAGTCAATTTTTGTATTGTATTGAAATAAGTATAATCCTATTTATTGTTTGATTTTTACAGAATAAGTAAGATTTCATTTTTCATTGCTGATAAGTTAAATATTTTTCCAGGCAAAGTTTTGTTTACCAAAGGAAGCCCAACACTTCCATAGGTCAGAGGTGAAACTTTGAGAAACAAGAAATCGCACTACACAGAAGGATGCGGAGACAAATTTTCGTGGAGTTGACAAATTATGAGAGACGTTATACAAGGGCAACAGCAACAACTCACACTATTAGACTAGTTCTCCCGTCAACCGTTATTTCGTGGACAAGTTAGACGCAGAAATTCCAGACGAGGTGCGAAAGTAAGTATGGAAGTTAGAAAATCACCAAGAAAGAAATCTCCTTCGCCCGCGCCTGTGTACACGATTCCCAGCGGTTCTAGTGACTCCAGCGAAGAAGAAACTCAAGAAAAAGATGACGACTTCAAACCAAGTCACCCAGAACCCAGCAGCAGCTGCTGTAGCAGTGCCAGTAGCACTCCCAAGAAGAAGAGAAGAAAAAGAGAAAGTCCGGTGAAGGAAACTCTCTTGAGAAGTGAAAGTGAAGACGGGTCTAGAAGCGAAACGGAGTTGCAGTCCAACTTGTCAGGAGTGCCCAGGAAACGGAACCACTTGAAGAGGTCCCTGACGTTTCAAACTTTCAATTTCATTTGTTTATAAACGTTACACTATAATAGTATGAATGTTAAACTTAACTTATAGTTTAACTAACGTAATACATTATCAGGTTCTGTTGCTCGTACCTAAGTCATAAGGGCTATGGAGAATGTTAATTAATGATTTTGACTTAATTTTTGCTCAGTTTCTTCATTTTCTTCTTCTCCAATTTCCAAAACAATACTGAATTACCTATATGAATGTGACTGAACTAGAATTCTTCTCTCGTTTTACAATCGTCTTTGATAACTTTAGTGTTAATTTCAGAAAAAAGTACACTTACCACAATCTTGGACATGTAGGCTAAACAAACTGAAGGCTCTCTGGTTTCTCTGTTGTTCAGACCCAGTAGTCGTAAGGCGAGATGGAGGAAAGGTTTGCCTGAAGTCGCTGTCCGTGATTACGACCACGCCATGGTGAAGGGATTCCTCAAACAGGTAACAAAGACATGATGATCTCCATTGGTTGATATATTTAATTACTCTCCAAGCAGAGGTAGGGTTTTGGGCTTATTTTTGGCGTGTTTTTAGGCTTTTTTATCGGGCTTTCTTTTTTTACTGAATTTTTTTTCCCACCCAACCCAACCTCGTTGGGTTGGGTGGAAAAAAAAATTCAGTAAAAAAGAAAGCCCGATAAAAAAGCCTAAAAACACGCCAAAAATAAGCCCAAAACCCTACCTCTGCTTGGAGAGTAATATTTAATGGCTTCTGCCTTTGATCTCTGACAGCCACTCAAAGAAGCTCAGCAATCAGACAATGTTGTGGTTGGGTCTAGCTGTAGCATGCATGGTAAAATTACCATTGTGAGGAATTGGGAGATTGAAAGTTCAAATCCTGATAATTGCACACTTTTGTAATGGTTTACATTTACAGTTTCTGGATAACAGTTCAGACAACAACAGTAACCTTTGACCTCTATCTCCCAGGTATTTGCAGTCCAACAGAGAAACTTCAGTGTGGAATCATGGGATGCCGATGACATCAGCAGTGATGATGAAGATGAGGAGGATGATGATGATGATGATGACAACAGTCCACTCAGGTGGGCCATCTGTTGCTCAATGGGGTTGCAGTTTCCCATCTTTAAAAGAATGATGAAGATTTTCTTTCTGATAAATGGCAATCTTTCTCTACACATTGTGGTTGTCTTACTGCAACTACAATAACATATGATCTCTTTGTTTCTTTTTACAGTGAGGAGGAAGATGTCTTACCTGGTGCT
Organism: Branchiostoma floridae x Branchiostoma japonicum; assembly: GCA_013266295.2. Lineage (NCBI taxonomy): Eukaryota > Metazoa > Chordata > Leptocardii > Amphioxiformes > Branchiostomatidae > Branchiostoma > Branchiostoma floridae x Branchiostoma japonicum. The sequence goes on along the minus strand of CM023826.1, from coordinate 2,152,758 downwards.
AGAGTAGTGGTAAGTTATCTTAACTTGTAACATTTTCTAATCTGCTTTGTATAATTGCATGACCAGCTACAGCATTTTGATTGCAATCTTAAATCTAGGCAGTGACTGGAATTATCAAGGCAGCTGCTCTTTACATGTTCAAGTGATGGAAACTGAAATTTTATTGTGCTGATAGACTTTGTCAGACTCATTTGATAATGACTTGAAATGATTCATTTATTGACAACAGTTTTCTTTATTGTTCCAGCCCAATGAGACCTTCATTGAAAGACTACAAAGAGAAACATGACCAGAAAATTTCAAACATCTTATGCCATATAAGGACTGTTTCTTGTATTCAAGTTCTACAGCACTACCATTTCCACTGGGGTCAAATCCCTGTTGTCTTCTTTGACTGTAACCTCCTTGCAAGAAGTGATACTGAAGAGGTGCTGTTCATATGTGTTTTGCTAGGTGGCGCAAGTGCACTGCAATGAGTTGCAAAACCATGGTAGGCAGGGACTCACAGACTTCCCCTTCCAGCCATTTCCTTAGTCGTCGGCTCCATTTTGGTACCTTCCTTCCTTTTGGTACATAAGACATCTACATGTATATTATAGTCGATGAAATAAACATCTTCAGCTTTCTTGCTGAAACAATTATGCTAGATAGCACGCCATGGTTAGGATTGATTGTTCAAGGAAAAATTAGGAACTACATTTGTTACCATGTCAGGAACTGAAACTTAATATTTAGAGCTAATTTGTTGGATGCCAAAGCAATTACAACTTATGCCATCTAAAGCTGATGATGATCACGATAATGATTTGCCCTTTACAGCTGTAAATGCTTTCAATTTCTTTTAGAATTTTTGGATCTTGTATATGTGTTGGTGATTTTGATGTTCTGGAGCAGCATCTCTATCTCAACTGTAAGATTTGACTTTTCTTTTTGTGATTTCATGAACTTGTCTACCAGAAAAATTAGCAGTGTAACGCATGCGTTATATTTTGTAAATGTGCTATGTTTGTAATCCACATGCTAGTCCACATCCACTTTTTTGTCAATAGGACATCATTAAAAAGCCAAATATTGCTCAAAATCCAATTTAATTTTTCACATTACATTGTTGCATAATTTGCCATCTCATTCATTTTATGGCAATATGGGGTTGACATAGGTTTCAAGTCAGAAAGACAACTTTAAATTGAAATTTGCTGGTAGCTGGGCGTGTCCTTTCCATTTGGAAACATTTCCAACTGATTGTTGCCACCGTTTGCAGTTGCTCTTTGTCCGCAAAAGGTAACGCGATGACGTCTGTATTCAATATTTACGAGGAAAACAAAGGTCACATCACAAAGGAATCAAACAAAAACTGATTGCGTTACTGCTGTAAATCGGTAGGGGGCGCTGGGAGACCATATGTTCAAGAGGACAGTCGTCCAATCAGAGACCTCGTTTCATCGGTGTTTGGTTCGGAAGCTAATGTGAGAGTGAGGTTAAATTATGCGCGCAAGCGCAACACGGCAAAGTGATAGACCCGCCATTTTGTCATCAGATTTGCTAGGCGGAAGTAATCGTCGAAAATGGTTGTGTTTTGGACACTTAAAACTGCCTGAGAACACGAAAAAACACCAGAAAATAAATCTTCGGAGTATTCTCCGATTGGATTGAGGGAAGTTATCCGCGGATGGCATCATCACAAATGGATTTTTGCGGATAGAAAATCGAGGTAAGTGTCGGCTTTTCCTTTTGAAAATGGCGGCGCGCAATGCATTGTGGCTAACAAAGAACGGGCCGCAAAATTCGTCTGAAAAATAATTTTCAAGTTCCATCCACATATCCATCGTAAAATCACATGTTACGAATCGTTTGACACCTTTTTCGTCAAATTCTGACCAAAATTGGCAGTTTTCGTCCGTCGCAGGTGTCCGCCATCTTGGCGTGGTCGACTTTGGCGCTAATCATGAAATGCATGAAATTCGCCCCTTCACTCCTTTACGTCCTCAGAATCCCACAAAACTCCCAGAACCAGTAAATGACATCAACTCTAAAAGCTATACACGTTCTCTTGTATTTAAATCGGTAATTTGACGTGTTGTTTTCGTTGTCAGGGTGTGTAGGGTCCCCTCGGGCAGACCCCAGCCCGCCCGACTCCGATGATGCGGCGGGGAAGCGTGACCGATGCGCAGGGCCAGCTCCGACGGGGGAAGTCCCAGGACGTCCCGGGGGGAGGCGACGGCGGCTTCCCCGGGCCTGGGGAGCTGGCCCCCGAGCAACTGCCTCCTCAGTCCCCCTCCTTCCAGCATCAGCAGAGCCCCCTGCAGCATTACATGATGGCTGCCAACAGCCACCCCGCGGCAGTACAGGGGATGGGGCCGGTGTCCCCCCTGCCCCAGGGGCAGACGACACGCCCCTCTCCCGTGGGTCACATGCAGGTAAGCTCTATATTCTAATTCTTTCGTACTGTGAAGCCCAATAATAATCGGATTATAATATTAGCAGTTGTGCATACATGTGTTAGTTACAAACCTGACAGTGAGTCAGTCACCCTTACAAATAAACGAGGAAAAGAAAGGTAAAGGCACTAAGGAACACAGATAACAGATTCTGTATGTGCAAAAGAAAACGTTTCATTAATGACATGCTAACTAGTATTCGTAGACTCCTCATTCAATACTTACAACTACTTGAATTATATTACTACTTTCTACTGTAATAATACTTACTATTAGTGCTGCGTACCGGTTCGCTGGACCGGTTCAGGACCGGACCGAATGTTTCGGTTCAAGTCCAAAAAAACCGAAACGTTGAGAACCGGTTTTGGACTTGTTAAAAAAAATAGCACTAACATACATTCCAGTGTTTAAAATACCCGGTCTCGCAGTCTCGCCGCGCAAGTAATTTTTTCTGTGCGAGACTTATTCCGAAAGCCAGGTTGCCCGGAGCGCAAGTTATTTTTACAGCGGCTGGGTTTACGGCCAGCGGCTTCTGAAATAAACAGTGCCGCGGTCCCGCCTGCTTGATCTCGCCCCGGTCTGCTTGCGGTAACAACGACCCATTTTCCATTGAGAAATGTTCCTTGAGAAGTTTCGTCCGTAGTCAAGTTGCTTTAATGCGCCTATAAACGTAAAAATTCATCCGAAACACGCGGCAGTGATCGGCCGGGACGGACGCAAAACATTAGCGGCCATCTTAAACCTCGCGAACTCACGTTAGATCTCGCAAAAACACGCGAGGAATACGCAACGCCCCTAGCGACATTGGTTAGACTGCAGCCTAGTGCAGGGTTCAGATATCGGTAGAGAGATGATAATGAAACAAATTAAATCTAGCACCGCGTTTCCACCGCTATTTTATCTCTAGGGGCGAAATTAAGTACTTCTTTGCTGTTGTTGCTATAAAAAAATTGTACTATTAAAGCTGAAAAAGATTTTTTCTTAAATTATACACTGTATAATACTAGTAGCTTAATAATATGTGTTTACTACTGACTGAGTATAATAATACAGTATTCATTGACTCATGATTATGAAACACCCATATTAGTAATTAGGTCTATATACATTGCATTTGTAGTTCAGCAGTCAGCTCAAATTAATCCAAGGCTTTAGGTAGGCAAGTTGCTTTGCTTACATCATGCCATGGGTTTAGGTCCGGACTTGCAAGTCCGGACCTGAACCTAAACCTCTGGACTCGAGTCCGGACCTGAACCTGAAAATTGGTTTAGGTATGCAGCACTACTTACTATGATAACTTATATCATTACCTTACAGAATGTTATCTACGATTAAACTTACACTTAAGTTACATTACAATTCACCTAAACAAAATATTACATCATACATATCCAGGGCTCGAATTACATTTTTTGGTAAAGGTGCACAGGTGCACAAAAGAAAAAAATACTTGCACAAAAAAGCTTACTTGCACTGGTGCAGACCAGTAAAAAAATTAGGTGCACAGCACCAAATTTACTTGCACCAACTAGCACGGGAAGGGGTAATTCGAGCCCTGATATCAACAGTATTACATGTTTGTCGTAACATTGCAATTTCCCACCCAGGTGCCCATGAACACTATGGGGTTGCCCATGACAACGCTCAGCATGCCTATGAGCCGCCCCACGACTTCGCCCTCGTTCCAGAGCCCGGCCACGTCGCCCCTGGTTACGCGGAGGTTCGATCCCGCGGGTTCACCGGGCTTCCTTCCCGCCTCGAGCCCCTCTCCGACAGGCCTGCCTCCCCAGCAGCAGCAAGCCTCCCCGTCCATGGCGAGTCCGATGCATTTGCAACGTGGGAACCCCCAGATGACCACAGCCCAGATGATGGGTTCGATGGGCATGCCGTTGAGTCCTACGCGCGGCTTCCCTCTGGAGCAAGGCATGCAGCAAGGGATGCACTCCCCCATGCGCCAGCTGAGCGTCAGCCCCTCCGGAAGTGGGCACTTCATGTTCCAGGAGTTCAGAAAGACTTATTCTGAGCAGGAGATGCAGCGCGTGGCCATGGGCTACCCCCCGCAGCAACAGACAGGTGGTACGATCCACCACCACGGGCAGAGCCCCACGCGAGGGAACATCCCGCCACTGGCGAGTCCAACCGGTTTGGGACACGGTTTACCCGGTATGGGTATGCGTCAGATGGGGCAAGTTGAACAGCGGAGACCCTCGTATAGCCCGACCAGAGCGTCGTACGATATGAACAGAACAAGTCCGATAGCTAGCGGATACGTTATGAACCCCGGCGTAAGCCAAACCAGTCCGATACGAACTACCACGAGCCCACATACCAGCCCCATCCCCGTTAAAAAGCAGTCGTTGCGAAGGCTGGAAGAGAAGCCGCCGCAAACTCCCGAAGCGGCGCACTACCGGAAACTCTTGGTGGAGCACCACAGCAAGGAACTGAACCAAATCAAGGAGTTACACAACGAGAGACTGACGGAACTGTTCTTCCTTCAAAACGGTCAGATCATGATGGACTACCTGGCCTTCAAGAAACGTTGTACGCCAAGTCTACTTAAGTTCCTCAAGCAACACAACTTGGACGATGATGAAGAAGAAGAGCCAAAAGAACAGAGAATCAACGATGAGGTGAGCTTGTCTTCTTTGCCGCTAATTAACTAGGAAATTTTAATCAACTTGCTCTCACAACTAACTCAAGTAGGTGAATGTTTATGCATCTTGCTTTTGTTTTTCTTTTATAATATGTCCTTATCACTTCTGTTTTGTCTTCTGAAGCTTCCTTTTTTTCTGGTGATTGACCAAAAAAGTACTAACTTGATATGTTTGCTAATTTGTTTGTATCGAATACTAAGGGTCAGAGTGAATCTCTTCGAGGTTTGATTTCGATTGAAAATAGTAATAGTTTTGATGAAATACTTATGTTTAGGGATTCTGCATTGCTTCTTGTGAGATAAAAGACGGTTGATAAACAGTTTATCAGTGAATTGCCCTTTGATTGCCCATAATCAACATATTCCGTCATATTCTCATTGATATTGGCACTCACTGTTATTGGTACTTGCAGTGTGGTGTAGTGTAGTGTATAGTGACAAACGCTTGTACAAGGGTAAAGTTGAATCGAAAACTGTCACTGTGAGTAACACTGCTTCTGTAGGCAGTGTTCAGGAGTTTAAAATGATGTTGATGTAAACAATCCTAGTGAGGAATCCATGACAGTCTATAGTTGGTCTGTTAAAGAATACAGATTAAACTTGAGAATTTCATACAGCTGCAAAACCACAGGCAGAAAGTAGTGAAATATTCATGTTGTAGTCCATCTACAATCCAGTCAAATAACATTTGGCTTGTAATTTGAATATACACAGTGATAGCTTGAGGCAGCAAAAAATAATAAATGAACCAGTGCTAGCTGGATGTAAAGTTTGCTCAGGACATTATATTATTCTGTTCTTAGCTTAAAAGTTCATCTGTGTTCGTAGGATTCATTCTCAACTTCAAGTATGATTTAGCTGTAATTTCCAATACAAGAAAATGTTGGACCAAACTTTCAGCTGTACAGCACCAGTCTTACCAAAGACAGTCACAGGACATGTGACTCAATGGATTGTTCATCCCTTAACAAAGACAGGTGCTATACAGTCGGAAATTTGTGTAATTCCTACTTTTTCCTGTGTTGCAAATTGCAGTTAAATCCTACTTCAAGACTGCTCTGTTCTGTTTTAGCATTTAACATACCTTGAACAGCTTCAGCCCACTAAACCAGACCTTTGCAGTAGTCTGATGCTAAGTAACATAGCTCGTTTCTGCCACTGGATGTGCTAGTACTACTACGATTGCTACAGTACTTCCTGACATTAGTACATTTTGCTTTCAGAGAACAGCGCCTAGACCCTCAAGTAGACCAAATGTTCCATTCACACAGGTGCATATCATCATCCACGTTTTCCATTGATACATTCCACTTTTTGTCTTTCACTAGGAGAGCCATCTAGCTTTGTGTGATAGTACTGCAGTTTCTGCATGCATAAGCAAAGCTGTCACTGAAAATATTTTCCTTTTTTTTGGTTTAATACATTTTCGTGGTCCTGTCTTGGCAGCTGTCTCGTGGTTTGAACGCATAGAGAGCATCCAAAGCTTCAAAATACTGGTCACTTTCATTCTGAAAGGCTGTTTTCAAATGTCAAATTGTGTAAGGCATTTGTTCAAAACTTGCCACTGGATATACCATATAGAAAAATTTCATGTCATTTAATTTAAAAGCGAATTTCATTGAATATTTTTCTGTCACAATATAATATATATATATATATTTATACCTGAAGGGATACTAGAGTTTACAGACTCAAAACTGAAGACAGTCAAGTTTGAAAAACCAGTTTCAGTTAGAGATTTAATATTTCTCTCCAGCGTCTTTCAAAATGAAAAGTGGCCGGTGTTTTTGACATGAGGGGAGGGGGACTTTACAATTCTTCTTTTTTTTCTGGAGGTTTCTCTCTGGTGTGTGTTCTGAATGTAAGACTTTTCTCCGTCAGGTTAAAGTAATGACGACAAGCGGCAGTAACATCCCCGTGTGCACGCCCGTCGCCATCTCCACCCAACTCCCGCCGGAGGTCACCGCGATCTCACAACTCAGTCAACAGCAGCAGGTTAATGATCAGATCAACACTCTCCTTTTCATGTCGGCCGACCGGGCGCAAAATACTTCTCCTTTTTATTATTTTTTCAGTTACCTGCAAGAACTCTGGTACTGCTTCTGTCAGTCAGCCAGTCTAGTACAGACTGGGACATAGTACTGCAGACAAAAGTACAGTTTAAAGTTTAAAGAAACAGTTTAAATGTTTGCAAAACAGTTCAAATGTAAAAATAAAACAGTAACCACGATGTTTAAAAAGTTCTGGTAACAATAACAGAAAGGAAGCAAAATGACTGATGAATAGAAATGGACGTTGTTTTTCGCGTGATAAAAACACTGGAAAGAAATTCAAGTGATAAATATTTTGTCTGTGTAATAGGACAAGTAGTACAACAGAACATTGCAGTACAGAAAAGGAAATTGCTACTGTAACAGCAAATGAGACTGCTACACCAGTTGTAGCTTTCTGAAGTCATTGGAAGGCAGTCTAAATTTTTGCAGCCTATAAATCGCAGGTATTGAAAAATGCAGGTTTCAGGTGTGTATTTTGTGCCCTGTCGCCACACCAAGCAGACGTACTGTAGTCGATGCACACATGTCCGTCCGTGTCTCTTACCCCCCCTCCCCACCCAGGCCGCTCGCTTCCCAGCAGTTTCCATCCTAGACCCTCCCGCATGCCGTAGACTGGAGAAGCGCAAACACGTGGATCATGCTGTAGCTCTAGCGCTGTCGTAACCCTCCCCCCTTCCTCTCGTCCGCATACGTAGGCTAGCCTGGAACCCAGCCTTGCTGGCGAGATAGCACCACTTCGCAAGGCTGGGTCTCAGGCTAGGCGTAGCCAGCAAGTAGTAAAACGTACACGTAAGTTTAGACACTGACCAGTAGCAAGACTGAAGTTGTTTTTTTACCCGTACAGCAGCAACAGCAGCAAGCACAGTCCCATGTGGAGTTACACGCAGGCATGCCGGTGGCGACCAACGCTAACAACATGGAGATCGAGGCGTTCAGAAGACAGCAGGTCCAGGCGGCGGCGGAACCCAGCAGACCGCCGGGCGGACGGCACGGGATGGTGTTCCACCCGCAGAACCAGGCGCTGCAGCAGCAGCTCATGAGCTCCATGCAAGGTAGGGAACTTAGCATTAAATCTTATGCTTAGTAGTCTTAGAGGTAGCAGGTTCGATTCCTGGCATTCTTGGCAAGATGTTGTGTCCTTGGGAAAGTCACGTTAGTAAATTACATGGCTTATTTCACCCCACCCAGGTTTAAAACGGGTACCTGACTTTGGTTGCTGAGGTAAAAGGTGGTGGAAGGAGAGGGATGGGCTCTGCTTTCCAATACCGTGCCCTAGACACAGTGGATTGAAAACCCACTGCCCCTACGGCCTAAAAAAGGCTATGGGACTTCCTTTACCTCTGGGAGCTGGAAAACAGTTTAATTTTCATTATGTAATTTACTAAGTCAGATGAACTATCACGCTAAGATGACGCTTTATTTTCCTTGTTTTCAGGTGGACTCGTAACAGCCCAACAGCAGCCTACCCCTTTCACAGCCCAACAGCAGCCCCCTCCCTACCCTTCCCCTTTCGGTCCTGCCGTGCCTAACACAACCCCCATGCACAGCCCCCCTCCCCAACCCCTGCCCACCCTCCCCCCTCTCCAACACCAGATGAGTCAGCCGCAGCCGTCCACCCTCCCCCAGACAGTACCACAGACTCCTCCAGGCATGGTGCAGAGGACTATGTCTGAGCCACAACCACCAAGTAAGTACAACTCCGATATTTGAAACTCGCTGCCACCAAGTACATTACTAGATAGCTTTGAACAATGCCTGCAGTTAGATGTGCAGAGGTTGGGTGTTACAAGATGTAATATAGCTAGCTGCTGCCGTGCGGCGTGCCTGCAAAGTTATTATCTATTGTCTTTGTATATGTGAATAAACAAGTAACCAATATGCTCTTTTCAGCGTTCCAGACGCCTCAGCAGCCTAAGGACTTACCCAAACCTTTAAACATCTCCACGATGACCCCCACGTCTGCGACCTCCTCCGTCGTCTCCAAGTGCACCAAGTCTCCGCTCTCGCCGACGTCCATCCAGAGACTCCAGACGCGCCACCAGCATTCCATCTCACACGTGTACGACACCACTATCGGGTCCCAGGAGGAGATCGTGGAAAGGGCCAAACAGGTCAGTGCTTGTTTTGCCAACCTTCATTTAGTGTCTTCATCTACAGGGAGAGTTGGAAACTTCATTTGAAACTGTCGTGATTTTCTGCAAAACTTGTTTTTAAACTTTTAAAACTAAGTTTACCAGGCATAAAGAACCCCTACTCAATCAGGTTTCAGTTTGACGTTGGTTGTAACAGGGACAATATTTTTTTTTAAATGTGATCCTTCGAAGGGATTTTGTTGAAACTTGGAAACATTTAACTGATTATAAGCCTTGTATCTGATCTTGTTGAACAGGCTTTCATGTATATTGATGATATAAGAAGAAATTCTCAAGTCTTTTCAGATTTCAAGTTACCAGTGTTAGAATATAGATAGATGTTGTATTGCTCACAGTTCCAATCTGTCCCTACAGGAAGCTGCAGTCCAACAGAGGGTAGCTGAGCTGAGGAAGGAGGGACTGTGGTCTCAGCGCCGTCTGCCCAAGGTCCAGGAGCCGCCCCGCCCCAAGGCACACTGGGACTACCTACTGGAGGAGATGCAGTGGCTCGCCACCGACTTCGCTCAGGAGAGGAAATGGAAGATGGCGGCTGCGAAAAAGGTTGGCCTGTTGAACATTAACACACCTTTGCACACAATAGAACCCAACACACTTATTCAATTGAGAAGAGTAGGGGTGACCCGGTATGCTTGGCTAAATATGTGAGCTGTAGGGAAGCCACATTGCAGTAGTAGCTACTTGAAAAAGCATCATGCTTCACCTCAGTCGAGGATAACAAAAGAAGAACAACTCTCATCCCAATTCAACATGGTTTTCTTGGTTTACTTATTGAAAAATGGCACCTTGGAAACACCAGAATGGTCTGTCGCTATGGAAACAGGTTACAGTAGTTAGTCAGTAGAATAACTCCCTCACAACGGGCCAGCTGAATAGTTCTGTTTCTTCCTGGTCGTATTGAGGGAGAGAAAAATGGTTTCCTTTTAAAAACCCATGCAGAAGTTTCCCCTCTTCTGATGTGGATCCTGTCAGAGGATACAAGATTTAGTTAATGGAATTGAAGTCCAAGTACCAAACAGAGAAGCTCCCAGAAAATGGATTATCTCGGGATATTATATAATGGTTAAGAAACTTGTAACATTCCCATGTTTTGCTCCTGAACCAGATCTTTCTAAAATTCGACACTTGTTCCTTAGGCCCTAAGAGAAAATTTTGGTCATTGTTTTTTTCAGTCCCATTGTTAGGCAATTGGCCTTTGGATCCTATTAGTGTATTAAAAGAAACCAATGTACTAGCTTCATGGTAATGTAATGAATGCTGACAGATTAATCTTTTAATTTTGATTTCTTGTTTCCAGCTTGCCAGAGCAGTTGTGCGGTTCCACCAGGAGAGGAAAGCGAAGGAAGTCCGAGCGGAGAAGGAGGAGGCGCTACGTCTCAGGAGAATAGCTTCCAACATGGCCAAGGAGATCAAGGCCTTCTGGGCTAACATTGAAAAAGTAAGGCTTGTCTAGAAGAAGTTTTGATATCTTGAGTTAGTCATGATTTAGATCTAACTACTGTAAAGTTTGTGGAGCAGAAGTTACTTTTTCTGGAGTGTTGTTGATTGCAAACATTTTTGGGTTGTTTTCTGTGGTGAAATCCTTTTTTCCAGAAGAAAGTATATAAAAGCCACGGAGATAAAAAATGTTAAATCGTTCAGATGAAAGCCACATTTTCCCACATGGGCAAGTCACTACAGATGTTGCCCAATCGAAATGTGGCCAGATCCATGCATACTTTGCTTCTGCCGCTGACTTTCCCATGTCACAAGCAGCAATGGAGCATGCAACAAGTGCTATCTTCTCTCTGTACTTCTAGGTTGTAGCATTTTCGGCTGGAGGACCAGACAAAGAATAGATTGTGATTCAGAACAAAAAAAACAAAAACAAAGCTGATAGACATTTCTAGTGCGAACTTCAGTGGTAGTGGCAAAAGCAAAGACTTCTTGCTTAACCACGGTCGTCTTTCGGTAACCGTACAGCGCTCGTGACTGCGCCTGTTTTAGGCGCATATGCGCCCAGAATTTCGAGAATGCGACTAGATTTGAAATCACAGGCGCACAGTGCTCCTAGAAAAAATCAAGTTACGGTAAATCATTTTTCAAAATAAGGGCTTACAAACCCAGGTAAAGCTACAAATTTTGTGGTAACAATGACCCATTTTCCATTAAGAAATGTTCATAGAGAAGTTCCATCCGTAGTCAACTTGTTTTAATGCGCCTATAAACGCAAAATTTCATCCAAAACGCGCGCGAAGTGATCGGCCGAGCCGCCGGCGCCGAGACGAATGAAAACAACAGCGGCCATCTTGGATTTTTGCGATCTCACTGCAACGCCCTCTAGCGACATCAGTGAGAACTGGAGGGTTACCGACATCGGTAGAGAGCCGATAATGAAACAAATTAAATCTAGCACCGCGTTTCCGACGCTATTTTATCTCTTGGCCAAAATTAATTACTTCTTTGCTATTGCTATATAAAAATTGTACCAGGCTGAAAAAAATAGTTTTTTTTAAATTTTATACAACTGTATAAATGTTACAACCGTGAACTGTATGTATAACGTTAAATGTTGTTTACTACTGACTCTGTAATAATATATAGTAATTTTGCATGTGTTCTTCAAATTGCATGTAAAATGTATGACATGGGTTTAGTTCCAGAAGATATAGATTAGACTGCAAGTGACATACACCTCAATGGCCTGTAAGAGCATTTTGAAATGAACGTTGTTCTGGGGGGTACATTTATTTGGGGGGGGGGTATGTTTATTAGATTTTGAAGTTTTTCTGGGGGGTACTTTTATTCCGGAGGGTATGTTTAATTTATTTGGGAAATGAGAGTAATATTTTTCGGCAGCTTTATAATTAAGGTATCTTCTTGGTATCTCTATTTCACACAATTTTCTCATGTTTAATCAAGGAGGTTTGACCTTTTTGGTTTGATAAAGTAAATAAAAGGTTACATTTCTCTATACATGCAAATCGCAGCAAGTATTATTTTACCTTTGCGGGCAGTGTAGTACCCTGAACACAGTATTCAACATTTCGTGAAAAGTCCTGCAAATTATGTCAATAGGATTATTTTTTCTGGTGGTGCGCCTAGATTTTTGCTGGTGCGCCCAAAAGTTTTGGGTTAGGAGCACAGTGCTCCTAAGTCAAAAAGTTAGTCTGGAGCCCTGCCGTAGGTTGTGCAATATAAACAGCATTCACGGCTGGAAAAGCAGCATAGGAATAGATCGTAGGACCAAAGTTGATAGGCATTGCTAGTGTGAACTTTTAGCGGTAGTGGCAAAAACTTATTGCTTTTCATCTTTCTGTAACCGTAGGTTGTGCAATATAAGCAGCATTCGCGGCTGGAGGAGCAGCGTAAGAAGGCGTTGGATCTCCAGCTGAACTTCATCGTAGACCAGACAGAAAAGTACTCGTCCTGGCTGACCCAGGGGCTGAAGGAGGACGCATTGTTACAGGGGTCGGCAGCGTCCAGTCCGGGCAGGGACACAGGGCTAGGAGAGGGTGAGTGCAGGGCTTGAAATGCATGTTTGGGAATAGGTGCACCGGTGCCATTTGTATTTGAAAAAGACAAAATGCTAGAGTGACCTGCTACCTTTAGTTAAGATGTTGGTGCCGTGTATGGGGCATCCTCATGCTTAAAACCTCGAATGGCTTGGTTTGATTCTTGGCATCCCTGGCAAGACATTGTGTCCTTGGAAAAGGCGCATAACATGACCAAATCACTCCATCCAGTTGTAAAATGGGTACCTGACATTGGTTGGGGAGGTAAAACGTGGTGGATGGAGAGGGATGGGCTCTGCCTTCCAATACCGTGCCCTAGACACAGTGGACTAACAACCCACTGTCCCTTCAGCCTTGAAAAAAGGCTATGGGACTATCTTTACATTTTTTAACCTTTTTATCCGTCCCCTGTTAGATGAGGAGTTCCACCCAGATGATGAGAGTGATGATGAGGAGACGCTGGACCAGGAGGAGGAGGCTGATGAGCAGGAGGATGTGGATGAGGAGGTGGCGCTCCTGCAGCAGGAGAGCGAAGTCCCGCTGGAGGATCTCATCTCCAAACTCCCGCCGGAGATCCTGGAGAAACCGGCCGAGGCTATGGATGTGGACGGGAACTCCAGCAGTGAGGAGGTAACAACATTTTGGGCTGTTAGCATGAAAATTCATCCGAGTTGGTAAAATACATTATGAGGAACTTTAAACTTTCATCCAACTCAAAATTTTTGCCCAAATCACACTGTCTGCCACAGCTTTCTGACCCAATTATCACTGATCACATTGTTTTGATTCATGTGTGATGTCAGCAAGGAATTTACAACAACCTTGAATACTACACTGAGGCGTGAAATCATTGATTTCTTGTTTAGTGGTGAAGTGACTGTTGTTTTTGCGGAGTTGTTTCAGCCCCTCTAAACCAGAACTATTACATACGAATAAGTGCCCAGAGTGCTCTGACGCTATGGAAAGAGTAGAATAACTCCCTCACAACGGGCCAGCTGAATAGTTCTGTTTCTTCCTGGTCGTATTGAGGGAGAGAAAAATGTGTTCCTTTTAAAAACCCATGCAGAAGTTTCCCCTCTTCTGATGTGGATCCTGTCAGAGGATACAAGATTTACTTAATTACTAGAGAAGCTCCCAGAAAGTGTATCATCTTGGTACATTTTACAGTGGTTAATAATCCTTAAAACATTCTTGTGTCTGGCTTAGCTAAAACCTAGGTACAGTTTGTCTGCTGCAGGTAACTTTGAATGTTGCCTTTAGGAAAAAAAAGGATCTTGATCCCTGGCAAATGTTTTACCCTCCAAAAAGCTTCATATCTCAAAATAATCCCTGCAAATTGCTGGCTGCCAGAGGGTGTTTCAAACCGTTTTTTCTGGGCAGGGCATGTTTTTATTTGAAGTTTTGCTGGTGTTTCTTCAGGAGGATGAAGACTCCAGCAGACAAGCGGCTGATGATGATGAGTTCATGCCTTCTGAAGCCTCGGAGGAAGAAGGAGGTGAGTTTTATTACTTCACTGTAAGCAGTGTTTGTTCGTGTGTGTGTTTGGTGGGTGTTGGTGTTAGTTATATTTTGCAAGCATGTAAAGTTATCAGTTTTGGCAAGTGCACACCTGAAACACGAGTCTATTTTTCTGAAAATGCAGGTAATTTCAGACATGCCCTATACTCCCTTCCAAAAGACTATGGTTCAAAATAATAGATTCCAACCTGTTCTTTAGGTAATGCTGGTTACACCAAAACACAATGAACTGAACACAGAAGCATGAGTCAAACACAATCTTATCGTAGTGAAGACACTAGAACTCAGAGTGTAAAAATAGAGACGATCCAAGGATCCACTGTTTCAGCTGGAGACGATGAGGAGACAATAGAGGAGCAGGAGGAGGCTGAGGGGGAGGCAGATCACACGGAGGAGCTGGACGATCTTCAAAAAGAAGGTAAAGACTTCAGTCATAGGCACATTGTTCCTGCAGGGCTTGAAATTACAAATTGCAATGTGCAGGAAGATATTTAAGATAGCAGAAAAGAGTCTAAACAACATATAAGTTCAAAGAATGCTGGCTTGGTTTGGTGATACATATGTGTGCAGAATCAGGAATAACTTTGATATTTATACCAACATCTGCAAAAATCTACAACTTTACACAGAAATATGAACTAAACAAGTGATATGAAAGACATTAGACCTTCTAGATATAGACATGTAAACAATTCTGTATTTGAAATGTATTTGCCAGTTTGTTGACAAGTATAATACCATGCCCTCTTTACCAAAGGAGTTGGGAGTGCCGAATTTTAGATATGGATGTTTTGCTAAAAGTGTGACTCTTGTCTTTTTCAGGGGAGATGTCCATGGAAGATCTGATCAAGAAATACGGCGGTGCTTATGAGGAAGGGTTTGAGCCGCCGCCCAGTCCGCCAGAGTCTAGTCTCACAGACGAGGAGTATGAGGATGAAGAAACTGAAGGTGGGACTTTCAACTAGAAGATTTTATAATAAAAGGAAGAGTTTCATTTTGAACTGGTACACACGACTTACGATCAAAGCATAGAAGCTTTCAAATGGCTCCGCCACCTTTTGTCAGCTAGTGAGGAGGGTAGAAATGTGACCAAGGGGTTAAAAGGTCAACACAGGTCATGTGGCTGGACGAGGGTGTTGTATATGAGGGGGGGGGGTAGGTTTTATTACTCCGTGAAGGAGGCATACCTCCTGCAGGAGTATTCGGGTCAGCCGGTTTTTCGTGTTCGCAGCTAAAACTCACGGTTCCCTTTGTTCAATCGGCATTTAATTTTATACGTCGTCTGCAGGCATGCCAGTGGTGATGCACGTATATCAATATTTACCGTAGGTGTTTTCGCGGTCAAGATAATATTCGAAAAGCACCCCTACATTTAGGGGCACATGGGACCTAACATGGGACCGCCCGCGAAAAACCCGTTGTTTTGAATAGCGCGGGGGGGGAGCATCCTTAATGCAGATGCGCGGGGCGGTTTTTAATGCAGACCAGATGCGGACCGTAATGGTTTATGGATGGGGCGGAATTGTGAAATGTGTTCGCACGTAAAAGTCATGTTTGTGTACGTTGTATTTCTATGAATTTGGGCATGTGGTGTGCCGTTATGTCCGTGTTGATGCACGTGTCTTTGTTTTCACCGTAGCGGTTTTTATATCAAGGTAAATTTGATATTTCAAAATCACCCCTATTTTTATAATCCTGTGGAATAGGCCGTAGGTTAAGTAGATATGTGGTAGGCGAGGTTCTCTAAGCAGATATTAGGTGGTTGTTGTGTATATTCGTTTGTGAGTATCTGTTGGGATTGTGACTTATGGTTTGCACCTAAGGTCAGGTCTATTGTCTGGCAAGATGTTAATATCATAGTTGTTCGGTAGAGCTCACACACTGTACTATTTATAGCTTATAATATAGCGACCTGAAATTGGTCGGAGCGCGGAGAATGCGCCAAGATATGTGTTGTTTCCGTGTGGTGATCATGTTGTTTTGTTAAGCAGTTGACTTGAGCGGCAAGTTTTAAAATTGTTGACGTGGTTTTAGACTGACCGCCAGTTGCGCAGTTGACTTTGTGTACGTGTCTTTGTTTTTACCGTAGCGGTTATGTGGGACGGTGTTTTCCGTGTGCAACTGTGCTAACGGTTGCTGTTGTGATCATGTTGTTTTGTTAAGCAGTTAACGTTGACTTGAGCGGTACCCGTTTTTCCGTGTTCGCAGCTAAAACCCACGGTCCCCTTTGTTCAATCGGCATGCAATTTTATACGTCGTCTGCAGGCATGCCAGTGCCAATACCACCTCTCAATCTGCAAATTATAAAATTTCACGGAGAATTGTCGCCTATGGCGTCTTGTTTAGAAGATTATAGAAAATTTGTCCATTTGAATCTGAAGGACTCTCAAGTTAGATTGAGTTGCCTTCTACCTGAAACTGATTCAGTCTTGGAGAAAGGTGCGAGACTTCCAAGGAGCTCAGTTCAAACCTTGTTCACACTATAAGAAATGTTTCCTCAAGGTTTAACTGTTAAAGAAGAAGAACTGAAGACATTTCTAGGTTAAGCCATGGTCGTGTTTTTTTTCTTTGTTTCCAGAATCAGAAACAGAGGAGCCTAGTGACGATGATGAGGAGGAAATGGCGGACATCGGGATGGAGTACCTCATCCATGGAGACAAGGAGAACCACCAGCCACAGGAGGGCTCCTCCGTAAGTCCACATCTATTCCCCAAGTTTCCCACAGTCTCAAGCAGAGACGTGTCAGGTTTGCTGGTCACTGGGCAAGTGAAGACTTGATCTCCTCACTCAATATTGTGTTGTGGCCAAGAGGGAAGACATTTTCCAGAAAACTTACTTTTAATAGAGCCCTCTCAAGAGATACTGGTGTAGATATTGAATATCTTAAAGCAGCTATGGCCGACCAACAGAAGTGGAGTTCAGAGGTGCATGGACTTGCCCTGTCCCCCATGGGGGCCAAATGATGATGAAGTCCCCATGTCCACTGGTCATGAACATCATGCAGTAAGAAAGTCATTAAGCAGGAGAGCCACATGTCTGACTAAGGAAATTTTCAAGGAATTTGACATGCTTTTGTTTTGTATTTAGACGCAACAGGAAGGCAAAGGTCCCAGCAAAGAGATCACGGACATTGCAGCTGACGCCGCGGCCTGCCAGCCCACGGGGTACACGCTAAGTACAACACAGGTCAGTGGTACACGCTAAGTACAACACAGGTCAGTGGTACACGCTAAGTACAACACAGGTCAGTGGTACACGCTAAGTACAACACAGGTCAGTGGTACACGCTAAGTACAACACAGGTCAGTGGTACACGCTAAGTACAACACAGGTCAGTGGAGAGTGTAAAACAGTGATCAGTACTTGAAATTCTATCTGCATATGCAAGGTATTCCTGATACATTCCTGCACTTGCTGTAGGAACATCCTTATCTGGGCAGGCATTCAAACAAATGTATTTCAAACTCTGTACCATAACCAGTATATAGTTTGTACCAAAAAGCTTCCGTTGTAGGGAGAAGGTGAAACTAAGTCCATGAAACCCAGCCTAAAACAGGCAGCTAACGTGATGAATCTACTCATACTTTTCTGATCATACATGATCCGACAAGCACTGGGTACTGATTAGCACTTAGTAGATATCACATACATTTTGTATTATTTCTGAAGTACAGTTCAGTTCATCCTCATTTACAAGTACAGTGAGCCTAAGAAAGACTTGACTTTTAATATTGAAGCTGGTCACTGATGTCCTAGTTTACTGAATCTTGTGAAGGAGAAGTATGCAATCTCTGATTTCTTGTTTGTTGTTATGATTAGCCAGTATAGGTGAAGACTGCTGTGCCATTCTTACTGAAATAAAGTGTTTTGTTTACCTAAACAAGCAAAAACTCCTGTGCGTTTCCCTGATGTAAATTGTGTTTTGTTGTTGTTACCAGGTGAAGACTCCTGTGCCGTTCTTACTGAAGCACACCCTGCGTGAGTACCAGCACATCGGCCTGGACTGGCTCGTCACCATGTACGACAAGAAGCTCAACGGCATCCTGGCTGACGAGATGGGCCTGGGGAAAACTATCCAGACCATCGCTCTGTTCGGACACCTCGCCTGTGATAAAGGTTTGGAAGCTGTTTTTACATTTTTTATGTATACCTTTGCAGAAGGAAAACATTGTTTTTACTCAGTTCATTCTTCTTCTCTGAACACATGAGGTCAATGACCTGGACCAGACAGTTGTCACCATGGTAACTAGCGCTGTAGCCTGTGGTGTTGTGTGTATTATGTAGCAAATTGCAGAAGAGAGTCGGTTGCTTTCTAGTTTAGCAACTAATTGATCTGATGAGCCTAAGTAAAGAGCTATTTTGTTACCTAAAGTCAGATTATCATTTTGATGTTTTTCGCAGTCTCTGCTTCTGTGTCTTGGTCCAAAACCTCAACTTCAAACTGTGAAATCGATGGATTTCTTGCCATCTTTTGCTAATATAAAATATGTCTATTTTCTAAAGCAACAAATGTAGTAGGTAGTTAGTAAACTGTCTGAAGGTGTCTTCAGATTATTAAAAAGTGTCTTTCGTTTTTAGAACATACATTAAAGTATGTATTTGATTGTAATTTTTTTGGGTCTTTAACTCACTGTTTGCATTATTTGGTTCCCACAGGTATCTGGGGTCCCCATCTGATCGTGGTTCCCACCAGCGTCATGTTAAACTGGGAGATGGAGTTCAAGAAGTGGTGCCCCGCCTTCAAAATCCTCACCTACTACGGCAACCAGAAGGAGCGCAAGCAGAAGCGGCAGGGCTGGACCAAGCCCAACTCCTTCCATGTCTGCATCACCTCCTACAAACTGGTCATCCAGGACCACCAGTCCTTCAGACGCAAGAAGTGGAAATACCTCGTCTTGGACGAGGCGCAGAACATCAAGAACTTCAAGTCTCAGCGCTGGCAGACGCTGCTGAACTTCCAGAGTCAGCGCCGGCTGCTGTTGACGGGAACGCCGCTCCAGAACAATCTGATGGAGCTGTGGTCGCTCATGCACTTCCTCATGCCCCACGTGTTCCAGTCCCACCGGGAGTTCAGGGAGTGGTTCTCTAACCCCGTCACTGGGATGATTGAGGGGAACACGGAGTACAACGAGGGACTCATACGAAGATTACACAAGGTACAGCAATTTCAAAGGATCTTCACATCTTCCTTGGCTTCCTCATGCAGTTTTTTCTTCATACAAAATCTATGTTTTGAAAGCATTACAGTCATTTATAATATAACAGCTGGGTGCCAGGCACATCTATAAAACAAAATTTTCAGCTCAAGATACATCCAAGCCAAGTCATTTATTTAAATTGCTCGTATGAAGATTTTGCCGACTCCTGCACCCTAGGGCTACACAAGTTGATTTTGCTCCTTTGTATCTGACATATAAGACATTTGTAGCTCTTAGCTTGGAAGGGAGTTAACGGTTTTAGAAACTACTTTGAAATAAACGAGGTTGATAAGACGAGGCATCTGGTCCGGTGATGACTCCGTCGCAAACCCTCGGAGACCGTCATGTGGGCTTGGCAGGCTGTGCTGGTGTGAACCTTCACCTGAACAGCGTATTTGACCACAGACACAATCTACTTTAGATACGTGTTTAAGGTTGCAACAGTTTTTGTTGACAAAACGTTGATCATTAAAAAACTAAAACTAACACCAAAAGTAATAAACTGAGTTCTCTGACATTTTGGTTGTGGATGAGTGTCTGATTGCAGGATTTTCAGAAAGGAATTTGCCAAATATACAATTTCGTTTCACATTTATTCCAATGAAAGTCCAACTGATTTTTTTTCCATATTGCAGAAATTCTTGCAACTAAATCTACTGAATTCATGTTATATGATATCAAGTTCTGGTGCAAACCTGAGATGCCTTCATTCGTTCATTTTTTATTTATTTTACTTATCCACCATCTTACGTTCCTTTCTCCCCAGGTGCTAAGACCGTTCCTTCTAAGAAGACTAAAACAAGATGTGGAAAAGCAGCTCCCCAACAAGTACGAACACGTGGTGACCTGTCGGCTGTCCAAGAGACAAAGGTTCCTCTACGACGACTTCATGTCACAAGCCAAGTAAGATTCTCTTGTCCATCTCCAGTTTGTTGTGTTTTCTATATTATTAACCTTCTCCCTGCCACCTAACCCCACAGCCAGTATGTACTTGGAGCCATAAGGCTGTCTTGGCAGGCAGGGGGTTAACTGTCTCAACCTAAAACATGCAGCTAACGTGATGATCTACTCAAACTTTTCTGATCATACATGATCCGACAAGCACTGGGTACTGATTAGCTCTTCATAGATATGGACCCCCCTTCTATGGAAGAATGGAACGTTCTTCAAGCATTTATATCGGGACAGATATGGTTTTGGCCAAGTATTGTACAACTACAAGGCTACTAAAGGTTGTCTATTACACCAATACACTTCATAACACCAAAACTTTTCTCCGGGCTCCAGGTCAATATTTCTTTATCTTAGAGTCGCTCAAATGCCATCTACAACTGGCAATACGCGGGTAACATTAGTTTAAGGCAAATGTATTATCAGTAGACAAATAAAAAGTTCTATTTCTCTGTCTGTTGCCATGACTTTTTCTTTTTTGTCGGTAGGGAAACATAAAATACCTCGCAGGTTAGTCTGAACATAAGAAAGGTTTAGTGGATTGGTAGTATTTTTTTTTAACCTCGTTTTTCTGTTGGCTTTCAGAACCAGGGAGACCCTTGCCTCTGGGCACTTCATGAGTGTGATCAACATCCTGATGCAGCTGAGGAAGGTGTGCAACCACCCCGACCTGTTCGACCCCCGTCCCATCATCTCTCCCTTCAACACAGAAGGCATCTGTTACTACACAGCCTCTCTGGTCCACAGGGTAATGGAGTATCATCCTTTTGAGGTGAGACTTTTTGTACATCTTAGCTTGAAAGTTCATCTGTGTTGGTAGAAGTCATTTGAAACAAAGTTGATCTGTAGTTTCCAACAAAAAAATTGGACTTACCTAAATTTTCTTACCTAAATGGGCTGCATCTCGCTTGTGTTAGTAGGTATTTTAGTATATCTTTGGCAATGCTCAGATAAGAAACTTTTCCAACTGTTGGAACCAAAATATGAGCAGTTTATGTTCGATAAATATCTGAACAAAAGCCTCAAGCTTTGCTCAATTATGAGTTTTAGCGGTTGGCATTAAAAGCTAAAAAATAAACGAGGTTGATAAGACGAGGCATCTGGTCCGGTGATGACTCCGTCGCAAACCCTCGGAGACCGTCATGTGGACTTGGCAGGCTGTGCTGGTGTTACCTTCACCTGAACAGCGTATTTGACCACAGACACAACCTACTCTTATATCGTTGATATGTTTTTTTTGAAAGCTAACACTAAAAGTCACAAACTGCATACAGAGATGGATTCATTTGTAACGCTGTAAGTTCAGTAAGTGAATTTTTTTATGCAGATGAATACAATATAGAACTATTCTCAGTCAATTAGAACTACATTGTAATTCTCAGGCATTGATTAAAGATAGCAGATGCTATCTGACACATCCAACTCTTCAGAAAATTTATCCAGTTGCTTGATTTGTATTACATAATGTTCTACCTGGATGCTATGTCTTACCTTCATTAACGTCATTAGATAAACTAGTCTAAGTATCATTTTCTGTTCTCTCTCCAGCATGTAAACCTAGGTTACCTGAACCTGTGCCTGGCAGACTTAGAACTGAGTCTCCCTGCCTATGCTGCTCACCGTGTAAACCAGCTACAAGCCTCCAGACAACTCATCGAGGAGATCGACTCCCAGCCCGACCCCCCTCCCCGGCTGCCCCCCATGAAGCTGAGGCCCAGCTTGTTCCAACCCCCCACGCCGAAGGAGAGCGGGAGGGCTTCTCCTATCGCTCCACCGGTGGCGGCGCAGTCCAGTCCGCGAGCGTCTCCCGTGGTGTTTTCTGTCGCAGTCATGCCGCCGAGGGTAAAATCTCCCGCTGTAGCATCGGCGTCACCGGCTAGGGCTTCCCCACCTGTACAAGGTAATGACATCACATTATTCCGACAAACAGACATTCAGGGCTCGAATTACATCTTTCTGCATTCCTGCACTGGTGCAGGCAACATTCAAGATTACCTGCACCAGAAAATTTTACCTCCACTAGTCACAGTTTCTTTGCCTTTCAGTTTAACAAAAAAATTACATGTTTTGGAAAAACAGTGTTCCAGTATTTCGAGCCCTGTATATACATGCACTTTGATGATTTTTTTTTGTCAGTAAGGCATTAGTCAAAAGGAGCCAGCAATTGAACTTAAGTTCTTGATTCTGGACCACTTTGGTTATTTATGAACATTAAGATACAGATTGATTTTCCTTGATTTTCTCTTGAATCTTACTTGTTGTAAGAAAAATGTCATCTGAATCTTTTAAAATATTTGTGACCTCACTTTCATTTCCTTGATTGCTGTTCCACAGTTGTGCAAGCTGCACAGCAGGTCAATGTCAGCACAGCTGTCTCGGCTCTCACCACAGCTGCCCCGGTACAGCCCAAGGTCGCCGCGTCCCTCACGCCTGCGACGGCTGTCACCATCGTGTCACAGATGCAGCAACAACAACAGCAACAACAACAACAACAACAGCAGCAGGTAAAGGTTTGTAACACTGACAGCATTCAAGTTCTTACTGACTGTAATGTAAAGTTTATATCAGATCTTTGAAAATAGCATGTCTTTACGATAATGTTTGTTCACTAGTATAGATATTTAAGAAATGGGATTGACTACCGGATGTTGTCGCTCACCCGACATGCACTCACTAGAAAGGACTCAGTCACAGTCCTAGGACGAGACATTAAGCTGTGGTTCACTGCTCATTGTACTTATTGAAAAGAGCTAGGGGAATTTCCACGGTACAATGAACCTGTAAGTACTGTACATAGCGCCTGTCTTCTCTGTCACGACCAGTGGAAGAGTAGCTCTTCAGTGAGCCAAACTGGACTGAGATCACTTTCCATTCCTTCACTTTGTTATGTGGTTTGTACAGCAGGGCGTGGCCCAGATGGTAACCTCGACGACGCCGGCAGCTGTGATCACCACGCAGCCCCAACAGCTGCCAGGTTTCACCATCCCGACCTCACTACTACAGCAGAGACTCATCCTACAGGGAACCCAGAGACTTCCTACTGGTAAAGACTTATTGGTTGCAAAGAGAAACTAAAAACAAACTGAAGATCTCACACCTCTGTGAAGTAGTTAGATTTGTTAGGGATATCTTGTTTCATTCATTGTCACTTCCTCTTCCCAGCCTGCGAGGAGACCATTTTGACCTTCCTGTCAGTCTGCAGTTACAGTTTTACGCCATTTTCCCCCTCACTTCCTGTGACAATACTGTAGTCACATAACAGACACACAAGCAAACAAACAGACACACCAAAAACAAAACCTCTGTACTTTTGGCAAG
This sequence comes from Branchiostoma floridae x Branchiostoma japonicum, assembly GCA_013266295.2. Lineage (NCBI taxonomy): Eukaryota > Metazoa > Chordata > Leptocardii > Amphioxiformes > Branchiostomatidae > Branchiostoma > Branchiostoma floridae x Branchiostoma japonicum. Next base: position 2,128,984 of record CM023826.1, on the reverse strand, counting down.
CAGCGTAAAATAGAACATGAGCCATACCGTGTATCTACAACCGCCATGCATCAGCTCCAGATGCCCACAGACGATTGATTGATTGAGTATTGCTTGTTACTAACCCTGCATTCCCCTGCAGGTGAGGTTGTGTCAATCGCCCAGCTGACGCCAGCCACTACCACGGTGGGCGGGGTGAGACAACCCCTGGTGTCATCTCAGCCAATCACGGTGCAGATCCACCAGACACAGCAGGGCGCGCGACTCACCGTCCCCACCGGCCAGATCAGACAGTTGCCAGGTAACCGTTTGTTTGTTTGTTTATATTTATGACATAACCCTCGTGTGGGGTAATCGTTACAATACAGCAATCAAGGTTTGACATCCAGTTAATCAGATATTGAGATAATAGTTAACTCAAGCGTAAGGACAGATTTTGAAAACGGTCAGACATTTCTGGTAGCATCCACTGCCTTTGTGAGTGACGAATGTTTGTTAGAATGTTCGTCAAGGAACCAAGAGGTTCTTGGTCCAAACCCCAACATGCCCTAATGTTTTGCCGTTGGGAAAGGGAAAGGCACTTTATATGAATTTGACTGGTGTAAGTGAATCAAAACCATTCCGGTCTCAATTCTATAATTTCAGGCTTGCTTGCTCAAACATATCTGCAGTTTTCCCTTGATAAGTGCAAGTTGAGGAATGATGACAAAAAAGGCCGAATTACAGTAACCCTCTCCTTCTGGGAACAGGGTTACGCTGACAAAAACTCCTGGAAGCGATTATATCCATCCTGACCTCACTGCACAAAATAAATATCAGCATCTCACATGTATTCTGTGATGAAGTTGCCCAAGCAAGCACGCAGTCATTATTTTGATGTAAAATCAATAAATTCTAACTGTGTTTATTGTATGTTGACAGGAGGGTTTGTACAGATAATCCAGACGACAACAGGACATCAGATCCTGAGGACAGCGAGTCCCAACATCGTGACGGCCGTCCCCCAGTCTCAGGCACAGCTGCTATCCAGAACATCCTCACCTGGTCAGTTCATTTTTTAAAAATACATTGAAGTCAGTGTTCTAGCTAGCGTAGTTTGAGTATAGGGCACCCTATGCTGTGATTTGTACCCCCTGTGCTGTGATTTGGACCCCCTATGCTGTGATTTGGACCCCCTATGCTGTAATTTTGGCTGTCTTTCAACCAGTTTAGGTGTGTTTCTTTCAGGGGAGAACCCTGTGCCCTTTATAATTGATAAAAATCTTCGAAGAAGTAATAACATGCTTTATAATATGGCTGTAACTTCAGGAAATTTGTCCTTCTTCGAATGCAGGAAGTAGTGTCTCGAATCTTTAAAATTCTGGTGACAACCCTGTACATTATTTTGTCCACCGGCAATAAGATGAGTTTTAGCTACAGGTCAGACAGGATTGTAATGTAATGATGTGTGTACGTTGGCTTGAAGTGATGATTTTTACGCGTTAGACTTCTGACTTATCATGAACGACAAGCACTGGGTACTGATCAAGCCTCTGTACAACCTCAACCACACTTTGTCTTCATAAAATCTAGCATTAAAGACATTTAGGATGTGTTTAAGAATGTGTTGTTCGCTCTGTGTTTTAGCTACCCAAGGCGCAGGTGTTGTTACCCAGACTGTAACGGTACAGAGAGTTCCGACTCCCCACACACAGATGGCACAGCAGCCACAAGCCCTCATAGTACAGCAGGCCCAGCAACAACAGCCACAGGTAGGGTGCAGCATTGGTACTACAGCTTCCTAATGCTCCTTAATTTTCAGATGGATGCTTGCTATACTAATCACAGCTTTGAAATACAGTCAAACCTGTACAAGTGACCACCTCTGCATAAGGACCACCTGGCCATTGATATACAGTTAAACCTGTACTAGTGACCACCTCTACAGAATGACCACCTGGCCATTGATATACAGTCAAACCTGTACAAGTGACCACCTCTACATGTAAGGACCACCTGGCCAATATGACCACTTTTTGGTGGTCCCTTAGATGTTTTTCCCATTGACAGAACCATTAAGAATTGTCTATAGTGACCACCTGTCCACATAGACCAGATTTTGTTGATCCCCTGAGTGGTCTTCAAATGCAGGTTTGACTGTACTTCTATGAATGCTTGCTGTACCAACTGAAATGCCTACAAAAGTGCTGTGTGTGTTTTACACATGTTGTAATAGAAATCTCTTTATATGCTTTCCTGAAGGGTGGTGGACCTGGTACAATTATGTCAGCATGGCTCGAAATACTTCTTGCTGCATACCTGTACTGGTGCAGGTAGACATCAGAAATACCTGCACAGCCGCCATTTACCTGCACTAACCTGCATATGCACCCAGTATTTCGAGCCCTGTGTCCGTAAACGTTACATGTACATGCTGTGCAGTGTCGTGCTATAGACTAGCCTGGCGTGGTTTGCAGTGACGTCTAACGCTTCCTTCCCTTCTCTTAATACTCTCTGAAGAAGAGTATATCTCACTCCCCCGTCCAGGTCATCACGTTAACAACAGCACACCCCCGCCAAGCGCAGACTCCGCCACAACAGGCCGCCAAACCCGCCGTCACCGTTCAACTGCCCAAGACTGTCACCGTTACCAGTACGGCAAAACCGATCGTGAAGATGGCGCCGCTTACCTCCACGGGAAACATTGTGTTAGTCAGCGGGGCGAGTGTTAGCGGGACAGCTGGTGTGTCGACGGCTGGGTTAACGACCACGCCTAAAGGTTAGGAACTGCAGCTGGTGGATGTTAGTGCATGCATGATTTAATTGTGCATGGGGTGGTCGGTAAAACCAGCGTGGTAACTTAAAAGCAGGTTTTTTTTTTAACTTCTACCTGCTGCCTAACCCCGTAACCAAGACAAATTTGCTGCCAAGGGGCCAATTCAGCAGTGAGAAGGTTACTAAAAACAGGCAAGATGCTTTTTTTGCATGCAAAGGTGAGGAGTTTTTTCACCATAAGCATTCTAAAAAGCTGGTGTATTCTGGGCAATGCAGATTGGATCAGTTGTGAGAAGCGAAAACAATTTTTTTCTCGAAAATTGGTAGTCATTAAGGTCAGAAAATTTGATCCAATCTGCAACCCATCAAAACTTTTTCTATGAAATATTTTGAAAGTTGAGTTGGAAAGAAAAGCACAATCCGTAAATAATTTTTTTTTTTCAGTTACCTTCACTTCTTTTACACAGCAAGTAATTGTCAATGTCTACCTTTTTGACATTTTTCTACAGATTTTTCTCTTTATTAATTAATACCTTCTGACTAATAATCTCTTTTATCTAATCACCATGATTGCAACCTTCCTCTGAAGTTAATTTTTCTCTTCTTCGAATTCTTGCTGGAATGTCCAGTGATCCGTTATCTTACAGTGTCCGGCGCCCAGGCGGGAGCCGTATCTGCGCCCGTTGCCACGCCGACGACCGCAAACGCCAGGACGGCGGTTACCACGGTTGCTGCTACCACGGCAACAGTCACGACCACAGTCAGTACAGCGCCAACAGTGTCCACGTCTGTAGTGAAAACCACGGCTACGTCTTCGGTACAGAAAAAGCCTGCCGAGAAGTCACCATTCCATCTGGTGGGTACAGTGTTATTATATTTCACTCCATACCACAGCTAAGGGGAGGGAAATATATTGTTTTTCTAGGCATTTCTTCTCCTGACATTTGGTCAAATGGATTACACTTTTTCATTTTTGGACCAAAAGATCTCAAATTTATGGTAGCAAAAGCTCTGAGAGGCAGTAAGGTTTGTAATTAGGTCTATCTGACCTTTTTTTTTATTTTTCATACTCAAGTTTTTCTTTGAACCTGAATGTTAAGGTTAGGTGCACCAGTGCACCCGTTCCCAAAAACGAATTTCGAGCCCTGCAACATGAGCAATCAACATGATGTCATGACCAGTGAGTGGTAGGCAAAAATCGGGTGACAGTTTGGTGATTTGCCTACCAATAATATGCATATGCCTTCAAATAATTTACATATTCATGATGTAAATAAAAACAGCAATCGCTCCCATAGGCCATAGAGGCTTCCTGCTCCATTGCCCTTTGGTGCAGGAAGTTGTAACATGGCCGATAACAGACTCCCCAGGTACGAGCCGTGGGGACTCACCATGTCTCCATGGTCCCAAGGAGGGAAACAAGCTTAAGACTACAGTCAAACCTGCCCAAGCAGCAACCTCTTTAAGCCAACCACCTGGCCAAAACAACAATATTTTTCTCATAGGTGCCAGCATTAAGTGACCTGCCCAAGAAGGCCACCTGTCCAAGAGGACCACTTTTTCTTGCTTCCCTGGGTGGTCTTGTTGGGCAGGTTTGACTGTACTACAAACTTGCGACCTTGGCTTCAAACAGATTGGTTTTTCAGTGAAAGGTACAGCAAAGGTTGTGATGGTCTCCTTTACATGAACAAGCCAGTTCAGCCCTTGAAAGTGGATTGTATGCGTTCTTGAAGCATGTGCAGAGACTTGCCCTTACTGGTCTCAATTCAAAAGATTTAGATATATGACGCAGCTGAAAATGTCTTTTTGTTTCTCTTTTGACTGAAAGAAAATCCTCTTTCCTTCTGCAGGAGTACCTTGAGAAACAGGATGAGAAGGAACACAAAGAAACCCTGTTGAGAATAGCAGAAGCCAACAGATTCCGCTGCTCTGCAAAACCTGTATACGGCGCTGACCTGGTCAGCAAAGTCTTGGACATTTTCGACCTGCGGTCCTCCAAGTACTCCGCCAACTCCTGGAGGAGTGTGGGGTTGGTGAACTGTCACAACATGCACAGTACTCGGAACTATAACCACCCCGCGGTGTACTGGAGCGCCACGGATGTGCTACGGACACTTCTCCCCACTCCCGAACAAAGACTAGAGGAACTCGGGGAACTCATCGATAGGTAGGTTTATGTTTACAGACTTTCTTTGCATAAAGTAAGTACACGATTGTACTCTATTTGAGAAGTATGACTGCATACTTACACAGACTATCTTTGTTACCACTGTTTATGAAAACTTGAAGTATGTGCATATTTCAGTAAAAGAAATTGTTGATGATTTTACATGTTTTCTTTAGACTGGGTCCCCTTGAAAAGCAACTCGACAGTTATGGGGCTACCCAGCTGTTTGAAAGTTTAATGAATCGATAAACAAGACTACAAGAAAAAACACTGCTTGACGTCCCTCCCTTAGGATTGCTACCATTCCCAGTAACGTTATATGAGGTTAACAACAACGGCCGGGATTCAAACCCTGAACCTCCAGGTCCTGATGCAGGGTCACGAACCATGCATGCTACTGTGACCAGTCCCCAGCCCTATACCCCCACAGTTGAAGATCCCATTTCTCTGTGGGATTTTGATGGGGACAGATAGAGATGTCCTCTTTCCCACTAGATCAAGGGGTGACTTCTGTGTACCCCCTGTATGTGGGGGGAGGACACAGATATCTTGCTTGTGGCACTGTGTAGCCTGATGGTTGGGGTGGTTGACTCAGGATTTGGAGGTTCTAATAGGTTCAATGTCCTAGCAGGTCAATCTGAATGTTTTCACCTTTGGCAAAATATACTCCCTTTGCTCAGCAAGCAAGCATGAGGACCTTGGGTACCCTTTTCCCTGTTTAGGAAAATCCCTGCATAGTGACTGCATGTCTTCAATTACAAGTGTCAAGGCCCCTTTTCGGCAGAACTTACACCAGAGGTCATTGGTCATCATTGAGAGATCACTGAAAGGCCTTGGAGAACATTGAGCACTCACTGAAAGATGTTTACTGTATTGGATTAAAGAATTGAGATCCTAAATCGGTGCTGTTTCCTCCTCAGGTATGTGTTTGAGGTCCCGCGGGTGTCAGCCCCTCCCATCACTATGCACACGTCCCACCCCCCTCCCTCCCTGGTGCAGAGACGGCAGGTCCTGGACATGGCCCTGCGCCGAGAGGTGGTGCCCCGCCTGCGCTGCTACCACAGGGTGGAGAGGGGCATGCTCACACAGTTCCCCGACCCTCGACTGGTGCAGTACGATTGTGGTAAGTTGGAGTAGGGAATCAGGTAGTACAGGCTCGAAATTCTAGAAGAAAAAATTTTGGGTGCACAACATGAAATAGTGTCAAGCTGATTTCTTTAGAATGATTTCTACCAGCACAACTTTCAAGCTGACCGAGAAATAAGGCCTCTTTGAGGGTCTTCAACAATGTAAGACACAAACCCCAAACCTTTTCTTTGCCACATCTCCTTGTAGACAGGAAAACATTAGAGACTTCACAAGTTGCTGTACTGATTGCAGTTTTGTCAATCCAGAAATGAGGTCGTTGCAACTCCAGAATGTGCATAGGTTTTTGACATGTCCTTTTCTATTCCTTGCGCACAGGAAAACTGCAGAGACTAGAAAGTTGCTATGCTGTTTACAGTTTTGTCAATCCAGAAATCAGATTTTTGTAATACACAAACTCCAAAATGTGCAAAGGTTTTTGATGAATCCTTTTCTGTTTCTTGCGCACAGGAAAACTGCAGAGACTAGACAAGCTGCTGTACTGTTTGCCAGAAATGAAGTCTTTGTAACACACAAACTCCACAATATGCATTTGATGTATCCTTTTTTCTTTCTTCCATGAAGGAAAACTACAGAGACTAGACAAGCTGCTGCGCCAGTTGAAGCAGGGCCAGCATCGGGTCCTGATCTTCACCCAGATGACCCGCATGCTGGACGTGTTGGAGCGCTTCCTCAACTACCACGGCCACATCTACCTCAGGCTGGACGGAACCACCAGGATAGAGCAGAGACAGGTCAGGCTTCGGGAGATGGCGTCTCTTGTGTGTCTGTCTGCCTGCGTATCTGTTATTCCCAATACATACATGTACTCGTACACAGTAAAGCATTGCCATGCATCCCCAATACAAATTGTTCAACCTTCTGGTAGACTAAACGTCTTTAGCAGAGACAGGTCAAATGTTTCAGGACAGATTTGTTTGGTTAATGTGATGGTGTGTGGTCAACATTGTGGGAGAGAAGAAGTCAGGAACATTATCAGTAGAGAACTATGGAATCAGAAAGAAGGTATCAATGAATATGTTTGTAGTGGCATGGTTTGTTGTAATGGAAAAATTTTAGGGTATTTTACTAGCTATATGACATTAAACCTAGATACTAGAAGTTTGAAATCTATGATTTCTTGAGGTAGCCAGCAGAATCACAAATAATGAGAGTTGTTTTCTAGGAAGGGTCTAGGGACAAGAGCAACTGCATGAAGTTTGATGCTGATTTTTCTCCTCGTTGTTTCACCAGGCTCTGATGGAGAGGTTCAACGCAGACTATCGCATCTTCGTCTTCATCCTGTCCACTCGGAGCGGCGGGATAGGAGTCAACCTGACCGGCGCCGACACCGTCATCTTCTACGACAGCGACTGGAACCCGACGATGGACGCGCAGGCGCAGGACCGCTGCCACAGGATCGGCCAGACCAGGGACGTCAACATCTACAGGTAGGTCGCAGCTTAGAAAACTTCATTTATGTCTGTGAAACCTAGGAAGTAAGTCAGTGTGGTGAAAGCTGCCAGGTTACCAGTGGGCTAGCTCCCTGCGGTGGTCCTTGCACAACTGTGCAGCCCAAGGTCTAAGAAAAGGAATGGTAAAGGCTTTAACTTTTGTTTGTAAAGCTTTGCTTTGTTCATCTGTGTTGGCAGAAACCATTTTGAAGCAAAAGTTCTGTGATAGAAATGTGATATTCAACACAAGATTTGATTGTGATTGTCAAGGACTACTGGAGTTACAGACAGTCAAAAAGTGGGGAAGTTCAATGTTGTGTTGGCAATCATAAGTTAAACTTTGCTTCAGATTGATTTCTGCCAACACAGATGAACTTTCAAGATAAGCTTTAAGTTTTTACCACATTTCCATAGCCCTTGGCCCACACAGATGTGCACGCACTACTGCACAGGGCTAGTCCACTGGTAATGCTGCAGTTTTTGCCACACCAATTTATTTCCTTAATTCTCAGACATAAGTGAAGTGTGGCTCCCCTGAATAAGTGCCAGTGGAGGAATGATGACAAAAAAGGCCGAATTACAGTAACCCTCTCCTTCTGGGAACTGGGTTACGCTGACAAAAACTCCTGGAAGCGATTTTATCCATCCTGACCTCACTGCACACATCTATTTTCGAGCCTCACCAATTTGCAAGAGAACAAGATGAAAATGGGGATCGGAGAAAAACTTGCGTCTCTCTTTATTCAGTGCTTGAAATTGTGTCTACCAATGTACAGACTTTCCCCTCATTTTCATTTTATTTCTCATATATATCAAAATTGTAGAATTTAACATCATGTAGTATTGAATAAAGTTAGAGACTCTTTAACAACCCAAGTGTTTTATTCAGCCGATATTTCTGTGTACGTGTAGATATGTAAATACATTTGGGAGCGCATCTATAGCAGCGACACCTATACTGCAGTGCAATTTTGTGAACCAGTCAGAATTGCCCTGAGGAAGGTGACAGTCAGTCAGCGAAATGTCGGCTGAATAAAACACTTGGTTTTGTCGAAAGAGTCTCTTTATTCAGTGACTTACCAACCTGATGAAACTATTCACGGAGCATGTAGTATTATTAATATCGATATTAAGATGTTTGTATGTTGTGTTTGTAGACTGGTGAGTGAGAGAACGGTGGAAGAAAACATCCTGAAGAAGGCCAACCAGAAAAGACTTCTTGTAGACGTCTCCATCGAAGGAGGCAACTTCACCACCGCTTTCTTCAAGGAGGTCAGTACAAGTTCTTATAAGAGTAAGGTTTCCTTAGAGGAGAAAGAAGGGATGTAACCATGTTCTTCTGAGCTGTTCTATTTCTGTGCGCATAGTCCAGTGTTTAGCAAGCCTGCCTCTGGACCAAGATGTTGGGAGTTCAAATCCGGGCTGTTGTGGTTCACCCAGTATGCGCGCTACTAGAAAGGGTCGCAGTCCTGAGGACAGGACGCTAAGCCGTGGTCCACTGTACTTGTCAAAAAAGAGCTAGGGGAATTTCCCCGGTACAATGAACCTGTAAATACCGTACATAGCGTCTGCCTTCTCTGTCACAACCAGTGTAAGAATTATAGCCCTTCAGTAAGCTAAAACTGGATGGAGATCACTTTTTAGTCTATGTGTAAAGAATTGGTCATATACCAAGACCAGCTGGGGAATCAATGCTGGCTGAGTTGTGGACTTGACCATATATTAACTCCATCTTGGGGATGCCACAGGGCGTGTTACTGTCGTTTGTGTGGCCTTTCTTGAGGGAAACACTAAAAACTTTGTGTCATTTGCCTGTGTACCTTAACCTTTAGCCTGGCGAGGTAGCCATTTGGCTCCAAATTTGTATTGCTTACCAGGTGAAGAAGCAGAGAAAAGGTTAAAATCAAACCTTTTAGCATTTTGAGTATTCCCTAGGTGGCACTTGGGAACATCAAACACATAGAGCATAATAGTACCTTTTAGACATGCCATTTTCCTTTGTTAAGTCTTTGTTATATTTTCACCTCTGGAGAAGGGTAGTGTTTTTGGTCATTTGGTCGTTTGTGTGTTTGCAGCTATAGCTCACGATGGGTTTCACGGAGTTCTTTGATTTTCGGTATATCATAAGTTATTGCCAATATTGGGGTCCAGACGATCTTGGAAACTGGACTTGAGGTAGAGTTCAGGACATTTCACTAATTGTTGTTGTCAACCATCTCCCTGCTGACTAACCTCATTACCAATACAAACTAGGTGCCAAATGGCTACCTTAGCATGTAACTTGTAAATACAGTTCCCTGTAACAGTGCAGGGGTACTTGTAGATATGTAAATACGTTTGGGAACGCATCTATAGCAGCGACACCTATGCTGCAGTGCAATGTAAACCAGTCAGAATTGCCCTGAGGAAGGTGACAGACGGTCACCGAAACGTCGGCTGAATAAAACACTTGGTTGTGTAGAAAGAGTCTCTATCAATGATTCAGCTACCTTAGCAGGCTGAAGGTTAAAATACTTGTGTCTATATTTCTCTAGACCAGCCTGACATGACTACAGATAAGAGTTCAGGACATCTCACTACTTAACCTTCTCCCTGCTGCCTAACCCCATAACGAATACAATCTAGGTGCCAAACGGCTACCTTAGCAGGCTGAAGGTTAACTAGCTTCAGGATTGTGTATAACCTTCTCCCTGCTGCCTAACCCCATAAACAATACAAAGGTGGTGCCAAACAGCTACCTTAGCAGGCTGAAGGTTAACTAGCTTCAGGATTGTGTTTAACCTTCTCCCTGCTGCCTAACCCCATAAACAATACAAAGGTGGTGCCAAACAGCTACCTTAGCAGGCTGAAGGTTAACTAGCTTCAGGATTGTGTTTAACCTTCTCCCTGCTGCCTAACCCCATAACCAATACAAGCTAGGTGCCAAACGGCTACCTTAGCAGGCTGAAGGTTAAAATACTTGTGTCTGTATGTCTCCAGACAAGTCTGAAGGAGCTGTTTGACCTGAGTCCTGAGGAAGAAAGGGCACAGCTCCAAGCCAGACGACTCCAGGAGGCCTCCCCGAGTCCGGTCCCTCCCAAGGACCCCAAGATGTCGCAGGCCATGCTGGAACAGGCGCTGGCAAAAGCCGAGGACGACACGGACGTCCAGGCGGCCAAGCTGGCGAGCGCGGAGGCCGCGGCGGAGCTGGCGGAGTTCAACGAGACGATCCCGTTGGACGAAGACGGGGAGAACAGCCGGCCGTCGCAGCAGGAAGAGGTGTCGAAGGTGGAGGAGGAACTGGCACAGTTGGACGATCAGGTAAGTCAGCTCTACGTACTTTTGATTGTGCTTCTTTCCTGTAGATGATGCGGGCTGCCACTGCTTTCCATGTATCGGGCAATTCAGTACACACACTCACTCACTCACTATCCAGTTCACTGCAACTATGTACAATTTGAAAGAGGAATAAACCAGTACTACTACTACTACTCGACTACACTTAACTTCCGACAGTCAGGACTACAAGCACTAGAGGTGCCAACCCAGGAAGGAAGTAAAAGAAAGATATATAGAGAGAGAGACTCCAGTTTCAAGTCTGTTTGCCAAATGTGGGTCTAATCCTGACATTAAGGTACTCAGTAAGAATGAAATATGTGTTATCATGTTTTCTACCCAGTTGTCTCCAATTGAGAAGTATGCTGTGATGTTCTTGGAAAGATCCCTGGCTCCGTTCTCCACAGAACAGCTCAAGGTGGCTGCAGTAAGTCAATCTCCTTTGACTCATCAATGTAGCAAACCTAATCACGATGTTAAGTAAAGAAAGCATATAGAATTGCGTGCTTTCTCTATAGATGTAACTTTCTGTTCAACCTATAGAGTCAGCATTTGGCTTTAAGGATGTCTACTTTTGTGATGTTGCTTCTGAACTGACCAGTCTGCAATGAGGAAACAATATTGTTCAAGTAGAGACAATCAGTATGCAGATATTACAGTAGATATTTCATCTCGGAAATTTGTAGGAAAATCCTAAGTTTCAAATGTCTGTTCACTCCTAGTATGTACTAAAGAAACTTATGTTGTGAAGGTTTTTAACACTATCTATTAGCAGGTGTACGTAGAAAAAAAGTTGAGATTTAGGATAAGAGTTTTGTTTGCTTTTGCGCAGGAACAAGTGGAGGCTGCCAAAAAGGACTGGGAGCTCGGGCGCCTTCAGGCCTTGAAGGAGGAAGAAGAGCGGCGCGCTGAGATGGAAGACGACGAAGTCCTCTTCACCTACTCTCAAGACGACGCCAAGAACCAGGTGCATAAGTCTAGCAAGAAACGCAAACTCGCTAGCTCAAGGGACTCCCCTGACAGTAGGGGCAGCGGTAGCAGCCTTAAGAAAAAGCTTCGCCCAAACGCGGGCGGCAAGTTGGTTAAAAACAACACCATCCACAAAAGTAGGGACCGTTTAAAAAACGCTGCAGCGAAAACGACAACACCCAACCAAGAGAAACCAAAATTGCCTCCGCTAGCCATTGACGGTGTTAGGAACAAGAAGACGTCACCGACTGCTAAAGTACGGACGTCTCCACGAGCAGACGTAGCGATAGTCACCAGGTCACGAGCTAGTTCACGAAGCGGGTCGAGAAGTAGCTCTCGGAGTACTTCCCCCGTGAAATCTCCCACAAGAAGGAGCTCTAGGTTGTCAGGATCGTTCAGCTCAAGTTCCCTACAACTTGAGCTCCACGGAAACAGTTAAGCCATTCTGTCCTATTGTACGAACCTGCAGTTAACGAAAATTAGATAGGAACGAACAAATTTTCTATATCTAAAGTGCTAAATGACACAGGTATATTTCTGAGCGATGTACAAAGTTCCAGAGAGAGAGAGAGAGAGAGACTAGCCCCATGATGGTCGGCACTAAATTAAATGCTGCTGCTTTTTTGAACTTCGTCAATGTCCAGAGAAGATAATGGTGGAAAAAATGTAAATTGACTTTTGTGTTGGTCCCACTGTAAAGTACACCATGTCTAGGCTAATGTTTACATGCGATATTCGGTTTACCTCCTCTGTTCTCGATATGATCATGTGATGATGTGCAAAACAGATGTGCACAGCTCTAATATTAATATTAATAAAGAAAGGAATGAAAGAAGAGAACACTACTACACTTTGAACCATGTGGTCTGACGTTCCATCCTTGTGTGGTGCTTATTTTGTCTTGGTATGCAGTTGAGTGGATGGCAGGGTGGTAGCAACAACACTATAGCCACAGCTTTCTCTAGGGAGTTTCTGTGGCCGCCTTTTTATACAGATCCGATCCCGAACACCGGACGGCCCTACAACACAGGCTGTCTTTAACCAAGCCAAATTGAGTAGTTTGGAATGGCAAAGGCCAGCGTGTCAGCTGCAAACAGGCAAAAATTTTGTTTTTCGCCCAACACCCCATTTCACACGAGAGAAGGCGCTTTGCTTCTGCCCTTTGTTTTGCAAAGCTGTGTCAGAAAATTTTGTGATATTTGGAGATGATTGAATTTCCGAACCTAAATTGCTCCCTATGTTTGCAAGTTGACTTTAAGATTCGAGCAATTCGTTCACAGGTAACCAAGACGTATCAGGCCAAAGATCCAAAACTGTAACGTCAAGAAGGCTTTCAAAATTCTTACTTCAATATTGAGTTGAAGAACAAATCGGGCTTGTTCCCCCTTTTTTTGCTGACTGCAATCTTGACTACGATACGTTAGCAAATTTCTTAATTTTTTTTTTCTGCGTCGTCTTCTGAAATCTTGAGTCACGCTGCCTCTGCCATCCCAGGCTACCAAGGGGAAATAAGGCTGCCGGGGTGTGAATGCTGAGATGCTGGTTTGAATGTGTTAGTGGAATTCCACTGTGAGCTCGAAATCCCACCATCCTGCTTATGCAGGTTAGTGCAGGTAAAATTGGAGCTGTGCAGGTATACCTGCACTGTGAAGAAATAATGGCAGTGGTTTCTGAACAGTTTTCAGGATAATCCATACTTGCTAAATTCTGAGTGGTGCAGGTAAAATTTGTCTGGTGCAGGTAATTTTCAATGTTATCTGCACCAGTGCAGGATTTCGAGCCCTGTCATAGAAAAATGGATTATAGAACTTTATATGCAAACCCATGCCCGAAAGTTAGTTGCAAAGGAACACACAGAAGACATCCAAAATTACAGAAGAAGACCACTCAAGGGACCAATGAAGTCTGGTCTATGTGGACAGGTGGTCACTACGGCCCAGTGTCGGGCATCAAACCTCTACACGTAAAGGAACCCAACACACTTACCAAGAAGAGAGGGGGTGACCCAAAGTGCTTTTTTTTTTACTTGTTCGTCACCACGTAGCAATACCCAGAAGGCCACTCCAAGGTTACAGGTTACATGAATCAGACTGTAACAGCACGAACAAGCATCACTTGCTAAGGGGATACTTGGGCCCCCTTTTCACTACATGCCGACCACACTGAGCGACTGTAAAGCAACCAAATTGGGGTATGTGTGACCCTTGATTTCATAATTGGAGTACGATGTAAAACACAAAGTAAAATTTTCAAAAATTGGTACTTTATGTATTAAAATTTTTAATTCATTTCAAGCAACCTTTAAAAGCTTTGGTCACTCAGTAGTCAGTCGCAACATCTATTGGAAAGGGGGTGTACACACCAACTGAAGACAAAGGGAAACCAACAAGTCCATGAGGGCATGAGCCCTGGTCTGGATGGAAAAGAAGTGGGCAGCAACTGACTATTGCCAGGACTGGAGCTGAACAGCAAAGAACTGTACACATGTACCCAACTTAACAAGTTTTGGGTGTTTCCTATTATCAACCTGAGAAATGTTGAGACAATTAGGGCAGCAACACAACACAAATTTGTATCCACCATTGACACATGTAGGGAAGGATGGTTGCTTTTTTTCTGGCTTCTCTGACTATTGAGTAGCTATCGGAAGCCCAGCAGTCAGAATACACACTACACAAGAAAACAGTTACTGAAGCAACTGGATAGATTTTTAAAATCTTTCCAGTTGCTGGAGTAACAGTTTTCTCGTGTATCTCATTACCTGGATGTCTAACCTTCATTAACAGAATACATACTGACAATCTTCCACTGCCTACCGCATTCACTGTAAATGGTGTGATACTAAAACTACACAGAAAACCCTGTCTACATTAATTGAAAGCAGCCATGAACAGAATGTTCTAATCTTGTCGAAAGCTGACGCCTTTTGCTCCCCTTGATTCGCAGGTTTACCTCTGTGACATCACCAAAGAGAAGATGCCGGTAAGTGAAGGAGACCGTCTTCATTTGTCAATCTAAAGCTGTGTGGAAGGGATGGAGGAGGGAGATGGAAAAGAAAGGAAAATTCCATGCTTAATCATTAAGCATGTAATTTTCCTTTCTTTAATGAAAAGTGGATTTAGCATGAAAGTTCATCTGTGGGTAAAGTACAATATTGGGAAACTTTAAACTGTTCTCCAATTCAAAAAAGTCAAAAGAATTACTGAAATATTCGACCAAATTACTTGGTTTTCCTCAGCTTTCTGACCCAATGGTGGCATCACCGATGGGTCAAAGATTGTCGGAATTCGTTGGAGGGGGCCAACATTTTTGACACAGAACAAGATTACTTTGTGAGATGAGTAAAGGAGGTCACTTACATCAGTACATACCAACCGTGATGTGGGGCAATTTTCATTTCCAACCAACTTTTACCCATTGCTAACATCAGTCCTCTAGAGAAGTGTAGCAAACAAAGCTTTACAGAACTGTCGGTGTCTTTCATTGCTGAGAGAAGTTCATGTCCTTCTAAATTAGTAGGTGTATAAGGTAGGAATCCGAGAGGAACAAAGGCTCTGTATGTTTTGCAGTTGTGGTCGCCCCTCACCCTAGCAAAAAAACTAGCACGACAATTAGCGATATGTTCTGAACTCATCTTAAGCCCAGTTTAATAGGAAAAAAATCTAACGAGTCGACTGATGACTTGAACAAAGGAAAATGGCACGTCTAAAACAGTTATGCTTCATGTGTATGTCGTGCAGCTGTGGTCGCCGCCCACCCCGCCCCAGGATGAGAACGACGTGTACATGGACCCAGCGCACAACTTCCTGTACCACCCCAGCACCATCTCCGAGTCCCAGCTGCCCCCCATCTACGTCAAGAAGGACCACAAGAGGGTCAGACTCGACCCACATGCAGGTAACAACACAGAAATACAAGGTACAAAGTATGGCATTTAGTTGGGGAATAATCACTAGAATTAGCTTTAAACGACTACTGCAGTTAGATGTGCAAAGATTGGGTGCAACAGGTCGTTTGGTGTGATATAGCTAGTTGCCACTGCGCCACATGCCTGCAGTTGCGAAGCTGGTGTGTTAAGCCGAAGGGTGATTATAGATACAGATCTACATTGTATTGCTAATAGTATATAATAACAGACATACATGTACTACGAAACTAATCTACCTTACAAAAGTCTATATAGTATGGGATGAGAAGTTGCTTTTACAGTCAATGGTGGAATTTCTAGCATTTAGGCATTTTTTTTTAGATATTGTCCTACATGTATATATACTATTCATTTTATATTACGTCTGTACTTTTTGTGGGTCAGCTGATACCAGCTGAGTCTGCCTGTGCTGACCTAGTAGACTGGTTTATTATTAAAATCAAAGACAAGTCCAATGGCAGCCAACAGGCTGAATTGACAGACTCGTGTACAAATTGGTAGGCTATATTGATTCCCTTATAAGTAAATATCTAAAATCATTAAAATCGCAATACAGATAAAAACAATATTCGTATCAAGAAAATTACTGGGTATCTCCCCCAGAGGCAACATACTACGAAAAGTAATTCCGCATGTGCAGTTTACTTTATATGATACAGTAAACTCTGACATAGACATATATGTGATAAAAAATGCAGTAACAGGGTCCTTTTGACAAGTAAGGTCGTTTGCGGTACAATCACAACATTCCATTATTCAACATGTGGTCAGCGGGGCTCTGATTAAGAACATTAAGACATTGAATTATTTATTAACCTTGTCATGACATGTGTCATAAATGCCAATAAATACAAATACAAATGTATATGTACAAGAATTCAATGATAAAAATGTCTAATACTTAAAACACTTTCTCCATCCCATAACAGCTCGAAAGCACAAGGTGCGCCGCGGCGAACACCAGCCGCCGCCCCGCTCCCTGTTCGACCGTCCGACGGCGGCGCTGCTGAAGATGCGGCGCGAAGCCAAGCAGCAGAAGCTGAAGGGTCTGATCAGGCCCATGAAACCTGTCCCCGTGGTGAACCGACCCATGATCGACACCAACCAGGACCATCCGGAGTGGCTCATCAATGAAGACTGGGCACTGCTAACGGTAAGGTCTCCTTACACTGTAGTGTAACAGTACTGTAGTATCTGATGTAAGTTTTAACAGTCCTTCCCACACCATAGATGATGCCCATTAGTGGCTCATTAACGAAGACTGGGCACTACTAACAGTACACGTTCTTTGCACTGTAGTGTAACAGTTACACAGTATATTAAAGTTTAAAAAGTTCTTCCACACTATGTTGTATATAGGATGGTGCCCTTCTCAGTCTGTTACTTTAGCCCTTGCCCATCTATGAGAAAGAAAGAGTATGGGAAGGTCAAACACACTCACAAGCCTCAAGCCAGCAGACTAGCCTCCTGCTGTTGTGATTGCACAACTGACTGGCCCAAGGGCTACTGAAATGGGCTGAAGATGTACCATTTTGTAAAACCATGTATGTGTAAGGGTATAGTAGACTTTGTGCAACTATAGGCGGGAGGGGGGAGGACGTTGTGCGACTATATGTTTAAGGACTTGGTACTGGACTTACAATCATGTAACCTGTATCTTGTTATACTTTGTCTGACCCTGACCTCTTCCTTGCTGACCTCAGTCAGTGAAAATCGGCCAGCAGGCCGAATTGAGTATTTTATGAATAAACAAAGGCTAAAACAAACAAACAAAGTCTTGATGAATCATTTCTTTTTCCCCAGGCTGTGCAGCAGATGCTGGAGCTCCCCCTGAACCTGATGGTGGTATCTCCCGCCCACACCCCCAACTGGGAGCTGGTCAGCGACGTGGTCAACAGCGTCAGTCGCAGTTATCGCTCGCCGAAGCAGTGCAAGAACCGCTACGAGAGCGTCATCGTGCCGAGGGAGGAGGGCAAGGTGTGTATACCTACAGTCTACTTCTGTGGTTAGCTGGAATATTTACTACAGTCAAACCTGCTTGGGAAGACCACTTGGGGCCAATAAAACCTGGTGCATGTATATCGGGTGTCGCTATTGACAGGCTTCTAGGCCGAGACCACAAAAGTGGTCACATTGGCCAGGTGTCTTTATGTAGAGGTTTGACTGTATATCAATGGCCAGAGAGTACCTGCAGTACATGTATTGCTCGACAGGTGGCTTCATTATCTAATTCAAAATTCTGAGGCTGACTAGTTAGGCAGAATGCATTCAAAGAGTTGCATTTATTCTTGCCAAGTAATGAAAAAATGCTTCCTTGGTGGCACCACACCAGCATCATACAGTACTGTATCAAATTTGAATCTTGCCCTTCTACCTTATGTTACTTAGGTTTTAGCCTTCCTTAAGTTTTGGTACACAACTTCCCACCTTGTTTATATCATGATGACTGACAAGTTCATAAAGAGTTCATTTGTTTCATTTTGTCTAAGATGTACTGTGTTCCCCTTGCAGATCTTATATGACACCAACCCAAGCAAGAAGCAGAAGAAGTCCAAAGGCATCTACAGGGTAAGCCAAGTTTGTACTTGTGTGCTGCCTTATGGTGTAATATAGTGGTGCTGAATGGTTAGGCTAGCCGACATGAAACTGAGAGGCTATGGGTTCGTTCTTTGCAATCCTTGCTGGACGTTTTGTCCTTGGGAAAGGCACTTTACACGACGCATCTTACTTACTTTACTTTGGTCGAGCTCCCGCTCGAACCAATCCAGAAAGCACACGCCATCCCTCTCTGTCTATCATCAGGGACCGGAGCTCCCCCACCTCAGTAAGGCCTGCATCTGACTTGAGGTTGTCAATGTAGGATAACTTGGGTCTTCCCCGGTTTCTTTGGCCTCTTGTAGGCTCCCAAAGGACAAATTTGGAAGCTATAGTATCAGGATGTCTGACGCAGTGTGCGGCCAGTTTCATCCTGCGAGTTTTGACGCATCTGAAGTGAGTTACTACTTTCTTTCTTTATTCAGACGAAGAACAACCGGCCAATGAGAACGAGCCAGCTGCACGCCAACGACAACAACGCCGAGCACTCGCGGGTCTTCTCCGAGAAGTTCGACCTGATGAAACTGATGTCCACCAAACGCTCGCCCACACTCAAGCAAGTGTAAGTCACACACAAGCTTTCAAGAAACTTAGTGAAATTAAAAATTTTGAACAAGTAGAGTCCATTCCAAGTCACCGTGCGGGTGTTTTCTCCCATTGTTTGGAATTGTTTTGAAATGTTTGTAACCATTTCTAATAGAATTTAATAGTTTGCAAACATTTCGAACTTGGTTTTAATTTTGTAAACAGTTTTTCCAAATCAGAAAACATTCGAAACATTCTAGAAGCCACGTACGTTGTTCCGAAAGAATTCTAATAAAAGACTTCGCGGGAATACCATATTTTCGAAATTTTTGTAATTGGCTAAATGATCTGTGAAATCGTTAATCCACTCTGGCCGATTGCAGCCCAAAATAGAAAGGCTGATGAATGGACGGGGGCATCCCGCGGCGATCCTTAGCTGACCAGCGGTTATGTAAACAAACACCCCATCAAACGACCGCCTGAGCAACTGCTTTTCCCACAGCTTTTCTACCTTATCATTCAACTGCAGAGTCAACAACTAAATAAAATAGGCTTCTCTTAGATCTAGGCGGGAGTTTTGTTATTGTTTTGACATGGTTTTGACGAGGAAAACGCTAAAATCTGCGTCAGTCTAGATTTCTAACCTACTTGGTACATGTACAACTATATAAACAGCACATGTGTACGTCAACTTGGGCGGACTACAGGGAAGAGCCGCGGCCACGGAGAGAGGACTTTCTGTCATAGAGATCTACAATCCTTCTGCCATATTTTTGCGATGAAAGAAATAGGTACGCATTCACAAAAATGCCTGTAAACTCGGCAATCTTCGCCGCATAGCGCCGATACAAAAATCAAAATGTCCGCCTTCTTCCGTCTCGTAAACAACGCCGTCTGCGCAAGTCATGTTTGCTTCCAAATAAGGAAATCCGCGGAAGCCGCTGGCATATCGGTGGTAGCTCGGCGGTCTTCGGCCAGCATCGGCGCCCGTGACGTCATGATCGGACTCATTTGCATGCATTTTGAGATCGTTTCGGCACCTTTCGGCCCGAACTACAGAGTGAGCCGCCCAGATGGCCGCGGCCACGGACATCCCGCCGCGCGAGCTCTAAACATAAACAGAAGCCGCCTGTGGAGCCGGGATTAGCGCCTTGATAAGAGGCAATCTTCTTTTCGAAATATTTCGAAATCTAGATTGTGTTTCTAAATATTTTGAAACTAAGATCTTATTTGATTTCCACTTTCAAATTTATTGCAAATTATGATAACATTTTCGAAAACATGCTACTCAAGTACTTGCAATCTTAATGATAATTTCAGAATATTTATAATATTTTCAAATTGTTTGAAAATAATTAGAAAATATTAGAAATATGATTAAAAAACCCTCATGGTGACTTGGAATGGACTCTAATACAACGAAGATTTTATTATTTTTTACATTTAATGTCAAGAAAAGCCAGGGTGTACTGTAGTGTATACTAAGTGCACAGTTATATAGTACCTTTACATAATTATGTAACCTACACAAATTTCAGATGCAATATTTCCAGCCCTGTACTGTATTTACTGAAAGTATGTTTCTCCTCTGATTTTGTAGGCTGGTGAACCCGTTCCAAAAGAACCCGAAGCATGCCTCCGTCTTGCAGGAAAGGTGAGTTAGTAAAACACTTTTATGTCTGATTACGCTTGACCGTGTGAAGGTAAACATTATGCTTTTGCTTTGCAAATGTTTTCTAGTGTTGATGCTATTTTGTATTGTTTCACAGTGGCATCAACTATGACAAGCCCCTGCCTCCCGTGCAAGTTGCACAGATGAGGGCAGAACGTATCGCTAGGGAAAAGAGACAACAACAACAACAGCAGCAACAACAACAACAGCAGCAGCAACAACAACAGCAAGCCCAGGCTGCCGCCACTGTAAGGAATAGCATTAACTTCTGGCTAGACGTACTGTGCCTGTGTGAAACCTGTAATGTATTGTCAGAGTGATAATAGCACTTCGGCAGAACGTCTTTGTTTTAGGTCATATTTGCGTATTTAAGGATGGCATCCTGTCTATAGTTTTCAAATGTTGTGTTGAAAATGATATACATGTAGTCTGCAAGGGGCAACAAAAACCTTGAAATTTCAGGGTTTCGCGCAAGTGCAGCATGTTCTGCTGACGTGCTGTGCTAGAGAAGGTTGGAATGATGTTTAAACTTTGTGCGTACGTTGGCTTGAAGTGATGATTTTTACGCGTTAGACTTCTGACTTGCCATGAACGACAAGCACTGGGTACTGATCAAGCCTCTAGATAACCTCAACCACACTTTTTCTTTTTAAAAAAATGTAACATTGTGTGGCCTTTGTTTAGGGCAGTTGACTCCAAATCTGCAGGTCCTGGGTTTGAATCCCTGTAGCTAGCAGGTCCTGATGTTGTATCCCTACAAAAGGCAAATTTCCTCATAGCCAGCTTGTACAAAACTGTGACACCCAAAAGAAAATTGTCACATTGTAACAAATTGTTGCCATTTTCTCAGGCGGAACAGCAGCGACAGCAGCTGGTTGCTGTTGCCCAGCAACAGAGGACTGTCACCGTCGCACAGCCTGTAGCCACGGCAACCACAGCAACTGTCATGGTGAGTTTGTTTGTTAAACATAATTCACTCTACATTGTACTTATTTGTTTATTGTTTATTTATTTACACAACAAAAGCAAAGACACTAACATTAAGTAACAAACCATAGTGATGAAAAAAACTGTGCCAGAGGTAGGAAAGACAGCCTATGAATTTCATACTTATTGCATAAAGCAAGGAAATGTCTTGTAAAGCAAGGAATAGAGAACCTGTACTGTAACTGAGTGTACATTCCTCCGTCTTATACGAAAATAATTTTTCACTAACATTCTATTGTGAGAGATGACGTCAACAATATGTTGATGCAGGTTAGACATCCAGGTAATAAAATACCGAGACAACAGTTACTCAAACAACTGGATCAGTTTTTAGTTCAGTTCATCCTATTAAGTTGACACCGCAAAGTGCCTCCACAAGTTCCTGTCTCGCATGACTGAGGACAGTTCAACACCCTCTAGTCCTGTGTCTTTGATAGATTTGATAGATTTTGAAAATCTATCCAGTTGGTTGAGTAACTGTTATCTCAACATCAAGAATGCAAATTAGTAGCTTCCTGCAAGCTAAAATTGGCTCAGAATAAGTTCCCTTTCTTTCTTCTGAAAACCATCTTTCTTTTTTCCTTCCTGCAGCAGTCGGGCCAGGTGAATAAGATCGCTGTCGGCACGACCAGCCTCACGGCGGTTACCATGTCCATGGCGAAGGGCAGCACGACGAGCCTGGTGGTGAACCCTGCAGGGGGTCTGAACGCCAACACCTTCGCCTCCATCAACAAACGCATGAGTCTCAGTCAGCAGGGCGTGGCTACCGTAAGTTCCTTATTACCTTTGGCAAGAAGGTTATATTTTCAGGAGTGTATGTCTGTGGATCTATCTGTCTGTCAAGATAACTGAAGAACAGCTTGATAGATTGGTTTCGTATTTGGTGTGCAGGTAGAGTGTCACAAAAACTGGAAAATGATTAGATTTTTGGCCCCTAGACAGCTTTCTACGGTACTGCAGTGGAACTTCCAGGTTTGATATCTCCTGTTCCAGACATGCTATGGTCACGATTTTGGGTGGCATATAGCTCTTGTGCTCAGCAAGACATAAGTTTGTTGCCTCTAGCAGCTTGTAATGTAAGGTACATGTACATGCATGTGCATTGGTACAGTACAGTTCTATAAGCAATGATGTGTAACTTTCTTCACTTTGACCTGAAATTATGGCCGTGTTGAAGAAGACTATGGTCTGAGCTTATGCAACAAGAACCAAAGTAAAACTCTTACACAGTATGGGATCTCGACTTTTTGTGATTAACATTTTCCCTCTCCTTCCATTTCCCCTGGATTGATTGATTGATTGATTGATTGATTACTAATTGATTGATTGATTAATTGATTCCATTTCAGCCCGGCACCATCACCACCATTTCAACCCCGGTCCGCACGACCACACGGCCAGCGACCACGACCGAGGTCGCGGCAGTCCTGGCCAGCCAAGGTCGCGTGACCGTCGCCACCACCGCGCTGACGAACATTACCACGCTGACCAGCGTGCAGGCCCAGCCCGTAACCGTGGCAGCCACCGTCGTGTCTGCAGGTAAGAACTGTAACCTGTGCTACACTCTTGCTATCAGAGGATATATATATTTGGTTTATTACTCCGTGAAGGAGGTCAGGACCTCCGGACGGAGTGTTGTAATCGGCTGATTTTTCATGTTCGCAGTCAAAACACTGGGTTCTCTTTGTGTAATCGGCACGCAATTTTATACGCCGTCTGCGGGCATGCCCGTGTTGATGCACGAATGTGTATTTTTGCCGTTGCTGCTTTCGCGGTCAATGTAATATTGCAAACGCACCCCTACAATTACGAGGCGAATTGGAATGGTCCAGAAAAACGCGTTGTTTGGAATAGCAGTGGGGGGGGGTGGAACTTCATGCAGATACGGGGTGGTTTTTATAAGTGGTTCCAGATGTTTTTGCCCATGGTTAAGAGATGCCAAGTTTTTTGGAAGATGTTCGCAGCCAAAACGCATTCTTCCGTACGTCGCATTTCTGTGTAATTTCGCATGTGGTGTTGCATTATGTCCGGGATGATGCACGTCTTTTTATTTTTACCGTAGCTGTTTTGATATTGGAGTAAATGGTTATTTTCGAAACATCCCCATGTCGTTGAAATGTTGTCGTCCGTTTATGTCACCGGTAGTAAGTCGGGGCGGGGCTGATGGGGGCGGATATGTGGGGTGGTCAGAGGTCAACATTAGGAAAAATTTAATGTTAATACCGATGACCGAGTCCAAAAAACTGAAACGTGAAAATCGGATGATTGGACCTGATGTACATTTCTGTAGATTGTACACAGAATACACACATCTTTAGATAATCTGGCCATGGCAGGTATACTAGATTAGCGTACATCTATGTTTATGCGTTCAAAACAAGAAAAGTAATCGTTTCCCGGTATTATTCTCTCGAAACACGGCGCTGAATATAGGAAGAAGTAGCCTGTGTTACGCAATGCTTTCGGCCGGATTGATGTGCAACTGTTACTAATTGCAGGGTCTGGGCTTGGCCAGTCGCGGTGTATGGCCAGTCGCGCTAATATGCGAGTGTTCCCTGTAGACAGTCCTGGAGTTAACGTTGACTTGAGCGGTACCCGTTTTTCCGTGTTTGCAGCTAAAACCCACGGTCCCCTTTGTTCAATCGGCATGCAATTTTATACGTCGTCTGCAGGCATGCCAGTGCCAATACCACCTCTCAATCTGCAAATTATAAAATTTCACGGAGAATTGTCGCCTATGGCGTCTTGTTTGTATTTGATTGGGATGCCTCCCTGGAGGCCTTTTTTTTGCCAAATACTTGATCAAAACACTTTCCAGACAAGCTGAAGTTACAAATGCACAAACTGGCTTCACTATGTTGACTTGTATAACCCTGTATTTCCTTCCTGTAGGTACAGGACAGGGCTAGGGTTAAGGTTAGGGTTAGACTTTACTATGTTGACTTGAATAACCCTGTGTCTCTTTGCTGCAGGTACAGGACAGCAGGTGGTCGGCACCACGACGGTCCCCAAGGCCAACCTGACGCCTCAGCAGATCGCCTACCTGCAGCAGAGACAGCTGCAGCTGCGGGCACAGCAGCAGGCGCAGCAGGTGCAGGGGGGAGGGCAGACGCTCAGCCAGGCGCAGCTGAAACAGGTGCAGCAGAGACTGCAGGTGAAGGCATTAAACAGACTGTGTCTTTGTTTGTTTGTTTGTTTTCTTGTTTTCTACCTTCATGCACTGAGGTTTTGTTTTCAATGTTTTTATATGTTTTCTTTCTTTGTCTGTTGTTTTTGAAGGCTGTGAGAACTTCTTTTGCCCAGCACAGAAATCTGTTTGGATTTCTGAAATTAGTGAAAGACTTTTGTTTTGTTGGCCTAGCACAGAAATCTGTGTGGACTTGTGAACTGAGTGAAAGGTTTTTGTTTCAGCAACAGCAGATCAAGCGACTGCAGCAACAGCAGCAAGCTGCCCAGCAGGCAGGTCTGAAGACCAGCGGGGGAGCTGTCCAGACCGGCGTGGTGCAGGCACAGGTGCAGCAGACTGCACAGCAGAGGGTACAGGTCAGTAGGGCAGAGGGTACAGGTCAGTAGGGCAGAGGGTACGGGTCAGTAGGGCAGAGGGTACGGGTCAGTAGGGCAGAGGGTACGGGTAAGTAGGGCAGAGGGTACAGGTCAGTAGGGCAGAGGGTACAGGTCAGTAGGGCAGAGGGTACAGGTCAGTAGGGCAGAGGGTACAGGTCAGTAGGGCAGGGGGTACAGGTCAGTAGGGCAGAGGGTACGGGTCAGTAGGGCAGAGGGTACGGGTCAGTAGGGCAGAGGGTACGGGTCAGTAGGGCAGAGGGTACGGGTAAGTAGGGCAGAGGGTACAGGTCAGTAGGGCAGAGGGTACAGGTCAGTAGGGCAGAGGGTACAGGTCAGTAGGGCAGAGGGTACAGGTCAGTAGGGCAGAGGGTACGGGTCAGTAGGGCAGAGGGTACAGGTCAGTAGGGCAGAGGGTACGGGTCAGTAGGGCAGAGGGTACAGGTCAGTAGGGCAGAGGGTACAGGTCAGTAGGGCAGAGGGTACGGGTCAGTAGGGCAGAGGGTACAGGTCAGTAGGGCAGAGGGTACAGGTCAGTAGGGCAGAGGGTACGGGTCAGTAGGGCAGAGGGTACAGGTCAGTAGGGCAGAGGGTACAGGTCAGTAGGGCAGAGGGTACAGGTCAGTAGGGCAGAGGGTACAGGTCAGTAGGGCAGAGGGTACGGGTCAGTAGGGCAGAGGGTACAGGTCAGTAGGGCAGAGGGTACAGGTCAGTAGGGCAGAGGGTACAGGTCAGTAGGGCAGAGGGTACGGGTCAGTAGGGCAGAGGGTACGGGTCAGTAGGGCAGAGGGTACGGGTCAGTAGGGCAGAGGGTACAGGTCAGTAGGGCAGAGGGTACAGGTCAGTAGGGCACTGCTTGGAACAACACTCGGTCTTACAAGTTTGTTTGTAAACCGCCTTTAGGCGTAACACACCACTTTTGTACAGCAAAGTAAGCACAAGCTGCGTAAGGCCGGACCATAAGGTTTGAACAATACACCGAGAAGGACCCCTACTCTTTTCGATAAGTGTGATGGGATTTTTAACGTGCTCGCGGTGTGGCTCTCCTCAAATAGGGGACCTCCAGCTTTATGTCCCATCTGAGAGGATGCCTTGACTTGTAGAAAGTCATGCATGTTAAGATTAATGTGAAGAATTGGTCTGAACTGTTCCATGTTGTTTTGCCAGGCCCAGAAGCAGGTGGTGAAGCCTGTGACTCGCACCATGTCGGAGATGGAGGTTCAGGCGCTCATCAAGAGGCAACAGCTGCAGCAGAAACAGGCACAGGCACAGGCACAGAGTCAGGCTGCTGTTCAGGTGGGACATGTGTGTGTCTGTCTGTGTTTCGTCTGTGTGTATGTGTGTGTGTCTGTCCTTTCTGTGTGTGTGTTTGTGTGTGTGTTTTCGTGTGCATGTGTGCATGTGTTAAAGGAACTTGAAGGAGAAGTTGATCATGTAGCACTGACGCCAATACAGTCACCGCTCCTGTTGGTGTTCTGTTTTACTTTGTGCTGAGAAGAACACCGGGATTTTGAGACTTCTTCTCTTGTGGTGGGAAGAAGTTGATGTAACCCTGTAACAATTCATGCATTTCTTCTCAAAATTCAGCCAAAAATTCTTCATGTTGGACTTCGGTAGATAAGCAATCGGTCTCCTATGCCCTGCCTCATACTTAGGCATCATACTTTGTTACTCCAAGACTCTTTATTGCAAGGCAACGTTACACATATTTGCACCTAGTGCATCTCCAAAAGACATAACCTCGTTGCTCAAGCTTGAATACAACTCTTGAGAAAAAAACTGCTGACTTTTGTATCCTTTAGGCTTGTGTGTCAGAGTCTGCCCTGCCTGTCATAATGTGAGAATTGATAGATTGATTGATTGATTGATGGATTGATAGTTGGCATTCCTCCTTGCTAGGGACTGCAACCTTTGCCACTTATGAAGCTATTAGAGTGAGTGACTGATCTGAACAAGCTTTCATCCTTATAGTTGGTTGGTTGGTTGGTTGATTGGTTGGTTGGTTGGTTGATTGATTGATTGATTGATTGATTGATTGATGTATTTGTGTCCCCTGTAGGGAGTGCAGGCCACCCCTGTGGCACAGCTAGCCTTCACCAAGGCCTCAGTTCCTGTGTCGTCCCTCCCCGTGACTGGGGCGGGAGGCGTAACGGTCAGCACCGTCAATGTGGGCGGGGTCAGCGTCAGCCTCACGCAGCCAACCAGGGCGCAGCAGGTAAAGGTACAACATACTCGTTTATTTTTTTTGTTATAAAATTTTCTTTAATTTTATTAAAGCCTCAGCATCAGCGTGCAAGCACACTTAACCCTTAAAAGATATGGAACAACTGATGTTAAATGGGATAGTGAGTGAGTGAGTGAGATTTTATTTAAAGATTTTTTATTAGTGTGGCGTCGCGTGGTGTAACAGTCAGAGCCTAACCAACAAGAGGTCTCAGGTTCGATCCCCAGACATGCCCGATGTTGTTTCAGTACACTTCTACCAAAGAGATTAACTTTCAAGCTAAGCTGAGTAAGTATACCAGCGCACTAGCCCCCTGCTGTAGTGATTGCACAACTGTGTGGCCCAAGGGCTACAGAAATGGAGATGGGTGCCGCCCTATGCACCATAGGTGTGGGAAGGAACTGAGAACTTAGTATGTTCTTCTTCTGTCTGCAGGCAAAGGGTTCTCTGCAGCAGCAGCAGCAGACACAGATCCGCAGCCTCCAACTGCAGCAGCAGCTGCTGGCCAGGCACAAGCAGCAGCAGCAACAGCAGCAGCAGAAAGTGGCCTTCGCTGCAGCAGCACAGGTGAGAGACTATTCTGAACACAGGATGAAATTTTTTTTTTTCTATTTATTTCGGCTTACAAAGAAGCCAGGGTGTCCCAACTAGTCAGAGACTATTACTAAGGGACACCCTGGGGAAAAAAATGAAAGTCGTTAAACATGCATAGGAATACACATACTTAGTGAGATATAAGCATATAAAGCAGGTCCAAGCAAAACTGATATATATATATATATATATATATATATGTAATAATACAATAATATGTGCGTACATTTTAAAGATACAATAATACAATGATACGGTCACTAACGCTTAGTAGGTTTCCTAGTATATACATAGTTACCGAGGTATTATATTAATCGGATGAAAATTTGCACTCAAGAACTCTAGATCTAATACATTACAAGGCTCAAACTACAATGTAGATCGGATTTGTCAAATACCTGTGTCCAAATTTGAACGTTACATATAGCATAGTGGCGTCAAACGGCCAAGTGGTGAGGCTAGCAAACACTACATATTATGTAGATCAAGAGGCTGCAGGTTCAATCCCTGGCATTCCTGGCTAGACGTTTTGTCCTTAGGAAAAGCACTTTACACGACTTTCCTCACTCCACCCAGGTGTATACCTGACTTCAGTTTGGGAGGTAAAAGGCAGTGGAAGGAGAGGGATGGGCTCCACCTTCCTATACTGTGCCCTAGACACAGTGGATTAACAACCCACTGCCCCTACAGCCTCAAAAAGGCTATGGGACTAGCTTTACCTTATGTGGCATGGTAGTGTAGGTATCCTTTCTGATGTGTTGATGGTGTGTTGTCCTGTCAGCATGACCCTATCCGAATCTAGGTACTGAGTCGAGTGTGCAAATAGGTGTAAACTGCCTTTGCCAAGGGCTCAACAATGGGACCTGCCAGGGATTCGAACCTCAAACCCTTAGATTCTGACTCAATAACCCTAACCACATGGAACTCTCTGCCACATGGGTTACAAACAGTGTCATCACATGAGAAGTTTAAACAAGACCTACTAAAAAAACACATGAGGGACATTAATAAGTAAAGCACATACGATATTACACATTTGTTTCTTTTAATAACTATGTAATGTATATGTAATTGTATATTGATGTTATGTATATGTAATTGTATGTTGATGTATTGTTATGTTCATGTACTCTCCTGGAAGAATAGCTGTCACCCTCGGGTGGGCAGCTAAAGGAGAGTTTTTCCTCAATAAACCACAAGACCACGTTGTCACCTTCACCCTTCTGATGTGTTGCTGGTTTGTTGCCCTGCCAGGTCCAGGCTCAGGCACAGGCTCAGGCCCAACAACAGCAGGTCCAAGCAAAACTGATGAGTGCTCAGCTGGCACAGCAGCAGAAACAACAGCAGGCAGCACAGCAACAACACCAGCAAGTCAGCGTAAGTACTGTTTGCTTGTTTGTTTGTTTGTTTGTTCGTTTGTTCGTTCGTTCGTTAACTTAAAGGCCAAACTGCCAATACTGTCTTAACTACATGGATGGTCTCATTACCCTGGGAAAGGGGTCTCATTACCAGGATTCAGGTGAATATTTGGGTGAATATATGAGATTACTATTTGTTTGTTTGCTTGTTTGTGTATTAAAGGCCAAACTACATAATTATGATAAATGATGCCCCCAGCAAGTACAGTAGAGGCATTCTAGCTAGATTGCTTTAAACAATGCTTGCAGTTAAATGTGCAGAGGTTAGGTGTAACCGGTCGTTCTGTGTGATATAAATTATAACAAGCTGCTGAGATGCCATGTGCTTGCAGAGCTATACCAAGTATACAGATACAGAGACTAGCTTTCATTTATTGTTTCTTACAATTTTAAACTTACATTGGTAGGGAACGATACGGTGTGCCTTTTCTGAATTGCGTGAAGTTTGTTGCAACAGTGGTGTTCACATAATATCACCATGCAGAACATTTAAATTGTGTACATGAACATTACAAATGTTAAAACAGCACTCAAAATAACCTTCACCAATGTAGCACTCAAAATACAATACAATATTACAGGAAACCGAGGACCAAAGCTACTATATACACTTTGAAATTGACTTGTTGTAAAGTCTAATTGCAGAATGCAAGAAGGACTGTTCCAACCATATTTTTCCCATTGACTGACACAAGAGCTCCCATAGGGTTACATCTAATGATGTTTTTCTGTGGACCTGTGGCAGCTTCTTTTGGCTTTTGGTTCACATCATTAAACAGTAATTGGCACCTCGGCAAGGCAGTCTGACGTTTGTAGGCCATGCCCTCTGCACATTTGTGACAAACACATTAATAACTGCGTAGTTTCAATTTTTTCTGGCTCAGGGGAATAAACCATTATTTTTTATTTTTACCTATTGCACAGGGCCCATATGTGCACAACATTGAATAAATGCACAAAACTAACTACAAGTACAGATTAATAACATTTTTAAAAAGCCATACACAGTGAGGCTAGATTATGATATTAGCTATAATTTGTACATGTAAACCAGGCTGATGTAGTGTCACTACCAGAAGTTACTGTATATGAAACTGTTCGAATGTATTAACTGTTTTGTAAGTGTCTGGGGTGAGAATACGTTTGACAAAAGAGTGAGTTCATTTCCTTCTTCTGCTTTCAAAGCTATCCATGGCAGACGTCAGCATACCGGTAGCTTCATTTCAATTCTTTTGGAGTGGTCTGAGTTTCTATAGGCTTCCAGATAATCTTTCAGAACATCTGCCGGCACGTTACTGATTCGTGTCCTGATTTCACTCGTGGGTTTCCTGTCAACAACATAATTGGATGTACTTGTAACTCGGGGGCATGCCCCACGTGTACACTCCTTTATTCCATCCGTTTACGTAAGTGCAGATGCAGAGAATGGAAATATCCTCAGGGACGTTGTACAAGATGAATCAAGCAACTGGATAAATTCTCTGAAGAGTCAGACGTTTGAGATAACACCCACTATCTTTCATCAGTGACTGAGAAGTGTAACCTGTAATGCTGTATATAAATGAGTATATAAATGACATCCTCTGGGAAGATTTGAAAGAATGAGAGAGACCTTGAACATTTCTTTTTAAGTGTAAAGAGAGTTCTGCCACAAAGCACTGAGGTCAGGACTTTCAAAGGCTGACAATCGAGAAAAACAGCTCAGTCAGGAATCAGTACAAATTTGACTAGCAATTTCATATTTTAATTACATCAGATGTTTTGTAGTCTGGACCCCATTGAAAATCAATTTGACAAAATTGAATGGGCCACCCAGGTGTCTGAAAATTCAATAAATAAATCTCTTAATGACGTCAAGTCTCTGGATCTCGTTAATTTTCCCCACAGTCAAAGCACGAAGGCACACGGTAGAATTGTAATTGTTGGGGTCCAAGTTACTGTAATTGCTGATTTTTTCACTGTACTGTTATGTTCACTGTTTTCAATGTCAGTTCTGTACCGTGAACTTATCATTACCGTTATCAAATCATTTGTGTTTTGCCCCTTCCCTGCACTTGCCACCACCGTGAAGATAAATGTCCATTTTCTTCAGACAGTGAAATTTTGCTACCGTGAATTACAGTATGCTAAAGAGCAGGCATCTCTGACAAGTTTTGTTTTTGAGCTCAGCGTGTAATTCTTTCATGTCAATTACTGCTGTGGCTAAAGCTACATTGACGTCATGTAAAGTGACATGGGCTGCCCAGGGGTCTGTTTACCAGTGGAGAGAGATATTCTTGGAGCAACATTCATCCTGTTCAGGAGTTTTTCTAGAAAAAATTTGCATGAGGGAGCAGATCACTGGCTTGGCAAGGGAGCAATGCAAATTTTTAACACAGAGTAACACAGTTTGTAATGCTAGAATGACTTGTTACTATGTTGTTGTTTTTTAATATTTTCACTGGAAAAAGATCACTTTGAGAAAGACCTGTGTACATGTACTAGTATGTAGCCACTTAGGGTCGAAGGTTCAATCTGAAAATTGACATGAGGGTGCTGGCTGGTTACATGAGGGAGCAGCGCCCTTATTTCCTGGTTTAGAAAAACCCCTGCTGTTTTTGCGTCTGTTCAGAACAGCGTGATTTTAAAGAGTAGGACCTGAAATAGAAACAGAGCACACCTAGCTGATAGATGACTTTAAAGTGAAGCTTGTACATGTTCATTGTCTAAGCTTCAGCATGAAAGTTCATCTGAGTTGGTAAAATTACATCATTAAGAATTTAAACTGTTCTCCAACTCATAAATAACACTCACTGGAATTTTCGACTGAATCACTGAGTCGTCTTCAGCTATCTGACCCAAATGCTGTGGACACATGATTTTTATCACGTGTGACGTCAGCAATGGGTTGGAAAAATCATGTGTCCACAGCATTTGGGTCAGATAGTTGAAGACGACTCAGTGATTCAGTCGAAAATTCCGTTGAGTGTTATTTATGAGTTGGAGAACAGTTTAAATTCTTCATATTGTCTAAGCTTGTCTAGCTTGGAGACTGCCTCCTACCGTTAACACACATATACTTGGTTTGAGTTCCACTCCATGGTACATGTAGTTCTAGGAAAGGAGGAACGGCTCAATGATCCTGGCTGAATTGCACACTTCTTACAAATAATGAAATACATTACATAATGATTATTCACAATCAAAAATTGCTGAAAGATAACGCATACATAGTGGGGATTGACGTTGTCAATTGTGTGTGAATTATAGGGAAAAATAACAATACTCTCTGTTTTTACCAGAAGTTAGAACTGATGTAACATTGTCCCTGGCAGGCCCCACTGTTGTGCCCTTGGGAAAGGCACTTTACAGCTATTTCTGCACTCAACTCAGGTGAAAATGAGTACCTACCTAGCTTCGGTTAGGGATGTCCTCTCAGATAGGACGTAAAGCTGGAGGTCCCATGTTTGAGGAGAGCCACACCTTGAGTACATTAAAAATCCCACTACACTTATCGAAAAGAGCAGGGGTCCTTCCCGGTGTGAGTGGTTCAAACCTTACAGTCTGGTCTCAGGTTTGACATCTTGAAGAGATAATAATCACCTGTTTTGTCAATCCTTCCACAAATCTTTCTGCCATCAGGACTTCTACATGTAGCTAGAACCTTGCAATTGCTGTAAACCAAGGATTAGCCAGGAGTGTTATAATTGTAATGTCACAACCCAGGCTGTTGTTTACGTTAGCACATGATAGAAAATAAATGTGGTAAACTGTTATAAATAAACATGACTGTTATTTCTGTACCTTACAGGTGAAAGTCCAGCCTGCAGCCACAGTGACAGCAGTGGCTCAGCAGCTCGGTTCTCCCACCACCCTTCAGCTGGCCTCTCCCCCACAGCAGGCACCTCAGCAGCAACAGCAGCTTCCACAGACTGTCACTCTGACACAGGCCATACCAACACAGGTCCAGGTATGTACATGCAGAGCAGACATGCACACACACACACACAGGCCTTACCCACACAGGTCCAGGTACGTACATGTACACATGTACACAAACACACACATACACACACAGGCCATACCGACACAGGTCCAGGTACATACATGTACATGGAAACATCCAGACACTCACACAGGCCATACATACACAGCTCCAGGTATGTACACAGACACACACACATGGCTCAGACAATTGCACATTGTCAGTAGTTTTTGTAACCTTGTCGTTGTAGGGTACTGACTTGAGAAGAGCATAAGTCAAGAAGCTGTGAGTACATTGTCCTGATATTAGGTATGTAGTCAGCTCTTAAAGTAATGAGTAAATTTTGGAATTTGTTTTTTTTTTAATTCCTTTTGGGAATCTTAAAATTTCCCTGTTTGTCTCAGGTGAGTCGTGCGGCCACGGTGCAGGGCCTGGTGACGACTGCCCACCCCGGTCTGCAGCAGCCTGGCACGGTCTCACCCCAGGACTCCTCCCAGCAACAGCCTGGCTCTACACAGCAGGGGGCTGCCGGCAACAAGTCATCACCTTACACCATGCGGCTTAGGAACCCTCCTAAACACTGAGCAAAACTGTGTGCCCCCCTCCACCTTCCCAAACACTGAGTAGAACTATGTGCCCCCCTCCCCCTACAACAAGTCATCGCCTTACACCATGCGGCTTAGAAACCCTCCTAAACATTGAGCAAAACTGTGTGCCCCCCTCCCCTACAACAAGTCATCGCCTTACACCATGCGGCTTAGAAACCCTCCTAAACATTGAGCAAAACTGTGTGCCCCCCTCCCCCACAACAAGTCCTCACTGTACACTATAGTGCAAAGAAACCCTGTCAATACTGAAAACAACTGCAGAATTCTCTAAACATTGAAAGCAACTGTCCTTGAATTTAAAACAACATCATCTTGAAGCTTCTAGAGTGCTGTGGCTTGTATAAACAAAACTTTTTAAAAAACCTCAAGAAAATTTGTCAACCTTTAGAGCATCTTTGATTGCAATCAAGGTCAATTGCAGGATCAAATTTTCATGCTTCCATGCTGTACAAATCTAGCCATGTTGGGAAAATGTACCAGCACTGTACAGAAAGGAACAAGGCCATATGCTTAGGCCACAGTAACTTATTCATGTGGTCCTACTTTGAACCAAACACTTCAAAGACTTCTGCTTTGTATCCTCACATGGTTCATACGTTATTGTGTTAATTTGTGGTGCTACTAAAGCATTTTGTGTCTACTGATTTTGAAAGTATCCACCAAAAAGTATTTTCAATTGTCAGAGTATAGGAAAGAATTTGTGATGAGTGTATGATAGTATTGATACATGTACAGAGTTTTTTCAGAAATAGTGGATGTGCTATTATGTTGGCCAAAAAAGCAGAATCTACCCTCATAGTAAAAAAAGCTATGTCAGCTGTGGTAAACTTAAGAAAGAGAGAAAAAACTTAAGACTAGATGGTGCATCTTTAATCTGTTCCTTGTTGTTTCTTTAAGAGTCTGCGTGTAAATAAACCTAGAATTTCTGTTTTGTTGTAGCCTAAGTGTGCCGTTCGTTGTTACTAAGATTGTTCCAGACTTGTTATTTACTTGTACACACTTAAATTAGTACCTTAAGAAAGAATTTTGTCCGAGTTTAAGACACCTTTAAGTCTCCTGTAAAAATAATGACACTTGAGGACCTGATCTGTGTAAATGCTTCCTCCTCAAGAAGTCTGTAAACTTCTTCTCGTTTCTTCTCAATCCTTGTAAATATCTTAAGACTACTTCTAAGAAACTGGAGCTTTAAGGCTATACACCTTAAACTTTTCTCCAGTGTTAAGTACTAGTAAGAATGAGGGACGGTATGGGAATTTCTGAGATTCCCGCCCAACTGTGTAAATAGATGTATCTGACTGTGTGTATCTTTTTGTTGATGTTGGATGGAATAAATATGACTTCGTCAAGAGACTTTGTACTACAAAAGGAGCCTGTGATGTTTCAGTTGTGTGTGGTGGGTGGAAGGCTTCATCTGCAATTTTTCAAGTCACCCGCGTGGCGTCGAATGGTGGAGTGACTAGCCTAGGCAGGTGGACACGAGATCAAGAGGTCACGGGTTCGATTCCTGGCCGGACGTTTTGTCATAGTGGGGGATGAGCTCCTTTCAATACCATGCAAGCCGTAGACACAGTAGATTAACAACTCACTGCCCCTACGGCTTCAAAAGGGCTCATGATCAAGAGGTCACGGGTTCGATTCCTGGCAGGTCGTTGTGTAATTGTGAGGGATGAGCTCCGCCTTCCAATACCGTGCCCTAGACACTAGACACAGTAGATTAACAACTCACTGCCCCTACGGCTTCAAAAGGGCTCATGATCAAGAGGTCACGGGTTCGATTCCTGGCCAGACGTATTCAAGTGGCCAGTGAGCTCCGCCTTCCAATGCCGTGCCCTTGACACAGTGAACTAACAACCTACGGCCTCAAAAGGGCTACGGGACTACCTTTACCTTTCGGGGAAAGCTTGCTGCCTGCCCAACTCAAAGTCCATTAAGAATCTTACAGCTTGACCACTCATGATAAAGCGAGGCAGTCACAAACGTATCTGTGCAAGTAATACTTTATTCAGCTTGGACCACTAACAACATTTGTCATTGATGAAAATCAGTCCTTTCGTGTCTAGAAATAGTGTACATTTGTATAATTATCCTGCCAGAAACTCGTGTGGCAGAAATGTGAAATACGTCATCTTGACACGTTTTTGGCGGGAACGAGACGACTCCCTCCTGGCAACCCTTACGAACTGACGTATTGCAATGACGCGTTCTTACGTCACACACGTCAGAACGTCGCTGTCACGCGTCTCAGCGTGGGGACAACTCGTGGCGGAAACGCACTACGGACATCAGAACAGTATTACATCGTCATTTGTCACTGTAATTCAAAATCACTTTGATATCTAACGCTGACTAAAAAAACAGGAAGTTTGGTACGAGGTAGAGAGGGAATGGATTGCTACACTTCTGTAATTTGGCAAGTTTGACTAGATTTCAAATTGCAGATTGGCGAAGCGAATTCCAAACGAATGGCACGCTTCGTAAGTTTAACTGTTTCGTATAGCATGAAGGTTATTCAACTCGCTGAAGAACTAGAGAATCAAAATCATACGTCACTGCCTCAGCCAATTTACACGGAGGTTTACAGAAAATGTACGGTGATATTCTTAGGTACGTGTTTTTTGTAAAAGAATTGACCCATGAAAACTCAAACAGAAAATTTCCAAAGCAGCTAGGCTTCCGTTTTGTTCCTGTGTCCGATTTTTTTTCTTGAAAGTCTTGGCTCCAAAAATTAAACCTCTGCGATCTATGTCGTTAGAGTCTATTCCTTAAGATATCTTCAAGAAAGTCCTGAGCCTTTGAGCCTGTCCTGAGAGCTACTGCAGTCTTTTCCTCGGCTCTGGGTCTTCAGCATCTGAAAGAGTTGGAGCATTTTCGTTACAAATCTAAAAATTCAGAAAGACTGATATTTTCAGTTAAACAGTGTTAGTCCATACCTCCGTGAATAATTTCATCAGGTTGATGATTGATTAAATAGCAAAGTTCTTTATTCACAACCACTAGTCTTGTTTAACAAGAACCGCATTGCTGTAAAAATATCTATGTATTTCACAATTACTTTACGTTTGGGACCCCATTGTTAGCACTAACACCTAGCTTAAGTTCACAGTGAACCTGTAACAGCTAGCTTCAGTGCACAGGGAACCAGTCACAGCTAGTTCAGTGCACAGTGAATCAGTAACAGCTAGTTCAGTGCACAGTGAACCAGTAACAGCTAGTTCAGTGCACAGTGAATCAGTAACAGCTAGTTCAGTGTACAGTGAACCAGTAACAGCTAGTTCAGTGCACAGTGAACCAGTAACAGCTAGCTTCAGTGAACAGTGAGTTCCTCTCTATGACTGTTGTAGGAAAAAAACATGAAAATACATTTTTAAGTGATTTTGACATTAAGTCTGATGACTGCATTTCAAATAATGGGGAATGAGGGAGACCTAAAAGGGGGAAAAGGATAGGTTTCTGGCGCTCCCTTGCATGGTTGTTGATTTAAATATTGTATTTAATTAATTACGGTTATGTATAGCCTGGGTGCCAGACTGTTGACAAGGCCAGTGCACATGCTAGCTCCTCGGCTCCAGGGCCAACATGTCCCCAAGGAAATTTTACCACAAACACCCCTCAATTAGACTCTGCTTCCCAGGATCTTACTGGAGGCTGACCTGGGTACTAGAACTGAGAACAGCCTGGCATCCAGGCTAAGTTATGTACATATATGTACCCAGGTCAGCCTACAGTTAGATCTTAAGATCTGAGCAGGGTCTTACTGAGGGGTGTTTGTGGTAAAATTTCCTCTTTTTTTTATTTTTTATTCCAACATGTAATGACAAGACATGGTGATGACACTCAAGTTTTTTTAAACTTATTTTAATGCCACCACCAACTGACAGAGGACAATACAATACAAATATACACCTGGGTGATGTAAGGAAAGTCGTGTAAAGTGCCTTTCCCAAGGGCACAAGATCGGGGGCATGGCAGGGTTCAAACTCGGGACCTCTTGGTTCCGAGTCGAACACGCTACCGTTTACGCCACACGACCCCACGAAAAATAAAATTTCCTTGGGGACATGTTGGCCCTGGAGCTGAGAAGCTAGCTTTTGTACTGGCCCTGTGCACTGAAGCTAAACAATAAAGAAAATATACCAACCTTTCAGTACCGCGGACAGTCCCCAGTCTTCAGTAGTAGCCGTAGTCGGTCTCTCTCTCCGCGTCCTTCGGCCAGGCCCTGCTGCCTCCCCGTAGGGTGTCGGAGCCTTGCCCGTAGTCGGTCTCCGGCAGGGCGCCGCCGGTCGCCTGGTGGTCGTAGGCACCGTCGCCCCGGGTCCGCCTGATGGTCCCGGCCGGCCGGAACTGCCCGAAGACGTTGTTCATGGAGAGGGAGGGGATGAAGTAGCGGTACCAGCGGCGGGTGGCCCGGTCGTACACACGCACCTCCCTCCCCCGCCGCCCCTTCTCGCCTCGCTTGCCGCGCAGGACGCTCAGGAGACCGACCGGTAGATGGGTGGC
Source organism: Branchiostoma floridae x Branchiostoma japonicum (assembly GCA_013266295.2). Classification (NCBI taxonomy): domain Eukaryota; kingdom Metazoa; phylum Chordata; class Leptocardii; order Amphioxiformes; family Branchiostomatidae; genus Branchiostoma; species Branchiostoma floridae x Branchiostoma japonicum. Next base: position 2,090,648 of record CM023826.1, on the reverse strand, counting down.
CAGTCGGGGCCTTGCAGCTGCCTCCGCGCCGTCGGACGGCTCCCACGGGGCGTAGTAGGGACTACCCCCGAGGACTTCTGACTGAGGCCCGTCGGCGCCTTCGTCCGCAAAGTCGACAGGCGTTAGTCGAAGCGTCGGACCCTTCTCTTGCCCATGCCCTTCCTTCCCTACCAAAGCTCGGTTCGGCTCTTCTGGGAGCGTTTTCGGGACCGACCCCAGACTGACTCCCACGACTGCTACCAGGACAACGCACAGAGTCGACAGAGAGGCACGCGCCATGGTTGGATTGTGAGGACGACTTGTCCGCGCCCCGGTATACATAGGGAACCGTTTTCGCGTGGGCGACGACGGGCGTGCACGTGATGAAGCTTTCTCCTTTTGTCTTGGTGTATGAAGGCGTATTAGTCATAATCGCACGTGGCGGTGTTTGATATGTGAAATAGGTTCACTTCTTTGTTTGACGAGATTCATTATCCTAGAGTCCATCCTTATTGTCGGTAGTTCGCTTCCAAGATCCGCTCCCCCGCCTGACACCTGGCTAATGAGTTCCATTAGATGCGAATGAAGGCACGAGGGACCCACCTTGAAACGCAAGTATGGGGGCTTTTTCTATTGCAGGTGTGTCCTCAACAGACAGTCATTGACATGTTATTCCATCTCGCACCTGTTTTTTTTTTCTTGTATAGAGTTTGAGTGTCAAACACGTGAATCCTAAGCACGGGTCAACCCTCACACGCTGAAGCAATAAACACTTCAAATGCGGCAAGGCCGTCTTGTGGTTAGGGTTGTTGACTTAGAATTCTGGGTTCGAATCCCTGGCAGACCCCAGTGTTGTGTCCTTGGGAAAGGTACTTTACATCTATTTTCTCACTCGACTCAGCTGAAAATGAGTACCTAGCTTCGGTTAGGGATGTCCTCTCGGATGGGACGTTAAGTTGGAGGTCCCATGTTTGAGGAGAGCAACACCTCAAGCATGTTAAAGATACAAGTACATCATCACTAGAACGCTTTAAACAACTCCTGCAGTTAGATGTGCAAAGATTGGGTGTAACAGGTCGTTCGGTGTAATGTAGCTAGCTGCCACCGCGCCGCGTGCCTGCGAAGCTGGTGTGTTACGCCGAGGGGCGGTTATACCGGCTATACAGATACAGAAGCTGGTGTGTTACGCCGAGGGGCGGTTATACCGGCTATAGAGATACAGATACAGTATACTTGTCAACTACATGTACATGAAAGATTTTATTATCCGGAATATTTGAAGTTTTGCGGCCAAAAATGTTGCACTGATTCACTTTAACCAGTAAAAAAATCAATTTGCAAAGTACGTTTAGCAAGACGATGAACCGTAAACGGCCTCTCGCCTCTACCTCGCCAGGTTAGGCGCTGATGTAATTGGGACTGGCGCGCACAGAGGGACCTTTAAGCGGTGTCACACACGATTGGAGTCAGCTCCACGTGAAACGTGTCACCTCAGGTATTATTAGTATCTAACGGCAGCCGCTCCATCTCCTGGGGTTTCTTTCCAAATCATTGTGAGACCAAAAGGGTCAGGGGTTCGAATCCCGGTCTCGCCGTAGCTTTTTCGAATCCGCGTTTGCTCGTTAGCAGTACTTGTTACTTTTTTTGTCACCCACCAGTGGCGTGCATATCAGCACACAGCTAGTCTGGCTGTCAAGTTCAGTTCTGTGGATACCCTCTGCACCTAGCGACAACTTAACTCACTGGGAATAATGCACAAGTTGGCAAATGGACTAACTATATATAGTTCCTCCGCACCTACATGTACAACCACTTATTCCCCCCACAAGAGGCAAGGCGCCCAGTCACCCACAAGGCGTTATCTCCGTAACAACACTCTCTTCCATGTACCACGCGGCAGAAGTCAAACTTACAAGCCCCTTGAATCATGTGTGTGTCTGGAATTCGTTGTGTAGAAGAAGAAGACAAGCTAGAAGCTTCATGACAAGAATGTAAAGTGTTCCATAATTTAATAAAGTCACCCGCACAGATCCACAATGCAAGTGCGTTCTCAACAGACGTTAGTCCATCTCGCACATGTTTTTTTTCTTCTTCTACAGAGTACATGTCCAACACGTGAATCCTAAGCACGGGTCAGCCCTCACACGCTGAAGCAATAAACACTTAAAAGGCCTAGGCGGCAAGGCTGTCTTGTGGTTAGGGTTGTTGACTTAGAATTCTCAGTTCGAATCCCTGGCAAACCCCAGTGTTGTGTCCTTGGGAAAGGTACTTTACACCTATTTTCTCACTCGACTCAGCTGAAAATGAGTACCTAGCTGCGGTTAGGGACGTCCTCTCGGATGGGACGTAAAGCCGGAGGTCCCGTGTTTGAGGAGAGCCACACCTCGAGCACGTTAAAGATGTCCATGTACAAGATAAACAAAGTACTAGATCTTCTTTGCCAGCATTCCCAAGTGCTGCTATTTCTGTGATGGTTTTATCCACCAAACCCCACTTCTTTAACCTTTCTTTAATACAACTCGTGAATACCCACTCATCAATGATCAGTGACCCTGTCATACGTTATGAAGAACTTTGTGCTTCCAAAGGTGACGCGCTTGCATGAAAGTCTGATCTCATTGGCATTAGTACTTCTAACACAACGGCAACCTGTGGATCAAGCCAAAAGCTGGGCGAAGCGAGCTGACCTTGTATTCCCTTTGATAATATAAAAGTTTCAGAATTTTCCATCAGCGTGGGAACCTGTTTTATGTCTTTGCTTTCATGTTGTTTGAGTACAGGAACCAGACTGAGTGTTGTCTTGCGGGGGTGACAGGGTTGGGTCCCAAGTGCCGGAAAGTCGGGACGCGTGGGCCTCCTTTCCTGTTGAGGGCGGGATTGTACATTCTCTGATATATAGCCCCTCTAACTCCTCGATCGCACCAGCGGGGTTCGCGGTCTAGGATGTCCGTGGATTTGAGATTGAAAGAGTGTCCCTAGTTGTGTTGTAGGTGGTGGAAATAGCTGAGAAGTAGCCGTTATTGCTAGGTCTGCAATGTCGTTTGTACCTTTCTTTTACTGACTGGCTGGTCTCTCCGATGTAAGTGTTGTTAAAGTTGGGTTCCTCACATTTGAGTCTGTAAATGACATTGGTCTTGATACTTTTGCGAGCTAGGTCGGTTTTTTGGATGTACCATGCCAGTTTTTGCCTGAGGGTTGATTGAAGTTTGAGGATACTAAATGAACCCAGCGCACTTTACCGAGTCGGAGGGTTAGGCGCACAAGTGTTCTGAAGTCCTTAGAAAGATGAAAGGGTGTGATCCCATTGTAGGTAAGGCACTATTTTTCCACTGACCCTGAGGCATTAAATAAAAGTCTGTTGAAGTGCAATTAGACATCACGAAGTTCCTCTAATTGAACATACCGCCCAAATGGCGATGCTCTTTGTTCGAAAGCACAATAGGGACGTACAATACCGGGCATTGACCAGGCAGCAAGGCGGACACTTATGAGGTTTCTATTGCGTCCATTGGCTCTAATTATTCATCCTAAAGTCATTGAACTGTTTTGCAAGAGTTTTTAAGGCATGTGTAGCACGTACCACGCGGGCACAACTTGCGTGTGACCCACCCACTCGCCATGTCCCCGTAGCGCTGCCCCCGCAAGTTTAAATAGTCTTCTCTAGATCTTCTGATAAATTCGAAGGCTACAGTTCTTCAGATAGAAAAAAGGGCATGGTCCCATTGTAGCCACTATTTGTCCACTGACCCTGAGGCATTATATAAAAGTCCTTTTTTGCGTTGAAGTGCTATAAGACGTCACGAAGTTCCTCTAATGCATTGAACATACTGCCCACATGCTCTTTGTTCGAAAGCACAGTAAGGACTGCAATCCCGTACATTGACCAGGCAGCAAGGCGGATGCACTTGTGAAGTTTCTATTGCGACCCTTGGCTCTAATTATCATCCTGGTGTCATTAACCTGTTTTGCAAGAGTTTTTAAGGCATGTGTGTGGCACGTACCACGCGGGCACAACTTGCGTGTGACCCACCCACTCGCCATGCCAAGTTGTCTTCCCTAGAACTTCTGATAAATTCAAAGGTTACAGCTCTTCAGATAGAAGAAAGGGTATGTCCCACTGTAGCCACCATTTCCTACTGACCCAGAGGCATTATAGAAAAGTCCTTTTTTTGCGTTGAAATGCCATTAGACATCACAAAGTTCCTCTAATTGAATGTGCCGCACATATCAGGCCTGGTCCATATGTAGGCTGCTCTTTGTTCGAAAGCACAATATATAGGGACTGCAATCCCGGGTATTGACCAGACAGCAAGGCCGGATTTTTTATTGCGTCTATCTCTCTCCCGACACGTTTTGCAAGAATTTAATAGAAAGTTTATTGCAAAATCATGCCCGAAGGCTAATTGCTTTTACAATCAAGTATACAATACAATAATGTAAGACAGACAACAACTGTCTGGGAAAACCTCTACTACTACGCTAGTTATTATGGGGTTCGACTTCTTCTTTGAAGGCAGTGGATAATGAATAGTCCCACATTCTGCATAATGAGTGGGTTTTGTGATCTTAGTAAAAACGTAGTCTTTTGGTGATCTTCTAAATAACGAAAGGATGGAGAAATTGTGGTAACTGTCTGAAATAATTTGTTTCTGCAGGTCTCATAGTGAGAACACTGGCTAATAAAATGTGTTTCATTTTCCACTGCATTCATTGGGCAATATTTACATAATCTCTCTTGCACAGGTAGTTTTCTATAGCGGCCTTTTTCTATCTCTAATGGATGCGCACTTATTCTAATCTTACACATGGCAGCTCGTTCGTCAAACTCATTGTGATATAGGTATTTTTCCATAGAGTATTCGCATTTAACAGTTCTGTAAAATCTTAGCTTGCCGTTATCTACAGACAATTGTTGAAAGAACGTTTGTACATACATATCAGTCAGTCTTCTCTTCAACAATGCACATATACTCTTGTTGTCTAATGTACAGTGGTTGGTATTCCATAAAAAAGAATAGCCTGTGTTGTTGATTATTTCTTTAACATGGTGTAGCCAGCTTTTCTTACCACTGTTTCCCATATTGTGTTCCTGACAGAGTAATGCATCTACCTGTAGGGGGTGTGTGAAAGTGTCCAGTTGTTTGAGTCTTAACCAGTATTTAACTACACGGACGGATACATCTATATCTGTTGGGAACAACCCAAGTTCTGCCCTACTTGCTAGATTACTAGAGTTCCTGTGCACGCCAAGGATATTTTTACAGAAGCGGTTCTGAGTTATCTCTACAGGACAATTGTCATTTGAGTAATCTTTACCCCAGATCTCACAGGCGTATAACATTATAGATTTGATACACGCATCAAAAAGTTTGAGTAAGGCCTTGGGGGACAGTGAGGTGCGGATGAGGGGTTTAAGACTAAAAATTGCTTTTCGGGCTTTTAAAGATAATTGTTTTTTGGCTAAAGAATAACTGCCAGAAGAGGACAAAATTAGGCCTAGGTAAGTATATGAGCTTGTGATTTGGATATTTTCTGCGCCGAAGGAAAATTTGGTGTTCTTGAATGTTCTTCCTGTTTTAATAAGGCACCTGACGCACGTAACACGCGGACACAAGTTAGCCTCTACCAGGCTTCGGAAAGCGGCTGGAAAGAGTAGAAACTGGCCAAATAGACAGATATACACACCAGGGGATTGGTCTGGGAGAGAGTACAGTTTGCCGCAAAACTGTTCTCTCTCCCGGACCAATCCCCTGGTGAGTATATCTGTCAAATTGGCCAGTTTCTACTCTTTCCAGCCGCTTTCCGAAGCCTGGTAGAGGCTAGACACAAGTTACAAACATGCACATGTAACTTGAAACTTGTCCCTGTAGCGCTGTTCCCAACCGAAGTCAGTTACCCATTTTACACCTGGGTGGAGTGAGGAAAATCGTCTAAAGTGCCTTTCCCAAGGACACAACGTCTAGCCAGGAATGTCAGGAATCGAGCCCATGACCTCTTGATCTCGTGTCTGCTAGCCTAGCCCATTCGACGCCTACAACATGACGCCACACAAAATGACCATAAAACTCAACTTTACTTTCCTCATGTGCATGGAGCCATTTTATTTGCGACGTTGGAACAAAAACAGAAGTGCAGAGTGTCCGTCTTCTGTGTTTCAATCCCTCTCTAAAAAGAGGAAAGTTGAACATAAAGTTAGAAATTACGTGTGTCAAGAAACCTTAACGTTCTATACTGTTCACTTTACAGACGAATTGTATTTACAAACACGAGCCGTGAATATCACTGCTGCTTCTCCACATAGACAGAATGTTTACAATTCCATCATTCCTACCAGTAAATAGAGTTTTCTCAACAAAAGAACAAGAAAATAACCTGAAGGTATTCAACAGAAATGATTATCTCTTTCCTCTTATGTAAATATGCAATGATCTCAATTCTGCCATAGCCACACTTTCCAATGTGGTCTTCTTACATGTATGACTATAAATAGTGTATTTGGCATGTTGACTTTAAATATGAGTTCACACTCAAATGCTTTACCATACTCCTCCCTCATTTGTACTTACTTTAAATAAGCAATACAGGCTTCAATTCTGTATCACATGTTCACAACTTGCCATTCTGAGATTCTTTCACTTCAATGTGACAAGTGTTTGTTGATTAAAAGGACCTACATGTACATGTTAAGTTATAAGTACTAAAGTCTCCTGAGTTCATACCTACAAACAAGTTATGGTGTCGCTTGTTAAGTTTAAAGAGAGAGTACAGGTTACACTTAGTCAATCTGGCAATTCAAGTGCTATTGAAGAAAAGGGCTGTACACAATCACATGAACAAATCATGACTTCCAGGCCACACCAAGTTAATTTCTTGGATTTCTGCAGGAAATTGATGGAACGGGCAGGTGAAATAAAACCAAACAGGAATTCTGTGATGCTATCACTGTGACAGTAGTCACAAATAGTGGCCATACATAGAGCTAGGAAGTCAAGGCCTTCTTCAACTGTTGGTGCCAAAATATATTAAACATTTGGGGGTTCATTCATATTAGTACATGTGGTTTTTATTTTAATTAAAGAATAAAAAATGAAGCAAGCAAACCTGAGAACCAACATAATATTACTTTGGTGTGGCCTAGAAGTTAAATAAAGCAACATGTGTTTACAATAATAAGGCATGGAAATCTTACGTAAAACGGAATCAGGACAATTTGGCAGCTGTAAAACTCCCCTCACAGCCAACCATCTCTGTTTACCATTCCTCAGTGATCTCACATTGTTTCAGACGTATGCTTTATAGATACATATATATATATTTCATACTTGTCATATCTAATCTTCATTCCTAGGTGTTATTCTCTATGGTCTCTTTTCTTTGTACACATTTTGGTCTAGAGGGTCAAACCGGTACTATGAACAACACGACGTCGGCGACGACTCGAGAAATTGCTGGATGACTTGTTCCGTGGATCTCTCGCTGAGCTCCACGTCTTGGAGCGCGTCCTTGATGGGTACGGCGCGATCCCGTAGCTGGTTCCAGCTGTTCAGGATCTCGTGGTACTCCAGGACCTGTAATTTCACAACTGAGTTATCCTACTTCATTGTATGTATAGTAATAGTAAATGTATAGTAAACTATCCGTGAATAGTTTCATCAGGTTGGTAAGTCACTGAATAAAGAGACTCTTTCTACACAACCAAGTGTTTTATTCAGCCGACGTTTCGGTGACCGTCTGTCACCTTCCTCAGGGCAATTCTGACTGGTTCACATTGCACTGCAGCATAGCCCGCTAGTAAACTAGTTTACAAGTTTCCTATCCTTTTGTATTTTCATTACCTGTTTAATTCAACGTTGTTGTAATAGCATTATATTTATATTTTTGTTTAGGGTTGGCCCTAGATAAGCCTTTTAGGTTTCAGGCCTCCCCTGCATGTTTGTTATTGTCACTATTTTATTGTTTTATTATGTTATTTCTCTATGTGCGAACAACAAATAAACATAAACATAAACATAAATATAGACCTTGTCGATGTTCCCGACGGAGTTATACAGCTTAATGAGCCCGCGGTAGTCGTACTCCAGCCCGCTGTAACCGTCGCCGAATAGTTTCCTCCCTAAAGGCAAAGGAATTGTTAGATGCGTCGATGAAGATCAGAGACCCAGGTAATGAGATATAGAAGAAAGCAGTTACTCAAGCAACTGGATAGATTTTGAAAACTGTCAGATGTTTTAAGTTGCATCCACTGCTTTTCATCAGTGACTTTTCGTCAGTAACGGTTAGTCACTGACGAAAAGTAGTGGATCCTACTTGAAACGTCTGACAGTTTTCAAAATCTATCCAGTTGCTTGAGTGTCTGTTGTATATGTTATAAATGTATACAGGTTATGTGTAATTTATGTTTTGCAGGGCCCCACTATAAAGTAGTGCTGTGACATTGAGATTGGCCACCCTGGGTAAATAAAACAGAAACAAACATGAAATACTCAATTCGGGCAAATACCTAATCCAATTCCATAACGAGATAAAGACGAAAAAAAATAACCACATGCCAGTCATGCTGTTGTTATTGATAAAGAAAATTTTTTAATAAAAAAAAATTTAATCAAAAAAATTTTTTTTTTAAATTAAAAAGACTTTAAAAATAAATTAAAAGTCACTTTGATCCTCACCTATGGAGATGGACCTGAGGTACAGCTGTTCGGCCTGGTCGTAGCGGTTCATGTCGTAGTTGTAGAGCGAGGCAAGATGGCCGACGGACAGCGCCACCTCATAGTCCTCCTGCCCTAACAACTTCTCCTTGATGTCGATCGCCTTCAGATGCATCTCCTCAGCTTCCTGATGAACAGACTTGGAAGGTTAGGGTACAGAAATCTTGTATCAAGAAAGGTTAGACATCCAGGTAAAGAGATACACAAGAAAACAGTTACTCAAGCAAGGGGATGGATTTTGAAAATGGTCAGACGTTCCAAGTAGCACCCACTTCTTTTCGCCAGTATCTCATATATGGATGTCTAGCCTTCGTGGGCATAACAGGCATGAAAAATCAAGGTACTGAAATTAACCTTAGTTTGCTGAAATCAGAATCTATGACTTCGCAGTTCTTATATGCATTTTTGTAATACCTTAGAATGTATGTGTAAGAATATATGACTATGGATTTATTTCGACTACACGATATGTGGATGAAGTTTAGACATCTAGGTAATGAGCATCCTCCCATTGGCAGGGCCACCAAACTCATTCTTCGTCACTGGCCCTGCCGATATGGCAACGGTTACAGCCTCCAGGACCCAGGAGATATAAATATTCATGAGCTTGCCTTATTTGGCATGACCCCACATGACCCCAGTTCCAGCCAATCAGCGCTCAGCTTGTGGTTGTAATTTCTAGGTCAGCTCATGAATATTTAATGAAAAGTGCGTTAAAGATTTTCTCTGTGTATAGCTGATTGGCTGAAAGCGTGTTGGGTCCTGGAGGCTGTAACCGTTGCCATATCGGCAGGGCCAGTGACGAAGAATGAGTTTGGTGGCCCTGCCAATGGGAGGATGGGTAATGAGATACCCAAGAAAACAGTTCCTCAAGCAACTGGATGTTACTTAGGTAACTTAACCAGTTGCTTGAGTAACTGTTTCCTTTTGCATAAGGACTACAATGTTGTTAATGGATTTGGTAGGACTTCAATCATGTAACCTATATCTTGTTACACACCAACGACCTGTCACGCCTAACCTTTGCACATCTAACTGTAAACGTTGTACTGTACTTGGTGGCAGCGAGTTCCAGGGAAAAAAAACAAATTTTTCTGACTTCATGCCTTCTTCCTCACCTTATACCTCTGCATGGACTGGTACAGCCTTCCCAGGTTGCCGTAATGCTTGGCCGTCTGGACGTTGACCACGCCGAAAGCGCGGATGGCGAGGGCGAGCGACGACAGATGTAACTCCTGCGCCTCGTGAAGCAGCATGTTCTCCAGCTCCTTGTTGTGGCAGTCGATCGCGATCTCTTCTAGGATCAGGGCTGGAAATGAAGGATGTTATGTTAATCTACTAGTGAGATTTGGGCAGACAATAAATACAGGTTCAATGTGGAAGATCTCCTTGTTGTGGCAGTCAATTCTGATCTCTTCTACATGTAAGATCAGAGCTGCAAATGGAGAATATATGTATCTTTATCCAGCAAGAAGAAAGGCAGATGCTCGAAAATACAGATTCATTGTGGAACAGTTCTCCAGCTCCTGTTGTGGCAGTCGATCGCTATTTCTTCTAGGATCAGAGCTGGAAATGGAGAATTAAACTACGTTAATCCAGTGACATTAGGGCAGACACTGCTAAAATCTTCCAGGACACTTTTCATTGAGGTCATGAGAAAGAGGTATAATATTACGCAATTCACGAGAAGCTCAAATCGGCGTGCAGGTCGCTTTTCATGAGATGGAATAGTTGTGACAGGTTGGGTAATTTAGCCCTAACAATGCCTGTGCCTGTGTGAGAGGACAGGTGGGGGTCAGGCTTGTCTCCGGTCCTTTCAAGCCTTGAGTATGTAATTTGATTCTGCCTTTATAGACTCTCCAAACCCTGGGAATGTTTTCAAGTTTCAGCTAGCGGAGTTTGAAGCAGGAAGTACACTTGCTTGTCTGTGATGAAAGGACCGGAGACAAGCCTGACCTCTAGCTGTCCCCTCACACAGGCACAGGCATCATTAGGGCTAAATTACCCAACCTGTCACAACTATTCCATCATACCTCTTGACTCATGACCTCCATGAAAAGCAGCCTGCAGGCCGATTTGAGCTTCTCATGAATAAACAATGGTACGTACAATGTTTTAACATTGAAGTACATGTACGTACCATTGTTTATTAAAATGGTTATTAAAATAACCATGAGTAGACCAATCTATTATTACTGTATATATTTAAATCACTGAGCCAAAGTGTTCAATATGTCGTTTTAGACATGGTTGCAATATGAATGACCCTCTTATGAATGTACTGTGCCAACCAACCAATTCAATCATACCTCTTCCCTCCTGACCTCAATGAAAAGCAGCCTGCAGGTCAATTTTGGCTTCTCATGAATTAACAAAGGTTCAAACAAACACAATGTGCTGTACCATCAGATTAGTGTGCTTTCTACCACCAATAATGCTGAGGTCACATTTCCAAACCGGGGCTCAGCCAGGCTGTTTCGATTAACGAAAAATCAAAAATTCATATCAAGAATATACATATTCAAGTAGTTCCCATTATTAACTTTCTCAACTTTTTTGTGCTTTGTTGTCTTTTATATCATACTCTACGTTCCATAAGACTGCCCCGCCGGGCCCCGGTTTGGAAATGTGACCTCAGCAGCACGTCGGCAGAACGTACTGCGCCTGCGCAAAACCTGGATTTTCGCTGGATTTTTGGTCAACGTTGCATCAGAATTTTGCCTGTTGCAGACCATATCTTTTACTAACATTTGAAAACTACAGACGGGATGTCACCCTTATATACGCGAATTCAACCTTATACAAATGTATGAGACGTTCTGCCGAAGTGCAATACATTACGGGTTTCGCACAGGCGCAGTACGTTCTGCCAACGTGCTGACCTCAGCATAACTCAGATCAAGGAAAATGCACAAGGCCATCTTACACACAACTTTTCCCACGGCCACATTAGCTGAGCTGGTTTATGATGTAGAAGGATTTTCCAGGAATTACAAGTTGAACCTTGACCCTTTCCACAAATTACATTGACCTCTGTCAGGCATGACGTTTATTTCAAGGCCAGGCAACGAAATTCAAAGTTTTGGACCTTTGATCCCAACTATACATGACTTGTACGTTTCCTTTCTAATTCAAAGTGGCTCAGCTCTTTCTATTTGGCCAAGGTTGCCTTTGAAAGCAATGGGCTCCCAGGAGAGAGAGAGAGAGAGAGAGAGAGAGAGAGAAGACTATAGTAAGAGATTCAAGGGAAAAATGTAACTCAGTTTTTTAGATATGCTGGATAATATAATATATGGTCAGATTCAGCAACCCAGTGTTCGAAATACTTTTTTGAACCAGGTAGCACAGTGTGCACCTTTGAGTTCGGCAGTACATATTTTCAGGTTGCGTGGTGCGCTACCTGAGTCAGGGAGCAACTAGCGCACAAGAAAAACAGGTAGCAATTGCTAGTGTGCTGGTGGGTATTTCGAACACTGCAACCTCACCTATAGCTACCTACATGTACATATGCACTTGAATAACCATCGTTCTACCTTGCTGTGGAATGAATTTAGAAACATTTATGTCTTATATATGTAGATGTTTAAAACGCATTCTACTCCATATACATCAGCATCAGTAAGTAAAATCACTCTGGACACAAGATTAGTACCAATACAGACACTGTACTTTGGACATGAGATCAATGAATTAGTTGGAAATGTATTACTGACGCTGTACAATAGCAGTCATCAAGGCTGAATTGTGCACAGTTAAGTCTTTGACAGGGAATAAAAATGACAAGATAACATACCTACTAAGAGCTAAAATGGTTGTCAACAGTTAGTTGGTATAAGTAAGACTGACCTTTGACCCTTTTTGATGAGGCGAGCAGCAGATGCTCCTCGGGGAGGATGTGTACGATGATCTCGATGGCACGCTCAGCATGGAACCTACGCAAAAAACATCACAAATCAGGCTGGTAACATTTGCAAAGAAAACACATGATGTTTGTCTTCACATGGTCTAGACTAACAAACTACTGCTCTGTTTATTCTTAATCAAATACATTAATATATAAGGGGGCCAGTCCCTCCAACTCTGTCCTGCTACATAATGTAACCCAACACCACAGGGTGTCTGCTACAGCACCAGTTACCATGGTGACAGCCGTCTGGTCCAGGTCTTTTGACTTTATGTGTATGAAGAAGAAGACACACAGCAAAAACAATATGTTTTCCTCCTACGAAGGTAAACATATAGTCAGACAACTTCTATCTCTTAAGTTTTATGGGAACAGTTAGAGTCAAATAAAATTGTGTTTTGAGGGAGGACAGCTGGGGTAAAGGTACAGACTCAGGTTTGTGCTCGTTCAAAATCCAATTGTTCTATTACGTATACGGTGACTTGTATATACTACAAGTATAATTTACTTCATAGTTTTTATTGTATAGGTAGAAGATTGTAAGTGACATACTTGGCATCCTCGAACCTGCCTGAGCTGTACTGGTGTACGTAGGAGGAGTAGGCCAGGTCCTCGTGGGCGATCGCTACGTGGATGTTTCTCCCTCCGAACACCGACTGCCGAATGTCCAGGGCAGCCTGGGGATGAGGGAGAAGAATTAGTGTTCACATGGGTCAGTTTGAAACAAAAAACACCGACTGCCGAAGGTCAAGGGCAGCCTGGGGAAGGATGATGATAATTAGAAAGGTAACATTTGCAAAGCAAATGCATAATGTAATACCTTCACATGGTCTAGGCTAACAAACTACTGCTCTGTTTATTCTTACTCAAACACATTCATAGACTAGTATATAGAGACCAGCCCTGAAAACTAAAGTTTGCATTTCTGGCGGTATTACAACTGATGTTGCATCTAGCATATATCCCTAAATACCCCTTTTTTTAAATCCTGGATTTATCATGTTACCATGCAGATTTAGATGAAGTAGCTTTGAATCTTTACGTTAGATATGTGACAGTGCTTCTATTCCCAAAAATGAATTTAAGCCCTATATGTGAGGCTGACATCAGGGACTTTATTCACTCCTCCATACTGTATGTATCTGTGTTTTCAACTTGTGAACCATCCAGCATCCTGTCAAAACTACATCACTCCATCTTACCAGCGAAACAAATCATCTCATCAATTCACCTCGGCAATAGCACTTACTTCATCACACGTCATATCTATATTCATCTGTCAAGGTTTGGACAGGAGCCATCCAGCATCTTGTCACAACTATATCATTCCATCTTATAAATGACGTAAACGAACTTATCATTTTATGTCAGATATGAAACTTGGAACTTTATCATCATCTAAATTTTGGCACTTTTGTTTGCAGCCCACTCACACAAGCAGCCCTGGTACTCAAACCATGAATGTATGATCATAGCAAGGTGTAGTACAATGATATTATTGTAAAGGGTGATAAACCCCTATGTAGTATAATCAAAGACTGGATACTACTACATGTATTTTAATTGATACATAATGTGATGCAATTGATTTCAAAGCTTAAAGATGAAACACAAAGTGGCATAAGCCTTTAACCCTTTCCCTGCTGCCTAACCCCATAACCAATACAAATTTATTATTTGATGCCAAATGGCTACCTTAGCAGACTGAAGGTTAAGATATCCCATACAGTGAGCCTTGAACTTGAAGACAAGCCCTACCTGGTAGACATGTACAGACTGACAGATGTTGTCCACGTTGAGAAGGTAGAAACCATAGTCCAGCAGGGTGTCTGAGTACTTGGGGTGTTTGGGTCCAAAATGCTCCCTGGGAAAACACACAATCCTTGAAGTTTGCAATCAAACACTTAAGTGGACAATAAAAAAACAGACACATCAACTATATATATGTCTTGGTCTTTGTGGTAAATTACTACAATGGTCAAGTAAACAATTCTCAATCTTTCAGAGAGTCTAGATACTACAATGTACAATGTATAAGATAGATCTATAACAAAAAATATCAGTTTATGCATATTATGGTTTAACTAAACTCAAAACTGTTTTTTCTGTTTTATTATGGCTCACTGTTTGTTTGTTATCATGACTCATCTTATTTAATAACTATGGCAGTTATTAAGCATGTACTGACCTGGCCACATAGACAGCATGCTTCACTAGCAGCTCAGCCTGATGGAACTTTCTCTTCACCACACAGGCCTGAAAACACAGGAGCTCTCAAGATTACAAAATGCTCAGGGAAAAACCATGTTATACCTTCTGTCTCTGATATACATAGAACATAAATACATAAATAACATGTACAGATTGATGTTTATACAAATTGTAATCATTTCTTTGATTTTTTAATTTAGTTAAGACCTAACCACATAGCTTTTAGAGTTTTACTGTTCAACCACAAACAAAACCACAATGCTAGAAACACATGCTACCAATAACATAACCGTATTGGCGAAGGTAATAACAAATTACTCCTTCCAGCTATACAGCACAGACTGCCTAACTACTACATCATCTGTAAGTGTAAGTGTGACTTTGCCTAACTCTATGATGATTATCAAAACTATAACCACCCACCTTTGACGCTTGTCTGATGACATCAACAACAACCTGGGAACAGAAACAAGACCACTATGAAGTATAAACTATGAAATATAAAAGAAATAAAGGCAATGGTTTATGAACAGTTTTTAATATGATCCATACTTTCTAAATTCTGAGTGGTGCAGGTAAAATTTGTCTGGCGCAGGTAGTTTTCACTGTTACATGCACCAGTGCAGGTATGCAGAAAAACGGATTTTGAGCCAACGCTTTGCCAGAATGCACTATGCCTGTGTTCTGTTGGATGTTTGGTTAATGTTGCATAAGAATTTTGTCTGTTGCATAAGATATCTTTTCCAACAAAACATTTGAAAACTACGGACAGGATATCAAATACTAGTACTCAAACACAACCTTAAAATTTTAATGATACATTCTGTAGAAGTGCTATAGCACATTACGTTACGGATTTCGCACAGGCGCAGTACGTTCTGCCGACATGCTTTTTGAGCCCTTAGTTTTGAATCAACACCCTAACCCCTACCTTCATGGGCAGGTTCTGTCGGATCTCCCTCAGCGCCTTCACGCTCCACCTGTAAGCCTCGTCGTACTGGCTCTTGGCGAACATCAGGGCGCTGTACTCGCTGTACAACAGCGCGAAGTTCACGCTGTGGCCCAACCGCTGCAGTTTGGTCACGTAGCCGATCGCTTTCTGGTAGGTGTCCTCGCCCAGGTTGTATTTACAGTTGGCATTTCGCACGTGCAACAATCTAGAAAGAGATTTTGTGTTAGTTTCATTTTCAATCGTTTAACTTGCCCAACAAACTACTGCTCTGTTTATTCTTACTAAAATGCATTCTGTCCTGCTACATAATGTAATCCAACACCACAGGGTGTCTGCTACAGCACTAGTTACCATGGCGACAGTGAAGGTAAACATAATAATGACTTCTTTCTGTGAATTTATTGGCACAATAAAAGAGATGGTCTGATGGATTTTCAACAGGCCTAGAACAGAAACCTTGCCGGCTGAGAGCTTGTTATGCATTTTGCCCGGAAAACCTTCTAGCTCCATCCTAGGCCTGTGTCTGACCTTTTGTGGTCTGGTATTACCCCGGTAAAAAAACAAAGAAGTACCAATACCATCTTTCAAAATGGTACACATTTTCAAATCAAGCATCTCAGTGGCTCCCCCTACCTACCTTGTACAGAACTCCAGGCCCCTGAGCCAGTGCGACACATCCTCTACCAGTTCACACAGCTCCAGACACGCCAGGAAAATCTTCTCTCCTTCTGCGTACCAGCCTGCCTCTGACATGAAGGATCCTACACAACAACAACAAACAACAACAAACACGGTTACCATACAGGCATTATTTACACATAGAGACCTAACAAATGCTACACACAGCTCAATCTATGCAAAATTAATGCATCTGCCAGCAGTGCTTAAGGATTGAGTAGTATTTTTCATGCCATTATGCATTCTGCAAACTAAAAAGAAAGTACCGGCTAACAAGATTTGTTGCTGCTTGCTTTAAAATACACAGGCTTTGCCTTTACCAGTCCCAGGACATGTCTCTCTAATAGACACCTCTGACTCCTGGATATAGGAAAACTGTCTTCAGTGTGTGCCTGCAAATCTGGTGTGTTATGCAGAAGGGTGGTTATACCGGCTATTCAGATACAGATACAGAAGCTGGTGTGTTACGCAGAAGGGCAGTTATACCGGCTATACACATACAAATACATAAGCTGGTGTGTTATGCAGAAAAGCAGTTATACTGACTATACAGATAAAGAAGCTGGTGTGTTTTGTAGAAAGGTAGTTATACTGGCTATACAGATCAGTGTTCGAAATACTTTTTTGAACCAGGTAGCACAGTGTGCACCTTTGAGTTCAGCGGTACATATTTTTCACATTGCGTGGTGCGCTACCTGAGTCAGGGAGCAACTAGCGCACAAGAAAATCAGGTAGCAATTGCTAGTGTGCTAGTGGGTATTTCGAACACTGCAGATACAGATGAAGGTGTTATGGTATGAGGTGGTGCATTGGTTCTAAGATACAGATATAACAGGATAGAATATAGGATGCCTTACGTATACCTAGCGCCAGTCCTAGTTGTAAGACCTTGTCTCTGATATAACAGAAGAGAATATAGGATGCCTTACCTAGTGCCAGTCCTAGCTGTAAGGCCTTGTCTCTGATGGAGACCTCGGACTCCTGGATGTAGGAACACTGTCGGCTGAAGGTGTCGGACAGACAGGTGGACACCTTGACTCCATGGTCCATCAGTGCCTGGAAACAGTGGTGCAGCAGGTGTCTGCAACAAACAGGGTGTAGGTTGAAACTTTGGGGGGAATTCAATGACAATGGAACACACTGTGGTTTCATTCTGGCTGGATACATGAAGCTCACTGAACAAGTGCTTCATCATTACAGGTACTTTAACTGGCTCATTCCATTTTATCTAGCTCACATTTGCTAATATCTTTCTAAAGTAATAAACCTGTAACAGTTATATATATATACAACTAGAAAGGTAACATTTGCAAGCAAATACAGAAAATGTAAACCTTCACAATGGTCTAGCCAAACAATATGTTTCCCTTCTCTGAAGGTAAAGATAAAAATGTTATTGGTATACTTACCATCATTGTTCATGTCATGTTGTGTAACAACAATGCCATAACACTAAGTAACAGATCTAGAACACTCACTTGCTCACTCACTCACTTACTCACACTCACTGATCATGACTCACTCACTCACTCACTCACTCACTCACTCACTCACTCACTCACTCACTCACTCACTCACTCACTCATCCTCGTGGTTTGTAAGAGAACAACAATCCTAAAATTTGAACAACACAAGAAAGCCACTGACCGTTTATCATTGGCCCGTACAACCTTGGAGAAGACCGCCAGCTCACAGAACTCCGACCCCAGCTGACATAGTCTGCCCTGCTGGTACAGCTGAGAGAAAAACACAGCAGTCATTTTTGTAGTTAATGTAGATACGTTACATCATCATCGTCATTTTAGGACCAAAACTTGTCATTGGATTGAAATTATTTACAGTCAGTAAAATATCCTTCTATTCTCCTACATAAAGATGGTTTTAGAAGGGGAAGGGTTTTCCTATCCTCTTACATTCCTCTCTGTAAATCTAACCTTCCCTGACTCCTAATGCCTGCTAAAGCATTTTTCTCCAATACTCCAATATCACAGACTTTGGATGGATCATTTCCAAGCAGATGTTTCGGTGAGAGATCGTAACATCTTCTGACTGCTGGGTTTCTTTGACAGACTTTGGGGAGGATGGCTGTCAGAAAATGTTAGTCTTCCCTCCCGACATCTGGGTTAAACTACAAGCCCCTACTGATCTCCAATCCTAGGTCTGGCACTGTGGGTCATCTTAGTTCACTCCTGACCCAAATATGTCAGTTTTTCCTGTCGTGACAAACACATCCTCTGCATT
Source organism: Branchiostoma floridae x Branchiostoma japonicum (assembly GCA_013266295.2). Lineage (NCBI taxonomy): Eukaryota > Metazoa > Chordata > Leptocardii > Amphioxiformes > Branchiostomatidae > Branchiostoma > Branchiostoma floridae x Branchiostoma japonicum. The sequence goes on along the minus strand of CM023826.1, from coordinate 2,071,975 downwards.
TGTCGTTAAACTCAGTATCCTGTGGAACAGCTAAGACAATACAGGGCTCGAAATACTTCTTTCTGCATATCTGCACTGGTGCAGGTAACACTGAAAATTACCTGCACCACTCAGAATTTAGGAAGTATGGATCACCTTAAAAACTGTTCAGAAACCATTATTTCTAATTTATCATAAGCTCAGTTGGTTCTCAAACCTCTGATCACCTGGTAACTTGTGTTATGGTGCAAAGAACACGAGATATAAAAACCAGAACTTCTGCAGTACCAAGGAAAGACACCAGGGGTCCAAATCTAATCATTTCTTCAATTATGACAATTCATCCATAGCTTCTTGGGTTATCCTGCTAAGCCACATACATATATCCATTCAAACATCTAAACAAATACTACCAAAATTATAACCTTCTAGGAGAAAGTAACTACGGTTAAATGTATGCAACAACATGACCTAAAAATCAAGAGTGAACTTGACCGACATTTACAAATTGTACATACCAAAATTAATTCTAAATTCAGTGCATTCACTACAACTTACAAGAGGCTATCTAAGTAAATGGCTTATGTACGGAGCCTAAAATGTGCTATTATACAATATTTTGACACTTGTTGAGCTGACATCACTAAGTGGGGGGGAGGGGGGCAAATTGAATTTTCGATCCAACCACCAGGCATTCGGTGGAGGCCGGGTCTTAAATTATGGTGACAGTCATAGCATAGGAATCCAGTCAGTAGTTCTTAGCAAAACATTGTCAGCAATATCGAATGAAAGAGGCTGGTCGGGCGTGTGTGTGTGGTCTAGATTTTGTTCACGATTTTTCAGTAGAAATGATCGTGTCACTTTCCAAGTGTTGTAAATAATTTTCAGAACTGTCACATGAAACGAAATTTTTAGGAGTTTGCCCTCCTAGTCCAATCTGCCGATTTTGTAATTTTCCTGATTATTACACTAATAAAGGGGTTCAAGAAGATTTTAGGCGATTTAGGAAGGAATCGGAGTTGGTTACCCTTCACAAAACGGCCTACATTTTAATAGAATCGCCGCAAACCATATTTATTGACACTTTGTAGCGATCCAGAAAAGACCTGGGGGTCGGAAAATTCCCACAGCGATCCTCCACCAAAAAACGACCTTACACGCGAAATAAACGTACCTTGTAATAAATATCAAACTGGATGTTATCTGGTAGGGATCTAACGTCCTTCCTGGTGCGGGAATAGTTGTCGACGACGGCTGTGATGGCGGAATTGTAGAGGGAATCCGGCATCCACTGCAACTCCGCGGCCGCCATCTTGGTCTGGGGAATCTTGGCTGCCACTTCGGCTGCCACCGTGACGTCATCTTCGGGAACCGTCGGCCGGCGTGATGCAATAATCGGAACGCTCACACGATGGCGTTGCGTTACGTCAACACTTGAAGTCGTAACGTCACTTTGGTCCTTCAAAGACTTCAATATCGATGTGGGAAGAACCTAAGAACCTACATGCTTGTGCAAATTAACGTTACATATCCTCTCGATGGCAAATTACAAAAATATGGGACGCTGACTTGGAAGGGAATGCAGAATATGAGAAAGTGGTTTCAAAGCCACCATTTTATTTGTGAAGCGAAACTAAGGTGGTCCAAAGTACTCAAAGTACCGGTAAGTAACGTTCACAATGAAAAAAAGTTGGCTGATATATATCTGTTCTAGTTTTTAAACACAAAATATAGATATTTTTCGTGAAAACCTTTCCGTCCATGCATCGTGCCTAAGCCCTTACTTGAAATAGAAAGTACGGTCGCTTGTTCGACTCACTTGTTCCATCGAACCCCGAAGCAACGGTTTGAACAACCACATCGTCGAGTCGTTTCTCACGTATTTCAGTCTCTACACGAGGCGTTAAAATGCTCCGTGTACCCGTAGCGTTGCTATTGCTGGCACTAGTCATCCCTAGACTGCCCGCCATCCCCACTGGCATCGCCTCCCTGCACAGAGTCCCTCGCTCCCAGCCCCAGTCGGACTTGGAGGGAGATACCGACGTTCTTGTGCAAGATGTCGACCAGGTAACTTGATAACGTTATAGCATTTTATAAGATTGTTCTCTAGTTTTGTTATATGCTGTTATCTAATGCCGCTATCTAAAAATGTGTTGTTGTTACTCCGTGAAGGAGGTCAGGACCTCCGGACGGAGTGTTGTAATCGGCTGATTTTTCATGTTCGCAGTCAAAACACTGGGTTCTCTTTGTGTAATCGGCACGCAATTTTATACGCCGTCTGCGGGCATGCCCGTGTTGATGCACGAATGTGTATTTTTGCCGTTGCTGCTTTCGCGGTCAATGTAATATTGCAAACGCACCCCTACAATTACGAGGCGAATTGGAATGGTCCAGAAAAACGCGTTGTTTGGAATAGCAGTGGGGGGGGGTGGAACTTCATGCAGATACGGGGTGGTTTTTATAAGTGGTTCCAGATGTTTTTGCCCATGGTTAAGAGATGCCAAGTTTTTTGGAAGATGTTCGCAGCCAAAACGCATTCTTCCGTACGTCGCATTTCTGTGTAATTTCGCATGTGGTGTTGCATTATGTCCGGGATGATGCACGTCTTTTTATTTTTACCGTAGCTGTTTTGATATTGGAGTAAATGGTTATTTTCGAAACATCCCCATGTCGTTGAAATGTTGTCGTCCGTTTATGTCACCGGTAGTAAGTCGGGGCGGGGCTGATGGGGACGGATATGTGGGGTGGTCAGAGGTCAACATTAGGAAAAATTTAATGTTAATACCGATGACCGAGTCCAAAAAACTGAAACGTGAAAATCGGATGATTGGACCTGATGTACATTTCTGTAGATTGTACACAGAATACACACATCTTTAGATAATCTGGCCATGGCAGGTATACTAGATTAGCGCACATCTATGTTTATGCGTTCAAAACAAGAAAAGTAATCGTTTCCCGGTATTATTCTCTCGAAACACGGCGCTGAATATAGGAAGAAGTAGCCTGTGTTACGCAATGCTTTCGGCCGGATTGATGTGCAACTGTTACTAATTGCAGGGTCTGGGCTTGGCCAGTCGCGGTGTATGGCCAGTCGCGCTAATATGCGAGTGTTCCCTGTAGACAGTCCTGGAGTTAACGTTGACTTGAGCGGTACCCGTTTTTCCGTGTTTGCAGCTAAAACCCACGGTCCCCTTTGTTCAATCGGCATGCAATTTTATACGTCGTCTGCAGGCATGCCAGTGCCAATACCACCTCTCAATCTGCAAATTATAAAATTTCACGGAGAATTGTCGCCTATGGCGTCTTGTTGTTGTTGTTGTTGCTTTAATTCGTATTACACCAGGAAGCCTTTTTTTCTATAAAAAGAATCTTTACATCTTTAACATTCACTTCATTAAGGTCATTAACAAGGTGAACAAGGCACTGGGTGATACAGACGACTATGCCGAGACTGATTCAGACGACACCGCGAAGGGTCTGTCAGTCAAGACCACCGAGGTCCGCATCAGTCCGACACAAGACCAGGTACATGTAGGTCAGCGCAGTTATTGCTGTAAATAGGTGCATTGGAATTAATAGAAGAAGAAAGTGATAGATAAACATGGAGAGAAAATCATTTAAGACAACCAATATAAAACATAAATCTTTTTTTTCTGATTCATTCATTCACTCATTCATTCTCGCACTCAATCACGCACCCACTCATACACTCACTCATTCACTCTCTTGGCTTTCTATGCCAATATGATGTAAATCTTGAAGTCATACACCTGATACTTCTACAGGTACAATCAGCTGGGTACATGTTGACACATGTCGAAGCTCTATGAAGAAATGACGACTGAGAAGATCGGGGGTCGCATTTACTAACCCCTTTAAAAGCTACAATATTTTGTTTCCGTTTACAGAACATTGACGAGACTGAAGAAGATGACGGCGCCGGGAAAATACCAGAAATTACAACCAACGAAGAGGAAGCTCTGAAAACAGGTCTGTGTACTTGTATATTCAACTAAAATGACAAATACTCCAGAACAGTGAAATGTTTTATGATATAGCATGACTGTAAGATGCTTTCATCAACACACAGAGACACATGGGACACCACTGCAAATTCTATAACACATTCAGCCACTTTCATTCATACGTTTGGTCCCTTTTAGGTGCAAAACCGGACGAAAAGTCAGTGGAAGGCATTAGCGAAGACGCCTTGCTGGGAGCCGTGATCCAAGACGCCTTAGAAAACCCCAAACTCCTCGAGTACTTCCTCAGCAAGGCGCGCGACGCCGAAGACGCCTTGTTGGGCGCCGCTGGTGAAAGCGAAGTTCCTCTGGCGTTCTTGTCCCCCCAAAAAGCACCCGTTGCTGACAGTGTTCCAGAAGTAACCATTGTTGAGGAGCAGCCTGAACCCGTTGCAGATTTAGTCGATCTGGATGACGAAAAGACGCAGGAAGTCCTGGAGGAACTGGAAGCAGATCTCGCGGCCCAGGAAACCACCATTATGGATGAAGAAGATCTAGATGACGAAGAGATGGAGGGGGCCAATGAAGGAGATGTGCTCAACATGTCTGTATTGGAACTGCTGGGTCCTCAAAAATCTGTCCCATTCCCGGATGAAGTCATCGAAGAAGATGATGATGATGATGAAGAAGATCTTGACGAAGAGGAGGGTGATGATCTTGGTGTAGAAGATGGGGAGGAGACTGACGTCATCGATATCGATGATGATTCTGATGACGACGAGATCGAGGCTTTGGAAGACGGGTACACAGATAGTGATGACGATGACGAAATCGTGAATGACGTAACAGCTGATGGCGAGCTCCCCGAGGATTTGGACGATGGCGTGTTCTGACGTCATTGAGACTGATGACGTAAGAATCATGCCAAGGGCAATTCCGTGTTGTATTTATTTATTCGTCTTTTTTTACTCACAAAGCTGTTTCATGATATCATGTTTCTCACAAGACAGCCAAGAGACTTCTTTGTAAGAATGATTGTCTTTCTCTGTCTGAAGCACACGCCATGACATAGTAGGTCTAGTTTCTATTTTGTAAATGTAAGCAATAAAGTCTCATCGATGGCATCACATTCTTGTTTTACGTTCTCTAAAAATATTACAAGAAATTGGCGTCTAATTTCACATATCGTTCATGTTCATTATTGCAGCATATTCCATGAAGTTTTGTTACTGAAACTCTATTAAGCACTTATGAGTAAACGACATCAAGAATTACGATAAGATTACAGCAATTTCTGCATTTGAATGAATTCAAACTTCACATGCAAAACTCATGCCCGAAGGTTGACTGCAACACACAGATACGATAATGTAAAAAAGGTTTTAAAAAGTCTAATCTATATATGTCGACGAATAATTGAATGACTTTCATGTCATCTGAAGAAAATGTGAAGAACATCGCTGCATGGTGGCGTCATTTTCACACGTTGTTTACTCGGTCTGTGGAGCAAACATAAAACAAGTTGGAACGAGGGGAGAACTTACACTAGCTTATAAAACAGCTCTTACTTTCGTAAACGAAGAAAAACGTCCGAGGCCTCACAACCATCACTCAATAGCAACACGTCATCATGTTATGCTCAATACCTTCCAACTGTTGTATTAAAATGGTCTTTGTAAGACGAACAAGTTGACATGCATGAATAGTTCAACAAACAGAGATCTTCACTCCCTTTGTCTTACCTTTTTGAAGAAAACGATTTCGTTGTACTGACTGCCGCCATCCCCCACACCATAGTCAAGCACGGCGTACTTTCCCTGTAAAAACACGCATCATAAGTTACCATATACTTGTCTCCACCGCGCTTTAATTAACCGACCAAAGAAGGCCCAGTTGTTCCCTACACTTGCTCACACTTGCCCACTGTCCAAATGAGTCATGTGTAGATCGACTACATTTCTGTACTTACACTGGTGAAAACTACATGTGCACATGTGGTAGTTGAATAAACAGTTGATTGAGGCTTATAGAGAACGCGTTATGGCTGTATTACTATCAGGAAGACCTACTTTGACATAGCTGACTCCGAACCGCTGTAAGTCGTCCATGTAGCCCTGGAAGGACGTCACCAGGCTGTCCAAGTGTTCCTGGTCGCGGAGCGGTTCGGCCACCATACTGTAGAAGTACTGCTGGATCGGCTGGGCGATGGAAATCTGGGATGGGAGCCAAGCGTTTCGTTGATGTTCTGTTTTATATCCAGAACCGTGCTTTATCCAGAACCATGGCAGGCACGGTTCTGGATAGTCCACGCATATCCAGAACCGTGCGTGCTGGGGCCAATCTATGGTATGGTTTCATCAGGTTGGTAAATGATTTTATAGGATTATTCACAACCACTTGTTTAACAAGATCCAACGCCGTTTCAATGACCGTCTGTTATCTTCATTAGGGCAATTATGACATTGTACACTGAAGCTAGGTGTTACTGCTAACAATGCGGTCCGAAACATGAAGTAATTGTGACAGTGCACAGTGAACCAGTCATAATTGCCCTGATGACGATGACAGGCGGTCAACGAAACGTCGGCTCTTGTTAAACAAGTGGTTGTGAATGAATAACTTTGCTATTCAATGGACCTATTACCCATAACGGTTGTACAAAGCTATATGTGCCCTACCTCGTCCTCCTTGTTTGGTTCCGGAGGGTTTCGATGATTTGCGGCGGGGAGCCAGAAGCACACGGAGTAGGACTGTCCGCACTCGCTACCTTCTTCTGCTGAAGAATTGGTCATCTAGGGAAATAGAAACAAGAAGCTATAACTGTTGGCTACTTTTATATGAAATGGCATCACATATGTGCTTTAATTTACCTTCTTATCTGGTCTTCATTCTAATCATGCAGTGCTTGTTAGGGGCCTCAATCTTGAGAAGTTTACACATTTTATGTTCCGTTTGGGCCCAATAATATTCCTTCGCACCCATGATCAAGCCTGGTACATTACAAGCCATTATGGAACGGACTATCTACACACTTCAGCCGCAGTGTTGAGTTGCACGGTCGCACAAGTATGAATTCGAAGTTAACGTCCCTGGTGAACTCTACCACACTACAGCCATATTCACAGCGAAATTTGCAGATCCAAAAGCTTGCGACACATTGCTACAAATAAAGCACTGGATTGTAACAAAAATATCACCACTCGACGATGCCAGCTTATTCAGTACTTAACCATGTCTAAGGGGCAGAAATGCTCTGGCCTGGGAAAGCATGTTTGAGGACTTAATTTTCCTTCCCGATATCGCAGAAGGTTAAATTTTTTAGGACATACTGACCCCCACGTACTATGGGGAAATCAATGAAAAACACAGATAAGTGTCAAAACAAAAGTTCCAGCCTTTCAAAATGGTATTTGTAACTACATATTTGTATGTGCCTCCCTACAATGGTGAGAACCGGTTTGGTGTTGTTCATCTTGACGCCTTGGTCGTTCTTGCCGTCAAAGTACGCCTGCAGCAGCGGAGTAGCCTGGGCACGGGCGGCCTCGTAGGAGCAGGCAGCCTCGGTACGGCAGGCCCACGAGTCTGGGAATGGAGCAACAGCTGTGCATTTCACACGTGTATTAACTTATATATACTCTCACACACACACACACACGCACACACACACGCGCGCGCGCGCGCATGCACGCACTTACTCACAGAGACAGACACACACACTCTCACGCACACACACGTGCACAGACACACAGACACACAGTCACACAGACACACATGCACATGCACACAGAACACACACACACAAACACGCACACACACACGCACACACAAATACACACACATGCACATACACACATACACATACACACCACACACCAACACACATGCACATACACACAGACACACAGACACACACACAGACACACACACACACATACACACATACACACACACACACACACACACATATATATATACACATACACATACACACCACGCACAAATACACACACACACACATATACAGAAACACATACACACCACACACCAACACACACGCACACACACACACACACATACACACACACACACACACACACACACACACACACACACACACACACACACACACATACCCCTTCCGCAGCTTGACCAGCGCCCACGGCTGGCCACAGTGTCCCAGGCGCAGAATATCCCGAACTCCTGCCTGCACTCGTGGTAAACTTCTCCCTTGTACAGGAACGGGAAGGTGCAGCTCGGTCTGTCGGCTTCCGCCAGTTCGTACGTGTCGACTCGTTCTGTAGCAGACAAAGGTACATAATAAAGTAGATCCATGTAACGGTGACGACGACTATAAGTCCCTTCACGGTTTGAACTGTGCATGCGTGAGATCAAAGGTCAAGTCCCCTACCTAGAAAGCAGTAAAAGACAACAAAGTACAAAAAATAGTTGGAAAAAATTATTGACCATTTGTGAATATTCTTGATATGCATTGTTTATTTTTCGTTTCGTTCAAACAGCCCGGTCGGGCCCCGGTTTGGAAATGTGACCTTAGCGTTAGCGTACCTTTCACGGTGAGACTAGAGGACTCGAATGTCAAACTGTCAGCCTCGGTTGCTTCTGGAACGGCAGACCAGGCGGATGAGTTGTGTGTGGAGTTGGAGTCCACCACCAGAGTGAAGTCCACCTGCAGGTTTCCGTTGGCGGTCACGTTCCTGAACCCTCTCACAGCAACACTTTTCAGTTCAGCACCAAGGACAGAGGCGACCGCCGATTCCATCTGTTCAAGTAAAGTACGCGTACGAAAGGGAACAAATGGGTTTTAGTGTCAGTTTTACATTACTGAAAGCTCTGTTCCCACTGGTTTCTAAATAACACAGCAAGCAAGGCAGTTTACGTCTTGGTAGTCCAGTCGCGAGGACTACAACCATTTCATTTTACAAGTCTGGTGGCGACAACAGCTGGTATTCGAAATCTTTATGCTTTCACCTACACATTTATCACTAAACTGACATACTTATTTAAGGATACTAAACCATCCAATGGTTACGAGTTAGCCAAAACGGATAGGTTTTGGGCCAAAGCTCATCGGGGCTAATCCCTACTCTTATCTAGTCCGAAGGCAGCTGGTATACCGGTACACCACGTACGGTAACGATCATTAGCCTGGGTGCCATCTGAATTGCTACGGGGCTCCTTGTACGCGCTGGCCCGTAAAAAAACCCGATTCTTTCGGGTTAACGAGTACGAGGAGCCCCGTAGCGAATCTGATGGCACACAGGATAAGCGACCATGGTACGCTGCAAAAAACTACAGAATACGCGCTGCACATGTACAAACCTGAGTCTCGAATTCAAAAGTGACGGTGGTGAAAGCTGACGATGTCGGATCGGCAAGATCGGCGGAGTACTGGCGATTGGTGACCTCGATGGAGCCGTCTAGCTCCTTTGTTGCTGCAGAACAGACCAGGTTAACATAACTTTGAATTCTGAGGAAGACTGTAGTAGGATAGTAGAAAATTCGACTCACTGCTTTTCTGTGTTGGAACTAAGTTTAAGAGCGCACTTAGCCTGGTAACCATTCGCCACGGGCCGGCTTAGGGGTGTTTTTGCCGGCCCTAGTCTTCCTACATGTAAGCATAGGCCTTTTTTTTAACAGCCGATCTTTCTGATTGAAACCAACACCGTAAAAATTCTCAGGCGGGTGCGCTGATGAACTTTGCTGGCTGGCATCACTTCCCACACCGTAAGATACCAGGCTGCTCCCTGGCATACTAGTATATGGGTCCCAGGCTACTATGTGCTATGAAACATGGTTGATTAAAAAAAACACAGATACCTCGGTCGCAGTAAGACCAGTGTCCAGACGTGTAGACGGCGTCCCAAGCACACCACGGCTGTTCGAACCCCTCCGAGACGCACTCGTAGTTCAGCTTGCCCTTGTACAGGAACGGGAAGTAACATTCCACCCCTCCCCTTCTTGGCGGCTTGGTAGGGTCCGTCAACTTGTGTCTGTGGGAGCCATCTAAAAACAAGATGTCGAGGATCTCATACCTCTGAAATATTTCAAGTTTTTGTGAATTTCTCGCTGATTCTGTCTATTCCATTTCCCACTGGCTCGGCAAGGCAACGGATAGTTTTCATCAGGGCCCTAGAATCATCCCTGAACAGAGACGGGTGACGCCACAAACTACCTGGTCGATGATTTATCTGATTGTCGAAATTGTGAGATGGCAACGGAACCAGTCCTACATCCGTAAATAATTTCATCAGGTTGGGGAATGATTGCTATTTAAAAAAGGAAAATTCTCTAATTAAAAGCACTTGATAACAAGAGCCAAAGTTTCTGTCATCGAAACGTCTGCTCTTGTTGAACAAGTGGTTGTGAATAAAGAACTTTGCTATACAGGCACCAGCCCTAGTGTTAGCCCTAGGAAGCCTCCTGGTTTTACAAATAGAAACAGAACTCGGTCACCTTCCCGAGAATAGTCCTGGGGCCGCCAGCTGTACATCTCCACGAAATGGTCGAACCGCCGCACGAGTGACCAGGGGGGACAGCCGTGCTGCCTACACAGCTGCTTTCGGACGTCCCGCGGGAGGGTTCGGGGGCTCCTGCGGAGGAACAAATATGAACATGTTGTAATCAGACTTATTTTGTACTTCTGTCAGGTTGGTTTTACAATAGAATTGAAATTGCGCTCGGAGGCCTGCACGGGAGGCTACTTGTGCCTGGCCACGATAACTACAGCTTCCCTGTGTTATACCTCCTAGCTGTTTCTCATTTATGTACTACGGCTGCAGATACACACACGTGCACACGGCCTGCTTTGATGTACGTCAAGAACGTACGTTCAGATCGTACGTTACCTCGAGGGCTGGCGAACGATCTGGCATACGTTCTTGACGTATTTTAAAGCAGTCCGATTTACACAAAGCAAAAAAACTCGACGTACGCAGTTTTCGTACCGTCAGGGTTTTGCCCGCGTGTAAATCGGGTCTTAATTGATTGACACTGATTGACACATGATTGGCACCTGTCAACGTCGTGTTCGAACGTGATGGTGACGTCCTCCTTGACGTCCCAGTCGGGAGACCCAGGCCCGAAGGCGGTGTCGATCACGCTGCTGTTGGAGCCGGGGACGGACAGGAAGCCCTGGAGCCACGTCTTCAGTTCCGGCTTGCACGCTTCGTCCGAGTACCAGATCTTAGAAAGGATGATAAATACATCACCACATTCACCTGTATTCAATTTGGTAGAAGTCATTCTGAAACAGGTTTGAACTGTTCCTACACAACAATTTGCTAACTAGGATTAAGCAATCCATGGACATCATTACGATCATAAGTCGATTCACGGTTTGAACTGCGCTTGTGCGAAGTCAAAGGTGAAGGCCCCTAACTTGTAAATAGTTCTTATCTAGACCATTCTAATACATGATGCATATACTCGTTTTGTTTATGTTTCAGGGGCTTTCAACTTAACCACAACCAAATCTTAACCACAATGGATCACAATATAGGCATACAGATACAGAACGGGTACCTCATTGCGGCGGTCGAAGAGCCTGGACTGCCGGTTGTACTCGTTCACGTGGAAGTTGTTGGGCAGGCGGCAGTCCTTGGCGACCATCCGGTCCCCCAGTCGCCTGGCCATGTCGAAGATGGTGGAGGTGCCGCCATGGCCGCCGAAACATTTGACGTAGTAGTTCGACAGGTAGACGTCCTCTTGCCGCACCTTCTCCGGAAACTTGACGTAGTCCTCGTACACTACCGACCCTTTCTGAACAGGAGATACGTACACGGCTGTTGGTTGCTAGGGCATTCTTTCCCGTTGCTAGGCGCGTTCGGCAAAGTATCGCGTTCAGTTCGAATTACGTCAGATCGAACATGATTCGGGTTCGAATTACGTCAGATCGAACATGATTCGGGTTCGAATTACGTCAGATCGAACATGATTTGGGTTCGAAAGAAAGTGGGAACATTGGGGTCCAAATGTGACCACCATGATATTATTTCCTATCTCTAGCGATTGCCATGTAGAATTCTCCTTTGAAACAAACGTAGATTTGTACCCGTGTTAAGTTTTGATTCTTGATTTATAGTTCATTATCTGTATAAATGTACGAAGCCCAGAAAGACGCCACACAGGACTGGTTCTTACCGTTTGGAATGACTGATTCGGAACAACGGCGAAGCTCTTGAACTGTTTGTGACAATGCCCTTTGCCCTCTTTTACTTGGATGACGCTCCGCGCTTCTTGGTCCATCATACGAAATTCGTCCGAAGGATTCACCACACCAGCGGCTACAGAAAGGACGAGGATTCACGTTCTATTCGAAAAGATTCCTCGTTCGAGTCCTAACATACTTGTTTACTACTTTAATCCAAACCAAACAAGAAAGCGGTACTTTCATACCTCCGTAAAATATTAGGAGTTTTGTGAACTTCTTGTTTTATTCATGTCTTATTGTTAATTCTTTTGTCTTTGTAAGTCTTTATGCATTTTCTCACTGGCATATGGGCAGTGGGTTGTTGATAGAGATGGATAGGCTCCTATTAGAATACCTTAGACACATTGGTGTCTAAGGTATTCTAATAGGAGCCTATCCATCTCTTTCAACCGCCTTTTACCTCCCAACCGAAGTCACGTACCCATTTTACACCTGTGTGGAGTGAGGAAAAACCCTTAAAGTGCTTTCCCTTAGGACACAGCGTCTTGCCAGGAATGCAAGGAATCAAACCCGCGACCTTTCGTTCTCGTGTCTGCTCGTTTTAGACACTCGGCCATGCTATGCCATCTAATGGTGGCCGAGTACTTACCCTTCAGATGCAGGTTGAGGACGGGCTGGGCCAGACCTGAGGTGTACTGGAAGTGGCAGGTCGGGGCGTGAGTGGAGATGGTCCGGAGGAGAACATACCGCCTCCTCTCCATCCCCTCCTTATACGTGTCCAGGACGGTGTAGTCAAGGCAAGCCGGGTCTGGGCAAAGGAAAACATAACAGAAGAGACTTTACTACTGTATTATACCATGGTTAATGTTTCATACCAGGATTACTATACACATTTCTGGCTACCTCGTAACACATCCTACCCCTCGAGGCAAGCACATCTGCAAGGAGGTTTTGATAAAACCTCCTTGATGTCTAGTTACAACCCTGTCAACCAATTCTAACCCCAATCCCCGCCCGATCACTTCCAATCCTCGCGGACAACAAGATCAGTACATATACAAACTCCCCTCAAACCAGCGCCGCCCAAAACAATATTTCCGTCCCGGAAGTTACAACGTCAAAGTTTATGCCATAATTTATGCAACGGAAAACTTACGATTGCAAAAGTCGGGCCTACAGGAGCTGCGCGTCATGTCGACGTCATCGGTTTTGTTGTTTGGTGCCCACGTGATCCCGGTTTTCCTCAGGCACTTCGGAAGACGCAGGCGAGCCTTCTCTGGTCCCTCCGACTGCCGGTAGAACTCGTCCACGCGCTGGTTACTCGCAAAGATGAACATTTCTGTGTACCCCCTGTAACACATAATACATCGACGTGAGAGAGAAACAGAGACAGGCAGACAAACAGACAGAGACCGTGAGACGGAGACCGTCAGACAGACAGATACAAACAGAGGCAGAGACAGGCAGACAGAAAAGAGACAGGCAGACAGAAAAGAGACAGGCAGACAGAGACAGACAGATACAGAAAGACAAAGACAGAGACAGACAGACAGACAGAGACAGGCAGACAGAGACAGACAGGCAGACAGACAGACAGACAGAGACAGGCAGACAGAGACAAACAGGCAGATACAAACAGAGGCAGAGACAGGCAGACAGAGACAGACAGACAGACAGAGACAGACAGACAGACAGACAGACAGAGACAGACAGACAGACAGAGACAGACAGACAGACAGACAGAGACAGACAGACAGACAGACAGAGACAGACAGACAGACAGACAGACAGACAGACAGAGACAGGCAGACAGAGACAGACAGACAGACAGACAGACAGAGACAGACAGACAGACAGACAGACAGACAGACAGAGACAGACAGACAGACGGGAACACACAGAGGCATTGCCATGGTTACCTGGGATACTGGGCGACGTAGAAGTAGTCGTCCTCCGACCAGTACGGCTCGCCGGCGTCTCGGAGGTCCTGGAAGAATTTTTTGGCCTCCTTGTCGACGATGAAGCCTCCCTTGTGGTTGTGGAACTTGCGGACGTACATGACAGTGTCTGGCACCACGTCTAACACGATCTGGACAGTCAACAAGGTGACCTTTTAGTCTCCACTAGTCTAACAACGCGGGTTCAAAAAGAGAAAAAAATTAGCAAATACGCCACTGAGTCTACGATGCAAACCCCATTAATTTTCTTTGATGTCAGTTAACACTACTTACCAGCGGGTCTAGTGCCATGGGTGGGTTGTTTCTCATTTCCTTAGGCAGGGGCACAGACACGGTGAACTCCCGCTTGAACGTGAAATCGGCCTGAAAGACAAAACAAATTCTCATAACAAGACCATCTTGTTTCCCGGCCTAGTCTATATCACTCTCTGTACAATTAATGGAGCTTTGTTTGGAACGTACCTCGGTGTCTGGTGCAGAAGGGAGGAACGTCTGAATCACGTATGGCACCGACAGGTGAAAACTCTTACCTGGGTAAAAGTATAAATGGGTGATCTTGATAAGTGTGGATAGTGGATACAGAAGTATATCGTGCATATATGCGGTGTCCTGGACATATGTAGTCCTGAATATATGGCGTCCTGGATATAGGCGTAGACCAAGAAAACAACAACGACATAACAAAGTGGTTTAAATTCACGTGCCAAACAAATTAGTCGCTGCAGTTTGCAAGTGGGCTGCTAGGGGGATAAGTATAACCATTTTTCCTATTCCTGCAACCATACACACCAGCACAAAATCAAGATGTATTTAAGAAGTATATGTACTTAGATGAAATAACAAATAAGGGCACTGACCAGCCATGCTGTTCCATGCTGCGTATTTGAGCAGCCTCTCCTTGGCCGTGGAAAGAGCGGCGCGCACTGATTGGCTGAAGACCGTGGTGGAGACCCATACGTCATCGCTACTGACGTAGCGCACGTCGTACCCTGGGAACGAGCATAGCGTCTCGTGCCCCTCCCTGCTGACATCATCGACCAATGCATTCAGATATTGTGGATGGTATTCTGTTAGCTCGACTGACGTACAGAAAAGGTTAGCCTTTGAGTTCAGACCGAATAATTAATAGCTATATGTTTTGACCAAGAAGGTTTCGACACCTAATGTATTATTGGCTTCTTTGTCATTTATTCATTTATCTAATAGTTTCTTGTCAAAATTCATCGGAAAGCAACACAAAGTCAACTCTACGCTCCCCCTCGGCTAAAAAATCATCAACCATTTCAGTTTTCTTGAAGAATATGAGGAGATGAAATATGCACCTGTCGTCATTTCCGGTGACGTCAGCCCATATCCCCTGCAGTAGCAAAATGGCGGCGACGCCGGATATCAAAGAGTGTCGCATTCTCGGGTTGCTAAGCAACGGGACTATCCTTGAGAACGATATCGGTTATCCCTGTAACAAAAGTAAACATTAACTAAAGCAAAGTAAGGCAAACAAACAAAAGTGCTGTTTTAGATCAGATCTTTGCCCCCTATGCTCTCATTAAATCGAGGTCACTCTAAATAAATTATTGTTATAGATTAAAAACATCTCGTTGATGGGTGGGCAATCTCCAAGCAGATGTATGGATTCGTGTTAGTCAGGGTTTTACATTTTGTACTCCACTAACTCTCTGCCAAATGACATTGTCAAAATTGTTTATATAGATAGTGCTTACATATAATCACCAAGCAGATCATTTGATGGCTGCAAAGACAGTACAAAATTGGCCCAGGCAGTATCCACGTGCACGTGCCAGGCAGTTACCAAAGATATCAGTACAAAAGCCCGATAAAAACGAATAAAAACAAGTCAATAGCAGGCCGAAGCCTAAACCTCTGCTTGGAGAGTAGATTATGTTGTATCCAGAACCGTACTTTGCCCAGAACCATGCTCAGGCATATATATATATAGTTCTGGATAGTCCACGTGTATCCAGAACCGTGCCTGGGGTAAATGTACGTTCTTAGGTACGCATAGACTATCCCAAACCGTGCTTGATCCTAACCCATTCAGGTATAGAACTAGATAGGCACGGTTCTGGATACAATAGCACGCTTCTGATTTCGTGAAAAGTCGGAAATTTGAAGCTGTTCACTAAGACATCGTACCTACCTGCAGTGTTGGGGACTTCTTAGAACCCGTGTCCCTGATCTGAATGAATGGGTTGGAACTCCAGCCCTAACACCTTATCAGTGAGCTATCCTTACACAACGCACACCTGTGTTGGCAAATATTGTGCCAGTGCGCTGATGACCAGCTCCTGGTTAGTCATTATAAGTTGTCATGCTTTCCAAATGATTCAGCCTTACATTGTAGAATGGCTTGATAAATTCGCACCAATTCTGGCCATTGATATCATAAGTTGATGGACTTATTGAACGCTACGTAGGTCACCATTCGCTCTAGTAACCCAAACGGTTTAAGGCTTTTTATTCATTCATATGTTCTACTGACATACAAACAAACATTTATCTGTTAGTTTGTCAAATAGACACAGCATATCATTAAGGCTCGAGGTCATAACACTGTACGCTCTAAGTAGAACTCTAATAACAGTATGTTCCATAGGTCTACCGTACCTGTACACGCAGTCAACATAAATATACCAAGAACTTTGTTAGGCAAAGCCCTTCTCCCATAAAAGTCTAAATTTTCTTATTCTAGTACATTTAAACGTCTAAATATTAAATATATGATTATACGCATACCTTACTATATCCGTGTAACAAGTTTAAGCTAACATTACACGAGCTTAAATTCTGGTCTGGCGTACATTGGACAGGATATCACACGCTTACAAACACCATCAATTATGCTCCTAGATTTCAAAGCAACTGTTAATATCTAACAAGCTTTCTATCCGCTATTCGTAAAACTATACATCATTTGGTAACTATGGGGTCTGCCATCTTTATCCCGAAACTTTATTTGGAAACTGTCATCATCAATGTTGCAAAATGTGTGCAATCTTACTAGGGCAAAAGGTTGTAGCAACTGACGATGTAACACATGCTACAGGTACACCAGAAGTTTGTAGCAGAGGAAAACAACTGCTACAGCTACACTACAATGTTGTAGCAGTGCTTAGATACACGAAATGCTATGGCTACACCAGAACGTTGTAGCAGAGGAAGCCCAGTGCTGTAACAAGAGCTGTGGACGGAGAGATCCACTGCGCTCCGGATCCGTACATCTCCGGAAACGGTTCCGGTTCCGGACAGCCTAACTCGTCCTTGGGAATCCGGATGTTCTCCACGTACTTCCCTTTCAGGGACGCCGGCTCTCCGGTCGCACAGAGGAACTGCAATCGAGGGGGGGGGTGGAAGGGATGATATTAAAATACATGTACTGTATTTCAAAGTGAAGTTCTTGCTAACACAACCAAAGTTTGGTACCAACTAATTTTTTTGGCAGACCGACGTTTACTTTTGATTGTCTGTCTTTTTTACGTTTTCTTGAACCGTTCAAATACTTGTTTTCATAATGACTTCTACCCACCCGGTTGAACCTTTTTCATTGCAAAATTACAAGAATACGGAACGCATTGCAAGCGAAATGGCTTATACCAAAGGCATCACTGAATACAAATCAGTATATAAGACAAATAACAGAAATATGTAACGGGAACGTCTCATATACTGAAATACTTGTCTGAACTAAAAAAATAAGATAGATAGCTAGAGCTTCCTTACCTGTTGTTCGTATATGGGCCGTGCGGAGATCAGAGTCTGGACGGTGAGCAGCTCGCAGGCGGGCTCACACACCCAGGAGTTCCCGGTCAGCGTCACGTCCAGCAGGCTCGTCAGGTTCCGGAACGGCTCCGCACTCGGCACAGACAACTTGTTACCCGCCAGCGTCAGGCTCTGCAGAATCAATCAATCAATCAATCAATCAATCAATCAATCAATCAATTCATGAATGTATAAATAATCATATATTTACAAATAAATAGAATTGAGGATAGAGGTAAAGGAGTCAATGTAACATGTTTGCCATGAACTGGGAACCTGTTCCAAAATAGCTGAACCCATGTCATTACATACAGCGTTTTGATGGTATCTCATTATCTAAGTAAAAAAAAAAACTACTTGAGGGCATGTGCGATATCAAATGTCTCTGCTTTTATTCAGCTAGATTTTCTGCAGTGTAAATGAGACTAGGACCCCACTGGTCTGCTTGCGTTTTACGAGAATCTTTTCAAAAGTTCAGAATAACAAAGTGCAACTCGACATAGTATTGCAAAGTAGTAGAAGATATTAGAGATAGAGATGATATTACATTCAGCGATATTGGGTAAATTATGTTATCGCCACACCTTGAGGTTCTGCAGCCCCCTGAAGGCTCCCGGTGCCAGCGTGAAGATGTGGTTCCCGTGCAGCTTGAGTTCCCGCAGGTTCGGCAGCTGAACGAACAGGTCCGGGAACAGAGCGATCAGGTAGTTGTTGGAGATGTCCAGACTGGTCAGGGCGTGGTCCGTCTCGAAGGCAACTTCGGACAGGGCGAAGATGCCGTTACTGGACAGATCCAGCTTCTCCAACTTCGGTAGGCCTACAGTATACAATGTATAAACCGGAGTAACAACATTAGTTACAGGTAGTTGTTGGAGATGTGCAGACTGGTCAGGGCGTGGTCGGTTTCGAAGGCAACGTCAGAGAGGGCGAAGATGCCATTTCTGGACAGATCGAACCTCTCCAACTTCGGTAGGCCTACAGTATGTAAACGGAAGTAACAGAATGCATGGAATTAGTTATAGGTAGTTGTTGGAGATGTCCAGACTGGTTAGGTGACGAAGGCAACTTCAGAGAGGGCGAAGATGCCGTTACTGGACAAATCCAGCCTCTCCAACTTCGGAAAACCTACAGTATGTACAAGTAAGTAACAACATGCATAGAATTAGTTATAGGTAGTTGTTGGAGATGTCCAGACTGGTCAGCGCGTGGTCCGGGGCGAAGGCAACTTCAGAGAGAAGAGAGTGTGTGTGTGTTTGTGTGTATGCGTGTGTGTGTGTGTGTTGTGTATGTATGTCTTTTTCTGACAGCAAAGTAGTATGCGTGATTAGGTCAAGGGCCGTAATAACGAGAAGGGGTGAGGTCTGCCATCTATGATTGCCTTCTTACTAAGTTAGTAAATTGTATGTTTTAACGGTTCACCCAGGAACCGTACCTACCCGTGAAGGCGTTATCAGGTATGATGGTGATCTTGTTCCTGTTCAGCCTGAGCTCCGTCAGGAAGGGAAGCTGCAGCGCGGGGGATCGGGTCAGGTCGAACTGCATGATGCCGTTATCACTGAGATCCAGACTCTCCAGGCCGGGAAAGCCTTCATACGCCACAGACTCCAACATGTACAACTGGTTCTTACTGATGTTCAGTACCTTTAAAAGAGAAAGAAAGAAAATATACCTTAGTCCAAAATAATGTTCAATGTGTGTGTGTGTGTGTGTTTGTATGTATGTGTGTTTGTTTGTGTGTGTGTGAGAGAGAGAGAGAGGGAGAGAAAGAGAGAGAGACTCAGAGAGAGAGAGAGAGAGTGCGTGTGTGTGAATGTGTTTGTGTGTGCGTGTGTGTGTGTATGTGTGTGTGTTTCTATCTGTACATGTGGTTTGTGATCGCTGCCCAATTCAATCCAATATTCAACAATGCGTAACACAAATAACCGAGCTGATCTAGTGTACACAATGCAGTCATTGTAACGTCCTCTGTACTGCCATTTTTGTCTGTGGGACAGGAAGGGTCACAAAACAATATAGGTAAGAGGGGGAAGTCTGTCATATCTGATTGCCTAGTTGTGACACAACTTGAGTAAAGAAACAAAGCTTACTGTACCTTAAGAGCCTGAAGGTTAAGAAACTGCAGACCGGCTGCCTCTGAGATGGCGTTGTCGTGTAGGAGGAGGGTGGTGGTGTCGGTAGGGATATCCTTGGGGATTTCTTTGAGGTTCTGTTTAAGAAGATAAAGAAAACCGTGTTGTTGTCCTTGGTATGGAGCCGATGGTGGAGTGGCCATCGCGATGACCGTGCGTTAGTATAACAACAGAGTCACTATATGTAACTGTAACGATTCAGTTTTGCCACAATATAAGTGCCATCCACCATCTCACAGCTTGATGAGTAAAATAGAAATTAAAGTATAGGATGTATAGTAGTATAGGAGGCAAGTAATTTTCTTTGCCAGTTGTTGTGTATCTTTTGGAAGCAATTTACGCGTCTGTTAATTGGTGTGCCTTTGTCACATGTAATTCATGCAATTCACTAGTAAAAGAAAAACGACAACGAAAACAAATCTTCACAAATTTTCTGGGAAATTTGCGGAACTGGTGCACTGTTTTACGTCCTCTCTGATCCCCGTGTGAGCTCACGGTACTAGTACTGACCTGCCCCACGCACGATACGGTCCCTCCGGCACAGGTGCAGACAGTCGGACACTGCGCCCGGACCATCTCCGGTAGCGTCCCGCACAGAACCACAGCCAGCATCGCGGCCACAGCCTGCAGACGTACAAGTGACGAACCCGCCATTTCTGAAATAAAGCTTAGACGAAAACGTGCAACTAGATGGGGTTAACACAAAACCGGGAAGTCGAACTGTAGCTGTGGCTAAAAACTGGTTCTTGACAAGATTTTCCCAGGGGGTAAATCACGTGTAGAAATTTGGGAGGGAGTCGCGAGAACTCACGTGTCCACTTGTTAAATAATCATAGCCTCTACCAGGCTTCGAGAAGCGGCTGGAAAGAGTAGAAATTGGCCAAAAATAGACGGATAACACGCCAGGGGAGTTGGCCGAGCCAAACTGTACTCTCTCGCGGACCACTTGAACTTCCCTGGCGTGTTATCTGTCTATTTTGCCAATTTCTACTCTTTCCAGCCGCTTCCCGAAGCCTGGTGGAGGCTAAAATAATCAATCTTTATTGCATACTCATGCCCATGGGGCTACATGCATACTGATAATGTTACATGTATATGAATACTGAGTAATATAGTAATAGGATAAAAGAATAACTTGAAAGTCTTAGGTTATCTAAGTCTTAAAGATTTCTTCTCTCTTTTTAAAGCAACTGTAGATAATTTCGCATAATTTTACTATTGTGTGGTCATTAATGGTATTCATGAGATAATTGAATACCCGGCTTTAATAATAAAGTATGAAATAAAGTGCTTGTGTGTGTGTGGGGGGGGGGTTCGTTGCTGATTTCTTCGCTGATTTTGTGAGAAATATTGTTCGATCCAACAGCAAGTAACGTCACATGGATGGAAAATGATTATTTTATGCTGAATCGCCCTGCCCGGTACAATGTGTAATGTACAGTCCCTCCATTGTGATTTTCCCACGCTTAGCTCTTCACCGGTGGAGAGTCTCCACTCCAACAAAAACAACCAAAACGTAATTTTAGACACATTAATATACTAGAAATGACTTCAACCACGTCATTTCTATGTTAACATTTGTGTGTTTCTAGCTGTAGAAGACTTTTTTTTTACGAAAGTCCTTCTAGTTTTGTCCTTGCAATAAAGATTTGTTTGTGATTTAAAATCGTTTTCTTCTAAAACACGGGACCTTCGGCTTAACGACAAACCTCCTACCACTAACATGCAGATAAGAGCTCAGAACATCGTAATGTACACTGGGATTCGAACCCGAAACCTTATGCTCCACAAACTGGAGACCACTTGACTAGCCAGCACAAGAAATGGCACGTTCTTCGAGGCGTTGCCAAAAATCTACAATAATCCGGAAGTGTAACAGGGTCCACCCGCCGCACTGCATTCTGGGAACTTGTCATCATGGCCGCCACTCGGAGGTTGCAAAAGGTAAGATTCGCTGAAAAAAACGGTTCGAAAAATGTTAACAACGCCACTTTTTCGAACCTAAGTCGTTTCTAGTTGTAGACAAGACTTCAGAGGTTGGGAATCCGTAAATTTTGACGGCGTATGTGGCGAAAGAGGCGCGAACGGGGCGGTCAATGTTTCAGGAAATGCCGGTTGTGAAATCCCCGTTTGTTCGAGGCGCGGCACGTCGCAACCCAATATATTCGCGGCATGCCAAAGCCGGATAACTTCGGAACCGTTTTCCCTAAAAACACCACAACCTGAACAGTTATTTTGTGTTTTCTGATGTGACATTGACTGTCCCATGGCGAGCTAAAGCCCTTCTTAGCTGCGAGGCCTAAGCGTTGGTCGTTGATACAGCCGTTTTTGTTATGCGTAACGTGCTCGAAAGTGAAACACCAACCCCCTTACGTGGGGAGGGGGGCACACCGTTTGTCGAATGACAATGCATAAATAGTTAATGAGTTTGTCATCAGCTCATAATGACAATCATCATGGATTCATGTATATTTTATGTGAATTTCATAATCAGCAAATGTACTAGTAACTTCTAGGAGTTCTTCCCCCTTTTTCCTAACTTTGGGCCCCCTTTTGTAGAATGCCCGGTCAAAGAAACCGTTCCCATTCAAACTTCAAAGATACCCATTCAAACAAATTATGTTTTTTTTACCACATTTGCGTGTAACAGCATAATTTTTACTCAAAGCTACCAATGATTACATCCTAGAAACCATACCAAGTATGAAATTAGCCCTGATACTATTGTATGAACAAAATATCAGTAAATTAAAATTTTCCAGAAGTTTCTAGCAGTAAGTTACACACACACTATAGGTTTTGTCCCTTGGTAATTTAGATAATTATATACAATGTATGGGCATTTAATACCGTGACGGTGGGAGATCCCGTCTTCCCGCCACTTTCGATTCACTCCTAACGTCATCACGCTTCCGGAACGACGTCAGCGAGTGGATCATTCATCTGACGAAGGTTGACGAGTTCGACCTAAAATTTATGGTGAGTTCCTTCTTTGTGTTGGATCAAAGCTAAACTTTACCATTACCTTTTGTTCTTTTGTAGGAACTTTCTCAGATGCGCCTGAATGGTATAAAGTCATTCCGAGACATCCAGGTCGATGAATCCAACATGCTTCTCTGGCAGGGGCTTATCGTGCCCGTAAGTAAATTTGCTTCTTTGTAAGCTCCCTCAAAAGGTTATGTTTTTGGTAGTGTTTGTGTGTATGTATATGTGTATGTGGTTTAGCACGATAACTCAAGAAGCTTTTGATGGATTGTCATGAAACTTGGTAGGTGGGTAGGTCTTGATGAGACCTCAAAAATTATGATTCTAATAATAATAATAGATTTTTGGATCCCTAGTGGCTTGTTCAGATAAGTGTACAGGCTATACTTGTCATCTGAATATTATACTCTACTCTTGCTTCACTGTGTAGCCCCTGTTTGTTCTAAATAGAACAGTGTAGATATCAAACCCATAATATAGTACTGTTTTAGTGTTAACCCATTTGCTGTACATTGTATCTGTTACAATTGTTGTGCAATAAAGTTGATTGATTGATTGATTGATTGATTGATTGATTGATCAATCTCTTCAGGACAGCCCACCGTTTAACAAGGGTGCGTTTAAGATCGAGATAGTCTTCCCAGCAGAGTACCCCTTCAAGCCCCCGAGGATCACCTTCAAGACGAAGATCTACCACCCCAACATAGACGAGAAGGGACAGGTGTGCCTGCCCATCATCAGTGCAGAGAACTGGAAACCTGCCACCAGGACTGACCAAGGTAGGCTGTTTAGTAGTAGTAGTAGTAGGTCGACTAGCGGAATTATACCGCTCAGACGGGGTTATACTGCCCCTTACGGGTGACATACCCTTTCGTTGGCTGATACAAGACGGAGTCGCCAGGTCTCTGTCAGGGGGATGATGTAAATCACCATGTGGCTAATACGAGACGGGGGTTCGCCAGGCCTCCATCCGGGTGATTTGTAGTGAATCACCAACTTCCAGCTAGTAATATCTGGACCATCGCACACCGGGGCATGCCCCTACTCTATGCTGTTTAAAGCTGCATTATGTGATACAAAAAGTCAATTTTCTGGTCATTTCTTTACAAAGTAAGTTGAGTCAACTCTTCTCCATTGTAAGTAAGTGTCAGTCAGGAAGTGGAGGTGCCAAAATATTACACTGTATGAGGGTGTTTAAAAGCTGGAAACACAGCTGTCAGCCATGTTTGTTTACATTCTTATTTTGTTGTGTACAGTTACATTGTACATTTTGTGTTGTATCAATATTGTATAGCTTAGAATCTATGTTATAGTATGAGGTAATTAGAAAGTAGTCTTATACAATGCTTTGCCTTACATTATACATCTTCTATCTTAGAATCTATGTGTAGATTGTACTAGATTAATGTAATTAGAACAATGCCTCACCCTACAACAGTTACATTGTACCTGTTACAGTAGTTCAATAAACAAGAAAACAGTTACTCAAGCAACTGGACAGATTTTAAAGGCAATTCCCAAAATCTATCCAGTTGTTCGAGTAACTGTTTTCTTGTGTATCTCATTACCTAGATGTCTAAAACTCGTCAACGTTGTTCAATAAACTTTGACTTTTTTCGACTTTCTCCAGTTATCAACGCGCTGGTAGCGCTGGTGAACGACCCTGAGCCGGAACACCCGCTACGGGGCGACCTCGCCGAGGAATACACGAAAGACAGGAAGAAGTTCTTGAAGAGCGCGGAAGAATACACAAAAAAACACGGCGAGAAGCGGCCAGCAGATCCTTGACGTGTTCCCTCCGTTCCAGACTAACCCCCGTCGTCCTGTAGTTCCTGAGGTGTAGATGTCAATCTTTAAGCTACTCTGTCAGACGTAACTGCATCACCAGTGTCGTCTTATTATCAATCTTTGCAGAAAAGTTGCTCCGTGTTGGTAAAGAAAATAAAAGACTTTGTGGAAAGTTGATTTTCTTTTGTTCCCAAGTGAAACAGGACTTGCCCAAACTTTCAACGGTCCCTGCAGCCCTCCTCAGGGGTACTGACCCATTTCTGTGGTCATGTGACCTGATAGCCATTACAGGAGTCATGTGACTTGAGGTCATATGTCGGAGGTCATGTGTCAGAGGTCTTGCACTGAGGAAGACTTGAGTGATAGTTGAAAATTTGGGCAAATCTTGTTTTATGCTGAAAGAAACAAAAGTTCAGCTTACTCTTTGCTCAGACAGCCCGGTCACTGTAACAGTGATTCAGGGTCACATAACAAAATGTAGAATGTCTCCATCCTTGAGATGTGGCCAAAATTTGCCCTAGTAAGGGGTAGGAGCTACACAAATGATACTTAGTTGTTTCAAACTTCTGATAGTCAACTGGAATTAATTGTCTAATGCACAAATAGAGAGTGGATATCTTTGTCATCAGGACACTTGTCAAATTTTTGCTGCGAGTAGACAACATTTTCGTCATTCTTTTTTTTTTTACATGGTTGTGAGAAAATGTCTAATACCACATTTTTTGGGGGGCAGTTGTCCACCGTTGCACATTGCATGAGGTTTATGTACTTTTGGGTCACTTGGAAGATGAGAAAACTGGTGAATCGTTAAGTTGTAAAAATGGTGGATCATAAAAAAGTTATTCCAAGGAAAAAATACTGATGTAATGATATAGTAGTTAGTTGTAGCACTGAACTTGCGATTGGTTGTTTCAAAATGGGACTGTGGGGAGGGTATCAACCTCGAAACAACTTGAAAAATAACACAAGAAATATCTATATATATGTTCAATGTAGCTAATGTGTTTTGTAAAAGTAAGGTCTCAAAGAGAGCACATCTAATATGCACAGTTTGGAAAATATCTGTTTTACTTCAATGTTAGGAATTTGTTGTGTTTGGTCCCAAAGAAACCAGCAGAATTTCCCTCTCTCTTGCACTGCTTGTCTTGAAAATAGAGTGGTTATTGTTACCTTAATGATATTATAGGTTCTTCTTTGGTTTCCGAATACTCCAGAGTTGTCCTAGATGGATCAATCCTCAGTTTTTGCCAGAAGAGCCGCTGGGGTACTTGAATTTGAAATATATTTCAGTCGAGGCCATGCCATTTTATTTTCTCCGTTCTTGAACTTGTTGGAGTAAAAAAAAAGGGGACACTAAAAAAACAGGAGACTGGGAGGAAAACTTCTACCTTTTTTTTCAAGGTTCCAAGACATACAATAACAAATCACTGTTTTTTCTTAATCCTCCAGTCAATTTCTCTGGAGACATCTTGTAAACAGAGAAAGTTATGTTCAAATTTTTTTGCATGCCTCTATGCAGTAAGATATGCAAACAATTTCAAGTACCGAAAGCTGCCATTCATCTGGTTAAAACCCTGGATTTTTCCAATTGTTACTGATACACTTCAAAATGTTAATTTTTATATTCTCTTTTAGAGTAAACCAGCATTTCAGTGGCTGAAGATGAAGCACTGATATTGTGTTAAGATGAAACCTGCATGAAAAATACACAGCTTTGGCCCTTCTTCTGCCTTGGACTGCAAAGAAAAATGAGTGTGTATGGCACTATTATAGTAATCTCTTTTTTTTTTCCTGCAGTAGTGTTGGTTCTAGTTTATTAATTTCCAATTTTCTGGAAGTACACTGTTGTGTGTTGTAAGAGATTAGATGTTAGCATATTATAAGAACACGTTTCTGTTTGCAGTTATGTTTAAACCCTCGTAGTCATTTGTCTCAAGCTTTTCCAAGAAAAGTCATTTCGTGGATTCATTAGTTCTGGGAAAAGTATTGTTTTTTTTCTTTGAACAGCCCAAGGTTGTACCAAATTAGGTCCTCTGGTGCATGGTGTTCAAAGAGTAGAATTGAAAATAAACAATCCTTTTCAACTCAGCACCCACAAATTGTGTTATACATGTACTATAGCATGTACCATACAGTACATTTAACCATAAACCTCTGCATTTGAATCTTAGCCACAAAATTTTTGCCAAGTGAAACAGATTTTTCATCAAAGTTTCCGAGATATAACATTTTGTTTTACACAGGCTATTTGCAATAAAAGCAACAAATTTGAGAGAAAGCGTATTTACTAAATTCAGGGACAGGTGTACATTGTACTTACTTTTTCAGCAAGCCAATGTGTGATGCAGATTGTGATTTGAAAGTCAGTTGTGACATGGAGAGCTTAGCTTTAAAAATTACCATAAAGGAGGAAGTAGTCTGCTTGTTTACGTCACATGGAGTACGGAGAGTGAGATGTGGTATATATTGTGGGAAAAGACTTGTATTTTCATTGTCTACATTTACTGTTAGGCGCGAGGGATCCCCTACTGTAAGTGGTGTTGTTTCTCTATTCTGGTATTTTGCGCATGTCATGTTGAAATTAAGCTGCTGTAAATTAAAATCACTGAGATCACTGATAGAGGGTGGTTTTCTTAATTTGTTTTGCTTCATTTTTGCAGGGTAGCCTGGATGCCAGACTGTTGTAAGGGCCAGTACACAGGCCAGCCCCTCAGTTAGACCCTGGGGTGTCTATGGTAGAATTTTCTTGGGGACATGTTGGCCGAGGAGCTAGCCTGTATACTGGCCCTGGCAACTGTCTGGCACTCAGGCTAGCCATGGAGTTGAGGAGCTGGCCTGTATACTGGCCCTGGCAACAGTCTGGTACCCAGGCTAGCCCTGGAGCCGAGGACCTAGCCTGTACACTGGCCCTGGCAACAGTCTGGTACCCAGGCTAGCCCTGGAGCCGAGGAGCTAGCCTGTATGCTGGCCCTGGCAACAGTCTGGCACCCAGGCTAGCCCTGGAGCCGAGGACCTAGCCTGTATACTGGCCCTGGCAACAGTCTGGTACCCAGGCTAGCCCTGGAGCCGAGAAGATAGCCTGTATACTGGCCCTGGCAACAGCCTGGCACCTAGGCTACAAGGCCAAGGTTTAGAGAATTTTTTATGTAACATCTTGGGTATGCCAGCCTTCTTATTGGTGTCCATTTGTCAATTCTTAGATTATTACTGATGAAAATTGCTGGAGCAGACGAGTGAGAGAAATTAAAACAATCCTCTTGTGCGAGGCCCAAAAGCTCCCATTGTATTGTAACAGTTGCAGAAACATTGAATGCACGAATAAGGACATGGAAGAAAATTGTAATAAATTCAAGTAAAAGTGTAAACAATTATATATAATTAGTTGGTACCAAAGTCATTCTGATGGACTAAATACACATCCTGAATGGTACATGATCATGACTGCTGGAAACACACAATAGTGGATGTACTCCAGTAGATGTATTCCAGCCAACTTCATTAACAGTTTGTACCTCGGAAATTCAAAATATGCTAGTTACTGTATAAGATTATTGAAGTCATTACATTGCCCCATAAGTAAAGTCATTGCTGCACTGCATTGAATAATAAAGGTAATATTAATAATAAATATGACACAGTCTCAGATACAACATGAGAAAAAAAAGCCTTGTATGATAGAATCTCTCATTCGGTGTTACATTCTAAGAAAGACTAAGTGGACAGTATTATTCTAGCCTGGTAACCATTCTCCACAGGCCGGCTTAGGGTTGTTTTACCAGCCCAAGTCCTAGTAAGCATACTACATACTGCACCTGCGCATACTAGAGCAAAGTAAATGAAACCAACTCTGTAAAAATTCCCCAGCATACGCTAACTGACTTGGGCAATACTCCCAGCACTGTAGAGATACTGGGGAGCTCATAATGGTCTGGTAACCAGGCTAGTTTTGTCTTGTAGGTATAAAAACTAAGACTCTTGAAGCAAGGAGAGCCTTCCTGAAGAGTTTCTCCATGTAGTTTCTCCATGAGTTTTGCTGTGAAGTTGTCTTGCACTCAGCCATCCTGTTTCCCTCCTCCTGTCTTGCTGAGCTATTAGGAAAACAGACAACACAGTTACAGACTCACTACAAAATGACTTATAAACTGGTAGACACACAAACTACTAAGTATTATATGTAATACCAGCTCAGAAAAGAACAACAAATAGACATGCTTTCAAGATCCAGAGTTATCAACCCAGTTTGAGTTGTTAAAAAATTTGTATGAATTTATCCACTACAGTTATGAAATCCAAGCCAAAATCCACACCGTGTTTGACAACCGGTTTAATCAGTAACTGTTCAATTATTTTCAAGTTATCAGTGTAACTTTTTTCCTGACAAAATCCAAGTGGACAGAACCAAACTTTTCCTGCTTTTCAAACTTACACGCTTCAGAATGAAATCAGTGAGGTTTTATGAAGTGACTTACATGTTTGACCACGTCCACCCAGTCCCAGCCCCTCGGCCTCTCCCCTTTGTGATCTGTGTGTGAGAGAGAAAAACACAGGGTCATGTCAGGTCTGACCATATAAACACATAGAGTTGGTAAGTCACACATTCACATCCAGGGCTTGATATACTTTTTTCTGCATACCTGCACTGGTGCAGGTAACATTGAAAATTACCTCCACCAGACAAATTTTACCTGCACCACTCGTATGCACAGATCACACTGGAAACCATCCAGAAACCATTGCCATTATTATCACATCATAGGTAGTGACAGTCAATACAGCACATAAAAATCCACATACACCTACATTTATATGAACATATGAACCCAGTACATTGTAAATGGACCAGTGCAGGTTAGGTGCAGATAGACATCAGAAATACCTGCACAGCTCCAATTTTACCTGCACTAACCTGCATATACCCAGTACATGGCCTAGTGCAGGTTAGGTGCAGATAGACATCAGAAATACCTGCACAGCTCCAATTTTACCTGCACTAACCTGCATATACCCAGTACATGGCCTAGTGCAGGTTAGGTGCAGATAGACATCAGAAATACCTGCACAGCTCCAATTTTACCTGCACTAACCTGCATATACAGGTGGTATTTCCAGCCCTGTCACCAGTACCTTAACATACATTCGTGTACACAATTTTCCATCCTATTGTACCAATATCTCCCACCATGTCATTTGTACCTGTTCTGTCAGCTATTCTCCTCTTCTGTGCCTTGGTGAGCTGTTCCTTCTTCTCCTTCTTATTCCCGGCCACCTGGTCAACTTGCCTCTCTGGGCTCTCCGGGGCAGGAGCCTTACTCTCGCCTTCTATTCTCTGGAACAGACATAAGAAAAGTGGCTTATTATGTTTACCGAAGGAAAACATATTGTTTTTGCTACGTGTCTTCCTCTTCCTCCTCTTCTCCAAACAGTGACCTCTGACCTGGTCAATGACCTGAACCAGACTGTTTGTTTCCATGGTAACTGTTGTTGGGTTACATCATGTTGCAATTTTATAGCAGGAGGGATTTAGACTCCTGTCTGACCATATATATGAATGTGTTTGAGTAAGGAGGTTAACCTCCTTGGTTTGAGTAACTGAGAGCAGACCATATGCGAAGGTAAACATTATGCATTTGCTTTGCAAATGTTACCTTTCTAGTTCATAAAAGGTCACAGTAGACAGGGATCACATTCAGAGACCACATCCCAAATAATGAAGTACGAAACTGAGTCAAACAAGGCATAGATCTGTATGAAGATCTAACCACAGTAAAGAAATGGAAACTGAAGTGGTATGGCCATGTGTCATGGTCATTGGGACTAGCCAAAACCATCATACAAGGGACAGTACAGGGAGGAAGAAAAAGGGGTAGGCAACAGAAAAGATGGGAGGATAACATCAGAGACCAGAAAAACACTTAGAGGAACAGAAAACCGAGAAGGGTGGAGAGAACTGGTTGTTAGATCATCTATGGTGCCGCAGCAGTCGAATAATTAGACTAAGGGATATAGATAACATGAGATGAGACAGATGGTCACTACAGACTGGATTCCTATAATAGTAGCCCTTTGTTTTGAGAACCACAAAAATGAATTGGTATGCCCTGAGTTGCCTTTCCCATGACACATCCATGAGAAGACAGTAATCTGCACTGGTCTAATTGGTCTCCAGACTTTGATTACAAAATCTGCCAGCCAATTTGGGAGGGCATAGTGCGTCATTAGCATTTCTGTTATGCATAGTTAGCAGTGTTATTGGGATTCAAATGTCGTGTCTACAGCCTTTTTCTGTCATTAAGTAATACAGTTTAGACAATTTATGAGAAATTTCAAATTTCTTAAACATGACTAAGAAGACAAGGACTTTAGAATTCAACTGTTGATGATGAAATACTGGTATAACTACTATAAGTATTTGATATGTGCCCAGATTGGTAAATGTGACTTCTTTTTTTTTTTCATTCAGAAAAAAAATTGTAGCAGGCAAATCCGAGAACCAATAAATTAAATTGGTGTCACCTCACCTTGTTCCCTAGCCTCCTAGGTAGTACTTCCCACAATCCCTTCTGGTTCTTACCTTATTCTCCAGTATCTGTACTTGCTTGGCCATCAGGTCTTCCCTGTTCTCCTTTGCCCACTCTATCAGAGTAAACGTCATGGCAAGTCCGAGGTTTTCTTCTGCCTACATCAGAATGTTATACAAAATAAAATGAATGAAAATGAATAAATACAGATTACAAACCTGTTACAGGTATGACTCTAGAAGAGCAAAAAACATCCACTGAAAATATTTTTAGTACAGGTTTTTTAAAGGTAAGTTAATGTTAGTCTAAGCAAATACATGTACATGATGTACAGTATATTCAACTGTAATTGCTGACAGAAGTTGACTGACCTGTTCTCCTAGTCTTTGCAAAATATCATCTTTAATTTCCCTGTGTCTGTATAAGAAAGAGAAGACATTTCAACCCTAAAACTAAGCATGTCATCAAAGTGAACGTTTTTTCTAACAATTGATTTTGAGCCATTATTTTCATGCAAGACATGTTACAAACAATAAATCTGATAATCTATCAAAAATAATTACCACACAGCCATGCTCACCAAGCAATCATAACATTATAAATATACATATATAGTACCGAACACAGTGATAGCTAAACCCACATGTGATTGTTGTAGAAGGCATCCAGGCTCATGTTAGGAGTGACATCGGGGTAGTCTTCCCCCCAGGACACTTCTAGAAGGAACGACATTCCTTCTCCTTCCTCTCCTATCTACAGGGGACATGAGAGATCGCATAATATGGACAATGAGGGATCGCTGTTTTTGTTTATATCATATACATACAAATTCTGTCTGACGACATATGTAAATTATTGGTAGGCAAATCACCCAACTAACCTGATTAAGATGGACAAAAATTCACTCCAAAACCTGAAGCAGAACTCTTTACTGATGTAATTTATTACTAGTATGTTCACAATACGTATACAACGATGAAAACATCTAAAAAAACTTTGTGGAGTAGACATTTACAATTAGAAAATACTCAATTACATGTCACACATATTAGAACACATGAATGGATCTCAATCATACATTAAGTTTCAATACGAGCGTTTGCCATGACGTCATGGCCAGCGAGTGGTAGGCAAAAAGCGGGTGACGGTTGGCTGATTTGCCTACCAATAATTTGCATATGTCTTCAAATAATTTGTATGTATATGATGTAAACAAAAACAGCGATCGTATGGCATATACGTAAAAGATTTCAAAGCTAACTTGGTTACATTAGAATTAATTGCTGAGAACAGAAGGATCTTACTCTGTACTGAAAGGTCGTGCTGTTGATTTCCTTAAAGCACTCGTCCGACTCGTAGATCGACTTCAAGACCTCCAGCTCCTCCTGAGGAACAGCAAGAAGACATCTTAAGACACTGCAAAAATCTTATTAGTGGTATAGCCTCTACCAGGCTTCAGAGGGGCCTGGAAAGAGTAGAAAATTGGCTAAATACTAAATAGACAGATAACATGCCAGGGGAGTTGGTCTGCTAAAGGAATATAGAGCGAGTTAGCAGACTAAATCCCCTGGCATGTTATTTCTCTATTTGGCTAATTTCTACTCTTGTCAGCCCCTCTGAAGCCTGGTAGAGGCTAGGCCTTTTCATATCTGAAAATTAATATCTCAAAACAATTAAATTATTACAAAGTTTATGCTTTTGTGGCAAAAATACATTCTCCACATGTACAGAACTCTAAGAAAAATAATGAATAAACATGGTACAAGCTGGGAATGTCAAAAATTAAACCCCTTGGTTTCATTCAAGTTCACTGACATATGGTGCGAGTGCCCCCCTCCCCCTTAGCCGTATCGTAGTACAACATTTTTGGCACAGAAACGTTACAGAAACAAAACCGCAGTTTATTCACCTCTTGATCTTCTCTGGGCATCTTGTCAAAACGCTGTGGTTCTCAGCTGAACACAATCTTGTCGCTTTTTCGTGATTTTTAAAATCGAATCGTGTGTAGACAGTATCCGACGTCTGGGGCCTGGGGTCACTACAGGTCATGTGTGATCAGCTGTTGTGAGGTCAAAGGTGAATGCTCAGATTTTAGCTATTTTAGCGTTAAATGATAGCTTTTACAGTTTCATTCTCATCATAACAATTGTATCTGGGCCCAATATGTCGGTCATATTTTATCATGGCAAATGTTCAACGATGTGAAAAGCGTACCCAACAACCAACACTGTCTGGGGCTGTGTATGGGGGAGATACCGCACGTCAGAATTAAAACTAGGTCACGTTTCTGCAGAAGGTGACCCATGGCGCAGCCGGATCGGATTTCATGCGCCCGACATTTTTCGGAAAATTGTGAGTTTTGAAATTTTTTCACGATTGGACATGACATTTGATTAAAATGGTCACAGAGAAAATTTTGGTGGAATACAAAAGAAGAAGAATATCGCGCATATTGAAATGTATATGAATGAAAGCATTGAGCATTGTCACACCTACACACGTACTACATGTATCTCACACCGATATCATTGAACCCGGGTCACAAATAACTCTTGCTTGGGCATATAATTCGGTAAATATTGCGATACATACTCACTATCTGTCAATCTATCTGAGGTATTACATATTGATGCACCGTGACCAGCTAGCGCCCATGGCGCATGATCAAGGATATCAAATGTCAATCACATGAATTCCCCTCGATCTTCAAGCAGATGTGGGTGGGGGAAGATCGGACGTTTTGTGAATGATGATGAATGTGATTTGTGAAATTGTGATATATAATACCAGGCTCTACATGAGTGAATATAATGAAGTTTAGAATGATAAAATTATGGGACAAAATGCCTCATTTAAACAGTTTTCCCCAAACTCACAGAAGTTATTGTGCACAGGAAAATAAGACTTGGGAATACAGAGCGACGTGAAAAAATCTATTTATTTATTTATTCATTCATCCATTCATTAATTCATTCGTTTTGGCTGCAAATTGTCAATTGAAAAGTGCGCCGATGTGCCATGGATGACCCTTGCCAATAATCTTTTCTTGTCTCTCAGAAAGTTCTCTTTTTTTTTCTAGAATTCTTACAAAAAATAGCGGCTGTCAGATCGCTGATTCTGATCGAGGAGGCTGAAAAACATTACTTTCTTCTTTTTTAAAATGATAAGACATTCACAAAACTTGAGAAAAATATTTAAAAAACTGGCAACATACACAGCATATCTGCTTGCCGTAACGCACATTGAATCTCAAAACAGCGAAACCGCAGTGCGACACAGTCTAAATCGCCACACCCCAGTTTTCAAGCAGATATTTGGATAAAAGCTTCCTACATTATTCAATTCAATTCCTTTATTTGATCATTTTACATTATATTACTCGTCTGGATTTTCTTAAGAGCTGTGTCGATATATTACCTCCAGAAAAACTTGCAAGAGAAACCGATCAAGTTACGAAAATCCCTCCCAACTTCTGCTTGAAGATTACCGCACCCCACCACGAGTGTGACGCACTTGCCTCCTGTCAGGCATACCGACAAACCCCAAGCAGTGCCCTCCGATTGCGTAAGACATCCGCCATGTTGTCACCTTTAGCCGGCTCGCCGGGCGTAGACTTCCCTTCACAGGCTGCGTCGCAACAATGTCAGGCAAGGTGCGGCAGCGAGCTACGGCCAACCCCGTGGACGCCGCCACTACCACCGTCAACGAGCGCATCCTACGGGAGTGCCACTCCCTCTACACCGACGGCGAGAAAGGTGGGGAACGCCCGTTTCAACCCCTTTTTTCGCAAGCCGCAAAAAGTTCCGCAATTATGTCACCCCAAATATCGTCTGCAAATTTATGCCTTGCTGCCACGTAGCCGGCACCCCGCCCGGTTTAGCTCGCCACGGCGCGGCCCTGCCTCGCAAAATCCGCTCAGATTTTTTTCTGGATCACCCTTTTGGCCAGCTTTTGGAGTATTTCTGCAGCTTGGTTGTGGTAAAGTTGGGTTTTGACTGTAAATTTTCGCCGGGGTGCTACCAGGGGAATATTGTCCACGTATATCCGCTACGGATGGGATGCATTCTGTGGGTCAGCTGACAGCCCGCTGGCTGCCCTGCCCTAGATTTTACTCCCAACTGGGCGGAATTTTTCCTAGTTTTCCTCAAGATTTTTCATCCACGTAGCTACTTTCCCCCCAGTTTCCTCCGACATTCTGAGAAAGACCGGTAACCCATTTTAGGGACTGATGACGTTATAGTAAAAAGCTGTGGCGCAGGCATGAAGGAAATCTCCAGATCGATTTTCGTCATCGAATGTCACGGATCAGGGCAAATTTTTCCCACCACCAGGGCGGATCGAGGGATTGAAATTTTCCCCAGTCGCCCGTCTTGCTTCCATGACAATGGTATGCAAACCTGTCAGCCGTCCAGACCGGTCAAATTTGCGTGCCGGGCGATCGTTTAGTCTCCTCCAGACTCTTTCATTCAAAGCGGTCGGAAAAATAATACCACAAAACGACCCAACGTGCCAAATGTTTTGCCAAAGGACTTTCCCGGCCAAGCGGTGGCCGTTTTTGGCTGATTTGTACTAATTTTTCATCAAAGGAACCGAGCTGAGACTTGTGACCTGTAGGGCAGCAGCCTCCCCCCCAGACACAGCCTGGTGCCAGATTGCAGGGGACAATGGCAACACTGACGTCACAGTTTGCATATGCAGGGTCAGCTGATGCTCAGTTGCACCAACTGCAAAACTGTGTTGCATTGTCATGCAGTTGTGCACCCCAGATCATGCATTTCATTTTGTGCAATGGATAAACTGTAACTTTGTAATATTTCATTATCTGGCACAAGTTGTGTATTGTCGTATAAACTTGTAAACTTTCTAA
Organism: Branchiostoma floridae x Branchiostoma japonicum; assembly: GCA_013266295.2. NCBI lineage: Eukaryota > Metazoa > Chordata > Leptocardii > Amphioxiformes > Branchiostomatidae > Branchiostoma > Branchiostoma floridae x Branchiostoma japonicum. The sequence goes on along the minus strand of CM023826.1, from coordinate 2,035,842 downwards.
AATTGTTAATGCTTATTGACATAGGAGTGTTAAAACATTTCATTGTGGGGCAATTTTGCACCCTCTGCACAGTTTATGATAATGAGGCAATTCCTTTGTGCAATACACATTTAGCAATGTAAATATATTTGCATGATGTAAACTTTCAAACATTGTAAAAGAACAGTGATTTGTATTGCATTGTGATACAGATGTGCTTCCAAAATGTACCTGAGGCATTTCCCTTGATGCAATTGGAATTTTGATAGCACTGCCAAAGTATTGACTGCTACATTTTAAGTGTTTTGTATAATTCTAAACTTTGTTGACTTAATAATGGTTAGTCCTGAGAAAATGGAGGTTAATACAAAATAAGCTGGTCCCAGCTTTGTTTAGATTGGAGGTATTCCCATGTAAAATATTTACATGTAGTTAAATTTCCTACATATATATCATAACGCAAATGAAAATGAACCTTATCCATCACTTCCCAACAATTCAAGAAATCTACACATGCATGAATGAACAAGTTGTCTGTACGATTATAAGGGCATTTAGCACACGTTGTCTGAACTCAATTAGTGCACGCAATAAAGGGCAAACACCTAAGAATTGCTGAGGTCAGTCAACCCGAGGTTTAACCTTTAGCACACTGAAGTAGCTGTTCCGCTACCAGTTCTCTATTGGCTACAGGAAGGGCAGCAGGGAGAAGGTTAAACTTAAGTTAAAGGCTACCCGTAATGACTGAAGTCAAAAGTGAAGAGTAGACGAATAGAATTGCAATGACATGGTGAGATAGGCTGTTTTTTTACTACAATGGTATCTTACAAATGAAGTTTATATAAACTTTTGAACGTAATAAGATACGGACGCTTTTCATCCCTTATTGCCCCATGTCAATCACCCGTCATTGTATAACAAAGGGATACGTAACGCAGCAAAATTTGCATAGTCACTCTATCCCCCCCTCCTATAGTCTATACATAAGGAACTAGTGAGGTCAACATGACTAAGTGTTTTTATGTCTTCTCTAGCAACCAAAACACAAACATGCCATTCCTGAGATATTTTAACTAAAAAGGGAACATTATGAATATTAAGAGAAGTGTTCGGAGTGCTTTCGAAGTCCAGTATTTCCGATTTTAGTGAAGAGGCCGGTGCGCTGCAAAATTCCAGCCATTTTGACCACGCCCAATGCATGTCTGCAACTGGTCACTGTGACAGCTAACTTAAACCTCTCTGCTTACAACTCCCAATCCCAGCACTCGAAAGCTAGGCTCGGACGGCTTCGGTCTACTTATTAGATAATGCCAGGAAAATGCCTCCAGCCTGATTGCAGCGTAATTACAGACGTAACTTCACCTTGGGTATCTTTTCCCGACTGCAAACCAGCACATACCCTGAATGTTAAAAACGAATCCCAAAGTGATGCGAGCGTAGTCTCGCCACAAGGTTGCTACCAATGAAATTGAATTTGCCAGATTCGACTTCCTCCCCACCAGACGATTCATGGAGCTATAATAACATTAGGATGGCGAGGCTGGCATGCAGGACCCGGTACAGATGACACCATTGTTCCATTTATGAACGCTCCCATGAGGGCTAGACAGTATACATTCTTCTGTCTGGCTACACCAATCTCATTAGTCGTTTCTTGGATATCGTTGATAAGATTTTTATAGAGAAGAAAGTTGGAACAGTGTGCCAAAGTACAACTAAGAATTGAAAAAGGCAGACTTTGATGCAAAAGACTTGAGGTACAGAATCAAGAAAAGGGAAAAGTATTTCTTTGTCTTAGTTAAGTTAGGCAGTTGTACAATTTTGATGTCGTAAAATTGTTAAGCAGGCTGTGACAGAACCAACCACAGACAAGGATTGAAGACTGCCTTTTTCCAAAGGGCAAGAAGACTGAAAAACAGCTGATGAAATTGGTGCTGCCTCGACCCCAAAGCAGAGCCTGTGTCCAGCTGTTTCTCCAGTAATTGAACATGGAACTGGTAATTTAGACATTACAATCATGACGTAGTTACTGGGGTAAAAACCTTTGTAATGATGAGCTATATAATGTAAGTTATCATTTTGTATTTTAGACTTCATGTATTAATTATATTGATTACACCAGTGAAAAGAACATTGGTCTGGTATTGGTCAGGTCAATAAAATTTAAATTCAAAAGATCCTTGGACCTTTGTACATGTGGACACTGTTTTATATGGGTCCAGCAGCCTCCTTTGTTTATGGACTTAACCACAATTTGATGGAGGGGGTAACAAAATGGGTGCAAACCACATTAAAACCACATCATTTTTATACAAACTGTTATCCAAGACAAATATCATACAACAACAACGTAACCAAATGAAACATTGCTTTCAAAATAAATAAAGCACATCATACATGTATGTTCTACTATGAACCTTTTATCAATGCCATTCCACGTCACCTGTATGATGAAGCCCCTTGTGGTTTTGATATGACGTACATGTTGTATAGATTAGGGATTTAGGCTGTTACATTCGAAGCCCAATCCCAACCGGCCAAATTACACTTTGTACATTGTGCATTACGTATTTTCGGTATGGTTACGAATAGACGTCACGTGCATCTTGTAGATGGAAACCGTCATAGAAAATTTGGTGGATCATTCACAAAACACAAAGGCACCCAAAGCAATTGAAAGGCAGTAAAACGAGAGTTTAAAAGTAAATTTCCTGGTAATTTTTTTAATCTAGTAAGTTGAATCAACCCTATCCCATATGTTTGAAATTAAAGAATAAAGATATTGGAAATATGTATATACAATAACATGTAGCAGTTATACATGTGGGAAAATTTGTTCCCATCCTTTTTGCCCACCTCCTATCATACATTATCATTGAAGCATGATATACCTGGGGCCATATCAAATCATTTAGATAGTTCTGGTATTTAAAAGAAATATTAGTGAACTGGAAGATCAACATAAACGATAAAGACATAAGTCAGAGGGACAGTGTGTGTACCTTGCTCAATGGTCGTCAGATTCAAGTTTTCCTCTTTCAGTAAGTGCAGGTAAAATTGGTATTTCTGATGTCTACCTGTACCTACAATGTAAGCACATACAGTATAATGTAAGTCAGTATGTTTGTGGATTTTTGTTCTCCTTAAGTTTGAAACATGAATGTTGAGACAAACTCGACTCACTGAGCTATACATTAAAAAGAAAGAAAAAAACTGTTTTAAGCCCTGTTACTGAACAAAAGCCAATCTTAATTAGATCAGACAGATGAGTTCTATAGGCTGGGATTTTATGGCTTCCGGTCTACATACATGTAATCTCCTATAGCATTATAAGATGAGTCATTTTGTCATGCAATGTTGCCAATGTCAGAACAATTTTTAAGCAGATTGAGAAAAAAAATCAATATCAAAACTAATGATAATACCAAAGTTGCATGGATGAATAAAATTTTGCAGTTAGACAAACTTGAACACTCTCATCTCAAAGGAAAGAATGCATTATAACAAAGCAGCAGTTGACAGAATAGCAATTTTAATTTAATATTTTTGTTTAAGACTTGAGCAGATAGATATATTTAAATGTCCTATGACTATGTTGTATCTATAACATTTCATTTATTACCAATCCTTGTCCTCCAAGACTTGACCTTTGCAACATCCCTTGGCCATTCGACCAACCTTGGCCAAACTCTCAATGTCGCAGCTAAGTCTGAGTAAAACGTAATAAAGGTGTGAGAACGATCCGTTGTTCTAGTGCGTGGGACAGGGTAACAATACCAAATCCGAGATTGTGCCGATGACGTCAACGTGAAGCGTAGTGGGCGGCACCCTGGACAACTAATTGCGTAAAAGATTTGAGACCAGGTTCTCATCATGACGCCGACGTGTTATCATTATCTCCAGTTGCACATGCAACAGAAATTAGGTATCGGGGTGGGGATTTTCTGCAGGTAACAACGATATCGATCTCTGGTGAAGTCTGGATGTGAAAATGTGCAAACCATTAATCTAATTTCCTGTGAACTTGAAAACCCAGAATACTGTACTTTGATTACAGTCTTATTAGATAAGGAAAAGATTGCTTATTATATACCTGTATAAGTATATATTAGAAAGTCTCATATTCTTATAATTAGTTACATTTTAAGTCTACAATCTTGCTTGTAGTTGTACCGTCAACTTTAAAGGTATCATACTCTAGGCTAAGTATTTTAATTTTTTTTGGTAGACAACCTAATTTTTTTAAATTCTTAATAGTATCCATATACTGTTAGTTTACTCTCACTGAAAGATAGTTGATAGGCACATTCCACTAAATGATTATCGGTACCGGAGTAACACTGGGAGCGGTAACATTTCAGGAAATTGATTTCCTTTTAGTTCGATGAAGAAAGACCTTCCTTGTTACTAGAAATGACAATACTGTCCCGGACATCAGGTGGTTCGGTGGCTGGTCAGTAATAAAAGTCCATCATAACAATTTCTCTCCCTACTCAGAGCTCTGAATACTTCGTTCCTGTTTTCAGCAATGCAGTATGTGATTCATAATGGCAACCCTGTTTTCATTAAGCTTGCCAAATTGCATGTTCCGTAGTTTGAATTTGTAGATTTTTCTGCAATCCCACAAAATGTTTTCTTGATATATTGAGCCCTGATATCTGACATGTTATGATGTAGAAGGGTGGGCTAAACTGCCGCTAAAGATCGTCATGTCTTTAATATTTGTCTAGGTATTTAAACTGCTCTCAGACTGTATAGTGCTTTCACAGTATCAGATAAAAACTTGATATTGTGATAAGCTTGAAAATTCTGACAATTGTCTAAGGAAAATGAAGTTTGGTGCAATGAAATTATGAATGACTCACTATTGATCACATTTGACAACTAGAAAAAAATGTTTAATATCATTAATTTCTTTCAAAGTAAAATGAACATACTGTATTTGAATAACAAACATGGCACAGAAATCAAAATAGTTACGACACATGAGTATGAGAAAACCAATGATAAATAAATTATGCTGAACATAAATATGAGGAAACACAGACAGACAGACACGAAAAACAATACCTCCATTTTTCATGGAGGTAATAAAAACAAATCAACACTATTGTTGACTCGAACTACCTGTTGATTTACCTACCTACCTAAGGGCAACATGAGAAAACGCCAAGGATTGCACTGTGACATGTTATGTGCAGGTCAAGCGATAAGATCTACATTTGCAGCACATTGATAGATGGATGTCAGAGCGTCTCCAAGACCTGATTGATACCAGTGCCTGGAGCAAGAAGGTTCAATCACCTCCTTGGCTGGAGGGATTATAACATGTATTACGAATTTACGATCATAATCAGCCCGAAAAAAACTCAATTTGAAGCAAAAAAAATCTAATTATTCGCTGCAGGTTTCTTTCTTCGACGTGTCTGATAGAATCTGCGTCAGATGGATCGGTGGGTGGCAGACAACAAGACATGACACTGTTTTGGGGGGAGGCACGGATGATTTATTGCTGAATTAACATGCACCCCAGCAATCAGGGCACTCCTCACACTGTTGCTATGTGGAACAGTCCATTCTGCAGCTGCTAGTGGGGGGAGCAGCTTGTTAAAAATGTACTGTTGTGTAATCAATCTGATTGGTACATGTATGCAGACATGTAGGAGTGTCGTCCACTATCCTTTCATGATTTTTTTTAGCTTGTGCTTCGGTATAGTGAACATTTTATCAAGAAAACCTTCATAAAGTTGATACCTCGGCACTGTAGTTGTTAGACTTTAGTACATGTACTTGCAATGTAATTAGTCATTTACCGTAAACCAGAGTCACTTTAGTCCATTTGCTATTATTACTGGGCTGAAAATACCACCTGCATATGCAGGTTTAAATGCAGATAAAGTAGTGGCTGGTCTGTAAAATGATTAAAACCTAGTCATTTTATCCTGTTTGCAAGTTAAAACCTGGGTTCTTCATTTGTGCCCAAAACATAATTTGCAAAGAACATTTTCAAAAGTTCGAAATGATTTTCAGCAAGTCTTTTTATGCATTTGCCAATGAACAACTTTATTTCCTACTTAAAAAAATGTTATACACTTGTCTTGTGTACCGAAGGCCTTTCCAAAATTTCTGCTTCAATGCTCAAGAGCTGTTTTTAGAAGGACATGTCTCTAAGATTATAATGGATCACAGGTTTTGAAAAGGGCAATTGTGAATGATATTTTGATGATGATACATCAGGTTGACGTCTGTGACAGGATTGCCCAGATGACTGGAGAAGACATTTGGAAAATTGGCAAGCAGGCTTCGAAACAATCAGCTGCAATCAGAAATCTGCAGCTATAAAACAGGTTTACAGGAAAAATGGTGTGGACGCTTGCAATTTTGCAGAAGCGCTTTACTGTGTGTTACAGATTAACATATATTTTACATTTAGTCATAGTGGTCATTTTCACGTAGTTAGATAACCTGGCTTTATACAAAATAAAATGCATCATAAAATTTTTCCCTCAAACTCTGTTTTCAGAATGATTACTAGTCCAGCATTTAAAAAACAATCCTAGAACCAACAAATGTTACATTATGGTTGACCCTCAAGTCTTGAGCATAAACTACATGTATTGTAAGTGTTCAGATCGAGCACTGGCTGTGATTCTTTTTTATTGAGTGTGATGTTCCAGTGATATTGATGCATGGGTGGTATTTTGTCCCTAATGAATGGGGAATGGGTAAAGTGTTGCCATCACGAACTGGGTCGTGGAACATGCTACAGGGGTCACTCCCTGTAATGAAGTAGCGAGGATTGACCTTCTTGTTGAGGGCCACTTTCATCTTTCATATGCACAGGCAGGCAGCTCATCAGTGGGCTCCTGGAAAAAATCTCTCTAGGAAAAAAAATCATTCCAGGAAAAAAAATTTTCTTGCCAAAAAAAATTTTCTTTGAAAAAATCGTTACACAAAAAAATTGTTCCAGGAAAAAAATCTTCCCAGGACATGCAGGAAAAAAGTAAATCCAAGAAAAATTGTTCCAGGAAAAAAAATCATTCCAGGAAAAAATTTTCTTGCGAAAAAATTTCGTGGAAAAAATCTTTCCAGGAAAAACATCATTCCAGAAAAAATTGTTCCGGGAAAAAAATCTTTCCAGGAAAAAGGTAAATTCTAGAAAAAAATTCTCAGAAAAAAAGTTCATATCCCAGGAAACATATACCAGGAAAAAGTATTTCCAATAAGACATAATTTCCTTGAAAAATCACTTCTGTAAAACGAATTTCATGGGAGGCTCCCCATGCACAAAAATTGCTCAGGAAAAAAATTGTTGTTCAAAAAAGTAATTCCAGGAAAAAGAAGAATCCTGACAAAATTTTATGAAAAATTAACTCCAGGGAAATATTACCTTCTGGAAAAATAGCTTCCTGGAAAAACATAGCTCCGTCAAAACCTCTTACCAGGAATAATCCATTTCTTGAAAGAAAATTGCATCTATAAAAAGAATTTCATGAGAGCCTTAAGGTCATACAGGGAGCCCAGGATCGACTGCTCAAAAGAAAAAAAAACACTACGTGCATACACTGACCATTTGTCCCATATGTTTCTCCAGGGCTGGTGGGGATTGCTGAGAACCTGAACTTGAAGCTGCTGGCTCCCAGAAAGAAGATCACTGTTCTTCTTATAGGCAACCATTCCGCTGGCAAGAGCACCTTCATCAACTGGTAAACACTCTTACTTTTCACATAACGTAAACATAATCTCATGCTGGATATGAAGCTTGAATTGTGGGTGATCTTCCAGCATTTAGAGTTTAAACTTTAGCCGTATAACTTATACTATACTATAAGACAAGATTGTGAAAAGATTGTGCTATATGTGTATACAGGGCTCGAAATACTAGGAGCAAATGCGCCAAAAATTGGAGCTTTCTTTTCTATGTGCCTACATAAATTCCCAAAAATGTATTTCCAGTCCTCCCCAATTAGTATTGCCCCTACTCTATCTCGTTATCAACCTGATTGTACTAGCGGTACCTACTTATGGCAAGAGTATGTAGACAGATGCCAGCTCGTACTGCCAACTGATGGAGTCAAGATGTGAACTTAACTGAACTTTGCAAGTTTGCGGCCTGATTTGGGTTTAAACTTTCCTCCACTTGGACCCACTACAGGAACTTTTAACCACAACTAGGTCGCCCTGATCTGAAGGTCTAGTTTGCTATGCACTGAGAAGTGGCTAGGGGTTAGGTTGCTCTGTCTGTTATTTGACACTGAAAAACCTGCACAGCTCCAATTTTATCTGCACTAGCCTGCATGTACCCAGTACATGGACTGGTGCAGGTTAGGTGCAGGTAGACATCAGAAATACCTGCACAGCTCCAATTTTACCTGCACTAACCTGCATATACCCAGTACATGGACCAGTGCAGGTTAGGTGCAGGTAGACATCAGAAATACCTGCACAGCTCCAATTTTACCTGCACTAACCTGCATATGCAGGTGATATGCAGGTGGGATTTGTTGAGATGAAACCAAATTTTGTGTTTCTCCTTGTCTGCTGCTACAGGTATGTTGAGGAGCATGTCCAGAGAACGGGCGTGGCCATCGAGACTCAGGGCTTCACCTTCGTCACCAGCGGCAAGAAGCGGGAGTCCCTCACTGTAAGTGCAGTAAAACTAGCACGCCGGCAGAACGTACTGCACCTGCGCGAAACCAGTAATGTATTGTGCATAGCACATTGGCAGAACATCTCATATAAGGTTGTATTAGAGCATATAAGGTTGACAGCCTGCCTGTAGTTTTCAGATGTTGGATAGGAAAAGATATCGCCTGCAACAGGCAAAATTTTGATGCAACGTTGACTAAACAACCAACGAAAAACGTGAAAAATCAGGGTTTTGCACAGGCGCAGTACGTTCTGCCGATGTGGTAGTAAAACTGCATTTTCAAAGTCAATGTTCTGGTCATTTTTTTAATGTAGTAAGTTGAATCAATCCTATGCCATAGCATACTGATTGATATCTATGAGACAAAAATGCGATGTCGCCAATGGAAAACGGTTGCTTGTTTCATATCGTAGGCTGGTTCTAAGCTATTAATTGGTGGTATACTAAAAAATAAAGGGACTCCTCACGTAGCTAAATTAATGTTTTGGGGCAATTTCAAACACTTCAAGTTCAAGTATGAAATGATGACGAAAATGTGCTAAGAAATAGTGGTTAATGTCAATATCAGACAGATTTCTTCATCCATAATTTTTTGGTTGTTGTTTTGCCAGCCTGAAATAGTATTGGATGCCTTCAAGCAAAAAGAATGTGGAGTTTAAGCTCCATAAGATATCTAGATCTGTATCTGTATCTATATAGCCGGTATAACCGCCCTTCGGCGTAACACACCAGCTTTGCAGGCACGCGGCGCGGCGGCAGCTGGCTACATTACACCGAACGAGCTGTTACACCTAACCTTTGAACTAACCTTTGTCTAACTCTAGACATTGTTTAAAGCTATCTAGTGACGATGCCCCTACTGTACTTGGTGGCAGCGAGTTCCACTCTACGATTACTAAGATATGCCTACCCCTTTTAGTTTTTGTATTGATTTGACTGTGAAATGTTTAGTGAACTTATCTCATGATTGTTTATTTGTTTGTTTGTTTTCCTCTGCAGGGCAATGCCACTCTTCACCTGTATCCACACTTTAAGGATCTCATGAAGCTGGAGGGTAAGGTTTTGTCCTATCCTTCCACTCCCAAACCAGGGCTCAAAATACTTTTTTCTGCATATTACATGTACCTGCACTGGTGCAAATAACATTGAAAATTACTAGCCTCTACCAGGCTTCGGAAGGGGGCTGGAAAGAGTAGAAATGGCCCATTTCTACTCTTTCCAGGCCCCTTCCGAAGCCTGGTAGAGGCTAAATAATTACCAGACAAATTTTACCTACGCCATTCAGAATTCAAGAAGTGTGGATCATACTAAAAACTGTTCACAAAGCATTGCCATTATTTCTTTTATACATTAAAGGTTAAGGCAGAAAATCCACATACACCGGTACCTACATGACTTTGTATAGTATTACATGTTTTGTCATACCCAGGACCACTCAAAAACTCATGACACAGATGCAAACAAACATGTAAATGCAGTCTGGTGGGAAGGGTTGCTGATTCTTAAAGTTTTGGGTTTGAATCCCTAGCAGGCCCCAATGTTGTGGCCTTGGGAAAGGCACTTTACACATGGACTCAGGTGCCAGGCTTCGGTTAGGGACGTCCTCTTGGATGGGATGTAACACGGATGTCTGGTGTTTGAATGGAGCCACACCTCCAGAATGTTAAAGATCCCACCGCAGTTATCGATAGGAGTCCTTCGCAGTGTGATTGGGCAAAACTTTACAGGCTAGTCTTGTACATGTACATGTACAGCTTTTACTTAGAGTACAAAACCTTGTGCATTACACCTATAGACGGTTTTCTGTTTATGCGAAACAAACCATTTACCAACCACTAATAAGTATGGTACTTTTACCAGCCTAGGATCGAACAATGAACAGCTGTTATGTTAAACCATTTGCACAATACAGATTAGTACAAGTTTTCTTGTCTACTCCACCCAGAATTGATACCTTTGAAAATGTGACGTTTTTAATGCTTATCGTAGATTGGAACTCGTTACTGTTCAGTACAGAAGGGGCTCTTCATTAGACAGCTTTGAGCAGAAGACTTTTAGTTAGATACGCTAGACTCAGGTGTGGTAAGTGGCTTTAAGTGGGGTATAACAAGCAGCTGCATGGCTGCAAAGCTGGTACTGAGATGAGGGGGCGTTACATGGGATCATGAATACAGATAGGAGGCGTTTCAAGTCTTGCCTGGCATACTGTAGCAGCCCTAAAAAATTTTTTCCGTCAGCCCACCTTCACCTAAAGGAAGAGTACTCACAATCTGGGGAGGGTCCGGGGACAAATGTTGTATTTGCAAGCCTTTAAAAATGCAATTTACTACATTTTGAGAGCAAACCATGGGGTTGAGAGTGGTTGTTGTTGGTCCTTTGGATGTTTTTTTATATTTTTACCCAAAATTTTCGTCAGTTTTGTCCATCAAGGTTGACAGACTGGTTTAGAAATTTTTCCGTCACACACCACAAAGTTCCTGCAAGTGACGGAAAAACGGGTGCTGGCTAGAGCTCTGCATGGGATTATGAATACAGAGAGGAGTCGTTTCAAGTCTTTGACAGGCATACTGTAGACTACAGGACATAAGGGAACATGTTAGTGAATAGACATGACATTTTGTCAGGTTTGACTGTTAGACAACGGTGCAATGTTCTAGCCAGCATCTGTACGTCTTTCCGTCATTTGACAGAATTTTGCTGCTCGTGATGAACAAAAATTTTGCCCAATTCGTCATCTTTGACGGACAAAAATTGCTGTGTAAAGATAAGAAAAGAGATGTCATTAAACTAAGCTTCGTCTACCAGTAAAACTTGCCCCTCAAAATGCAGGAAATAGTGTTTCAGAGGGTCAAGATTTCACATTTTGCTCTCCTGAACCCTCCTAGGATTGTCTCCCCTTCGGCACTTGGCATGATATTCTGTCAAACAAAACTGAGATGACGGAAAAAAATTTAGGCTGGCAAGAACACTGCAATGGTGTTTGTTAGTTGTTAGGGTCGGGATTTGAACCAGGAACCTCCTGATCCAGCAGGGAGGGATGCCCAGGAGCCAACTGCCCTGAGAAGCGTAGCTCTTCACTCGGTAGCTCTGTGCTTGTCTGATCAAAGCTGCCAGATGAAGAGCTGTGGTTCCAGGGCGCTATCTTCAGATGCTGCTGTCTGGGAATGCAGAACTTGTCATCAAATTAGCTTGACTACATCACACTTCTAGCAGCCTACTGGTCAGGCTCCTAGAAGCTTGATGGCCAACACCTCTAAGTCAGGAGAATTGGGAACATCTTAATCCTGTTGATTTATGCATATGTGCTGACATGGACCAATTATTGTCACACTGAGAACTGTCTGTTACCACAATGTTGGAAGCTGTGAGGACTGGTTTCCATAGTGATATAGGGCGTATTCACGTGACGTCACGTGACGTCATCACCCCTGCCCTCCATGCGCCGCCATGTTGAGGTACCGAGGTCCATTCGGCAAAAATTTGCCAGCGAAGTCCAATAATTTTGTCTGTTTACGTGTATTTGGTTCTGGAAACGACTCTTACACGCAGATAAGTTCAAGGCTTACAGTTTCTCGAGGCCTACAACCAAGTAGTATCGGGATAAGAAGGGATTAGTTGACAGAAATTACGAAGTGATCGGGAAAGGTCTGTGTGGACGAGACGGGACTGCCGCCGCTGTACGGCAGGGTGAGGCTTCTGTTGGGCTCAGATAGCCAGTGTCTCGTTTAATAGAAATTCACACACGTTAGTTCACGTAACACAGGCTCTAGTATTCGTCAATGTAGTCGTCAAATGTACTAGACAAAGGCATCCTAGGAAGTGGAGCTAATAAAAGGAAGTGTGCTTGGCTGATAACACAAGCCACATTCCTATACTACTAAGTCTCAAGATAGCATAAAGCTTTGTCTCAACAAGTAATCCAACAAAGAGATTATCTGGCCTATAACCTCCTTGGTCTCAAGCATTTTTCACAAACCCAGTCTCAGTTGCGCCATCTGTTGTTTTTACATGGTACTGCAGGTGTGATGGAGTACCTGGCCACTGAAGTCTCCACCTCCAAACAGAAGAAGTTCAGCCTGGTGACGTTTGTGGACACGCCAGGGCTGGTGGATGGAGACATGAAGTACCCCTTCGATGTGGACGAGGCAATCCTATGGCTTGGTGAGTACGAACACAGGTCGTTACACCTACATTTTGTATGTTATAAACCCAGTACATGGCCCAGTGCAGGTTAGGTGCAGGTAGATATAAGCTCCAATTTTACCTGCACTAACCTGACGAGACAATCCTATGGCTTGGTGAGTACGAACAAAGCAAGCTCCGAATTGTAACTTCAATTTTCTGACAACTTGCTATATTGCAGGCAACAGAAGACTGGATACTACTACTGCTACTACTACTACTAATACTACTACTACTACTACTAGAAAAAGAGTTAGTGTTACACAGACAAGACAAGACCTGTGTATTAGCCAAATGCTCTGACATTGTATGGTTAAAGTAAGCAAGAGTACAAAATGAAAAAGAGGCCTAGGGATACATTTTATAAGAATTTGCATCTGATTATCGATTAAATTCACCCCTGAAACTGTGTGCACCAAGCTACAGACTTAACCCTCAGATTTGGTTTTCATGTTAATGTCACATTTACATGAACCACTTAAAAGCACTACTTTTCTAGTCACTTGAAAGCACTACTTTTAATCAGTTATACTTATAGTTGAGGATTATTTTTTTAAGTCTGAGAAGCAACAAATTATACTTGTGTGCCCCAAGTGTGGTATTCTTCTAAGGTTTAACCTGTGAGATGTTTGTTGATTTTCCAGGCGACTTAGCCGACCTGATCTTCGTGTTCTTCGACCCCATGGGTCAGGCGCTGTGCAAGCGGACGCTAAACATCGTGGAGAAGCTCAACGAGAAGCACTCCGAGCGAATCAAGTTCTACCTCAGCAAGGCCGACGAGGCGGGGTCAGAAACGGACAGGCAGGTGGGTGGAGATGTCAAATATATTCCTGTGTTGGGCATTACAGTTCTTCTTACACAAACAAGGCAGGAAAATCACCTGCTGACAACATTTTGGTATTCTTTCTGCTACCTTTTCAATAGAAATGATTGGCCAAATTTGTTTAGGTACAGAAACAGGTACAGGTACACGGGTTTAGGTTCAGGACCTGTACAATGTACATGTACCTGTTCCTGTACCTAAACAAATTTGGCCAGTCATTTCTAAGTCAACTGTCACTGGACCTGTACCTAAATATTTTTTTAAAAATTTTTAAAAAGAAACTATAATATATATGAAACTAAAATAAATAAAACATCAGTCACTAACATAGGGAAAGCACCAGGAATTTGGAAAATCTGGTTAACTTCAAGTCTTACATTTCAGTCCATTTTTTTTTATTTCTGTCTTTTTACATGCTTGGCGCGTTAATGTCTCTCACCAATGTTTTGTACCTGTATTCCCACAGAGAGTGATGATGCAGATCACCCAGGAACTGTGCAAGAGACCAGGGCTGAACAAGTGTGGCTTCGACATGCCCACTATCTATGTGCCTCAGCTGAATGTCAGGGTTAGTAGACTGGTCTCAAGCTTTTCAAGACATATCATTAGGCCATGCCGATTTGTTCTCTTATAAATAGAAATGTAGCAAAACACCCTCCAGGGAGCTACAGCCAAACCTGTCCAAGAAGGCCACCCAGAGGACCAAGGTAAAGTGGTCTTCTTGGACAGGTGGCCTTCTTGGGCAGGTTGCTTAAGGCATTGAAAGAAAAATTTGGCAGGTTTTACTGTACTTCTTTCTGTGGGTTAGCACTTTGGAGACGATTGAGACGATCTTTCTGGGTCAGTTCCCTTGTTTCATCTGTATCTGTATAGCCGGTATAACTGCCCCTCGGCGTAACACACCAGCTTTGCCGGCTCGCGGCATGGCAGCAGCTGCCTATATTACACCGAACGACCTGTTACACCTAACCTTTGCTCATCTAGCTCTAAACACTGTTTAAAGCTATCTAGTGACGATGCCCCTACTGTACTTGGTGGCAGCGAGTTCCACTCTACGGTAGTTCTAGGAAAATACAAGTTTTTGAACACCTCAATCATTGGTTGATAACTCTGGTACTTGGCTATTTCTTGTTCTTTTGATGCTTGAACTAAGAAATAGATTGATTGATTGATTGATTGATTGATTGATTTATAACATTTCTTTGTTTTCCGTCCCACAGAGCAGTCGTTGTGTGAACCAGATTGACGAAATCTGTAAACAGGTGGAGAAGACGATCAACCAGACCGTGCAGAACACGCTGAACACGCTGGAACGGGACTGCGAACAGATCGATGACATCATCGACAAGAGGCTGGAGGAGGACAGGTGGGCATCTGTCTGTTGCACTAACACATATTTAACCTTCAGCCTGCTATGGTAGCCAAATTTGTATTTGTTAGAGGGCTAGGCAGCAGGGAGAGGGTTAAGGATACACAAGATCATAGGTTTGAATCCTGGGCAAGCAGATCATATCTCCGCATCATTCCTATGAATATCCGATCTTTTCTGTAGAGTAAATTAATTACTCAAGTGAGTGAAGTTTTTTTGTGTGTGTGTGTGTGTGTGTGCGTGTGTGTGCGTGTGTGTGCGTGTGTGTGTGTTGGTGAATGTACATGTATGTATGTGTGTGTGTGTGAATATGATATGTTTCTGCAAATTTGCTTGGTGCAGATAAATTTTCAATGTTACCTGCACCAGTGCAGGTATGCAGAAAAAAAGGACTTTGCACCCTGATGTACATCTCTTTCCCCACAGGGCTGCGAGCTCCTACAATTTGTGTGTGTGAATATGTTTCTGCAAATTTGCTTGGTACAGATAAATTTTCAATGTTGCCTGCACCAGTGCAGATATGCAGAAAAAAAGTACTTCATCAAGCCCTAAAGTATATCTCTTTCCCCACAGGGCTGCATGTGTGTGCCACTGTGTGTTTTTTGTTGGTGAATTTGTGTGTGTGACTGTTTCTAAGAATTTGCAATGCTACAGATAATTATTATCTCCATGAAAAATGGTGATATTGTTTTGGGTCTGTCTGTCTGTGTGTGTGTCTGTGTGTCTGTGTGTGTGTGTGTGTGTGTTTCCGCCAATTACTGGTGAGCATAACTTAAGAACGCCTTAATGGATGGTGATGATATTTGGTATGTAGGTAGGTCTTAGGAAGACAAAGGTCAAGGTCAAATCTGGGCCTCCTGGTGGCTGACCTTGGTACTGCAGCAGAACTTCCGGTTTTTGTATCTTTTGTCCTGAACATGCTATGGTCTTGATTTTTTGGTGGCAGATAGCCTTTCCCGTCAGGAATAAGTAGTGTGGGTTTTGTCCCCCTAGCAGCTTGTGCTGGAACTGCAGGTTTTTTTTTGGAGAAACCTTTAAGAACAGATAAGTCCAGAAAGGACACCGGATGAAATTACGAATTTCCGGCTTGGAAATCTCTGCACACGCGGCCGGAAATTCCACATTTCCGGGAATTTCCGGGCGCGTGTCACCTGCACACGCAAGATGCACACGTCCCGGAAATCCCCGGAGATGCACCATTTTTGTGTGCAGGAATTTACTGGCCCCGGAAATCTCTGCACACGTGACCTGTAAATCCCTGCACACGTCCCGGAGATTGTTGACGTGACCCTCCGGGTTTGATTGGTATATGCATAAATTATCACCCAATTATCCGCCCGGTCACGCCGCGTCGTAGCCACTACCCCCCCTCCCAAAAAGCGATTTTGCCATTAATATAATATTCCTATCCACATACGAATTACGATTAGTTTTTAAACTATATGCTATCACACTTCATTCACACATTAAATATATTGTTCGCACAAAATGTGATGATCTTGGGTATCTTTATTCCTGAATACTGGACACAACGGCAAATACACATCAGCCTACTGTCGGCATGACTATTTGTAGACTCGTGAGATCTCTTTTTCACTACTTTATGCACAAATAATACAAATGTTTTTATATCACGAGTTCAAACAAATCTCTGATCAGATCTGTTTTGACATTACCACCATTACAGAGCAGGGAGGAGAAGCCGAGACAGTACACACAGCTAGTACTAGTATTACATTTTTCTATGAAACAGCCATTTCTCTCTTATGACAAAAGGTTTTTGTGCAGTTTTGATTTCCGTTCATTTGTCCATTATTTCTTTTTACGGTGATTTATTTCACGATACGTAACTAACGTTGCATACAACTAAAACACATACAAAACACAATTAAAACAGCTAGTTGTTTAACTACTAGTTTAGGAACATAAATGCACTTAGAATACATTGAAATTTATCCGACATGTAGATTCGTCTGCGTTTAACTAGTTCAAAAGCTACAGTGGCGAAACCCTAACGTTTTACAAAGCTAACAGTTCACTATCATACACACTAACGTCCTCATCATAAACAGGCCGAGCACCATTAAAGCCCTCAAGGGCAGACAAGTTGCTATCTTCAGCCAAAAATGACAAGCTTTGTCTGGTGGTATCTCTGTCTGTTCGGCCCGGGGTGTTTGTGATGTCCGTGGGAGGCCCGGCGTTTCGGCGGGTTGACGACTGGGGAGTGGCGGGTTGTCTAAGGTGATGCCTGGCCCGCTCCTGGTTGTATTGCTTCGGGGGGCGGCTTTCACTCTGCATTCCGGCTGCCAGCTTAAAAAGAATTAAACAAGTCAGTAGTTTGTTAATGTCGCCAAAGTGTATTCTTACCATGATTTGCATTAGAGTCAGACATTACGCCACTTACACTGCGTCTGCCTCTTTTGTTCAGACGGGCCAGGTGTGGAAATTTCCGTTACCTAAAGACAACAAACCAGTGACAAACAAAGACGCTAACATTGTATAACAATGCATAGTGTTTGGGTAATTTGAATGAAACATATTCCATACCTCCTCTTTCCTTTTTCTTGCATTAAAAAACTTTTCGAATGAAGTTGACAATTTTGCCCTGTTTTACTGGAAGACCAGTTACTAGTGAGTTAGCATCAGCAAACTTGATAGGAAACAGCTTACCGATAGATGCACAGAGTGTGCCCTTTTCCGCCGCTGTGCAGACTTTGTCGGGGCCTCTTCAGCTCCGAGTGTCTCCAGCTGCTGGCGGAGATGTGCCACCTGAGTGTCCTCTTCCCTCAGTTCAGAAATCTCAGCCCCCATGGTGTCCGTGAGAGCTTCGGACTGCTCTTTGCTCTCCACCAAGACGTCTTCCATCTTCCGACCGAGGGCCATTAGGCATCGGTAGATTAGGTCATGGTACCTTCGGTACCGGCTGGCAAAGCTAAGCGTTCATTCGGTCCGACCCGGTGTGGCGTTGTTTGTTGCTTTGCTGGAAATGAGTTCTCGCTGCGCGATGCCGGCCCAAACCCTGTTAGGTTCCGACCGTTATTGTTGTAAAAACCACTTGGGGAAAAACCCACGTCCATTTTGAAAAAGAGAAACGAAACAGGAAAGCGAGCCGTTTGAGTGAGGTTTGAAGTCGTTATGACAAAGTGCAATTCAAACAAGACATCAGGTGGGATTTCTCGACTCTCATTGGCTAATCTCAGTCGCACGATACGATTGGTCAGTGGTATCATGTGATTCCTTGTTAGACTACTACATGCTTGTCTCTCATAAAGAAACATTTACATGTATGTCAACAATCAATCCTTTTTGACGTGGCTAAACTTACCAATATCATCGTGATATGCAGAGTGGCCCAGTTTTATGCAACATGAAACAAATTTCTGTCCATATCCCAGCGCAAACAGTCAACATAGAAAATATGTTAAACAGTAATTGTTAATGGCTTTTGTCGCAGAAACACCGTAAGTCACACCCAACATTATGAAGCTTGAAACGGGAAAATGACTAACCCTAAACTCACAAAAAAAGATTTAGATCTGTAATTTTTAAGAATTCCTGTTTGATTGGTATCTACAAGGTTATATAACGTCACTAGTCTGTCATCTAAAAATCAGTGTCTGTAGTTGTAGCAAAAAACGAGACGGTGTAATTCATTCGAGCCCAAATCCTCATTGATATCAGATACATACATGCTTTTTTGTGTTCATGTTCCGTCTTAGTGTTAGCAAAGAGTGTCAGTAGCTACATATGACAGGCAAAGTGTGCAGAACTCGGAAATTTCTGCACACCTACATAATTGGCGCGTGTGCAGAGATTTCCGTGCATGTCCCGGGCCGCACACACGGGACCTGGAGATCCCTGCACACGTCCTGCACATGTCAGATTTCACGGGTGTGTGCAGGTACGGAAATTCCCGGAAATCCGTCCTTTCGTGCAGTGGGAGCAACGTATTATCATGATTTTTGGTCTGTAGGTAGCTTACACAGAGTTGTACATAATTAAATGCAAATTATGCAAATGAGGACTTAATTTGCATAATTAATGAGGAAGTACTGTAATTCCAGTGTTTTACATTATAGAACTTTCATACATGTAATGTGTATAATCTATTGCAGGTAGAATATCAACAGATACCAATTATGCAAATATGGACCTCATTTGCATAATTAATCTGAAACTTCTATGATTCCTTAGTGGTAAATGATAGGAATTTCATACTTATTTGTGACATTTGTAAGTTAGTTAAAAGTTTACAACACCATGAATATATTATGTTAATGTACAGGTCATTT
This sequence comes from Branchiostoma floridae x Branchiostoma japonicum, assembly GCA_013266295.2. NCBI lineage: Eukaryota > Metazoa > Chordata > Leptocardii > Amphioxiformes > Branchiostomatidae > Branchiostoma > Branchiostoma floridae x Branchiostoma japonicum. The sequence goes on along the minus strand of CM023826.1, from coordinate 2,016,547 downwards.
GCATAATTTATGATAACATGTTGAAATAAAACATTGCCAAAGGATTGGACTTTCACATTAAATACATGTATATGTTTTTTGTGCTGAGGAAACCATATTTCATGGAGATATGAGGTCTCCGAATTCTTGTTTTCAATGTTACCTGTACCAATGCAGAAAAAAAAGGATTTCGAGCCTTGATGTACATCTCTCTCCCCACAGGGCTGCGAGCTCCTACAATTTGCGTGCCAGGGGAAAGGGGGCGCTGTTTGGATTCCTGGGGTTCATCCTTCCCGTCATACTGGTGGTGAACTTCCTGGCCAGCAGCGTATCCAGCGAACTCCTGAAGTCGCTTCTTGGGAAGGCTGGGGCAGACGCTCTACAGGTCTACATGGTAAGGGCTTGTGTTTTTAAATCAATTTTCAATCAATCAACTTTATTGCTCAACAACTGTAACTGGTACAATGTATGGCAGAGAATAAACAACAAGAGTACATACATGAACTATACTAAAAAAGTATTCTAACAGAGTTAATCTATACTAGCTATTCTAAGTTTCAATTCTGGTATATTTAATCTATCGTATGTTTTGTCCTAAGTATTGAATTGCATTCTACGATTCAGGAGATGTGTCAGTTATTTACAATTCGGTGTCGCTTTTGTAAACATTCGGATATGAATTTTCCTACGTACACTGATAATCTGAGAAGAGCATGACAGGAGCATATCATGTGAAGATTTCTGGTTTTGAATGTGGCAATATAACATTAGTTTTGGAAGCGATGGAATGCATCAGCTTTTGTCTGTTTTCTTCATATGTTGGACACGACATCAGAAAAAGGTTTGGGTCTACTAAGATAATCTCACCTAATCTATTCTCACCTTGTAGACGGACAGTAGGTACCCTCAGGAGTATAATGAGACCGCTCCTACATGTAGGTAGTGTCTGTATGGCAGTTACAGTTCCTTACATGTGCAATGTAGTTCGGGGTGTGGTTCCTCAGATGTGGTCAGTTAGTATAAAGACGTAGAATGGCCAAGTGCAGACAAGAGATTGCGAGGTCACGGGTTCAAATCCTGACATTCCTGGATAGACGTTGTGTCTGTGGGAAAGGTACATGTACATGACTTTCCTTACTCCACCCAGGTGTTAAATGGGTACCTGGCTTTGGTTGGGGAGGTAAAAGGCGGTGGAAGGAGAGGGATGGGCTCCGCCTTCAATACCATGCCCTAGACACAGTAGATAAACAACGCACTGCCCCATTGCCTCAAAAAGGCTGAGACATTTACCTTTTTACCTGAAGTAAGATCATGCAAGGGATTGGGGGTATAGTGCAGAATGGTGTTCTCTTTTCAGAAGATTTGATTTTCAATACTCTACTCAAACACAGGACCACTGGGTTGCCCTTGAGTGGTAAACTTTAATTTGCAGCTTTGAGCATAGAACTGCAGTTGTTACCAGCTTTCCATTACGTATGCCTTAAATGCTAAATGTGTTCTCCTTTTCCCCTTGACAGGCCCCAGTTGCAGGATTTTGGAAGTCCATACCTCCAGCATACCACATGCACACCCTCGGCGCCCTGTTTGTTATCACCCTGGTGCTGCTGTTCCTTGCCAAGTGGTCGTCAAGGTGACTTTCTCTTGTCTTCACTTTTCCTTGTTTTATCAAAGTGGAACTTAAAGATTGTAAATTACAGTTGGTGGTCATAAACCTGCGGTTCCTAAGAATTCTCCAGTGTCACTGCCGAAAGGTAGTGGATGCTACCTGAAACGTCTGACCATTTTCAAAATCATCCAGTTGCTTGAGTAACTGTTTTTTGGCGAATCTTATTACCTGGACGTCTAACCTTTACTGACGTATTGTAAATGGCAGTTCAGTTTTTGTTGCAAGGATGATTTGTTCTATGTTTCCTCAAATAAACCAATTACATGTACTCCTATCATTATCAAACTTCCCAACAAACTCTAGTCAGACATATTCGCTAGCCTTTATCGTACTCAGAGTGTTGATTTACTCTACCGAAAAACAATGATGTACGTACGGCCTAGTAATTTTTAGATGCCCTTATTGACTAGTAATTGAACTTTTTAAAACTTAAACCCAGTGTTTTAAAACACAATGCAAACAAGCCTTGCAGTTCAGCTGTCTTGGCTGCAATGTGGCTTTAAGTCAAGCTGTTGTTGTTGCTGTTGACTCAAATGAAGTACTCTTACTTTCTGCACAGGTTGCTACCTACGTTGTCACGGAAACAGAAGCGAGTGTTGTTGGAAAACCGGGACTACGTGCAAGACTCCGTCAGAGGCAGGAAGGAAGCGCTGTACCTGGAGTACCTACAGCAGAGCGTTGGTGCAGCTGACATCAACTAGCCAATCACCATACAGCAGGCGACTGCAGCCAACCAATCACAGAACAGTTGTGTAGAGTGTAGCCAATCACAGGGAAGCACCTGACCTCAGCCAACCAATCACAGAACAGTTGTGTGTAGAGTGTAACCACTCACAAGAAAGCACCTGACTCTGGCCAGTCAACTGATCACAGAACACTTTTGTGTAGAGTAGCCAATCACAAGGATGCCCCTGACTCTGGCCATCCAATCAATGGACAGTTGTGTGTAGAGTAGCCAATCACAAGGACTCTCCTGACCTCAGCCAACCAATCACAGTACAGCTGTGTGGACTTTGATCTCTTCAAATTTTGGGGTTGTCTGCAATACTGCCATAGGTAGAACACACATTTGAGAAGAGCCAATTCATGTTTTACTTTATTTACAACAATTTCTGGGTGGTAGCTCCTTATTGTTGTAGTAAGTATTAAGATAACTGTTAAGTTTTTAACTTATAAGTTATAGTTTTCTGAGTGTAGGCAGCTATAGGTAGCATTAACTTTATTGTTCAAACCTTTGTTGCTCTTTTAGTAAGTTTAGGCCCATGAAATGTCCAAATTGCTTCATTCAGACAAAATTTTTATGTGTTAAACTTCTCATGAACTCAACTTGATGGTTTTAAACAGAACTTCTCAAACACAATACAGGTTTCTAATGCTCCATGGTAACCAGCATGTATGCAACTAGTGATGTACTCTGGCCAGTACTGTCTCCATAAGACTTATCATAGCAGGATAGTACATCAGAAAAAAAAGGATCGAACTTTGGGTTGTTGTCAAAATGGACTTACAATCACGACTACATTCCAAACTCTATTTTTAGAACTAAAAGTATTTTCTACTGTGTGCCAAAATGTCTGTCAATATGTGTGCTTACAACTGTTGTTTCTTTTTAGTGCGGAAACTGCTTTGTGTAGGTAAATAAGGTTGTAACAGTCAGTCTTTCCTCATCACAAATAGAACTCAAACTTGTCGAACTTTCCTTCATTGGTAAGACCTTCAGAAAAACTGACCCGTTATCATCATTACGGGAGTCACATGACCATCACATGACTGTCACATGATCATTACATGACTCACATAATCATCACATGACTGTCACATGATCATTACATGGCTGTCACATGAACATCACATGACTGTCACATGATCATTACATGACTCACATAATCATCACATGATCATCACATGGCTGTCACATGAACATCACATGACCAAAGTAGTGGGTCAGTTATTTTCGCTAGGATGTAGTGACCAAGGAAAATTTGATAAGTTGATTTTCTTCTGAGTTGAAAGAAAGTTTGAATCTGTTGCAACTTTTGTTTGAGCACAAGGATCTAATCCTTTCCATGGACCCATTTCATGGCAGCTACTTTGTGTGTAAATTCTCTTGAATCGTAAGTAAGACTAACTAGTAACTTAAAACATATCTGGTGTTGGGAAAGTGGAATAAGATCTGGCTCTCATAATTTATTTTACTTTTAACTGAACTGTGTGGAATAAAGACGTTTTCTTGAAATAGAAGTCACCATTCTTTTTGTGTGAATATTCTCTGTTCTGACTTGGTCTATCACACTAGAGCTGTGTACCTTAACAAATTTTAAGTACAGGGGTTAAGGTAGCAGTACACAATTTTCGCCCTATGGGGATTTCTATAGTTAAGAAGCCCACAGTGGGAAGGTTCGACGCTACAAAATCTATAGTAGGGTGCACAAGCAAGCTACAAAAATTTAGTATGTTTGGGTTGAGGGTACAACCTACAAAATATGTGAAAATCAGCTCAAGTTTGTCGGCTCGTTCCTTTGTAAAACCCACTTTTAAAAGCGCTATGCGGAGGTCAATTGAACTGCAGCCGACTCACCCGGAAAGCCAGTTGCGTAATACGGCGCATTTATACACGTACTGCAAAACCTTCACAATTCAAATCACACAGTCTCAAACCCGATACATTCTTATACCACACAGCACCATTTACATCTGACTGGCGCTAACATCAGGCTTTCTACCCAGGCTTCAAGAATATTCTCCGTACTATTTTGTATACCGCGTCATGGACACGGGGGTCGCCCATGAATACTGTGTCCTGCGACCTTAAGGTACAGGTCCGGACCTGTATATGTACTTAACCAAGTTTGGCCAATCATCTATAAGTTACGCATGTAGCCAACTATCTTTTTTTTTTAGTGGAGATGATCTTTGCATGGTGTTCAGTGGATGCGGTTATTTGAATATTGTACAGAAAAGGCAGTAGAGGACGAAATACACTTTATTTGCCATTGCCCTCAATACAGCACTGAAAAAAAATAAGTTATTTGAAATAGTCATCAAAATGTTTCCTAGCTTTATTGACCTTTCCAGCCCACAAAAAAACTGCATTTCTATTAACGCCTCCTAATTCATACATCTAGCTCGCAAATCGTCGGGCATACATTTCATACTCCACTGCACACAGAAAAGAAATAAACCCAACGATAACTATATTAGAAGTAGTCACTCGCTCACTCAGCACCGCATGCTCCAGGGAGCGTCGCGCCTCTCCAAGTTGTCTTCCAGATGGCTCTGTCCTGCGCCCTCTGCCAGGCTGTGGCTATATTAGAAGTAGCATTATACTATTATTTTCTGGTCATTTTTACTGCAGCTATTATTTAAATTTTTCCTATGTCTTTGCAATTAACCCTAGGGCATGAATCTGCAGTAAACTTTCATTAATAAAACACCCTTAAATTGTACGCAAAGTTGTCATTTATTTCTACTGATCAAATTGGTCTGCGGGACTCTTTTCGTTGGGGTCATGAGTGAGAGTGCGATGAAGGCACTGACGCTCGGAATCACCATGGTGATACAGACAGACGTGGTTAAACGGTAAAAGACGGGAGTATGGTTTATTTTCACAGGCAAGGTTTCAGCTACAGAGAAAAACAGGCGTCGCACGTTCTGTGAACGTTGCGCGAGGGGGAGTGTTCTATTGTAAAGGTAGGGGTTATCGATAGAAGAATTCGGCCAAAAAGGACCAATAAATGGCCAGATGAGTTACACTGGAATACATCGTGGTGGAAGGGTCATACTGGGTACTGTGCATCAGTTGGACACGCACTCACACGAGCTAGCGGCCTCTAGCTAGGTACAGAGGCAGGGGTATTCGACCCTACCATAAGCATGTTCCCTTCTTATTCTTCTGTCGTCAGTTCGCGAAGAAAGTTGGCAAAGGTGTCTCACTGTCCGACGGAAGACCACACCGGGTGGACACACACAGACATGATAGCTTCTTAGCGAGTTTAAGCCCCCGTCACACATTCAGAACCTCCCCCCGAATACCAACCAACCAAGGCTGGCGATAGGTTGGAAGCAGTCTGATCAGATTTAGTCCACGTCTACCTTTCGATACGAATCGAATTTGAGTCAAATTTGACTGCCAACCACGCCCGACTGTTGCTGACCTACTCCCAACCACCAACCAACCAGTCCCGTCCACTCCCGAATGTTTTAAACTTTTTAAAGCTTTGGATAGCGCAGCCGAACAGTAGCCGACCTGGCCGAACATCAATGTAGAGCGACCACTTAATTAAGCCCCTGTCACACATAGCCGTATATAGACTCCCGAACACTAGCCGAACTCCTGCCAACCATGGTTAGGTGTAGGTCGGTAGCAAGGTCGGTTGGTGTTGGCTGGCGTTTGGCGAGGTTGGCTACTGTTCGGCTGCGCCAGCCGAATGTTTCAAAATGTTTAAAACATTCGGGTGTGTATGGGCGGGTTCGGCCATGGTTGACTGGTGGTTGGCTGCCTGGTGATCGGGAGCAGGTCAGCAATGGTCGGGGCACGCTTGGCAGTCAAATTTGACTCAAATTTAACTCAAATTCGATTGGATTTGTATCGAAAGGTAGGCGTGGCATAAATCTGTTCAGACAGCTCCCGATAGCTTCAGCCAAGTTTGGCTGTCTGGTGTTCGGGGGAAGGTTCTGAATGTGTGACAGGGGCTTAAGTCACGAATACGTGTGTATATGAGAGTGTCGTTGTGGGCCTTCGTACAGATGAATTTTCTGGACGTTTCATCGGATACTTTTCGTGCGGACCTGTCGATGCACATGTGCGTGGGAACCTACTGTAGTTGGCACTGCAACGATCACGACGCACGAAACACAAATAAACGCTGCTAGCAATAGCCCGCAAAAACAACCGATGGAAAACTACTTTAGGATGATTGGCGTTGCTTTAATGTCATCGTCTTAATTTGAACCAGTGTTTCTCGCCTAGTCGCGTACGTGGCAGGTTCGACGTGCTACTTTGAATTGTGATGTCGAGGCATTTCTTTCGCCAATCTTTTAGTTCAGGGAATTGGGATCAACCTTTATTTAGAAGTCTGAGCGCGCCGTCACAGCCACACGTACAACTTTTCCGAGCGCACCGCACTGGGAAGAAAGTTTGCGCGCTGCTAAAGTGTGCAAAAATCCCCCTGTTCGGCCTGAGGAAGCACTATCTGCAGAGAGAAGACTTAATATGACGACGGAAAAGAGGAAAAGGAGACTTTTGGGTCGGACTTTGGGGCAAAATCTGCTTTTCTTGCGAGTCAAGATTTGAGAACGGACGCATTCAACCAGTGTCGGCTGGGGGACAGAAGTTTCGCTTTCTAAAATGTACAAAAGGTTTCTTTTTCTCAGCAAGCAAAGTCTTAGAAGATCAAATGTAAAGACGACGAGGAAAAAACTCTGCTGTTCTTAATTTCGGATCAGACCGCGGCGTCTTCAAAACTTCCTCGGCATTTCTAGAACCAACTACGCGACGGACTCACCCAGAGTGCGCCGCTCAGATCCGAACTGATCTCTAAAACTGTACAAAACCTTCCTTTTCCGCTCACGAAGTAGACCCAGACGGTAACCACAGACTAGAAGAACGCGACGAAGGAAAAGAAGAGAAGTTTTCTTGGCGGACTTTTTAAGTTCAGTCTACTTTTCCTGCGGCGGGTCTGGTCACGGACACAACTGACTTGGCGGCGCCTGGGAGGCCAGGAGGCCGTAGCTTGCGGACGACAACTTAACACGAGCCAGAAAAAAACAGGTTGGCTTTACTCTTTTTCGTCTGTTCGACACTGTTGTGATCATTACGGCAAGCAATTCGAGGATAGCATTCTTTAGAAACTTTTATTGAGGTGACAGTACTAGTGGTTTGGGGTGTTTTGCCGTTTTGGTTAGTCGTCAATTGTACAAACGTCGTGCAGAAAATGACAACCGCGCTAGCTGGAGGTAGTTCTTTTGAGTTCGAAATTTGTAGGGATTGTTCCTTACTTTCTCTAATAAGTCTTTTTGATTCCGGAAATTGTAGTATTTCTTTCTTTTCTAAGTCCTGGATGTGTCCTGGAGACGTCATTCTACTTAACGTAATATGTCATGAACACCTGATAATCAATTTGCGGAATCTAGATTCAGTCCGCGCATTCTCTCGTGCAATTCTCTCTCTCTCTCTCTCTCTCTCTCGGCTCTTGCTCTTGCTCTCGCTCTCGCTCTCGCTCTCTCAGTAAAGAAACGGACAAGTAACATCGCCGGAACGGAAAATTCTCCGGCCGCAATTTTTATTTTCATGTGCCACGAATCGTTCATCGTTCAGCGAGAATTTAATACTGTTTACTTAAAACGCCGATAAGCGGTTCAAAATGTAGATGGGGTGGCGGTGGAGTCGTGTGGCCTAGCGGCAGAGTGTTCGGCTCAGAACCAAGAGGTCCTGAGTTCGAACCCATGTCACCGATCTTGTGTCCTTGGAAAAGGCACTTTCCTCACTTAACTCAGGTGTAAATGAGTACCTAGCTTCGATTAGGGACGTCCCTCGGATAGGACGTTGGAGGTCCCGTGCTGAGTCTTCAGCCGAAAGGAATAAAAGTGAATAAATAAATGTGTAGATCTTTATCTGTAGACTTCATTACTTGTGGAAGGCTCAGGGTAAATAAATATGTTAGCCTATATGATACATAGTTTCAACTGTTGCAAGTGAAGTTTAGAAGAACATATTTTTGGTGGGGAAAATGCTAAAGAACCTGCACTGGCCTCGGTAAGAGTTGTCCTTCTCCAGGACAGCTCTGTGAATTTATGTCCATAGCTGCCTGGTGAAGAGCAACCATTTCGGGGTGCTGTCGTCATAAAACCATAGGTTCTACTCAAAAATGAAACAAACAAACAAACAAACAAACAAACAAACAAACAAACAAAAACAAAGAAACAATGCATGTGATTTTACACGAGCCTTGCTAGGGGATTCTCTTCGCCATAGTGGCTATGTGACTTTATAACCATAGCTGCTTGTCGTAGAGTAGCCCTTTCATGGATTTGTCGACATAAAACCATAGGTTCTACTCAAAAGGAAACAAACAAACAAACAAACAAAAACAACAACAACAAACAAACAATGCATGTAATATTACATGGGCCTTGCTAAAGGTTTTTCTTCGCCATTGCTGCTATGTGACTTTATAACCATAGCTGCTTGGCGAAGAATAGCCCTTTCATGGTACTGTCGTCATAAAGACATGTAGGTTTCACACAAATAGACAGGTTGAAGTTAATAAAAAAGGTTTCGCAAAAGAAACAACACACAAAAGAAAGAGAAGACAACGCTGCTGCTGTTGCTAGGAGTTTTTCTTCGCCATAGCGGCTATGTGACTGTTCAGCCATAGCTGCTTGGCGAAGAATAGCCCTTTCATGGTACTGTCGTCATAAAGCCATATAGGTTCGACAAAAACAGTTTAAAATAAACAAATAGCTCTCGCAAAACAAACAGACAAACAAAAACACTGCTACTCTTGCTAGGAGTCTATGTGACTGTATAACCATAGACGCTTGGTGAGGAAGTGCTCTTTCTGGGTGTTCTCGTCCTTTAGGTTGGCGTCACACAGTCGACGAGCTTGGGCCGTACTTGTTGGTCGTCAGATGGTCGCCGAATTTAAAAACAGCCTGAGAATCGAGCTTATGTTTCGCCGGGAAAATGTAGCCTATCAAATTGTACGGGACACGATGACTGTCAGAATCGGTCGATCCTTAAAGATCGCACGGTGATTGAGAGAACGCCGGGCGTAGTACTGCTGCAAATGTCTTTTAGCGCTCGCAGACTCTTTAAACAAATACCGAGTTGACCCAGGCGACAGGGAGTTCCTACAGCCCCTAAGAGAGCCCAACTGATCAATTGGATACCAGCCAAAATCCTACACGGACCTTGCTAAAAGTTTTTCTTTGCCGGTTCAGCTCTGTGACTGTATAATCATAGCTGGCTGGTAAAGAGATGCCTTTTCATGGTAGTGTCGATGTGGTTGCATTTTTATTTTTATGTGCCTCGAATCATTCAGTAAGCGATTGTGTAGATTTTATCTACACACTTCTTTGTGCAAGGGTCAAGGTAAAGACCAGTTAGCCTATATGATACACAATTTTCGCTGTTGCAAGTTAAGTTGAAAAGAAAATATTTTTGGTGGAAAATGGTCAAGAACCTGCACTGGCCTCGGTAAGAGTTGTCCTTCTCCAGGACAGCTCTGTGAATTTATGTCCATAGCTGCCTAGTGAAGAGCAACCCTTTCGGGGTGCTGTCGTCATAAAACCATAGGTTCTACTCAAAATGAAAACAAACAAACAAACAAACAAACAAACAAAAACAAAGAAACAATGCATGTAATTTTACACCAGCCTTGCTAGGGGATTCTCTTCGCCATAGTGGCTATGTGACTTTATAACCATAGCTGCTTGTCGAAGAGTAGCCCTTTCATGGATTTGTCGACATAAAACCATAGGTTCTACTCAAAATGAAACAAAAAAACAAAAAAACAATGCATGTAATATTACATGGGCCTTGCTAAAGGTTTTTCTTCGCCATTGCGGCTATGTGACTTTATAACCATAGCTGCTTGGCGAAGAATAGCCCTTAATGGTTGTGTCTTCATAAAAACCATGTAGGTTTCACACAAATAGACAGGTTGAAGTAGATGAAAAAGGTTTTGCAAAACAAACAAGACAAAAAAGAAAACAACGCTGCTGCTGTTGCTAGGAGTTTTTCTTCGCCATTGCGGCTATGTGACTGTTCAGCCATAGCTGCTTGGCGAAGAATAGCCCTTTCATGGTACTGTCATCATAAAAACACATAGGTTTGACAAAAACAGTTGAAAAAAACAAATAGGTTTCACAAAACAAACAAACAAACAAACAAACAAACAAACAAACAAAAACACTGCTGCTCTTGCTAAGAGTTCTTCTTCGCCTTTGTGTCTATGTGACTGTATAACCATAGACGCTTGGTGAGGAAGTGCCCTTTCAGGTTGTTCTCGTCCTTTAGGTTGGCGTCACACAGTCGACGAGCTTGGGCCATACTTGTTGGTTGCCAGAAGGTCGCTGAATTTAAAAACAGCCTGATAGTCGAGCGTATGTTTTGCCAGAAAAATGTAGCCTATCAAATTGCACGGGACACGATGACTGCCAGAATCGGCCGATTCCTACAAATCGCGCGGTGGTTGAGAGAACGCCGGGCGTAGTACTAGTACTGCCGAAAAAGTCATTTGAGCGCTCGCAGACTCGTAAAACTCCCACCGAGTTAGCCGGGCGTCGGGGAGCTCCTACTGTAACAGCCCCGAACTTGGAAGAGAGCCCAACTAATCAACTGGATACCAGCCAAAATCCTACACGGACCTTGCTAAAAGTTTTTCTTTGCCGGTTCAGCTCTGTGACTGTATAATCATAGCTGGCTGGTAAAGAACTGCCTTTTCATGGTGATGCCGACGTGGTGGCTCTACACATTGTACTGTGCGAGCGTCTATTTTTATCTTCTCCAAAGAGGTTATGTTTTCGTGGCCGTGTTTGACAGTGTCTGTAACACGGTGCGTGTACTACAGTAGCAAACTAACTTCTATATACACTTCATACTTCTCGCAATGTTGTCCATTTTCAGAAGATGGTGTAACAAACTGGCATAACTTCAAACTTTTTCTTTTTGTATTGGCATCCACTTACACACACATACACACAGAGGAATACACACGCATTCACAAATACACCCCCATATATAAATACACACACGCACACACATACAAATACACACACGCACACACACACACACACACAAGTAAATGCACACACAGACACACACACTGAAAAAAAAACAACAAAGAAAATTCGTATCTTTCATATTTTATTAGCAATTATGCTACTGTCAATTATGACAGGAACCCCTTCCGGCATTACATAATTCCACTTGTAGTAACTAAATAGGTTCTGTCATTTGTACAATTATATTTCAACACACCTTTCTGCAATTGCAAGATTAACTTCTTGTCTAACCGGTGCATTCTATACTTAACCTTCTCCATCCTGAAGCAGCCTTTTGCCACCAAATTTTTACTGGTCGTGGTTTTAGGCAGCAGGGACAAGGTTAAGCTATGGCTATGACACTTCTGCTTCTCCTATTAATATATACTACAACTCAGAAAATCAAATACTGAACAGACATACACCATACACAAAATACATGTGAAACAATTGTGCGCAGACTTCTTGACTTATAATAGCCAACCATACATGTAGCAATAACATTAAACTTCTCCCTTCTGTTTAACTCTGTAGCAGAGAATCAGTAGCCAAATAGGTAGTTCGGTGTGTTACAGGTTAAAACAAATATAACTGCTGCTCAACTGGCCTTGAACGATCAACATGAAAACAGAGTCTGCATCTTGGTTAACGCAGTTCCAGCGAGTGAATAGAACCAAAGTCAAGTTCTCCTCCTAGCCTTCTGTTTTCATCTTTACGTCTTCTTAAATTCTGTCTTTAGGCCACACCAATTTAATTTGTTGCTTCTTGGATTTTTCAGAAAAAATATGAAGCGACAGGGCAAAAAAAAAAAAAAAACAGGCCTGGGCATCCTATTATAGCCCCAAATGCTATGATAGGAGCCATGTAGTCAACATACCAGGCTGGGTTAAAATTTAAACATGGAACTTTTAATCAAACCACTGCATTGATAGATGGAAAAACTCTAACAACTAGGACGAAAAGGACTTTCTTCACTTGTTGGGGCCAAAATATGAGCATTTTTTAGTTGATTCAGAACCAGAATCTTTTTTTTTTTTTTTTGCAAATCAGAAAAAAATGAAGAGGCGAATCCGAGAAGCAACAAATTAAATTGGTGTGGCCTAAATTCTGTCTTTAACACATACTGATAACCAACGAAATATTGTGTCAGAAATAAGTACACAACAATGTAAAAACAAATGAAGAAAAGTCTTAGCCACTATTTTAGGCAGAATGAGGACTCACCACCCTTACTCCCAAATAAATAAAACTCTTGAATTTGCTAGGTACAATATAATTAATTAATAAAGACAGATGTAAATTGGATAAATCCCTCAATTTATACAAAAAAACTCCTTCATTAGTAATTAATAAATTAGGAAGCACTTTGTTCCACCACCATATACATAAAAGTGTGCAAACAATTATATATAATAATAATCAAAATGGCAGTAAAGAATGAAAATTTGATAAACACCTAGAGTTTTTGTCAAATATATACAATAAACACTTGAATATACACAACCAGCATGTACACAAATTACATTTTAAGGTGATTACAGTCAAAACTGCCCAAGAAGACCACTCAGGAGACCGATAAAATCTGGTGGTCCCTACAGACAGGATTCTTAATTGGTTGTGTCAATGGGAAAAATCAGTTAAGGGACCACCAAAAAGTGGTCACAGTGGACAGGTGGTCCATATATGTAGACTGTGGTCACTAGTACAGGTTTGATTGTATCAATGACCAGGTAGCCCTTAAGCTTATGCAGAGATGGTCACTTGTAGTACAGGTTTGACTGTATATCAATGGCCAGCTGGTCCTTATGTAGAGGTGGTCACTAAGTACAGGTTTGATTGTACATTCAATTAAAAAAAAAATTAGACAGTCTTCGACCATACCCTCACCCAATTAAATAATATCATTCCATAGGAATCATAGTTCTCTCCTTCTATTAGGAAGAAGTAAGCCTTTGTAGAAACACAAACTCTTGATGCTGTGTACAGTTACAGTTAGTAGATGTTGTAGTTCCGATGATTTGAAGCCTGTCTGGTCTTGGCTCCGGGTGATGTTTTGTGTTCGATATTCCAGTCAGATGTTCTTGGTACGTGTAAGAGGGATAGTACCGGTACTACCTATCTTGGGAACTTCTTGAAAATACCACGGCATGTTGTACGTGACTAATGCGTTTATACGGACTGTTTGACTACAGATCTCTTCCAGTCACTGACGAAAGGTAGTGGATACTACCTGAAACGTCTGACCGTTTTCAAATCTATCCAGTTGCTTGAGTAACTGTTACTTACTTATTACCTGGGTGTCTGATCTTCAACGACATAAGTAGGATAGCAACCTATCTTGGGAACGTCTTGAAAACACCACTGAATATTAGCATGAAAGCTCATCTGTGTTGGAAAGTTCCATAGTTGCAGTTTTGACACTCAACTGAGACCAGGGCTGACATCGTTTGCCAGGCAATTACGATTCATTACTCGAGTCACGTGTCTCTCGGGTCACGTGCTCAGAGTAATTGAATCATCTGATCACTCCTGACGAAGGTTGGTGGAAGAGCAACCGAAAATTTGAGGTGAGCTTCTTTACTGTGTTGATTGACAGTATCAAAACTTCAACAACACCACTGAATGTTTGTGTTCACAAGAACTCCACAGCATGTTGAACGTGCCTGGTGTTTATACCGATTGTTTGATGAGGGTCTTTCGGACTGGTTTGCTGGGCGGGTGGGTCTCGTTGAAGCTGGTTCGGAAGGAGAGGACACCGGGGGGAGGGGTCGTCGGACTGCTGCGGCCGCTCGAGCCGTAGTGGATCACCTGCGACGAGAAAAAAGAGAAACAAATGAGAAATCAGGGGGATGGCAGACTTCACCCCATCAGCCATACTGCTTTGTGATGCTTCCAGCCTCACACTTAGACAGAGATAGCAGCACTGAGGATGGGTGGCGATGCTGTATTGTGGACACACACACACCCACACCCACACATAAACACACACGCACGCATGCACACCCACCCACACATAAACACACACGCATGCATACACACACACACATAAACACACACGCACATGTACACGCACAGACATCCACACACACAGACACAAATATATGCACACACACGCATACAGACACACACACATGTACACACACAAAGACACACCCACACACACACACATCCACACACAGTCACACACACACACACACACATACACAGTCACATAGACACACACAGTAACACCCCCACACACACACACACACATCCACACACACACATGTACACACACACACACAGAGTCACACAGACACACACAAACAAACCAAAACAAAACTTTACTTCCCAAGCATTATAAAGACAATACCCACGTTGGATCGAGCCAACAGAAGAGGAGTCTGCGGGGAGGTAGTCGCGGCGGCCATGTTGTCCCTGACCGCCTCCCGGAAGCCGCTACGTGTCCAGCCGTACACCAGACTGTTCAGGAAGCCCTGCGCTGGAGCAGTCACTCCCTACATGGACAGGACACAGCATGTATGAAAAGTTCATCAGGTAGGCAAAAGACTGTATGGTCAAAAAAGTCAAAGTTCCTTCCCGCACCTATATTATGGTGCATAGGGCGGCACCCATCTCCATTTCTGTAGCCCTTGGGCCACACAGTTGTGCAGTCACTACAGCAGGGGGCTAGTCCACTGGTAGTGGTGTGTGTTTAACTCCCATACTCTTTCCCAAATACTGCCGAGTGCTAAGCAGAGAAAGCAGAATGTACCATTTTTTAAAGTCTTTGGTATGACTCGGCCGGGGATCGAACTCACTGCCTACCGAATGCAAGGCGAACACTCTACCCACTTGGCCATAATGCACCGGTTCAAAAGACTGTATAAGAAGGTTCTTTATTCAACAATCACAGAGCTTTCAGGTGATGTATTACTGCTTCCTTAATCTTGGCAGGTTCAGTAATTTCCATAATGTCTTGTGGAAGTGAGTTCCAGTACTGTGTGTTTTTAGTACCCACCTGCAGTATGTACAGGACGATGTACCGAGAGAAGTCTGGAGACTTCACCTGGGACAAGTCTGTGATGGCCACCGTCAGCGCTGTAATACAAGACTCGTAAGTAAACTACTTTGTTTGTAGAGCTTCCAATTTATTGATTTCGTGTATTTTGTGAACATTTTGTGTATTGCTACATGACATTTATTGTTTTTTATTTATTTATTTCTTTGGCTGTAAAAAAAGACAGGTTGTACAGCCAGGGCAGCCCAACTAGCCAGGTGGCTATTATCAAGGGCTTGTCCTGCTGACAAGACAAACATTTACACGTAACATTTTACATCACATTCACAACAATATACTACATCAACGTGGAGAGGTCAGGGACACAAATCTAAGGCTTGTAGGGGTCACCGAGGGAATCCTGTAGCTTCATTTTGAAGGAGGCGACACTTATTGTTTACTCACTGTTCATTTGAATTTACCACAAAGTAAGTCTCAG
The DNA here is from genome assembly GCA_013266295.2 of Branchiostoma floridae x Branchiostoma japonicum. Lineage (NCBI taxonomy): Eukaryota > Metazoa > Chordata > Leptocardii > Amphioxiformes > Branchiostomatidae > Branchiostoma > Branchiostoma floridae x Branchiostoma japonicum. The sequence goes on along the minus strand of CM023826.1, from coordinate 2,000,659 downwards.
AGAAATACAAAAATCTTAAGTACACTACTTTTTTTGCAGAGCTTCCAATTTAGTGACGTTGCATTTTGTGTATTGCTACATGACACTTATTGTTTACTGGCTGTTCATTTGAATTTACCACAAAGTGGATGGGAGAGAAAACTGGAGCTAAACATCTCTCTTGTTCTCTCTCCATTCCCTCCGTCTCCCTCCTTTATCCTCTGTCTTTCTCCCCTCTCTCTCAATACTTCTCAAGCAGAGGCTAGACTTGCTTTCGATGTTTTTAGGCATTTTGTTGGGCTTACTATTTTGTCAGCTTTTCGTTGGATAAACTGGTATACCCAGGAAAAGCTGGCAAAATGGAAAGCCTGACAAAATGCCTACAAGCATCCAAAACAATCTGAACCTCTGCTTGGAGAGTGCTCTTTCCCTGTGTTTTCTTGCCCTCTCTCTCTCTACCTCTTTTTTCTCTCCCTCACTTTCTCCCTCTCCCTCTCTCTCCATCTGTTTCTCTCCCTCTCTTTCTCTTTCTGTCTCTCCCTCTTTCTCTCCATCTTTCCCTCTCTTTCTCTCCCTCTCTCTCTTTCTCTCCCTCTCTCTTCTCTCTCTCTCTCTCTCTCTCCATTTTCATCTTCCTTTTTCTTCCCTCCCTCCCAGTACACTATTTGCCCCCCTCCCTCCCTCTCCCAGACCGTACCTGGTGACCAGCAGAAGAGAAAGACCAGGATGTAGAGCGTGACTCGTGTCTTCAGCAGACCCAGGGCATCACGTTGGGCGTTGGTCCAGACTGGATAGGACACAGAGTAGATCGTATCAACCTCATATCTAACGTTAAACAACCACAACCACACATTCATGGAAATTGTTGCCACCAAGTGCAGTATGGGCATCCTCACTAGCTAGCTTTAAACAACGCTCACAGCTACATGACTGTGTAAAGGCTAGGTGTGACAAGTCGTTCAGCGTAATATAACCAGCTTCTGACATGTTGTGTACCTGAAGCTGGTGTGTTATGCCAAAGGGTGGTTATACAAAAAATATACTAAGCTATACAGATACAGAAGCTGTTTTATGCCAAGTAGCAGTTTTACCAGCTATATAGATACCGATACACCCAGTTCAATGAGTAGAATCAACAGCAGCAATATGAAATTTTCCTTGACAATTGAAGCATATGGAAAGACATTTTCCAACTGGGTTGTAACAAGAAATACAGATCTTATTGTTTAATCAAATAATGTACTGGGGATGCAATAGACTGTTGTATTGTACACAATATTGTTGAGGAATATAAGTTATCATTTATCATTCATTTGTTTGTTTGTTTTTTCTGAATGAATGGTGAATCTGGGTTCTGGTTGTATGATATACAGTAAGTTCAAGGAGATGCATGGTGGTAGATAAAGGTAAAGGTACTACAATGTAGTCCCATAGCCTTTATTTGAGACTGTAGGGGCAGTAGGTTGTCAATATATGGGGCACGGTATTGGAAGGGGGAGCCCATCCCTCTCCTTCCACTGCCTTGTACCTCCCCAACTGAAGTCAGTTACACATTTTACACCTGGGTGGAGTGAGGAAAGTTCCCAAGGAGACAATGTCAGGGATGCCAGGAATCAAACCCGCAACCTTTCGGTCGCATATCCACTAGCCTAGCCACTGGGCCATTCCACGCCACATTCAATACATGGTGACCAAATGTAAAACTTACTGTTGGACTTGAGTACACGACCATACACGCGGTAGGACAGCACATACAGCACCTGTAACAGGATTAAAAACTTTCATGAAAATGTCAGACTCTTCAAAAGGTTTACAAGACAATTAAAGAGAATATCAGGTCATCTACAAGATTACTTTTGTCATAAAAGACTTCAATATTACTTAAGACAATCCTCAAGACATTTTGAATGAGCATTTACATGTGCAAGATATAAACTTTAAGACAACTTACAGTCATCTACAAGACTTGAAGATTACTAGTACTTGAAGATGAACTAAGACATGAAGATTACTTATCACCCTCTACAAGACATAAAAACTTAACTCACAGTCATCTATGAAGACTTGAGGATTATTTATCACCCTCTACAAGGCATAAATAGCATCTACATGTACAAAACTGGTATGTTACCCAAAGGGTCAGGTTATACCGCTCTACAGATATGCTGACACAGATCTACATTAGACTCAAGACCATCTAGTACAAAACTTAAGACCATCTACAAGCTGTGAGCTGTGCTGTACTCACCACCATGGCAGAGATGGACATGACCAGACATCCCACCAGCACAAGGGGATTGTAGCTGTTCCAGTCTAGGTGCTGAGCAGGAGGAAACAGTCACAATTCATCAAAACTCATCAGCACACTCACAATTCATCAAAACTCATCAGCACACTCACAATTCATCAAAACTCATCAGCACACTTACAATTCATCAAAACTCATCAGCACACTCACAATTCATCAAAACTCGGCACGGTGAAGAGTAAAATTTCAATGTGTAAAGGCTAGGTGTGACAAGTCGTTCAGTGTAATATATCCAGTTTCTGACATGCTGTGTACCTGCAAAGCTGGTGTGTTACGGCAAAAGAAATAATTACATTTAGTACTTACTTTGCCAGTAGACGATCTGCCAAATGGCATCAAGCATCTGAGAAGAGAATAGACACATCAGAGACTCAAACTCAGAGACATGTATTACCCTTTAAAATCCCACATCTGTTGGACAGGTGTAAACTTTCTTAGTAGCTCACAAGTCATTACAATTCATAGAAGATATACTTTTTAAGTACCGGTATTACTAGTACACAGATTTTACAATATCCTTGCCCACCTTGTACAAGTGTCCACATTCTTCATAACCTGGTCCTTGTGCAGTGCAGGTGGGATCATCACCAGTACTGGGACAAACCTACACAGGAAGAAATGTTCGGCAAAAATTGTCTTAATTCCTGTTGAAGGTATCGTAACTGAAGAATTCTTCAAGTCGAGATAGAAAAGGACAACACCAACAAACTAACTCCTAATGGAGGGAGTAAAGCCAGAAGTGACCTAACATAAAAGTCTTACTGACTAGAAAATTTAAGATACATGTATAAACACCAAAAGATATCTTAAAGAGATGCCTGTAACACCCTCTTTCTATTGGAGGCTGCCACCACTGAGCAGCCAAGTACAGATTGCTCAAAGAATTTCAAAGATGAAGAGCAATTTCTTTTTACATTTTGTAAATTGTAGACTGACAAAGACTTGAAAGAGCAAAGTACTATTTTTTTACATTTTGTGCATAAATTTGTTGTCTTTTAAATCACAGTTTTGTATCAAGCATCACATATAACTCCGATCATAAAATCAAGGGTCACACAAATGCAATGATTCTAATCTAAGAAATTGCCCTCTACATAGAAAGGGGGCCTAAGTTACACATTCAAGGACTTACAGAAGACAGTGTTAACTTTTAAGAAATTACAGGAACCTCAATGCACTACTGTAACAGTCACACTTTACATGGCTAAAGGTTAGGACCTTGGATGTAAAAGCAGTTACAGCATAACAAACAGCTCAAAGCACCAGGCAAATTTTGTGAAGTCATATACATGTAACATTGAGAAGAGAGATTCGTCACAGGTGAGTTTGAAACAAGAAGAAGAGGAAAGTTTATCACCACAACATGAACTACACTTGAATGAAGGTTAGACATCTAGTAGATAGAACATTAAATGATACAAAATAAATCAAGCAACTGGATAAATTCTCAGACTTCAAGTCAAACATTTCAGACAGCAATTCTACTTACTATCTTTCAACAGTGATTGAAAGAATCTCATTCACTGATGAAAGATATTGGGTGCTATCTGAAACGCCTGACTCTTCAGAGAATTTATCATTTATATTATTATTTATAGTTGCTTGATTTATGTTGCATTACAAAAAAAATTAATGTATGTAACAATCTACATGTACACTACAGATGAGGACATACCATGATAACACATAGACTAAGCGCATTGTCCAGACCATCCAACGTGTCGACTGTTGAAAACAAAGGCAGTTAGTGACCGTTAGCAGCAACAACTGTAGCAGGGTAACAATGGGCAATGCGCACAATGAACTGTTAGTGTTAATTACACTATGTAATTTTTTTCAGTTAATAGTTCCAATGACTAGTATGAACTTCATCAAGACAACATCCATTATAATGTGACAACACTACGTTTGGGACTGCAAAATAAATCAGCACTGGATCTACATAGTTAAAAAAACTAAAATCAGTCCAATGCATTGGAGCCGTTTGTTAGCATTCGAGTGTGTAAATATATCAGCAGCAGTTTGAGTTTTCCAGCAAAATCTTCCAAATGTACCTTAACTTATTTTTTTTTGGTATTTTTCTGTTTCCAAGATGTTAGACAATGATCAAGCTGTATAGTATGCTTAACATATTGTGAAATGTAGACACGCTATATCAATGTGAACAATCATATTGATAGAGACGGGGGGGCGCCACAGACTTTCTGCAACTTACGATCCACTGCTCACAGAGTCACGTGTGTCATCTGTATAACGTGACATCACGGAAGCAGTGGATTTCTCATTTTTTGACAAGGACTGGAGTTGTACAGTCCAAAATTTGGGTAAGTCCAATTTCTTGTGTTGGAAATTACAGTTTAAACTCGTGCCATAATGTGAACATATGTTGAGATTAATATCAAATTAGCAGCCACAAGTACAAATGTATATGAGTAACGTGACTGCCCTACCATGAGGAGAGACAGGTTGTTCGCCTTGTTCTCGCGATCCTTCAGTCGGATGTAAACGTTCAGAGCGTAGTTCATCGTCAGGAAAAACGTCACCAGGTGGACCGCCTGTGGTGGCACAGGAATGGAAGTTAGATAAAATTTAGGTCAATATGAGGCCACACTGATTTGTTGGTTCTCGATTTTTGAGATCAATGAAGTGGGCAGGTGAAAATTTAAACAAGAAAAAACAGGTCTAGAGCAGAGTAGAGTAGAGTTCTTCGGCCACGTAGGTGCTTCACGCTCCAGTTTAGGCCGCTCGTTCCTTTCTTTCAGTGTACTGACATCTCGGGTTTCTGTGGGTGATCTAAAGCCCTATAGTCGTACATGATCTGCTTCTGCTTCATATGGTTGTCTAACCTTACTTTGAAGGTCTAGTTATAGGTATCCTGTGATAGCACCAAATGCTGACAAGATATTACATGTAGACATACTTAGTCTAGTACTACTAACGGCTTGTTTCTCATTTTTTTAATGGCCAAATAAAAAAAAATGAATTGATTATGATAGAAGCACCTGAGGTAAAAATAAAGGGAATCCTAAACATGATAAAAACTAAGGTACAAAATTTCTAAACGGTACAAAACTCATGCTTCTTGAAAATTTTTCTCACTTTTGTTGCAAGAGAATGATATATATAATTATCATATTGATATTGGGGACATATTGTTTTAAAAACATGTTTAAAGAATAAATGCAGCAATATAATAAGAGGATTGAAGATTTTTTTCAGACAACATTTGGCTCTGTCTTACCTCTGTCACCAGCTGGAGGTAGAAGCACTTGTCGTCGTCAGGGTTATCTTTGCCCCTGTCCAGTTGCCATAGCAACGAGCCGACCAACCAGCACGCAGCCAGCAGCAGGTCCGCGACGGCCAGGTGGAACAGGGGTCGCACTTCCGCACTCCGGAAAACCTTCTTGATGATGGAATAGAGGATGATGGAGAGGCTTGCAAGGATGCTGGGGGAATAGAAAGAAAGATGTTTCATGATCAGTAAAAAAGGTAAAGGCAGTCCCATGGCCTTCTTGAGTCTGTGGGGGCAGTGGGTTTTTAATTGGCAGGGTCTAGGGAATGATACATGTATTGGAAAGCAGAGCCCATCCCTCTCCTTCCACTGCCTTTTACCTCCCCAACCGAAGTCAGGTACCCATTTTACACCTGGGTGGAGTGTACATGTGTCAAGTAAATTCAAAGCTTGAGGTGAATGACACTGTTTCACAAAGTATTTTAAATAAACTGTAACATTATATTGCATAACCTGTGGTGAATTACACTGAACTACTAGGTAAACTAAGGTTAATGACACTGACTGAACATGGTACATGTACATGTAGAGATTGGGGTGAATGACACTGCAACAAAGTATTTTAAATAATATTGGGTAAACTTCTATTCGGGTGAATGACACTGCCACAAAGTACACTGTATTTTTAAGTAAACTCTGCTATATTGGGTAAACTTCTATTACTATGTGTATGACACTAACACAAAGTATTTTTAAATCAACTCAGTTGAGTAAACTGTGGTGACTGACACTGAACTACAGGTAAAGGTGACTGACACTAAACAAGTTCAGCTGAGGTAAATGACATTGAGCAAGGTAAAGCTTAGTCACGCATGTCCCTAGGCTAATGCTACCAGAGAAGCCACAAAGTCAGCAGACCAAGCTGATTTATAATTTCATTGAATGTAAATACTGCATTTATTGAATGCAATGTGTAATTCATTGAATGTAAATTGCAATTTTGAATGATAGAATTTCTGTTTTTAGTTGAGAACATGTTTGAGGTAAAAACCTAAGGTAAAATGATAATGGACTTTCTAAACATGACACAAAGTCTCTGGATTACTGGACAATATACAGTTCTTTACAAAACCTACATATCTTTGAGAATTTTCTCACTTTTGTTTTCATATAAAGTCTGAATAAACTGTGATGACTGACACTGAACTACAGGTTAAGGTCAAGGACACTGAACAAGTTCAGCTGAGGTGAATGACACTGAGCAATGTATTCAGGCGTCATGAGATAGCCTCGAATACTACCATAGGAGCCACACAGTGCTAAACAAGTTCAGCTGAGGTGAATGACATTGAACAAGGTATTTAGGTGTCATGAGATAGCCCCAAATACTACCATAGGAGCCACACAGTCCTAAACAAGGTGAACTGAGGTGAATGACATTGAACAAGGTAACTGCTTTAAGGAGTCATGTGATAGCCCCAAATGCTTGCCGCAAAGTTCAAATAGGGTAAACTAACTAAAGGTGAATGACATTGAACAAGGTAAACTAAGGTGAGTCAGACAATGCAAGAATTTTCATAAACTCAGTCACGTTTCAGACCGCATTTTTTACAATTCAGCGGTTACACCTAGCTACAGTGTGAAATAGAACAATTCAGTACTACCCTGAGGAAGGTGACAGGTGGTCACCAAAACATAGGCTAGGTACATGTACATGGTATAAGCACTCAGTTGTGATAAAGAACTTTGTCAATCCAATCTTCATCTTCTGACTTAGTCACACAACCGCTGTACCTACCTCGCTCATGATCAGTGCCTTAAGTGGTCATCTATTGCCTTTGCATTGAGCAACACTTCTAATAAAAATGTATTTTCATCCCTCTACTTTCAATTTAATGACAATTTCTTAGAAAAACATGTTGTGAGAAGTCCTTGTAATTACCTGATGGCTGACATGATCATATGTGCCTTAAGTGGTCATCTATTGCCTTTGCATTGAGCAACACTTCTAATAAAAAGGTATTTTCATCCCTCTACTTTCAATTTAATGACAATTTCTTAGAAAAACATGTTGTGAGAAGTCCTTGTAATTACCTGATGGCTGACATGATCATATGGATGTAGCTCACAGCCTCCATCTGCAAAACACCAAACAGTTCTTTTGATTTCTATAAACATTAATTTTGTGATAGTTTGTTCCAAGTTCAAGCAATGCCTGTACATAGGAGATGTACAAATCAAGCATAATTAGACATTGTGAAGAATTGGAACAGCCTAGTAGGTAATTGGTTATGAAGCCCCCCCCCCCCCTTTCCAAACCCTAGGAATAACCTTGCCATTTTGTATCTCAAAACGAGAATCATTTAAAACATTCAACTGCCAACACCCAGGGCTCATAGTTTTTTTCTTTCTCATGGCTGAAATAGACATTACGTAACCCAGTCCTATCTTGGTTTTGGGCGGGCTCCCTTCGGGCCTGTAGATGCTCCCTGCCACCCAGTTCAACTAGTCTCCCCAGTAGGGGTTTCACACCTCTAGGAGTTTTGCACAGCAGGAGTTTGATTGGGCTGATTGAACTCCTGTCTGCGGTGGCTGGCCGAAAAGCCATTTCATCAGGCTAAATGTACCCGGTATGTCTTCCAGGGAAAAGAAACTTAGAAAGTGAAAGCAAAATCTCAAATCAGTACTGTATCTGTATCTGTATAGCCGGTAAACAATAAAACGAAGTTGAATTTTCACCCCAAGTGTACCCCTTTTGGTACACCTGATTGTGAAGTAGCCGAAAGTGAAAACAATCTCAAATCAGTACTGTATCTGTATAGCCGGTAAAACCTCCCCATGGCATAACACACCAGCTTTGCAGGCATGCTGCAGAATAAACAGTTTTCCACTGGTTGTGACAGAAATAAGACAGATACTATGTACGGTCAATACAGGCTCATTGTATTTGTACCGGGAAAATTCCCCTAGCTCTTTTCCACACAAACTAATACAAGAAAACCTGTGCAGTAAACGTCTTACATCATCCTCAGCCGTGCACCCATCCCTGTCCAGTGCGTTCCCAGCTGTGGTCATGTCTTCTGTTGTCGGGTCCATCCTAGCGCTGGGACTCTGCGGGGTGAACCAGGCTCATTAATACAGCTGACAATTAGGCCCTATTCCCACGAGGATAAAATTGTCCGCATCAAGCCGAATAGGTTCGGGTGACTGGCTTGGTGATCGGCTTCGATTTGGTTAACTTTACCCCAGTAGGAACTCTCCCTATCCAGTTTGATCCGGCTCAGCTACCATCTACCTCGCGAGGTGGAACATACCTGAGCTGGATTGAGTTGGAGAGGGAGCGTTCCCACTGGGTAAAGTTGACCGGATCACAGTCAGTCACCAAGCTGGTCTATTTGGCTCGATCCGGACAATTTTATCCTAGAGTAAATGGAGCCTTAGCTTCAGGCATAGATGCTCTCCATCTGTGATTGGTTAGCTTCGTTATAATCTCCATCTGTGATTGGTTAGCTTCGTTATAATCTCCATCTGTGATTGGTTAGCTTCGTTATAATCTCCATCTGTGATTGGTTAGCTTCGTTATAATCTCCATCTGTGATTGGTTAGCTTCGTTATAATCTCCATCTGTGATTGGTTCCTAGAGTTTACACAACACACGTACCTGCCAATTATGGCTTATTTTTAGCTCATAATATATATATATAGCTGCCAGCTTAGATATTTCCATCGTTTCATCCATTTGTATCTGATTGCTGTCTCTACATCTCTCTATAAATAGACTGAAGCAACAAATTAAATTGGTGTGGCCTTACGACAGTGCCCTCAATTAATGCCCCATGTCCCATACCAACAATGTTACTGTCCCTTGTCACTAGACTGGAACCCTTTACTGGTATATATGCTACCTATTGTCGCTAGCTACCATGTACTACGGAAGATGGCACCCAGGCTAGCTAGAGCGTCGTAGGAGGTTGTTTTTTTTTTGAGAACAGGCGAAAATCAATGCGTGCACAGATGTCATCCATAAAATTAAATCAGTGTGGCCTTACACAGAAAAACGAACCTATTATGTTTCAAGGACGGACATTAAATCATCAAGAGTCTAGACAGTAAATTATGAGGACACTGTGACAAGTGCTACATGTGTGGACAAACAATTTGCCTTGATGACTGTCTTTAAACAACCTTCAGGCCACACCAATTTAATTTGTTGCTTCTCGGATTTTCCTCTTCATTTTTTTCTGATTTGCAAAAAAAAAAAAAAAAGATTCTGGTTCTAAACCAACTCAAAAATGCTCATATTTTAGCCCCAACAGGTGAAGAAAGTCCTTTTCTTCCTAGTTGGTACAGTTTTTCCATCCATCAATGCAGCAGTTTGATTTAAAATTAAAAATCCATTGTTTAAATTTCAACCCAGACTTTTATGTTCACTTCATGGCTCCTATCATAGCATTTGGGGCAATAATAGGATGACCAGGCCTGCTTTTATTTTTATTTTTTTCGCCCTGTCGCTTCATATTTTTTCTGAAAAATCCGAGAAGCAACAAATTAAATTGGTGTGGCCTTACGACAGTGCCCTCAATTAATGCCCCATGTCCCATACCAAACAATGTTACTGTCCCTTGTAACATGTCACTAGACTGGAACTCTTTACTGGTAATTATGCTCCCTATTGTCGCTTAGCTACCATATGCATGGACTACGGAAGATGGCCCCCAGGCCAGAGCGTCAGAGGAGGTTTTTTTTTTGAGAGAACAGGCCAAAATCAATGCGTGCACGGATGTCATCCATAAAATTGAATCGGTGTGGCCTAACACAGAAAAACAAACCTATTAAGTCATCAAGAGTCTGGACAGTATTAGCCTAAGGACACTGTGACATGTACTACATGTGTAGACAAACAATTTGCCTTGATGACTGTCTTTAAGCAACAAAGAATCCACTGTGACTGTGTGAATTAATGCCCCATATCCCATACCAACAATGTTACTGTCCCTTGTAACATGTCACTAGACTGGAACTCTTTACTGGTATATGCTCTGTATTTCTGATATGTCAACTTGCATCTAACCTGCACTACTGGGCCATGACAAAGCCAGCTCCAGACACTTGCTATAGGGCCATATGACTAGTGGTGGTCAAAAACTGCCTTGTATTTTTCAAAGTAGCATCGACTGAAGACAGCAGAGAACTTAGAGAAGTTAGTAAAATTAAAGGTGGTGCTACTCGGAACATTTCTGTCAAAACATTTCATTTTTTTAATGAACTGAAAGACAAAGAAACTGTAGTGCAGGTAAAATAGTTAGTAATGTCTGGTGCAGGTAATATCACAATGTGCACCAGTGCAGATTATTCAGAAAAAAAGTATTTTGAACCCTGATTTTCAGCTGCAAAAGACTGACACACTCAGCCAAGACTGCCCAACTAGCCAATGACTATCACAAAGGGTTATAGCCCTATGGGGATGGGAACAATACAGAAAATACAACTGGGAAGTTTTGCTGCATTGGCTATGCTACAAAATATGTATCATGATGCTTAAATCTAATGAAAAAGTCACAGTTCCAATGGCCCAAGAGACTAACAAGGTACCATTAATAAGTTTTATCCGTGAATTTAAGTTTTGTCCAGAAATTTCAGACTCACAAAACATTACCTGACTTGACGGACAATGTTTCTAGATGCTCACCAGCTGTTACACACTGAACTCTTTTGTAGATATCGCAATTAAAACCTAATATTTCACATCAACCATTACAATGATGCTACAAAAACTCTTAATACTATGAAACTTTGAAAGATAACACAATCATCATGTTAGTTAAAGATAGCTACAAAAAGGAGAGAAAGTAACTTATCTCTACTTACCTAAAGCGCCAATGATAAAAGAAATGAGCCGGACAATAGCGTGCTGATAACGTGATTGAGCTGCTCATTAGCATAAAATTATCTATGTAAACAGGTCAGCCTTGTGACAATGGGGACAGGTACTGTGATTTATGTACTATGCATGAGTTCTTCAAATACCCAGTAACAAACTGTAACTTACTCTCTGTTTAAGTAGCTATAGCCTTTTTGCACCATTTATATTGCTTGCAGGGCAAGGTAGCAGGAAGAAACTAAAAAGTTGCTACTAAATCTGCACACTTTAGGAGGTTAATTGGAAAAAATTCTCTCCAGGGTAAGTAGTAAAATTACAGATTTTTTAAAGAGTGATGACCCTAATGACCCCTTATTTTCTTTTTCTTGGAATAGCCTAAGGTGGAAGGCCACTCTATGGCCACACCAATTTTATTTGTTGCTTCTCGGATTTAAAAAAAAGTCATGCCATGAAGTCAACACAAAAGACTGGGTTAAAATTTAAACAGTGAATTTTGAACTTTTAATCAAACCACTGCATTGGTAGATGTAAAAACTGTAACAACTAGGAACAAAAGGACTTTCTTCAACTGTCGGAGGCAAATATGAGCATTTTTGAGTTGATTCAGAACCAGAATTTTTTATTTTTTTTGCAAATCAGAAAAAAATGAAGAGGCGAATCCAAGAAGCAACAAATTAAATTGGGGTGGCCTAATGACCCTTATTTTCTTTTTCTTTGAATAGCCTAAGGCCGAAGGCCACTCTAACCTAGTCTAAGGGCCGAACTCATAAATCTGAGAAAATGAAGTGTCAGGGACGTAAGATTTTAAAACTGGGCCAAGAAAATTAAGGGTGAAGGGCGTTTCTGAATGTTGGACATTTTGCTGCACCATAAAGAAATTTATTTGTCAATTCAAAATTTGTAATAACTGTATAATTATGCAAAAAGTTGCAGAGTCACATAAAGGTGCAGCCTCTGAATTTGATAGTTTGAAAGTTTTGGTCAAAATTCTGACAATAGGGACACTGAGACTTGATTCCAAAATCATATCCAGTTGCTTGAGTAACTGTTTTTGGTGTATCTTATTACCTGGATGTCTAACCTTCACCAACGTAGACAGAGACTTTCTTCAGTCATCTTAAAGTTGAATTTGAAAGTTAAATTATAAGTTAAATGCATGAGGGTTTGAACCAAGGACAAACAACAAAGTACTATCAGTGCTTGTGTGATGATGTAAGCAATATGATCCTTGAAGATAATATCTTTTAGAAGCTTTACCAAAACATCAGTAAATTGTTCTCCGTTACTTGTCAGGGTCAATGAACCCAGAGTGTTTTTTTGGGTCAAAATACATTTTACGGTCATCAACCTCTTGCCTGCTTCATTCTTTACAAATTTGATTTCTTTTATAAGACTACTGATAATTCAAACACTGCAATTGACACCAGAGAACAGTTAACTTACCATTTTCTAGATCTCTTTCTGGAAGCTAGGTCAGGATTTGAATCAGCTTGTTGTCCTTTACTATTATATTAAACTAAAGTTTACAACTAAAACTCAACCATTAATTTCTAAATTTATGACTTTCCATGGTTGTTTCTACACTTTTGTGCCATAGATTCGAACCCACAACCTTTTCATCCCCGTTGAGTTTACGACTCGGGTCAGTCCTAGCTTCTAATAATAAAGTTCTATCTCTTCTAAATTTACGACTTCAATCTGAGGATTCGAACCCATAATTATAAAAAATGAAAATAAACCTTTTCATCTCTGTTAAGTTTACGACTTGGGTCAGTCCTTTTGTCTCTTCTATTAATTTATGACTTTCCATCAGGATTCAAACCCACAATCCTTTGTTCTCTGAATCCGAATTTATGACTTCCCATGGTCCTTTGCGCTACAGGGGATGACTGCTTCAGTCTGATCAAGGATATAATGTCCTTGGTCTGATTGAAAAAAAAAAGGTTTTCTAACTTCTAAGCAACCGATATTTCACTCACTACAAATCACATCATCTTTATCAGATGTAAAAAAAAAAAAAATGTGACTGAAGTCCCCTGATGACACACTCACTTTTCACCCACTGTCTGTTAGAACAAAAGGGACAAAAGCTGACACCATACCTGACCTGGTATCTAGTGGGGCGTGACAAAGAAAATTGCAGGTGTCTTTTGTTCTGTCGGACATAGTCCAGGTGGCCACTTTAGGCCACACCAATTTGATTGGATGGTTCTTGGATTACGAAGAAAAAAAATTACGCTGAAATAAAACTTTAGGTTACAGTATATATTTGTAAGAAACAGGAGGAGCGAGTAGAAACAGATAAAAACCCTCCTGGTCCCGGGCCGGGATTCGAACCCACGACCTCCCGAGCACCAGCTTCAGACTCCGACGCTCTAACCACTCGGCTAAATGGTCTAGACCCATCGGCCGGGTCAGTTGGTAGCGCCTATAAACCCCCCACTGTTACAATATGTTGACTTTGTCACTCAGTTTGTGGTTCCTGAGGTTAGCCTTTGGGTACATCCTCAGACGACAGGTGTTTCATTTGTTTATTTATTTATATGTTTATTTGGATTTTCCACAGAGTGAAAGGGAGGGCAAAACACAACAGGTGCATATGCATGTTCATTTCTGTTTTCCTGCTACAGTACGAGTATTTTCCTGAAAAATATCTGAGAAAAAATGGAATTGGTGTGGCCTTTATACTATAGCTACCTTGACATTCTTACAGAAGTCAAGAAGTCCCCACAACTGGATCTTGTCACATACTAGTAGGTACACACACACACACAGAGGGCAGGTCAGTGACCTGTTAATATGTCACTCAGGTAGTGCTGTGTACCGGTTCGCTGGACTCAGTTCCCAACTGTAAAAATGTTTATGTTCAAGTCCAAAAAAAACTGAATGCGGGATCCAGTTCCAGACTTGGTTGGAAAAAAACCCTTTTCATTCCAAACCACATAAAACGTTCCATATATCACAAAATCTGTGCTGCAAAATGAAGAAAACACTGCCATTGGCTATTGTCAAGTGTCAGCCTCCATGTTATGTGGCCACAATTTTGCCCAGACAACACTGCAAGGTAACGCCAACATGCAATTTTGCATATACCATCATGGGTTTAGGTCCAGACTTACAAGTCCGGAACTGAACCTAAACCTCTGGACTTGAATCCGGACCTGAACCTTAACGTGAAAGAAAATCTTTTCAAGAAAATCTTTTCAAATAATTGATATAATAACCTTGTAAGCATTGGCATTTTTTACTATCATGGTATAGTGCCCGGTGTGACCATGGTGGATGGATTTGGTGGATGGGTCGACAGAGGTTGCGCAATGTCTAACCGCACGTTATCCAATGCGAAGCCAGGCCGGCCTCGAAATTAACATATGAATGTTGGACGGCCGGCTCCCAAGAAGTTGCGCAATGCCAAATTACGCAATGCCAAGCCAGGCCTCGCAATTAACAATGTCCCGATGTCAAAATGACGCTAAATTTCAGCTCGGGACAATTCAAATTACGTTTCGGCAATTCAGGGCAATTGGACAATTCTGACGTCCACGTCATTTAGGAACGCGATCCATCCGTGGGAAGCAACCCTGTCTATTTTTCAGGTCTTTCAATTCACTCTTTTTAGCATTGCTACAATTTGAGCAAGGCAGTAATTGTGCACACCCATGCCACCAAACCAGCTATTCCCATTTTGGCCTATGGCCAGCTTTTTTTAAAAGCTTTCTTGTTACAACTTGGGGTGGTGGGTCTACGGTGCACTGGTAAATGTATGTCAACTTTGTGTATCTAAATGTTTACTGTTTTTTGTTGTGTGGCTCTGTTAATATAAGTTGTTAACTTGAGTGCAGCGCCACACTGTCCTTGTCATGTTTTGATGTTTTTGATTAATAAAAAAAAAAACTTAACGTGGGTTTAGGTACACAGCACTACACTCAGGGGTCATTGACCCCGCCCCTTCCCGACGGGGAGTAAATCACTCACCTTTCCCCCAGTTCTTTAGAACAAAAGACTCCGACTGACCGCATTTCTGACCACCTGCTATGTCTTATATAAGTGGGACGTAACAGAGAAAATTACCTGTGCTCCCCCAGGTGGACAGTTTGGGCAAGGACATTTTTATATAGGAGCTTTCTTAAGCTTGGTTTGGGCTACACTAGTTCAACAGGTTGGTTCTTGGATTAGAAAGAAAAATGATGCTCAACTGAAACATCGCCTCCCTCCACAACATACATGTATATAACTGAATTACTGTAACCTCTGTGTCGCATTAGAGATTACCTTAACCCGTGTAAATATCATGTATCAGCACTACCCCGAAAAAATAAACGCTGCCGCTTCAAGAAGGCTGCAAAGAAGGCTATGCTCCTTCAGGTGTACAATATATTTAATCTATATTCATAGCTGCAACCTACCAAAAAGATATCTGGTCATGACTGCTGCGTGAGTCAATGGCCATCCTGTGATATCTTCTGAAGATCTGAACTGTTTCATTATATATATATGTTTACCTTAATTTGCAAAAGGAAAACATATTGTTTTTGCTAGATGTTTCTTCTTCAACTTCTCCAAACATGGAAGGTCAATGATCTGGACCATATGGCTGTCACCGTGGCAACTGGTGATGGAGAAAACACCCTGTGGCGTTGGATTACATAACGTTGCAAGTTGCAGGGGCTGGTCACCATATATATGAATGTGTTTGCAATGAGTAAGAATAAACAGAGCAGTAGTTCGTTAGGCTAGACCATGTGAAGGTAAACATTATGTTATTTGCTAAATGCAAATGTTACCTTTCTAGTTACTCACTGTCTCTGCCAAGTAACCAATGTGTGTGTTTCAGTTCAGATTTGCCTGTGTTACACTCGTAACACAGTCTCTAATGCTGCTAGGCCCCTCCCCTTTTAGCATGTCTAGAGGGCCAATCAGTTGGGGGGCCAACTACTTGGGGGGGGGACAATTAGTTGGGCAGTCAATCAGCTGGGTGCATGATTTACTTTCTCCCAAGAATCCGCCCCTAGCATAATCTATCTAGTTTCATAGCTACCAGAAAAAAGGTCATTGACCCTAAGTAAAGCTGCTGAACAAGCTAAATGTCAAACTGAACAAACCATGTAAGAATCAGTTCTGTAAATACAAGTATATGTCATTTCTGTCATCTCTACCACTAGTACCAGACTGCAATTGGTTGCTGGAAAATAATCAAATTGTACAAATGTATGTACAAGTACAAATTGGCTAAAAATACTAGACTGAATATACATCAGAGGAGTTACAGTCATAAGAGTATACTTTGCAACCCCTGTATTCAGGTCTACTACAAGTCATTCACCCAGTGTCAAGTGTTTATACAGTAAACAACCTTAAGAGTTCAAGGTCTTAAGAGTCATTCACGGTCACCCCGTCGGCTTACTAAACTAAGGTGTCGTCCTGCATGGCCGGAAGTTGACCCGCAACATGGGCGTTACCGCTGTTACAACTTCTCAACTCAGGAATCCACTCGAAAGTAGACAGTTAGTCTTACAATTGCAAACAACACATAGGGGGGAGACTGAAAAGATATTTTCATGACAGTTCTTGTACCTAGTACAGTACAGAACTAAACTTTCTTAAGTGTATCTATGCATATGGGGTCGTGTGGCACAAAGGCAGAGTGTTTGGCTCAGAACCAACGTTGCTTCAGTTTAGTCCCTCGGATAGGATGTTAAATTGAGGAAGTAGCATGTCAGTCTATTCCTTTTACCCATTATGTTTTTCTCACCACTTACCTGCTGATTTTCAGAAGGGAATTGTCTGCAATGAGTGCAGTCTTGGTGGACTGAATATTCATAAAAGACTAATTATACTTCATAATAATAAAAGCATGCCCCAAGATTTGAGTTGTGCCGCTCCTATTTCTGGGTGAGGCCAAGAACTTAATTAGCTTGACTCATGGTCATACACCTTAATTACGGAATGCAGTACTTCAAGTCATGAGTCATGCTGGGTCTGTGCAACGTTTGGTTTCTGATGAGTAGGTTTCAGTCCATGAACTTCAAATTTTGGGACAGACATGTATCTGGATGAAATTTGTAAAGTGTCTAAAAGTGTTCTCGCTACATTGTACTAGTAGTAGTACTACAAAGCTCTGGCGACAGTCAATACAAATATAACTCTGGCCAAGGAGGTTATAGGGAAGACCTTTTTCCTAGCTATGGCAACTGTTGGGGGGCTAAATCTTTTGCTCACAGTGTTATACAGATCAAGGCAAATACAGTAATTCCTGATTTTTTCACAGTACACATGTACTCTTATGTTTATGGTTTTTACGGTAACTTCTTGAATCATCTGTCTTTCGCCCCTTTCTTGCACTTGCCTCTAACGTGAAGATTAAGTTCTGTGAACATGTACATTTTCCTCAGACCGTGACATTTTGCTACCGAGAAGACAAAGTGAATTTACGGTACATCATCAGATTCTATTGTTCCTGTTTCAATACTGCAGCTGAGAAAACAGTTGGTCAGAACAATTGTGATTGTTGATGATCCATCTCCATCTTTAAGGCATCTGGGAAGCATCTTGACAAGCTGATCTTAAACCAAGGAGGTTAAAAATGGGACCTCCTTTACAAAAACTCAAAGAAGGTTCAGTTTACGCAAGAACAAAATACTACTAGGGACAAAGTATAGGTACACTTTAGTTTACATAACACAGAAACCTTGCATGGCAGCCTTACCCACTCGAAAAGCCCTGTTTACCTTCTTAAGTTATGGAAAAGTTCTTAAAATTCTGCCATGTGAGATTCTGCAGCAAAAAATTCTACACTAAAATATCTTACGCAAACATTTAGTAAAATTATCATTGTTGTTGCTGCTGTTATTATTGGACAAATAATTATTGAGCTAACATTATAACTGTCAAAAAAAGGTAACGCACCTGAATATGTGTGGTCATCTCCTGAGCTCCATGGTTTCAATGCTCGTGATCTGGTCTGCCCGGCTGCAAACTGAAACGTCAGCCAGGTATTTGTCCTGTAAACAACCTCAAGAATTCAAGATTTCAGGAGTTATTCACCCCGTGGTCTTGAGGTGTTGTCCTTGTCGGTGGTTGACCCGCAATAAATTATGGCCCTTTTACGACAAGTTCTCAACTCAGAAATTCACTGGAAAGTAGACAGTTAGTTGTACAAACGACTCATATCGGTGGAACTCCAAGAGCTTTTCGCTGACAGCTCTACGGTAGATCATAAAGCCGCCGGCGAAAATGAAAAAGATGCGCCATCATTGCGTTTGAACCTTGCCCTCTAGTCTCATCATTCGACCTACTTTGGGGACGGGTCCAAATTCAAACGGGGGAGACAGACGACGTGATTTTACTAAATGACAGACAGACAGAAATAACATACTGATATAGAATGTAAGAAAATTTTGCTGATTAAAAATAAAGAGTATAAGTGTTTTATTTAGCCATTTTCTATTGATAGTTGCATATTTGTTTAAAAGTAACCCCCCCTGTGATACAAGTAAATTTTTAAATGTGATCTTCTGGGCTACAACATCAAAACGTACCAAAATGAAGCTATTTGATGCTTTTGATACTTTAACTCGCTCATAAATGGTTCCAAACATACAATTTTTTCAACTAACGTTTTAAAAGTAAACAAACTAGTTATTGTCATTTTACTTATCTTGTTTTGTTTTTTTTGACACATATTCGGTGTTTTTGTTGTTTTTTTGCGGTCGTCAAAATGGCGGGTCTTGTAGCAGACTACGATTCGGACGACTCTTCGGACTCAGAAATCATCAATAAAGAACGGTCTGAGGAGGCTACCAGGTCTGTAAATACGAGACGAAGAAAGAACGCACCCTTACCGTTTGAGTAGATGGTCGTAGATGGCATGGAAGTGATGTAGAAAGTTTCTGTTCCTCTGTTTTTACGTGTGTGTCCTGTCAGAAAAAATCGTAGTTTCCAGTTTCTTCTTCACTTCCCCTGGAAGATATAGATACTGACTCACATTCTTTCCCAGAGTAACACTCAAACTAGAGACTGAAACTAGAATAGCGACGTTAATCTCTTCGATACGATTTGTAAAGCGCACTGGATAGAACTAAGGAAACTAATGTATTGTTGCTGACACAGAATGCCCCCCCCCCCTCCCTGTTCGAAAAAGCCTCTGCGAAACCCGGAATTTTCGCTGGATGCTTGGTCAATGTTGCATCAAAATTTTGCCCGTTGCAGACGATATCTTTTCAGACACAGAATTTAAAATCTATAGACGGAATGGTATCCTTAAATACACGAACATCCTTGCTCAAGGATGCACAAGACATAAATTTACGGGTTTCGCTCAGGCGCAGTACGTTCTGCCGACATGCTGTTTGAAACCATAGCCTGGTGTTAACATTGCACATTGCTTTTCTTTTCCAGAGAAGACCACAAAGGAACGAATTACCTAGAAGGTGCATCTTCATCATCTTCTGATTCCGAGGACAATGCTGCATTGCCTGATACGACCAAAACAGAATTTAGACAGAAACTGCCGTCTCCAAACTTATTAAACGTACAGAGCAGGAATCCTGGAGGAGGAACCAGGAAACTTCCCAACCCACTTCTCGGCGTTGCAGCTACACGGACGCACGATCGAGTAACGCCCGCGGAGCAAAGCGCCTCCATTTTTCACAACCCGTTCAAGTTGGCGGAACGAGAGAAAGAGAAGGTCCTGGAGAAGCACGTGAAACTGACGCCGAACGAGAAACCCTCGCAAATCGCCGGGAAGAAAGTCTGCTGGAACTTCCGTAAGGGGAGGTGCCGCTTCGGACACAACTGCAAGTACGCGCACGACAGCGATCTCCCCATCTCACAGCAACACACTGATCCACCCACAAGTACTATGTCTTCATCTGCAGGGTACTTTGAACAGCCTGAGGTACTGAATGATGAGGAGGACCCAGATAACCCAGTACAGCAGAGGAAAAAGAGACCAGGGCTAAGCCAGACTCTGCAGCCGCCAAAGAAAAGCATTAAGGCCTACCAGAAACAACAGGCCGTGGAGAGGCCTTGGATGGCGCAGAAGTGAAGCCGAGAAAGTTACAAAGATTCAAGCAGCAAATAACATAGCCTGGATGGCCCCCAGGAAATTTTACTACAGACAGCACCAAATCCCCCCTCAGTTAGACCTTAAGGGCCTAACTCAGGGTGGTGGGGGCTGTGGTAAAAAATGGGGGCATGTTGGCCCAAGAGCCAAGGAGCTGGCCTGTATTGCCCTGCAAACAGCTCTGGCATCCAGGCTACAGATCTAGATATGGGGGAATGAAATAAATGCACAAAGTGTCCAAAAGAGATTACATGTATGTGTCCACCTGTGTCATTTTTGTCTACAAGTATAATGCTGTACCTTCCTTACTATAGTTTACAGCAGCTTTTGGGGTTCATCACATAAGCTTTTTTTTACCCTCACATCTTAAAATTAACAGTTGCTTTTTTGGCCAGGAAATACGTTAAATGACTGAAAAACTCTAAAGGAAATGTTTTGACAGAAAGTTAGCTTTCAGTCTGGAAAAACTGACATGTAGTTTTGGCAAGAATTACAATACTGTATGTCACTACATGCAGTATCAAAGTGACCTGTTAGGAGGCACTGCTGCACTGATAGCCAGGGTGTGTCTTTTCTTGGACCAAATAAAGGTGGGTACAGGGAAAAAAGATAATTGTCAGGTCAAATCTAATAACTAAATCCAACATGGAACATGACTTCCTTTATTAGTCACAAAAATTGGATAACAATACTGTCATCATGGGTGGATAAAATACCCTGTACAAGTTTTAAAATTATAGTAATCATGTGACAATAGGATGTGGACATGGAACAAGAAAATGACATACAGCAAAGTTGTTGCTCTGCTCCATACATGCAACTTAGTAGAAAACTCTCAACAATATGTCAAGCTGATTAAAACAATAAATATGTTATCAATCAGAAAAATGATTTCAATGTATTGCACATAAAGTAAGACATTGCTTAACTTTCAATGCTCTCTTGTTGTTGGAACATGGAAGACTTTGGTGCTAAATATTAACTTTACACTGCATTGGACAAACACTTAGTTTTTGTTTTGATACATTCTACATATATAGTAAATAGAAAGTCAATATAATCGTCAGATTATTTTGAGTATTGACAATTTAAAGTATTGACTTTGTACAAATTGTGTGCACAAATAACACATACATGAAAACTTCCTGATATCAAGACTCATCATTCATTCACAAATAAAATGGTCAGATGTCAATGAGAACCAGAAAAGGTTATTAGCTAGCATCTCCTTGAAGGTTGGTTTGAATGGTGTCTTAAGATGGTGGAAGTCTTTCCTTCACCTTGTCTTCGATGTTGCTGTAGTATTGCATCCTGGTCAAGATGTCCTTGGCTTTAGTAATGTCACCTGAAAGGAACAACAACACTTACCTTCATGACAAGTCTTGAAGGTATTGCCAAGCGTGGTATGTATGCATTTGGGAAACACACATATGAAAAACGTAGTTGATTGTAAGATCACAGTAAGCCAACCCACCTTTATCAAAGGCATCTGACAAGTCCTTGCAAAGTCTGTCCAGCTTTTCTGTAAACAAATACGGCATGTGGTATTGTATATGACGATTTTATGCATGTACATGTACCAGGGAAAAATCCTTGACATGTAGTACTAGATCTTTTCAGCAATTATAGTGGCTTACTACTTGCAAGTTCTTGTATTTAAGGCCTGAGATCCTTTCCAGTAGCATGCGAGTTGTCCTGAGATGACAACATCCAAAAACAAGACTTTGCTGTCTCTGGAAGAAAAGACAGAACAGGCCAATCTCCAAGCAGTTTGTTGCTGAAATAGGAAACTACAAAAGGTAACAATTCTAACTCCCAATATCTGCTTGGAGACTAAGACCAGACCTCTGTTTTCCTCTGCTATGCTCCTGACTTCCTCCTCCGTTTCTGCTTCCCCCAGTCTCTCGTTTGCCGCCATCACTTCCATCAGCAACTCCGGGTCTGAGAGTTTCTCTCCTTCCTCGATACTCTCCCCTGCTAGCTGTAACTTTTATTAGAGAAACAAGAAAATATGAAATGTAATAAGACTCTTATTGATCAACAAATGTAAAAAGGTCAAGGTATCCCCATAGCCTTTTTGATGCCAAAGGGGCAGTGGGTTGACGTTGTTAATCCTCTGTGTCCAGGGCACGGTATTGGAAGATGGAGCCCTGGCTTACAAGTTACAAAGGGAGTCCCATAGCCTTTTTGATGCCGTAGGGGCAGTGGGTTGATAATCCACTGTGTCTAGGGCACGGTATTGCAAGGCAGAGCCCATCTCTCTCCTTCCACCACCTTTTACCTCTTCAACCAATGTCAGGTACCAATTTTACACCTGGGTGGAGTGAGAAAAGTCGTGTAAAGCGCCTTTCCCAAGGACACAACGTCTAGCCATAAATGCCAGGCATCTAACCTGTGACCTTGTGTCTGCTTACACTAACCACTCGGCCATTCGATGCCACAAAATGTACTTACTTTTTGGGGGAGAGGTCAAAAGTCTGAATGATGAATTATTTGAGCTCTTTCTTGGTAGTCCTTCGCTAGCGCTAGGAGTAGTAGTAACTATATGTTAAAAATAGTTGTTGTCAGCTTAGCTCAGACTTAAATCTGTAAAGCTAAACAAACAAACAAACAAACAAGTATGTGTACATACCATGTAGAGTCCTCTGCTGAGAGGCTTCTGTAGAGTCCAGTAGGCCTTGTTCACCCAGGCTGACTGGGCTGAGGCATAGTCCTGCTCCACCTGTCAAGTACAAGATCAGCAATGTTATATTTTTTCACAAAAATCTTACACAGTTTGTACTTACTACAAAATTAGTGCGTTACACCTAAAGGCAGTTTACCTGTTACGTGAGGCAAAGAAACAAGTTCCAGTTCTTTGACCATATGAAAGTGGGATCTTTTTGTCTTCCACTGACTCAAAAAAAGAAGTCAACCCCAGCAACTTATAATCTAGAATCATTATCTATAACTAGTACTACTACTAGAGTAGTCACATGTTATTATACATGTATTGTGCTTCATTGTTTGTTTGTCCCTTTCCTGTTATCTGCAATTAGGCCTGCGGCAAGGATATGCAATGAAGTTACATATGAAGATAAAGTTCAGACCTGCCCATGTTGTGAGAACCTGTCAGGATGCAGCAGCATTTGAAGGTCCTTGTACTTCACTGAGAGTCTGTTGTTGTCGATGTCAAATGTCTTTGAACTGCAAAAACATACAAGTATCAAGGGTTACTGATTTTCAAATATTGTTACCGGTATTGTTAGCCTGATTACCAAACCTATTTTAGCTGCCGAGTTTCTTTTGTCCTATTTGTGGAGAGGATGAAAGAGACTCTGTAGCTGAAATAGGTAATTGGTAAACAGGCCCAAGTGGAAAATGGTTGCTTGTTTCATATCATAGGCCGTTCTAGCTATTTATTGGTGGTACCAAAAATTAAAGGGACTCCTCATGTTCAGCGCTCGTGACTGCGCCTGTTTTAGGCGCATATGCGCCCAGAATTTCGAGAATGCGACTAGATTTGAAATCACAGGCGCACAGTGCTCCTAGAAAAAATCAAGTTACGGTAAATCATTTTTCAAAATAAGGGCTTACCAACCCAGGTAAAGCTACAAATTTTTTGGTAACAATGACCCATTTTCCATTAAGAAATGTTCATAGAGAAGTTCCATCCATAGTCAACTTGTTTTAATGCGCCTATAAACGCAAAATTTCATCCAAAACGCGCGCAAAGTGATCGGCCGAGACGGCCATCTTGGATTTTTGCGATCTCACTGCAACGCCCTCTAGCGACATCAGTGAGAACTGCAGGGTTACCGACATCGGTAGAGAGCCGATAATGAAACAAATTAAATCTAGCACCGCGTTTCCGACGCTATTTTATCTCTTGGCCAAAATTAATTACTTCTTTGCTATTGCTATATAAAAATTGTACCAGGCTGAAAAATATATTTTTTTTAAATTTCATACAACTGTATAAATGTTGTTTACTACTGACTCTGTTATAATATAGTAATTTTGCATGTGTTCTTCAAATTGCATGTAAAATGAAATGTATGACATGGGTTTAGGTCCAGCAGATATAGATTAGACTGCAAGTGACATACACCTCAATGGCCTGTAAGAGCATTTTGAAATGAACGTTGTTGTCAATTTGGACATTTTCTGGGGGGTACATTTATTTGGGGGGGGGGGGGGGTATGTTTATTAGATTTTGAAGTTTTTCTGGGGGGGTACTTTTATTCCAGACGGTATGTTTAATTTATTTGGGAAATGAGAGTAATATTTTTCTGCAGCTTTATAATTAAGGTATCTTCTTGGTATCTCTATTTCACACAATTTTCTCATGTTCAATCAAGGAGGTTTGACCTTTTTGGTTTGATATAGTAAATAAAAGGTTACATTTCTCTATACATGCAAATCGCAGCAAGTATTATTTTACCTTTGCGGGCAGTGTAGTACCCTGAACACAGTATTCAACATTTCGTGAAGTCCTGCAAATTATGTCAATAGGATTATTTTTTCTGGTGGTGCGCCTAGATTTTTGCTGGTGCGCCCAAATGTTTTGGGTTGGGAGCACAGTGCTCCTAAGTCAAAAAGTTAGTCTGGAGCCCTGATGTTGCTTGTTTTTGGGCTATTTCAAACGCTTCAAGTATGAAATAATGACGATACTGTAGTAAGAAATGGCAGTAAATGAATATTTTTGTATTGCGGCCCTGAATTTGCATGATGCCTTACATTATGTAATGTTATGAAGCTACAACGCAATGTGGCGTCGTTACCAGCCCATGACGTCGAACAGTGTGGCCTGATCAGCAGGCGGCTGGACCATCCGGCACGACTCACAGAAGAACCAGTCTGTCGTCTGTCTGGTGCAGTTCCAACACGCTCGGCTCACGCTGCAGTAGCCTCTGTAGCTGGCCTGCAAACGGACTGGGACCTGAGCACCGACATCGCGAAGAAAATAACACGTTCTAGAGGCTCGGTTAGAAGATGAGAAGGTTGGTTGTATTGTGGTTGGATGCCGCATGCCGGTTTTTGAAAGCAGAGTCATAGTTCTCTTGTGTTGAAGGAGGAAAGTGGCGTTTTTGTCGAAAAAGTACAGCCGAGCACGAGAAAGTGTGACTTTGGCAGCCATGTTTGTGACCTGTAACCTTTGCCCCTTGACCGGACGAGGTGTCTCATTGAAAGAGCCCCCTCTGGCATGTCATTTATAAACTGCAGGGTCATGGTAGTGCAGTATTTATAACCTTAGAATGCAGATAACGAAGTTTCAATTCAATGCAATTTCAGGGCGGCCAAGCAAAAAAAGTATTCTAGATGAGGAAATCTGTCTGATATTGACATTTACTGCCATTTCTTAGTACATTTTCGTCATCATTTCATACTTGACGTTTTTTAAATAGGCCCAAAGCACTGAAGCTATGTGATGAGTCCCTTTATTTTTCGGTAAACTGGCTACAACACTCACGGAGGTCATTGACCTCCTTCACGGAGTAAAAAAAAAACAGGAACAACCTCTTAGCTTCTCTTTGGCATAAATGTAAGCATGGATGCGTTTCTTCTAGTGTGCCCTCAGGAATCGTGCCCTGTTGGTAATAAGGTCGCGCGGCGCGTTGCCAAACTGCGTGCTACAAGTACCAACAAGGTTTTTCCTTGATTGTTAACATGTGACCTGTGGGGCAAAATGTACAACAAAGGCCTTCTTCCTGTAAAGCTGGGCTGTGGGGGTGGTGAATTCGAACCCGGGTCAAAAAGCCTAATCGCTTGAATGCGCGCCAGACGAAAATTAGCGGCGGCGCGAGCCCTCAGGTGTTTGTGCTGCGTGCTGATTGCTTCAGCTCTCGTCTCATCTCATCTATCCCTTTTGCTTGTTTGACCGTCTGGGCACCACAGAGTCACACACAGACGATCTGACAACCAGTTTTCTCCACCCTTCCCGCTTTTCTGTCCTCCTTAACATTTCGCTTAGTGTCGTGCTGATCCATTCTGGGCTCCCGGCACGAGTTGGCAACTTTACAATTCCTGCAATTCACCCAAGGCCACAGCAAGTAATTTTTATGGATGACATCAGCGCGCACCTTGATTTTCGCCTGATTTCAGGGGAAAAAAAACAAGAATTTTTTTGCCTTCTGACGGTGGTCAACATGCCGAAAATGAACAAATATGTCGTACATGTCTATCGGTTCAGAGACCATCAGGGATGAAGCAAACTTGAGGCACAATTGCTTGCGTTTGATGACAAGTATTGACAGTCTCAAGGTCTCCATTGCATATGAATACCCAATGTAGTAGCTCCCATGATGGTGCGACAAGCTCTTTCCTCCAATTTTTCTTGTTTAGAAATGTATACACAACTACGTACATGGGCAGGTAATACTGTTGAATACAGGAATAAAAGACCTGTTGGTTGTGATATCATGTTTTGTCACTTCAATTCTTGTTTGACAAGGTTTAGGACGTCAAAATTTGAAAATGTAGGAATCTAGGGTTTTTTTTGGCCCGCCTTGTTTTTTTTCGCCCTATCGCATTAGATTTGGAGTCTGTGGAGGATGTCATCCATAAGATTTACTTGCTGTGGCTCAAGTACGGAACAATCGCGATGTCATTAGTTCCACTCCTGTATGTAAGAACATGTTGTAGGAACTCTCAGCGGAGCAGTCGGCGGTCACGAAGTCGGTCAGGGACACGACGTCACGACGTCGGCAATTTGTTCTTTCTAATGAGGGGAACTCAAGAGCTCAGCTAGTAATTACTAGTAATTAATAGATCAAAGGGGAGAAGGGAGCGGGCTGGGTGGTTGACAGCTGAGGATGGACGCCCACACAGACTGTGTGCCAGAAAAGATACATGTAGGTCAGGGCCGCAGCCTGAAATTACATACTTTGTTACATTTCATTGTTAAGCGTGCTTAAAAAGCTGTTATTAATAAAGATTTCTTTTCGATCTTAAAATTGCTTGAAACAATGGATACAAACATGTTTCATATTCCAATTATAAAATGATAGAATTAGATGGAACGGTTGAGAGGCAAGTGCCAATTCATAATACATGTATTCACAGTTCCTGATTGTAAGGCGTATTGCCTGATAGAGAAACAATTTTTCAGCCTTTCAGTTCCGTCCAGTTTCAGAAAATACAGGTATATCAGGCAAAGGTTCTATTTGTGTACACTCTCCATGCAGAGGTTTGGGCTTTGGCTTATTTTTGACGTGTTTAACGGGCTTTGTTTTTGTACCAGTATCTGTTTTTGCCAGCCTACGGTGGAGTATTGGATACTGCTCTACCAATTTAATACATGTACTGTCTTTTGCTAATTTGATACTGTCTTACAGCCACCAAAAGGTCTGCTTGGAGATTGCTACTAAGTATCTGCGGAGAGGGCGACGGAAAATCGGCAGCTGTATATACAAGTTTGGATAGCAGGCTAGAAAACCTGTAGCTTTCTACACACGTTGCCTGCTAGATGTGACAACGTGCTTCATCATTCTCCCCAAACTGCGGGAGGGACGAGGTGTGCCAAGGGGCTGTATCATACATCGACACTCTCTGAACCGGAACGGCGGGCGGTGCCGACTTCCAGGCACCTGTGACCCCCTCCTGGCGCCAGGGTTCCTGAAAGCTGACACCGTCAATTGAGTGGGTGTGATAGATACAACGACCTTGCGATTTTCTGTCGTGTCGGATCAAAAGTTAAAGAATTTGAGGAACTCTGGGGGAATCACGGTGCCCAAGGCACGGACAAACAGACTGTACAACTCGTTCCTCCACTGCACAATCAGATTGTACAATAGCCAAACGCAGACCTAGTGTTCTAGTGTTTCATGTCCCACTTTTGTATGTAATTGACTTGTGCATTTCTATACTTATGTAAAGTCCACACAATTCAGGAGTACTACGTACCCCTGCTATGTAGACTGTTCTTAATAAAATTGAAATTGAAAATTGAAAAATTTTACAATACGTTTATTCAATTTGCTAGCACGGATACGCCTTCCACGGTTAAACTTCATACCACGGGGTTACACAAGGTTACACAAAATATCTCCTTAATACGCCTCGCTGAAAAATACGCGCAGGTGTTTAATACTTGGGCGGATTGGGACTTACGGTTCGGCAAAGTTGACCAACATCTCATTTTCTCGCCGTAATTAATCTAAAGGGATGCGTTAGGCATCAGTCAGCTGCACCATGCGCTATGTAGGTCAATTCCCAAGCGTCCAATTTGGTCTACAAGACCATGTTTTATAATCTACAAGCAGATGTTTTCTGGAGCAATGGAGTATATTGGCCGTCTGTAACTGGTTAGCACACAAATTGGTGTCAGTGTTCCTTCCTGGTAACCATCAAAACATCTATCAATACCCCCAGAAGAAATCTGCTTGGAGATTACACGTTTTACAACTTTTCAAGCTATAGATGTTTTCTTAGTTCAGAAAAATATTTGAATAAAATTTACGGGACAACTACATTTGCATGTGATAACAATTTTTAAAATCGTTGTCTCATCATTTCATTTATCTATCTAACATTTTTCCAGGAAATTATTAAAGTTGTCATAAGAAGCTAAAAGAAGTACGTGATACTGCACTGAACCTAAAGTACTTACACGTATAACCCTCACTCACTCCGTCAATCCTATTTTTGGGCTAAGTCTGGTACATGAGCGAGGGACTGCAGGCCTTTTTGTCTAAGAGGCGTAGCGAGCCATTTTGATTCACCGTTAATCGTAGCCGGCCGCTTTAATTCAAAGTTAAACGTTGTCGAGTATTCATGCGTGAAGCGTAATTGTGTGCTTTAATTCCGCGTAGCACGTTATTTGTTGTCCTGAATTCACTGTTAAGCGTTATCTAAAAATTATGCATATCACGTAATCAAACGCCAGATCAGCCCAAAATCACAACGGAGCGTCCAAGGTTTTACCAGACACCCCATGAATACAAAAGAACAGTCCAATGAAGTCGTTCCCAAAGCTACTCAAGAACAGTTTGATTTATCGTAAACATTGCCGGCCTTCCTAAATTTATCGTTAATTGTTGACAGAAACCCCCCGTGCAGACCCTCATGAGGCGACAGTAGTGGCCATCTGGCTCTGCCGGCTGTTGAAAGTACAGAACGTTGCCATAAAGGTCGAGTCCCAGTGGTAAGAAGACGCACTCCGCCAAGTCATTTGCTGGGCGGAAGCCCGATCGACAATTGCCAACTGTCAACATCGGCTGTCGTGACTGAGCTGATTAGAAAGCCGTGGACAGAAATTGTGAAAGCGATCTGGAATCAGTTCAGAGCACAAAGAGCTAATCTTCTCACTGGTCGTGACAGACGTTGTGTGCAGTATGTACGCAGTAACATCCTGGCGCTTTTCGAGAAGTACAACAAAGAGTGGACCACGGTTTAACGCCCTCTCGAAGAACTGTAACTCTAGCAGGTGTTGTATCTTGTGAATGTTGCCGTCTTAGGATTCAGTCTTCTAAACTGTAAATCCAGAGAAAGGGCCACTGACTACTGCACTAAGTACGCTACTATCATTCCAAGAGGATCACAACCGGGACAATGAGCTTCAGCTTTATGCTAAGATTTAAACTTTCTGCTCTAAGAACTATAACTCTAGCAAGTGTTGTGAATGTTGCCGTGTTAGCCACAGCAGTTAGGATTCAGGCCCCTAAACTGTAAATCCAGAGAAAGGGCCACTGACTACTGAACTAAGTACGCTACTATCATTCCACGAGGAGCACAAGCGGGACAATGAGCTTCAGCTTTATGCTAAGATTTAAACTTTCTGCTCTAAGAACTATAACTCTAGCAAGTGTTGTGAATGTTGCCGTGTTAGCCACAGCAGTTAGGATTCAACTGCAGGCTCCTAAACTATAAATCCAGAGGCAATGTCAATAACCACTGGACTAAGTACGCTTCAAACGTTACAAGAGGAGCACAAGCGCGACAATGAGCTTTATTCTAAGCCTACAGCGATAGAAAGTCATGTGCTCTCATCCTGGCTCTGCAGTTTGAAAGGTCTTCCATTTGTCGTGTCGATGCCCCGATTTCATTTGATCAACGCTTGATTAAAGTTGCTCCCTCCAACCCAATAACTATCAAATCATCGGAGCAGAAAAAAAAAACTTGTTACAGAGCAATTGGAGCCTTCGGCGATTACAAGTCATGCATTGTGTAGTTCAGAGGAAGGTCCTTAGAATGGCAATTGATATGAAAGTAGTAAAGATCTACTCTCCTTGCCAATATGGGGTATCGACCGCAATCAGGTCCAGGCTCTGAACTCTGCTCCGTGCCTTGGGCTGCACTTCACCTCACGAGCAAACCATGAGGCCCAAGTTGATGAGTTCAATGTGTCAAAATGACAAGAGAAGTAGAAAGTAGAGCGGATTCATTCCTCAAGCTAACCTACATATTTCTCACCTCACCTCACCTCAGTAAGACATCTGGAGCCGCAAAGTTCCCATGTAGAACTTTTATTCAGCACTTGAGAATGACAATGGCACTGTTAGAGTCTGCATGGGGGGGTCCTAGAAGCTCTTTGCGGTAAATTGAGGAGGACTGGCAAAGCTAAACGGTACGGACGAGTGCGATATAGGCCAACTGGTCGCCTGTTTGGAGATTTTGGGGAGGGCAATTTGACGTTTTACAACCTGATATGAATGATTTATTAAAAACGCTTAACGATGAATTCACGACAACAAACAACATGCTACGCAGAACTAAAGCAACCTAAAGCAATTACGCTTCACGAATGGCTTACAGACAACGCTTAACGTTAATCAGAGTATATCGGCTACGATTAACGGTGAATTAGAATAGCTCGCTATGCCCCACGAAAAAAGGCATGCAGACCCTCACCTGTCTTTCCGTACATTCACTTCACGCTAAATCGTTCC
Source organism: Branchiostoma floridae x Branchiostoma japonicum (assembly GCA_013266295.2). NCBI lineage: Eukaryota > Metazoa > Chordata > Leptocardii > Amphioxiformes > Branchiostomatidae > Branchiostoma > Branchiostoma floridae x Branchiostoma japonicum. Next base: position 1,969,327 of record CM023826.1, on the reverse strand, counting down.
CTGGACTAACACGAGACCACTTAAGAAATTAAAAAAAACACAACAGACGATCATTTTATTGGTTATTTTAAGGAGTACTATTACCATCAGCATTTTACCAATACCGGCACCTTCGGAGGCGAAGGACAAAAAACACATTTTCAAACTAGAACACCCATCATGCTAATTGGTAACGCTAAATCTGTTTTTCCACTTTAAGCAGTTGGTAACAAGCGACCATCTTGCTTTAGAGTCTATATCTGGCTCCTAATTAGGAACATTTTCTTTCCATTTCACTTCACTTTCACGTCAAAACACTTTAAGCTAACACGCTGGAAACTGAGCGATTGTAATCTACTGTATGTGATATGTAATCAGGCTGATGAGGGCAAGAAAATGAAGACGTCTACGTGCTAGTAGGGAGATAATAGGAACGACTCGTCAGTGCGGAGTGTTGTAAACGTACAATCATGATTGTAATTAAAAAGGCTGACAGGCTGAATAAAAGTTCTAAACTTCAGGAATTATGCGGCTCCAGATGCCTTACTGAGGGACGACTGTGGTGTGAAAGATGTCGGTTAGCTTGAGGAATGAATCCACTCTACTTTACTTTATAGTGCAATCATGATTGTGTTCTAAACATGGATCATTCTCCGAATGATCTTTATATTGAGGTGTTCTCAAACACTGATCTAACGGGAGTCTGGATGTTTCACAGAGCATTATCACACCCCCTGGGGTAATACGGCCTCACCACAATCACCACAATACGCACGTCAATGTTTCGTCTGCTACGTTGATTATTGAAAAATAAATACAGCAGGCAACTCACTTTCCAGAGCCGGTTTATGTTACAGTGACACCAGCTGCAGGTCTCACCACAGCAGGATTAAAAGTTATGAACCAGTTAATATTCTAGACGGCATCGTCAATCAAAGCTAGAGCACTTTGGGATTATATAGTGTTATCAAGAGTAGCGTCTAAAAGATATGGCAACTTGAAACATAATGTTCTGTTGTGTAAGTGGCCGACTTGCATGCGTAACGACTCATTAGGCACGTGGACCGGCTGCGTGTGACACATTAAGCAAGATGTTTTACTTAAACACAAACCACACAACCACGCAACAAGCAAAGTGAATAACGTTCCATACTGAAGATGTAGAGAAACATTATTTGGAAAAAATTAAACACAACATGGATGCAAGGACAATATTTTACCGACAAGGATGAAAATATACTAGTACTGCCTTCCAATGTCCAATAATGGAACCAAAAATATCTATCAGCAAAACAGATAAGCCCCTTCTCCGTAGCCTGTCTTACACAATGTCTCGCTGCCAGAGGCTGATTGCGACCCTCCTAGGGGCCAATCAGTTTGGACACTAGGAGGGCAATTTAGTTAAGCTACTCCGTTGAGCAGATTGTCACTCTCTTTAGTGTTACCACGTTTTAGACTCGATAAAAGATAACTCTCATCACTGCAGCTGCCCATTCTTAACACATGTATCATTGAGTACTGCATCCTGATATCTTGTCTTCCTCACCCCTTAAGTGAAATGAAATATCACACGAAATATCAACAGCAAAAAACGCATTCATAGGAAAACATCATTAGATTTAATGGGCAGCAGAGCAACATGGCGCCAGTTGATTTGGTCCGCAACCCTACCATCTACATGCCGTATGTTGTTTTCCGTTTGCTGCCAATTATGGTTGGAAAAACAGCAAGCAGGTCTTTCCTCTGAACCTTAACCTGATTGCAGGCTCTTGGCCACAAAATCATGGTTACCCATAGGCCTAAGGAAAACAATGTTGTGTTTCCAGTTTTCCGACCAGCCATGGCCTTTCTTGGGCCGACCACTGACAATGCCATAACACGTTCTATCTGACATCTGAATTTGAAACCCTCTAAAACGTTATTTCAGGCATTGTAAGCAGCAAAATGAGTAAATCTGGTGACATATTTGTCCCTTCAAAACATGCAAAAGGAGGAACGAGTCCTGGGGACAGTCCTGGTCCTGAGTAGTGCATTTTAGTTTTACATTATTGAGACGTATTTGTTGGGTCACTTCAGCCGAAATCTAAAATAATCTAGGAGAAAAAAAAAGAGACAATCTTTACCTACCGATCCTATTTTCTCAGGATTGAAATCGAAAACAATTACATTTTTCCTAGGTGAACTTAGGAGCCCATTTCTCAAAATAATTGACAATTAAGTTGGTTTCAAATTTGTGCCCGTGGGCTAATTGCTAGTGCACAAGACTCGGTGTACATGCATTAAGTGAGTGAGTATGCATATGAGACAGAGAATGAGGATTACACTTCGTCAGTGTAGGGTTGAATTTCGCCTCTTAAGTTTTGTCGTTGAAAATTCAGGACTTCGGAGGCTTCTACAATAAAGAGACGTACACAAGCGGCGCCGCAGACGCAACAATTTGCAACGAAATATGGCGAGGACGATTGAGATTGGAAGTAGCAGAAGACAAGGAGCACATATCTAAAATGCCGACAGCAGAACTCTAACAGCCTTCCGGAACCGTCAAGTCATCCTTGGATAGCACCTCGATATTTAGCGTTGCGTCTAAAAATGTCTTGGCGTTTTCATCGATGATCTCCTGTGGTGTACATGTACTTAAGTTGCTGCCTTGTGTCACGACACAGCCAGGCCAGCACGTGGACGAGCTGTGTGTCTTACTTGATGCTCACATCCCCGCAACAAGAGTGGTTTCGTCCGTGAGATACACAGTGTGCACATAAATTGGCAGACGCGCCAGCCGGTGTCGTCTTCACGCGTACGCGCGGTCTTAAGTATCTCGCCGAGGTCCGCTGAGTTTCCGCCGGAGTCCGCAGGCCGAGCGGTCCACTCCTTCCATACGCAACCACCGCAGTGATATAGAACGATGTCCCTGTTCGAAGGTATGTGTTTATTGTTTATAAAAGGTAAACGTAAAAGTAGCCCCATAGTTTTCTTTAGGCCGTAGGGGCAGTGGGTTGTTAGTCCACTGTGTCTAGGGCACAGTATTTGATGTGGAGCCCATCCCTCTGCTTCCACCGCCTCCCTGACCGAAGTCAGGTACCCATTTTACACCTGGTTGGAGTGAGGAAAGTCGTGTAAAGTGCCTTTTCCAAGGACACAAAGAGTCTAGCCAGGAATGCCAGGAATCAAACCCACGACCCCTCAATCTTGTATCCGCTGGCCTGGCCATTCGATGCCACCTTTATTGTTTATTGGTGTTTATTTGACTGTGTTTTCGTCTCTCCCTTAGCTGTCTAGTGACCTCTACTCCTCCATGAGAGGAATGTAATGCGACAAGTTTTATGTCTCCGAACCGAAGCTTTTACATTTTGTTATTCAGTTGACACTCAGTTGGGGCAGCCCACTAACCAAGGCCTATGATTAAGTACCGTTCTGTGATAGATAAACATATGGTACTGAATCATACCCTACTGGTGTTGGTAAGTGCCGTGGTTCTTTCGCGAGGTTTCGTCTTTCACAATAACACTTCAACCGCACCTACGCGTTTCAGTGTCCTAAAGACTGAAGCATGCATATCGGAGCTCTAAAAACACCCACGGCTACACCAGGACCCTAGACCTTAGTTCCCGTTGGACGGTTCAGGATAGTCCACGCGTATCCAGAACTGTGCCCGGGGCAAATCTACGTTCTTGGATACGCGGAGACCATCCAGAACCGTGCATGATCCTAACCCCCTAACCCATCCAGGTATAGAACTAGATAGGCACGGTTCTGCATACAATAGTTCCTCCGCAACACGCTTGCCCCGCTCGACATTTTGACATATCTATCTATCTATCTATCTATTTATTCATTCATTCATTCATTCATTCATTCGTTCATCACAAGTATCATCAAGGCTTACTTTTTTTTCCACAGAGCTAGAGCTAGATCTAGATCTAGAGCTAGAGATGGAGTCCCTGAACTTTTCCGAAGAAGTCTCATTGAACGACAGTTTTCCGTGGCCGTTCGAGGACTGGAGCACGGCGTCTCCGCTCCTCCCCACCGTGGACATCGTGGTGGTCACCTCGGTGTACGGGCTGGTCTTCACCGTCGGCGTGGTGGGGAACGTGGCGGTGGGGGTGTCGGTGTGCGCCATGAAGGAGCTCCGCACCGCCACCAACTTCTTCCTGCTGAACCTGAGCGTGGCTGACCTGCTGGTCCTGCTGGTGTGCATGCCGATATCGCTGCTGGAGACCTGGGTGCCGTATCCGTGGCTGCTGGGGGAGGCGCTCTGTGAGTTCAAATCGATACATGTTCTTACATGAATGAGTGAATGAATGAATGACCTGGATCCGGTTGTCATGGCTGTTGGGGGAGGCCCTCTGTGAGTTAAAGGAAGAATGGATGGATGAATGAATGAATGAATGAATGAATGGATGAATGAATGAATGAATGAATGACATCCGTCCCGTTCTCATGGCTGCTGGGGGAGGCACTCTGTGAGTTCAAGTCGTTACATGTTCTTACATGAGTGAATGAATGAGTGAATGAATGAATGAATGACCTTGATCCGGTTCCCGTGGCTGTTGGGAGAGACCCTCTGTGAGTTAAAGGATAGATGGATGGATGAATGAATGAATGAATGAATGAATGATTGACCTTGGTTCCCTACCTGTGGCTGCTGGGGGAGGCACTCTGTGAGTTCAAGTCGCTACATGTTCTTACATGAATGAATGAGTGAATGAATGAGTGAATGACCTGGATCCGGTTCCCATGGCTGTTGGGAGAGGCCCTCTGAGTAAAAGGAATGGATGGATGGATGGATGAATGAATGAATGAATGAATGAATGAATGGACGATTGAGCTGGGTTCCCTACCTGTGGCTGCTGGGGGAGGCGCTCTGTAAATTCAAGTCGCTACATGTTCTTACATGAATGAATGAATGAGTGAATGAGTGAATGAATGAATGACCTGGATCCGGTTCCATGGCTGTTGGGAGAGGCCCTCTGTGAGTTAAAGGAAGGATATGGATGGATGGACGGATGGATTGATGGATGGATGGATGAATCTTTGATATGGGCCGTTCCGGTGACGACTAGGAGAGGCCCTTTGTGAGTTAAAGTCGTTACATGTTCTTACATGAATGAATGAATGAACCAACGAATGAATGAATGAATGAGTTCGGTTTCGGCCCTGGTTGCTGGGAGAGGCACTCTGTGAGTTCAAGTCGCTACATGTTCTTACATTAATGAATGAATGAGTGAATGAATGAATGACCTAGATCCGGTCCCCATGCCGGTGGGTGAGGCCCTCTGTGAATAAAAGAATGGATGGATGGATGAATGGATGAATGAATGAATGAATGAATGAATGAATGAATGAATGAATGACATCCGTCCCGTTCTCATGGCTGCTGGGAGAGGTCTTCTGTGAGTTAAAGTCGTTACGAATTCTTTAATTATTGAATGAATGAATGATTGATTGATTGATTGATTGACGTCTGAACGGAGCTCTAAAGAAAAGGAGCTCTAAAGAAAAGGAGCTCTAAAGAAAAGAGATGATGAACAGGATTCGTACCCATCTTTGGTATCCAAACCCTTTTAACCAAGGACGCTTATATGGGAAAAGGTATTGGCTTATTACTATGCGACATTTGCACATATTTTATTCATCAAGCTGTCCCAAGATTGAGGCTTTAAGAAAATGAAGTCATGAATAAATCCCTATCTCTCAACAGGAGATAAGGGTCTCGTTCCCATGGCCCATGGATGAATAGATGAACGATTAGATGAGTGTAGAAGTGATATGATGATGATGATGCATTGTGTTCTGCACCTTAGAGTTGTTATGCCGTAAAAACACATTATACAAACAAACCCCCAGTCGTAGAGGCTGCTAATATATAAGGAGGCTAGTGGCGTACGTGTGATGTGTGACCTGGGATGATTAGAGATGGCTTGTTAATTATTGTATGTAGGAGGCACCGACTAGACTGCCGCGTTTTGGCGTAGTTAAACTGAGCTGATCAGGCCTAATCATGCCCTGCACTTAGCACAATCATAGAAGTCGCATAATAACACAACAGTAACATAAGGGCCGTAGCGTGGGTTGCGCCCACACCCTTTTAGATGTGCGCCTTGATGTCTTCTGCATATGATTATTAGGGCGGAGAAGGCGATATGATATGAATGTAACGAAGAAAAGTTTAGAAGTGTGCATGTAGGTCTGTTATGACTCATTTCTTTTTAAGTAGCAAGCCTCCAGAATTTCAATAAGAATGCAAAAAGTTACGAAGAGATAATTCTTATCAAGAGATGATGGTGGTTTGCTTGGTCCGATTTTCTTATATTGAAATGTGATTCCATGTCTAAGGGTACCTTAAGGTACATATTTCTAAGTTCTTTCCTGCACCTATGGTCCTTAGGTCAGCGCCCATCTCCGAAGCCCTTGGGCCACACAGTTGTGCAATCACTACAGCAGGGAGCTACACTGGTAGTGTTGTGTGTTTAACTACCATGCTCTTTCCCATTTTGAGTGCTTAAAGAATGTACCATTTATAAAGTCTTTGGTATGACTCGGCCGGGGATCGAACTCACGAATTACCAAATGCCAGGCAAACACTCTAGCGGCTTTAGCATTGCACCGCCTAGGGCACATATAGGCGAGACAAATAGAAAACCAACGACATGTATTACTGTAGTAATGTTTTCACTTCTTAGGGCCTCTCTTGCACGATAATACATTTGGAGAGTTTGTGTCCTGCCTTCATATCATTTCTTGATCTAACTAATCTATATGGATGAAGAAGCCTCTAGCTCAGCGCCGTTGCTATTCCAGACTGGTCCGTTCTGTCCCCAGTGGTTCGGAAGAGACGGATTATTTCAGAATCAGCTAACAGGATATAATATAACGCTACAGTGACATACAGGGCGTACTACCAATGTAAGCACATCAAATGCCATGTCATAATGTTACATCTTAGCGAGGACTAGGACTAGATTCGGGTCATGAGGCTGAACTTTCTAGACGCATCGCCGGGCGAGAAACGTTTAGGAGATTAAGAGTTGAGTGTTGAGGTGATTGCCCGGTTATTCCCGCCCGCACCATGGATGGTTGTGAATGCTAAATGTGCCAATTAGTCTGGTCCGGCTGGAATTCAATTTCAGATCATGTCTGAGCCTGAGCCATATGAAATCCTTGTTTCAATTCCCAATTCTCTATTTCATATCAACATTGCAGACATACATACAATGTTGCCTGTTCACCCTATTGTAAAATACGTACCAACAAAATATCAGGATCAACTGGGGTGGGGCAATCATTGCTTTAAAGGCAGGTCATTTAGTACATTTTAGGAAGCTAGTAGCCTTTGAAATCAATATGTTTTGTTCAATTTTCATTGATGTGAATTATATAAGAAAAATCATTATGCACTTCACACAATCTTTTTTTCAAGCTGTGACGTGATCAGTTCCAGAGCTGAACGGATATTTGATTGTCACTCAGCAGAACAGGTCGGTTGCTGAGGGTCACCGGTCTGCCACTGTAAAATTGGATTGAGCGTTGATTCCGTTTTGATTGGTTTGATTCCATTTGGACTCCATCAGGGATTCAGCAATAAATCACACAGGCTAGCCAGACTGCCTTAGCTAGAAAAGGCTGTCTGCGGAGACTTGGCACGGATACGATGATTGCGTTTGCATGTTATTCACTGACCTATGTTCATATTCTGAAGTTCAATAGGGTTAGAATCAATCTTCACTCCAAACGATTGTGTTTCCTTTTATCCCTTTGGGACTGCCAATCCGCGCGTCATAACCGTCAGCAACAGCACTGTAGGAAAAGTTGGATTTACCAATAACAAAACTCAGTACACATTGATTTATTACCAACCTCTTGAAAAGCTCAAGTGAGACCAGTTCTGCATCTATTTTTCAATGCTAATTGATATCCAAGTTTCAAGGTCTCAAATCTACGCACTTCCAAACTGTTTGACTCAGCGCTAAAACCTAATGACAGTAATCTAAAGATATTGTTAAAATATGTGCTTCCGAAAGCCGGATGTCAGGGTCAAGGTTTGAAGTCGTGAGAAAGCTTAAATGATAGGGAGGAACCAGACTCTTAGACGACTTTCCCACGCCTAATGCACGCTTCTGTCCGCCTTTACTCAAATCCCTTTTGATGTTTGTGAAGTACAGAGGTGACCCCTGTGTCTTCTTAAATGGGCCTTTCAAGAAAACGCTAGGCAAAGGCGCGTCCCCACAGATTGCCTGAATGTATCAGCGTATTCTCTCGAGAGATGGTGGCGGCTTTTTAGATCATTGTCGCTGAGCATTTTCTGCTCGAAAGCAATTATTAGGCTTTCAAAAGAGCAAAGGTTTCAGACCAAGATCGCTGCAGAACTAAGTATAACTTAGCACTCTTCGACCTACACGGCAGCCGGAAACTCAACCAAACTTCTTCTGTCAAAGTGTTCTTTATGGGAAACACGAAACATTAATAGATTGTGTTGCTGTAGCCTGACTAAATCTAACCTCCTCTGCCGCATTAGAGAACCTTACCCGTGTAAAAAAATCGAGCATCAACGCCCCCCTCCCCCCGAAAAAATGAACGCTGTCGCTCCAAAGATTCTGCGAAGGAGGCTAGACTAAATCGCGGTCATTGACCTGCCCATCGACCGGCCCTTGGGGAGGAGACCAATTAGCCCCGGGAGCAAGAGATTGAGACTAGTTTGATGGGTGTATGTATCCGATCTACTGAATTCAACAACAATGATCCAGATCATCAGAAAGCCATTTTTTACGCGAGGATGCGTTCAGTCAATCTTCGGGAACGCACCTTGAATCTGCAGCATCTCGTGCAGGTAATTGCAGCATATCTCATGTAATAGTGCAGCAGTACCAGATCATACTTTTCATTATCACTTAGGGAGGAAAACACATTAATGTTGGACGATAGGATGAAGATACAAACACTTGTTGGTGCCGAGAAGAGATAATCTCTTTGCTGTGAAGTGTGCCGGTTGACAATTCAATCAATCAACTAGTTATCTGGCAAAATGTGTACACCGATGTCATTATAGTTCCCTTATCAATGGGGGATCATGTATTAAATCTACGTTTGACATATGGTTTCAAGTTATCTGTTTATTTCGTTTATAGCGGCCACGAAAGGGAATTGAGGAACGTGGTCTCAGTAGACAGGTTTTGGAATTAGAAAGGACTGAGAATGGGGATAAAAACGACAACAAGCGACCAGGAAAATGTAGGCACAATGACCAGATGGTTACAGAGCAGACGCGGCCACTTGTACAGGTTTGACTGTATATCAATGGTCAGGTGGTCCTTATGTAGAGGTGGTCACTTGTACAGGTTTGACTGTATATCAATGGTCAGGTGGTCCTTATGTAGAGGTGTTCACTAGTACAGGTTTGACTGTATATCAATGGCCAGGTGGTCCATATACAGAAGTGGTCGTTAGTACAGGTATCAGTGGCCAAGTAGTCATGGCCAATGCAGAGGTGGTCACTAGTACAGTACTAGTGGCCAAGAGGTTCCCATGCTATGTAGGCACATGTTTGACTGTTTTGTTGCTATTGCAGGTAAACTGACGCCGTTTCTAGAGATCCTGGTGTTCCAGGCTTCCATCCTGACCATGGTGGCCGTGTCAGCTGACCGGTACCAGGGAGTCTGCCACCCCCTCCTCACCCAGTCCTCCAACCGGCGCAGGCGGGCTCTACTGTGCATCGCACTGGTCTGGGGATTGTCGCTGGCTGCCAGGTCGGACCATTTCTTGTCATACTTCTTATTATGTTTACCGAAGGAAAACATACTGTTTTTGCTACGTTTCTTCCTCTTCCTCTTATTCTTCTCCAAACAGTGACCTCTGACCTGGTCAATGACAGGAACCAGACTGTCTGTTACCATGGTAACTAGTGTTGTGTTACATGATGTTGCAATTTTATAGCAGGAGGGATTTAGACTTTAACGGAACAGACCATATGCGAAGGTAAACATTATGCATTTGCTTTGCAAATGTTACCTTTCTAGTCATGTTTACCTTCGTAGAAGGAAAACGTATTGTTTTTGCCGTGTTTCTACTTCTCCAAACTCTGTCTCAGGTATATTGGAAACCCCCAAGTAGTGTCGGAGTCCATGCTATGTCCTTGGTGCTGACATGGGGGGTCCCAAGCCAGACCATATGATGTATATTTGGCGGGGCGCCTATTTCCAATTGAGACCAAAGCATTTTTTACTAATCTAAGTCCAATTCAACCAGCAGCAGCCCCGTGCTCAACATTGCCACCTACATGGAGTTAGACCTCAACGGCACCATTATATGCCAGTGCATCTCCACGGTGGACGTGGCCTGGAAGAACCACTACACCACCTTCATCACGGTGACGTTCTTCGTGGTGCCGCTGCTGGCCCTCTCCGTCATGTACTTCGCCATCGGCAGGAGGCTCATCCGACCACCCGCAGGGGAGGCTAGTGCCCACCTCCAGGTTCGTCTGTGCAATTCCTTCTTTCTTTCCTTCTTTACTTCCATCTTTGAAGAATTTAAACTGTTCTCCAACTCATGAATTTCACTCACCGGAATTTTCGACTGAATCACTCAGTCTTCTTCAGCTATCTGACCCAAATGCTGTGGACACGTGATTTTTCTCACGTGTGACGTCAGCAAAGGTTCAAAGGTTGTCTGAAGTCGATATCGCTCTCCGTCCCGGTTGAGCGAAGGTTGAAGTGCCCTGATGTATATTCCCTCTTTGTTGTTTACTTCCTTCCTTTTTTCTTGCTTGTTTCCTTCCTACTTTCCTTGTCTCCTTCCTGGTTTATTTCCTTGTTACTTTTCTTGTTCTTTTCCAATGGAAAAGTCAAAGAAAGAAGTAAAGAAGTTTCTTTCCTTCCACTTTCCTTGTTTCCTTCCTTCCTTCCATCCTTTCTTTGTTTCCTTCCTACTTTCCTTCCTTCGAATTCCTTCCTTTGTTTCCTTCCTTCCTTCCTTCTTTCCTTCCTTCTTTCCTTCCTTCCTTCCTTTATTCTTTCCCGCCTTTCCTTCTTTCTTGATTGTTTCCCTCCTTCCTTCTTTCTTTCCTTCCTTAGTTTCCTCCTTTCTTGCTTGTTTCCTTCCTTGCTTGTTTCCTTCCTTCATTTCCTCCTTGCTTGCTTGCTTTCTTTCCTCCGTCCTTCCTTCACTCACTCCTTCCCTCCTGTGTGCAGGCCCAGCACCGGTCCCGCCGCCGTATAGTCCTGATGCTGGGGACGGTTGTGGCCGTGTTCTTCGTCTGCCTGCTGCCTCACAGGCTGTTCCAGATGTGGATCCTGTACGCTCCCGCCAAGCAGTTCGGCGACCTGGGCTTACAGGGTATCGTGAAGATTACCGTCTTCATGCGGATGATGGTGTACATCAACTGTTCGCTCAACCCGATCATCTACACCCTGTTCTCCACCCGGTTCCGCACCGCTTTCTTCAAGTGCTGTTCGTCTTCGGAAGGGTCCGATGCCACTTCTGGACAGGTACGCTTGAACTAGCTCATTTGTCACAAGTATAAGAGTAGAGTAGAGTACAGTCGTTCAGGCCGAGTAGGAGTCCTGCTCCAGTTTGGGCCGCTCTTCAGTTTACTGACATCTCTGGACGTAGTGGGTTGTCCAGAGCTTTGTAGTTGTAGACGACTGGATGTGTTTTCATATGATCATCAAACCTCTTCTTAAAGCTGTTTATACTAGGTGCCACAAATGTGTTTATTTTGTGTTATATCTCCTTATTATCCATGGACACTGTTTATTTGCATGGTTTGAATAAATTTAATACGGTGAAGCTTTGCCTGGATTTTGGGGGCTCCTGTGCTATCGTGTTTTTTTTTTTTGTAAGTGAGCCTGAAAATTATCAATTGTCAATTGTCCTCTTCTTATGCAATTTAATATCCCTTTCTACAGGGACGCAGAAACACTGCCAGGGACAGATCCCTTGGTAACAGGAATGGCCGTCTCCTGTCCGAACATACCGTTTCAGGCACTGATACCGCTCCGAATGTGTTCCCACCCTGCCCAGACCGACGTCACTTCAACGTCACGTCCGCCGTAGCCTTGACTCGTCTGACGTCATTTCCGGTGACCAGGAGTGCTACCAACGCAAGTTATAACGAACCAAGTTTTAAACAGGAATGTGGTGAGCTTTGTGTGTACGTGTGGGAATCCCAAGTGTAACATGTGGTTTCTTTGTACAAAAATCATATGTCTAACACGTGGGAATCACGTGTCTCCATGTGGGAATCACGTGTCTAATGTGTGGGAATCACGTGTCTAACATGTATAGGCTACAGGTTTAACATGGAAGAACCACGTGCCTAAGGGCTAGGAATAATGCACGCAACATGTAGGAACCAAGTGTCTAACATGTGACTGAGAATCACGAGTCTAGTAGGAGTCACGTCACGGTCTTAAATGTAGGAATCACGTGTCTAACATGTGACAATCAAATGTCTGACAGGTAGAAATCAAGTGTCTGATATGTCGCAACCACGTGCCTAGCGTCTATGGATAACGCGTAGGAACCAAGTGTCTAACACGTAGCTGGGAATCACGCGTCTAGCATGTAGGAACCAAGTGTCTAATATATAGAAATCACGTGTCTAACATGTGAGGATCACATGTCTAACATGTAGGAGACAAGCGTCGAGTATGTAGGAATCACGTGTTCAACATGTCAGGACCACATGCGTATCAAACATGTAGGAATCAGGTGTCTTAACATGTAGAAAAAAATTGTACGTGTCTGCCTTGTGACAATCAAGTGTGTGACAAAAAAGTTCAAGAGTTAGAACTGTGATGACGCAATGCTCTGTAAATATATATTATAGTTCATATATGTATTAAATATATAACGTTATGACTTTAATAGACAGTTTTGTAATTAGAATTGTGTACATTTGTGTCAAACTATTCAGACAATATGGTCGAAATAGATGTACCTGTAGTTCATTAACCGCGAGGAAAGTCATGGTAATGGAAAAAGATGTTTTAACAATATCTCCGGAAATATTGTAATAGAAGTCCCGTTGGCCATGGAGAACTTAAAGCAATAGCATAGTACACACACACACACGCACGCACACACACACACACACACACACACACACACAAGCACACACACACACACACACACACACACACACACACACACACACACACACACACATGCATGCACACACACACACGCGCGCGCGCACATACACACACACACACACACACTCACACAACACGCACACACACACACACACACACAAACACACACACACAAACACACACAAACACACAAACACAATATATAAAATATGATGTATACACACAGAAAGAGGGAGAGAGTTTGTGTACATAAGTATCAAAATACAATTTTCTAGTACAAATCCTTTTGGCGAATTATTATGTCTCAATATAACATCATGAAAATCTTGGCACAGATGCTTTTTTGTATCTTATGATAATTAGACCAGGGGTTTAAGATGGCACGCATTATCATAAATTGAATGGTAATTCTTGTATCAAGAAGTTAAGTCGATACAACTTAGTAACTTAGTACAAAGCACTTATTGTTACTATGTTACACGTTTTTGAAACTCTGATATGACGATGCCAATAGCTATGTAACCTGCATCTGTCTCAAAGGTAACTACAAGTAGTTGTATAAGCTCTTTGATGTTAAGGAAATGCCGAAAATAAAAAAGAACTTAAAGTGACAATCCAACGACACTAGAGTACACAATATACTAGAGTAATGTTACTAATGCCAAGAAGTAAGTATATATGATAAGCTGTGACTATGGACCATTACTGTAACTTTCTTTACTCTATATCTGGACAAATGAAAAATGCCCAGGGGCTTATGTTTAAGACTTACGTTTTAGTTTTATTAAAAGCCCTTGGTGTTCGAACCTGGTAATAACACTTGTGTTGTTTCGCATGTTTGTTAAAAGCATTTTCCCATCATCTTAGAAGCTATAGTCTCAACTGTTGAAAAAAAAGTTTATTGAACTCCTTCCAACACCTTTCGTCAATAACTCCTTCACTTGTAGGAGCAGGGCCATCACGGTAATTCTAGTAGCTCTTGAACGAATGAAGGTGCGAATCCCATCTTTGATATACTAGCCCTTGGACCACTTCAGCAGGGTCAAGTACATCGGCAGCCGTGTGTTCAGTTAACATATTCATAAGTGCCGAGCCCTAAGCAGAGAAAGTTGTACGTAACATTTCTGGTATGTAGTTTGTATGATATGGCCGGGCTTGAACCCCCGATCTCTCTCATGCAAAACTAGCATTCCACCCACCAGGCTATTGCGAGGGTTATATCTCTACTGTGCTTGCTTATTTATTTATTTATTTCTCCTCATCCATCAGAAGCCTTTGGTTTGTGACTGATGCTTTTGAAAATTCAGGACTACAGGCGAAATTTACTACACAGGTTTAATCGTTAAATTCTATGAGTGCAAGTCAACAACCATGCCGATTGAGAATCACATGTCTCATTCTATATATAGCTAGCTTTATCAAAAATGGTTGGTTTTCAGCCCCGGCAAATGCTGTGCCTATTCGGCGACCTTTCGTCTGCCCCCGTTTTAGGCGTTTTATCTCCACTATGCTATTCTGGTTCAACTGTCATAAACTGTAAGTTTGTGATGGACGTGTCGAGAAGCATCAAGACAGCAAACGGCCTTTTACCGGACACCATGCTTTTAGCAGAGATGGCAGAAACAGCGACGAAATCAGGCGAGAAGAACATGACATCGTAAGTTCTTTAATGGAAGAGTCACCCAGGACACGGGTAGTTCTCAGGGGAGATTGGAATCTAGGGGAGATTGGAATCAAGTTTGATCATTGTTTTAACCCTAAACTGTGCTGCATACTACTCACTAGTGACAGTAACCTTAGTCTATGGCTAACTTCAAAAACTAGTGAGTAGTATGCAGCACATTTTAGGGTTAGAAATAATCATTAAAAACCTTGATTCCAATCTCCCCTGTGACATATACTAGTAGTATATTATAATTGAGTTTCCCTGACTTTCCAACCTGTCAGCTGCCAAATTAATGCAGCGTTGATGCCATAGCTTGGTTATTCTGGTGAGTTTATTGACTTATCATTATCATCGATTTTTAACAGTGTTGCTCAATGCAAAGCCAGTAATTGTCCACGTTTAGGCACTGAGCTTATCTATTGTTCAGTACACCATACTCTGTGTGTTTAGTCATTTGTTCCACCTTCCTCACCACTCACATTTCTTAATGAAGACAACTTTTGGGGGGCCAAACTTGATGCACGCTCGCATTAGCTTTGGGGTTCCCAGAGGAATATGGCTTAAGCGAATATACACTGTGAGCGATTGCATAAGGACTTTCCCTTTGTAATACAAATGTACCGATAATGTAGACGATTATTCGAACCTCGCAGCGTCGGTGCTGCGTTAGTAATTACGATCCAAATCAAAGAGCGGCCAGATATCAACCTACAGAACCCACCGTGTTAGACTGCGCCAGTGGTGGGTACAGATTCACTGGCTCGGCACTGATGAATGTTATTATACCTGTAAGCAATAGGGCTGACCGATGATGATAATGGTTATCCCTGAAAGCAGATGATGTCTAGACACGGTTTGTAAGCGCGTGCGTGCCTTGTCGTGTTAAGTCTACTTTTCAGTTGGTTATAGCAGAATTATTGGAACGTTAGGTCGTAGTAGAGAGGTATACCTTAACTGATTAGTATGTAGATTCAGTAAACGTATGGCTGTGTTTGCTCTACTTAATCAGGTTGGGACGGTCGATGTTGAGTTCTAAAAAAGGGATAGTGTCAAATGCTTAACTCATATTTGCCCAACATGTCGACAGAACGTTAAACCCGTAATGCATTGTACATTGCACTTCGGCAGAAGGTCTGTTTTAAGGTCGTATTCGCTTATTTAAGGATGACACCCCGTCTATAGTTTACAAATGTTGTGTCAGAAAAGATATCGTCTGCAACGGTCAAAATTCTGATTCAATGTTGACCAGACAGACGAAAACCGTGAAAAATCCGGGTTTTGCGTTGGGGCATTACGTTCTACCGACGTGCTATTTGCCCAACTACAGACTATACATTATCATGGTACAAATAATAAGTCTTGCTCTCGTCTGATACCATTTGAACTATAGGGGTGGGTGAACTAAGAACATCATATAGGGATAACGTCCTTGTGTGAACCGACCAAAAGGGTTATGATTTTGTGGCGCTCTATCTTGCGGTATACCTTGGTTTTGCAGCTTTCACGACGACTAACCCAAACCGCCATGATGTGTTGTGTTGTGTTGCATCCAACTTTCACAGGTTAAGTTTTGCTCGTTTACTGTATAAAGAAAGCTTATAGCTAGGATTAAATTACTACTCAATATTGTTGTATGCCTAATTTGCATGATTATGGAGACACCGTACATGCACCAGTACAGTGGAAAGGGACAAATTTAGCGCTGTGTAGGGTTGTTGGCGATACAGAACAAGCAGTCTCGTCACGGTTTACATATAGATGACTAGGTCTGCTACAGCAGAGCACTACCATACGACCTCAGAGAAGACTGACAACAAAAACTCCTTACCGTCGTCTCCCTGTTTCCCCTAGCACCACCATCTCTCCAACGCATGCGCAAGGTCAAGGGTTGGTGACATGAAATAACCCCTGAGGTGACAGAGCCCCATCACCATTTTTCATGCACCCCCAAAAGATGAACTTGAAACAAGAAAAACTGCCTCTAAGTCTAACTAAAATGATATCTTTGGGATAGAACAAACAAAAGTCCATGGACCCAACTTGAAAGAATACCATTTATTTGACATGAACACACATATCTTTAAGTTCAAGTCCAAATTTGCCTTGTTAAATTGCCATCCTTTTGTAAGCGACATATTAAAACATTCTGATTCAACCATAAAAATCCCAACAAGACAATATCATTTAAATATAATTTTTAAAACAGTACTACATAATTATATGTAATATTAACTGTCATGACGTCAATTAAAAGGTTGTGTTAAAGTTCACGTTCTAAGAATTAAGTTACTAAATAGTTTAAAATTTCTATTAATACTTAAAGAATTCCAAGACCACAGATAGATACGTTCGTACGTAGAACCAAAGCACTAGAGTTCGTTAAGCACCTCAACTATGGCAGCAACAACTATGTCTGTTTTTGCAGACCAAACTACGACAAATGAATAATATTAACTATTACTAAGTTACATAGAGCTGAAGCTAGACAAACAAATTATCTGCGAGTCCGGCAAAAGAGTACACAGTCTGCACATGTATGTTACTTCACAGGGCCGTTTCTTTCAAGTTCACCCAGTCGAAGGACCACTTCCTGATGTACACGACACTCCCACTGTCCGATTCATCCGACACGGGAAAACTCCTGAGCGAGGGGAGTTCCACGAGCGCCAGTCGGTGTCGTGTCCTCTTGTCGGTGTCGGTTCCGGCAAGTTCCGGCGCCAGCCGTCCCCTCCACAGATCGTTGAGCTCCGGTAGGGCTATCCGCGAGGGGTTACCTGTATGTGCCGAGGAAGCCGACAGGTGGCGCCCCTGCAACACGGGCGGGCTGCGGCAGCAGTTGAGGATGGTCGTGCGGAACCGCGTGGAGAAGAGGGAGTAGATGATGGGGTTGATGCTGGAGTTTAGGAACGCCAGGGAGCGCATGAACACGATCAGCTTCATGACAGTCCCGCTGCCCAAGGCGATGATGTTCTCCTGCGGCGCGAAGAGCATCCACAGGTGGAACACCCTGTTGGGCAGCATGCAGAGGAAGAAGACCAGCACCACCACGATGAGCATGCGGATGACGCGGCGCCTGGCCTGCTGCTGGTGGCGGAAGTTCCCGCTCGTCTCGTCCGATGCTCTCCTGACCAGCCGCCGGATGATGAGGCTGTAGAGGGACGACAGGATGAAGAAGGGGACCACGAAGAACATGACGGTCACGGCGACGGCGTACACGTTCTTCCAGGACTCGGCCAGGCTCATTTCGCAGATCTCCACGGGAGATCCGTCCATGTGGTAGGTGGAGAACTTCACGATGACCAGCATGGGGCTGCTGCTGAGCAGCGAGAGCCCCCATGCGGCTGCGATCGTTACTGCAGTGCCGCGGAGGCGCCGGCTGGCCTGGGCCTGGAGGGCGCGGCACACACCCCGGTACCGGTCCACTGATACCGCTATGATGGTCAGGATGGACAGCTGCAGCACCAGGATTTCTATGAACGGCGCCAACTTACCTGAAAAATAAAACACAGTACCATCTAAGTTATTTGCTTAACGTCAATGTAATTCATTTGTTTATTTCTTCTGTATGCTTTATTTACCCAGAAACACCTAAAAAAAACATGTCAGAGATCTGAGTGCGATCTACTGGTAAAATAAATGAAATGATCATGAAAATCCCAGTCGTGGTCACGGATAGGTGTGATAAGTGGCTTCCATAGCGACAGAGAATCCTGAGCTCCTATTGGACTGGTTTTCATGGTGATAAAGAATCCTGTTAGTTCTAGAAATGGGAATGGTTCTCTCGAGTTAGCGATATGACCACAAGCTCTCGGAGTAAGTGCCCCAATCGTCGCCTAAAAGCTAGAGATGGTGTAGCGCAGGCTAGGTGATGGTGCAGTTGAAACCACAACGGTGCAGTGCGGAAAGGTGATAAAGAAGGAGGCCGATGATATGGTGACGGTCACGGATACATAACATGGAACATGGTAACGGATAGATATACATGTATAAACTGACTCTCCAACTTCTAGCCATCCCTCAATAAGACTACTAGAGCCGCATAGTTCCCATTTAGAACTTTAGTTCAGTGTGTTACACAACAAAGTTTAGAACGTGACATATCTCTTTTATACCACTATTGTAGACGCCAACGCAGCTGAAAACTACTCAATTCACTTGCCAAACTGTGAAGACTGTAAGGAGACTGTGTGGAGCGATAACGTCCCATAGAAACGTGATAATTCAAACATGCTATTCCGTGTGGATCACCGTGTTGAAAGCGAACCTTTCAACAAGCTGCATTGTAAGATAACACCCTCCGTCAACTGTCTCCTTCCCAAAAGACTCGGGGAAATTTCCTCCACAGGGTGGTTTAGCTAGAGTGATGGATTCTCAAACCTTAACCGATCATGATCACTGTGTTCTCTTTCATTTCTGCGAATTCCGGCGCCCGTCTGGTCGCCGGTAATACAGCGGCGGTCCCTGGAGCTGAACTAGAGTTGACAGTAATTTGTTCCTAAACCCACGCCACTTACGAGCATCGCCTCCATCAAACATGCTGGGGCATTTTGATGCTGATTAAAGCTGTCAGAAAAAAGCACCGTAATCAGTATCTGTAGGCCAAGGAAGGCTCTTCCGCGGGAACTAACCACTTTGTTAGGTGCGATACTGTATTGCCTTGCCCGAAACGGTACTTCATATCGCACTTCGCATGGCAAGCATTATTGATGTGTGAACAAAGTAAATACAAAGTGCTTTTGCATTCATGTTTTCCGGAGTATATTCTGAACACGTTTCATTTTGCGTGGTGTCGAATGATCAAGTCAGGCTAGGCGAGCGAACATGAGATCAAGGGGGCACGTGCACAGGTTCGATTCCATGCATTCCTAACTAGACGTTGTGTCCTTGGAAAAGGCACTTTCCATGGCTGTCCTCACTCCACCCCGGTGTAAAATGGGTACCTGACTTGTTGGGGAGGTAAAAGTGGTGGAAGGAGAGGGATGGGCTCAGTGAACACAGTGGACTAACAACCTACTGCCCCTGCGGCCTCAAAAAGGCTATGGGACTAACTTTACCTTATTTTTTTCATTACTGTGTCGAGAAAACTCTTGTCCGCGGTTAGATTGTAAGTTTGCATGTACGTCATGTATTCTGCACTGTCGAGAGTTATGAGTGATCACCCCTGCAGCCGCAGTAGTGATCATGATCACCCCCCCCCCCCATTTACGTCAGTGATATGCCAATCATCAATGTTTTCCTCATGCACAGAAAGTCGCAATGAAGCTAATCTCCAAGCAGATCATACGGTGGCAATGCAGTATCCATAGGCCAGGGTAGCGGTGGCTAATGGACACTGCTCTGGCCAATGGATACTGCCTTGCCACCATATGATCTGCTTGGAGATTACAATGAAACCTCTAGTACATATATCTACTGCTATCATGTATTCTGCACTGTGAAGAGTTATGTCCGATCACCTGTGTCACTGCAGTAAGAGATTAATATAATCATTTTCACATTTACTACAACATGTGCCAATGTGCCATTTGTGTGTGTGAATTCATCCCTCGATCTGGCAAAAAAAAAAAATTGCAATAAAACATCTCATACGTACAAGCCCGGGGGCGAGAATATGAACACGTGCATATATTCATCTCGAAATTGTGCCATCTCCCCGTTACCACGCGGTGCTAATAGCATTCCTCGCCAGAAGTGTCAACTGAAATCCTGATAACACGACTCGCGCCGCGACTTCAGGGAAATGTAAAATCATAACGACCAGATTTACTGCTGGCGAAGCGCATTTTTCCCCACAACTTCTTTATCTTCCGCTACCAGAATCTGTTTGGAAGTCTCAGCCTCCAACATTCGCGTGACTTATGATCTACTCCTACTGCGTTAGAACATATTACATGATGGAAATCGGTTGTATGTCTGTTGGATAATGGGTTCTACGTGGCCTCAGGATGACGCGACAATCTTGACAAAGCACACGTGGGGAGATAAAGCAGGATGCGTATGTGTGATGTCGGATGTTCTTAATCCATATTGAACGACAAGGTCTGTCTTCCAGGAACACGCTGAAACGACTAATGTGGTTGGGCGTACTTTGGGGCCGACAAGATGGATGGAATCAGTTCATTCTCTGGAGAGTCTTCCGGACTGGCATACAGGTGAATTTCCGGAGCAATATGCAGAGAAAGCAGGATGTAACATCTCTCGTATGTGGTTGGCATGGCACCAAGGATTCGAATTTTCTACCTCGCCAAGCCACCATTCCCCTATGGTTCCACTCAAATTGGCACGGTGCAAAATTTTTTTTTTTTGAAAAGACAGCAAAACACACAATACGTTAACGAAAATTGTACAGTATATACAGGTTCATTACACCAGGAAAATTCCCCTATCTTTTTTTCCATGTTACAAAGTAGGTCGGAAGTTTACCTCATACGTGTTCCCAACAAATTTAGTGTTGGATTCAGAGCTACGAGGAGGAAAAAAAGCATCGACAACAAAACACATTTCATTGCAAAATTTTCCCTCCACGCTTTTATACTTCTTTCATGCTTTGAGGAGCAAAGCCAAAGGAACATTGAACAAAAATAAAAAAAATAAAACACCTGAGTAGACATGCGCCTACAAAACATAGCTTTGTGATCGTCTGTCTACGTAGCACTGAAGTTAGCGCCTTTTAATTCTGACCTTTTCGTGAATGAAGGCGACCTATAACAACACTGAGCCAACCTTCTTAAACAAATCGAAACCGGGGGACTTATTCCAGGAAAAAGGGCATTAAAGGATCAATAAGCTCTTACGGTTAAGCCCCTGTCACACATAGCCGAATACGGCATCCCGAACACTCCCGAACTCCCCCCAACCATGGTTGGGAGTAGGTTGGGACCAAGGTCGGCTGTGGTTGGCTGGTGTTCGGCGAGGTCGGCTACTGTTCGGCTGCGCCAACCGAATGTTTCAAAATGTTTCAAACATTCGGAGTGGGCGGAAGATTGGGCCATGGTTGTCGTACGGTTGGCTGGTGGTTGGGAGTAGGTCAGCAATGGTCAGGGTGTGTTCTGGAGTCAAATTTGGCTCAATCTTAACTCAAATTCTATACGAATCATATAGAAAGGTAGGCGTGGCCTAAACCTAGTCAGACTGCTCCCGAACTTCAGCCAACTTTGGTTGGTTGGTGGTCGGGGGAAGGTTCTGAATGTGTGACAGGGGCTTTACGTAAAGCCATTGCTGTCAGAAACACTACTCCTTTCAAGTAGCAGACTGATCCTAGTGGAGTGAGAGCTAACATTTCGTCCATTAAAAAGTGCCTTAGTAAATAGCAGGTGACGTTAGGGGATAATCCTTTTAAAGCTGAGAAAACCACAAGATCACGCCTGAGACAAACATTTAGGTTAGTTCTCTATTAATATCTGTATAGCCGGTATAACCACCCCTCGGCGTAACACATCAGCTTCGCAGGTACACGACGCGGCGGCAGCTGGCTGCATTACACAGAGGGACATGTTACACCTAACCTTTGAACGTCTAACCCTAAACATTTTAAAAAATAGTCTAGTGATGACGCCCCTACTGTACTTGGTGGCAGCGAGTTCCACTCTACGATAGTTCTAGGAAAAATTAAAACTTTTGTTCCAACACGAAGAGACAAGCACACGTTCTAGGTGAGAACAATCCTTTGTGTTGGAACAAAAGTTTTAACTTCAAACACGAGTCAAAACTCTGTTCTTTCAGACCCAAGTAAGTTTTACACAAGCAGGAGAAAAGTGTTTCCCAACGCCAAAACTCTCTTCTCTTAGACTGAAGTACTGAAGAAACGTGTCTCCCAACGCATCGGCAGTTCTTTTGCCACCATCCACAGTTACGTAATTACGACACACAGTTTCAATTGACAAGTAAAAAGACTGGCAAGGGTCTGGGAAAGTCTAACCTCCTTGGAAAGAGCTTTCGGTTGATTCCATTGCCATGTATGGAACGATTCGTTCAGGAT
Organism: Branchiostoma floridae x Branchiostoma japonicum; assembly: GCA_013266295.2. Lineage (NCBI taxonomy): Eukaryota > Metazoa > Chordata > Leptocardii > Amphioxiformes > Branchiostomatidae > Branchiostoma > Branchiostoma floridae x Branchiostoma japonicum. The sequence continues at coordinate 1,946,619 of CM023826.1, read as the reverse complement.
AACCCTCCCATTGTACCGGCAGTTGAAAGCTTTGAGTGTTTTAGACGCCTTGGAAGATGTACAGTACTTCCTGCTGTGTTATATCCATTGATGTCCTCACCCGATGAAAGCATTCACGCTGGGCCTGATGAGTTATGTTGTGTTATTTGTTAGAGTGCTGGTGACGATGCAAGGCGCAGCCAGCAAAGCTTTTGAAAGCAGGTCATGAAATAGATGCATGGTCATTGGGACTAGCGAAAACCATCCTGCAAGGAACAAGGCAGAAAGAAAAAGGAGAAGGCAACGGCAAAGATAGGAGAACGGACAGGCACGGCACTAAGTAAAACGTTCAAAAGAACAGAAACCTGGTTGTCAGATCTTTTGTGGTGCCCCAAGTTGCCATAAGTCAAATGATTAGACTAAGGGATAGATGAGATGATGGAAACTAAATGCATAAAGTTTCAATGAACGTGCCGATGTAGGATTCCATGCGCATGCGCCCTGTTTGGCATTCACCAGGAACGTACAATCAGAAAGGTTTACAAGAAAACGCCATTAGCACCATAATCTTTGGCGTCTACTTTTCAAATGGTTGATACTGGCAAGAGTCTCGGAAAGATTAACACAGCTTTACGTTAATTCCACTGCCATATAAAGAACACTCCTACAGACTCATCTTTCTCATTTCATTGGCAGCAAAGAGTTTTTGTTATTCATTTTAGGCGCCTTGGGGGGAAAGGCATCTGCTATCTATTGTAATAAGAAATCGTGGGCGTCTGTTTTGCAAGGCTCTTCAGATGTGACGCCAGAGAGCAGGGATAAGATTACTCCAAGTACCACGACGGCTCCAGTTTAATTACTGAAAAGATTAAGACGTGATTTACTTGGAATGGAAACGTCTAAGTGCTTCTTTAGTTGAGAAGGACCTGAGATGAAGGAAAGTCATTGAAACATCCGGTCGGTTGCCAAGTATAGATACAAGATGTCTTTATTGGCTAAGCTAGTCAGCCTTTTTTTAGTTATGAAAGTTCCTGTACCAATTGTAATGTATCAACCATTTGCAATATAGTTGACACTCATCTATACCAAGGCCGTTTTTATCGCGCTTTCTTTTTTGTACCGGTATCTTTTTTTACTGCCCTGCCAATTTGATACCGTGTTTTGCAGCCAACAAAAGATCTGCTGGGAGATTAATGGAACAAGCCTGGCTTTTTATGTACAGGATGTGTTAACTTCAAAAGCTCTTATTAAAAATGTCATCTGAAAAACAGCGCATTAAGGAGGATAAAGGAAATCGTACATTGTTCCGCTGGATATCATTTGGTGCAGTCTAAGCGTAGATAATTTGTTCTTTCATCAGAGCAATGCCCTGTAGCGCCGCAAGCTTTCGTGATTGACATGCTGCATCCTGTCTTATTTAGTCATGATTGTTGAGGCTTAACACCTGAGGGTTCTCTTATCAAGTCACCATGGTAACGTCCATGACAACAGCTGAGTCCATCGCAGGCTTGACTATATATAGTTAACTTAATCAGCTTCACACTGCGTTTCTGTCTCGTAATCGGTCCTTACCATTTGAAACGGTTGATGACATATCGCAGAACGGCAAACTTTAAGTGTATGAGAACCCTCCGTCAACACTGTGATGTGGCGTAGAGGATTAGGGTTTTAGGATTAGGTTTCTTGAGCCACGTCGAATCCGAGCTTGTGCTCTTTTTTCACTAATATCTTTACTATTTTTAACGATGCTGTCGTCCATTTGCCATTGAAGTGTTGCCTTTTATAGGTTTTTAATGTTTTACCCCTCTCAAATGTTATGATACGCTCTGTGATATGGCATCGGACGTTTTAAATAGCAAGGATCGTATGTGAGACGGAAATTAGCGTCGTGGGCATTGATAATATGCAGGGAGCAAGCAGGAAACGTGAAATCCGGAAACACGAAGCTGTCATTACTGTTCCCTGGGACAGGACGTGGGTGGAAGGAACTACTAATTAATCTCACGTGGTAAGAAGTTTGAATACAAGTTGTCTGAGCCTCCATCAGGTGAGCAAAAAGCTGCAACAGCTCGTCTGATAACTCTGATCCACAATACACTCCTGGGGGTTATGCCACGATGTTAAGGTGCTCTGCGAAGGAGATTTGAATGTCGTGGGTAGGAAATGACAAAGTGCCGGATCTAGAGGTTGAAAAGTCTTTACAAGTCATCGAAGTGGAAATAATTCATTCTTAAGGGGATCAAGACATGGGCAAAGAAAATCAATGCGGTGGCTCAGACGTACTTTGTACAAAGTGAGGACTTACTGGAGCATGTTGAAATTTACAGCTGTCTGATCTGTCTGAGGCTGCGTAGCACCTGTGTCACATAAAGTGGACAGTGTTTCGTAAGTATGTTAAACCAGGTCCTTGGTGAAACAGATGCAAAAGTCATTATACATGTCTAAAATCAAAGCTGCCTTTAAGCCTTCCTCCGTGCAAAGTTAAGTATCACTTGAGCACAGAACATCTGATCAGACTTTAGACTGCCTAGCATCTACACGTGACACCAAATTGGGAATGTTTCGTAAGTATTTAAACCAGTTGCAAGAGGGTCCTTATTATAATACATGCCAAAAATCAAAGCTGTCTCGCAGGCTTCCTTCGTGCAAAGTAAAGTCCATCTGAGCATGTCACATTTCTGATCTGGTTGAGGCTGCATAGCACGTACGTCACATCAAAGTGGGAGTTTTTCGTAAGTATGTAAAACATTAAATTTTTTTTGCAAGAGATTCCTTATAACACATGCCAAAAACATTATATAATGTACTTGCACATGACTACAATCAAATCTGTCTGTCTACCAGGCATCCTGCGTGGAAAGTTCGGTACCGATTGAGCATGTCAAAATTCACAAAACATCTGATCTGACTGAGACTGCATAGCATCTACATGCCACACCACATAAGAGTGCTTCGTAAGTGTGTAAAGCAGTCACAAGAGAGTCCTTATAACACATGCCAAAAATCAAAGCTGTCTCGCAGGCTTCCTACATGCAAATTAAACTATCACTTGAGCATGTCACACTTCTGATCTGGCTGAGGCTGCATAGCACGTACGTCACACCAAAGTGGGAGTTTTTCTTAAGTATGTAAAGCAGTTGCAAGAGATTCCTTATAACACATGCCAACGACATTTATATAATGTACTTGCACATGCCTCAAATCAAAGCTGTCTACCAGGTATCCTCCGTGGAAAGTTGAGTATCACTGAAGTAGGTAAAAATTCACAGAACATCACAAAACATCACACCAAAGTGGCAATGTTTCGTACGTATGTAAACCAGTTGCAAGAGCATTATCACACATGTCAAATATCAAAGCTGTCTCGCAGGCTTCTTACGTGCAAATTAAAGTATCACTTGAGAATGTCAAACTTCTGATCTGGCTGAGGCTGCATATCATCTAGATGTCACATCAAAGTGGGAGTTTTTCGTAAGTTTGTAAAATAGTTTCAAGAGATTCCTTATAACACATGCCAATGACATTATACAATGCCTAAAATCAAATCTGTCTACCATACATACTCCGTGGAAAGTTCAGTACCGCTTAAGCATGTCAAAATTCACAGACCATCTGATATGGCTGAGACTGCATAGCATCTACATGTCACACCAGCGTAGGAGTGTTTCGTAAGTATGTAAGCCACTTGCAAGAGAGTCCTTGTAAGACATGGCAAAAATCAAAGCTGCCTCGCAGGCTTCCTACGCGCAAATTAAAGTACCATCTGAGCATGTCAAACTTCTGATCTGACTGAGGCTGCATAGTACCTACGCCACACCAAAGTGGGAGTTTTTCTTAAGTATGTAAAACAGTTGCAAGAGATTCTTTATAACCCATGCCAAGGAGATTATATAATGTACTTGCACTTGCATAAAACCAAATCTGTCTACCAGGCATCCTGCGTGGAAAGTTGCGTACCGATTGAGCTTGTCAAAATTCACGAAACATCTGATCTGACTGAGACTGCATAGCATCTACATGCCACACCAGCGTAGGAGTGTTTCGTAAGTGTGTAAACCAGTTACAAGAGAATCCTTATAAGACATGGCAAAAATCAAAGCTGCCTCCCAGGCTTCCTACGCGCAAAGTAAAGTACCAGCTGAGCATGTCACACTTCTGATCTGGCTGAGGCTGCATAGCTCCTACGTCACACCAAAGTGGGAGTTTTTCTAAAGTATGTAAAGCAGTTATAAGAGAGCCCTTATCATATATGCCAAAAATCAAAGCTGTCTCGCAGGCTTCCTACGTGCAAATTAAAGTATCACACCAAAGTGGGAGTTTTTCGTAAGTATGTAAAACATTTGCAAGAGAGTCCTTATATATAACACATCAAAAATCAAAGCTGTCTCGCAGGCTTCTTATGTGCAAATTAAAGTACCATCTGAGCATGTCACACTTCTGATCTGGCACCTACATATTACTGAAGCGGGTCAGAATACATACAAAGTACGATTCAACTTTGCCATATTCGACAAATCACTTTCTTTCATGTAGAGTGCCTCTCCGCTTTCTGTATGATCAAAGACAGGCTGGCGTTTTCGTGATTGTATAATTGACCAAGGCCATGCTAGGCTGTGCAGGGGAAGCAGCAGGGCGCATGCGTAACAACTATTTTTAAAACCTTTATTTAACCTTGAAGAGTACAGATGTACAACTCTTCGGCCTAAGCCGGTTTTCAAGAGTTCAAGGTCAGGGGTCCTAATTCAGATTTCATCGCTGTAACAGTTACACAATTGTTTCAGCAATAGATAATAATACATGTCCCAATTATTGCATTTTCTACATACTGTACCGCTGGCAACGTAGCCTGTGTGATGTCGCCAAATAAATACCATCATAGTCTCGTAGGAGCCAAGAGATCAAAGCGAGATTGCAGATGCGCTGATTGGAAATGTTTTCCTCCTCTGCCCTCTGTGGCAAAACTTAGTCGTCAACAAGTCTGCATTTAATTGCAAACAGTTTGAAGAGTGACGTTGAAAAGGGCAAGATATGGAGATTTTTATTCCCAGAAGTTCTAAAAGCATTTTGATGTATGATGTCTTGATCACTGTCTTTTAGCATTCAATCATTGCGATTATCTCAAATCCACAAATGCAAAGGTACTCTCCTATGTTCAAAGGTTATGTGTAACAGGTCGTTCGGTGTAATGTAGCCAGCTGCCGCCGCGCCGCGTGCCTGCGAAGCTGGTGTGTTACGCCGATGTTAGGGCGGTTATACCGGCTATACAGATACAGTTTAATATGTTACATGACTCTTTCCAACTTCGATTCCTAACAAAGAATGTCAACTTTTAGACCGCTCATCGTTATCCAAAAATTTAGAAAAGCATCATGATTGGTATCATTTGTAGTGCAATTTTCTGTACTGAAAGTGAAAAAAACGTGAAACTCGAAAAATTGGCCCAAGTGCAACACTCTGGTACACCCTGATCTTGCAACAGCCGAGTACCTAGCTTTGGTTAGAGACGTCCGTCGGATAGGACGTCGAATGGAGGTCCTGTGTTTGGGGGCCGGGGAGAGCCACACCCCACGCACGATAAAGAACCCACCACACCCTTCGAAAAAGAGTAGGGGCATGCCCCGGTGTGCGATGGTGCAAATTCTACAGTGGTTAGCCCCGTGCTAGTTGGGCAGCCTTGGCTGTTTCGTCAGCCGAAAAGATTAAATAAATAAATAAACAAACAGCCGAATGCAAATGTGCCCACATCGCTCGGTTCACGGCGTTTCCCTGATCACTAACACCCGCTCCGTAACAGTCAGTTCCGTGACAGAGGGAAGCGCAGAGCAAGCAACGTACGTACTAGGTAACCAACCTGGAAGACAGAGTGCCTAATGAATGATGGCGTGCCGAGCGAAAAGCCTTCAAGGCTCATTTGAGCGGAAGCTTGGCAGAAGTGAGATAGGGGTAGATCCGTCACAGTGTTCCGTTCAACACTCAGGTAACATTATGTTTTGTAAAGACCGTGAAGATGGAAAATGTGATTAAATCTGAATCCCAGCGTCTCAAAACCTTTTTTTTTACTAAATTGAATACAGAAGTCTGTATCACTGATTATGAAGTCCTCTGATCTCCGGCAGATTGTGTTTTTATAGGACCGTTCTTCCTTTTCCTACTGCTATTAGCAGTATTACTCCTTCTTGCCTCTTTCTATTTTACTCTGGTTTCTCAAATTTGCCCCCCCCCCCATGTTCTTCTTCTCTTCTTCATTACTGCTTAGCCCCATTACTGGGATTAACAGCAGGTACAGCATGTTTACTTAGTCTGTATCTGTATAGCCAGTGTAACCGACCTTCGGCGTATATAACACACCAGCTTGGCAAGCACGGTGCGATCTGTCACGTCTGATATTTGCACATCTAGCTGTAAGCGTTGTTTAAAGCCATCTAGTGAGGATGGCCTTTCTGTAGTGGCAGCGAGTTCCACTCGACGATAGCTCGAGATCACTTCTTCCGTGAAACGGAAATTAAAAATTATCTCCAACAGTTTTCAGGAACCTACATGTATATCACAGCTGATTTATCGAGTGACTAGCTGCGACTTCCTCGGACAGGAAATTGTTAAAAATCTCCAGCAGTTGTTGTTTGGTACTGCCGTATTCATGATGATGTTAGTATTCAGCAACACATCATTTTCTTCTGGACCCTGCGGAAGGACGTAATTACTTGGCGGGGACGGATATTGCTTCCCCCCGGGTAACTATTGTGTCGAAAAGCGTGAAAACCGCACCATTGAAATCAGTATTAACCACCTCTCAGTGGAAAACAAGTTTCTCTGACCCCATACTGCTTATCTAATCTGCATCAAGAGGTCGACTTTGTCAGCAGGTTTTGGCTGATTTGCTGTAACTTTTTTTCACCGAGATACTACGTCGCTAAGAATGAGGTTAAAATGGTTTCCACGTTTACATGTCAAGTAATCCTTGGTGGTACTATTGTCAAATAAAGTATTTGTTGTATACAACGCTTAGTATCATACTGAAGAAACTATACAGATAAGTTTTGATTCATAGCAAATTGACGAACACTTGAGTCGATATCACTGCAATACCTCACCCAACCCACCACTATACTACCAATGTATTCTACTTTTCCCAACTTTTATGAAAGTAATTGCAGTCTAAGAGTCATCGTGCTTGGCTGCATCACGCGAAGACTGAACTTTTCCGCAAGAACGTTGTTGCGTGGAATGTTAAGTACTAACTTAAAGTGCATCAGATTGTGAATGACGCTCTGAATTTCGCACCTCGTAACTCAATTTCCAGCGGATTTTCCAAGCCGCACCTTCGTGCTAACCTCTTTTTCTGCTGGTGATGAGTTCGGGACCGGCTGCAATCAGAAATCGACGTCTGGCGTAATTACGAATACTATTTCTAACGAAGGAAACTCACGACGCCTGAATTTAAATGGCTGCACATTAGAATCTATTACTCAGCTGTTACTAACCTTTATTGAGACCAAAAAAAGAAAAGAAAGAAGAAAATTGAATTAATATTTATAGTAACATCCCCACGCAAAATTGGAAGCTTGCAATTTGCCAGCAGAAGAGTGAAATTCAGTTCAATATTCCTCAATGCAAATGAGAAATATGTAACGTTTACTACACGAAATCAAATATTTCAGCAGACATTAATTATAAGGCATGCGTAAAGGTTCCGTTTTGCAGTCGACTGAAGAAAAAAACCGGAAAATTTATGCATGCTTTCAGGTATGCTGAAATATCGGATTTCATGCAGTGGTTAAGTACCGAACCCAGCGTTCCATGTCAATAGCGCTGTTTTAAACAAATACACGTGTCCAAGAGAACCGAAAAAAAAAATCGACCGCTAGAACCACTGGCACTTTTAATGTGGATTGATGATGACTGCCCAAGGCTATCTGTCCATCTATCTGTCTTGGCCCACAATGCGGTTTATCAAGATCAACAGAAAAGCCGTCAATGATAGCAGCTGAAGACGCGCATCCCTTGCTAAATGCACACGTGTGGACGTGAGGTTAAACACGGTTTCTCACGTACGTGACTCGGCACATTCCCAGAGGGCTGCAGCCATCGGCAGTCGATTTTTTTTTCAACGAGTTTGCTCAAAGCAAGGCTAAAACGACCACTTTTGTGCACTGAACTTATTTGGTGGGTGACTATGCTAGGAGATGGCGGTAAACGTTGGATTTGCATGGAGACTTGTGAGTTGTTTTGGGGCGAGAAACACTAGTCCTGGAGAGAGTGTCATAATTTTACAGTCCGTGGAAAGAAGCTGTTGCTATAGAGGGACTATACTTAAAATGATAACCAGTGATCACAACCAATAACTATGCAACAGCAAAGGAATTAGCCTCCCCAGAGCCAGACCTGAAGGTTTAAAATATTTTATGTGCTAGCCTGTCAAATCTCTTTTGTAGTCAACCTGTTCCCCCGCCGCTACTGGTGACACGTTGTTATTTTGTACAGGGATATACAAAACAATGAGAACGTATTACCGCGTATCATTTCAATCATACTGCACGAATGCCCCGCAGTGTGGTTTTTGATAGCTTATGATTTGATAATTTCAAACTGAATGCACCGTCGAATGCCAGGTAACCGCTACACGTACTCGGGAATGATGAAACTCAGCTGGAAGTAAGTGCTAAAAACGGCTGCTACAGATGTGTATAATTCCTTCTTTTCCCATCATGCATGTATATGTCAGGGAAGAGACTCCGATCTGGTAGAATCTGTCAACAGAAACTCCGATTGGGATCTCTGCCGGTAGAATCGCCAATTCTACAGGCAGAGAGGATGAGGTGTATAACTTAACATTGCCCAACATATCCCGAAAGTTAAACATTAAATCACATTACTGCACAGCACGAAAACAGATATTTAGGCAATATTTACGAGATACGTATGGAGACCTTAAAGGCCTGGAGATATTTCAGCAGCCTTTAAAATCAATTAAAGGCTACTGAAAAGCAAATATAATCTTTACGATGGATTTTCGCAGTTGTAAATGTTACGTATCGTGTCATTTTCTTTACGTATGGTTTACAGATACTAAAATTTACTGTATAGACAAACATGTTAAACTTATATGTAACAGAAAACAACAGGAAATGTTTCGTATTTCTGCTTTAAACCTGACGTAAATTTCAGCTATAACTAACAAATGTAGAAAACTTACAAATATGTATTCAGGCAAAGAAAACGCACCATGGAGGTGCCGCAAATCCTGATTGCTGTTTGCATTCAACGCCTGATAGGAAATGTAGCGTTGATGCATTCTAACGGCTTTTCAACAAACATACGCCTGCAAACTATCTGATACGTGATGTTTAATCTTTCTATGCGGGTATAAGTGATGGGAGGGAGACCTCCCCCCTTAGACTGATATGTTCCCAAAAGCTTTATGAAAAGTACCGTTTTTTCATCTTATATGTTCCTTACAGCTACATGAAAAGTACCGTTTTCTTATCTTATTCGTCCCTAAAAGATATATGAAATGTGGTGTTTTTCTGTTTTGTAAAAAAACACTTTTTCTTGTACGGGTAAATGCCGCTCTCCGATACATGCTACATGTTTATCACACATCTCTTGGCGCAAGCAAGTAAAGAAACATTTTGCGTTGTTGCATTTCTTAGGCTTTTCGACAAACATACGAGATGTTTAATCTTTCTATGCGGGTATTTTAAGTGATGGGAGGGACACCTCCCCCCTTAGACTGATATGTTCCCAAAAGCTTTATGAAAAGTACCGTTTTTTCATCTTATATGTTCCTAACAGCTACATGAAAAGTACCGTTTTGTTGTCTTATTCGTCCCCAAAAGATATATGAAATGTGGTGTTTTTCTGTTTTGTAAAAAAACACTTTTTCTTGTACGGGTAAATGCCGCTCTCCGATACATGCTACATGTTTATCACACATCTCTTGGCGCAAGCAAGTACAGAAACATTTTGCGTTGTTGCATTTCTTCGGCTTTACGACAAACATACGAGATGTTTAATCTTTCTATGCGGGTATTTTAAGTGATGGGGGGGAGACCTCCCCCCTTAGACTGATATGTTCCCAAAAGCTTTATGAAAAGTACCGTTTTTTCATCTTATATGTTCCTAACAGCTACATGAAAAGTACCGTTTTCTTATCTTATTCGTCCCCAAAAGATATATGAAATGTGGTGTTTTTCTGTTTTGTAAAGAAACACTTTTACTTGTACTGGCAAATGCCGCTCTCCGATACATGCTACATGTTTATCACACATCTCTTGGCGCAAGCAAGTACAGAAACATTTTGCGTTGTTGCATTTCTTCGTCTTTACGACAAACATACGAGATGTTTAATCTTTCTATGCGGGTATTTTAAGTGATGGGGGGAGACCTCCCCCCTTAGACTGATATGTTCCCAAAAGCTTTATAAAAAGTACCGTTTTTTCATCTTATATGTTCCTAACAGCTACATGAAAAGTACCGTTTTGTTGTCTTATTCGTCCCCACAAGATATATGAAATGTGGTGTTTTTCTGTTTTGTAAAAAAACACTTTTACTTGTACGGGTAAATGCCGCTCTCCGATACATGCTACATGTTTATCACACATCTCTTGGCGCAAGCAAGTACAGAAACATTTTGCGTTGTTGCATTTCTTCGGCTTTACGACAAAAATACGAGATGTTTAATCTTTCTATGCGGGTATTTTAAGTGATGGGGGTGAGACCTCCCCCCTTAGACTGATATGTTCCCAAAAGCTTTATGAAAAGTACCGTTTTTTCATCTTATATGTTCCTAACAGCTACATGAAAAGTACCGTTTTGTTGTCTTATTCGTCCCCAAAAGATATATGAAATGTGGTGTTTTTCTGTTTTGTAAAAAAACACTTTTTCTTGTACGGGTAAATGCCGCTCTCCGATACATGCTACATGTTTATCACACATCTCTTGGCGCAAGCAAGTACAGAAACATTTTGCGTTGTTGCATTTTTTCGGCTTTACGACAAACATACGAGATGTTTAATCTTTCTATGCGGGTATTTTAAGTGATGGGAGGGAGACCTCCCCCCTTAGACTGATATGTTCCCAAAAGCTTTATGAAAAGTACCGTTTTTTCATCTTATATGTTCCTAACAGCTACATGAAAAGTACCGTTTTCTTATCTTATTCGTCCCCAAAAGATATATGAAATGTGGTGTTTTTCTGTTTTGTAAAGAAATACTTTTACTTGTACTGGCAAATGCCGCTCTCCGATACATGCTACATGTTTATCACACATCTCTTGGCGCAACAAGTACAGAAACATTTTGCGTTGTTGCATTTCTTCGGCTTTACGACAAACATACGAGATGTTTAATCTTTCTATGCGGGTATTTTAAGTGATGGGGGGAGACCTCCCCCCTTAGACTGATATGTTCCCAAAAGCTTTATGAAAAGTACCGTTTTTTCATCTTATATGTTCCTTACAGCTACATGAAAAGTACCGTTTTTTCATCTAACAGCTACATGAAAAGTACCGTTTTGTTGTCTTATTCGTCCCCAAAAGATATATGAAATGTGGTGTTTTTCTGTTTTGTAAAAAACACTTTTACTTGTACTGGCAAATGCCGCTCTCCGATACATGCTACATGTTTATCACACATCTCTTGGCGCAAGCAAGTACAGAAACATTTTGCGTTGTTGCATTTCTTCGGCTTTACGACAAACATACGAGATGTTTAATCTTTCTATGCAGGTATTTTAAGTGATGGGGGGAGACCTCCCCCCTTAGACTGATATGTTCCCAAAAGCTTTATGAAAAGTACCGTTTTTTCATCTTATATGTTCCTAACAGCTACATGAATAGTGACGTTTTGTTGTCTTATTCGTCCCCAAAAGATATATGAAATGTGGTGTTTTTCTGTTTTGTAAAGAAACACTTTTACTTGTACTGGCAAATGCCGCTCTCCGATACATGCTACATGTTTATCACACATCTCTTGGCGCAAGCAAGTACAGAAACATTTTGCGTTGTTGCATTTCTTCGGCTTTACGACAAACATACGAGATGTTTAATCTTTCTATGCGGGTATTTTAAGTGATGGGGGGGAGACCTCCCCCCTTAGACTGATATGTTCCCAAAAGCTTTATGAAAAGTACCGTTTTTTCATCTTATATGTTCCTAACAGCTACATGAAAAGTACCGTTTTGTTGTCTTATTCGTCCCCAAAAGATATATGAAATGTGGTGTTTTTCTGTTTTGTAAAAAAACACTTTTTCTTGTACGGGTAAATGCCGCTCTCCGATACATGCTACATGTTTATCACACATCTCTTGGCGCAAGCAAGTACAGAAACATTTTGCGTTGTTGCATTTTTTCGGCTTTACGACAAACATACGAGATGTTTAATCTTTCTATGCGGGTATTTTAAGTGATGGGAAGGAGACCTCCCCCCTTAGACTGATATGTTCCCAAAAGCTTTATGAAAAGTACCGTTTTTTCATCATATATGTTCCTAACAGCTACATGAAAAGTACCGTTTTCTTATCTTATTCGTCCCCAAAAGATATATGAAATGTGGTGTTTTTCTGTTTTGTAAAGAAATACTTTTACTTGTACTGGCAAATGCCGCTCTCCGATACATGCTACATGTTTATCACACATCTCTTGGCGCAACAAGTACAGAAACATTTTGCGTTGTTGCATTTCTTCGGCTTTACGACAAACATACGAGATGTTTAATCTTTCTATGCGGGTATTTTAAGTGATGGGGGGAGACCTCCCCCCTTAGACTGATATGTTCCCAAAAGCTTTATGAAAAGTACCGTTTTTTCATCTTATATGTTCCTTACAGCTACATGAAAAGTACCGTTTTTTCATCTTATATGTTCCTAACAGCTACATGAAAAGTACCGTTTTGTTGTCTTATTCGTCTCCAAAAGATATATGAAATGTGGTGTTTTTCTGTTTTGTTAAAAAACACTTTTTCTTGTACGGGTAAATGCCGCTCTCCGATACATGCTACATGTTTATCACACATCTCTTGGCGCAAGCAAGTAAAGAAACATTTTGCGTTGTTGCATTTCTTCGGCTATTTAACAATCATACGGCATGTTTAATCTTTAATCGTTAATGCGAACGGGGGGAAACAACATATAGACAAGTTCCGCGGCTGCTGGTGTAACCATGATCCCTGGTCAGCAGCAGTGACGAATGTAACAAGAAATACAAATGTAAATGTAACTAATGATAAGAAAATGGTAGGTTAAACTTCTTCAACAAAAAGTGACACAGACAGTATCTGTGGTGTGTTTCGGTAAAATGCGTTGACAAGGCATGGTGTTTTGCAAATGTAAATTTATTCACTGCCAAGCTGTGAACAAACAACCTACTAGGCATTCAGATGCAGGATTATCACCATCTGGGGCAGGCGCTGTCTGCCAGATGGGTGTCATGTGACAGGGCATTATCCAATGACAGACAATAGTGGGGTTTTTGAAATCTACTGGATATTCAAGAAGCAAGCATTTTGCGCCGTCTGTTAGAAGACAAGTACATGGCGGAAGATTGGACCCGTTTCAACCCACAGGCTATGGCCGAGGTTTAGTTGATTTTACCACCGGAATCCCGACGGAAAGGAGACAAACCCAGGACACACGGCCAGAATGCTGTACAAGTTGATAAAATGGATTGGGGTGGACATACCTGGAACCAAGCACGGCACAGAAGGAGAACATCACGACCGTACAATAATTTTGTATATCGTCTTGACTGGTTAAAAACGGACTACGTTGAACAAGAGTGACCTTTCCTTCGCGAGTCGTATCGGTGTCTGTGTTCTCGAAACTGACCGGATTTCTTCTCCATGCCTGCGGTGGCCACATGATAATTTATAGACAACTTCTAAAGTAAATCTACCCTTGCGTATTGAACGACGTTTGATTCGGAATTCTGTACTTGGAATGTTGGATACAGCACAGAATCATGAAGGGACTTTGCACAGACACAGTGACTAATCGCTCAAGCTCGGTCGGCTACATCATCAAGGGCAAATTTGGAATAGAAAGACTGGTCAGACGCTAGCATGATTTCCAGTCTATCGTGGTTTGGACCGGCTTTCTTCGGGGCTACAGGAATTCTTCGCCGCCCGAGTCGACCAAGCTCCGCGGTAGGTTTTAGATCGTGGTGGGCTAATCAAACCCCTACCGTAAAACTCCTACCAGGGAGCCTAAGTTGAACTGGGCGTCAGGAATCGTTTACAGGCCTGAAGACAGCCCTCCCAAATGCAAACCACGATAGGACTGGGCACCAGGTGAAAAGGCCACAAATACCCAGTAGGTACATCAGGTCAGTATATGACAATATACGGCAAATAAACGCAACAAAATTACGCGAACGTTACGCACGATTTACGACGCGGTTAAGCTGCTGAAAGACTTCTGAAAATCCGGAAAATAAGCACACATTTACACACACGTATATGAGTCGTATAACGGCTTAAAGAAGAAATAAACGTGAGCTTTCAACTCATTTTAAGAGTTGTTTATGACAACTTTAAGGAACTAAAATGGTATTTATTCATACCTTATAAGTTACTTAATGCACACGTATATGGGTCGTAAAAGGCTTCAAGAAGAAATAAACGTGAACTTTAATTTCGTTTTAAGAGTATTTTAAGAAGTACTTACTACATCTTTAAGCTGCTGAAAGGCAACGTGAAAACCGGAAAATAAGGACTCATCCGCACGTATAAGTCATCTTTACAAACACGTATTTGAGTCGTATAGATGCTTAAAGAAGTAGAAAACGTCAACTTTAAGTACAGTTTACTCGTATTTTAATCATCATTTACGACATCTCTAAGTTGCTGAAAGGCAACGTGAAAACCGGAAAATAAGGACTCATCCGCACCTATAAGTCATCTTTACAAACACGTATTTGAGTCGTATAGATGCTTAAATAAAGAGAAAACGTCAACTTTAAGTACAGTTTACTCGTATTTTAATCATTATTTACGACATCTTTAAGCTGCTGAAAGGCAACGTGAAAACCGGAAAATAAGGACTCATCCGCACGTATAAGTCATCTTTACAAACACGTATTTGAGTCGTATAGATGCTTAAAGAAGTAGAAAACGTCAACTTTAAGTACAGTTTACTCGTATTTTAATCATCATTTACGACATCTCTAAGTTGCTGAAAGGCAACGTGAAAACCGGAAAATAAGGACTCATCCGCACCTATAAGTCATCTTTACAAACACGTATTTGAGTCGTATAGATGCTTAAATAAAGAGAAAACGTCAACTTTAAGTACAGTTTACTCGTAGTTTAATCATCATTTACGACATCTTTAAGCTGCTGAAAGGCAACGTGAAAACCGGAAAATAAGGACTCATCCGCACCCACGGAAAGGCCACGTAAAGGCGATCTTTACGTACTCGTATAAGAGGTGTAAAGATGCGTAAAGTAGGAATATACGTTGACGTTAAGCATAGATTAAGCTTCCGTAAATACCGTTTTTCGTGCCGTGCTGGTAGCTACTGATATCATTTGAATAGTCTGTGTTTGCAATAAAACCTAAATATCTTTTAATGCTGTACATGTATGATACTGAAAATGAATCGCATCTCATACCAGCAGAGACTCCAATAAGGATGACAGGTATTCTGATCAGGATCTCTACCGGTAGAATTGCATATTCTACCAGATCGGAGTGTCTACCCTTACATACATGCAAACATAGGTAAATATATAAAAGACTGCTTCGTCATTAGAAAAACTACCGAAACTCATAATTAGCCCCACTCGTTTGTAACACTATATCAAAGACTTATGCTATCCCGTATTGTTTTAGTAAGTAGGATTTTAAGTTTTAGTCTATACCTTTTTGTGCTATGTTCAATAGTTGTTGCCATACTTTGTACCACGTTGTCGTGCAATAAAGTTATTGATATATAATCTGAATTTACCAGCAGGTGTTTGGGAGTTTGTTTACTGGTAACTGGGGCCTTCCCGCTAGGATTTCCGTCCCTTCGATTCGCGGCTAACTCCGGGGGCGCTTCAGTAACACGGCCACAGCGGTGCTCATTAGTGCGGACCTGTCCCTGGTGCTGATACATGAGTGGGGATTACCGCTAACGAGCGCCTGAGGGGAGAGCACGCCTCACAACGGAACAGTCACTCCGGCCCGTCGAGGACGCGTGAACACAGGGATATGTAAAGTTCACAACGTTTTCACTGAAAGGGAATCAGCGTCCTGCTAGTTGCATGATCTATTATCACAAAATGCTGTATACAACTTTCCTTTTGTCGTGCGAAGAGACTCGCACGCAGAGAGAGAGAGAGAGAGAGAGAGAGAGAGAGACAGACAGAGACAGAGACAGAGAGAGAGATAGACAGAAATTCTGAGGTCGTAGTGCTGCTACCTTGTGTGAACACAGGGATATGTAAAGTTCAGAACCTTTTTACTGAAAGAGAATCAACATCGTGCTAGGTACAGGATCTAGATTTGTTCCCAGAACTATCGTAGAGTGGAACTGTCACTATGTAAAGTAGAGGCATTCGAAGGTTTAAAAACAACGCTTGCAGTTAGAGGTGCAATGGTTGGGTGTGACAGGCGCTGTAATATAGCCAGCTGCAGACGCGCTGCGTGTCTGCGAAGCTGGTGTGTTACGCCGAAGGGCGGTTCCACGGGCTATACAGATACAGATACAGAAGCTGGTGCACCGGTGTGTTACACCGTAGGGTGGTTATACCGGTTATACAGATACAGAAGCTGGTGTGTTACGCCGAAGGGCGGTTATACCGGCTATACAGATACAGATACAGCAGCTGGTGCACCGGTGTGTTACACCGTAGGGTGGTTATACCGGTTATACAGATACAGAAGCCGGTGTGTTACGCCAAAGGGCTATTATAACAAAATGTTGTATACAACCTTCCAAGCCTTTGTCGTGCGAACAGATTTGTACGCAAAGAGAGAAAGAGAGAGAGAGAGAGAGAGAGAGAGACAGACAGAGAGGTTCTGAGGTCGTCTGAGGCCGTAGTCCTTGAGCTTGTGTGAAACTTGAGACTACAGAAATGTTACGCATCGCGCCTTGGTATGACACGTGTACGTTACTGTTGTGTCTGTATCTTGCTGTGAGCGGCCGTCTAGCCTGGCAGACTGTTTGTTGAGAGCCGTAACGAGCCGGTAGGGAACAATCGTATTGCACAGGTGACCCTGTTAGCTGCGCCTTGTTTGTATAATATG
The DNA here is from genome assembly GCA_013266295.2 of Branchiostoma floridae x Branchiostoma japonicum. Classification (NCBI taxonomy): domain Eukaryota; kingdom Metazoa; phylum Chordata; class Leptocardii; order Amphioxiformes; family Branchiostomatidae; genus Branchiostoma; species Branchiostoma floridae x Branchiostoma japonicum. The sequence goes on along the minus strand of CM023826.1, from coordinate 1,929,417 downwards.
GTTCACATTCAAATAGGAGGATTGCCACGTGCCATTTTTGGAAGAATACGTCCTCCGTCTCTCTTTACAAACCACAGGCAGGGAAATGTGAATACCTGATAGGGCGCGTGACTGTATCCCGTACTAGCTGGTTCACACAAGTGGCGCTTCACGTGTCCGAACGTCTTTCAAAAAGCAATTATCTTCGCTAACTGAGTATCCCAGACCATGGAGTAGAATCTAATGACATCTAACGTTATAACGCAGCTTGCCTTTTTGATAGCGTTCTTTAGATGGGCAACGCTACCCCAGGGTAAACCCAAGCAAGCACGGAAACAAAGAAGTCTACTTACACATGGTTTTGCCCCGGACCCGTTACGCGCGAGGGCCCGTGCTTACGTTTGAGGAGGGCGACAGCTTGAGCGCATAATAGTAGAGGTATGCTCTGGTGCGTTAACCCAAAAAAGCTATCCGCTCCTGTGGAAAAGCTACTCACATACAGCCAGATAAAACACTTGTTTACTGTTAACTGTCAGCGTATCCATAATTTGTATGTCATTTTCCTGTGTGTCTTGTCATGTTGTATTAATGTAGAACCACAGGGAGAATAGCAACTATGTATCCAAATAAACTAAAACGCAAAAAACAAACATACAAACGGCTATTCACACACACAGCCTTGTAAAACAACTATGTATGCTATTCTTAATTAAGTGTGGCTCCAAATAAACTCATGCGCAAAAATGCAAACAAACAAACAAACAAACAAACAAAGAAAAGACTACTCACACATAGTTTCTCCCAGTAACCAGGGGTAGTGGACCCACAGCTCCACCACGTAAAATATGTAAAAAAAACAACAAACAAACAAACAAACAAACAGACAGACAGACAAACAAACAAAAGGCTACTCACACATCGTTTCTCCCAGTAACCAGGGGTAGTGGACCCACAGCTCCACCACGTAAAAACATGCAAACAAACAAACAAACAAACAAACAAAAGGCTACTCACACATCGTTTCTCCCAGCAGCCAGGGGTAGTGGACCCACAGCTCCACCACGTACACGGGCAGACAGAAGAGCAGGAGAAGAAGGTCCGCCACGCTCAGGTTCAGCAGGAAGAAGTTGGTCGGCGTGCGGAGCTCGCTGTTGGCCCACACCGCCAGGCCGACCGACAGGTTCCCCAGGATGCCCACCAGGAAGATCACGCCGTAAGTCACGCTGATGAGGACCAGAGTGACGGAGGACAGGGGCTCCATCTCTCCGTCGCTCATCCAGAACGTGTGGTTCGTCCAAACGTCCGTCGCGTTCAGGGAACGATTCTCGACACCGAGCTCAGCCATCGCTGGTTCTGCTGCTGATGTTTACGAGGAAACACTAACCGGTGAACAGAACCGACCAATGTAATGAAGCCGGCGTGCCTGCGAAGCTGGTGTGTTACGACGAAGGGCGGTTATACCGGCTGTACAGATACAGATTCAGAAGCTGGTGTGTTACGCGTAAGGCCGGTTATACCCGCTATACAGATACAGAAGCTGCTGTGTTACGCGGAAGGGCGGTTATACCGGCTGTACAGATACAGAAGCTGGTGTGTTACGCCGAAGGACGGTTATACCGGCTATACAGATACAGATACAGAGACCAGAACAGCCTGTTCACGTCACGTCAGAAGAAGAATGAGGAGACCAACGCGCGGCGTCTACGTCATATGGCCACGACCAACTCTACTCACTCAGGCAGACACCACGGGCCAGGCTTCGTAACGTCACGCCCACTCAACCTATACCACTCTTAATGTCCAAGCAGATCTTTCGGGGGCTGCAATACAGTATCAAATTGGCTAGGCAGTATCTATTTACTAGGTAGTAACCATTTTCCACTGGGCTGGCGTAAAAAAAGATACCAGTACAAAAAAATAAAGCCTAAAAACACGCCAAAAATAAGCCGAAGCCTAAAGCTCTGCTTGGAGAGTAACCCGCTCTGCCTATATCTAGCTAGAAGCGGTTTTGGGCTGATTGAGTTTGTCTTGATATGAGAAAAATAGTTCTGATAGAATTTGCATCCAGGCAATGTCGTGAAGCGGCGTTAGTCACTCGCTGCGTCTGGTTGAAAAGGTCTCTTAGCAACGTTGAGCGAAGATTGGGGGTGAAGGTTGGTTGACCTAGGCCTTCCGTTACAGTTTAAGGTGAAGGTTGTTTTTGCTTTTTCACACGCATGCATTGGTTTGATCTTATATCACCAGTATAAGCCTTCCTACTCTAAAACCTCCACAAACGATGCTTATCCTATGCCGAGGCTTAACGCAAAGTGGGTGGTTTTGTCGACGAGGATTAAAGTTTATTGGTGTTTATGGACGTTTTCGTCTCTCATTTATCTGAAAAGAACTGAACGCGACTGCACTGAGTTAAGGGCACTACTTCATATTCACACACTTGACTTGGCAATTCACTTAAAAAAATACGCCTTGCCTTATAGAAAAATCTCGTCTTCTACTGCTCATGACAGGTGGAAAGGACAGACGATGCCTGCTGTATGTACATGAACAATGTACGGGGGAGAATTATTCTTACTCTTTCCGTAGCCTACCAAGTGCAATTGACATCAATGATCATCAAGTGTAATTGACAATAAAGCGGCGTTGATGCTAATTAATCTCAATTTAGTTCGCGTTGTTCACTCACCTGAAAAATTTGCCTTTGAATCGAATCTGAAGAGGCGTTTGCGTCAAACATCTTCAAGTTGGTTATATGTCATGCATGTTGATGGCTCTCTAGAGATGGAAGATGTAAGTGTGCATAATGTTTCTTCGTGTAGAAGTATTGGTAATCTGTATTCACGTGTTTTGCACAATACAACGTATGTATGCCATCATCATTATCATCGGTCGGCTCCTCCATTTCCCCATGTTGCTAGCAAAGTATGTATGTATGTATGTATGTATGTATGTATATGTATGTATGTATGTATGTATGTATGTATGTATGTATGTATGTATGTACGGAGGGTATTTTCTCGTTCTTTTTTTTGGCATAACTGGTTAACCACATTCAGGCGTAGCACACCAGCTTTGTAGAGATCGAACTGTAACATTTCACGCAATTATGGATGGACCCTATTCTTTTCGATGAGCGTGGTGGGGTGGTGGGTGTGAATTGCCTTTCCCAAGCACACCGCATAATTGAGACCGCATTGAGGGATTCGAACCCAGAACCTTTAGACAATAAGTCAACAACCCTATCCACTTTCAAGCAACCTTCTTTGAACTGCAATGAACTATAGTGTTTCATCATCCGTATTGACTCACGCAAAGTCCTTTAGTAGTGTAGTAAACAGACTGTATTTGCGTCAAACGCGGAGGTTTCTGCTTGTTAAACCCTAGTAACGACCTGGAAATATTGACCCTTTTGCCTTTAATGACGATTTCTTGCACGTTTCGTAGCTTTCCGCTGTCTGCCATTGATTTAGAGCGAAGGCAAAGGCTGCTGCCGATCTCTAGACTGCAAATATGTTGGAAACGTTGATAACTCGACCTTCTTTCATTTTCGGACTCTTAGAAGCTTGATGAAGTCAGAGGCTAGATAACGTTAAAACTCCAGTCACGCAGCTACACAGGCGTTTTGTAAGTCTAAATACACTTTCATCGACAAGGTTGAATCAACCATGAGCGCTGCTTCTAATTGCAGCGTATTCCAGTTTACCGAGGAGGGAAGAATGCAGGAATCAGGTCACGCAAGGGTTAATTCAAAATCTATACGTTGTTTTAAAGGCTTCATCAACAAGTTTTGATTACATATTCTTGTTTCTTAAAAGTGAAAAACTTAAGGAACCACGTCACGTTTGTGTGGGCTCTTTATGCACTTTTCTTTTTGTTTTTTGCTTCAAATTTCTTCTCTATGACTTTCTTATCTGACTTGTAGTACATTTTGAATACGTGACAAACAAACCTTTACTACATAAAAATAGATCCATAAAACGTTTTTATTGACAGCTTCATCGAGAGGATCAAGGACTAGGTCACTAATGGACTTTCTGAATAAAGTCTGAAAGTCTGAAAGTTTTAAGTAAGTACATCGTATTCAGGTTTCTCAAAGGGCGGAACAGACTTAGGAATTAAGTCATGTAAGCGTTACAAAATTTGTTACATGTTATCGTTTATATCGTCCATTTGCTGTTTTGTTAATTGCTGTTATGTTACTTGCTGCTGTTTTTTATTATCATTTGCCATTGTATGTACTCTTCTTTGTCAGTGGTGATTAGCAATCAGCTAGAGTTGCCCACCACTGTGTCCTGTACGTTGTTATGTTGTTTGATTACTTCGATCGTATCCGGGGGTTCTTAAAAGTGAACATTTTAAGAACCAATTCACGTCATCGTTACGTAATTCTGCGTATGTTGTACCGCTTTGCCGTACATCATGTCAGATTTCCCAGAAATCATCCTAGAGCTTCCTTCATAAGTGAACAAACGTTACGTAAGCGTTACAAAATTCTACGTTTGTTTTAAAGGCTTTTGGCTACAACTTTTGATTACTTCGATCGTATTCAGGTACCTTAAAGTGAACCATTTTAGCAACCAAGTCACGTTTGTAAGTGACGTAAGTGTTACGCAATTTGACGTTTGTTTTTAAGGCTTCACAAACAAGTTTTGATTACATTGAACGTATTCAGGTACCTTAAAAGTGAATGATTTTAGGAAATAATTCACGTCAACGTTACGTAATTCTGCGTATGTTGCACCGCTTTTCCGTACATCATATGTCAGATTTCCTAGAAATCATTCACCGAGCTTCCTTCATTAAGATCACGCAGCCCCAGGAACCGGTTACAGCCGCGCCTAATTGCGGTGAGACCAGGGGTTAACTCCTGAAGGAACGGGCCGCGTTTCATCGTACTGACCTGTGAGAAACAGTAAAACAGCTTTTCCGCACGGATATCGAACACTCGTGGGGGGATCAAAAGCCTTCCGTGTCTCTCCCTCCTTCTGGGGCGCTCAGGACGATAAAACAGCATCTTTGAAGTCGGTTCTACTGGTAAATTGAAGACTATCGCGATGTCTCACGAGTGGTTGGTGATAATCCGACGGATACTGAATAGCGTTAGATGTTATCGCAAGGTATTTGCAGTGATTTTGAGGAACGTTAGTGCAGGGAAAGTTATAAACTTTAAGGCTTTTATTTTATAAGTTCTTGTAAGGCTGAGCATATGTTGCGATTACTTACTTACTTATCCTCTTCATCCCTTGCGAGACATAAGGCCGTGACTATGAATATGTTGCGATTACTGGATCTTATTACTTCTGGGTACGGAAGTATTGTTTTGGGTGGAGGAGTTGAGGGGTTGTGTCTCTGTCTGTATTAATTGCCTCGTTCAGATTGTTGGTGGGAGGTGATTTTGACAGATGATTGGTACAAAGGTCAAGCCTGCAGGTGACCCAACTCGCGCGGGGTGGGGGTAAGTGGGTGGTATATGGAGGAATTCAGGAGGTTGTATGCTACCCGATTAAATGACATCATTCAATCCCCTCCACAGTTCCAATACATTCACGAAAACCCAAAACACTTCCCGGAACTTGAACCTTGAAGGTCACTGAAACCCCATGAATTCCAGGAAGTCTGAAATCGATTTCTTGTTGTAAAAGTATTGGAAAACACATCAGGGATATGCGAACTCGTACCATACCAACGTTTCTCGCATTAGTGAAACTTATGCCTATCCATCATCAACAATATTCGTATCGTATTCCCTAATCCTACTACAACTTGACTTGTGGTTCGCCGTTTATCATATCATAGACATTACCATCCCTATGGGAGTATATCTAATTTGGATAAATTGGAGACGCGGAAATTTGCAGATGGATGGCCGTACTTACCGATATTCTTCACTTAGATAAAGCCATTATTCTTGACAACTGTCTGGTTATATAACTTCTCCAACTGATTAACTATTTCCCAATAGTGCCAGGATGTCCTGTTGCTACTTTCGTCTGCCGAGAATAGCGCACAGAAAATGAATTTCAAGTCGCAATGCAGTGGCGCAGGTCCACGCCAATTTATTATCCTAGTTCTCAGAATTTTTTTTAGTAAAAAAACTGACAACAAAAAGACAAGAGGAAATAAAGGCTAGGGCCGCGTTGTATCCAGAACCGTGCTTTATCCAGAAACATGCTTAGGCACCGTTCTGGATAGTCCAGGCGTATCCAGAACCGTGCCTGGGGCAAATCTACGTTCTTGTATACTCGGAGACAATCCAGAGCAGTCCCTGATTCGTCAAGACATGGAAGATTCATGTTTAACTCTTCCGGACTTGGTCGTCCCTAATCTCCAAGCAGATCTTTCCAAGGTAGAATCGTAACTGCTTCCGGCCAAGGTAGGTCCATTGGCTCTTTACACTTCCGTGACCATTGGCAGTTACGATTCTGCTACGGAAAGATCTGCTTGGAGATTAGATTTTCGCCAAAGGCACCCGTCGCTTTGGCATTTGCAAGCAGCTCTCCGATGCTGAATTTTATTTTTAGAGTTCACAATTAACCCCCACTGGGTTTTCTTGTTGGTGAGGTCGCCTGGGGTTATCCTCCATAAACCTCCATATACATGTTGACAGCCGTGACAGCTGAATATTCTGCATTTATGCGTTGCTGTTATCTCACTTGAACAGCGCTAGCTGATTCTTGGTAAATCGCTTTGAATGTCTGATAGCCAGGCATATACTACATAAAAATTTGTTTGATACATTAGAAGTTGAAAAACGGTACATCTTTCAGGAGAACTGCTAGTTAAGATACAAACAGTCGGTCAATACCCTCCTAATACATAGACTGCAATGGCGTGGATATGTCATTTGACATGCCTCTTGGATGCATTAGTTTTTAAGATGTAAAATTTTACACGAATGGACACGGAAAGTGCATAATCCCTAGAGTTGTAACAACATCATATCACTTAAGCCAAACAGCAGTTAAGAAAGTCCACATTAGAAACGCTTTGCGTCACTCAGGATGGCAGATGTGGCGGAAAATGCCAATGTAAGATCGTTTCAAGCTCTGCAAAATGTTTCTGCCCAATGGTTCTGTCACTTCGATAAACGCTACTCCATGAAGAAAGCAATTAGAATGCCTGTTTGCAAATTACCCAGTGTGGCGTAAAACGTTCTTGCAAGTCTCTGTCAGCACGAAGGAAATCAAATCGGCATTCGAGTCTACCTGAAAAATCGGCATGAAAGTTCCTCAAAGAGTGGACCTAACCAAATTATTTGTAAAAAAAGTCGGACAATACATTTCCCATGCACTGCCTACAGAGAAGAAGTCACCCCCCAATATCCAAGCTGATCCTACGGTGGCAAGGCAGTATCCATTGGCCTGATGGGTGACGGTGGTTAATGGTCACTCCTCTGGCCAATGCATGGATACTGTCTTGCGCGCATGCCACCGTATGATCTCATTGGTGATTACCAACCTACTCTGTCCGGACAAACATACACACAAACCCACCGACAAAACAATACGCCCGTATCCGGAAGTAATAAAGCAGACGGCTTATCAATTTTCTCCCACCCACGCGCTGTCAACCTAAATCTGTAAGCAGATCATACGGTGGCAAGACAGTATCCATTGGCCAGAGGAGTGACGTGTCGAGGGTGTTTTTCTAGACACCTCCGGTTCTTATCTGGATTATGACAGATGTTATCACCCGGGTGATACATGTAAGGGGTATTTAGGAGGAAATTACCATCCTGTGTGCAATATTGGCTGTCTTCCGCCATCTCCCGCCAACGCAAGCTTTATCTTTCAGCTGAAGACCCAGGGCATCAGTCAGGATCTGGAAGACAGCCACAAAACACGTCGTACGTGTTGTACGTGATAACATGGAGGGACGTAAGGCGGGGTGGCTATGGGAAAGTGGATGTACATTTTGATTATGTTTACCTACGCAGAAGGAAAATATATTGTTTTTGCTTTGTTTCTTCTTCCTCTTCTTCTTCTTCTCCAAACAAATACTAGTAGAGTCAATGACCTGGACCAGACGGCTGTCACCATGGTAACTGGTGTTGGGTTACATTTTGTAGCAGGGCAGAGTTGGAGGGGCTGCTCACCATGTATCATATATGAATGTGTTTGAGTAACAAGAAATGAATAAAGCAGTAGTTTGTTAGGCTAGCTAGACCATGAGAAGGTAAACATTATGCATTTGCTTCGCAAATGTTACCTTTCTAGTTTTTTATTATTTTTATAGCGAATTAAGACTATATTTCAAGAAAATGTGGTGAACAAAAATAAGGCTTTCTGTTTTTCTCCCCTACTCTGTTTTTATTTTATTGGTAAAAAAAACGAAAGAATCAATAAGTAAACAACCTAAAAAATGTTAATATTCAAACAGCCTGCCTGGGGAGACAATTAACACCTCCATATAAAAGACTAAAAGAGAAGTAATGATTTGGGTATCGTGTGCCTCAAGACATACGTGTGCATAATTACCCTGTATATCTTCATCATCATCCTGGTCGAGATTCTAACCTTTTTCTATATCTTAGAGTATCTGGTGGAAAAGGTCTTTCGCATACGGTGGTTCCAAAAGTCGTTATTCTCTACGCGTACAAAGAAAGAAGTACAAAGAACAGACATCAAAGAACAAATATCAGTATGCACGAAGAAAACAATTCAGTATGTATTTACTAAATCTTCAAATAAACTGATGCAGACAATCAACACAAGCGTATTCTACATAACATATTGCTTGTCACACCGCATTGCACAACGGCTACCGGTACCCCCCGACTGAGCACGTATCCTACAGGCACAGCGAACACAAGGGGACTTAAGAAAGCTTCTTTGTGACGCCCTGACAAGAAAAAGCCAACTGACAAGATCCAGACAAGATTTAAAGGTACGTCTGGGCAAACTTTGAAGGCAATTCTCTTATCGCATAAGAATAGTTGCAGTGTGTACCGTCGTATTATGGTTAAAAGAGCGCCTAGCATGCAAAAAGGAGGGGGCTTGAGTCCCATTTTTCGTGGGTGTTCTAAAAATGCCACGCCCGATGTGATGCAGCTTGTAGTACCAAGTCTTGTCCTGGTGTACTACGTCATGAGTATGGGCATGGGCACTAGATAGCAACAAGCAAAAAACAAGCAAACTAGAGGTCAACGATCTCATGCCTTCGTCAAAGGATGTTATCGTTATATAACTTAAGAATGTAGAAGTGATATATTAGTCCCCCTAAATATGGAAGCTGGATCGTGAAAACTACCCCTGCTGATGCAGTTTGCAATCATGCAGTGGGCAAGAGAAAACATCTGTGCAGGATATACATGTAAGGCAACACCGCCTGCAGCTACATGGGCTGCTTAATGACTATCCCCTCTGGGACTTTCTCCCTCTGGGATAGCCTGTAGCCCATGTGTCACTAGGAAGGTTGTGGCACATGTAAGGTAACTGAATTATAGAATTTCTTCATTAATTATGCAAATTAGATCATAATTTGCATAATTGATAACCCATACATACTTCCAGACATTGACCAATGCATATGTCTCACTCACACTTTGTACTCAAGTACAAGTCCGTTGTGGCAAATTAAGCCTCCACTACCTAACAGGCAAAGTATTCACTTCATCTACACTTAACCAAAAGTCCATTTGTGAATGGGGCTTGGTAACCACCTTACTATCTCAAGTTCCAAATTACACCAGGCCCTACAAGTCACCCTGGCAAGTAAAAGTTTGTTATTACAGAACTTAATAACATATACAAGAGAGGAATTCACTCTGTACCTCTGTGCTTCTTTTCATGAAAATGTTTCTTAAAAGTTTCCACATACATCAATTAGCAAATAGCTCAATATCACCATATCCATATCCTGTACATATTTTCCTCCAGATTACTTTGAATCAATGGGTAACATTCCCACTGGTCCTTATCCAGTCTAACACAATCAAGCTCTAACAGTTCTGAGGGATTGAAAGGTACAAGATACATTCATGAGACACTCACCAGTCAGCCTCATCAGAAGAATCCTCTTCACCACCATGATTACAAGTCACAGGGTTTAGGACAGGTTGAAAGTAATCTCAAGGAAAAATGATTTCTGTTAGCTACAGATACCAAATGTGACTATTCCAAAACCTCCATGCTCACATCTGGCAAGACAAAACAGTTCTTCTGTTCATGCAACCAACCCCACCAGCTGTGAAGGGGATCCTCTAGGGAGGCGAACACGTTTCACCAACAACCCAATCTGCCAGTATGATTAATCACTCCCTCCCTAAACAACCAGCTATCAAGAGGCTGGTATATATAGGGAGTCACTCACACGTGTCACAGCAACAACCCAATCTGCCAATATAATAAATCACTTTCTCCCTTCAGAACAAACTAAAATATAGGGTATCCATTACCACCTGAACAATACAGAATCTAGGTTCAACCTACAATTACCTGCGTTTTCTAAACAAAACTATTGTGCTTTTGATCTGCACTGTTGTATTTTTCATAAACTATTCAAATCGGGAAGATATAGTGCATGATGTTCTCCTCCAGTCAACTTCGACATGCACAAGTATGAAATTGCTAGCATCAACCACTATGGAATTATAGAACTTTCTCATTAATTGTGCAAATAATGTCTTCATTGACATAATTAAGATTAACAATGTACCTCTCATTCTTATGTACCCATGTCACAAACAAGAATAGCCCTATCATGGAAGGAAACTGAATTATATAATTGCTTCATTAATTATGCAAATTACATCATCATTTGCATTCTGGTCATCTAATTATGTCAAGCATCACTTACCCTACCTATGCCCCAAATATCAGGATGATCCGTCGACCGGTTATTGAGTTATCCTACTTTAAACATTTTCATACAAATGCTCCTGCAGTTCCAGAGCAAGCCGCTAGGGGGCCCAAACTTATGTCACTTCTTCCCGAGCACAAGACCTATCTACCATCCAAAAATCATGACCCTACCTCCTCCAGATCACCATATTTCAAAACAGGAAGTACCGCTGCAGTACCATAACGAGCCGCCAGGGGGCCCATATTCCTATCACTTCTAGACCTCATCAAGACCTACCCACCTACCAAATATGAAGACAATCCATTTAAGCCTTCTCGAGTTATACTGTTGACAGACTCACGCACACACGAACGCCCATGAAAACATACCCTTCTTGACGAAGGCAACAAAGAAAACAAGCAAACCAACAAACTAAATGATATATTTTTGTTGCAGGACATCTTGTATACACAGTCTGTTTTCACCGAGCCTCCAAGTTTGTGTTAAGGTGTACCAGTTGGGTTCTTGGGGTAGTTTTTGGCGTTTCACTGCTGTGGCCATGATCTTCTCTCGAATGTTCTCTCCAGTGATTTCGTGACTCCTTTCATATAGGGTAGAATCACCATAATTCCTTTTGACTCCTTCTCTACGATATATTGTTTCTACTTGGCATTTCTGGTTTCTGCTGCAAAGGGAAAAATTTGCAGATTAGAGTGCGTGCCTGGGCCACTTCAGGTCAGGGCCAAATGATCATGAGTGAATAGGCCTGTGCCTCAAAGGTGTTAACATTGCTTGGTTATTTATTCATTAGCCTTAAAAGCAGTTCCATGGGTTGACATTTCTGGTTTCTGCTGCAAGGGAAAAATTTGCAGACTAGAGTGCGTGCATGGGCCACTTCAGTTCAGGGCCAAAGCTTTAAAGGATCATGAGTCCTGTATGGATCTGTGCCTCAAGGGTGTTAATATTGCTTGGTTATTTATCTACTGTGGGCAAAAGTAATTGGGTGTACACAGAGCCTGGCGTGGTTTGCACGAACTTTGACCATTGCGTTTCCGCCTCTGGAAATGGCATTTTCTTTTTGACTCCAGGCCACGTAAATTACAGTGCACGAATGTATACTCGTATAGGACAACATTTTTGCTTGTTCGGACTAGCCTGGTAGCCAGACCATCGTAGGCTCGCCGGTATCTCTACGGTGCTGATAGTACTGCCCGCCCGTCCTGGTCCATTCTGAGCCGGGTTTTTTTACGGGTCGGTTTCAATCACTACAGGCGGCAATAATGTAATTAGAATGACCGGCTGGAAAGATCTAGCACGTCAGAAAATGCCTACGTTTAGTAGGACTGAGGCTAGTAAAACACCCCTACGCCACGGTCTGTGGATAATGACAACCAGGCTAGTTCGGACAGGAAAGTTGTGGAATATTCTCTACTATTCTGGAAAATTACTACTAGCTGAAAAAGTATGACCTTCTCTTTATATACGTATAATCACAACCTGCCAACGATTGATATACGAACAGCTTGATCCAGACAATCTAAAAACCAAACATGAATAAGTATGGGGCAAGGCATCACATGAGTGTATTTCAAGAAAAACAAGTTGATTTCAATTCGATCATATTGGGATTTAACGCTTAGATTTGTGTATATCACTCTCCAAAAGCCTAGTAAAAGTATCTGTTATCAACTACGAAAATGTTGACCAGTATCTTACAGTTTAGGTATAATTAGAATCATAAAAAAGAAAATAATTTTGGTAAGCATTTTGTTTTTGCCAGGCGTGAGATCAGCCATCAAACAAAGACATAATAATTTTGGCACGATGTTCAGTTAGACAAAGACCCGTTTAAATTCGGTGACATTTTCCAATAGAATAATAGTTATCAATGACTACATAATCAGCCGACTTTTGCATATTAATTCCACTTGTGAGACCTGTGTTTTGCAAAATGATATCGGTATCACTATCCCAATTCTAGAGCTGTACCAATGCATTGTCTGCATGTATTTGTCACCTCCATATTATCGGCATGATTGTAAATGCTGATAGATGAGCACGCCAAGGAGGCAAACCGTTGAATGAAAAGATACCAAAGAACACATATTAACAACAAGATTTTTCTAATGTCCCTGGAAACAACTTTTGTAATTTAAATTTTGCCACGCATATTGTGTTCAGCCATAACCACGATGCACTCTGGGTATTTGTACAGTTTTCCAGAGTACTGATGCTTTTTGTTTGCCAAACGCATCTGAATTTTTTACTTCCTAAAATCACCATCTATTGGAACATAACACCCTGCTTACTTTAAGAACACACGAAAGGGTATATCACCCCGGCCCGTAAGGGGCGGTAACCCAGACCAATACGGTCCACCAATGATGATGATGATTAAGAACACTACCTTCTGATGCCCCGAATGAAAAGAATGTGTTAGCAACTGTAACAATGATTCAGACCGTTTAATCAACTCGTCACAAGCAGATTTTAGTGCTATTAATGCTTTCACCAGTACAAGAAAGTTATTGCCTGTAGAATTATATTAAGAGACGCTACTTGTTTTTTAATTAACAGGGCACCATGGGAAGAATGCTGCGACACGTGCTGATTTTCCTTCTCGTCATGCTGAAGCATCCCAACATGCCGGAAGGTGGCTGGAAGAGTAAGTGCAAACCCCAGTCCGGCGGATGCGCCTTAAAGGGTCTCACCAGCATCCCTAAAAGCCTGCCTACCATCGAGCACTTGGATCTGGAAAGCAATGGGTTTACTACATTGTGTCAGTTAGGGCTGGAAAGGTATAAGAAATTGGAAGATTTAAACTTAGAAAAAAACAAGATAAGCACGCTTGATTGTTTACCAACTTCTGGCCGGCTCAGAAATTTGAGCCTGAAGTCAAACAGGATAACAAGCATTCAGCCTTATGCATTCACAAATATTCGCCGGCTGCAAAAGTTGTACCTAGACTTCAACCGGATAACTAAAATCTATTCTCATGCGTTCTATACACTAACCAGGCTCGAATATTTGATCTTGTCCGATAACCGTATAACTGAGATCCAATATGGTACGTTCCGTGATCTCCCCAGACTCAAATGTTTGTTCCTGTCCTGTAACAAAATTACTGACATTCGGTCTGGTGTATTCGAGATTCCAAGACTGGAGTGGTTGTCCCTGCGCTGCAACCGTATAACTGCCATTCCGTCCGGTGCATTCTCAGGGCTACCCAGGCTAGAATGGTTAAACTTGATGTACAACAGGATAACTAAGATTAAATCTGGTACGTTCTCAAACCTGCCCAAACTCCGAAAGCTGTGTCTCAGAGCCAACCAGATAACTAGCATGGGACCAGCTGGATTCTCAAATCTGCCGCAGCTAGGAATGTTGGATCTGGCCTCGAACCAGATACGTAACATACGAGCTAGTACCTTCTCAAATGTACCAAACCTTCAATTCCTCTATTTACAGTCAAATAAGATATCTGCCCTTCCCCTGTCGACCTATGAGCTTCTGGCATCTATAACCATCGTTAACACTTTCGAAAACCCCTGGCAGTGCGATTGTAAAATGCTTCCCTTCATGACGAAAATGACTGGCCCTTCTTCCTTTGTGGCCAGGATAACGTGCGCCCAACCTGCCAATCTGGCAGGCCGTAAACTTAAAGATGTTAATCCTGAAGACCTGATCTGTGAAGGGCTAACCATATTAGCGCCACCTGGCAATACTCTAGCCACATTCACTTCAGCAGAAGTGCCGATACCTTTTCTGTTTGGCGATACAGAAAGCAACACTGATCCCGAAAAAGCACCACCTGGCAATACTCTAGCCACATTCACTTCAGCAGAAGGGCCGATACCTTTTCCGTTTGGCGATGTAGAAAGCAACACTGATCCCGAAAGAAACTTACTTCCACACACCTCATCAGAAGTGTCCATTTCTTCTTCATTTGGCAATCTAAAAAGCAAGACAGTTACAGAGTCAGCATCCTCACTTGGCAACACAGGCAGCAATATGGGCCCAGTAGTACTTAGCCCTGTAAGCTACACATTCGACACACCGCCTGTTGATAGGCAGTGGAAAGCAGCAGAAACTGTTACAATGAAGCCTTTTGCTACCACTACTGGTACTTCAGACAAAGCAGACAGCCATACACCTCTTCAGCTCTATTCCCTTCCCGTTTTTGTCAGCTCCGTCGGTGGTGCGGCATTCGGCGCTATCCTACTTTTTTCCATCATAGTTTGTGCAATCAGGAGGGCAGAAAATCGCCACCCAGGCCTAGCCCCAAACGTCGTATTCACCCACGCAAACACCACAGCTACTGTAATGACCAGTGGTCATGATCAGACAGGGCAGGGCTCCTACACAAACACCACAGCTAATGTAGGAACCAGTGGCAATGGCCAGGGGCAGGTCAGGGATGTCCTTGAATCCTTGGATGTAAGAAATCTGCCACGCATCACAGGGCTGGCTGCCTCCCAGGTTCACTCACACGTGAAACAACTGCCAAACAACCCAATGTCTAGCGCAGGGCCACGTGCTCCCCCACTCCCCCCACGTCGCAAAGGTGCTGAGCGCCAGTACGAAAAACCAGCAGATTGTATACATGGGAAGCAAGCAGATTGTATGCATGTGAAACCGGCAGACAGCTTGTATGAGAGGCCAGCAGATAGCATGTATGAAGGGGGAGCTTGTGGTATGAATGAAAAGGCAGAATATGCAGATGGCATATATGAGAAGCCTGCAGATGGCCTGTATGAGAAGCCTGCAGATGGCATATATGAGAAGCCAGCAGATGGCATCTATGAGAAGCCAGCAGATGGCATATATGAGACGCCTGCAGATGGCATATATGAGAAGCCTGCAGATGGCATATATGAGAAGCCTGCAGATGGCATACATGAGAAGCCAGCAGATGGCATATATGAGAAGCCAGCAGATGGCATCTATGAGAAGCCTGCAGATGGCATATATGAGAAGCCTGCAGATGGCATATATGAGAAGCCAGCAGATGGCATATATGAGAAGCCAGCAGATGGCATATATGAGAAGCCAGCAGATGGCATATATGAGAAGCCAGCAGATGGCATATATGAGAAGCCAGCAGATGCCCATGATAATCTGCAGTACACCAATGCTTAACAAAGACCGAGAATGAGCCCATGAATACCCATGCACCCTACGCCCCTACTAACCATTGAGAGAGGTTTATCTGAAATTCAACTAAAATTCACAGCACTGTGCTTAAATTGGTCTATTTGGTTTCTATGCCCCTTGGCCAAATTCATAATGTACAATGACTTGCCATCTGAGTTTACATGCGGCATACATGTATGTTAGACACTTGGATGTATCAGTTTGGTTTCCTGTTAACCCTATTCAAACTGAGGGGAGGATTTTTGAGGCCCGCGAGAAGATTTTAATACTTGATTTGTGCTAATTTGATGACGGCATTGGTCAAAATCCAATATGGCGGACCATATCATTAGCTCAGGTGTAACCATTTTTTCCCCATAATTTTTCACTACTTCATATTTTTTTATACATCAAACGTTCATACGAACGTCTTTAGTCCATTTGCATTGTATTCTTATATGTTGTATCTTGAAAACTGAATATAGTATTAAAAATTCAAGTTTGCCGATCCAAGATGGCGGAAAGCTTAAATATACATTACGTCATTTAATGACGTCATTTAGATGTCCGTGTTGTTGGCATGGGCAACACAAATCTTAGCAGACGTTAATATTCTACCACACACTTTTTAGTTTTGTTGTATACCATGAGTTTTGCGGGAATAGCCTATTTAATCTTCTGGGCACCTACTGCAAGGCAAGAACTACAGATGATTACATATTGTGTATCATTTTATCAACTCTACAATCTACATGTATATATATATAGGAACATGAATGTAATGATGAAGTTTTTTAAGCAAATAATACTTAATCTGTTAGATCTCCTGTAACAGAGCAAACATTAATGTGCTTTATGACATTATTATACTATGGCTGTTTAGCATTGAAAAGATTAAGGCAGTTTATTCATTTATTAGGAACTGTCAAAATTGTCAGTTTGTAATAGAATTGCATAGTAGGCAGATCCTATCACAATTAGCAGTTTAACCAATGATAACATGACAATTAGGAGTTCAACCAATGAGAGAGTGGCTGCATGTCCGTCATATATTTTGAATTTTCATGCTTCTATCTTGCATTCCTACTTTTTGACGAAGGTTGGCATGGCTTTAGGATTGGTCTATTAAGCAAAATCTCTAGTAAGAAACAAGGTTGAGTGACATATTTAGCTGGATGTTTTCTCAAGTTCATAAATATAAATAAGTTACATACACCAGCATATACTACGGCAAATAACTTGGATTTTTTAATCATAATTTTGAAGATTGGTAATTGCCAAAGAAAGGAGTTCAGAATTGAATTACAAATATACTTGGATTCTACGTCAAAAGATTCAGAATGTGGTTACCTTTAAAAAAATGCATGGCTGGTTGTTCAGGAAAATGTATTATTATCAAAGCGTGGAAGCTTCAGTTTGTGTGTCTGTCTTTACATGATTGTTTATATAGTTGCTGCAGTAAAGTAAATTAAAAAAAAACACACAAGAAATATGGATTTGTATTTCATCTAGCATATAGTTTGTAAAGTTTTGTCTTTTATTGCACTAGATTACATAGTTTGTGTCAAGGGTTCCTGTGGCTTCAGAACACACTAGCTTTAAATTACTCAATCCCTAAACAAACATGAACTTGTTTGGAAGATCTTGCTGAAAAACTCCTGGCGTAAACAGGGAAGTGGAAAACAGCTATACAAAGTGTGTGCACACACACAAGTACAAGTAGCTTGTGTTCCCAGTTAAAACCACACAGACATGGGAAATTAAATTGCACATAACTGTCAATGGTCAGCTGCTATATGAGCTGTTACCTGGTTACCAAACCTATTTCAGCTGCCGAGTCTCTTTCGTCCTGTCCACTATTTATGGACGAAAGAGACTCAGCAGCTAAAATAGGTTTGGTAGCCAGGCTATATAAGCTGTAGACTGGCGCTTATGCATAGAAAAAAAGGTAAAACTGGCTCCCTCAGGCCCTTACTTCCTATTCCATGTACATGTATGTAAGGTACACATGTAAAGTGGCCGATGCCAGACTGAGGAGGAAGCATTCTATAGCTCAGGTAGTGCCTAGCCAAGCACACTGAGTGACCCCTTAGTGACTCTTCTCGACCGCTGTTTTGGTCTCTTTTACCCGAGGTCTGGCGCCTGAGGCTAAGGCCTGCAGCCCTAGCTAATGGAGTAGTGAAGTATCCAAGTATCCAAGCTCCCTACATACATGGAGCCACTGGGTTTACGTTATTATCTGAAATGACAAATGCAATTCCTCAGAACATGTCCGAGCCCGGAATTGAACCTGTGCCGTCAGGATCCACGGAATTTGATCCATATGACCATGAAGCACAAACAAGCATGAAAATAACTACAATGTATCCATCCCTGCATCAGCAAATATATGCAGTTGGGGTGGATTGAAGCTTAACCAGGGATGGATACCTAAGGTTGAAATGTGGCTTATACTATGTTCAATTGAAAAAACAAAATGGTTCCACATGATACATGCATTCTCCCATATGCAGAGCTACCCCTCTACATGGGAGAATGCAAAGGTGCTACTTCTAAGGTGGCACCAGGTGCTAGAACTAAGTAGAAGCATCTTAGTCAAAGATTATGGTTTTACCAACCATATATAGCTACTGTACATAGTATCATTGTATTACATACTTTATGTGAAATAATGAATATAGAACATACAATTTCCTATGATACATGGGCTAAGAATATAACATTGCACATAACTGCTTCAAAAACTTTGGCTTTAGAATATCAAGCGAACTAACAGCAACAGTTTAGAAGGCTATGTTGGGAACAAGCCTTAATATAATGATAGTCTCAACTTCAAACAGCTACTTAAAATTTTGTATATACAAAGCCTTAACTTTTATGTCATACATATAGCTACCTCAAGAAAATGTTTCCAAATATCTCTAAAACCTTCTTGAAAATATGTAGAGGAACTTATTCAATCTCTTCCTGCAAAGCAGTTGAATAAAATGAGTTTCTATGAAATGAGTTGCTGCTACTTTAAGTTTGCTATGTGCAACCATGGTATGATGATTTTATACTAACCAAAACCTTGATTGTCATTCAGTCTTTTTGTACAAAATGAGTTTTACTTTAAATCAGTCATCAAAGAGTTTTGATGGACTGTGATTGGTTTAACAACAGTTAGATGAGGATGTCACTGATGGGTGTTTTTATCATATTGTTTTGTTTGTATGTATGAAATACTGGTTAAACAAAGGAGTATTGTATCCGCAACCATAACTGTCTACATGTAGTTTTATGCCTGAATGGCTTAAGGTTAGGCTCAAGCACGATTCTGGATAGTCTCTGCATATCCAAGAGTGAAGATTTGCCCTAAGTATGGTTCTGAACATGCGTGGACTATCAAGAACCCATAACCATGCCTGAGCATGGTTCTGGATAAAGGACGGTTCTGGAAACAACAGGAGTGGTCAAATTCTAACTCCCTAGTAGCTGCAAATTCAAAGTCTGCTCAGCCTACAGAGGAAAATGTGCTTGGTGAAGTTTTGCACTCAAGGAGGGCTTTCTTAAGATTACTGTTGACAGTTTAAACCTGCTCAAGTAAGTGCAGTCAGTTATTTACAATTATCATACTATACATGTCCCTATGGGTGTTCAGTTTTAAAACATAAAACACCCATAACACCCTTATAATGGATTCTAAATCACAACGTTTGTACACCATTCATGGTGGGTGGGGACAGAGGAGGCCCTTGTTCCGTTCCTTGAGCTGTTCCTTCGGGGGGTACTTGAAACAGTACTTGAGTCGGCGGTACGTCTGGAGACTTCGGTGGGGACGTCGGAGGAGAAACTGCCATCTTTAAACCTTGGACTTGAGACTCGACGTGCCTGCAGAAGAAAAAGGAAAATTTTGAAGTTGAAGTTTTACAATGAATTTTGCAGTAGCCATTTGGCATCAAATTTGTATTGGTTATGGGGTTAGGCAGCAGGGAGAAGGTTAACTTGCCAAGTCACCACATACTGATGTATACATGTACATTTGTACTAGTATGTAACAAGAAAGGTAACATTTGCAAAGCAAATGCATAATGTTTACCTTCACATGGTGTAGCCTAACAAACTACTGCTCTGTTCATTCTTGCTAAAACACATTCATGTATAATATATAGTGACCAGCCTGTCTAGCTCTGTCCTGCTACATAATGTTACCCAACACCACAGGACAACAGTGCAACAGCACCAGTTACCATGGTGACAGATGTCTGGTCCAGGTCATTGACCTTATTTGTTTGGAGAAGAAGAAGAAGAAGAGGAAGAAGAAACAGAGCAAAAACAATATGTTTTCCTTCTGCGAAGGTAAACATAATTATAGCTCTTGAGCTTTAAGAACCCCCTTAGTATGTAAGAATGTTAGCTGGCTGTTAGCATATACTATACATGTACATGTTCATATAACTTTACTTTTTCCAACAGTCATCTTCTCCCTCTCCTTCTTGATTTGTCCTTCTAAGAATATGGCAAAAATAATGTAAGTCAGTCTACAAAAAGTACATCCCCGAGACTTTGTTAACGCCAATTTGCTAATTGTCATTAGGTCACCCTTATTTTCATTTCTAGTCTTTTGTTGGTCTTAATATGTAGGCTAGAAGGTATGTGCAGTACATACATGTTCAATACATGTAACTTGGCCAAGTGGTAATTATGGTAAGGTGGTCACTAGTAGTACTAGTACACTGGTTCAACAGGATACAAAGAAAATTTCTCAATCCTTTTTTTATGTGTACAACAAAGTTGAAACCAACTCCTGCGTACCTCCATGACTGAGTAGAGTTGATGACCGTGGCCGTGTGCTCGTCCATCTGTTTCTGTAAGGCACTCATCTCGCCACGCAGGGTCGTCAGGCAGGTCTGCAGGCTGCTAAGGGGCCTTGGGAAGTGGAAAACAACATTAGCCTGGTTATCAAACCGATTTTAGCTCTCTTTCATCTTCTCCTATTTGCGGAAACGACGAAAGAGACTCGGCAGCTAAAATACATGTTGTAGGTTTGTTAACTAGGCTAAACAACATGGCTTTCATCTGATTCAATGATCAGATCAAATTTTCAACAACTGTCACTCTCATCAGGGTAAGTAATGACCAATTTGATCCTTGTGTACCCTTCGTGTTGGAATAAAGTTAAAGATAATTTGAAAATAATACAAGGTCCACCAACTTGCTGTCTTTCAAAATCTATCCAGTTGTACCTGGATGCCTTCATTGAGTACCATAACAATAATGTACAAGTAATAACTACAGCCTAAAGAGAGAAGTGCTCTAAGTTCTAAGGTCCACCTACTTGCTGTCCTGAGTGAAGGAAGGTGGGTTCAGCAGAGTCTCGTCCACTTTGACGTCCAGACTGACGCCTGCCATGATGGCCTCCAGCGCAGACAGCGCCTTCACCGAAGCCTGGTCCTCAGCTGACGGCTTCTCTGTCTCGCTCCTCTTGGCAAGACGTGCTTTGATTGTCTTCAGGGGAAAAGGAGTTTGGGGTTAAGAATAAATCAAACTTGTATCTGTGTATAGCTGGTATATCCATCCTTCGGTGTAACATCAGCTTCGCAGG
Organism: Branchiostoma floridae x Branchiostoma japonicum; assembly: GCA_013266295.2. Classification (NCBI taxonomy): domain Eukaryota; kingdom Metazoa; phylum Chordata; class Leptocardii; order Amphioxiformes; family Branchiostomatidae; genus Branchiostoma; species Branchiostoma floridae x Branchiostoma japonicum. The sequence continues at coordinate 1,907,942 of CM023826.1, read as the reverse complement.
CACGCAGTGCAGCGGCAGCTGGCTACATTACACTGAATGACATGTTACACCTAACCTTTGTAAACATTGTTTAAAGCTATCTAGATGTGATGATGCCCCTACTGTACTTTGTAAATACATTGTTTTTGAATGCCTCGATCCTTGGTTGATAACTCTGGTACTTGAAGGCATGATTATTTCTTGTTCTTTTCTGAGCTGGTATTAGATACTTAGTAGTTGTTGTATGTTGATGTCTTGGAACCAAGGAAATAAATTCAATTCAATCTTTATTAAAACAACTCACAGACATTCTGAGTCTGAATTGTGTTGTGACAAAATAGGTCGGAAAGCGCTTCAAGTGATCTACTTATCCATTATCCACTTAAGAAATTACAAATTATCTAAAACCTATGATAAGCAACGTTGAAGCAAATACACGTTCATTAACAATCACGTTACAATATAAATTCAATATGCCATAAAAGGAGACGTCTATTGGTGCGGCCTTATATGAAAGAGGCATTGACACTGTTTGAACAGTAAAACCTGATATTTGCAGCACAAACAAACAAACAAACAAACAAGCAAATGTACCTGATTCTGTTTGAGGGAAGACTTCAGCGCCGCCCGCATCTCAGACATCTTAGCCTGCATGATGAACTTCTCCTTCCTGGCAGACGACAGCTCGAGTCTCAAGGAGTCCAGGTCCTTCTGAGACACCTGGGGTTTAAGGTAAGATGTGGGTTAGTTCTGTGTACAACCCCCGAAGTCAGCTCATGGAATATCACAATTTGGAGATATCTAAGACAGAAATATAGTTGTCTAGAAGCCTGCTGCTAGTATGTTGCTATTCTGTTAGGGACGTCCTCTCAGATAGGGACGTAAAGCTGGAGCTCTCATGTTTGAGGAAAGCCACACCTCAAGCACGTTAAAGATTCCACTGCACTTTTTTTAAGATCCCATTGCACCATCCACCATTTTTGTACAAATATCGAAAATGGTAGAGGTCCTTCCCAGTGTGAGTGGTTCAAACCTTACAGTCTGGACTTACATAGGTTGTACATGTACTTACTGTTAGTAGAAAACTACTGGCAGTGTTACACCTAAAGGCGGTTTACCAGTTACGCAAAACAAACAAACAAACAAACAGACTGTATCGTGAAATGTGACTTTGTTTCCTGACCTGACACGCAGCTCTCATGTTGTCCATCTCCAGGGCGTGGCGCTTTTCCCGCAGCTGGAGTTTCTCCTTCAGGGCTGCAGACTCCTTCTCGCGCTGCGCCACCTGCCACTGCAGGTTCTATAGGAAGCAGAACAAGACAATCAGAGAAGGCAGACTTTGCCCCCTTACCCATCCCGAGTGTTGTTACTTTTGTCAATTAAAATCTATTATCAATATATCACAATATTTTAGGCCATTCTGTGTATTTACGTTGTATTATGTTAGAAATCACAGAAACACACACAGACAGACACCCCCAAACAATACTTCCCTCCCTAATGGGTCATCATCATCATCATCATTGGTTTATTCACAATAAAAGATCAGCCTTGCAGTAATCACTGAATTGCACCGAAATTTATCTAATAAAACATTTTAAAAGAAATTTCCGACAGGATTAAAATATGTACAAGTTGAAATTAACAATTGACTGACAATTAAGATACAGCATTGTTCAAATTTTACCGACGTCGACAGGATAGGAGTTTGCGCAAAGGTTCCACAAGGACAAGAGTACATTTACAGACTAACAAGAAGCTTTGCCAATGAGGGTTTTGCACTTGTGACAAGTGGGTGGAAGTACATGTACATGTAGGGAGCAGTACCTTGATCTGGTCGGTGATGACGGGTTCCTTGTCATCCTTGTCGTTCAGCTGTCTCTGCAGCCGTTCCACGTGTCGTCTGGACTCTAGCAGCCGCGTGCGCAGCTGACGGGCATCTGTAATCAATCAATCAATCAATCAATCATTCAATCAATCAATGTGGTGTCCAATGGCCGAGTTGCTAGCCTAGTTGGCACGAGATCAATAGGTCATGGGTTCGATTCCTCGCATTCTTAGCTAGGCCCGAACAAACCATTATGACTTCATTGATAGACAAGTATGTTTTCTTTCTTTTTGTTATTCATGTTACATGTACATTACTTTTAACATGACTGTACAGATAAATCAAATCAAGTAAAAATCAAGTCACCTTGTTCTTGTTTCTGAGATTGTTTTTTTTTTTCTTCAATGTGCTATATCTGTTGATTTGTTGTTTCTACTTTTTACTCTTTACTTTTGCCAGGATTTGAAGTATTTCAGATATACTAGTCTTCAAATCTTTGTATTTTTGTGTTTGTTCCTCTGAAATGAATAAAGTTACGAATTTTAAGAAAAAAACGGAGTGGGTGAAGTGAGGAAAAATGCATGGAGTGCCTTTTCCCTAGGGATGTAATGTCTAACCAGGAATGTAAGGAATCTGGTTGCCTTAGCCACTCGGCCATTCAGTCACAAGACCCTCCCAAGACTGGGACCAAACCTTGACTTTGACGGACGATCTACTGGATAGTGAGTGAGAGTGAGTGTTGTACCTTCTGCCTGTTGTGCCTCAGCCTGTCTGGCCTGTGCCAGCTCCTGCTGAAGTCTCTCCACCTCCCCATCCTTCCCCCGGTACGTCTGGACCAGCTCCTCCTTCTCCTGATGAGCCGTCTTCAGCTTCACCTCCACGCGCTTCATCTCAGAGTGTTTCGCTGCAACCTACAGAAAAGCAACAGTCAGACAACAGAAAGTTAAACCTGATTTTAGGAATATCTGATAAGGACTACAATCATGTATTTGTATTCCTCCCTTACCTTTAGTTAGTTCCCCCTATGCCTGTATCTTTTCCTGTCCCCTCTCCTGTTTCACAACCATCTCCAGGAAGGAAATAACAAGTGATGCATTTCTTCAAGTAATTGATCTGTACTTCTCAAGACATAAATTTGTAAATCTAAGACATTGCCTGTTCCCTGAGATCTTTGCTGGTTGCCCACTCCTGTTTCAGAGCGGCCTCCAGAAAGGTAATTATAAGCGAGACCTTTCTTCAAGTGTACTTCTTAAGACATAGATTTGTATTTCCTAAAACATTGACTTGTACTTCTTAAGACTGTTTCCTGAGGTCCTTGCTGGTCCCCCTCTCCTGTTTAAGAGCGGCCTCCAGAAAGAAAAAACAACAAGCGAGACCTTTCTTCAAGAAATAGATATGTACTCCCTAAGACATACAATTATTGTACTTCCTAAAACACTACCTGTTTCCTGAGGTCCCTGCTGGTCGCCCTCTCCTGTTTCAGAGCGGCCTCGAGTTCCTGAACCCTCTCGCTGGCGCGCCGGTCCTCCGCCTCCTTCACCTCCAGCGCCTGTCTGGCCTGAGCACTCAGCTCCTTTAGCGACGTCTCCCGCCGCGCCAAGACGGCCTCGAGGTGCGAGGCGTGCTGCTTAAGACTGGTGTGGCTCTGGGTCACGCCTGGGGAGAAGATTGAAGTAGACATGATTAAACAACTCCTTCCAGGCTACACACTTTCAATATTTTTAATTATAAATTCTGAATGTTGGTAACACCATTTAGACCAGGCATCTCAGGCATAGACATTATACTAATATAGGCTTACATTGTAGATCACAACTTTTAGACTGCAAGTTTGAGAAACACCCAAGCAAATTGGTAATATGGGAACCTATTTGTTCATCATCAACCACACTGGAGAAATATAACCTTCTTGGCAGAGATAAAAATTAGTTCATTAATCTTGTGCAACAGTTACGATTATTTTGTTAAGTTACAGGAGGTGGTATCAATAGCATAAGACTATTCTGTCCTCCACTCTCCTCTCCTCTCCTCTAAGACTTGTATACTGTATTATACTTATCACTGCTTGTTTTTTAATGCTTTTCTACAAATAAACAAACAAGCAAACAGACAAACAGCCCGCTGACCTGCCAGCCTGCCCCGTTCCCTCTCCAGCTGGAGCAGGAGTTCCTGGTTCCGCTCCTCCGTCCTCCGCAGCTCCGACGTCTGTTCCCGGGTCGTCTGAAGGTCGCGCTCCAGAACCACGATACGCTGCCGGTACGTCTCGATCTCACTGTTGGTGCTGGCCTGGAGGGGGGGGACAAAGTTGGTGTTTTTTACTATTTTTTTTCTGGTATTGCTGTATGCTCCAGTCCAAGATTTTTTCATTGTTATTAGTTATTGGAGTCGAGGCAAAGAAAAAACAGCTTTATTTTTTTATACAGATTTGGGAATGGTACACACAATTGGCACTTTTGAATTGGCTGTAAGGGCAGACTGGTTTATCATCCACTGTGTCTAGAGCCCATCACTCTTTTTACATCACTTTTTCGTCCCCAAATCAGCTTTGCTAGCAGTTTGAATCACACAAAATTGCTTGTTGTTACAACCAAAGCATTCATACCTAACCTAACTTTGTTATGTACAAGTATATAATGAATATTACATGACTGTACATTATGTATTATACAAATGTAATTACAACATCAGCTACATTTGTAAATTTGCTGAGTGTCTAGAGATCCACTGTGGATTGCTGTTGCAACTTCAGGTTGACACCAGGTTCAATTCTGCAATAGTTCGCAGGAAAAATGAACTGACAGAAAACGGTTGTTGTGCTTCTCACCTGCAGCTGTAGCATCTGTTTCTCGATCCCCTCCTTCCTCTGCCTGACGAGGTCCAGCTCGTAGTGCACCTGCTGCAGCTGCAAGGTCAGCTGCCCCTGCTGTTCCACCGTCTCCTGCTCAAACTGACCTTGAAGCAGGCGCAGCTGCTGTTCCACCTGCTCCTTCTCCTGGACAGCATTCTGCAGTTTGCTGTGAAAAAAGATAAAGACTTCTTCCTCAAACAAAGAAGTGTATATACAGTCCTAGCCTTGCTGTTCCCCAGCTTCCCTCTCAAATTGTCCCTGGCAGTGCTGTAGAAACATGCTATTATATGCTGGTTCCTTCTCTTGGGAAATTTTGTAGAAGTTTGCTTTTATGTAATGTAAAAGATACAAAAAGTTAGTCACGTTGTATCTTTTACAGTAAACAGTAAACTTTCCGAAACAAAAAGTTTTACACCTTCAAAAATGACCCAAAAAAAACAAAAACAACAGTTTTCCTTTTGCAACATCTCATGTAAATGAAGTTACTGTTATCTTCAAAACTTGAAAAGTTTGTCATGTTCCTCTACCTGCAACTCTGCCTCATCATCTTAGTAACCACCGAAAAAATCTCCCATCCTCTATGCAACCATTGCGACTCATACAGCAAACATACAAACTCACCAGTGAGCCACCCACAATTACAACAATACAAAACTACCACCCATACCTGGAGAGCAGACTGACGGTGTTCTCGTATGAAGTCTGCCGTGCCTGGAGCTCCTGGTGCGCCGTGTTCAGGTCTGTGCCCAGCTTCAGAACCTTCGCCTTCTGCCTGCCCAGCTCCTGATGGCTGGAGCTCTGCAGGTCAGCCATCTTCTGCTTCAGCGACGAGTTCTCCTGGGTGTGCAACGTTTCACTTTGTTAATCATGGAATTATCTATATCATGCATCAGACATTTTGTACAAAGCATGACATACAAAATGACTAATAAACTGCTGGTCGTATCAACTAGTAAGGGTCTAATACCAGCTCAGAAAAGAACATGAAATAGCTATGTCTTCAAGTACCAGTCTGAGAGTTATCAGCCAAAGATTGAGGTGTTCAAAAACTTGTACTTCACACCAGCTACATGTGATGTAATCTAATCAGGTATTACAACACTTGTCAATGTGTTGTCAGCTTTTACGACAGTGAGGTTTAGTGAAGATGCCCCTACTGTACTCGGTGGCAACGGCTTCCACTCTACAACAATTCTAGAAAAAATAAGCTTTGGAAAAAAAGCGAGTTTTTTTACCTGTGAAAGAGTGGACTGGTCCTGTTGTTTGGTCTGCATATCCCTCAGCTGTTCCTCCAGGTGTGACCTCTCCTGTATGACCCCTTCCAGCTGCAGCTGCAGCTGTGAGAACTGCAAACGGGTGGAGCTCAGCTCACCTGACAGCGCTGTCTTCTCTTCCTTCACTCTCTCGTACGACACCTGTGAGAAAAATTGTTTATTTACTAATTTGTTTATTTCTTTGTTTCTGATAGTAGCTGTAGCTGTGAGAAGTCTGGTGGAGCTCAGCTCACCTGACAGCGCAGTCTTCTCTTCCTTAACTCTCTCGTACGACACCTGCGAGAAACATTGTTTGTTTATTAGTATTTGTTTATTTGTTTTCGGCAGCAGCTGTAGCTGTGAGAACTGTAGCCTGGTAGGTGGTCTTCTCTCGTAGGACAGGTGTGAGAAACAACAGTTCCTTTGCTGGTTTGCCTATATCTTTATCTATCAGTATTCTTGATAGGCCTTTTAAGTCGTGGGGGGTGGGGTTGGTGGGTGACAGGAGTGGGTGGAGGAGGTTCTGTTGTTTTTTTCCTTTTGAATTGGGTTACCATTGTAAAAATAGTCTTAATTAAAATTTGAAATAAATTGTCTTTGCTCTTGGTGCATGCAACATCTCAGAGAATGGAGAAGAATTATTTACTACATTGTAGTTAAGAACAAAGTGATTCACAATCTGCTGTGAATTCATTAAGAAATCTAGCAGAAACCTTTTGCGAGTCAGATAAAAAAGGAGAAAGAACCTGTTGGGCCACTTCTCAGTGGAGCGTGTCCACATGTTCCTTGAGGACAGGCGGGGCTAAACAAACCTGTTTTCAGCAATCTCTTAGTCCCAGAGCCGGCTGATTTTACACGCCAATCAGCCAACTGTGTTATCAAAAGTTATTTTTTCTTAGCCCTGTGACCAACTCTAAGTGGATTCTGTTCACCTGCAGTTCCTGCAGCTGCTGCTTGAGGCCGCTCAGTTCCCCCTCCAGCACGACTCGACTGGCACGGATCTCTTCCACAAGATGGTCCTTGTCTGCTGCAGTACTGTTGTAGGTCTCCAGGTGGTGCTGCTGCTCAGACAGCTCTTCCTGCAAGGCTGAGAGCTCTGCTTGGAACTGGAGCATGGGAGAAATATTCAGGAGTGTTACTACTCAAAAATAGTAGTTGAAAACGTAGCTACATGTGCCAAATAACGTGCAGCCACTTTTGAAGATCTAGCGTGATATCTTATTTTCTGGGATAAACTTGTATTTTATTCCAGAAGGATACAAATAAAGCAACCTACATGTACAACATTAACTGAAGCCTAACATGTTCAATATTGACTGCAACCTACATATAAAATTCCTCTAAGGTTACAAAAAACAAAAAAATTCTGGGACAGTTTAATACAAAACACAATATCTATCAAAAACAGAGAGTAGACACTTCAGCACATTTTTTATCAGCTCCTGAATCAAGGTAAGAATAATCGTACCTTGTTCCTCTCCTGCTGCACCAGTTCCAGCTGCTCTGCTTTCGTCGCCACCTCCTGTTTCATCTGACGGAATCTCACATCCACCTTCCCCATGTCCTCCTGGAAACGAAGTAAAACAGTCATTGTCACCTACCTGGTAAAGCATGATGCTTTTTAAGTAGCTTATAACTATGTATGCAGCTTTGCTACAGCATGCCTATAGCCAACCATACCAGGTCATCCCTACTCCTGTACACAGTACAAAACACCATCATTAACAACAAATAACAGCTTTAGAGCTAAAACATTACCATTGACATAAGTCAAGCAATTTACAACTGGGCTGGCCTAAATGAACTGTGCTGGTTGTAGGCACTATGTGTCTCATTAGGAGTTTATGTAATTACACCTGTCATTATCACATTTAGGTACTTTCTTCATGACAGAGCCTGTAATGCTGTCTGGCTGCACATATACATGGATGTCAAACTTATTTTTTAATTTTTTCACTATAATCTCAAACAAAAGCTAGTCATAGTACGCATTCTTTGGTCTTGTAGGACCATGAGTAGTAAACAAAAGCTCTTCGGGCAAAAGAAAAAACAGCCAAAGATTTTACACATGAAAAGACCGTGTGTGTTCAAAGACCTCAGCTTTGTGTTAGTTTCATGTTTAAGTTGTCAGCAAAGCAACAAATGGGAGGCATAGTAAGCTCTGTAAGCATCCATACCTGTAGCTGCTTGGTTGCAGCATCGAAGGTTCTTTTCTCCTCCTGTATGGCGACCATCGCCACCTCCACCGCCGTCTTCTCCTCCCGAAGGGCCTGGATCTCGTTCTCCTTGGATCGAACGTCGCTCTGAGCGGCCTGGAGTTTCATCTCCGCTTCCACGGACTTGCCCTGCAGAGTCTCGATGGACTTGTCCCTCTCTGCGAGGCACTCCTGGGTCAGGGTCAGTCTCTTCACCAGTTCTCTCTGCTCACGTTCAAGCACGTTCACCGCCGCGACTTTCCTGCGCAGCTCCTGTTTAACGTTCTCCAGTTCGTGCTGAAGCTCGCTCACCGTGGACACGATGCTGGAGAGCTGCGCCTTCTCGCCTTGGATGGACTCCAGTCGATCCGAGAAGGTGTCTTCGATCGCTGTCTTCTCGCGCTGGAGCTGTTCGAACGCCGCCTCCCGCGAGAGCATCTCCGCCTCGATCATTTCCAGATGTTTGGCGAGGTCCTCCTTACCCTTCATGGCGGCCTGCTGCGTGTCCAGCACCTGCTGACGGAGGTTCGCGTTGTCGCTTTTCAGCTGCTCTACCACGGTCGCCTGCGAGACGTAGCTCGTCTGGAACGTGGTCAGCTCGCCCTGTAGCTGCGCCCGCGCTTCCTGTGTAAACTTCAGCTGCTCCTGGAACCAATCCTTGGCGCTAACCAACGATTCCACATCGCCTTGCGCCACGTTGAGTTCGCTCTGTGCTTGAAGCCTCTCCTGTTGGACTTCCTTAAGTTGGACCTGCAGTCCCGACAGCTGGATCTTGATTTCTTCGAGGCTTGTCTCTTTCCCCTCCAGTTCTCTCTTCAGCTCTTCCGCTTTTTCAAGAAGCTTGGAGTTTGACTCGTGAGCTGCGTGTAGTTCGTCGTTGAGCACCTGTATCGTCTGCGCCTTGTTTTCCAGCTGCAGCTGTAAGTCTTGCAACATTTTCTCCAGGTGGTCCTTGTTCTGTTTCACGACTTGCAGTTCGTTTGACAGAGCCCTTGTGTCTTTTGTCTCCCCGTGACCGCTCGTTCGGAGCTCGTCCAGTTTCTTCTGCAACTCTGCCAGCTGCGATTGCAGCTCTGCCCTCTCCCGTATCACCGTCTCAGCTTCAGTGGACAGCATTTCCAGCTGGCCCTCCAGCTTGGCCTTCTCCATCAGGGCCTTCTGGAGTTTGGCTGCCCCCTCCCTGAGCATCGCAGTGGTTTCTTCCATCAGCCTGTTGTGGGTTACGCTGCTAGAATGTTCCTCGACGGTTTCCTGGTGGGTGGCGTAAGCGACCTGTTCGTATTCCGTGTCCTGCTGTGGCCTCATAGGCACGAGGTATCCGACGTTGTTCGCGGCAGGAACGACAGTCAGTCCGTTCTGATTGGTCGATGCAAACCTTGAAGGGGTGGAACTTCCTATTGGCTGGAACACGGCCATGCCGTCAATCGGAATATCGATTCCGGAATCCGTGCTCTTGGAGGGTTCCGGCTGCGGCGTTTTGTCCCCGTCAATTTCGTCTCCCGGGTCGTGAGAGTTGGTTTCCGCTCGGCCCCACTGGGCCACCCTCTGGACATAGCTGGTCTCCTGGCCCACTTGTGAGGCGAGAAGAGACTGGCCCAGCGTGGCCATCTCTGAGTCCGTGCTCGTCTCGCTCTCTCTCCTCTTGGGCGTCGATCTGATCGCGTCTTCGCTGGAGTCCCCGCTGTGCTCAGTCCCTCCTCCATCTTCCTGTCCCGTCAGCGTGCTCGAACTTGCCGTGGTCGTCGTGCTAACATCGCTCGCTTGGCTACTGAACGACGACCGCCTCACGCGCTCGCTGGCATGACTGCTTGCTTGGCTCCCCGACGACAACCTTCGACTTTCGTGGTACCGCGTGCTCGATTTCGGCGGCTTCTTCTTGGTCACGGACCTTCCCACGTTCTTACTCTTGTGCCGAGGCTTGTCCGTGCTGACCGTGGGGGAGGGCGTGGTCCTCCTCACCGTGGTAACAGACTCCACGGGACTCCGGAACAGCTTCACGCCTCCGAAGTACGCGACGTCCCCGTTCTCCGCCAGGGAGGGTGACAGGGGTTCCGCCACCGTCTCTGTTGTTGTTATTGTTGTTGACATGTTTGTGTTGCTGGCTGCTAGTTCTCTGTCTGCTGCTGGCAGTTTAATAGGAGGTTCGAACATGTACAGGGACTGCCTGACAGCTGGTGGGCTCGTCTGAAACATTTAGGAGGAGGAACAAAATTTATGACAGACTAACTGCAGACAATTACTAACGAATTAACACAACAATAGCAAAGGAAGTCAGATTTGTTAGACAATGATTCCAAAAACGCCTACAATGTACCGTTTATTGTACTCTTAAAGTACATTAGTTTTTAGAATCATTGTCTGTATGGCATTGCTAAATGACTGTACTCTAACAATTTTCTTATTCACAGTGCTGATTTAATTATAACACTAATCAGGTGAACATACATTTAGTTTGGATTCAAGCTAAGGAATCATGAATAGACTAGAAGGGAAAAGATGAATAGGGCTGACCTGAAGCGTGAACAAGATCAGCCACACATAAACCACACAGAAGTATATATCAAACAATGGTTGAATTGTTTGAATTCCTACACTGTTGTACTTGTAGTGGCCTTGGGCAACTGATTACCCTATAGAGTAAAATTGTGCATGTGGATATTGTACTGAGCCAGTACTTTAACCGTACCTGGTCAGTTTGCTCCTGACTCCAGGTTTGGTACAGCCTCTGCTGCGTCTGGATGTGAATCTGGAGCCTCTCCCTGTACTGTCTCTCTGCCTCGGCGATCGTCTGATCAGCTGACTGGGAAGGGAGGTCACCAGCGGCGCTACCTGAAAGACAAGTTGTACGTTATCGTCAGACTGCTGGACTGCATAGATCTGTAATTACTGGACAGATACCAGGGCTCAAAATACTTTTTTCTGCATACCTGCACTGGTACAGGTAACATTGAAAATTACCTGCATCAGACAAATTTTACCTGTGCTACTCAGAATTTGGGAAGTAACCTTAAGGATCATAGTAAATACTGGTTCAGAAACCATAATTATTTCATTTATACTTTGAAAGTGGTAACAGTCAATGCAACTTAAATAAAAATCCACATATACCTACTAGTACATGTATATATAAACCCAGTACATGGCCCAGTGCAGGTTAGGTGCAGGCAGACATCAGAAATACCTGCACTGTGTTAGCTCCAACCTGCACTAACCTGCATATGCAGGTGTGATTTCCAGCCCTGGTTCATACGTGGCACAAGGGATCAGGCAATTGCATTGTCTTTAGTTGTGACTGTTTGAACTTTGAATCATAGAGACTAGTCTTTACAATAAATTACTACAGTTATGAGTTCATGACAAGCATCAAATGTTGTGATCTTTGCACTAACAAACAAAATGACCAGACAAAATACATATTACCTGATGTTCCATTTGCTTCTAGATTGACATTTCATTCCTAGGGATTAACAACTGTGAAATTCTAAAAGCTATTTCAAAAGTCACTAAAAAGCTTTGACAAATTAAAAAGATCATCTGTGATTGTATTAAACACAATGAAGATATTAAGCAACCATATAGCTGGAGGCAAGTTATTCCAAGACTGGCAAGAGATCTGACATAATAGAGCCAGTATTTGACGTCATTCCCTACGTAATTATTAGCCTGGGTACCATCCTGGTTAGTTTACGTCCGCTCCCACAGTCGCTATGGTGGGTAGCGACTGTGGGAGCGGACGTAAACTAACCAGGATGGTACCCAGGCTACGTAATTATATGCCTAACTTGTAAAGACATGTCAACCGTGACGTAAGGCTTCCCTTTTAAAAAATGTTAAAAGTTTAACATTTGATTTTGTACATCTAAATTTTTCCTTGAATGTTCTCAGGCATTTTCAAGTTAAACTTTAGCAAGAGGTCATTATAAAAACAGAGGGCTGTAGCTGGGAGGAAAACTACCGGTATATCCACTTCCTGAAACTGTGTGTACCAAGGTTGCAACTTTTTCCCTCAGACTCAGCTAGTTCAGCATTTCTTTGTTCTTTCAGGTCTTGTATAAAAACCATGTATACTGTGCCAGGATTCTACTGTATTTTTGTATATATATTACTATTAGGACTTCAACCATGTATAAATCTGTACCTTTGTTATATTTTGTGTGTCCCTTACCTACATGTAGGCCTCCTCCCTACATGACCTCAATAAAAAGATGCCTCCAGGCTGATAGGAGCGCTAGCTTCTCAAGTCTCTAACAAAGCAACGAGTAACAAAGTAAGAAAAGTGTGACCTTAAAGAGGACATTAAAACCTACCTGTAAGAGTAGACTCTGGTAACTGAAGAGTCTCGGCAAAGGACCTCAGCATTTCATTCCCCCAAGCGGCGGACTGGAACCTCGCTCCTCGTGACCTTTCCGCCGCACGTACCTCACCTGGTAGGTTCAGTTTTGAAGGGTAAATGTCAGGAGAGTCCATATCAGGTCTTACTGCAGGGAGGGGCAGGGTGGGTGTGTCTTGATATTGCTTTATGGAAAAGTCTCGTTTCTTATCAGTGGCCAAGTCCAAGTCTGAAGGTTCTAAAGAAGTCTTGCTTAAAGTTAAGAAGGAGGTATTCCTAGAGTCGGACAAGGAAAGGCTGTAGGGTTGGTCTATCCCTTCTCCTGGGTCAAACACACTGCCGTAAAAGTCTTCGAGGCGGTTGCGGAAAAGTGTCGCACGTTCTGATTCTTACGCCGTCGGATCTGGCATTGTCGCCCTCTCCAATCACGGAGGTTGTCTTTCGCCCGATCAGAGAGCTTGTTGCATAAACTGATTGGTTGCCATGATTGGCTACAATTCCTTCACACCGATTTTCAGACTGATTGTTTCTAACACTTACTCTTGAGGAGTTGGGATAAGATAGCGTGGGCGAATCTGAGACAGATTTCTCCACAGTTTCACGTACCAGTTCCTTTTCCCGAATCTCCCCGGCAACGTGCTTCGACTCCTCTCGCACTCCTACGCTAGCCCGACCTCGTAGCGACAGAAAATCAGCATGGAAAACAAGTCATGAGTATGTAAATGAAGGTATATGACAATTTACTATGGAAGGGAAAATTTGTCTGCAAGGTGTTATATTTCAAAACATGGATTCTTATGTTACCAAATTATATGCGTTTGTTAGTATGAAATTACTTCGTCTCTTACAGTTATAATCTGCAAACGTCGCAAAAAATTTCGGACCTAGAAAACTGCTCGTCGTTTGTCTTTTTTCTTTTTTTTTTAACGTTAGTTGTTTGTGATGACGACATTCTCTTCAAAGGTAAACACTCCATGGCCATGTTATGGCGTCAATGCGCCCCTCCCCTTCCAGATAGCCATAATTTTTCTGCACAAACCAAGACGTTTTGCTCATCCTTATCCACTCAATGACTTTAAGATTTAAAGGCATCTATCCTCAAAATAATTTTGCCTTTCTGTTTTCTACTTTACTGACTACTGCCTGCCCCCCTCCCATCATTTTGGCACTGAATATGATTTTCAACCTGACTTTAAACTAGCTGATATTCGGACAGTTTGCGGCCCTCATACCGCCTAATAAATGCACAAAATCCTTCCTCCAAATACATACAGCTCGCAGATATCTTCTGGGAAACATATAAATACCTAAGGTGGAGGAAAGGGTGATATTTAACGCCTAAAACCTACCTAAGCCCGCGGGACAAATTCCTGCGGCCATCCGAGCCAGCTTGGCATATGGATCCCATACCGGAAGTCTCGCGCGCACTTCTCGCGAGGTTTGTAACGGGCGAGACTTCAAGTGGAGATCCACCCAGAAAATGATAAAAATTCTAGGACTTTTATATAATCATATGCATGTATTTTCGTTTATTCAAGTGAAAACATTTCTTTTTGAACAAGAATGATAAATAAATAAAAATTATGATACATGCAGTGTATGATTTGGCAGCCAACCAAGTAAAAATAACAAAATACTTTTCCATAACTTTTCATCAACTAGGGCCACACCAATTTAATTTGTTGGTTCTCGGATTCACCTCTTCATTTTTTCTGATTGCCTACGCCTGTTTTTATTTTTTTTCGCCCTGTCGCTTCATATTTTTTTCTGAAAAAAATCCGAGAACCAACATATTAAATTGGTGTGGCCTGAGAACAACATTGAATTCATTGTTCCTCTATCGCCTCCTTGAAAATGGAGGTATTGTTTTGGGTGTATGTGTTTCCAGATAGTTGTGGCCAATTAAGATAGAATATGCTAATTACGTCAGTACCATAATGGAAATTGAGACAAAATAAAACTTAGAAAATTTTTAAAAAGTTAAGTCCCTGTATTCCCAGTATAAAGAATAAGCTGATGAGACAGATATGAAGGTAAAATGATTTTAATCCATAAATGTTTAATCATCAAGTAGGTTATAATTAATGGACAGACACGTTTTTGCACACAACTCTTTAGTTATACTAAAGATTGCAAGCTATCGACTCAATTGATCTAACCAAATTCTGTTAGCTAGAATCCTTGTGTGCGAAAAATATCAAATTATACATGTGACAGTGTTGATCAATATTGGTATATTGGCACTTAACACAATTGCATAATATATCAATTATATTGAACATGGTTAGAAACTCGTGTATTCATTACAGATATTGCCATAAAAAAATACAGTTTTCATGCCAAGATTAAATCATGGAAATGTGTCAATGACAATGAGCCAGTATGTTGGTAAGAAATGACAAAAAAAATCATAATCTGTTGCATGCAGGAATCAACCAAATGAAACAAAGACGGGGGTGAGGGGAGAAAAGAGGATGAATTGGACCAGAGGTTCCAGCAACAGACTAAATTGCACAAAACACTTAAAAGCAACAACAAAAAATAAAAAAAATATGAGGCTAACAATTATTTTTGGCCTAAAAGCTCACTAATTTTCCCCTACACAGTTCTTGCCACTGGTATCCCATTGCATTTTGAGGTAGCCTTTGCAACAGTAACTATACTAAGACTTGCCAGAATGAAGAAATTTGTAGAGTCTTGTACAGAAAGAGGAGGGTTTCAAAATGGGACTGGAGTATCAAAGTTTTTTCTACAACTATGCTTCCAACTTACTCACTAACACTGTACAAGACAATGTAGTTGAAGGGATCCTAGAAGCATGATTTAGTCAGGCTAACTACTAACTACATTTTGTGTAACTTGGACATTTTAAAATGCTACATGATCTGTCATAAAAAGTGCCTATTGATACAATAAAAGGCATTCTTTCCACAATCTCAAATGGTCACATTGGACCATACCATTGCAACCTGAGAGGACAATAGAAACTTAAAGTAAAGTGTGAGAGCTTTTGCTAATATGACGTTTTCACTGACAACTTTTGCTGTGAGTTTTGATATAAAATATTGTAAAATATCTGCAAAAAAACTTAGTGTCTATAAATACCAGACTGTACTGTTCTACTTGTGAAACACATTAAGGGTATATATATATAAGTGAAGAGAAAGTCTCCTGAAAGTACTAAAACCTGTTTTAAAACCGTGTCAAATATAAGTCTGTAACAATATAATAAGTTTGCCTGTTTCTTAGGCCACACCAATTTACTTTGTTGCTTCTTGGATTTTAAAAAAATATGCTTAACTGCAAAAACACAAAGAAAACAAATCCTGAGGACCAGGTTTATGCCTTGGTGCACTCAGTTTTATGGAGTAGATAATGTCATCTTCAAGTTTTCCTCCCTGCCCTCTGCTTTTATGATGTCTGCTTGCAATATTTTCACCTAAGAATATCCGAGAACCAAGGAAATAAATTGGTATGGCCTTATGACCTTTTCCCTTTCAGACAAAATGTCTTTTTAAAAGAGAAGCCTGTATTCACTGCATTAGTACAAAAATGCATATATACCTAATGCTTCAAGTTATCTTGTTTCTGTCTTTATAGGCTAAGAATTAACCTATCAAGTTTGTAGAGGGTAGTTGTGAATGCAAAATTGTTTAGAAATGTTGTTAATCAATACAAATATTTGTGCACAGTATCAAAATCTACCTTCAGCTCCACTAGCTGTAGTCAGTGCTACAAACAACCACTGTGGTGAAAAAGTGGTTTAAAAACTTCTTAGCAGTAATACACGACTGCCTAGCTGCTACAAATCTATTACATTGAAAAAGACAGGTCAAGGATACAAAGAGATTATTTCTCAGCTAAAGATACAACATTAATACATTAGAATTACTCCACTTGACACAGATTCAGTAAGAAAAGCTCTCATGCTGAAAATACAAGTGAGAAGTTCTATTATATAATATGCCACCTTCCTGTGACTTACACTTGTATCAGTGACCACCCCACATTATGACCACCTGGCCATTCACAGTGACCAGTTTCTGGTGGTCCCTTATCTAATAGACTGACCATGATAGACAAGTCTCACTGCAGGGCTCGAAATACCACCTGCATATACAGGTTTGCACAGGTAAAATTGGATACACATTGTCAAGTCTCACTACAGGGCTCAAAATACCACCTGCATATGAGCACGTCGGCAGAATGTACTGCGCCTGCGCGAAACCCGTAATGTATTGTGCATAGCACTTTGGCAGAACGTCTCATATAAGGTCGAATTCGCGTATATAAGGGTGACATCCCGTCTGTAGTTTTCGAATATGTTGTGTAGAAAAAGATATGGTCTGCAACAGGCAAAATTCTGATGCAACGTTGACCAAAAATCCAGCGAAAATCCAGGTTTTGCGCAGGCGCAGTAAGTTCTGCCGACGTGCTCTGCATATGCAGGTTAGCCAAGCTAAAATTGGAGCTGTGCAGGTTTTTCTGATGTCTACATTTGTATCTGCACCAGCCCATGTACTAGGTTCATAATCTGATGTATGTATATGTGGAATTTTATTTGCTGCATTGACTGTTAACACCTATGATTTTTGAACAGTTTCCAGTATGATCCATCTTTCCTAAATTCTGAGTGGTGCAGGTAAAACATGTCTGGTGCAGGTAATTTTCAACGTTACCTGCACCAGTGCAGGTATGCAAAGTATTTTGAACCCTGGACTGTACGCTGTTGCTAATGTCTTCAGACTTGAGGGTGCTTGCTCCAGTCGTAGTACGTGTACTTGGGGGCGAAGTCCATGTTGCCCATGGTGTACTCCGAGTCTTCGCTATCCTTGATGTTGGCCTTTCCTGTTTGGCACTCAGCATAGGAGGGAGGAGCTGGAAAATAAAAAAATGGCTGTCAAGATTCTATGCTGGATTTACACCACCAAAAATGTTTTTTCTTCTTTTTCTTATTTTCTTATTCTTGTGAGGACAAATTTTCTTACACAGAGAATTTTCAAGAATGAATGATAACAATGAATAAGAAGAAGCCATTTGATTATTTTTACACCAAGAACCTGTACCATTTTCTCATTTTTCTTAATAAGAGAACAAGAAATTATTTCTGAAAAAGGATTGAATCTCAAGTATTTTCAAGAATTTCAAGTTCATGTTCTTCTTTTACTAATAGTTATTTTTGCTCTGGTGACTTGGCATATAGACTAAAAAATTCACTTATATTTTTACTAAGATTCATCAGTTAGTTGGTTAATGAAGAAAATAAAACATCCAACAGCTCCTGGGATGGCCTACTTACACCAAAACAGATTACTCCCCTTGACGGCAACTAAAGGAACTGGAAAAAACTTAAAGCAGTTGCCTGCATTGCAGCTGACCAAGAAATTAATTTAAAAATAAAGATAGTACATGACTTACGCAGGCCAGGTGCCCCTGCCATGGGCTGCACAGGAGGAGGGGCAGACGGCATCACGCCTGCAGGGGGGGCAGACGGGTACCCTCCTGCAGGGGGGTACGCTGCATCACCCCCTGGGGGGTACGCTGCGCCACCCACAGGGGGGTACGGCAGTCCAGTAGGAGGGGGGTAGGCAGCGTCAGCTCCAGGGGGGTAAGGTGCAGCAGGGACGGCAGGGGGGGCGGGGAAGGAGGGGGGTGAGGGGGTAGTAGCTCCGGAGGGGGATAAAGCCGATCTTGATGGGGAAGTTCATGTCCATGCTGGTGTGGGCGCCGCCGATGTGGCCGGAAATCTGCAGAGAGACAAACCATGATCATGATAATGTGTTGATGAAGGTTAGACATCCAGGTAAACCATACTCATGGGCAATTCAGAAATCTGCAAAGAAATAAAAACATGGTCATCATCATCATTCAGCCCCCCTGGGGGACGGGGCAAGTCTGTGCACCACTGAACTCCACTTCTGTGTTTCTGCCATGGCTGCTTTCAATTCGTCAATGTCTACACCAGTATCTCTTGAGAGGGTTCTAGAAAAAGTTTTCTGGAGAATGTCTTCCTTCTTGGCCACCACAGAAGGAGAGGAGATCACTAACCAAAGTATGAAACAGGTGTGTCAAGCACGTCGGCGCCTGTGTGAAACTCGTAATGTATTGTGCACATAGCACTTTGGTAGAACATCTATTTAAGGTATTCAAGGATGACCTTCTGTCTATAGTTTACATATGTTATGTCTGAAAATATATTGTCTGCACCAGGCAAAATTCTGATACAATGCTGTCTAAACATCCAACGAAAACCGTGAAAAATATGGGTCTCATGCAGGCACAGTATGTTCTACCAACATGCTGACCAGTGTTACAGCTTGAGGAGGTTTGCAATTGCCTGTTACGCAATCATACAAACATTAGTTCCCATGTCAACTTACCTCCAGTGTGTAGTCAATGTCGATGATGCTGCAGTATCGCAGTGAGGAGGGAGGGATGGCGGGAACAGCCAGGCCCATCTCCACCTGAGACGACTGGCCCTCCGCGCACCCCTGGCACTCCGTCTTACTCAGCGTGCTGGAGGACGACCTGCTCTTACTGGTGGCATGGAACGAGACGTGCTAGGGAGGGTACAAAAAACAAGGCAAGGGTTGCATTATATCCACTTCACCTATAATAAAATCTGGCTTTAACCTTTAGCACATTGCAGTAGCTATTTGGCTACCAAGTCTCTATTGGTTATAGGGTTAGAAGGGGAAAAACGAGGCAAGGTTTGCATTTGTATTATATCCATTTCCCTCACTCACTCACTCACTCACTCACTCACTCATTTCCCACATGATTTACAAAAATGTACAATTAAGCATGTTTCTGTTTCTATTTGGCCAATATAGACTTCCGGAATATAGATTTCAGGACATTTAAACATAAGATCATAAACAGCAGGCCATGATATAAATAAATAATGAAGCTATGGACATTGTTGTACCTGAATCAACTTGGCTGACACATGAGTGACCTCTTCGTTGGCATTGTTCTCGATGGTTCCGCGGATCTGCACGGTTTCTCCGGGACAGTACGCGGTCCTGTCGGTCTGCACCTGCAGCTCGATTGGTCCGGAGGCGCAGCACAGGCAGCACAGCATCTTGGACTTCTGTCCTGCCATGGGAGTCTGTAAAAAATAAAACTTTTCTGAGTCTCTGCTCTGGTTGATTTTTTTCTATTAGGTCCTGGGTTAATGCTTTGACATCTCGTGTAAGTCTTGAGTTTGATGTCACCCATCATGGCATGATGACCACAATGAAAAGCGGCCTGTTGGCCGAATTGTGTATTTTCATCAATAAATAAAGGCGCAAACAAACAATGGTATCACTGGTGCTGTGGCAGACACCCTGTGGTGTTAGATTACATTATGTAGCAAGTGGCAGGACAGAGTTGGAGGGGATAGTTATGTGCATGTGTTTGAGCAGTACTTTGTAAGGCAAGACCATGCGAAAGTAAACATTTACAATGCATTTGCTTTGCAAATGTTACCTTTGAAGTTCAACTTGTTGAATCTAATTTTTAAAAAAAAGCTCTTTTGGGTAACCAAATATTAAATTACCAGAGCTGTGGGTTCTTCGTTGAGATCATGCATGTCCAGCACAGTGAAGGCCCTCTTGACCGTGTGGTCGAACTTCCAGGGCTTGTCGATGGTTCCCTTCAGGTAGTACCGCACGTAGCCGTGAGCCCCCTCGAACGAACACGGCAGCCCCTGCTGAGGCAACTGGTACTGGAAGGGAAAGACATGGCGTCCGGCAGGGAGGGTGGGGTTGTCTCCAGACTGGCCCTCCGCTGTGGAAAAAAAACCACTGGTTAGAAGAAGTTTTTATTTGTTATAATTAAATGGTGGGTTTTCAGACCGTGCCATGCCAGCACAGTCTGCACAACATGTAAAAGGGAGAGCCTCAACTGAGGTGAAGCATACATTGCCTTTTCAAGTAGCTACTAGTGCAATGCAGCTTCGCTACTGCTCGCATTTATAGCCAAGAACACTGGGTCACCCGGCTCTTCTTGATAAGTGTGTTTGGTTCTTTCATGTTCCTCTGGCCATAGGGTGATCCAACCCGCAGTCAGGCTGGGACCTTGGGTGATGTATTCTATATGTACATTTCAAGCTGTTATAAAGATGTTGCAATAAAAAGAATAAGAAGTGATTTAATAAACCTGATGAAAGATGTGCAGAAAGAGAAATCCGAGCAATTAGAGCAATTAGAGCAACGTTAGGAGAATCATCAAGAGAGAGAAGAGATCACACAGCAGGGAGAGAAGAGCACACGGTTTCGGACACGAGGTTGTACCTTTCCCAAAAAGCGTCACTTTATGCAGAAAGTAGGTCTCAGACGCTGAGTAGTGCCTGGTAGTGGTTCGCCGATTCTTTCCCGACCCAGTGGAATGCCGTTCGGTCCAGTGAACGTACGCATGCCCATGGAATTTGAGGCGGACCCCTATGAGTATGCCATGCAGGCGAGAAAGAAATTTTATTCACAACATAAAGGATAAAAAAACAAGTGTAAGTCAAGTATCTTACCCTTCCCAAATATAGTCACCTTGTGCTCGAAGTAAGTTTCAGACGCAGAGTACGACTCTGTGTGCCGGTTATCGCCCGAGCCATGCTCCTCTGTCCAGTGTACATAAGCATCGCCTTTAAATTTCAGGCGGATACCTGAGGAGGGAGAACACATGGGAAAACACACCTGAAGGAGTTTCTGCGATCTAAGACAGTTGCACAGCAGTTTAAGACAACACAGCATGATTGAATATTAAAGGCAGACATAAATGTATTTGAAAGCTAATAGCAGTACTGTAACCTTCTCCCTGCTGCCTAACCCCATAACCAATACACATTTGGTGCCAACCAGCTTTTAACAAGGAGAAGTCTAGGCATATCACAGTTCAATGTTCCAATTTGGAATGGAGGTCTTAAGGTGATCTAATTTTAAGCAGGACAGCTGAACATTTATGACTACGAGGAAAGTTAAGAATTCTGAAAACTTCAGAAAAATTTTCAACGGCAAGGAACAGAAACTGTAATCTACATTGTACTTTACATATAATTGTCTGATTGAATGAAAGATTGATTGATTGATTGATTGATTGATTGATTGATTGATTGATTGATTGATTGATTGACCCGTACCTCTCATTTTCATCGCCTCGTTCAGGTTGACGACCACCTGCCCGCAGACCCATTGTCCGTTCTGGAACACGTCCACGTTGTTGTTGAACACCACGCTGAACTCCTGAAGTTTCCCCATTCTTCACACTTAGATTCTTCCCTCCACTGGACAGACTCGTAACTACAAGTGCTAGGGCTGCTGCTGACAATCTAGAATGATAATAGAACATCCAAAACATGAAATTTTGGCAATTTATGCATGATTTTGAATGTCCAGTAAAATAATATGTAACGGAGCGTTAGATGTGTACACATTAAATGTCAGAACAATTCAGGGCCCAATTACTGAATTAGGGCACTGCCAGTCTGCACAATCCACAAAGGGATGAATAAAACGTAACCATTATTAATATTATTATTTGAATGTCCAGCAAAATTTCAGTGGTCATTATTGCTGGTTTTACAAATTGTTTTATGACTAATATCTTTTCGTCTGAAATGTGTGGCAACTACTAGTTAACATTACATTGTATAATATTTTTATTATGTCAGTCAGCTTTCTTGTGTTTTTATCTATGACACAATTCAAGTGATAAGTAAATCACCATGTTATGCATGTATTTCTTAAAGTAAATCAAATAAATTTGTACTATGTTAAGCTGGTTAAGCTTAGTAAGTTAATGTCATATTTGAACTGGACATAATTGTAATAACAAGTGATGTGTAATTCAGTCTGTAGTATTGGTTTACCAAAATAAACAACTCTATCATCTTCATTCATTCAAAATAAACAGCGACCTTATTCTCTCTCTTTCCTCCCAGAATCTAAACGTACAATGTATGGGTTCTGCCCCCCGTTGTTTCTTTAATATGCAGTGACGTTCTGCGTCATTTCCTGGGCTACAAAGGGTCAGTCCCCACTCCAAATATGGTGGTGGTCAGGGAATTGCATTTGGTGGTATCAAAAATTTATAACACACACACAAAAAAAACGCGTCAGCTTTCAGCTTATGCTATCACAGTTAGCAGTCTTTTACATGACTAGCACGCACTGCAAGTAAGAGAAGCCCTGCAACAGTTATACATGTATCTCCTGTCATCTAAAAATACAGCATAATTTTTCTACCCCTCCCCTTAACATATTACACGCTAGCCTTGCACTATATAGTAGGCCCCTTAATTCAAATGATTCTTGTGCCTTACCTGCTATAGCTGCTACGCTCAGACGTTCAAAAGTTTCGCTGTTGATCACTAGAGTCGCGTTTAACTTCACAACCTTTCCTTCATCTTCCCTTCATCTTCAAATATTTACGTTCAGATATCCGGAGTTCCGCCTTCTGCGAGTTCTGCCACTCCCAATGTCTCGTCTCGTCGCACATCTCGCGAGATTTGAATGGTGCCATCTCCAAGCAGATCCTACGGTGGCAAGGCAATATCCAATCGGCCAAGCAGTGTATGTGTGTAATGTACGAAGGCCCACAACGACACTGCCATACACCTCTTCCAGAGCCCTTACATACCAAGGGCTATACGTTCCATAGCGCTCTTCCGTGGCCCTTCCACACCGCGTTTCCAAGGGCTATATATCTCCCACAGCCCTTCCACACCACGTTTCCAAGGGCTATACCTTCCATAGTGCTCTTCCGCAGCCCTTTCACACAGCGTTTCCAAGAGCTTAGACCTTCCATAGCGATCTTCCGTTGCCCTTCCACACCGCTGTGTGGAAGGGCCGCGGAAGAGGTGTATGGAAGGTATAGCCTTGGAAACGCTGTGTGGAAGGGCGGGGAAAGAGGTGTATGTCAGTGTCGTTGTGGGCCTTCGTAGTAATGGACATACTGCCTTGCTACGGTAGGATTTGCTTGGGGATTGGGCTTATAGCTTGGCATCGTTGGTGATTGATGATTTACTAAATCCCCCCCCCCCTCCCTAAAAAAATCGTTCAACGGATGGGAAGGTTGATGATTTATTAAACTCGTAAAAAGTTCTTCATAACAAGAATGCTATTGATGATTTGATTCAACATATTTGCCACAATGTTTGATAATGTGTCACTTCAAACGTATACAACTTCAAACGTATATATACGTATTACATGTAGATATATAGACCATTAGATAACTATGCGATAGATTTACAAGTTCGGAGTGAAAATTTAATGGTAACTAATCTCTTAACATGTTTACATTGTAAACAGATACTCTGACATTACAATATTAAACGTGTATTTGAAAACTCAATGTTTACTTTGCATATAGTCTGCAATATCAGTTTGTATTTACAGATTGGTGGTTAGAAGTTAAGAGTTCAAAAGTGAAAGATAGGGCTAGTGATAAAAGGTGACATCTAACACAGATAAAACTCAGATAAAGTCCTAAGTGCTTAAATAATGCTATAATCATGTGTAACAGAAGTTACATTTACTTGTTTTCTACTAGATGGAAGCTTGATCACTTTGATTTGATTTATCATTCTCTTGGTGACAGAAAATGTGGACATGGGAGTTTTTTTACACATTAGTGTCTAACTCTGTAGACGTTCGAGTATCTGCGGCTGGCGAGTCCTGTTCATCTGGTGACTTTTAAGAACAACAGCGCGTAAAGGGGGACTCAATCTTTCCGTCGAACACCATTTCGATTAACCCGAGTCCAGCGGAGACAAAAGACCCGACTAGTACACCCACCAGGGCGGGAACATTGTACCAATCTTGTCCCGCCTTCAGGGTATACCACACCGCCACCATGGTGATGTTACCTAGCAACGTCAGCACGGTGTTCAGCCAGAATGTCCGCTTGTGGTACACAGAGTTGGTCATGCTGAAGGTGTCCGCGGCCATAGCTAGAGTTGCTCCAATCATACCCGAGCAGTCTCTAGCGTTCTCATCTCTCCATATGACAGTAACTGTCATTACCAGCCAGTGTACCCCGATGGGGAGGGCGATCCATGGTTGAAAGGCAGAGGCGAACAGCCCTATAGCCAGTACACGCACACTGAGTTCGACCGCTTTCCATACGGTGAGGAGGATAAGCCTTGTCACAAATCCACAGCTACATGTCCTGTCTGCCTCCTCGATAATATTATAGTAAATATATGTAACCACAGCCTTGACTGCTGCCAGCAGTGATGCCACCATGGTGATGACCTTCAGGACGCTGACCTGTTCACCTGTGAGTATGATGATGTAGAGCTGTAGACACAGCTGAGGAACGCACTCCAACACGGCTTCCAACAGGTGTACTAAGGGAAGACCTATCTCGACATGTTCTTCCACATCTTTGCCTCTCACTAACAGATAAAAGATGTTGAGATATGCTGGGAACACACCCAGCTGCAGGACAGCAAGCAGGACCTTGAGAATCTTAATCAGTGTACTGTCTTCATCATTCTTAGATATGAAAAATGCAAAGATATTTATGACTATTGACGGCCCGAGCATAAACCCCAGCGTTAAACCAAACCAGGTAAAATCATCGCTGAAATAGTACTGAACCGCCAGCGACAGGTCAGTGATGACATCAAACACATACAGGCCCAGCGGGAACAACACATAGAACAGGACCTTCCTCGGCAAGGAGTCCCAGACTGATCCGAAACAACCCATGGTGTTGTGACTCTACTTTGATGGGTGGATGACAATAAGGCTGCAGTCTTGTTTACAAACTATGCTTTCCATGGAGACCGGAAAGCCAAGGCATACATACTACATGGCATGTATTGTCACCACAGCCAGTAGCCGACCTAAAAGGGGGAGGGGTTAAAGTACATAAATATAAGTCATGAACAACATTCACAAGGACCACACAATTAATTTTTCACATGAACCTTTCTGAAATAGATACATGCAGTTCTAACAAGTATTACCCTAGTACAATACAAGGTGCAGGTAAAATAACTCACTTTCATTTTCGCATATTTTAGTTATCTTGAAACATTTATGAAGGATTTTTCTTCATGTATTTCTATATGATACTACAACAGAAATATCATACCTCACCTGTCTCAATTAGACAGTTCAAGGCAAAGCATGTCTAGCAAGGACAGCTGCAGAACGGTTGGGAGCCGAGTGCAGACAAAAGCACACTAGCTGCCACGTCGACAGAAATTTCTGAACAGACAGGGCGTGTGTTGTTTGTGTACTGGAACTTTAGAGAGCATGCGCTGTCATATGACTTTGATTGTTTAACCTGCCTGTTACTGGTGCAAAGTTCACCTGGATTTAATTGGTGCTCTGTGTGTTTGCCCAGGTAAAACGAACCTTGTCCCTGATATCAGATAAGTGAGGGCGACCTTCTTGTTACCTCTATATCATGCATGTTAACCAACCGGTCCACAGAAACTGCATGTCTTGCAATACTCTGACATCTTCCACCATACATTCCACTTTAGCCTCCTTTGCAGACTTGTCACCGAGAGCGGCGGCGGTTACTTTTTTTTAGGAAGCGCTGATGTTGGCGACGTCATCCGTGGCACTAGTAACTCCCTCTGCCGCACTTTAGCCCGAACCTCAATAAGCCCGTGTAAAAAAATTGCGTATCAGCGCTGCCCCCACCCAGTAAACGCCGCCGCTTCAAGCCGTTTGTGAAAGAGGATATTCCACATAAGGAAATTATGTGTTGTGCTTCATTAAAATATCTCTTAAGACAAACCATATATACATGATCCTACATTTTCCATCGAACGTTCTGTAGGTCTTCACAAGGGCAGTGTGTTTAAGATTAGCTCAAACTTATGCTGATGAAAACTTCTGACATCCTAAGGAATGGTTTACGAGTAGACAATATATACAGTAGACCAATTTGATGTTTTAGAAGCGTAGACTAATTCATTTGACCAGACGGATTCACAAGGCCTGCCAAGAGGTGGGTTAAGAGCAGTTAAAGACTTGGTATCATAAATGTACGAATATTAATCAGAATGTGCGAGGAAAAGAAAAGTAAGCAAATATTTCTCTTAAGGTTTAGATGAAATCACTTATGAGATACGCTGAAATTGTGTCTTAATTGAATATATTACCCATAATCGGTGTTATTAATCACCGTAAGTCGAGACAAATTAATAAAAGCATAATTTATGTATTTGGGTTACTCTATTCCAAGACCCCATAACCCTGTCTTAACTCGCAAGAACAGATCATCATCTAGAAACAGTAAAGTCTAAAAGTTTATTTTCACATATTATACTCATTATCACAAGGAATTTGAAGTTGCCGCATCTAAGTGTCGATTCCATCTAACGAACTTTGAGATAAAAATTCCAACAATGCTGTGGACTTAATAAAAAGACTGCAGGTTAGTGCTATGGGGGCTTTATGATGAATCGTTACCATAAATCTAGTTAAACAGCATTTAACATCGTTTGTCACCCTCAGCATCGATGTGCAAGCGCGTCTGATCCTCGGAAGACGAGGAACAATAGACGCTAAACCAGATAGTAAGTTAGTAAGTGAGTGAGTGTAGGAGGCCACAACAGGGCATTGCTCCCCAAAAATGGCGTACTCCAACACTATTCTTCTTGCTATAATCACTGTTAGCATCCCTTCAATCCCGGCACAAACTGACCAGCCGACCGACGCCCCGCCTAACGCCACTAGCCCCGAAGCCGGCCGGTACGTGTTCCCAGCTGGTCTGCCCGGGGTGGTCGTCATACCTGTCCGGGATGTGCAGGTCCTGCTGGATAGCTATGCTCGCGCTGCGGACATATGGAAACACGCGGTCACAGATTTTGGTAAGTACAAAGTGTCTTTAGGTGATAATTATAATCTTTATTTGTAAACACCTGTGTCCGGGATGTGGAGGTTCTGCGGAAGAGCTTTACTCGCGCTGTGGACATTTGGAAACACGTGGTCACAGACTTTGGTAAGTACAAAGCGCCTTTAGATAATATTCTTTATTTGTAAAAACACCTGTCCGGGATGTGAAAGTCCTACAGGAAAGTTGTGCTCGCGCTGCCGACATATGGAAACACGTGTTTACCGATTTCGGTAAGTACAAAGTGTTTGAATTAGATAATAATAGTCTTTATCTGAAAACTCACACTGAAGGCTAGGGAATCACTAAAACCCAATGGGCTACACATCAAGAAACAACAACGTTCGACCAAGTATAGTGAATAGTTTGCCAGAGAAATTTGAGGGTACCAAACGGTTCAAACGGAATCTCCAAGCAGATCTTTTGGTGGCTGCAAAGACAGTATCAAATTGGCCGGGCAGTATCCATTTGCCAGACAGTAACCAATATGTTGGGCTGGCACAAAGCCCGATAAAAAATATCCTAAAAACACGCCAAAATTAAGCCAAGGCCCAAACCTCTGCTTGGAGAGTAGTTCAAACGGGCTTATGATACCTTTTATTGCTCTTAACCATCAGCCTACTAAGGTAGCCACTTGGCATCAAATTTGCATTGGTTATGATGTTAGGCAGCAGGGAGAAGGTTAAAAAAAGACATCATTAATGTTGCAAACAACTATACATGTTCCAACTTAATGTTTTCTGTAGAAGTTGCAGACTGCGACACCACTGCCGACGAAATGGTGAAAGACACAACTACGTAAGTACCAAATTTAACTTAAATGGTGTAAAGACATAGAAATTGACGTATTAACAGTCACTTGGATTAAAACAGACTACATATTGTCCGATGTAATTGATCATTTAAAATTGGTAATAGTCCATGGCTGTGTTCTTGTCTTAAACAAACGATATCCAATCGTCTTTCCGACGCCACTTCTATTCAGCACCTATTCTTTATATAGTTTAAAAACAGCGTCAACTAGAGGTCAACGATCTCATGCCTTCGTCAAAAGATGTTATCGTTATATAACTTAAGAAGGTAGAAGTGACATATTAGTCCCCCTAAATATGGAAGTTGGATTGTGAAAATTACCCCTGCCGATGCAGTCTGCAATCGAGCATTGGGCAAGGGAAAAAACACATGTGCAGGCTGTAAGGCAACACCGCCTGCAGCTACATGGACTATCCCCTCTGGGACTTTCTCCCTCTGGGACAGCCTGTAGCCCATGTGTCACAATGAAGGTAGAGTATCATGGAAGGTAACTGAATTATAGAATTGCTTCATTTATTATGCAAATTAGATCATAATTTGCATAATTGTCATCTAATTATGTCAAGCATCACTTAAGCTACCTACACACCAAATATCAGGACGATCCGTCGACCGGTTATTGAGTTATCCTACTTTAAACATTTTCATACAAATGCTCCTGCAGTTCCAAAGCAAGCCGCTAGGGGGCCCAAACTTATGTCACTTCTTCCCGAGCACAAGACCTATCTACCATCCAAAAATCATGACCCTAGCTCCTCCAGATCACCATATTTCAAAACCGGAAGTACCGCTGCAGTACCATAACGAGCCGCCAGGGGGCCCATATTCCTATCACTTCTAGACCTCATCAAGACCTACCCACCTACCAAATATGAAGACAATCCATTTAAGCCTTCTCGAGTTATACTGTTGACAGACTCACGCACACACGAACGCCCATGAAAACATACCCTTCTTGACGAAGGCAAATATGCCACGTGGGTCTATGACAAAGCTCTTACTCGTTGAAATAAAATCATTTAACTCTTTATAGACATTCACTGAAATCTACCCACAAGTTGATCCCAAAGCGCAAAATATAGTAAATATAAAATGTCTAGAAAATGTTGAATGATAAAATGATTTAAAGAAAAACATGTTGAACATGATTCTAGCATCCACTGCCCGGCTGGCTGCGCAGCCCATACCAAAGCCGCGGTGTGGGGCACTGGAACCTACAAAGGGGTAAGTAGACAGAAATATCGATCTGTTTTATACATTTTGATTTTTTAATCATTTAATTGATCGATTAATCAATCGATTGATTGATTGATTGATTGATTGAAATTTATTCATTCATTCATTAAAAGTACACCGGGTCAGTGAACAGATTAACATGAATTCGATTGGATCTTTGTTATATAGCCAGAAATTTTGTTGGTATTTACAAAGATTTGGGCTCCATCAAATTTACATACAAGATATCGTCAATTAACAGTAAACGTCGCTTTATCAGTACATTGTCAGTTAAGAAAACCAGGGACGTTCCGTCCTCTAAAACATTTACTGGATAAGTCGGTAAAGGTTAGACATCCAGGTAATAAGATACGCCAAGAAACAGTTACTCAGTTCCCTTTTTTTGCATATCAATTAATAGTTGGTTATAAACCTGCGGTTCCTAGGAATTCTTCAGTGTCACTGCCGAAAGGTAGTGGATGCTACCTGAAACGTCTGACTGTTTCCAAAATCATATCCAGTTGCTTGAGTAACTGTTTTGGGCGTTTTCACTGGATAAGTGCGTAAACGTGAAAGTATAAAATATGTTGATCAATTGATTAATCGATTGATTGATTGATTGATTGATTGATTGATTGATTGATTGATTGATTGATGGCTTTTTTGTCAGGACTCGTCCATGTGCCGTGCGGCCATCCATAGCGGAAAGCTGCGGGACTCGGCCGGCGGGTTCGTCACGGTGAACAAACAGCCGCTGGGCATGGTCTTTCCCGGATCCGCCAGGAACGGCGTCAAGTCCACTTTCCTCGTCATCAACTCCAAGTACGTCACTATGGTGTTATCGTTGTAAACTGTGGTTTATTTCAGCGGAGTTGTCACTACCTATGCTACCCAATCTGTTATCAAGCATTTACAAGTTAACTGTTTAGAGTTAGACGTTCAAAGGTTAGGCGTAACAGGTCGTTCGGTGTAATCAAGCCAGCTGCCGCCGCGCCGCGTGCCTGCGAAGCTGGTGTGTTACGCCGAAGGGCGGTTATACCGGCTATACAGATACATATACAATATTCGGACAGAAAACAAGCATACTGGCTGGCTCAGCAGGCTGACTTTTTCTTGATGTAAAACCGTTATAAAATGACAACATGTAGTAGAGTTTACATGTAGTAACACGCCAGTCAGTGATAGTTGAAATCGTATGTCTCAAGTTGAATAAATGTTAGGATAGATAATATGATCTGACAGAATAGGCGATTCTATCGGTAAAGATCATGATCACAGTCTCCGTCGACAGGTCTAAATGGCGATCAGAAACATCTACCTCAGATATTCGTCTTTTTTCTCACTTTTGTTTCCCGGCCTACAGGCGCCTCCCAGACGGAGACCAGAAGTCGTTCGTCGTGCGGAAATACAAGCACTGCGTGATCGAGGAGTGAGAAGTAGTCTTGCGCGGGATGGCTGACTGTTGTACATTGTATTGTAGTCACCCTCAAGTTCTATTATGTGGTCTAATTGTATTGATGTACTACAGATATACATAGGGACACAGGAAGAATAGCTGAAGCATTAAGCTGCTCACTGTGCATCGCAAGTCAAACATTGGAAAAGAAAGATAGAAATCAGTGGAGCCTGTGTTACAACTGCCCCAAGACACTAGTATCAGTTTATGTCACGAGGTCGAGGATATTCTTGAGACCGTCTTCTACATGTCGTGCAACATCGCCTGTCTTGTGACAGAAGAATATTGCTGGTAATCATTGTTCATAGTAGGTTCTGTGGCATAGTTTTCCTGTGGTACGTTTCAGTTTGTTTTAGCCGCTACACGATTTTACAAGTGCAAATTCCGAGATTTTGTTCCAAATTTGACTTGTAGGAACCAGAAAAAAGGGGTCATAGACGGTGGCAACTCGTAACCATAAATGAATTAATGTATGATCCGCGCCCAGACAAATTTGAAAACTGAATATAAACATACAGAACCAGATTAATTTAAATCCGATCTACTTTGCTGGCCTTTTCTTTTGCTTGTATCCGATTTGAGAAGAACATTGCTTACTAAGTCTGGTTTAGAGAAGACATGTGAGAAGTATCTTGTCCATAAAAAAGTCTCAAACAGATCACTTGTCTTCACTGTGCAGTTGTCCAATGAGCTTAAGACACAGAAAAACACACACACGACAAAAGGAACAATGAAACAATAAAACAAACATACAAAACCATAGACGAGTGTTCAAATGATTCTAATATTATTTGCATCATGTTATCCGGTTCCGTTTTCACTCAAAAATCTATAATTCATATATGTCCCCCAAATATAAATATACCTCTACAAAATGGCATAAGTACATGTAACAATTTGTACTTTATAATAATAAAATTCAAAAGTACTGCCCAAGCTGTACAAAATTCAGGTCTTTGGATGCCAACACCAACAAGGTTTTCATTCCTTTTGTGGAAAACGGTCTACTACTACTGCTAAATAACAAGCTAGGGGCATAGTCTTAGAAGAATATACATTTGTATCATAAAACGATACTTGACCTAGCAGTCTTGATATGTTAAAGCCATTTCCATAGTGTAATACAAATTTAGTTTCCATTTTCACAAAGGCACGGGTGTCTTCGAATATTTCAGTGACGTCACGAAGTGTAGACACCTTATCTTCACCCAATCCGCTTGGAATCTCATAACCTCTTAAAAGCCACGTTTACCTGAAATGCAATGCACAAAATCAAAGTCAATCTCATTTCTCATTAGTAGTGCATGGCCAGATATTGGCCCACATACAGCATGGCGCATTTTAGATGTTGTTTCTTTCCAATGTACAACTTTGAAGTATGTGCTTCTTACTATGATAGCAACAACAGTAATAAAGATGAATTGATAACTTCCATAATGATAGAAATGCAAAAAAAATATAGATAAAAATATAGATCTTACCGGAAGCCATATTTGCCAGAGCTTTGACGTCCTCCATTCCGAAACCATCACTCAAGTCAAAGCGAGGCTGACCTCCATGATGACCTCCATGGTGACCCCCATGATGACCTCCGTAGCCGCCATATCCACCGCCATATTGGCCGCCATATCCGCCATGATGGCCGCCATGATGACCCCCTCCCCCTAGCAGCCCTCCCAGGCTCTGCAGCATACCCATTTTACCTTTCTTGTGGTGCCCGTGCCCCTGACCTTTATATGAAGATGTCGTTCAGTTAGTAAATCTTCTTGTTGTTTCATCAACAAAAGTGCAAACAGGAAATCGGAGATCCCAGCCTTCCTCAATTCCCACATGTCACCCACGTGCTATCAACCTAATCTGTCTGGACACGAAACCATCCAACTCACCAGTCAGCCACCCAAAACAGTACTTCCGTACCAGGCAAAGGCTGAGCAAATGTATATTCTCACCCCTATTCAATCAGTTAATCTTCTTGAATAGCAAAGTTCCTTATTCACAACCACTTGTTTAACAAGGGCTGACGTTTCGATGACTTGTCTGTAGTCTTCTGGTTAAACAAGCGGTTGTGAATGAAGAACTTTGCTATCCAATCATTCACCAACCTGATGAGAAAAAAAATCAAGGGAGTTTATCTTCGTGCCAATTTCTCAAGGAAATTGCGAATGAAACTCACCTCCCTTCCCCAGAGCGCCCATCCCCAGACTCGCCAGTGACCCCAGGTTGAACCCGCCCTTCTTGTGCCCGCCGTGTCCGCCGCCATGTCCGCCCAGCATCCCCAGGACCTGTAACGTCAAATTTAATCTTAATCTTCTTCCTACCTAGCGGCGAGATGTAGACACTGTCATTGTCAAAAAAGAAAGAAGTCAAACCTAACAAGTAAATATTTAGAGTTAGCATCTAAATTAGAGTGGTCGTTTGTTATATTGTTCTTCGTCTTTTTTTCCTTGTGAGATTGCGTATTGTTACAATGAAATATTGTGATTACGAATTGCTACATGCATATGGGATTACCCGGTACGTATTGTTACATGTCATACGAAATTACGTATTGCTACATTGCATATGGGACTACATATTGCTACATTGCTCTGAGAAAGTGGAGAACGCTGTCCTTTCCTGGTTGCCGTGCCCCCCGTGGTGTCCATGTCTGCCGTGGTGTTTCCCGCCTCCTGCGTACGCCATGGAGCCCATGACCTGGCGGTGTCAGGGTTAATAGGTTAGTTAATAAGTCAACAACAGGTTAATATTAATCCATTGGTGACAAATCTGCATAGTAACACACAATCAACGTTTGGTTATAAAAGGAGGAAAGAAATGAGGCGCATATTATCAGTACATCGGTGTGTTTATGTTATTCGTTTATGATACTAGTAAACAACCTTGAAGTTCAGAGATCATGTTAATTTTATTGCTGTCATAAGGTTCATACTTGCACATTGAAAACCGCGAAAAATTCGGGTTTCGCGAAGGCACAGTACATTCTGCCGACGTGATGAATAATTAGAATAATGAGATGATCACTGTTTTATTACTGTTTTATCCAGAACCATGTTCAGGTACCCTTCATGCCGGATAGTCCACACGTATCCAGACCCATGCCTGGGGCAAATATACCTTCTTGGATACGCGGAGACTATCCAGGACCGTGCCTGATCCTTACCCTAACACATTCAGGCATGGAACTAGATAGGCACTGTTCTGGATACTATAAGTACTCAGTATTGATTAGACTGAGGGAAATAATGAGATAAGTACTGACCAGTCCTAGCGGTCCGAGTTTCTTGAGCAGCCCGTACTTCCTGAGCGTGTTGATGTTCTGTACCGTGGACAGGTCCGTCAGTCTGTCCGTGATGCCATGCGGGTCTTCATACTCCTGGTCTGGAGAACAGGTTTATAGAGTTATTCTACCGAATAACGTTGTGTATAAAGTGGGAATATCCTTGGGACCATAGGAAGAATGTAACAGTGTAAACTGAAGCTGACTGTGGATTAAAATAAAGCCAAATTAAGTCAATATATTCGGCCGCTGATCCCCAAGCAGATCCTACGGTGGCAAAGTAGTATCCATTGGCCAAGGAGTGACCATTAGCCACCATGGCTAATAACATATCTTTGAACGTTGCGGATGTGCATCGAAATGCATACAGCAAACATGCAATGAAACTGTGAAACTGTGAAATGAATGTGTTCTCATTGTGCTACTTGCAACCTTTTTTTTTCAATGTTTGAAGAGAGACTGCAATAAAAACAGTCTGTCGCTTACCGTGATACCTGCTCCTCTTGCCATGCTGGTAATACTGGTGCTGTTCTGAAGAGGCAAACAATACAATCAAATTGATATTCAGAACATGATTTGAATAAGACAAGAATGTAATCAATCTGTTTTATTGCTTGTGTATGTATATTTTTATGTAGCCAGTGACACAAAAAAACAGGCCACAGACGTGAGTGTGATCTGGTAAAATAAAATATATGAAATTTATAATTATACATGTACTATTAGGCTCGCCCCTGAGGCGTCGCCAAAAATTACCTCCTCTGTCTGCCCGTTCCAACACGTGGTTGAGATCCATCAGTTTCCCCAGTGTTGCCTGTTCTTCCGGAGACGCTCTCTGCATTACTGTGGATAATGATATATCATTAGCAAGTGTTATGTACTCTGTATTCACAGTTCAACACTGACAACTTTAACAGTACACAAAAGTATTATCTATGACATTAACAGGGCCATTACAATTAGACACAAGATACACACTACAACAAAGTAAAGGAACTGAATTTTTCAATATTAGTAAAGACCCCGGCACTTCCATAATACATTGTACATGTTTTGTCTTTGTTGTAGTACAATGCAGTACGCCTGTGTGCATGGAAGTGCATTCTTTGACTTTCTATAGATAACCCATACTGCTATGCATTGTGTTTGAACTTTAAGAATTAA
This sequence comes from Branchiostoma floridae x Branchiostoma japonicum, assembly GCA_013266295.2. Taxonomy (NCBI): domain Eukaryota; kingdom Metazoa; phylum Chordata; class Leptocardii; order Amphioxiformes; family Branchiostomatidae; genus Branchiostoma; species Branchiostoma floridae x Branchiostoma japonicum. The sequence goes on along the minus strand of CM023826.1, from coordinate 1,872,743 downwards.
TATGCGCGATTAGCATCAGAAAGCACTTATAATACAAAATATCCGTTTAACGTGAACGCTGCACATTACTACTGCTACGTACTGTTGTAATGTTTTGGCATTTGAAAAGATTTATACTCTAGTTTCTAACGTTTCGAAACAAGCCTTCGTAAAGTATGTTATTGGCACATATATCAATAGGCCAAGGGCTAGGTACACATTGGCAACAACTTCCTCTAAGCGCAAACACTAGACATTTGTGACCAAGGCCAAGAATCCATGCTATGCAGTACACGCCTATGACAGTGTACACTAAAACATGCATGCAGGTACTACGCAGCATTCATACAGTTGAATTAGCCGTTATTGAATATATCTGGCGACCTGTAGCTGTTTTTACTAGTTTTCGTCGGAATCTACCATGGAACTAGCAAAACATGAACATTTACACCACCTAGCGAAAATCTACTACACTTGCAAGCAAAACGCCGGGTTACTTACTTGTCGGTATGTCGTCTCCGTAGTCCACTGGGGGGTCGGGCCCGTAGAAGTCGGGTGGAAGACCGTAGGCTTCAGGGGAGAGGGTCGGGGCAACCCCTGGGTACCCCCCGGGATATCCACCCGGTGCTCCCCCGGGGTAAGGGGGCGTCCCGTACCCGGGAGCTCCCGGCGGCGGCGTGGGTCCGTACCCCGGCCCGCCTGGCGGCTGTTGCCCGGCCCCGGGATAACCGCCGGGTGCCCCCGGGTACCCCGTCGGGCCTGCTGGTTGATACCCCCCGCCTGGCATCGGCGGGTACCCCGGTGCACCCGTGTTGAACCCCATCGTAGGCGGCTGTCCTGTGTTAGGCTGCGGTGGGTACGCGCCGGGAAACCCAGCCCCCCCACTCGGAGGGTACCCGGCCCCACCACTGGGAGGGTACCCTGCTACCCCACCGGGCGGGTAGCCAGCCCCTCCCGCAGGTGGGTAGCCTGCACCACCGCCTGGGGGATAGCCTGCACCTGGGTAACTCATGCTAGACGTTCTGATGGCGACGACTCAGGCAAAGCTAGCTGTTATGTGCGACTCTTGTGTACACAGACAACGTCTTCAGTCAGTATGTGGTAAGTCAACATGTAGCCCTACTGCATACTGAGAATAGCCTGTCGGACGGGTCGCAGCATTTGCATCGCGTCGTCTCTCTCTACGTGTGCATAAAAAATTCATGCCCGAGGCAAGTTACACTGGGGAGGCGCCCAACACAAACAATAGCCTAATCGGGCCGGTGTCTCTTGTATAAAATCGTACAGGTGTGACAATTTCCTTAGTTGACGACGAAGACACCCTGGAATCCCGTCTTGTTGTGCTCTAGTCCGCTTAAGACGGTAGCGGGGCTACCTTAGCAGGAAACGAGTCTTACCAAAGAAGGGCTTTAAATTCGTAAGGTGCGACACGCCTCTGTTCAGTCCAGTTCTTCCATTAAACCATTGGTTGGAGATGCGTGTACGCCCAGTGAAAGACAAAACAAGGGCGTGGCATGGAACAGACATGCTATGTAAAAGGAAAACAACGCCTTTATGATGATCCACGAGACGGAAAAGGTGAGTGAAGGTGACTTGCCCCCCCCCCCCGTTCGTAGTTAATTGTGGACCAGCCCGTATGACGTCAGTGTACTAGTACACAGTGCGTCACGCATGACACTTGTGTTGCCACAGTGACTCACAAGGGCTTGGTCACATAAATGTAGCTTAGCATTTACTTGTAGAGGTGCACAAGCTCTTAGTCAGTAGTTCTATTCAACATTTTACCAAATATAGTACCCGTTGAACCTGTATATAGAATTTTGCTAGACCCATACCAGCTAGTATCCCTTTCTGTCTGCCATACATTGTACCTGTTACAATTGTTGTGCAATAAACTAGACTTGACTTGACATATCACTACTCTCCAAGCAGAGATAGGTGGAGGGGGGGGGGTTACAGGCAGAATGGCAGGAGGTTAAAAGATTGAAAACCCCAAAATACTTCCCGGCGTCTTGTTATTAGTATTAAACTTTTATTCATGCCATTCACGTTATACCCACTTGATTATTTTGTATTAGGTCAGTACATAGCAAAATATATATATATGATATCAGTACGTATTAAAATATATGCGAGCATATGATCTATGGAACGCGATTCACCCTCATATATGCTTTTTAAAAACGCTGCCTAAAACCCATAGCGACGCCATCGTATCATTCCTCGTCTCATTGCAACCAGTGCGGTCCGGGTTTTTTTTTCAAGCATCTAAAAAAAAAACATTTATGCAGGCTTCAAGGTATGCTTATATATCCTATATTTTCTTATATCATTATTATCCTGTTTCATGTAGCTATCCTGGAATCCATCCGTGAACGCTCAGTGTATCCGCTCCGTTCCTCAGAAGGCACAGCGGAGGAACGGAGCAGATACACAGCTAGCGTTCACGGATGGGTACCTAGGCTATCATGCAGCGCAAGCTCTTTCCCGAAAGACAAATCTGTCGCAAAAAGGTTGAAGGTTCCCCCTCCCCCAAAATACTTTCCAGAAATATTAAATGGTGGTGACAGTCCTTCGTAGTTTTTGCTGACTGTCTGTACTTTACGGTATGCTTAAAGATCAGGTTTCACGCAGCGTAAGCTCTTTCCTTGAAGACGAAGCTATCCCGGTCCGGCGCGTTGAGAAATCTGTTCTCCATCTTCATGTCTTCTCCCGACCAGCCGACGTGGAAGTTCTGAACAATCTGCGTGTCACATAAACAAAGCTTTACATATACAGTATGTTGCATGAAGGAGCAGTATATGCGACGATAGCGACCACAAAGGACAGAACTGAATTGTCGACCATCCGACGTGGAAGTTCTGAACAATCTATGTGGCACAAAAGCAGAGGTACAAAGATGTGACGTTATATTATGTATACATTAAGAAGAAGTATAAAGTACATGCACCGATAGCGAGCACAAAAGGCAGAACTGCAATGTTAACAAAAGTTTGTGGTGACAGTACGTTTCGAAATCCATAGAAGGAAATATAAATATAAATCATAGCTTTAAGGCTTTAACCCCTCATGGACAAACGGACCTACCTGGTCAATTTGAGATAGCTTTAAGGCTTTTTAACCCTTAATAGACCAAGGCACCTACCCTGATTAACCCGAGATGCAGTTCTTGTGCTGCAAAACGCGCCGACCTAGAGAATGAATCAAGCCAAATTGAATTGTAAGTACATTCATACTTGGTGAAGGTATCGAATATATTTGATTCAAGCAAAAACCCTTTAAGTGGAAAACGAAACACAAAGATTATCACTAAAAACCTGTCCAAACATAATTTATTTATTTATTCATTTATTGTCTAATTCAGGCAGAGCCCATAGGCATGAATACACGAGACAGAGACAGCAACATAATGTACAGAGATCTAAAATACAATGTCTAGGCTAAATAATGAAATGGTCGATTAAAATCTGCCATACCGATGCACATCCTCGGTCCGTATCCGAACGGCAGGAGGGTGAACGGTTGGACGCCGCTGGACGCGTCATCACGGAGCCATCTTTCCGGCTTGAACACTTCCGGTTCCGGATAGTATTCCGGAAGCGAGCTGATGACGTCATTAGCAATCAGGATCGGCGTCTGAATAAAAGTACAGACGACACGTCCTTGGCAAGACGTTTGGTTTAGACATGGCAGAACTTTGGGGTTTTACACTGCAGGAAAAGTTGGATTTACCAATGGTAGTAAATGCCAGTAAAGTCGAGGGGTGGTTATACCGGTTATACAGATACAGAAGACCTTCCATTTCCTAATGTAATGTCTGCATACCTTTGCTGGAACGGTATATCCCGACAACACGATGTCTCGGTCCAGCGTTCGCATGTTGTTGCCGACGGATGGAGAAACTCTGAAAGATTTTCAAAAAAGGAGAAAACTAGAAATGTAACATTTGCAATTTTTACCTTCACATGGTCTAGCCTAACAAACTACTGCTCTGTTTATTCTTACTCACACACATTCATACATAATATATGGTGATCAGTCTCTCCAACTCTGTCCTGCTACAAAATGTAACCCAACACCACGGGGTGTCTGCTACAGCACCAGTTACCATGGTGACAGACGTCTGGTCCAGGTCATTGAAGAAGTAGAAGAGGAAGAAGTAGAAGAGGAAGGAGAAACTGGACAAAAACAATATGCTTTCCTTCTGCGAAGATAAAGATAATAAGATATTACCTGAAAGTTTCCTTCACCACGGCGCGCAGGTAGTGCATCCTGTTCAGCATCTTGTCGTCTATGGTCTGCCCGGGCGGAACTACCTCTGTGATCTCACGGTAAAGTTTCTCCTGGGATTCGTGGTTTTTGGCCAGGCAGAAAAGGTTAAACATCAAGGTATTTCCCGTCTGAAAAAAGTAGATGATTAAATAACTAATAAAGAAATCAATACATCGAATACAGTAGCAACTAAAAAATAGTGGTTCCCCAACGGTTAAATAATTAGACAAAGGATAGATGAAAAACAAAGTCCGTAAAAGACTAGTACCTGATGGTAATATCAAAGGATGGGCCAGCACGACACTAATACTTTAAGAAGAACAGAAAAACCGAGAAGAGTAGAGATCTAGAAAACTGGTTGTCAGATCGTTTGTGGCGTCCAAACGGTCGAATAATTATATTATGCCTACATGTAGGTCACAATTCAAAACCGGGGCCTGCGCGGTGCCCCCGCGGGCTTTTTTTTCTTTGGCACTATTGGACGGGGCCCGGTGGGGGTTAGATCGGAAACATGCCGCGCGGGCCCCGTTGGAAATGTGACTCCAGCAGTAGGGATAGATGAGATGAGAAACAAAACGTCCGGAAACTACCCGGCCGGGCCCCTGGCGGGGCCTCTGTTGGTACAACATACCGTGTCAATCCCGCCAGCCAAAAGGTCCACTGCCATTAGCATGGCCTCCTCAAACGTGAGGTCTTCCCTGGACAGGAGGCTCTGGAGAAAGTCCGTGTCCGATTCCGCAGTTTTTCCTTCTTCGGTCTTGCTTTTAGCCAGCTTTTCCTTCAGCAACTTGGCAGCAACACTGACAAGGCATCGGAGATTTCAGACTTTCGGGAAATGTATTTGGGGTTTCCGTGAATGTATTGGAACTGTGGAGAGGATTTTATGAGGGACACGTGAACCCCCTCACCACGAATTGAGTACTAGCCTCCACCAGGCTTCAGAAGCAGCTGTAAAGAGTACAAATTCGCCACATAGACAGATAACAAGCCAGGGGAGTTAGTCTTAAGCTTTAGCGGACTAAGTCCCCTGGCATGTTATCTGTCCAATTTGCCAATTTCTACTCTTTCCAGCCACCTCTGAAGCCTGGTAGAGGCTATTTGAGTGCATGAAAACAAAACTAGATTCAAGAAGAAAGTGTTTTGTTTCAACCCCAGATACTCACTAGTGCCACTGGTCGATGGCCTTGACAAACTTCCTCCAGGTGGGCGTACTGATGTACCTGTACAGACCGACTGGTGACATCTCCAGCTTCACGAACGTCTGGAAGAATTCTATCACTCCATCGATCATCAGCTGCGCGTCAGAACCAGGTTCAAGGTCATCCAAGGTCAAGCAACCGAGCCGCTTGTCCAGCACAACCACGCTGATCGCTAGGTGGGCAAGATAAATTTAAGACGATAAAAAAGCAACAATCAAGCATAGAATAGTTGGAATGCTTCCAACATTCCAACTGTTCGATGCTTGCAACATTCCAGCTATTCGAACATTCGAAGACGTTTCGAATGGAACGTCGAATGTTGGATCCAACCTCCGGTCTTCTTCAAGCTGACTGACCAATATGGACAGAGCCAAAGGAACACCTAAATGGCAATAAACCTAAACAACCTCAAGCTGCAATGGAGGACTTCGTTCTTTGAAATGCAGGCCTCGTAAGGTACCAAATTCACCGTCTATCTAGCGCCATCTTAATTGTGAACCGGATAACCCAAAATAAACAATGGTATCATGTGTACTCATTCATTGCAACATGTAAGATGGCTAGCTGAGACTTCCAATTAAATGATTGTAGTCTCCAAGCAGAGGTTGGTGGGGAAGATCGTGTCCTTTCTATCATATGCCCCGTTTTTTCTGTCGCTACCCCCACCTTGGGTGGCGTATTGGATACTGTCTGGCCAATGGATACACTGAGCCTGGCCAATTTGATACTGTCTTTGCAGCCACCGAAAGATCTGCTTGGGGATTAATTATATATAACTTTCAATGCTCCTCCGTTTGAAAGAGCTGGCTCCTTGAAGCAAGCGTAGGATTTCCTACTCACCGTCCAGTGCCCATCTGTACACGTAGTTGTTGAAGTTGTGAACTTGCCCCTCGCTCTCTGCCTGCCCTGACAGAACCCGGATGACGTCCACCAGGTCCCTGGTGACGTCATCCTGAAGCGGGGCATACGCGCCGACCGTCTCGGGCCGCAGCAGGTCCTTCTGAACCGAACTGCGCACGCGCTGCCAATCTTCTCCGGTTCTAGGGAATATAGACAAAATCTGATCTAATCTTTTCCTTCTGGAAAGTCTGGAATTAAATCACTTTTGATTATTCTAAAATAATTGAATGAATAATAATAAATAATCGATAACCGTAGTGACCCCCCCCCCCCCACACACACACACCCACCCACACGCACACGCACACACATGTGCCTGCATAAGTACATAAGGGTATCACTTTATCAGTCTATACTTACAGGTTCACTATTCCAACTGGCAACTTCTTCAGTTCGCGGTAGACTTTAATGCTGCGAAACGGCTGCCTCTGGGGATATCTCCCCTCGTTGCGGAACACCCTCTCGATCTCCTTGGGGTCGCTGATGACCACGAGGTTCAACGGACCAAGTTTCTCCCGGTAGATGCTCCCGTAGGTCTTTGTTCTCTCCTTGAAGGAGTCTCTCAGGTGTGTTTTCATTGGAAATCGACCTGAGAGGAAAATCACTTCGAGGTCTCATCAAGACCTACCCACCTACCGAATATGACGACAATCCATTTAAGCCTTCTCGAGTTATCGCGTTTACACACACACACACACACACACACACACACACACACACACACACACACACACACACACACACACACACACACACACACACACACACACACACACACACACACACACACACACACACACACACATTATCCTTGTCTTGACTTGTCTAACTTTTGTTTCCTTGTGGACCTTCGCAAAATGTCTTTACTTATTTGCATACCAATCAATAGTTTGTGCTTATAAACCTGCAAATCTCCTGCAGTCTCTTAGTGTCACTGACGAAAGGTAGTGGATGCTACCTGAAACGTCTGACCGTTTCCAAAATCATATCCAGTTGCTTGAGTAACTTTTTTTGGCGTAACACACACACACACACAGATGCACACACACACACACACTCACACACACACACACACACACACACACACACACACACACACACACACACACACACACACACACACACATACACACACACACACACACACACACACACACAAGAACGCCTCCGAAAACATAACCTTCTTGGCGAAGATAATGACGCTTAACGATGCCCCGAGGCGCATATTGTGTGCCGAGTAGTTTTATGAGCTGGCATAGCGACTAACAAGACCTTATCACGCCATATACACCGAGGATAAGGCGGATCATTACGTTAAGTATCTTATAGTCTATCCAACTGGCACAGTTAAGAGTTACACATTCCTGTATAACACATGTGTAATAGATTACAGTCACTCCCCTATCTAGCCGCTGGTTGCTGTTTCTGTCTGTGCATCTTCCCCCGATTCCCAGGACCCCGAGGGTCGCTACGACACACGGAAAGGGACATGCAGACCCTTAAAATGTCCCCTCTGTGTGGGGCTCACCACATTACGTACCAAAAGGAGAATAATCCAACGCCGTCCCGATGAAGGGAAGCCCCTTCGGCCCGGGGATATCCTCGAACGACCGAGCGTCTGTCTCGTACCCGACGCTCCCCTCTGGCTCTGCCCTGGTGCTCTGTGGTCGGAAGGTCGCTGTTGTTGTTCTTCCCGGAGCCACCAAACTGCGAGCGCCACAAACGCTGAACAAGCTCCACTGCCTTCTGACACCTCTCAACAGCAAGGACATCTTGACAAGTAGGTTTGAAGAGACTTAACAGGTGTCAAAAGGATCAGTAAGGCAGACCTCCAAGCTGGGGAGGTACTTTTCTTCAGTGGTGTTTGTCAGAAAAGGTGAGCATTAAAATGTCACAGTTTATGGGTGTGAAGGGAGGACTGCACAAAGATTGGGAGGTCTTTTCGGGTCATCCCCAGGCAGGATGAACTGAACTGACCTGAACTGAACCCCAGGCAAGGATTGAACCATTTCTCACGCGGGAGGGGGGAAATGACAACTCTTATCTGTACTGTATTTTATGATTTGTATGTCACTATAAAAGACCTTCATGTTGTCCAGGGGGTATTTTTTACCGGTTCTTGCAGTATTGGATTGTAGGTCAATGATTGACCCAAGTGATCACAAAAGGACGGGGTTTAATAACTCCCCGGTAAAGGAAATTATAACTTGAACTGAACTTTACGCCTAATTGAAGATAGTGTGGGACCACATGTGCCACATGCCACAAATCGCCACGTAGCAGGCGGTCTGCCTGGTTTGTAAAGATCGAAACAGCACTTGCCCAAGGGTACGATCATTTCTTCGTGATCACGGCAATGAAAGATAGAAAAGGAATACATGTAATCGACGAAGAAAATATGTAACAATTTTTCGTGCCCGGCTTACATTGTGTAACGCTATCTATTAGTTTTACAGACAAGATTCGTTATCATAAAACAAGTACGACGAGGGACTGTCGTTATTAGCATTCATATTTTATTCCAACAAAAATATAAGAAAGGATTAGCCACACACATAAATTAGCCAAACGAAACAAGTAAATAAAAAAACAAAGATGCAAGCAAATATTAAATTTGTAGATAAATATCTTCCTTTTTTTTCTTTTTTTTATTCGACTAAAAGTACGTTTATGGTCAGTTTTGGCAAGAACATTGGTTTTGGTCACAAAGTTGTTTTCTATGCCTCGGTCCTAGCCTTGTTTACATTAGCCGGTCGTTTCACGCCTGATTAGTTACACAGGGATTCAGTAATCCCCTTGCAGCCGGGACGGCCCCTGGCTGAGCAGGCTTTTGCGAATTTGTATATATACTGGCTACGTATATACAAATTCGTAAAAGCGGCTACCTGAGTCGCCACGGCTATGTTAAACGCATTATATGACAGGGCAGGGTAACAGGGGTTATTATTAAACTGAGAGGCCAGTTTAAGGTTGTATTTAAAACGGAGCTGGGCCCTGAGCTCTCCAGCTTCTTTCAGAACTGGTGACATATCTGGAAACGTCTGACGACAACCTTGACCAGAGTGGGCAAACGGTTGGACCAACTCCCCTGGCATGTTATATTATCTATTTGGCCAATTTCTACTGTTTTCAAGCCGCTTCTGAAGCCTGGTAGAGGCTAGTGGTAGTCCTTCGTAGTTGAAGATGACTGACTATGCTTAGATATCCGGTTTCACGCAGCGTAAGCTCTTTCCTGGAAGACGAAACTGTCCCGGTCCGGCGCGTTGACGAACCTGTTCACCATCTTCATGTCCTCCCCCGACCAACCGACGTGGAAGTTCTGAACAATCTGTGTGGCACATAAACAAAGCTTTAAATTGCACCACATAAACAGGGGTACAAAGCTGTGACGTTATAATACATCAAGAAGAAGTAAGAAGCATACTAGTATGAACCGATAGCCGGTGTGTGTGTGTGTGTGTGTGTGTGTATACAAGGCATCTAAGTGCAAGGATAGGACATGCAACGCTACCAACAAGAGAGGTCTCCATGCAATCTCCAAAATCCCCTTGCAAAAATAAAGCCATGAAGATAAAGAACTGCCTGTTACAAGTTTAATAACAACAGCTTTAAGGCCTACCTGGTCAATCTGAGTCAGAGATACAGCTTTAAGGCTTTTTAACCCTTCATCGACAAAGGCACCTACCCTGATTATCCCGAGATGCAGTTCTTGTTCTGCAAAACGCCGACCTGGAGAATTAATCAAGCCAAATTGAATTGTAAGTACATAAAATAAGTTGAAAAAACCTGAGTGTGCCGTCACCATGTCTTGTCTTGGAGTGTTGGAATAAAAAAAAGACAAGCATAAAACCGGTGTAGTAGAACACGAAACACAAAGATAATCACTAAAAACTGTCCAAACATAATAAAATGGTCGATTAAAATCCGTACCGATGCACATCCTCGGTCCGTATCCGAACGGCAGAAGGGTGAACGGTTGGACGCCGCTGGACGCGTCATCACGGAGCCATCTTTCCGGCTTGAACACTTCCGGTTCCGGATAGTATTCCGGAAGCGAGCTGATGACGTCATTAGCAATGAAGATCGGCGTCTGAATAGAGGTACAGACGACACGTTATTGACAAGACATTTGGGTTAGAAATGGCATAATTTTGGGGTTTAAATTTGTTGCCGTTGCTGTTGCCTCTGTGTAAACCGCGGACTGACAAGAGGGTTGGATTGGAGGTCAAGTTGGTCTCCCCTCAGGCTGGGACTAAGAGAGATGCACAGAATATGCGAGAAATTCACAATAACAAATAAACCTAGTAAGGTAACATTTAAAAAGCTAATGCATGATGTTTACCTTCACATGGTCAAGCCTAAGAAGCTAACTACTTCTCTTTTTCTTTTTGCTCAAACACATTCATATATATGGTAACCAGCCCGTCCTGCCACTTGCTACATAATGTAACCCATCACTACAGGGTGTCTGCCACAGCACCAGTTACCATGGTGACAGACGTCTGGTCCAGGTAATTGACCTTATTTGTTTTGAACGGAAGAAGAAACAGAGCAAAAACTCAAAATACTTCACGGAGGTATAAAACCTTCATTTCCGGTTGTAATATCTCCATACCTTTGCTGGAACGGTATATCCCGACAGCACGATGTCTCGGTCCAGCGTTCGCAGGTTGTTTCCCACCGTTGGATAAACTCTGAAAGATTTCGAAAAAAAAAAAAGAAAACTTGAAGGTAACATTTACAAAGAAAATACATAATGTTTACCTTCACATGGTCTAGCATGATAAACTACTGCTTGCCTTTTCATGACATCTTATGAATCGTACAAGTATATTTAAAAATAGCCTAATCCAACAGCTATGCACTTGGAGACCTTTGCACCGAGCAAGTACTGGCCTCAGCTATTACCGACTGATCCTTTCACAAGAACGCTTTCACGCGACTGGCCCCTCCAACTCTGTCCTGCCACAAAATGTAACCCAACACCACAGGGTGTCTGCTACAGCACCAGTTACCATGGTGACGTCTGGTCCAGGTCATTGGCCTTATGTGTTTGGAGAAGAAGTAGAAGAGGAAGAAGAAACTGAGCAAAAACAATATGTTTTCCCTCTGCGAAGGTAAACATAAAAAGATATTACGTATACCTGAAAGTCTCCTTGACCACGGCGCGCAGGTAGTGCATCCTGTTCAGCATCTTGTCGTCTATGGTCTGCCCGGGCGGAACCACATCTGTGATCTCATGGTAAAGTTTCTCCTGGGCTTCGGGATTTTTGGCCAGACAGAAGAGGTTAAACATCAAGGCATTTCCCGTCTGAAATGTGTAGACAATTAAATACTAGTAAATAATAAACAAATCAATAGATCGAATACAGTAGCAATTAAAAATAGTTGTTCCCCAACGGTTGAATAATTAGACGCAAAGGATAGATGAGATAGACAAGATGAGATGAGAAAGAAAAGTCCACAAGCTGTTGAACTACTTTCACAACAGATTCAATGAGATTTACAACGTTGAAACTCCTTGCACATGGACTTCATTCAACTGCTTTACCTGTGTTGCCACAAGGCCACGTTAACCTGCTTTGATATTGTATTATATTGAATCATATCTTTTTTTGCATTGTATTTGGTATGTTTTTATGTAAATATTGTATATATGTTTATCTGTATGTCAGTGGGGAGACAACGTGAAGAGGTGATCATCACCTGTTTTGTCTCCCCCTCCATCTTGTTATGGTGAAGTTTAATAAAGAAATAAAGAAACTACCTGGTGATAATATCAGAGAATGGACCAGCACGAAAATAAACGTTAAGAAGAGAAAAAAACGAGAAGGACAGAGAAAACTGGTTTGTGGTGCCCAAACGGTCGAATAATTAGATTAGGAATTGATGAGATGAGAAACAAAAAGCCCGTAAACTACCCGGCCGGGCCCCGACCGGGACCCCTGTTGGTACAACATAATGCTGAGGTCACATTTCCAAACCGGGGCCCGGCCGGGCAGTCTTATGGAACGAAAAGTATGACATAAAAGACACAAAAGACAAAAAACTTTTTACATTAATAATGGAAACTATTTGCGTATATTCTTGACATAAATTGTTCATTTTTCTTAAATCGAAACAGCCCGGCCGGGCCCCGGTTTGGAAATGTGACCTTAGCATACCGTGTCGATCCCGGCAGCCAGGAGATCCACCGCCATTAGCATTGCCTCCTCGAACGTGACGTCTTCCCTGGACAGGAGGCTTTGGAGAAAGTCCGTGTCCGATTTGGTGGGTTTCCCTTCTTCGGTCGTGCTTTTAGCGAGCTTTTCCTTCAGCAACTTGGCAGCAACACTGAGGTTTCGTGCCAATACAAATAAAAAATGTGACCGTAACCGAAGCACGTGGACAATTATGATATACATGATTAGACTGCAATAAACAAACAGCCACAAAAGCACAATGTTAAGCCAACACCCCTGGCATGTTATCTGTCTATTTGACCAATTTCTACTCTTTTGAAGTCTGGTAGAGGCTATTTGAGTACATGAAATCTAGGTCCAAGAAGAAAGTGTTTTAATAATTATAATAAATGGTTTATTAGTCAAACATTACCCGTGCAATCGCAGCCTTAATTTTATAGCGCTGAATTGATGCAGGGTTTACAAACATAATACACATGAAAGATATAACATATTTGCTCCACACACACTTTGTGGAACTGTCACAAGGGTCTGTGCGGCTGCCATTCGGCACCACCAGGTGACCTCAATACGACTTTCCCCAACCGACGTTAGTTTTGTTTCAACCCCAGATAGATACTCACTAGTGCCACTGGTCGATCGCCTTGACAAACTTCCTCCAGGTGGGCGTACTGATGTACCTGTACAGACCGACCGCCGACAGCTCAAGCTTCATGAACGTCTGGAAGAATTTGTTCACCCCATCGATCATCAGCTGCGCGTCGGAACCAGGTTCAAGGTCATCCAAGGTCAGGCAACCGAGCCGCTTGTCCAGCACAACCACGCTGATCGCTAGATGGGCAAGATGTAAATTTAAAAAATAAACTAGAAAAGTAACATTTGCAAAGCAAAAGCATAATGTTTACCTTCGCATATGGTCTGCTCTGTTAATTCTTACTCAAACACATTCATATATGTGGTCAGACAGGAGTCTAAATCCTTCCTGCTATAAAATTGCAACATGATGTAACCCAACACCAGGCAGTTACCATGGTAACAGAGACAGTACGTCTGGTTCGGGTCATTGACCATGTCAGAGGTCACTGTTTGGTGAAGAGGAGGAGGAAGAAGAAACGTAGCAAAAACAATATGTTTTCCTTCGGTAAACATAATAAAAGAAAATTAATCATCGAAGAGTTGGAATGCTCCCAACATGTTCAGACTTGCTCCGTCGAATGGAACGTCTTCGAATGTTCGATCCCAACCTCTGGTCTTCTTCAAGCTGACTGACCGGATCACTCACAACACGTGACCTTACGGAAGCGTGATGAGCTTTCATCACAACTAAATTCAATACAAAGACAGAGCCACAGGAAGACAGGGGCAGTCAAAATAACAAACCAACCTTCTATCTAGCGGCCATCTTAATTGTGAACCCGAAAAAACGATTGTATCATTTCTACTCGCCCTTAACATATTCGATACACATTGCAAGGTGCAAGATGGTTAACTGAGACTTCCAATGCTCTTCCTTTTGCTCCTCCTTAGCTTGAAGCAGACGTAGGGTTTCTTACTCACCCTCCAGTGCCCATCTGTACACGTAGTTGATGAAGTTGTCAACTTGCCCTCCGCTCTCTGCCTGCTCTGTCAGAGCCCGAATGACGTCTACCAGGTCCCTGGTGACGTCATCCTGAAGCGAGGCGTACGCACCGACCGTCTTGGGCCTCATCAGGTCCTTCTGAACCGAGCTGCGCACGCGCTGCCACTCTTCTCCGGTTCTAGAAAAAAAAGACAACATCTGGTCTTATTTTTCCTTTTGCAAAGTCTAGAATTAAATCAATTTCGATGATATTAAAATTATTGCATAAATAATTGTTAACAGTGACCCACGATGAAAACATGATAACACAAAAACACACAGACAAACACACGCACACAGATACACTCGCTCACACAGACACACACAGAGATACACTCGCTCACACACACACACACACACACACACACACACACACGCACACACACACACACACACACACACACTCACAGACTGTCACGTGTGTCTGTGTGAGTGTGCGTGAGTGACTATGTAAGTGAGTGCTTGCATATTAGTACATAAGGGTATCACTATATCCGTCTATATACCTACAGGTTCGCTATTCCAGCTGGCAACTTCTTCAGTTCGCGGTAGACTTTAATGCTGTGTAGCGGCTGCCTCTCGGGATATCTGCCCTCGTTGCGGAAGACCCTCTCGATCTCCTTGGGGTCGCTGATGACCACGAGGTTCATCGGGCCAAGTTTCTCCCGGTAGATGCTCCCGTAGGTCTTTGCTCTCTCCTTGAAGGAGTCTCTCAGGTGTGTTTTCATTGGAAATCGACCTGAGAGGAAAATATACAACTTCATGATAATGGCATAATGCTTAACGGTAAAGGAAGCCGTATTGAAGAGAATATAAGAACTTTATTGCACGGCAGTTGTACACGGTACAATGTATGGCAAAGACATAGTTCAGATTGTATTGTACATGTATGTGGCTTTGGAAGCGACTTCTTTATAATGTTGTTTTGTCACGTGATTCATGGGGTGTCTGGGGGCAAAAGTAAGACAAGTAAGTCTGCGGACGTTGATTTTGGGGGTTAAATATGGCGTTCCATTACCGTTTTCCAATAACGCTTCACGAAGAATCTCTCGACGTCGAATTAAACTTTAAAGCTGCTGATTAAGGGTGAATTAAAGGCTCGAAACGCCACAAGGCAAGGGGCATGCAGACCCTCAAATATGGCCTCTGTGTGGGATTCGTACGTTCGTTAACCTGGTATCCAGTCAAATCGTGGTTGGGGCAGGGTGGTTGGGGCAGGTCTCTAGAGGCCGGTAGGAGGTGTTACGCCTGTGATAGGATTTGGCTCGGGATTTGATTAATCTCCCGTGAAAAACCTACCAGGGAGCCTTGCTGTGGCGGGCAGGGGAAAGCTTCAGCGGGCCCGAATAAAATCTGCCCCAATCGCGTTAGACTGGATACCAGGTTCGTGGGGGCACGTACCAAAAGGAGAATAATCCAACGCCGTCCCGATGAACGGAAGCCCCTTCGGCCCGGGGATATCCTCGAACGACCGAGCGGCTGTCCCGTACGCGACGCTCCCCTCTGGCTCTGCCCTGGTGCTCTGTGGACGGAAGGCTGTTGTTGTTGTTGTTGCCACCAAACTTCTGACGCCACAAACGCGGAGCAAGCTCCCCTGTCGTCTGACACCTCTCAGCAGGAAGGACATCTTGACAAGTCGACTTAACAGGTGTCAAAGGATCATTGAAGCTGGCCTCCGAGTTAGAGAGGTTATTGAGGTTTTCTTCAGTGTTGTCTGTCAGAAAAAGATGAGGAGTTGTCACGGTTTCTGGACATGAAGGGCCGTCTGCACAAAGATTGGGAGGTCATCGTCCACACGGACGATAATCTCTCGTTTCGGGTCAGGACCTTGCCGGGCCGGGGACGGGGGCGGGGCTTGACCCGGAAGTAAAAGCGATGTTTACGCATAGTTCGCGGACTAGCTGGGTGGGTGACGTGCAGGTACGGGATACAGGTGTTACGTCGCTACAGGTGAGTGTTTTCTGCATGCTATCACTTCTGGGACAACAGGGCATGCGTTTGTATCATGTATTAGCGTTAGAGATATGACAAATCGTACGATTTTTGTCGTACACGCCCACAACAGTCTCCAGAATAATTTTGCTGTCGTAAAGATATCGTATGACATGACTCAGCAATGACTGACCAAGCTGGTTCAAGGTTGACTTCACCAGCTTCTCTATAAATTGGGAACTGTATAACTATATATATTAAAGTCAACCATTTTGCCATTATGAAATACAGTATCTGGAAACGTGATTGTCACACACGCACGCACACACACACACACACACACACACACAAGTTGTCACACACACACACTCACACACACAAACACACACACATGCAAACACACACACACACATACACACACACACACATACAAACATACATGCACACACACACACACACTCACACACACACACGCTCACACACACACACACTCAGTCACACATACAAGTGACACACACACACACACACACACACACACATACATACATACATACATACACACGAACACACGCAGTTGACGTTGCCACTCAGATTAGTGTGATTTATTACAGAACACGTTTGTGATTCCCAGAACCAGGCACCATGTCGTACAACCAGGCCAGCGCCCCCCCTCCTTCCTATGACCAGGCAACCGCGCAGCCACCCCCTGGTCAGGGCATGTCGACCCACCAGATGCCAGCACAGCCCCCTCCCCATGCAGGGGGGTACCCGGGTGCAGCACCCCCTCACCAGGCAGGGGGGTACCCAGGTGCTGCACCACCCCAGCAGCAGGCTGTGTTCAGGCTGTCGTATGTGGACTTCATGCCGAGCCAGATTGCGGGAACAGGAAGTACAGGGTTCCTCAGCTTCTCTTATCCACAGTTTGAGAGATTCGAGTAAGTTTAGGTTTAAGTTCGCTCGGTGTCTTTCCTTTTCTTCTTTTTTTTACTTTACCCCAAGAGAGAGAGTGAAATAAGTTGGTAGAAGTCGTTCTGAAGCCAATATGGAAATGTCTGTGTGGTGTGTGTGTGTGTCTGTGTGTGTGTCCTACAACTCCCAACATGTACATGCACACATTGCAGAGTTTCCATACATTTTGAGTGCTGTCATTTTTGTCAGTTGGACTAGAATGCAATATGGTTTGTGAGGCAGTATGGGTGAGGGGGTGAAGGCTGCCATCTCTGATCATGATTGTCCAACTTTATGATGTTTATGTCCAACAGTGTTAAGTAGTATATCCTTTTTTTTCATCTGTCTGTGTGCCTGTGTGAAACTCTCAGTATGCACAAAGTAACATTGCCATACAATCTGGATGCTGAGTTTGTGGGACTAGAAGGGTAAGGGGGTGAAGTCTGCCTTCTGTGACTGTCTGACTTGTTCATGTAAAACAGGCTGTCGAGGACTGCAGACTGTAGGACTGAACCTGGAAACTGAATGAACTAATTTAATGTGCCTATACTGTGACTGCTTTGTACATGTACATGTACATGTCTGTAACATTATTTGTATATTGTTGTGTTCTACTTGTAATTTCTACGAATGTATGTTTTTAATGTGTGTGCCCAGGGATACCTGAAAATCAGATTAACGGATCTGAGGTATGCCCTGGTAAAATAAATAAACTTGAACTTGAACTTCATGTGCAGTGTTCTGGTAACCCGAGCCAACCAATGGATCCAGCAGAACCCGACCATGGAGGTCAAGACCTGCGAGAGCCTGGAGGTCAAGTTCGAGTACCACCTGGGGAGCTCCGGAGGGGTCGTGAACCCTGACCGGTCGCTGTTCTATGAGTCGGGCAAAGTGAGAAGCTGTTACGTCCGTGGATTGAGGTAGCCACGCTTTCTGCAATGGATTAGATAGTATATTGTATAAAAGCACAGTGTATTAAGTATCTGTCTCCATCCAATTTGTACATGTAGATTTCTGCTGGTCGATTCAGTAACGCTGTAACCACAGTGATAATAATGAGGAAATCAGTAAAAAGAAGAAAAAACTGATTGCTGTTGCCTGGATTTGAACCCTTGATCTGTTTTTCCTGGAAATTGTACCCGAGGATTCAGGTCTTCAGACACTCTCAGTCACAGATGAAAGATATGAAGATGATTGCTATCTGAAACATCTGACTCTTCAAAGATTTGGTTTATTTTTTCCTTTTTTTTAAAATGAATCACCAAAATGTCTGATGTACTACATACTATTAGCAATGTGTAAATTCTAATTGTCTTAATTGCCTTGCGCCCTCCTCTTGGTATTGAGAGATAAAGGGCTGACCTAGGCTTCACCCAAGAAATTGTTCATCTTTGTATCTATTTATTGTAATAAAGATGATTTTAACCCCATGTTTGTGTGACCTGGAAAATCTTGTTCAACCTACAGGTTGTGGTTTGGTCAGAAGAGGGACCCGTCCGTGCCCCCACAGCAGATTCGCTACATTAACTACGTGCCGGCATGTATCCAGGCACCCTCCCTGTTCGGTTACCCACAGTTCGAGTCCTTCGGAGAAACGGTCAACAAAATCAACCTGATGATGAGACAGAACCCCCTCCCGGGTAAGGCCATACGTCCATTTGCCGATTCTAGGATTTTATATCATTCTCCCATGCAGAGGTATCACATGGCAATACGTTTGGCTTTATTGCAAGGTTGACGTATTCCACACAGGGACAATGGGATTCAAAAGCAAGCTTGAATGCAAAATGTCAACATTAAAAAAAACAGAGTCTGAGGAGCAAGTTTGTACCTGATCATGAGCTGGTGTTTTACGCCAAAGGGCGGTTATACCGGCTATACAGATACAGATACAGATACCTTGATATGCACAGATTCAGAATATGGTAAATTCAACAAGAGAAGGCTCATGACTCCACTAGATGGAGAGACCTAACTCCATGGCCTAATTGCCCTAGGATCATAGGAACTTCTTGTCTTAGCCCAGTTTTTTCTTGACTGCCCTCTCCTTGTCATTTCAAACCATTAGAATACATTCGTGCAGCCAAAGTGGTCGTTTTAATCTTCCTAGTTGTTCCCCACAGGAAAGATCCTGACAGTTGAGACACAAGACGTCAAGGTTCGTGGGGCGTGGTCTGGAACGACCATCGATCCCGACAAGTCCTTCTGGTACGAGGATGGGAACTACAGGAAGCTCTTCCTCTTCATCATCCGTGTTTTCTACGTCAATGGACCGCCTGCTTACGAGGAGATAGGTAAAGTCAACTCTCATCTATAGTCCTGTAGGTTACCCTAACTAAGACTGCCACATGGTAATGTAGCATCAGATAATCGATAAGATTGTGCATAGCAGTCTCTTAGAGTACACTATGTGTGTTTGTGTGTGTGTGTGTATGTATTTCCCTCCAATCTGTGTGTTTGTATTTGTGTATATGTCTGTCTCTGTGTGTGTATGACTATGTGTCTGTGTTTCTGTGTGTGTGTGTTACGTCTCTATGTGCACACAATTGGAAATAAAAAGGTTCCAAGTAGATTACATTATATACTAGGCTCTTATATTATATAATGTTTTCTCTGTTTGTTTTACTACGAATTTTTCCACACTTTGTGTTCCTAACTACAGGATCAGGAGACTTTGTGCCTGGGTGTACCCACGTGCCCTCCGGCCTGTTCGACTGGCCGCAGTTCGAGCCTTACAGTCAGGTGGCCGCCAGGGCGTGTGCCTGGGCCAACGGTAGCCTGCAGGGCTGCCGACTCGCGAACGCACAGACGCTGCACATCAAAATCAGCAGGAAGGGATGGTCAGGTATGTTGTGCTAACACATGTACTTTATGTAGGGGCTACCTGGTGTGTACTAGTAGCGAAGCTGCATTGCTATTTCATTAAATGTACATGGAAAGCATCATTGATTGACACCATCGATACTGAGGGCTACTGAAGGCTAATTGCCAATACAAGGAACACACAGGATTAACTAATCTATTTCTTTGAATATACTTTCTTCTTAAAGGCATTGGGACACAAATTAATCCCTCACGTCTTCAGTAATGTGTTATGGTTCCTTGATTTAGAGTTAGACGTTCAAAGGTTAGGTTTAACAGGTCGTTCGGTGTAATGTAGCCAGCTGCTGCCGCGCCGTGTGCCCGCGAAGCTGGTGTGTTGCGCTGAAGGGCAGTTATACCGGCTATACAGATACAGATACAGATACAGATACAGATTTCATCTTCGGTTTATATCTTTTTCTTCATGTTCTGATTTCAGGTCAGATGGCCATCGACAGTCAAAGGTCCTCGTTTGTCGACGCGGGTAACATGGCAACGATGTTCGTCCGCATCATGCGCCTCATCTTCCTGAAGCCGCTGCAGGGCTCGGTCGCGCCGCCGCGCCCGATACAGCTCAGCATCAAGACGTTCGTTCCCGCCCAGATCTCGCAGGGCGGCATGATGAGCTTCCCGCAGTTTGAAACCGTGGGGCAGACGATGCAGCGCGCGCTGGCATGGCTCAATGCTGCAGGTACATCATGTTATGTAGAAGAAAGTTTATTACAAATAAGCACGTCGGCAGAACGCACTGCAGCTGCGCGAAACCTGTATTGTATTGTGCATAGCACTTTGGTAAGTTCTGCCGACGTGCTTTACAAGTACAAACAACATGTACGAAAAAGATGATACAATGATATGAGAGACTACGTGATACTACATTCAACAACATACGTGGCAGAACGTCTCATATAAGGTTGTATTAGAGCATATAAGGTTGACAGCCTGTCTGTAGTTTTCAGACGTTGTATAGGAAAAGATATTGTCTGCAACGGGCAAAATTTTGATGCAACGTTGACCAAACATCCAACAAAAAAACGTGAAAAATCAGGGTTGTGCAGTACGTTCTGCCGACGTGCTTTACAAATACAAACAACATGTACGAAAAAGACGATACAATGATATATATGAGAGACTACGTGATACTATATTCAACAACATACGTGGTATACTAAATAAGTAATTTTGTTGGGTTTGGCTTCTTCTTTTCAGGCAGTGCGCCACGAATTTACCCACTTCGTCTATATATGTGTATGATTTTGTCCGGACTGTTTCCTTCATTCCTTTAGTTGCTCATTAAATCATTCCGAAATCCTTTGGCCCAACAGGTGCCAATGTGACCTTCGCGGAGACAGTCCCCATCAAGATCATGAGCGCGTGGTCCTCCCGGCCCCCTGCGGCCTACGCGGAGGAGTCCATGGCGTACGATTCCGCCAACCACGGCGAAATCTACCTGAACATCCTCAGGATTTACCTGGACGGAATGTACCAAGAGCCGCCGCCACAAATGCTCCCCCCCATGCCCCAAGTGGCACCATCCAAAGGGGCAGACTGTACCATTCAGTAAGAGGTAGATAGTTGGGAGTCGTGGGACAAATGCATGTATTTTTTTTACACTGAACAAGGACATTATATGTGATATAATGTCCTTGCACTGAATAAACATATAGTGTAGCTTTATAATGTTTACCTTTGCAGAAGGAAAATATATTGTTGTTTTTAACTGAGCTCAAGGAGCTGGTCACAGTATATGGTTTACATTGTGATGACACTAGAGGGCTGCATGGTCACCAAACAGAGTTAGGCTAGACCATGTGAAGATAAACATTATGCATTTGCTTTGCAAATGTTACATTGTACCTTTCTAGTTTTAACTCCTATTATACCATTCCATGCAGGTGAGGCTGAATTGCCTTCATTTCATGATTATGTTTTCATTCTGTTTCATTGTCCAAGCCTTCAAGGACACCAACTAGAGCTAACTGTCTCTAGAATAACATGTACATGTACATTAACTGGGAAGTGCTCATTAATTATGCAAGAACCTTTTAATGCTTTTGTGTGTTGAAAATATTACCTGCAGGTTAGCCGCAGCGACTGTTGTAGGGCTTCTCTTGCTTGCAGTCTTTTACATTAGCCCTAACACGCTAGGTAATGTTGTTAGGAATCTAGGGACGTGCAGAGTTCGGATTCAAAGTGTTCCGGCACAGAGGATCGCATGTTTGTTCATTTGGCCCAATGCACCGCTCCGCAACTGTTGTTAGGGCTAATGTAAAAGACTGCGAGCAAGAGAAGCCCTACAACAGTCGCTGCGGCTAACCTGCATGCTGCATGCAAGCTGCTACAGCACAAGCTGAGCTAGATATACATATAATACTATTTTAATACTATACAGTCAAACACATATATTTGTGTAATGTATGCCATTGTGTATATTATGTGGTTTTAAAAACTAGTTGACTTTTTTTAGATAGGGTATAGTTGTGAATATAATCTTGTACATGTAAATGTATCTGCTGTAACCTTTCGCTGTATTGCTTTTTTGTGTCAAAAAATAAACCAAAATTTTGAATGCTCTGCTACTAAAACTGCCACTTGGCATTTTCTAAGCCAGTAGATTAAATTGGCCGTGCCTTAAGATTAATCTCCAAGCAGATCTTACGGTGGCCAAAGACAGTATCCAATTGGCCAGACAGTTACCATTAGCTTCGGTGGCTAATGGTAACTGTCTGGCCAATTGGATACTGTCTTTGGCCACCGTAAGATCTGCTTGGAGATTACCTTAAGATGCCCATCATTTAAAATCACTTATGAACCTATATATATATGCACCCAATAAATCCTCATAAAATATCAGTTTGACTAACAATAAGTTACCAGGTATTCAGCATTTATTAGTTAGTTAGTTAAAGTCCTCCCGCAACCATTGGCATAGTAGCATATGGCGGAGCCCATCTCCGTTTCTGTAGCCCTTGGGCCACACAGTTGTGCAATCACTACAGTAGGAGGCTAGTCCACTGGTAGTGGTGTGTGTTTAACTTCCATACTCTTTCCCAAATGCCGAGTGCTAAGCAGAGAAAGCAGTATGTACCATTTTTAAAGTCTTTGGTATGACTCGCCAGGGGATCGAACTCACGACCTACCGAATGCAGGGGAGCACTCTACCCACTTGGCCATTGCACCGGTTCTGAATATTGAAGTACTGCGCACGAAAAAATCTTATATAAATTCAAGGTACTGCAACATTGCAGCACCCACATTTTAGAGTGTAGCCTAAAGAAAGAGAAGGCTGGACAATACAGCATAATTTATCTACAGCCTTTAATACAAGAGAAAATTGCTACATGTACATCGACATAGTAGCTTTACAACAACCATTCAAATTACAGACAAAAACCCAGAAGTACATTTTACAAGTCTGACACAAAGTCTCCTTAATGATTGTACAGTTTTCCCCCCAAGGCACATGAAGTCAACAGCAATCCCCTAGCTATAGGGCTGTGTACCTTACTCCTGTATCCGAACAAAGTAAAACATTAGCGGGCACCACTTTTCACACTAATTTAGATTAGGTAAATTCCATCTCGAGGATGACAATTTTGACAATTAACCACTTGAAAATCAGGAAAACTTGTCTAGAAATACTCTCAAAGACAGTAAACCACTAAAAAAAGACAGTTGGCTACATGTATAACTTACAGATACAATTGGCCTAACTGATTCAGGTACAGGTACAGGTCTGGGCCTAAGCCTGTGCACCTGTACCTAAAATGTGTTTAGGTACACAGCTCTACCTAGCTATTATTATATAACAAGTCCAACAGGGACGAACCTAGCAAACAACGAACATTGGTCACTTTAGATCTGGAAATGCATTTTTAAATTTCCATGGCACCATTTCAGTGTCTTACATTCCAACTCCATGCTAAATGAGGAGTGAATTCTCACATCATTCAATGAATTGTGCTTCGTTATACATGTATGTTAATATATCTTGCTTTTTCATATTCGCTACTTAACATAACCCAAAGTTACGGGTTACACAAAGAAGACTGGAACAGCATCTCTTCTCCCTAAGTCAGAAAAATCAATGCCTGAGACAAACTCGACTCACAAAGAGTGAGGACTAACTGACCCAAAGGAAGAAGCATGGGGGAAAAGGCCAACCTGCATCTTTTATACTCCAAAAATTTTAAGTGTCTAATCTAAATTTCTTATAGATTTCAAATTTCTAGCATACTTCCAAATTTTATGTGACCAGTATTGACTGTAGAGGCTTTTGTATATTCAACTATTCATTCAAAATGTTGCCCATTAAAACAATTAGTAGAAATTATCTAAATTTCTTGCATACAGATTTTCAAACTTCACAAAACATGATTCATCAAATCAGAAGTCAGCCATATTCAAGGATAATATACATATATGAGCATTTAAGTCAATTTACCATGATTTCTTTGAAATGATACATTTATGAAATAGAATTCTGATGTTTATTTATTCATTTATGTCCAGCAAGTCATCAGAATACACACAGTTTGAAAAGACTACATATTTTTGTTGTAGGAAATCTTGTTTTGCCCCACAAGGCCACACCAATTAAATATCCTGGTTCTCAGCTTTTTTTAGTGTTTAACTGCGATATTAGCATGACACAGGAAAGTTAGTACCTTGGTACACACAGTTTCAGAAAGTGAATACAGTATATTGTTAGCAATAATGCCTAGCTTCAGTGCACCAGTCATACATGTAATTGCCCTGATGAAGATGACAGTCATCGAAACGTCGGCTCTTGTTAAACAAGTGGTTGTGAATAAAGAACTTTTTGATTCAGCACATTCCAGTTTTCCGCCTAGCTCTGTTTTATGTTGACACTTGCAAATGCTAAATGCATGCTAAACAAGGTATGAGAACCACAAAATTAATTTGGTGTAGCCTATGCTAACCTTGTTTCACATTCAACTTTACCTCATATTCCTATATTTACTTAGTGTTAGACATTAAACATATATACTTTCCCCCAAACCAAACCAACACGATTTCACAGTGCTGAAAATATGCAGTCTTGTCAACATCTTGCCTTTTAAGGCTTGAAATTTGGAAATATTTGCACAATTCTTTGTAGGCCTCCATAAATACACATTATGTACATTGTTATGGGACTGTACATGTTGGTATCCATCGTTCTTTGCTCCCAGTTTGGTGTGTTATTCAGTGTACGGGCGGGGAGGGGGGCTCTGGGCCACCTTCCTGTAGGAGAACAACATAAGACATCCAGTCAGTACATGTATCTTAAACAATGTCAACAGCAGTTCTAACTAGTACATGTATATACATGTATGTGCTAAACTATAGTTGTTAAGTTAGTGCAATAAGACTGTATCTGCCATATCTACTGCAAAGAGTCTACATTTCCAGCAGCATTTGCTTGTCATGATCAATTCCTGAACATAACAACTTGCACAAGTCTTCATCTCATTGATGAACTTCGAATGTTAACTTTTGGTCCCACTAGCAGCTTCTTCTAACTTATCTAAGGCTGCAAATTGTAATTTTCTGTAAATTCTTTTGAAAACACATACATTTAAACACATGCTTTTGGTACGCAGGAAAAAGCGTACAATTTGTAAAGAAAATAGAAAAGTACATCATTGGCAGCGCTGGGTTTCTGGTCGCCCTGTCCCCGGAGACTCTGGGGCCTGAGCAGGTACAGAACCAGAGCGATGACCACCCACGCAATCATCATCATGGTCAGGGTCAGCCCCGCGTCACCTTCAGGCGTGCCGTTGGGACCAGGTGCTGAGGGGAAACATGGCGGTACATCATCTTATAATGTAATTGTATACATGTTTTTAAGTAGTTGTTATGTGATGATAAGATGCCTGAAATGCACAATTCAGCATCTCTGCAGGAAAACAGCAGAAGACGCTGCCATGTGTTTTAGTGTAAAATGAACGAAGTCAATAAACACAACATGTTACATCTGTTTCCTCACTCAACTCAGGTGAAAAAACCTATCTGACCATTGCAAGCCATCCCATATATAGATTGGTGGCAATGAGAAAAGGTCCTACTTGGAGAATCGTTTCAGGTTGACAGTTATGCAAAACAAAACACAAAACATATCCAATATATAATGTGGGTGCACAGGTGCACCTAGATATTTGTGTAAAAGTACCTTTTTAAACTAGTATACAGCAAATTCTTGATTGTAAAAAAATTGGACAAGGATAAAGGTCTTCAATGAGACAGATACTTACGATCTTGGACACATTCATTGTCAGTGCAGTATTGCTGAGAATTTCTCAACTGGGAGAAAAGAAAAAAACAACATCACTTCAGTGAAGTTCAGTGCCCCAGAAAATAGTAAGTCAGTTCTACAGTAAAACGTTATAAAAAAACTGAACTTTATTGACACAACAAAAGTATGTACAGCGACTTTCGTAAGGTCTTCAACTAGACATACAGACATCATATGTTAATGCAGAAGGAATAGTAGCCTCTACCAGGCTTTAGAAGTGGCTGGAAAGAGTAGAAATTGACCAAATAGACAGACAACATGCCAGGGGAGTTAGAGCAGCAAACTGGACTCCTTTAGCAGACCAACTCCCCTGGCATGTTATCTGTCTATTTGGCCAAGTTCTACACTTTCCAGTCACTTCTGAAGCCTGGTAGAGCCTTAAAGAATAGCAGGCACAGCCAAAAAGACAGCAAGGTATTTTCTTTTTGTATCAGATTGAAATCCTAAACCTTAATGAAGAATAATCACTCAAAAGCACGAGTACCAGAGCTATCAGCCTGCTCATCACTGGCTCGTGTGAACACACACACTCGCAGGGATCAAACCCACCCTCCGCCATGACTGACAGCTGCCAATCAATCAATCAAAGAGGGCTGGGAACCAATCAGCTGCCTTGTAACTTTGACAGGTCTGATGAGGAAAGTTTTGAAAGGAGGAAGAAAGCTAGAAGACACAGAGAGAGAGACAAAGAGCACTTTAACTTTAAGACAGTAGGTTTTAAAAAAGGTACTAAGTAGAACAGTCTTTGATTCTGGACTCAAGGGAAGCATACAGAGACCGGCACGAAAAAAGTTTGTGATGAATAGTTTCATGAACCAGAATGAAAGACTGCACTACATGCTTATGTAACAGCAAGTCCCATGGAATGATAAGCTGAGACAGTACACATGTTATCAGTTACAAAAAATTCCTTTCCTGTTGAATTTAGCATTGATACAATAATTGGACAGACTGCTGGGCAAATATAAAAATAGTTGGTTTCTTGGAAACAAAAGATTGTGCTCCAATTCATAACTCCTATTTGAGTTGCAGCAACAAAAATCAACAAAGCTATCTTGTATCTTTTATTTTAAGTTTTAAGTGACTGCATTTTTGTGGCATTGGTTTGTGAGTTTAGACTGCCAATATTTTGTGATGCACTTGTAGAAGTGGTAGTAAATCTAAATGACCTATATCACTTGGAAAAAGGTACAAATTTGGAAGGATCCAAAAGTTGACAAATTTTGTGATGCACTTGTACAAGCGGCAATAAATGACCTTATATAAAACTAAATCACACTTTGACTTCTTTTGGAAAAAAAAACTACAAATGGAAGGATCCAAAAGAACACCAATATTTCAATCCATCATTGTATAATCTCAGCCAACAGTCAGTGGAACTCCTGTTGAGGTTCTATCGGTTTCCAACGGTTACCAGTTCCAGCAGTCGGTCCATGGCGTGGAAGTGATTCCACACACACTCGCACGGGTCCCATCCGCCTTCCGCCATCGTAGACTGGTGAGCAACTCTGGACTCCCGTAACAACTGGAAACATTCACGGTGCAGATGTGTCAAACTTTCACTATCTAACATACAAATTAGACTAGGTCAGTTTAAAAAATTTAACAAAGAACTGACAAGATAGCCTCCACTAAGCCTAATCCTAACTGAATCCTGAGGCTAGGGGTTATGGATAGTAGAATTTAGCAAATTGGGGTCAACATTTAGCTTGAGGGGAGTAAGGTCTTGTATTACTTGTAAGGGTAACATTGGAAATATAAACTCTATAGAGGCTAATCTCCCCTGGTAAATTATTCTCCCTATTTGGCTAAATTTTCCTATTTTTCAACCCGCGTTGTTAGTCTAGTTGAGGCAACAATGAATGCTCGCATCAATCCATATAGCTACTAATCTTGTCTTCAATCACCATTATGATAATGCTTGTCACGTGTCAGTAGGCTTGTGACACGTGTCAAGCACTAGGATGAAAACAACAAAATACAAATTCATGGATTATCTAGAGCCAAACTGAGACAAAACTCTTGCCACGACTATAGCTAAGTGAAGATCTAACCACAGCCCATAAGTTGTATAAATCCATCTCACAACGTTTTAAGTTATTACTGTTACTAAAAACAGACAAACACATTTACATGTAAATAACGTCCTACTCAGAGAGTTCCGGGGAGTATAGCCTGTGGGAATATACACCTGTTGGGTATGTTATACAACAAGCTGCATTTGCGTTCCAGTGTGAAGCGGTTGTGGCAGACATGTGAATTATAAGTCACAGATATTTTAGATTCAGTTTTTCAAGCCACATTCCTTTTTTAATTGCTGAATCTGTGCAGGCTTACCACTATTATTATTAGGAGCCACTCCGAGCCAGCTATCAGAAAACTAAGTTACACATAATACAAACAAGTTCATCAAGAAACACTAGAATTTTAGAAGATTCCCAAAAAAGGCTGCTGAAATATATCTTTGCAGCTGAACCAATGGGAAGGTTGATCCAATACTTTGCCCTGAGCAAAAGTAAATGTTAGAGGCATGTTGGTTATTACAATCCTTGAGAAGGATCTGTCAACATTAAAAGTTCAATAGCCCTGCTCCTGTTAAAGTTACCATATGTTAGATGTATGTTGTTGTAGGGTTGCATCCTGTTTTTAAACGTCACTCAATGACGCATTTATTTTTGTCACCTTCTGACTGAGCTTAGACGGGTGACAACAATTTGTGATATGAGAAAAAAATATTATTTCTATAAAATTGAGTGGTTTCTATGAAATTATCTGGCAATTTATTTTGTGAACAGGGCTCGGAATACTTCACTTATGTTTTCTATATTTGTGTATGATCTAACCTGTACAGGTGACCACCTCTAGTACATAATTAAGGACCACCTTGCCAATTTTAACACTTTTTGGTGCGGCCCCTTTAATAATTTTCCCATATTTTGACGCAAGCATCAAGTATCATGTCTATAGTGACCACCTCCTGTCCACATAATAGACCAGATTTTATCAGTCCCCTGAGTGGTCGCCTTGGGCAGTTTTGACTGTAGGTTGCAAAGGGTTGTTTTTTGTTTTTTGTTGTTGCTTTTTCTGGTAATTATTATGTTTTCCTGCAAAATTATCAATAATTCCGTAAATTGCAGGTTGAAGGTATCATTTTCAAGCCCTGCAAATTTCTTATCAGTTATTTGCAAACTTAATCTTATTGAAAAACCGCAGAATGACGTAAGATCAAGCATCCCAAAACCATCAAAAACAATACTGTACCAAAACCACCACCCCCCCTCCAAAATCAACATCTGTTTATGTTGTGGTTACCTATCGCAAAAAAGGGCGTAACGTTAACTTAATTTAGGGACTGTACGATATTTAGCGGGGGGGGAGGGCCGGTCGTCCAGGGGTAGGGTTAAAAAAATTTACCTAGGCCCTCCCCCCCAGGTCAAAAATTTTTTCCTAGGCCCTCCCCCCCGGCTCAATTTTTTTTCCTAGGCCCTCCCCCCGGCGTGAATTATCTGAAGGAAATTTCGTACGGGGAAGGGGCAGATTTTCGAGCGCCGAAGGTGCAAGCGCTCGCGCCGCACGGACCATGCACGAGCGCCGAAGGCGCGAGCCGTCGCGCCGCACGAACCAGGCACGAAGCTAGGGCGGTTGGGGGGCATGCTCCCCCCGGAAAATTTTGAAATCTTAACCCTCTAAAACGCTATTTCCTGCATTTTAAGGGGTAAATTTTGATGGTGCACCGAGCTAAGTTTATTCCTCTTTTTCGGGCTATATTTCGTCAAGGAGCTCCTTGATTTCGTCCACGATCTTCTTCCACGTGCTATATAGTATTACACAACCGGGAAAACAATATTGTCAGGTTGTTTTCAATTTACTTTGGAAGGACATTCAGAGAGGCAAATAAATGTTGTGACAGTCCTTGGTTCAATCAAAATACCTTGTTTAATGCGTCCACATCCACGCCGAGAAGTTCAGCGAGCGGGGCGCGGGGCGGGTTCTTTATCGACGACGCACGCATGTACGATTTTAAACAAGAAAAAAACTACCGTTGTGCGGCTGTGAAGGGTGCGTTATGCCGCGAAAATTAATTAAATGTTCTCTTCAGAAGAGTCTTGGCTGCATTTTTACCGATATCGTTACGAAAGCCGCTACGAAACGCGAGTTAGTTTGCCGGTTGTATCGTCAAATTTCGGCTTCGCGCTCGGCTCGACTACCGCCTTTCCAATGGGGTTGTGGGAGATTTGGGCGAATCCACTAGAATTATAGGGATGCGTACTATTTTAACGTAACATTTTGCCGATTCCACAGGCCGGCAAATCACTACGGTACATGTGAGATAGACGTAAATCACGTTTTTGAAATTATCAAAACGTCGGAAAGTTTCATGAATCTTGGAATTTTTTTTTTCCTAGGCCCTCCCCCCAGGTAAAATATTTTTTCCTAGGCCCTCCCCCCAGCTCAAAATTTTTTACCTAGGCCCTCCCCCCTCTGACGACCGGCCCTCCCCCCCCGCTAAATATCGTACAGTCCCTTACCCTAACCGCCAATTATATGCAAACGTCAGCTAACGTTTTATTTCTTACTTTGACAAAACAGGAGAATAAAATAGCTGTTACGTTGTTATGAACTAAAACGAAACCATAAGGAAACAAAAAATATGCCAACTTTTACGTAGTTTTATCAAAACAAAGATGGCCGCCATAATTTCACAGACGATAAAAAGTCAACAGACACCGGTTAAATAATCCTCTTTTTACACCACAAATACGCAATGAAATCAAACAACATTGATGCCACACCATAACCGATTTCTTACCTTTAAAACAGTAGGAATGTTTGGATCGTAACGTCCTGTTTAGCGTTGTTAATCCAGTTTTTTTGCAGCAGTTTTTGGAGATATCTCGAGCCGGCGCACTACAAAAGGACACGTCAACTTAATTACAAGTGCCCGGATGTAGACCGGGGAAACAAGCCCCCATAGCTCACCAAAATATAGCCTGAGTAGTAGAAATCTAGTCTATAGAATTGGAAAAAGTATAATTTTTAAATGTACAAAAGACAATATTTCTGATAGAAAATACATGTATTTATCTTAACCCTATTTTTAAGATGATTTTGATGTTAACATGCACGAGTGACGTTACTGATCTGGCTTTTTTTTAAACAGTGTGTGCGGTCCTGCCAGAATTTTTTTCATATCAACTTGGCGAATCCGGTTGGATTTGAATGATGCAACAGGTGGGAGGGGCCTTACAAGTGTGATCATAACATCAAATCGACGCGTTCAAAACGATGTAAGATCGCCACGTCGTTTCGTGGTACTAAGAAAGAAGTTGTACGTGGATGTGTATCTGTATAGCCTGTGGAACCGCCCACCGGCGTAACACACCAGCTTCGCAGGTACGCGGCGCGGCTGCAGCTGGCTATATTACATTGAACGACTTGTTACACCTAGCTATATAGCATTTGCACATCTAACTCATAACATTGTTTAAAGCTATCTAGTGATGATGTCCCTACTATACATTCAATGGTGGCAGTGAGTTCCTGCCACGTGCTCTACGATTGCCGCTTGGTTCTAGGAAAACTGAGTTTTGAACACTCAATCCTTGGTTGATAAATTAAAACAGGCTGTGGTAATTGAAGGCATGACTATTTCTTTTCCCTTTCTAAGCTGGTATTAGGTATTTAGTACATGTAGTTGGTACATCCACCAGTTTATTAGTCAGTTTGTACATCATGCATAGTCTGGACATTTTTCGCCTGTCTTCGATGTAATCTCCAGGCAGATCTCTCGGGGACAATGCCTGGCGACTCGGCCACCGTGAATACGATACTTGCTTCATTGTTTGTATTACCAAGTCCTTGGTATTACTATTAGATCGATTCTCAGTCACCGATGCCTTTGTTTGCAGAGCTTTGAACATAAGTAGAAGAGAAGCTGGTACCACTGAGTGTATTTTCAACACTTTATTGTAACAAGACTTCCTTATCCTGAAATGCCTTTGCATAACATGAAAGACGCACGTGTAAACATTATCATAATAGCAGCACATGTGCAGCTCTCATGAAATAAAACCAACCATTTTTAGGAAACCTGGCTGGACACAATTGAATGATCTTAGAAACTTGTCATAATCTGATATACGGTAATTTCTTTATAAATTGCTGTTCAATAGTTTTTGCCGTGTAAGTTTGCTTCATCAATTGACAATTAAGTATCTTCTGACACGTCCACTGATGATTGAAAACTTCGCTATATGAATATAAGAAAATAAGTAATACATTGTATTTTTAAACCCGTATTGCCGTCTGCTGTCATATTAACTTAACATCTAATGTAACAACATTCATTTATAATTCACACTTGTAATAACAAAATACACTTTGATTCAGTTTCAGTACAAAACATCGCACTCTAAAGCCTACTCTCAGAATTTTCAGAAAACCTGTCATACCCGTATGTCGCCTCTTCGCACAGTAACACCAAACCAAACCAAACACATCAATTGTACAAGCAACAACATTGATATCAAAATATACTCTGATTTCAGTCCGATACAAAACATAGCGCTTTGAGACATACCACTTCGGTTAGCGCGAAATGCTCCCCGTTCTATCAGTTCTAAGTGCAAAGAGCTTCTCTTCCAGCACCTCTACAACTTCTGCCGCCGAGGGTCTGTCCGTAGGCTGTGCGTTCCAACACCGAGACGCGTGTCGTCTGTACCAGCCCTCCAGAACCGACGCGTCTTCCTCCGAGTCCTTTTCAGGAAAGGCTGGTCTGACATTGTTCGCGACGACTCCGAAGATGACAACGTGGGGGTTCTCTCCTAAGTAGGGGTGTTCTCGAGAACGCATTTGCCAGAGGGTGATCCCGTAGGAATAGATGTCGGCGCGGGTGGTCGGTGGTTCCCCCCGCATGAGCTCGGGCGCCCGGTACGCGAAGGTGCCGGTGAGGTGCGACCTCTCCGTCGGGCTGACGCGGCCCGTCTCCCCGTCAACAACCTGGCAGCACCCGAAGTCCCCGAGCTTGCAGCGATCCTCCCCGGTGACCATCACGTTGGCTGGTTTCAAGTCCAAGTGCGCGATGTTGTGTTTGTGGGAGTAGTCCAAGGCTTTCGAAATGTCTAAGGCGAATCGGAGACGTCTTCGGATGTACAAGGGTTCCTCGGGATCGGAAATCACCTGTTGGAGATTCTTCTCACCTGCGTGTTCCATCACGATAAAGGTGTTGTCCATCAAGGTGGACGAGCTCACGGCGAGAGTCCGTACGATGTTCGGGTGCCGGAGGTCCAGGACGCACAGCTCGGCCTTGAAGCTCTGCGCCGCCGCCGGGAGGTTGTGCCTGCATCGGTCCAACACCTTCACGGCGACTCGCTTTCCTCCGTACCTGCCCTCGTAGACCGTCCCGAATCCCCCGTTTCCTATCGT
Organism: Branchiostoma floridae x Branchiostoma japonicum; assembly: GCA_013266295.2. Classification (NCBI taxonomy): domain Eukaryota; kingdom Metazoa; phylum Chordata; class Leptocardii; order Amphioxiformes; family Branchiostomatidae; genus Branchiostoma; species Branchiostoma floridae x Branchiostoma japonicum. The sequence goes on along the minus strand of CM023826.1, from coordinate 1,839,128 downwards.
CTGCCCTCTGTGTAAGTCTTCCTCACTCACGCTACACCTGGCAACTTCCCTGCTCTCCTTAAACGGCAAAACTCTGCAGCAAGGCACCCCAGCCGACTTGCCGTCGGAGCCACTTCGTTCAGACACCGCCCCATTGTTATTGTTAGCACCGCTGTCACCAGAATCCTTCCTACTGGCCGAATCGGACGAATTTCTCGAAAATGCCCACTCTCTCACCTTCCTGCTGAATCTCCTGGCTTGGTGAGGACTTGGGCTGGGTTTCTTGGGTGTACAGCCCATCGCAATGGTACGCAGCAGCGAACGCTGCTTCTCGACAAGTTGGGCAGCAGCTAGAAGAAGTTTTCGCGCCGTGCGCAATGCTCGCGTTCCTGCCATGCCAGCGTTCGGGTCAGAACTGGTGTTCGGGCCGTCAGCTGGGCTCCCTTATAATGCGTTTACCTCAGCAGCTGGGCATTGGTCTATAGGGAAAACTGATCATCCATATCAATCTACCCTTAACGCCAAGAAGCACGGCGGTCAGCTGGCTTCAAAAAGTCGTCGAAAACGTCGTATTTCCGAAAATCATACTCATTCGCACTAACCGCGGTCCCTGCTCCTTCTAGTATACCAAACCTGATCACGTATACGTATGTATAGTTACATGCTTTCATCATTTTTAGTGTATCTAGTACAATGTAAGGAGGGTTTTGGACTCGTCTGCCCCCCGCAGGACCCTTAATCTGCATCACACAGGGCCGTATTATCAGGCGCGTGGCTGACTCGTGCGGCAATTATGGAAAAACGCTCCTAATCCTTATTCACCCTGATTTTCCGGGCTGTCGGTTTATTTACCCTGCAAGAAAGGGCCGCGAGAATGCTTACCGAAAAGAGCATTGTGTCGCTAAAACACGGGTCTACTGTTGTCCTTTGCTTGACTTTTATTCAGTCGCTAGCTGTTGTAGTTGCTACAGTGTATTGTTATACTTGTAGAGTTTTGTAGGTCCTCATAAATTGGGTCGAAGTGTCTTCAAGTTGATTCCATGGGTGACACTTGTCATTTTTCAAATTCATATGACACCGTGTTTGTAATGTCCCCCTTTCCACGCAGACGGCGATCGCTAGCTGAGCTAGCGACCAAAATTGGATTTGTGTGACCCTTGATTTTATGACTGGAATATGATGCACGAGTAGGATGTAAAAGACAGTAAAACACGTACACAATACGTAAAAGAATTCGTTCTTTCGCAGTTTGTTGAGCTATCTCGCAGAGTTTTTGTCACTCAGTGAGAGGTCGTAGCCTCTAGTGGAACAGGGGCGTAACAAAGAGTATTCTTCCATCTTCATTATATAGTAGTAATATCCTTATTATTCTTAATGAAAGCTTAAAGTTACAGAGTTATTCGACTTTGAAGATACGTCGGACTTTCCAAGCTTCACAGTAACCAATGTTAGAACTTCGCAAATGCAAAAACATACCTTCGCTACGAAAGGAAAATGAAATACATGTCTTAGAACCATTGTCTCGAGCTCCTTAGCCTTGCGAATACCGGCCATGCCCACAATTTTCGAATCGCCTAATCTCCAAGCAGACCTTTGGGTGGCTGCAAAGGCAGTAAAAAATCGGCCAGGCTGTATCCATTTGCCACACAGTATCAAAAAAGTCATACTGGATACTGTCTGACAAATGGATACAGCCTGGCCAATTTGATACTGTCTTTGCAGCCACCAAAAGATCTGCTTGGAGATTAGAATCGCAGTCTTAATTCCTAAACCTCGGTCACGCGTCGTAACTCGAAACAATAGAAAACACAGTCTGATCCCCTTTTGTAATCACTAGAAGCCTTTATGTAGATTGAACCCCACAACACGCGACAGAACTCCAATCTCCTAAGCAGGTGACCAGCCAGCTGCCCATTGTGATGGTAAGGACTGAAGAAGCCGTCTCCATCCATTATCAGGCAATGGCAGCCGCAAAACAAAAGGAGGGTGACATATGGCACGAGACCGGACTGTGATTACAGGGCAGCGCTGGCGACATGTTGCGCTAGGGGATTTAACTCCAAGCAGACGCACGGCGGGTCCGGCCGTGGTGTTTCTTGCATGCATATGCCTCTTGAAGACGTTTTTTAGAAGACTATTTTGCAACAGGCTTCCTTGTCAAGTCTGCGGTTTGCCATTCTTGCCGATTACTTCACCCCAAGTTGTTTTGGACTTGCCTCTGTCGTGTATGTGTGTGTGTGTGTGTGTGTGTGTGTGTGTGTGTGTGTGTGTGTGTGTGTGTGTGTGTGTGTGTGTGTGTGTATATATATGTGTGTGTGTGTGTGTGTGTGTGTGTGTGTGTGTGTGTGTGTGTGCGTGTCTGTACGTGTTTGCATATGTGTGTCTGTGTTTGTCTACGTGTGTGCGAGTGTGTTTCCGCAATTCCCAATAAACACATTGCAGCGTTGCAATATCCTACCAATTGCAAGTTCACGTTATGTTACGTTTTGTGGCCCCCTGTGCCTTGTAGTCCTTGTAGTCTAGCTTCTCGTATAACGTAAGCCCGGTGTCTCATCCATGCGTACCGGGAACGCAGGCGTCGGCAGAACTGGTAGTCGATGTGAAACCGCTGGCTCCACGCCGTCTGTCCGAACACCAGGCGCGCGGACTGGTTTTCACTCCGGTCTCTGGGGTTACAAAATCGCCTCGTCCGCTCGTGTATGTCCCTGAACGTCTGGACCTGCAAAGAGGTAGAAGCTACGTCATCTTGGATAGCTACGTTATCGTATGGCGTGATTGACAAAGAGAGACACACATCGCGCACGTTAAAGAACCCACCACACAATTAGAGTGATCCCGGTGTACATTTGTAAGTGAATCAAACCAGTCTAGTCTTACGCAGCTTGTACGTACTGTACAAAACTGGAGTGTTACCCCATAGGCCTAAGGCAGTTTATCAATTATAAAGAACCCGTACCTCTTCCCAGAAGTCGCGTCCTTCTCGGCGAATTTTCTCCCAGAGAGACCTGTTGAAGTGGCGGTACAGAATGTAGTCCGCTCTGCTCCAGTTCTCGTGCTTCTGTCTGAGTTCCGGGGTAGCACGGACGCTCTTTAGGTCATAGCTGTAACCAAAGACATTAAAAAAAGCTTATATGGACCATGAAATGTGTGAATGTGTGTGTTTGTGTGTGTGTATGTGTGTGACACTGTGTGTATGTGTGTGCCGTGCGTATTTGAGTGTGTGTGTGTGTGTGTGTTTGTGTATGTGTGTGTGTGTGTGTGTATGTGTGTGTGTGTGTGTGTGTGTGTGTGTGTGTGTGTGTGTGGTGGGTGGTGAATAGTACAAAGCTAGGTTACCTCATTTTCTGTCTTCAGTTTCCTGCTATATTCATGCCTGTTGCCTTATGGAAGCCAGTGGGAAAATTCATATACTAAGGAAGCGAGAAATTCACGATGATAAATAAAAGAAAAAAATCACGACTCTGACTAATGTAAGGAGGTGTGAAATCTTGGATTTCTTGTTGTTCTCACCTCTTGGATGTGATTTTCTTGTAGAGGATGTCCACCATGTCCCAGCACATGTACCGCTTCAGCAGCACCAGCGACGCGTCCAGATACTCCAGGATCAGAACAAGCAGGAACTCTCGCTGCAGCCGAGTGACGTATGTTTCTACATACTGAGCAAAGTCGTAACGATACGGTATTTTTTAATGAATTAAAACATAAACTGAGACGTGGACATAGCATGGGTGCTATCCTGTCTTAGTTTATGTTAAGGCCACATTTCCAAACTAAACCGGGGCCCGGCCGGGCTGAAACTACCCGTTCGGCCCCGGGTTGGGAATTGACATCCTGACTATGGTTTTCAAATGTTGTGTCGGAAAAGACATCGTCTGTAATGGCGCGGTCACATTCCCCAACCCGGGGCCTGGCCGGGCAGTCTTAAGGAACGAAAAGTATGATATAATACAACAAAACACAAAAAAAGTTTTAGAAAACTGACCATGAGCACTATTTGTGTATATCCTTAATAGAATAAAAGTTGTTTATTTTTCGTTCACGCAAACAGCTTGGAAATGTGACCGTGCCATAACAGACAACATTATGATGCAGCATGCAACGTTGACCAAACATCCAACGAAAACCGTTAAAAAAAAAGCCAGGTTTCGCATAGGCGCAGTGCGTTCTGCCTACGTGCTTATTACCTCTAAGAACTCACCTCGGTATCCAGGCGAGCTGAAAAATTAATACCCATGTCGAAAGACATCAGGTTCGTGTAAGAAAACGGTTGCTTCGTTCTGCTTCTCCACAGATTCTCGTAGAAGCTTGGTTTTTGCAGAAACGCCGAGATTGTATTCTTCTCAGGCAGCCTGAACTTCCCACGTAAGTGATAAAAATTCATAGCCGACTTCAAATGACTGAATGTAGGACAAAGGTAAAAAAAAGTTTTAATAGATTATTGTGCATTGTATTTTCACATGCAAATATTTCACAAAGTCTAAAAAGTGCCATATGTATGTTTTTATTCAACCTTGTATACATATATAAGACTAATCGCATGGATACAAGGACCGCCGAAATAAACGAAATAGATGAAAGTCCATATATATATATATATAACTAGAGGCATTCCTGGCAAGACGTTGTGTTCTTGGGAAAGGCACTTTACACGACACGGGAGGTAAAAAGTAGTGAAAGGAAAGGGATGGGCTCCGCCTTCCAATACCATGCCCTAGACTCTAATAGTGGCTTAGCAACCAACTGCCCCTATGGCATCAAAAAGGCTATGGGACTACCTTTACCTTTTACCTATAGCTAGAGCAGCCTTCTCACCTGAATGGTTCCCGTAGGATGGCCAGGTAAACGGTGTCGTTCGGCATGATGTTCTGAAACACGTCTCGGCGGTAGACCGCATGGTTAGTGAGGATGTTAAAGGGCTCCCCATTGATACGCCTCATGTACAGCCCTTCTTTGAGCGGGCGCGGCCATCCTGGAGCATGGAGTAGATTAGTCAAGGAATAGATGAACCTAGAAAGGTAACATTTGCGAGGCATATACATAATGTTTACATGGGGATAGTCTAGCATAACAAACTACTGCTCTGTTTACTTTATCAAACACATTCATAAATATGGTGATCACCCCCAACCCCCCAACTCTATCCTGCTACTTGCTACATAATGAATGTAACGCAACATACACCACAGGGCGTCTGCTACAGCACCAGTTACCATGCCCATGGTGACATACGTCTGGTCTTGCCAATTTGATAATGTCTTGCCAATTTGATACTGTCTTGTACCCACCAAGATCTGCTTGGAGATTAACCCAAAGCTCCTCACCTAGGTTGAACCACTTGGTTGCACCACTGGTACCATTGGGAAGGACGAAGTTGAGGCGATGCTTCAGCCCGAATCTGAAGAACAGTTGGCACATGGCCGTTCCGCCAGCCTTGTGCACTTTGATGAAAGCAAAGTTTGTCTTCTTTCGACAGGACTTTCCCAGAGCGTCATCACGAGCCGATATCGATAATATCGATTCCACGGATCGATCGCCAAACGGGCGCCACTTGCAGATCCGTGATATTCTGCTGGATACGTGAATGAGTGAATGGTTTATCATTTTTGACGATTTCTTAGCAAATGTAGATCCCAACCACGTGCTGAATTACAATACCTCGTTACATTTGACTGTCAGACAAAGTTACAAGTGACTTTCTTTCAAATATTTCTTGTCTAGTACTGTATTTCAAACATGTGTTGCAGAAACACAGAAAATTACACTCACGTGTTGGTCAAGTTAGCTGACGACAATTCTGTCCTCTTCATCATCACGTTGTTGTTGGACAAGTCAACACAGGAAAACAGATAGTACGCCCAGAAGACAATGGAGGTAGCAACGGCGAATGTAAGGCCACGCCACAGCAGGTTCACCTGTTGCCTCATGCTGTCGCGTTGGTAGATGCCTTGCACGTTCGTAGCCTGGTTACCAAACCTATTTTAGTTGCCGAGTCCGCAAATAGGTTAACCTATTTTTGATGCTAAGTCTCTTGGTGTCCTCTCCGCAAATTTGGTAACCGGGCTAGCAGATTCGCCAAGTTGTAGAAAGGGCTGGACTTCAGTTCAGACTAGTATTTGGCGTAACGTTATTGCCATCGCCGAGGTTATTTTGTAGTGGTTGCAGCTTTGGTGGCAGTCTGGCGCCCACATGTACCGCCTTTCTTAATGAAGAGGCCCAACTTGGACTTCTAGCTGTTCTTTTACTTGGCTGTTAGGCTACATAAAAGGTGGTTGTAGTCAATATTGCAAGCTGGTCCAGTGTCCAAACGTCGCAACAGGAGCTAGCTACATTGGAGAAATTGTCTTTGCACATGGAGACTGTACATACTATAACGGTCCTTTTTGCGGAAATTAGATCTGGAACAGCTTTTGTAAGCTTATACTGTACTATATCTAGCTATAGGTCCAGTCCATTTCTGTTGTGCAACAGCCCCGCGTTAACTGGTTACAATTGCAAGTATCAAAGCCCTTAGGCTTTTTCGCCCACCCAACTGGGTGTATTAATAGATTCTTGCCTTACCCTCGGGCCATCTAGTTCCTTTAGTTGTTGACAACAGGACGTCCACACGAAAAATAAAAATGTAGTTTACGTACATCCTTTCGAAGTATCCAGGCCCATGTTGCATACACCTACTAGTCTAAAAGAATATTACGGAATGGTTCTGAACAAACAATCCTGGTTTCAAGACCAAGACCAAGGGCAACTTGTAACCACAGTATGCGAGTACAGCACTGTTGTTGTTACGCCATAACTTAATTTAAGACTGTTAATTAACGGATTGACAGCTAAAAATGCAGGCAATAGTTGAAAGAAGAAAAAAAGTGATACATATATCCCGGTCTGCCAGTGCCCTTGATTCCAGTACTGTCGCGGAGGTCTCGGTTGTCAGATAAGCTCTAACCAAGGACACCATGACCTTGCTCTGACTTCTCAGAGTCAAAGTGGTTTGACGACTATCTACGTATTGGCGAAGGCAGGGTCAAAGTGCGGCAGTGACGTCGAAATGGCAACTCTAGACACAGTTGTCGCTATAGAATCAGCACAAGTGAAACAACGTAACGATCTAGGAGGTTAAATCGATGCCATGATTTTGTCTGTAAAATAAAAAGTTTCTGTGACCTTCCACAAGGCATTACTCATAAAAGTCGGTAGGCGTCGCTGCTGCAAGCATCCACTGTGACCTTTGAACTCTACAGTCCTACTGACACTCCACTTTACCTTGTCCCGTTAGTTTTCGTCGCTTTTCCGTCGTTAAAAATAAAGTTGCCATGCCTTCTTTTGTTCTTAAGACGAACCTGGCCCGCAGTGCCATTCCGAAGGACTTTCTGACGGAGACTTCCAAGCTAGTGGCCGATATACTAGGGAAACCTGAAGGGGTGAGTAGCAGTACCGTTCATGTAAAGGGGGAGGGGCATATAATTTTTGCACGTGCACGCAAAGTTTATAGCAGCACGCAAAGATTATAGCAGCCTTTGTTGCTGCTATAATCCACGTACCTGCCAATCGTTGCTGGGTATTCAAACTATAACAAGAAATCGGAGATTTCAAATCTCCTGGAAGTATGTTGGAGTTTTTGTGAATTTTATTTGCCACAAGTCAACCAAAGAGAATGGTCTGACGTTTGTTACTGATGTTATGAACGTTTAATACTTTCAACAAGGAGGTTTAAGACAGACTGTCTTGCTTTGTTGGTGGACTCAGTTCCTCCCAGCCTGCCAACTTGACCTCAAGAACAATTTGTGGTCACCAGGTCTATCACCAATCTTCCTGCCTCTACTGCATTCGAATGCATACGAACACAAGCAAACACACACCACTCACACACACACACATGCACACACATACATACATACACACACACACAAACACACATAAATGCACAAACACACACACACACAAACACACACAATAACAAACACACAGCCAAAACAATACCTCCATACACAGATGTAATTATTTTGACGTCAATGAAAAGGCTTTATACTGTTTTTGCTCAGTGGCTTCAGAATTTGAAATCTTGCCTTGATAATATTTTAGATATTAGATATTTTAGTAAAGTTTCAAAACTAGAAGACAGGCACATGTGTCTAAATAGTGGCAACATTGCAAGTTGGCAAATGAGAAATGTTACATTCATCAGTAAGTGACACTGAGCTGACAACAGTTTTTCCCTGCCCCCAATGGCAGTACGTCTGTGTATGTGTGGAAGCGGACGTCCTGATGACCTATGGCGGGTCAGACGCGCCCTGCTGTCTCATCGACCTCATGAGCATCGGCAAGCTGGGACTGGAGGAGAACAAGACGCACACAAAGGCCATCTGCGAACACGTCAAGAAACACCTGGGCATACCTGGCGACAGGTGGGGCGTTGTGACAGGTCAAGTTGAAAGGTCACAGTAATCCTTCAGATGTATAAGGTTATAGTTCAAAGTGTTATATATATAATTAGGTGATTGGCTATTATTGCCATTGCCCTCAATACAGCACCGAAAGAGATGATTAATTATTTGAACTACTCACCAAAATGTCTTCCAGCTTTATTCTCTTACCAGCCAACAAAAAACTGCATTTCTATTAACACCTCCCAATTCATATATCTCGCAAAGCGTTGGGCATTTCACACTCCCCTGCACACAGAAAAGAAATCAAACCCAACAATAACTATAGTAGAAATAGCGTTAGTTGAGGATTCTCAATTTACTTCATGCTCATTTTTATCGTTTACTGTTTTTCATCATTTCCAATGTACAAAATGTACATGCAATATAGCTGTCGCACAGGAATTTTCAATAAAATTATGATTATTTATCCCTACAGGCTGTACGTAAACTTCCACGACGCAGCGAGGCAGAATGTCGGCAGGGACGGCACGACCTTCGCACGTTGAAGGTCACACCACACTTTCCGACAAGTGCAGGGGTTTGCACCGGCCAAACTCGGGGATATTACTAGTATAGGCCCATGCCTCCTCGGCTGTCAGGCAGTATGGCATGGTATAGTATGACTGTGACATTAGCAAGTTCATGCAACACAGTGCACAGCAAGATGCACATATTGGGATTTATATTTGAGTATTTCAGTAACTTCTCATTTTCTTGTGCCAAATGAAAGACCATGAACAAATAATCATTGACAAAGGTAATCATTCTCTTGGAAGAAATTACAACTGTTGGATAGACATTTGAATCCAGTGAAATGGTCCAGCAACATATCAAAAGATTTAATGACAAACGTCATCAATTTTACCGTTCGGTAAAAACCAATTGGATGGACTTGTGGAGCTAACTCAAAAAGACAAATATACAGTGAGAATATTGATCTTCACATGAAAGGAGTGACAAAACTTGGATTGAACAGAATGTTTGAAAGATGCCCTATTGCACCAGCATTGGGGAACAGGTGCTTTGTGCAAAATTGGGACATTTCTGTTTGTTGTAGATGTGTCTTGTTTGTGCTTATTGGATGTTGTGTAAGGACATCACAATAAAAAGTATTGAATGCTGTATTGCATACATGACAGTGTCTGTAATTTGTGTATTTCTTCAAGTGTTAGGCATTTCTAGCATTGATCTGAAATTCAAATTTAGGATATGTAAATGAGAGACCATTCTAACACATTAACAGCATCCTGATCGAAGACTCCGACGGGGATCTCTACCAGTAGAATTGGCAATTCTGCCAAATCGTTCTCTACCCTGGCACACATATATGTACGTGTAGTTGACACATTTTCCACAATACAAAAGGTGTGAAGACGATAGACAATGAAGGATGTTTTATTTTGTAGTCAGCATACAAGACTGCAGCAGCTACATGTACATTTGAGTTCCCATCGTCTACTTTTCAACCTCGAGCAGATTTGCACCCAGAGAAACTTCAGAGGAAATGTGTCTGTCAAACACCATCTACAACAAGCAGTTCTTTTCTACTCTGAATCATGTACAGTATGCATATCAATTACCACAAATGTTTTGCGAAGAATTCACGGATCCAACAAGCATGCAGAGCCGTCTTGCGTATATTCCAACATTGTGAAACTCCTCATCACCTTGTTCCTATGTATTTTAATGAAGGTGGATCACAGTTTAGACATATTTAGACTTCTTACATGTTTGCCTTCAAACTATTCACAGCGTCTGAAAATCAACTTGATGCTCAATTAACACTCTTACACACATTCACTGGTCAAAATACTGCTTTTTGAACTTGTTGCTACAGTTTTAACATTCGCTCTCATTGGTCAATATTCTTTATTTCTCTCAGTATGCAGTTCTTCTGATGTCTTGTAAAATACTGTCAAATACTTTCTCAACAAATACGTTTCTTTAGAAATATACCATTCTTCTAGACTGCACATTTCACTTCTTATAACCCATTTGTTAATAGACACCATCCCCACTTACTTATTTATCTACCATAGCAACAGGTTTATATTCTATCATAAAGCGTGCGACAATCAACAGCAAGCTCCTGAATTACACATTCATAACACAGACTATTGTAGATGAAAATAGATGCTCTAAGCACAAACTGCACAGTATGTCATGTTTCTGCAAGCTTCTTCTCACAAAGTGTACAATATTGAGTGACAGGGTAGTGAAGAATGATTCTGTTACACCACACTTTTTTTCCAGTCCGGGAGGATCGTTCAACTGCACAGGACAGCTTACCAATCTTCCTTTACTCTCTTGTTGCAGAAGATAGGAAGGACTTGATTATGTGAAAAAAGTGAAGATGAGGACATCAGAAATAAGTATATCCCAGCTGCAAGTGAACTCATAATTTTATAATCATAGTATTTAATAGCCTGGTTATCAGACCTGTTTAGCTCCCGAGGCTGTATCCTCTTCACAAATACTGTGGAGAAAATACAGCCTCGGGAGCTAGCCTTGGGAGCTAACAAAGGTCTGGTAACAAGGCTAAGTATTTAAAGCAAACACCTAACTGCAGTTTAGAGTTCATTCTCTTTTTAATACACATTCAAAGATAAGATGCAGTGTCAGAAGGAAAAGGAAATTTAACCATACATTATTCTCTATTACCTTACCCAAAACATTCATAATAGCCATTGTCTTTCTGTAAGTAAGTGTGGAATTTTTCTGTTTTGATGTCTGTTCATGCTTTAGTAGGAGTGGTCCTTAACAAACAAAGACTCAGAAGACACGGGGCCGCCGGTCCCAGCCTGGTACTTGGCTTCGGTGGCTTCTCCGTTTGCCTGGAAGGAGAAATGAAGAAATGATTTAGTCCTCATTTGTACAGATCAATTAGCATGTAGCATGCAAGGCTACACCAGCACGTCGGCAGAACGTACTGCACCTGCACAAAACCCTGATTTTTCACGTTTTTCGTTGGGTGTTTGGTCAACGTTGCATCAAAATCTTGCCTGTTGCAGAAGATATCTTTTCCTATACAACATCTGAAAACTACAGACAGGCTGTGAACCTTATATGCTCTAATACAACCTTATATGAGACATTCTGCCAAAAAGTGCCATGCACAATACATTACGGGTTTCGCGCAGGTGCAATACGTTCTGCCGACGTGCTGGCTACACTAAGTCAATTGGTGATTCCTAGATTTAAAAAAATGTCCGGAATGCTCCCTAAAGAAGAGCAAGTAAACGACATATCAGAACCTCAGCTTAACATTTTCATGATGATGAAACCAAACCAAAGCAAACACTGTACATAGAATCTGCACGTGTAACGTTATATAATATGTAGACATGGTCTTCAGTACGCATATACACCACGTAAACAAGAAACTACATGGTTTGACTGTAAAGGTGTTTACATGTATACCATACATTTTCAAAGAAAACAAAAAATCAATCATCTAAAATTCTTTACATAAATATCTCCAAAACTGCAGAAAAGCAAGTTCCATAATGCAGCACAAGCAGCAGCAGCAAAGCAGAGCAAAACAAACAGCAACTGCAAACGTGAAGCTGTGTTGCACCATAGTGCAATAAAAACCAACAGCAGTAACTAAGTGTGAACATGTGAACAGAAACATATAAAATAAAGCTGCACTGAAACAGAACTCCGCACACGTATATCAAACCAATAGCCTGGAATAAACAAATAAACAAACAAGGTTAAATAAAAACAAACAAACTGAAACGTGTGTTAGTACGGGAAAAAAACAGCAGAAACAACGACTGCGTGACTGGACGTAAAAGCGACAGTCGGTACCGATCGCGGCGTGGGTTTAGTAGGCGTGGTCTTTGATGAAGAGGGATTCTCCCGCGGCGTCACCGGTGACTCCGCCGCCGTACGATCCTGACGCGGCCTCCCCAGCAGCCTGATGTAGGTGGACCACACAGAGGGGTGGGTGGGGGGGGTGATAGGGTTTGTCAACATACTTTATGTTTTATGACTGTCCATTAAGACACCCAGGTTATAAGATACCAGAGAAACAGTTACTCCAGCAACTGGATAGATTTTGAAAAAGGTAACAGTTACTCAAGCAACTGGATTGATTTTGAAGAAGGTCAGATGTTTCAGGTACATGTACATTTTGTAGCATCCACTACCTTTTGTCAGTCAAAGGAGGTTAAAAAAACTCCTTGGTCAGTGACAGAGGATGCTACCTGATACGACCATTTTCAATATTTTTTTTGGTTGCTTGAGTAACTGTAGGAGTGGTAGAATATTGCATATATAATACATACAGGGAATTGCTGGTAAAGAACTACATGTATGTAAGTTTCAGTCTTGGATTTACAGTTGAACTCTTTATACAGAAATATGTTACTTTCTGACTTCATAGTTCATAGTAGAAGACATGAAAGAATAAAAATTCAGAAAGGACTGATACAAAATAGCTTGAGAAGCCACATTAAGCGACAAGCATGAACCAAACAGTTTAGAAGGAAGATAGAGAAGAAGCAACACTTGGAGCAACAGTTAAAGACAGAAATAAAGTTTCTGTATTATAAGGAAAGATGGTCCAATCCCATATCACCAGCTATCATAACATCATTAACAACTTCACAATCCACAGCCGTGAATGACCCTTAGCTTGACTTGTCACCTTTCCCCTCCCAGGTTGGCATCAAGAAATTGGATCCAACTGTACTCTATTATTACCAGAATGGTGATAGAGCTATAATTGCTACATCATAAAAGCATGATAACTCACATCCATGAATGACCCTTAACCTATGAAAAGTTTACCCCTTCACCCTTGACCCCTCACCTTTGCCCTGCCCAGGAAGGCGGCCTGCCCAGCCTTGATCTGGTCCCCCTTGCCTGCCCAGGCCTTCAGCGCGGAGGCCTGCAGAGCGCGCCCGTACGAGAACGTCAGCTTCCACGGCTTCTTGCCCTGGAACTGGTTGATGGCGTTCAGGTTGATGGAGGCGTCCTCCTCAGACTGTCCTCCAGACAGGAACACAATGCCTGAAAAAACGTACGGAGAATCAAAGGCTGTCCTCCAGACAGGAACACGATGCCTAAAAAAAGTACACTTTCCAGCAGACATACAAAAAAAACTAGCATATCATGTTGTTTCTGAGACACCTTTTAAAAAAAGGTCAACATAAAACACAATGCCTTGAAAAAATGGATAATTAGGGACAAGATGCCTTAAAAAAATCTAAGTTCCTAAAACAATTACAGACTCTCCAGCAGACAACACATGATTCATTGTATTTATTTGTTTCTCAGACATCTTTAAGCAAAAGGTCAAGTATGTCTGGGGATTTCCCACACAACACGTTTCCCCTGGTCTAACAAACAAACAAACAAACAAACAAACAAACAAACAAACAAACAAACCCTTACCAGGAACAGCGGCAGGGACGGTGCGAGACAGAGCGGTGACGGTTGCCGCGGCGATCTGCTCGGCGGTGTATCTCGTGCTGCAGGACTGGCCCGGGGTGCACATGTTGGGTTTCAGCAGGGTCCCCTCCAGGAAAATGTGATGGTCTTGTAGGGCCTTGTAGGTGGCAGACAGGACCTGAAGGAGGTAGAAAAATGGTCATTTCAATTCCAATTCAATTTTGATCACTAGAAAGGTAACATTTGCAAAGCAAATGCATAACATTTACCTAAGCTTCACACAGTCTAGCCTAACAAACTACTGCTCTGTTTATTCTGACTCAAACACATTCATATACATGTAATATGGTGACCAGCCTCTCCAACTCTGTCCTGCCACTTGCAACATAATGTAATCCAACACCACAGGGTGTCTGCTACAGCACCAGTTACCATAGTGACAGACAGACATCTGGTCCAGTTCTTTTTGTGTTTGGAGAAGAAGAGGAGGAAGAAGTAGAAATGAAGCAACAACAATATGTTTTCCTTCTGCAAATTACAGTTCAAATTTTCTCCAGAACATAAAAATAAAGTCGCTAATAACCACCGACCTTCTCGGTGACGTACTGAGACGTCTCAAGGTTGTGTTCTCCATCGGGCAGGATCTCGGGCTCGACGATGGGCACCAGGCCGTTGTGCTGGCAGATGGAGGCGTAGCGCGCCAGCACGTTGGCGTTCTCCATGATGGCGAGCGAAGACGGCGTGCTCCCGCTGATCTTCAGAACGCAGCGCCACTTGGCGAAACGGCAGCCGTCCTTGTAGTACTGGGCACAGCGCTCGGCCAGACCGTCAAGGCCTACAGGAGAAGGATGCAGTTTGTTAAGCAGGCTTTATGTATGACCCGCTACTACGGTCACGTGTCCCTGGCGTCACCTTCCAAGAGTAGCCGGGTCCATTCCGTGAACAAGGTTGACGAAGTCAGCCGAAAATTTGGGTAAGTCGCAATTCATTCGAGTGTTGGATATAAAGTTTAGTCTTTATTTCATAATGACTTGTACCAACACAGATGAACTTTCATGCCAGGCTTTACAGTGTTATTTTGGCTGTGTTGCCAGCTTTTACTTGGACCGTACTGTTTTTCGAGTCCTAACAGGCCATTCAAGTTTAAAAAGAACCAAACGGCAGCCGTCCTTGTAGTACTGAGTTATTTAGTTTCTGTTATTTAGCAGGCTTTACAGTGATATTTTGGCTGTATATATGTGAACAATACTGTTTTTTGAGTCCTAGTAAAAGACCATTCAAGTTTAAAAAGTACGAAGCAGTTGAGTAGAAACAGGATGACATTCCTATTATTTATCAGGTGAATAATTTCATCAGGTTAGTATTAGAGACTGTACAATTCTTTATAATTCAACAACCATTATGTAACAACAATCTATCTTTGAGACCGCATTTGTAATGCTGCACCAGCGACACCTAGCTGTATCAGAGAGATTCTCAGTATTACCATGCCTTGTTATTTACAAAGACTAATGTAGACTTGCCTCATCTCGGATAAAACAAAGACTGGAGGACTTACCCTGTGTGGTTCCCTCGATGTCAGTGCCACCCAGTGGGACCACTCCCTTGTCAACCTACAGGATTAGGAGGAAAGAGTGAAAAATCCATCTCTAGATAGTGAAACTTTGGGGGGGGGGACTGTGATGTTTCAACAAGCCTGCTTCTTTCAGCCTCATAATGAGCTTCATTTAAAAAAGAAACAAATTTCATTTTCCACTTCATCTACCATACAATATTGTAGAAACTAAAAAGGTAATATTTTCCTTCACATGGTCTAGCCTAACTAACTACTGCTCTGTTAATTCTTACTCAAACACAGACCAGCCCCTCCAGCTCTGTCCTGCCACTTGCTACATAATGTAATCCAACACCACACTGTCAGGTGTCTGCTACAGCACCAATTACCATAGTCCAGATCCTTGATTTTATTTGTTAGTGTTAATGTTAGGAATGGAAGAAGAGAAAACAGAGGAAAACAATTATGTTATTCCTTCTGCAAAGGTAAACATAATAAAAAAAAGGTATGTTTTCTCTCAGAAGTGCCCACCTTGATGCCAGGGATGATGTTGTTGTCCTTCAGGATCTTGACGAACGGCGTTCCGTCGGAGGACTTCTGGTAGAGCGTCTCGTGGAACAGGATCACACCGGATATGTACTGGCTCATGACCTGGCCGGAGGTGAACAGCAGTTCCCGGTACACGCGCCGGTTTTCCTCCGTGTTCTCCACGTTGATGTTAGCCAGACGCTTCCCCATGGTTCCTGGGAACGTAAACGAAATTGGAAGCTGCAGTTTGAAAAAGACCTGCTAGGAGGCGCAAACGAAATTGTGAAATATGATTATGTTCTTCAGGGTTTTTTCTAGAAAAAATTTGCATGAGGGAGCAGATCACTAGCTTGGCAAGGGAGTGGTACAAATTGTTACAAGAGTAACACAGTTTGTAATGCTAGAATGAATTGTTCTGATGTTTTGCTTTTAAATTTTCAAGGAAAAACATCATTTTGAGAAGGACTTAAGTGTACTAGTATGTAGCCACTTAGAGTCGAGGGTTCAATCTGAAACTTGACATGAGGGTGCTGGCTGGTTACATGAGGGAGCAGCTCCCTTATTCCCTGGTTTGGAAAAGCCCCTGTTCTTTATGTTTTATGTGCAAAGGATCCCTATAAGTATAAGCCCATTATGTGCTTTCTGTCCAATGCTCTTAAATCTATGTGAATAAAATAAAATAATGAAGTAAACGAAATTGGACACTGCAGTTTGGAAAAAACCTGCTAGGGGGCCAAACCTACACCAATTTTTCACAGGTCCAAGAGCTATCTGCAACTCAAAAATTATTACCCTAGCATGTCCAGAACACGACATATTGAAACCAGAAATTCTGCTGCAGTTCCAGGGAAAGCTGTGAGTGAAATGTTTCCCCATCCAATGCTTGCTTGTTTTCTTTCCATGTAGATCAAGTGAAGCATTACGGACCTGAAATCTAACCTCGATGCAAGTAGACACCAACTTTACCTGTGCAGTTCCATTAGCCATCTAGTAATGATGCTCCTAATGTACTTGGTGGCAGCGAGTTTCACTCTACAATAGTTCTAGGTAAAAAGTTTTTGAACATTTCAATCCTTGCTTGGTTTACTCTGGTACTTGAAGGCATGACTATTTCTTGTTCTTTTCGTAGCTAGTATTAGGTACTTACACAAGTTACAGTACCAGACAATGGCTTTCTCATGTGGAGCAATGCTGGGCTAGTGGCTCACCACCGCACCCATTGTACGTGAGCGATCGTCCGCCAGGATGTGAAGGACCATTACTTATACATTAATGATTATGATGGTCCCTAGATCAATGTCAAGTTCACCTGTGCTCTCGTCAGCGGCCAGGATTCCCTTTCCCGGAGCCACGATGGCGTTGGCCGTGGCCACCAGCTCGGCCTTCTGTTCTGCAGTTAGGTGGGGCATCTTGGATGTCTGTGTTGGTTACTGGACGTACACACCTGGAAAATGGTGTAAAAACACTGTGGGTCACAGTCAAATACAAGACTCAAACATGTACTACCAGTAGTACTAGTAACCATCTCTGTACTCTGCATAAAGACCACTTGGTTATTGATCATGATATACAGTCAAATCTGTAGTAATGACCACCTCTGCATAAGGACAACCTGGCCATTGATATAGAGTCAAACTTGTAAAAGAGACCACTTTGCATAAGGACCACCTAGCCATTGATATACAGTCGAACCTGTACAAGGGACCACCTCTGCATAAGGACCACCTGGCCATTGATATACAGCCAAACCTGTACTAGTGACCACCTAGATCTACATAAGGACCACTTGGCCATTGATACTAGTATACAGTCAAACCTGTACTAGTGACCACCTCTGCATTAGGTCCACCTGGCCACAGATACTGTACTACCCACCAAACCTTTACTATCCACTAATAGTGCTGACTTCCCCACATACATGTACACTGATACTACTGGAATGCAAAATGCTAACCACACCAGACAGACAAATGTATGTACATGCATATTTACAACCATCACGTCAGTTGAAACACGGCCAATACTGCCCCCCTCCCACCCCTTTTCTGAAGTCTGTGCCACACACATTTGTACATGAGCCTCAAGGTCATGTTCTTTGACCTAGAAAGTATGACAAACCAACCGACTCAGCTACTATATCTGTGTCATGGTTCAACGACCTGCAAGAAGGTCAACGTTCTTTCTATTCTTACTTTTATGTGTTAGTGATTCAGTTGAAAGTTGAAGCACAGCTAATAGAGCCTTCTGGAACCCTTGAGCATGGTTTATATACTGTAGCTATAGGTGAACCAGTAGTTAGTTTAATAGTACGGAGGTCAATGACATTATACAACAAGCCCAAGTCAATACTATCTGCCTCGGTGAGTCTACTGACCTTCAAAAATGTTAACTGTATTTTGTACGATCAACTCTGTCAATTGCAATGAAGTTTCCTCATAAAGTCATATTTTACAAGTATTGTTTGCACATTTTTCAACAAGATATATCAGGATATAGAACAGAAATTCAGCAGTGTGTGAAGAAAGAATTAAGCTAAAGAAAGAAACTTAATTGTAGCTTATTTGCCAGCAGCCAGCTAAAGTACATGTATGGCCCTGGCCCAGATTTTACATCAATGGCTGCATTATTGGTACATCTATTATTTCCAGCAGGGACTGGTTGGTTCGGGTGAGCTGGACTATAATTGCACAGGATGTTCTACAGGTAATGGCAGGTCATCTAGATCTAACGAAGTACATACAAATATAGTCGGTCAGTCTATACAGACCGGGGAGTAAAGGAAGTAAAGGAACAAATTGGAAATTCATGTAATAAATCACCATTATCAATCAATTTAAAACGTTCATGGGGAAATACATACATTACATGCAAGTAAATGCCCACAATATACTTTTTACTGCACTGTATATACATATAGGTAACTCCCTAAAGCTGAACTGTATGCTCTCACATTGAAATGTTTTTACAGTTGCCCACACCGAAGCTTAGTTGCTACAAAGACATACTGTACTGTACAAATAGGAATGCATTAAATATTCCTTTCCAAAGAATTCTAACCATTCTACATAATCCCACATACAAAGGCAGCTAAACCTACAAGCCAGAAGTATCTTCTTACCTAAAGCCAGAGCTCTGGAATCAGACTGTACTAACTCACAGCGGAGAAAAGAAGTGTCCTTTTAACTGGTGGGCAGAATTTATATGTCTGAACCTACCGGCGTCTGGGCAAGATGGCTGCCGTAGAGGGTTCTATATTTAACAGCTAAAGTCACATTGACATTGGGACGACCTCTACGTGTGCACGGCACAGTGACCCATAAGGCTAAACCATTCAGTTTTAGGGGACAGACACGACAGCAAAGGTTGTCCCTTCCTTTACTGGTAAAGTCCGCTAATTCTTAAGATTGCTTTTGCGTGGGGATCGAAGGGCTGTTACACAATACTGACAGCAAACAAAATGCACTTACTGTTAAAACTTCACACTTGCAACTGCACCCCTGAACTAAAGAGGCTAAAAGTCAAGGAAACATTATACATTTGTGGCAAGTCTATTTAGGGGGCTTTCCTTATTTTCAGCAACTACATGTATGTATGTACATATTATAACAGTCTCTAACCTCTTACCATAGTGACCTTCATCAATTATTTAAAACACTTAAGCAGCACAAGGTATTGAGGAATAAATCATCTGTTGATTCTGTGTTCTTATGGTCAGCAAGAATAATCTAAGAAGAAACACCTGCACTGCAAACGTTTAAACAGATTAAACTTTGATCTAAATAAATAAGTCACTGACTGTAAATACCCTATGCTACACTCACCTTTCACATATAAAACTGGCAGATTTGTTACTGTCATAGCAAGTTTGCTTATACATGTAGGTAGCAGGTCATTTCCTGCTATTCATGTCATGTCCTGTGTTCTGAGAAGAAACCATGACGTGTAGAGAGCCTCAGGAAAGGGTTTTTAGATCACAGAGGAAGGAACTAGCCTTCAGTAACCCCATGTCAAACTAACTAACTCCATCATCATGACGAAGCATTTTCCTAGATCTTCCACTCCTACTTAACATTTCATCTACTTTTAAAAACATTTCGCACTTTGTCTCTAGATTACCTGACAGCTGACGTACCACATGACTAGTATCATAGCAGTTCTGCAACTACAAAGTCTTTAAATATAAGCTGTCTTGACTTGTGACTTGGAAACTGATAGATATTTTTGACATCATAAGCTGGCCTGAAACAGAGGTAGTCGATCGTCCCAAACCTTTTGATCTGGAAGAATGATTGCTAACAACTAAAACACCCTCATGAGCTTTCATTGTCACTAAAGCACCCTATTTTAGTCTTTAAAGTACCATGCAAGAAACACAAGGCTTCTCTTCAGTATATTTTGAGGCAACAGTCATTTTAGCACCACCATTTTAAACCAACACCATGACACTTGAGAAGCATTCTTCTTCTGCTGACTGTATCTGCACAGATACTTTGAATTAGATATGTAGTGTTCTAGTAACTTATTTGTAAGTGAGGCAAACTTAGCACAATAAGCAAAACGTTTCCAAAAAAAACAGAAAAGTATATACAGAATGTAGAATTGTCAGTTGCTTTACTAATCTATGAATATGATCACATGGGTCCTAAATACCTTCACACAAATAATTTGATAATAACAGAGCCATTCTTGTCTTTTTTTGGACGGTGGCGGGCGTGAAAATTTTCCCCAAAACGTTGCTGCTAAGGTACACTTACCAACGTCCTTTCTGTCAAGGGATTTCTATAATATTCTTTGGCCTTGCTACGTAGCGCAGGTCTGTTTATGGTGAGCTCCCATGCTAGGATATTAGCGCAAGACACGCCCCCCTCCCCACACGTGATGGCTAAGCCCAACGCTACGTGCCGACTCGCATGTGTGTTATGGGGTCGGGCAATGCCCTTTCAAAGTCACGCAAACCGGTAGGTTTCGGGCTACAAGCATTGTCAATCTGCAACTGTGATGTTACGTCGCTTTTTACAACTACTCAAAACATCTAGATTGCCGGGTTATAATTCAATCGCCGGTATAACTCGGCTCGGCATGCCAGCATAAAATTTGAGTATAAAAGAAGGGACGCTACGTGTAACAATAATTATTGTAACCTTAAACTTAGTTAAAACAGAATCTTTTGAAATCTCAAGGTGAACCGATCAAATGTCCGCCCTGGATTGTTTTGAAAGACCAAAGCTCAAAGGTCAGTCGTGATCAGGGGGCACCATGAAAGGCACGTCGCAGCTGTGCACGTAGACCTACCGCTGTTTTATGAGAAACGTTTTTGGTCATAACTCTTTTTCCTCACAATAAACCACCCTCAAAGTGTCCCTACTTTTCGACTAGTACCTTATTTCACCCGCTACCAAGTACGAACTCGAAGTGTGAATGATAAATGTACTTACGAAGAGGAAACTTGGGAAGAAGTCGTCACACAACCGCCGAGGTTCGCGCGATGGATGTAGAAGGTCGCACGATATCAATGACGTCACATTCTCGCGCTCCCTCGTCATACTTGATCACGTGACTTGTATATTACAAGCCTTGAAATAAGTTATATGCATTGAATATTAAGATAAATTTCTCTTCATACGATCAGAAACTAATCTTTGTTCGCTTTGAAGTGTTAAAATCTTCTATACCCTTGTTTGCATCCTGTAAATTCAAAGTCTCGTTTAAGTCTCGTTTGAGGTTAGAAGGGGAGCAAGGGCGCCCTCTGATTGGTTCACAGGGACAACGCCCACAAGTTGCCCTTCTAGAAAACAAAATCCAGTTGTATTAATCATTTCAGCTCTCATATTTAATTCACTGGACGAATAAAAACTGCCCTACTATGGAGAAATTGGTACTTATCTCTGTAGACGCAAATAACTGATATTTGAGATCGCTGTCGTATTTAGTTGTTCCAATTTTGCTAAAGTCCTTGGTCCATAGATATGGGTTATTGCTCAAGGACTGCTGAGCTTGTCGTCTGATTGGCCAGCAGGGACAACGCCCATAATTTGTGTGCTCTCTTTTTATTCTTTGAAAAAAAAAAAAAACTACAAGGGCTCATATTGGCACGAATGCTCTTATATAAAGCATCAATTCTTGAATGCAGAAATTTTCGCTTCCCTAGTATCAAAGAAAACGTACATGTATAACCCCCTTTCCATAAAGAGCCTTGTATTATCCTCTATGATTATTCTCCATGGGCAACATACGTAAATCTTAAGCCAAAGTGACTGCAATTCCGTAAAATTGAAAACTTCATTTTCTACATCTCAAGTCGAAAAAAAGGGAATACAATGGATTTTCCCTTGTTATTTTGGATTCTGTTATGAGTAAGTACTAAAGTAGTTAGATCCAAGTTTTCCTCCCAGCCCTCTGTAATATCGGTAATATCACGTGCACGTGGCAGCTCCAGAATTAAGCTTAAATCTAAAAGCTCTAGATAGCTCACTGGCGCTCATAAATTCTAAAAGCTACTATAATAACGGGGAACAGCGTTTGCAGGCACACTTAAATCCGTGCCCTTTCATACTATTGAACTTGCGATCAATAAGAGTTACATGCCTACGTGTCCGTGCATGGTAGACTCATGGTACCGTCTGGTGCGTGTTTGTCTATGATGACGTAAGAAAGGTGGGTCAAAGGTGACAGCCGGCTCACAGTCTAGTCTTCACCTACCTGAGCCCTGCATGCAACACACTTCGAAAGGTGAGTGATGATAAAAACATCCGTAGCATTCTTCAAGGGGCGTTTTGATGCCTGCTTCAAGGCTTTTCGAAGTGCTTGACAAATATCATGTACCTACAGTATTAACTACATTGATATATATCATGGGTATAAGTATCAACCCTCGATTAACTTGCAAGATGAAGTGTTAGACCCTGTAGCTGTGCTTCCTGGTCTAGCCCGGGTATAAACGTTACATACAATGTATTAGAAACGCATCTCGACTCATATCATTAAGAGCTATGGGCACTAATGCGTAATAGCACCGGGTATTGAAATCTCCCAATCCCAAAATGGCTTTTAATTCAGTTAATCCTCAATCCACAGCGACCTTATTTTATACACAACTGTGACGAACCGGCTGTCTGATTTTTCCAAGCTTGACCTTTGAACTGCACGCTCCATGCGGGATATTTACAAAGTGCAGCAATTTGAAAAAAAAACGATTCACTTCAAATCAAATACGTGTCTGTCGTGAACCGTTTTTATTGTGATGAATATATGTGTGTTTGTGTTTGATACAGAATAACAAAGGACAAGACATGCCGCTGGCTCACATCAAAACCAACCTGTCCCCGGACCAGATCAGCGATGAGTTCCTCAAGGAGACGTCTAAGATGATTGCCGAGCTTCTCAATAAGGAGGAATGGGTAAAAAGCCACAGTTTTCCCCTAGTTACTATTGTAGAGTCAACTCGCTGCCGCCAAGTACAGTAGGAGCGTCATCAATTAATTCACTGGAATTCCTGGAAGTTTCAGACGTTTCGACGGATATCCAGCGATCTTCATCAGTGGTAAGAATGGAAAGTTCAGATAATCGTTGGGACTAGGTAGGTAGGTAGCCTGGAGTCCAGCCTTGTTTAAGCTTTGGGGGTCACGATCTTGGGGAGCGGACCAAAGCTAACAAGGCTAGTAGGTAGGTAATCGCCGGATAGCATTCGGCCGAGAGTCGGAAACTCTGTTTTATTCCAATGTATTGACTAAACCAACATTCATGAGTATTTTGATTGATCTGCCCATAGAGGGTGACCGTTCACGTGGACGCCGGGCAGAGAATTCTGCGGGCGGGCTCCTTTGATCCTTACGTCCAGTTCGAAATCGCAGCCATCAAGTCCTTCGACGAGGAGAAAGACAAGGAGAAGTACTCCAAGGCTTTCTTCGACTACCTGTCCGAGAAACTACCTGTACAGTATGACAGGTGAGGATGTCATGTGTCTCCTCCAACTCATCAAAGGCTAAATCTGCCATTTTTGTCTGCAAAATGGGGGGTTCATTTCACAACTGTGGATTATAAGTATATATAAGATATATATATATTTATTTATTTATATATATATATATATAGAGAGAGAGAGAGAGAGAGAGAGAGAGAGAGAGAGAGAGAGAAAGCGAGAGAGATAGATACATATATCATTGACAACGATGGCTGAAAAATGTCATATGAAGGTAATATACATAGTAAACCGTTTAAAATCTTGTGCAATTCAAATTATGTAATCTGTCACTTAAGACAAAAATAGTAGATATATAGATACTGTTCTTTCTCCAGTTTTTATGTTCCCAGCATTGATGTTTCTGAGTTAGGGAGAATAGATGCTGTTTCAGTAAACAGGCCTAGGATTTAATGTTCCTTCAGTGCATGTGGGAGTGGTGTCTTTAAGCTTTGCCTTGCACCGAGACAATAATTCGTTCAAAAGAATCACGTTTTCTCTGGCGTTTCTATATTCCCAGGATCGTGGTGATTTTCCACCGTCTGGCCTCCGAGGACGTCGGCATCAAGGGAACCCTGAACTCTATCCTGGTGAAGAAACAATAGCGTTGCCATGACAACACTCTAACCCCCTGTCCTGCTGGTCAATTCTGTGAATTACATGCTCCCTGTGCTGGGGATTTCAGACCATCTTGGAATAGGGGGTACTACTGCTTTTGTCTTCACTTGGCTCCTTTCCTCCAAAATACCCCAATATGTTATACATCAATGAAAAGCTAAGAGCCTGTTCTTTCTTTAAATGCCATGCACGTTTGACCAAGTGTGAGCAGTAATGATTTTTAATTGCAATAACACGATAAAAATAATTTTCCATACAAGCATTATATCATAGTATCAAAACTTTACATGTGGCGTACCCATTTCAAGACTACTGTAGCAATTTTACTAAGAAGGATTACGTACATGAGAAAGAACGCCAGCCAGATGTTAAAAGAGATGAATTAGGTAAGGGTGATTTAACATGTTGTTTGATGTAACATATGTTGTAATAATAAAGAAACGAGTATTTTATTTAGGAATAGCTGAAATTAATAGTGAAGCGTGAAAATACTACATTTCATCTGAATGATTGAAGGATAGTTTGTGCTTGCGAGTATTGAAATTAAAGAAAGTCATAATGTAAAAAGTGTTTCTTGTCATTTGAATACACTTTTTCATTCCACATGTTTGGTGTTATTTATGATTTCACACATTTGCCATGAATAATATTCCTTTCTTTTACAAGTGAAAGCTGTTTTCTTATGAAATAATCAAATTCAAATAGAGTGGTTTTAATTTCAACCTTTAAAGTGATCCGAATATAAATGTTGCGCTATTTGAGTCACAAGAGAAATATGACTCCTATTTATTGGTACATGGTGGTAAAAAAAAATAAAGCCCGTTTAATAAAGGGACTTCTTACTTAGCTAGAACCAGCCTACGATACAAAACAACCAATAATTTTCTGTCAGCGATATCGTATTTTTGCCTCACAGATATCAGTATATACTACAAGATATGGTTGATTCAACTCACTACATTAATACAAATTGACAGAAATTTAACTTTGAAAATCCAGTTTTACTGCCCTGAAATCGCTTTGGGTGCCTTTAACCCTCAAAGTGTCAGAGACTATTAGAACTAGGCTTTAAAACTGGCCTATGGCACTTGGAGGGTTAAATCATGTCCAAGTTCAGGCGTTGGACTCAGCCAGGTACACGAGCAGTTTCCTGTTGCCGGTGTAGCCCAGGCGGCCATGTTGGATGTACATGTTGTTCAGGACCAACACGTCACGTCTCTGCATCTGGAACCCGACGGCGGCCTGAAATTAACATACGGATGTTAGGAATGTTTGTTATGACAGATTGTGACAAGTTAAGTCACTCTCTGTTATGGTCAGTGTTAAAAGTCGGTATTGTTAAATCAAATAAAATCGAGTGATTTGGTCATTTTCAAGTTTTACATCAAATTGAGTGTACTTTATAATATTACACTACATAGCGATATTCACAACATTTGAATGCTGGCCGTTAGAGCATCCTTTAACTTGAAATGCATTTTTAAGTTCAACAGCTGGACAGTCTTCGGTAGTCTACAAAAACAACAGATTCCTACAATGGCATTTAAGGTAAACCTAATATGCCATATAGATTGATAATTGTAAACTCAATGAAAGAATGGAGTCAAGGTCAATTTAGAGTACATCTGACCCCACCTGCCACGTCACATCCCGTATGTGCTGAAGTACTTCCGGTTCGATGTCGGAGCCGTCGCCATATTGGCTGTTGAATGGCAACAGGTGTGGGGGGACAGGTCTGGTGCTGTCGTAGTCAGGATGGGCCGTGATGAAGTCCGCATTGTTTATGTTTGGCTGGCAAAACCACAGCCACTGTCCTATAGAAAAAACAAACGGTTTTTGCAGAGGACGGAAGCGTACCTTTTATAAGATCTGACAGGTACAGGAGCAGTGCCATTCCGTACCTGTCAAAACTCCTGAACATTGTTCAAGTTGTAACTTATACCCTATTGTGTAATCACCCGACTACTGTTTGTATATATTTTTGTTATTCAGTTTTGTTATGTTTGTAGATATTGATGATATTTTGTTTATTCCATGAAACTGCGTAATTCAGCCTTTTTTTACATTGTATTATTAGGCTGCAATGTTGTTTTAGCTTTGTGTAAATTTGCGAATAAACCATTTATATATTGTTTTGGGCGGCGCTTGTATGTTTGGGTTCCAGAGTTCGGCTGAGAAAACCACATGTAACCACTCATACAGCAGAAAACCACATGTGTCTCATACAGCAGAAACAATCAGGTAAGTTAAGTCAAGCTATCCAGAATTTTGCCCCTGCCAAATATTTGCTGAAAAAAGTGACGAAAGTATTGTTTTGGGCGGCGTTGGTTTAGGGGGGTTGTATGTTTGGGTTCCAGAGTTAGAAGGATGGTGCAACAGTAGAGGATTAGCGTATTGAAGTGAGTGGGCGGAGATTGGGTTTCAGTTGATTGACATCATCATCATCAGGTCGGGTCGGGTCATCGTCGTTGATTGACAGTGTTGTGTTTACAAAGAAAAACTAACAAGAAGTTCCAGTAACACGAACTTAGTTCGGTGCCCACAAGTGTTGTTGTTTTTTTTTTTTGCCTCGCACAGAGCAAATTCGTTAAACGAATACATATCAACATAATATCACCCAGATTACATAATGTTCATTTCATTGACCTTTGAAAAGCCTCATGGCGGGAAGACTGTACCACCAGGAGATCGAGTCATCCTCTCCCCATTGCCACGTCATGCCTTGTGACGTCATGTATCTCTCTACGTCATCCCTGCTGTCTGTGCGGAAGGTCTGTGCATTTTTTTTATTCACATATATTTATATGAGTATTGGGAAGGAAGCACAGTTGCTTATATGACACCTTCTACTCAAAACCACAGATATAAAAACAAGAGTAAAACATAATGACAAATACATACATAATTACAAAGTGGGTAAAGCTAAGAAGAATGAGTACAAACAAGACAAGTTGGTGATCTATCAATAACGAGAATCTACCCGTACAGTAAATAAAGGTTTGAACTATGTCGAAGATATTACAGTTTTGTGAATGTAAGAGTGACCCTCGTAGCAGTAAAAAATATATAAGGTACTGTCATCGAGATGCTGTAGCTAGATCTACTATATTGGAAAGAGATGATTGTGCATTGTGGGAAGCGATTAATCTCCATGCAGACCTTTCGGTGACAAAATCGTAACAAACGGACAAAAAACTATCAAATTGGCCAAACAGTATCCAATAGACTTCGGTGGCCAGTTGAATACTGTCTGGCCAATTTGATAGTGTATTGCCCATTGGTTATGACTTTGCCACCGAAAACAAAAACCACTGGTTCTTGGTTATGCACTCTCTTGCCTTGAAATTATTCATGGAGTACATTATGGAGCTGTTCTCCAACCGTCCAAAATTAGACTCACAGGAATTTTTGGCTTCTTAAATTCTAAGAACACGGGGAATCCAGTTCTTCGTGATTAGGAAGTATTAAGTTGATTTTTAGGTACGTGGTTGACAAATTGTATTAACCTATAACTAATCAATATGTTGTAGTAAAAAACTCTTTTACCCTTATGGACATTTTTAAACTTCGCGATCGTGTGCTATAATTGAATTGTAATCGCAGTTCAATTAAGTGCGCGAAATGCGCGCACCGCGAGGCTGTGTAATTTTAATGAAATAAACCAATCACTACTACTAGATCTAGAAATTGGCCAACTAGACAGATAACATGCCAGGGGTGGTTTTGAGCTAAAGAGTACAGTTTGCCTCTCCCGCTATAGCTAAAAACTCACCTCTTTCCAGGAGTTATACCCGTGAAAGAAATCTCCCCTTTCCGGCATGTATCTGTAGTACCGGATTCCGAGTTTCCGGAACTTGCCGAGAACAGCCGAGTCCAGGTTCCGCGTGATCTCGCGAACGTCCAGCATCACGGTTTCCCCGCCCTGTCCTGGCTCGGCGGGCTGGTGGCAGTAGAATATGATCTGTGGAACAAGCAGCAAGAGAATAGGTTAATATTGCACTTATACCACTCACTCACTCACTCACTCACTCACTCACCCACTCACTCACTCACTCGCTTGCTCCGTCCCTCCCTCACGCACTCTTTTTCACACACACACACACACTGTGACACACACACAAGCACCGTGACACACAGACACACACACAGACACACAGACACACACACACACACACACAAGCACCGTGACACACAGACACACACACACACACACACACACACAAGCACCGTGACACACACAAAGCACACACACACACATACACATACACATACACAGACAGACACACACAGATACGCGCGTCAACCGTTATGATGCACACAGAAGCATACATGACCATACATAGCTGCAGCTGTACACAGTGTACTACACACACACATAAACACACACGCACTGTGACACATATACATATTCACCGACACACACACACACACCTTTTCCGGGTAGTACTTTGCGTAGGACATCTCGTTGTGCGGCTCTATGGACATGTCGGGATGTTCATAACTTGCAGTGTCGACGTTACTCTCGACGTTTTCTCTCTTAGCGGCTCCCCCTTCGTAAGACATCGGCTTCAGGGCCAGATTGTTCACAAATCTATGATTAAAAACACGTCCCCGGTTACAAGGCATAGCTCCCTACGCATACCTAATACACATCAACAACTCAATGAACATTGACATTGGACCATGACCAAATGGACTTTGGACCATGGACATCAAAAATTTAAAAGCAACATTTAAAGATATATTTACATCTCAGTTTGTCCTAAAACACCTGGTTTATACATGGTTGAATTTGCATGGTTGAGGAAATCTTAGTGAGAGGAGAGAATAACTTATAAACCGTAATTCGGTGGCGCTTTGTTGTTGGAATCCTGCTATCACGAAGCCATTTCCGTGGCAAACTAGATCATTATGCATGACACGTTTGGAGCGTACTCAAGTAAAATGTGCAACGTCTGTCATGCACCCAAATGTTCTTGAAAACCTTACCTGGAAAAATCCTTGGCTGTGTACAGTGGTATGTCCCGAAACAGCACGGCACCGACGCCTGACTCGTCCACAGCCTCTCGGGAGACCCCCCGGGCCGCCAGCGCCCAGTCCTCGGGCGAGAACTCGCCTCTCTCCGCGGGGACAAACACGGGCGGGAACCCCTCCCTGGGCGGCGGAAGGAACTCCGGGACGCCGGGGCTGTCCGAGCCGACCAGGAACCGCCTCCCCCGGAGTCGGGCCGGCGGCTGGCTGCTCCAATCCACGGCGGTTTCCAGTAGCGTCGGCGTCGCCTTGGCGGCGCGAGGTTTGGATCCGAATGGGCGGCGGAAACATGCAGAATAGACGCGTTTCAGGTGGAGTGGCGAATATCTGATCATTTTGGTTGTTGAATAAAGCCAGGACCTTTAAACAGTTACGCAGAACTGACTCGTCTGACGGGTCTGGACTCTTTTTTTGGGCCAAATGGTTAAGCTCCCAATTTCGAAGCAACGTGCGGCGCCTAAGGCCATCTTCACATTAGGACGGTAAAACCACGATCCTGTTAATGAATGAATGAATGAAGACCTTTATTGTACAAACATACCCACTGGGTTAGGTACAAAGGCATAACTTGAATACACATATATATATACAACAAGATCGATCTAGCACTAGTACTACAGTCTGTTACATAATTTCGACTTCTCCTCGCTTCTCTGTGATGTTGAAAAGATAAGAACATACAAGTTTAAGGATCGGGGGTTTGTCTAAGTTCATTAAAAATGTGAATTTATTTGTATTACTTAGGTGTGTAAAGTGGGGAAACATCGATGTTATCTGTCTATAAAGTTCAATTCTCGCACTATTATACAAACTACATTCTATTACAAAATGAAGTTCGTTAATACTTTGGTCCCAATTGCGCCGGTGCCCGTCGGGGATCTAGCCTGAGTCGGCCTGCCGGGCTCTGGAGTCTGGGGGCACCGGCTGTCGTGCTCACAATTCAGTGCATTTTGTTTAAAATTTTGTCACCCTCATTGGCCGGTCTCTGGTAGGTACCCGGCAGATGCTCTTAGGCCATGTCGTGTAGTGACCCACCTAACACGGCGGTTTCCAGTAGCGTCGTTGTTGCCGTGGCGGCGCGAGCTTTGGGTCCGAATGATTGGTAGAAATATGCAGAATAGACGCATTTCAAGTGGGGAATCAAATATCTGATCATTTTGGTTGTTAAATAAAGCAGGGACCTTTAAAAAACACGGGACTGTTGGGAATAAGCTCCTTGACGGGACTAAACTTTGGACGGTTGCGTTAGCTGGTTAATATATGCAGTTATGCAGATCTGTTGTCGGACAGGTTTATGTAAGCATGAGGATATTGACAAAACGACTCCCAATTTAGAAGGAAGGTGCGGCGCCGCAAATCCCCCCCCCCTCTCTCTATCTCTGTGTGTCAGATCGCTTTTACACTACCACCACTAAATGCATAAGTGGCTTGTGCTTAGGCAAAGAATTCTGCTTACACGCGCGAATGCGTATCAAAATGTATGTAATGAGTATTCATCTTTCTTGTTCATTCTAACTTCCTTTTTTCAAATTGCAACAGCAACACACTGTGGCAGATTAGGCTGTTTGTGCGCACCAACTATTATAAAATATTTTCCTTTATTCATTTCTCTATTTGGAGATAAGCATTACAATATTGTACATTACAACATGTTATGTTGTAGTGTTAATGTTTTGTACTGCAATGTTTACTTTGACTTAAACACATTCATATATATGGTGACAAATCCCTTCAACTCTGTCAGGTCACTTGCAACATAATGTATTCCAACACCACAGGGTGTCTGCTACGGCACCAGTTACCATGGTGACAGCCGTCTGGTCCTGGTCATTGACCACCTTATTTGTTTGGAGAAGAAGAAGAAACGGAGCAAAAACAATATATTTTCTTTCTATCTGTGAAGGTAAACATAACAACAATGAAATCTTATGCATTTCCCAACGCCAAGGACACGAGTAGTTTCCTGTTGCCGGTGTAGCCCAGGCGGCCATGTTGGATGTACATGTTGTTCAGAACCAACACGTCACGTCTCTTCATCTGGAACCCGACGGCAACCTGAGGAGAACAAGTATAGAAATGAAAACTTGAAGCGATCTGTCACCTCTCTCTCTCTCTCTCTCTCTCTCTCTCTCTCTCTCTCTCTCTCTCTCTCTTTCTCTCTCGTCCTCTGTCTTTTTGTCATCTTTAGCAGTATAGGGCTTATTCATCACAGATCGTCACGTGACTCCCCCCCCCCTAGCGACCCATAGCAACGAGCATTGTCCGCCATATTGGGGTGCATTTCACAATGGCACGCTATGCAAACTCTTGGCGAAGTTGCGTAGTTTGGGCCAGAATCTACGTTTTTGACACTCTTCCTGTTAGTAGCATTGTCCTTGAGGTTGTTCTGGATCCGTGTCCATGTCTCATGTTGTCAAGATGTGGCTTTTATCTTTTTTTGCTGATCAAAAGTCCGTGTGTTTTACCCGGTGTAGGGGGCTGTAACGTTACATGTAGATGGCAACCGTGGGTAGCCATGAACACGGTAAATCTGTCGGAGCTTCCAGGGACCCCCTAGCCTGTCCTTTACTCTGTGGTAAATTTCCATGTAGAACTAGGGTGCTGGCAACGTTACACTCACCTTGTCCAGCCACACAGTCGCGGCAGTGCGGACTGAGGATGGCTCCGTATTTGCTTGTGATATCAAGACATTGAGTCCGGGGCTGTTCAACTTAGCGACCTTTTGACTCTCCCGACTACAACGTACTTGTCACCACGCAACTGTCCCCTTAACACTCTCTACACATCCTGATACTACGTAGTTGTACGCTTCCAGACAGGGTTTGAACCGATCCTGTGTTTAAAAACTGCTGCCCAGTACTAAATACGAAGCTAAGTCAATAAGGTCCGCTGGCGCTTAAGACGCAGTCTCGTTCAAAACTCAGCAGATCATTCCCAAAACTCAGCAGGTCAATCCCAACAAATTTTATTTTGTTCCGGTAACGAGAGGTACGAGTGGTGGTAATCGCTTCGTGTAATCGGAGAAAGGACAGTTTACCTATTAAAACGTTTGTCGGCCATTTCAACGCTTGGAAACTCGCTGTACAGATGCACCCCAAAATGGCGTCGCACGGGACATGTGGGGTGATGACGTCATGATGACGTGTGGTGAATAAGCTCTATACAATCATGATAATTCAGCGACTTACCTGTTTTTTTAGAAAGAGAGACATACATCGAAACAGTAGATATAAATTTGCAATAAATCTTTATTGACAGTCAAAGGCAAAAGGCCAATGAGGTTTATCTGCAATTTATTACCAGGTGGATGGTGGTGGGTTAATAGAATGGAAAATATTTTTAGATTTATTTTCTATTTATAGATTTTTTGGCATCAAACGAGGCTTGCGCACATGTCATTCATAAAGTTAAGTCTACGTGGCCTATGTATAATACTAGTAACTAAGGTTGGTACGTCACCTGCCACGTCACGTCCCGGATGTGCTGTAGTACTTCCGGTTCAATGTCCGACCCGTCCCCGTAGTACGTGTGGAAGGGAGACAAGTGCGCAGGGGTGGGGTGGTCGCTGTTGTACTCCGGATGTGACGTAATGTAGTCGGCGTTCAGTACGTTGGCCTGGTTGAACCACAGCCATTCCCCTGGAGGAATGAATGAATGAATGAATGAATGTATGAATGAATGAATGAATGAATGAATGAATGAATGAATGAATGAATGAATGAATGAATGAATGAATGAATGAATGAATGAATGAATGAATGAATGAATGAATGAATGAATGAATGAATGAATGATAGTACGTATCTATAAAAATGCGACGGGAATGAAAGACACGATCTATGTCACTAAGTGACGGGGGGCGTCACAGACTTCCAGGCACCGATGATGCTATGCTGCATGTGGTATACTATTGGTATACGTTTTAATTCGCTGTAGTAGGGAAAGGGAGGTTTTTGCGGTGTTTGAAGTCCGCGATTTGAGGTCACCGCTAAAACCGCAAAAATAAAAATAAACGCGAAAAGTGGGAGATTTACAGTATGGTATCGTGTTCCCCTTCTCTGATTGTGGGTACTAAGGACGCACAAGGTATCTTTGTCAACCAGCAACAGACCTTTATATAGCGTCATGGCGGGCCGGTTGTACCACCAGGAGAGGGCCCCGTCCGCACCCCAGCGCCACGTCATGCCTCGTGACGTCATGTACGCCTCTACGTCATCTCTGCTGTCCGTGCGGAATATCTAATTGGCGGGAAAAAATCCACGTTTTGATCTTAAGTTTATATTTTTATATCTATACCTTTGTTGAGTTGTTAGATTTCCAGACCAATCTATGTGCTTCGAAAGACCTGTGTCTTATTTAAAGATTGGTCATTCAACACTGGTGAAGATCGTAGTGCAAAACGGCCTTAAGTTCCTTTAACTGTCTGTCAAACCTGTACTATTGGTCTCTACAAAAGGACCACCTGGCCATTGTGACCACTTTTTTGGTGGACCCTTAGATAATTTTTCCCATTGACACAAGCATCAAAAATCCTGTCCACCTGTCCACATACACCATTTTTTTCAGTTCCCTGAGTAGTCTTTTTTGCCGTTTAACTGCGTCAATCTACGATTATTGTTTGAATACAGTTTTGCAATTTAACAATGATTTTGGAAGATGGTGCGGAGTCGGAGGAGCAAAACTCACGCTTTTCCACGTGTTGAATCCGTGAAATGAGTCCGAACTTTCCGGCATGTGACGGTGATACCGGATGCCGAGAATCCGGAATTTGTCGGCGACCGACGGATCGAGTTTCCGTAGAATCTCCCGCACGTCCGCCATGACACTTTCGCCGCCGCACCCTGGCTGTGCCGGCTCCAGGCAGAAGAAGAGAATCTGCAGAAAGTCGCAATTTTTTTTCATTTATTTATTTGTTCATAACACCAAAAAGCAAACCTTGCAGCAGGGATGAGGATCCCTGAATTGGAAGAGTTTGCGTACAAAAATTAAAAGTTACAATAGACAAGACAGGCAATATATACAATCCCTCACATGCAATGTAATACATAAATTTTGTTCTAAGCTAATAACCTTTATACAAATGAGGTTTAGGAAAAGTAAAGCTTGTAACCTAGTGATAAGACAGTTCTTTGTTGTATAGGGCTATGGCCCTATGGAGAAAGGACTGTTGTAGCCGCTTCGTCCTTGCCCTGGGAACACTCACGGCCTGGCCCATAAAAATGTTGCTAGGGGACACGATTTTCAAAATCCAACAAGAAAGCTATAAATTACCTAATTTTTAACCTAATTCTTGACCAATCTTATGGCCTTCTTCAGGATTGTCCACAAACTTTAGAACTATAGCCTATCTATCCGAGCCCGTGAACTTCTTTACACATACAAGACGGGGGCTAGGGTGCAGACCTCCAGACACCTTTGACCCGCAATGACGTCACGTGTTCACAAGGTCAATCTTATGGCATTAATTGCTAATTCATGAAATCACAGGTTTTCTTGGGTCATATCAAGGGTAGGACATTCAGAGAACCTAGACTATAGCTCTCTATATCACCACGTTAACGTATTGTAGAATGGTGGGCGATTTGGTTATGCAGTCTTAAACACATCTCAAAAGTACCTTTTCCGGATAGGGGTGGGTGTACGACATTTCGTTGTGTGTTTCCATGGAGATGGCAGGATGTTCTATGCTCGCCGTGTCCACGTGATCAGTGACGTTGGTTCTCAGCGCTGCTCCTCCCATGTACTCCATTGGCCTCAGCCCACAATTAATAAAAAACCTACGAAAATTAAAGATAAAAAGCATTATTAAAGCTCTATTGTATCTTTTGAATTCCCTAAAATTGAATTATTTGAATCCACAAGGCCTACCCTTCCCTAATACCATCTCGCGACGTTAAAAAGGTAAAGGTAGTCCCAAAGTCTTTTTGAGGCCGTAGCGGCAGTGGGTTGTTCATCCACTGTGTCTAGGGTCTAAGGTATGGTATTGGAAGGCGGAGCCCAACTCTGGATAATGCTGTACATCGATGCTTACCAACCAACCACAAGGCCTATGGTTTATAGTGAGAATATTTACAGACTGAGTTGCATACCCTTTCTTGACTAGTACTGATACAACGACCATAACAACCACCTTTGCTTGGTCCAGAATTTTTTTTCATAGGCGCTAGCATTAAGCGACCTACCTGCCCAAGAAGGCCACCTGTCCAAGAAGACGAATTTACCTTGGTTCCCTGGGTGGCCTTCTTGGGCAGGTTTGACTCTACCTTGAAAAATCATTGGCTGTATGAAGAGGCAGACCACGACCATAACAACCACCTTTGCTTGGTCCAGAATTTTTTTCATAGGCGCTAGCATTAAGCGACCTACCTGCCCAAGAAGGCCACCTGTCCAAGAAGACCACTTTACCTCGGTCCCCTGGGTGGCCTTCTTGGGCAGGTTTGACTGTACCTTGAAAAATCCTTGGCTGTATGAAGAGGCAGACCACGAAACAGCGCCGCCCCGACCCCTCCATCCACGACTTTCCCGACGACGTCCCGGGCCGCCACCGCCCAGTCCTCGGGCGAGAACTCGCCCCTCTCCGCGGGGACATACACGGGCGGGAACCCCTCCCTGGGCGGCGGAAGGAACTCCGGGACGCCGGGGCTGTCCGAGCCGACCAGGAACCGCCTCCCCCGGAGTCGGGCCGGCGGCTGGCTGCTCCAATCCACGGCGGTTTCCAGTAGCGTCGGTGTCGCCTTGGCGGCGCGAGGTTTGGATCCGAGTGAACGACAGCGAAGCGCAACTTGAACCTGTCGGACCTGTCGAGTCCCTGTCTTCAGCCACATCCTTATTTAGTCAGTAATGTAGCAGGTGATTCACATTAAAAGTTATGTTGTGAGTCGGTCTGTCTTAAGTACAGACTACTACCTGGACGTAGCCGTAGGCAGTCTACCCTATCCAAACAACCCAACAGGGTAAGAACATTCACTAGACAAGCTGTTAACTGGATAAACAGGCGAGCTTTGGGGAGCTCTGATGCCTATAGCATGTTTGTCGGCTGCCAGGGCTCAGAATCTGGGTAGTGACCAAAGTCCATCGCGAGTACTTTATTTGGTTGATACTGTGGGCCGTTGCATCATTGGTGTTCTTGTTATGTTATTGCATCATTGTTCTGTTGACTATTACATCATCTGTATTGGCCTGTGGTTTTCACCCACGTGCGCACGTGTTTTGTGTGTGCAGAAGTAAAGTCCATGGGTGACAGGGGAGGCCAAAATCTAGGCTGCAAGTCACAGCCGAATTAAATACTGGATCAGCTATCGTAAGAGCTAACAATAATTGCATCATTTTGAACTCAAACCTTAAGTTACATTTAACCTAGTTCTGTCTGTTCCTTTTTTTCTTGTGTTATCTAGAATTTGTAGCCTATAAAACAGACTCCTTGGCGGGCGTTCTTCGATGTTGTAGTCTTGCTGATAACGTCAGGTTTCTGACCTGTAACTACAGACACGCGTGGAACCAAACCGCAGCTTCCAAAACACGGAAATAAAAGAAAACAAGACTGGCAATAAAAACATACATTGCCATGGCGACGGTGGTTGCTGTTAGGGTTATTGTTTGCATGGCACTGCTTTTGAGGAAGACTTGGTACCTATACAGATATAGTGCACTCCCCCCTGAGTGTACAGACTGAACAAGCCCCGGGGTCACATAAAGGAGGGCATCCGGGGCATAGAGGAGCAGGGTCCCAAAGGTTTCAAGGAATGTGGGCATAGATGTAGGTCAGAGACATGCCTGTAGACATTCCATTCCTGTGGACAAAATGCCTGTACAATTCCTAGAATTCTTGCGAATTACACACAATACTGTACCATTTGACTCCTCCCTGAGACGTCGCCAAAAATATCACAGCTTAACCCTCAAACCACCGTATGGGGTCAAAACTGACCCCAGGTGTATATAAATGTATGTCATTTCGACATTTCTTGTCGAAAACGAAATTCTTTCTATGGGTTTGTTTGTATATATGAGCAGAAATTATTCACACCTACTCATGTCAAAATGTCCCTCACATAGTCATAGATTAATGAAACTACACATACATGAAAAGTCACAAAAAAGAGTCACAAAAAACTGTATTCGTGCAAAACACCATGGGGTCAGTTTTGACCCCATACAGTAAGATTCGTCGCAAAATACCTACGGTGGTTTGAGGGTTAAGAGCCTGCTTCAGAGACTGCATATGACGTTGTCTGTCAGGGACTAGGTTAACTACATTTACAGCTCCAAAAACGTCATTACGGTTTTTTGTTATTTTGTCATTACGGTTTTGACATGTTATTTGTTATTTCGTCATTACGGTTTTTTGTTATTTTTTTGTTTTTTTTTGTTAACAAACGTCATTTGTTATATCCAAGGAATGAACTCTTTCAAGACTGCCGTTAAAAAGAGCCGGCTTGAACTCTTCCCACTTTTATTGTGCCGTATTTATACTGTTACTGAGATAATGTCCCTTAACCCTCAAACCACCGTATGGGGTCAAAACTGACCCCAGACGTATATAAATATGCGCCATTTTGACATTTCTTGTCGAAAACGAAATTCCTCCTATGAGTTTGTTTGTATATATGTCTTGTAACTTCTTATACGGTTTTATTAAGATTGGCTCATTGTTGATTGAGTTATTCTAGAAAGTTTATGCGTTGTCCAGTGGGGTCAAAATTGACCCCAGAAAAATGTTATGCATTTTTTAACACTTCTGCGTCTTTTGTTGTCCTCGAAATTTCTTCCAGATGATCTATTTGCTTGAGATTTATGCTGTCATGGCCTCATGCTTTGAAATAACGCAAAATTGAATCAGGAAACTCAATAGTTGTGACTCTTGACTAAGTTGCCTATGGAATTGGGGTCAAAGGTCATCATCATTGCTGCCTGTGGACCTCTAGTGAAATTCAATTAAATTATGATAATGAGCAGAAATTATTCACACCTAATCATGTCAAACTATCCCCCATAGATCAATGAAACTATACATACCTACAAATCGCAAAAAGAGTCACACTAAGAACCGTATTTGTGCAAAACATTATGGGGTCAATTTTGACCCCATACGGTAAGATTCGTCGCAAAAAAACTACGGTGGTTTGAGGGTTAAATCACCCAAAGCCATTTTTAGTATAAAAGCCCTCATCCCTTCACCGATTTCTTTAAAAGATCTTTTAAGAATATTTGACTCATGTATTAAGCCTATTATGCTGTATGGCTGCGAAATTTGGGGCAAAGACCACTTGAACGATAACAGTCCGATTGAATTATTAGCACACAACCGTTTCTATAAAAACATTCTCGGAGTTCACAGAAACGCCAGCAACATAGCATGTAAAGCTAAAGCTGAGCTCGGCAGATCTCCACTAGATGTTGATGTTTCAGTTAGAGTAGTAAAGTACTGGTTACGGCTAAGACAATTAGATTTCTGCACACATCCTCTACAAGTGGATGCCCTATTGTCTCAACAACATGATATGCCTCCAGAGAAGAAGTCAAACCCCACAATAGCGTATAGAAATAGAATGGTAGTTAGCATGTTGCTCTTACCTCTTTCTGTATTAGTTATCCTCTCTTTGTCATATATACATACGTTATTAGTTTTAAGTAGAGATAGAAAGTTAGATTAGTAGAAGTAGAACTCTATGTTAGCATATGGCTTTACACCATTCTTCAATACATTCTGTAATCTTTGTCCTTGTCAGTTTGCAATTAACCTTCGGGCATGAATTTGCAATAAAGAATTTCAATGTCAACGTCAACGAGTGAGGATGACAATTTCAAATCAAATACACATTGCAAGTTAAGAGCTGATCTTCATCAGTATTACGATGGCAACATGCCTGTAGCCAGGGGGGATTTGGGGGGGGGGTTGGAAGGTCCACTTTTCATCTAAAGGTCCAAGATTTTTCTTTAATAAGTGGACAGATTTGTATCACCAGCGGGACTGGAATCCTAGTTGTATCTGATTTTCCCTTAGAAATCCTCTAAAAAACGTAGGAAATGCCATTTCAGAAGGTTCAATTTTCAAAATTTTCCTGGGGAGCATGCCCCCAGACCCCCCAGGGCGTTCTTCGGTCCCTTGGACGGTCGGAAGAACCCCCCCCCAAGCAAAATCCTGGCTACGGGCATTTTATTTGTGAATTTCGTCCATGTATTTTGAAAAGTGGCCAGTCCTATGACTCTGTGTCATCAAAAGCCTGATGGGTATCCGCCCTTCCTGGAGTCGGAGTGTGCGAATATCTCAGACCCTTCCTGTACGACGGCATGTAGCACGGCTATGGATGTAGAGTCTCTCGTCTTATGTATCTGCGATAGTCGATCAAGGACTTCCTGCAATGACAATGAATCAACTGTTGGAAACTTTTGGATTAAAACAAAACAAACCATAGCTTCCGTCTTCTTCTTCATCTTTTGTCTTCTTCAACTGGTGCTTTTTTTTTTCTACTCTCCAAGCAGAGGTTTGGGTTTTGGGCTTATTTTTGGCGTGTTTTAGGCTTTTTATCAGGCCTTCTTTTTTGCAATGAAATAAAAAAAATTCCTGTGCAAAAAAGAAAGCCTGATTAAAAAAAGCCTAAAAACACGCGAAAAATTATAAACCCAAAACCCAAACCTCTGCTTGGAGAGTAAATTCGCCAATGTAAATGTACCGATTGCACTTGGGAAGGTGTCGTCTGCTGTATTTTCAGTTGTTTTTAGGTTGAGCACCATATGACCGTTTGGTTGCCTTTTTACCTTCAGGCTGCTAAGGTTGCGTTTGGCACAAGATTTGCATTGGTTATGGATGGACATGGATGAGAAGAAGACATGGATGGATTGCGTCCAAAATGACATTAGAATGTGCGGACTGTCCAACATTGACCCACAGGACAGGGTCGCATGGAGACATGGAGTCCAGTCTAGCCGACTGCTGCCCACCCCTGAGACAGGGAAGCCGACAGCAGAATATTCAAAGCCCGGATATGTATGTATGTATGGGTTAGGCAGCAGGGAGAAGGTTACTTAATTCAGGAGGAGAGGAAACAAAATATTTATCAACAATCTCGTGTTGTTTCATCAAATTCAAAATGCGTCCGCCGACCTTTGGTTCGAAAGGCCTGTCCTGTTCTGTGACGATCTTGTTGGGCATTAGGCCGTGGTGCAGACGTGGAAGTTCTATGGCTGACGCCAGGCTTGTGCCGAACCGAAGGTAATGCATCACCGCCTATACAAACAGAGAATTACATATTCTTAACTCTTCCATAAATAATTTTATCAGGTTGGTAACTGATTGAATTACAAAGTTCTTTTTATTCACAACCACTTGTTTAACAAGTGCAGACGTTTTCATCAGTGCTAATATGACTGGATTACTGTGCACTGGAGCTAGGTGTTACTGGTTCACTGTGCACTGAAGCTAGGTCTTACTTGGTTCACTGTGCACTGAAGCTAGGTGTTATTTTGTTCACTGTGCACTGACGCTAGGTGTTACTTGGTTCACTGTGTACTAAAGCTAGGTGTTACTGGTTCACTGTGCACTGAAGCTAGGTCTTACTTGGTTCACTGTGCACTGAAGCTAGGTCTTCCTAGGTTCACTGTGCACTGAAGCTTGGTCTTACTTGGTTCACTGTGCACTGGATCTAGGTCTTACTTGGTTCACTGTGCACTGAAGCTAGATGTTACTTTAACAATGCGGTCCGAAGCGTAAAGCATTGTGACATACATAGGTATGGTTACATCATAGTGTCACATGCTGATGAAGATGACAGATGGCCTTATGTCCTTAAGGACGAAGAGAATAAGTAAGTAAGTAAGAAGTTGGTGTCTCACATATGCCAAGCTTGTCTCCACCTTCAGCCCCCCGGCGGCCCCCATCACCATCCTGATGTCACCGGTGCTGTTCACGATGATGAACGGAGACATGGACGACATCGGCCGCTTGCCTGGCTGGATGAAGTTCGCTGTGTGGCGGGAGGGGAGCGAATATTCTGGTTATGCTTTGACTTGCTTTGGGCATGCTTTTAATGTGTGTGCCAAGAGATACCTGAAAATCAGATCAACGGATCTGAGGTACACAGATGAGCTTTTATTCTAAGTAAGAGAACACTTCGATAGGGACAGTTTGGATTACCTGGACTTC
Source organism: Branchiostoma floridae x Branchiostoma japonicum (assembly GCA_013266295.2). Classification (NCBI taxonomy): domain Eukaryota; kingdom Metazoa; phylum Chordata; class Leptocardii; order Amphioxiformes; family Branchiostomatidae; genus Branchiostoma; species Branchiostoma floridae x Branchiostoma japonicum. The sequence continues at coordinate 1,797,498 of CM023826.1, read as the reverse complement.
CAGGAATGTGAAAGGGTATCTTCATCTCCGGGAAGCTGAAGTCTTTCATCTGGTTGTTGAGGATGACTCCTGTAGATGGGGACCGGAACTTGGAACCAAAGCTGGGAACGAAACAAATGATTGTCTTTAACAGTTAACTTTTGCTTTGTAACATTGATATGCAAATTCCCATTACCTTCTTTATTATTTATTTCATTTGTTATACTTTTTTCGCTTGTTTCATATATTATCAAGTCATTAGTTTGCCGTATGATTTTGAAGCACTTTTGCCAATATGTTATTATTGTAATTAGTTATTTTGTATCTTTGTTCTCTTGTTTGTTACTTAAGTATATTTTGTAAATGTATGTCCGCAGGGATCATTAAAAACGCCCTTGCGGCAATATGTTTTCCCCTGGGTAAATAAATGAAATGAAATGAAACGGTACTTTTTTCATGCCCACTGAATTAGAAGAGCAACCTGACCTAGGTACTACTCATCGCATAGTGAACTAGACTCAGATCAGGGCACTCTAACTTAACTAAACTACGACCACGTGCACAGTGAAATGAGATCCTTAGCGCTGATTGGTAATAAATAAGATTTCCTTGCACTAACTAAGAACGCCCTGCCCTAGCGGGTGCAGAAAAAGTATAAAATAAGGAGTGGTCCGACTCTCTGTCCTTCTTGAAAAAAGACGAATAAAGTCGAAACCAGTCGAATACCAAGTCTCATCGCTGCCATTTTCCCAATGATGCGATGCTAAAGAACACCCACAGCACTCAAGTTATTAAACTTATTTTAACAACGCCAAAAAACAAAATACAATAAACACAGTAAGTTGACATTACAGTGCGTCAAAGTTCCACCACCCCAAGACATTAAATAACACTAATGCCTACCGGGTTATAGATAAAGCTGATAGAAAAAAGGATGACTTCTATAACTGATTGACAGGATAAATATCTCCGTTAATCTGATCTAGAAATACAAGGATTACATATTGACCTTCCCTATCTGAATGGCAAAAGCAAAAGCGCCAATCAGAGCTTGAAGAACTGGAAGAAAAAGTGAGGCCTATGAACCTACATGGAGTGTTGATACTTCTATATCTACTTGACTGTTAAAGAACAGTCAAGGAGTGTTAGAAGCGCTTGGTGTCTTACTATCGGTTGATGGTGCTGGAGAGAGACACAGCGTCTCCGCCCGGGCCGAGGACAGACACGTGGCTGGTGCCTCCATCCTTGGGCAGATAGTACTCCGGGTCGTAGTACCGCCAGGGGTGCGTCTCCGTGTCGCTGATCTTCTGCCTCAGGGAGTCCGCAAAAGACTTGGACGTCATATCATTCACCACCTGTATGAAAAAAAAAAGGTAAAGGTAAACCCGTTACCTTTTTCAGGCCGTAGGGGCAGTGGGTTGTTAATCCACTGTGTCTAGGACACGGTATTGGAAGGCGGAGCCCATCCCTCTACTTCCACTGCCTTTTACCTCCCCAACCGAAGTCAGGTACCCATTTTACACTGGAGTTAGGAAAGTCGTGTAAAGACTAGGGGGCCTTTTCCCAGGTAATGACGGAATCAGGACGACTCGAACCATTACCAACTCGGCAAATCGCAAATCTGGTCAACTCGGCCCACCGCCCTGGGCAACTTTGCCCACTGTAATTAATGATCTAGCCAGGAATGCCAGGGATCATACCCGCGACCTCTTGCGAATCTACAGAACAGTCAAGAATGTTTTAGGTAGAGAAAAATACAATCTACTAAGAAGGCAACAGTTAACTCATAAGATGTGGCGACTTGAAGGGTAACTGTGGGGTCGTGTGGCGCAAGTGGGGTCGTGTGGCGCAATGGTAGAGAGTTCGACTCGGAACCAAAAGGTCCCGGGTTCGAACCCTGCCATGCCGCCAATTGTGCCCTTGGGAAAGGCACTTTACACGACTTTCCTCACTTCACTCAGGTGAAAATGAGTACTGTATTGTCCTCTGTGTTGGTGGCAGCATAAAAATAAGTTGAAAATCTTGAGTGTGCGTCGCCACGTCTTGTGATTACATGTTGGAATAAATAATAATAATAAAAAACGGTAACTGGGAGATATGGCCTCACCTCCTGCACGTTGACGAAGTTGGGGTCGCCCAGCCTGGTTCTCCTGGCGAACGTGAACTTGAAGGCCTCCAGCATCCTGTGGTAGGTCAGAACCTGCTGGTCTGTCCCGTCTATACTGGAGGCGTTCAAGCCGTAACCTGGAGCGTAAAACACTTGGTCACTTCTAAAATGCCCTGTCCAAAATTTCAGTACGCTTCTTTACATTGCGACTGTTACATTGCAACTGTCCTTGAAAATGAAATAAATCATTCCACCACCACTACTACTACTAGGCTTACTGCTACTTCTATTATCATTACCACTTCTACTACCAAAATGGCTTGTCCAGAAGTTCTCCTTTACTACTACTTTTACTACTGCTGCTAGAACTACCTATACTGTTACTAATATGTTAATACTATTTCTCACCGTCCCAGATGTTGAGCATGAGACTGAGCACAGCGCCCCCTCCCGGTGGGGGCGGGGACAGCATCGTCAGTCCCCCCGCCAGAGAAATTTTCAGCGGCTCCGATACTTCCGCCCGGTAGTCACGGAGGTCCTGCTCAGTGATGATGCCACCTTGTAAACATACAGACTCGTAAATGGACAACTTTTTTTTCTGTGCCATTTCAGATGCGACAAAGCTTCGTGGAAAGGGTTACAATAATAAAGTATAGGCATCGAATGAGATATAACTATAAAGGACATGGTTTAAATGGATTCTATATATATGCTGTATGGAACCGTAGACTGTCAATCAGGTTATGATTAAGACAAAGACGAGATTACTTCAACCGCAGCTACTGAGACGGCATTTTTTTTGAAAAGGTCAAATGTCAAGGTAAAATATCAAGGTAAAATTTCAAAATCAAATGTCAAGGTCAAATGTCAAGGTCAAATTTTCGTTTCGCCGTTAGATGTTGATTGGCAGTTGAAAAAGACCTTGCAGTCTGCGATTTGAGTCAACGGCATCAGGGTGTGATCATCGGGAATACGTGTGTCTAAGTGTATCCGTATTAAGTGAGATGTAAGGTAAGAACCTGCGTCCTGTATGTCCTTCACCAAGTTCCTGGCGATCTCCCCCGTGTAGAAGGCGTCTGCACCTCCATCGGCAACCGCACGGAGCGTTGCTGCAAGCTGGGGCCGCTTCATCGTCATGTTCACGCCCATGACGTTGTTGTTCTCGTCACACAGCACGTCACTGTGGGAAACAAAGGTGCCGGAATGTTAAACATGTATCATTTATCACGTTTGGTTGAAGGTTCTTTGATATGGTAAATCTGCAAAAGTTGCCCCTCTTCTCCTCAAGCCTTTAAGAGAAGTCAATGAAGCTGTCGTCATTTACCTGTGACGAAAAACATGAACTGTGCCAATCAAAACATTTCAGGAACAACAAAAGAAAGCCAGATAAGACGTTAAGAGCCAAATTTCCGACTGTGCTGTTAACATCTTCACGGCCATGTAACGTAAATAAACTTAAGCTTAAGAGTACAGGGCAACTTGTCAGACACTGTTGACTTTGGTAGCAGTCTCTTTATTCAATTAAAACAACATTGCAGAAATACATATAAACATTAGCATGAAAGTTCATCGATCTGAGGTGGTAAATAACATTATGAAGAGATTAAACTGTTCTCCAACTCATAGATTTCACTCACCGGAATTTTTGACTGAATCACTCACCCTTTGCTGACGTCACACGTGAGACAAATCACGTGTCCACAGCATTTGGGTCAGATAGCTGAAGAAGACTGAGTGATTCAGTCGAAAATGCCGGTGAGTGAAATCTATGAGTTGGAGAACAGTTTAAACTCTTCATAACATATAAACATTGTACATGTATTCCCGAATTGCGTTGTTCATTACAAATCAGGGCCGTCCACACATTGTACCTTATATCTGCAAAAACTGGATGTAGACACCAAAAACATTAAGACTCAGTCTACATTTGTCTGTTGTACAAACAGAGAGTGTAATGGAGAAAAAAAGTAATACAGTCCGTTTGTCCGTAACTTCGGGACCCAGATTCCATCTGAGTTTCTTAGAGATCTTCTAGTGCCTTCAGACGTGGCATCTGGTACCAAATCATTCAGTGGGTGATCTGGGCTGAGCATACGTTTATATTTAAACAGTATAACACTAGTAAGTTCGCGTCTCATGTTGAAATGTTTTCCTTGACTCACCATAGGTGGTTTTTTGGATCGGTGACGAACTTGAGGTTGAGTTTGATGGCCTTTTCCAACGGTTTGCCGATACAGAAGCCCTTTTCAGCCATCTGTATAGCCGGTTGGAACAGGTCCCTCCACGGTAACTTGCCGTGCCGCTGGTGGGCCTCCCATAACCCCCGCACCTGCCCCGGCACGGCCGCAGCAAGACCTCCTACGGAACACAGGGGGTAAACAAGAAAGGTAACATTTGCAAAGCAAATGCATAATGACTATCCTATTGTCCGCATGTAAGGAGAACAAACAACTTGTAACCTCAGACAGAATAAAAATTAGTTCTACTAGTATTGATGCCAGAGACAACAGGTGTTCGCAGTGTTCGGGGTAGAAGTTGGCTCAAATTTACCTCAAATTCGATTCTATTCGTATAGAAAGGTATCTGTATCTGTATCTGTATAGCCGGTATAACCGCCCTTCGGCGTAACACACCAGCTTAGGTAGGCGTGGCCTAAGTCTGTTCAGATTAATCCCGAACTTCGGCCAACCTTGGTTGGTTGGTTGTCGGGGGAAGGTTCTGAATGTATGACAGGGGCTCTACACACCCCGCAACACCGAGTATTGTCCTGGCTTACCGAATTGTGCACTGATGTTGTTACTTCCGAACATGTTTGTGGAGGCTGCAGATGCGGCTTTTTCCCGTGCGTTGATGACCTGCGCTGTGCCTGTCTCTTTGTTGTATAGTGTCATGATCAAACCCCCGCCGAGCCCCACGCTGTGACCGTGGATTATCTCCACACAGGCTATCGTCGCAATGGCGCTGTCAACGGCCGAACCACCCTTCTGCAGAATGTCCCTACAAAACAACCAACTGTCGTGCCCTGACACGCCATACAGCTTGTGATATTTCTAATAGCTAGAAAGAAAGTTTCATTCTAGCGTTATTGAGCCCTTGGTGTATGGCGGCATTTCAAAGTGAAAATTAATATAATTTTCCATTCCACTGTTTCCATGGATCATAACGTTACGAAGTGTTAAAACAGACAATGTGCATAACCATGTTGCTTAACCATACATGTATCTTGGATGTAAACAAAAAAGCACAAAAGGCCAACATTGTGAATAGAATAACAGAATAATAACAGATAACACAGATAGCACCACCTTTGTGCATTTAGTTTATGTCTATCTTGTTTTTAAAACTAAAGTAGAGAGTACACTTTGCATTGATAGATACTAGTATACAATGTTTTCGTACGCAGGGCCACAGTTTCGTCCTAAACAATTTAAGACTGCGGCCCATAAACAAGAATCATTATTTAAGTAGATAGTAGATAATGCATAAGGGACATTCTGTGAGTTTACATATGCAGTCAAACTTGTCTAAGACGACCGCCCATGGGACCGAGGAGAGGTGGTCTTCTTAGACATGTGGTCTTATTATACAAAAAAGCATGGCAACAAGACAAAAAACCAGCAATTTTCACCCATTTTACAATAGACTGCCCCATTGACTCGAAATGACCCAGCCGGCGCCATTTTGCATTGCCTAAAGACTATCATGAAACTCCCCCTGGTGAATTACTGGGATAGGTGTCATAATTATGAATCTCCTTCTGGTGAATTAATGGGATAGTAGGGGTGTTATTCCATTAATTCAGCATAGGGAGAATTATGAAACTCTTTCTGGTGAGTTAATGGAATAGTAGGGGTGTTACTAGTATCCCATTAATTCACCATATGGAGAATTATGAATCTCTTTAGCGTCCCTTCGCGTCATGCCGCTGGCAACATTCTTTGAGAAGCAGGTGGACCACAGCCGCGATTATCGTGATTTGCAGGACGCCTCGGGTGGTGACAGACAACATGCTTGCGACGGAGGACCTGCCTCGATCTCAATCCACTTTTAGCTCACTGAAGAGCTAATCTCCCACTGGTCGTACACTACCAGCTGTACAAATGTGACTTTTATGTGCATTTCATGTAAAAACTGAAAATATGTAATACAATGTGACTACAGTGGAAAATATTGTCAATTGTTTTGGAATTGTGAACCATGAACTCATATGGATAATGGCTGAAAAGTGGAATGATTTTTGATTTTCAAAAAAAGCGGGCTTCGATTTCTCAGAAGTCGACGGAGCCTCTAGATCTTTTGATCTTTTGATCAAGGGACAGTGAGAAAATTGGCCCGCGGACAATGACACATATAAAGATACAAAAAGTAGGGCTGTTTAGTATCCCTATGTCACGATTTACATTCATTAAATCCCCCTTTCACATATCTTTATCTGTCAGTCACATCATTTCACATTTCTTGAAGTTTATCTGCCAAATTCACATAAAGATCCCATTTATACCCCCGGTAGTGTGAAGAGCTAATCTCCCACTGGTCGTAACAGAGAAGACAGACGTACAATATTTACGGGTTCATTCCCCTAGCTCTTTTAAATTTCGGCAAGCACAATGAAGAGTGGACCACGGCTTAACGTCCCGTCCTAAGGTCTGCGACCCTCTCTAGTAGCATGCATGTCGGGTGAGCGACAACAGCCGGGATTAGAACTCCCAACCTCTTAGTCCAGAGGCAGGGTCGCTACAGCTACACACTACACCTGTCGCATTAAGCAGGACGATACGTACATGGTTTGTTTTTATTGGCAACCCGACCTCTGCAGGTACTAGTGATGTCATCAGCTGTGACGTCAGCCGAACGACCTTCGCCTTTGCGAAACATGCTTGTAACTAGTGATGTGTGAAGCCTACGGGCGACCAGGTGGCCCACACAAGTCAACCCTACATTTTGTGGCGCCGCTACTGAATGTTCCCATTGTTTTCTGATAGACAATTCCACTCTGGAGGCCCGCGCTTCACTTTCTTTCCATACCTGTCGAGCGACTTCACGCTGGAGGATGTCATCTTTACTCTTCATAATTACCTTATCGACACTTCTCGAACGTTTAGCCTTTGCGAAATTTGCCATTACATGCATCTTCAACGTTGTATTAAACTCGCGACATTAGTAGTTACCATCTTCATATTTCTCGAAATCGTTAAAAATTTTTGGATAGACGTAAATCGGCCCATTGGTATGCTGATGATTTAAAGTTGTATGGGGCCATATGGACCCGAAAATGATCATATTATGTATCTGTTGTTAAATAATGGGCTTTAGATATCCCAATACGTGTTCCTTGCAAGTAAATACTATATAGGATTCTGTTATTTAGTTACTAGTACACTCGCCACACCATACATGTCCACACGGAGTCTGTTGTTTGGGACACCAAGCTGGGACAAAATGTACCAACCGATTGTCTCAACCACAGTGCATGGTGAACTGGGACTTACAAACACTAGACGCCCACTTAATTTTCTTAAAATGATTATATGTAAACACACAGAATTCTCCTAATGCGTTATCTACTGTCACTTTAAACAATTATACTTGTTTATGGCACGCAAACTGTGGTCTTGCGTACCAAAACATTGTAACCATGGCATACCAGGATCTATCAGTGCAAAATGCCTATAATGATATTTTAAAACAAGATAAACATAACCTGAATGCACAAATTTACAAATTTTAAAGTGGTGTTATGTGTATCTGGTGTCAGGACGTTATTCAATTTACAAAGTTGTCCAATTTTGGGGCAGATCACTTTAAATTTGATTTCACATTAGATTAAAAAAGAAAATCCAGAATCTTTTTTTTGCGCGCTCACGTAAGCACATAAAGTATATTGCACTTACATAGTACATTTCAAAGTGTTTACAGTATAGTATTAAAACAATAAAATGATGCATAGGTGTAAAAAAAGTACAGGACAACTCAAGTCAAAAGGTTCCAGTCACTGTACCTGCCTATCGCAGAACACTCCAGGGCGTCGGCGGCGACCGCTCCGCGCGTGTACGGTCCGCCCGTCACGTCCCTCCCGGTCGGCTGGGGACGAAGACACGGCGGTCTCTCACCCGCCTTCGCGTCATGCCCCTGGCGATATTCTTTCACAAGCAGGTGGATCACAGCCGCGAATATTGTGATTTTGAGGACCCCTCTGACGGTGACCGAATCCATGCTTGCGACGGAGGACCTGTCGAACTGTATTGGCGCAGGATACACCAGGATCTACAAACAGAACCGGTCAATTAGTTCAAAAAATATCAAATAAATCTATTAGTATACATACTTCGTTATGTTTGCAGGTCCTGGTATCTGCATGGTAGCACACATGGGTTTCTAGACGTTTACCGGCAGTGCACTATGAGTCATAACGTCTCTACGCTGCGTGGCACACCTTCCTCAGAGATTTAGTACAGTGAATATATTCCTACCTGTGGGTGTAAGGCACAAATCGGACGGCAGTGTGAGTGATACTAGTATTTCAGCGCTGATCCGCCACGGAATCACTTATGTATGAACTGGCGAAACCAGTTTGTTCAGTTCCCTGGGTCTACTATTGACATGCCAAAGTGTCACCTCTGATATGAGAGTGGCTATGAACAAAAAATATGACAGATTGTCTTTGAGTGAAGCATAAAGCATAGAGTGCAATGTACTTTTCGATGGTGCAAATTTCTATTTTCGTACATTTCGGTAAACAACTATCAACAGGTTGGGGGTTCGAAGCCCACCGACCCGTGTCGGTTTTATGTGCACTGATTGTTACTCTACACGAATATGTCACCCGGGCAGTTCCTTAGAAACAGCCCCATATTTATTCATAGTGTCAGAGTTCAGGGGTTGCCTGGGCCAAGGAAAGAAGCATGCAAGTCATTGCGAAGTATCTGTCTGTCGCTGCTGTAACTTTAGTTATAGCCTTTCTTGTCCAAGTCTACCAAAGACGAGGCCCCGTCGCGAATCCAGCGGGAAGACTGTGCCATGCAGCCCGGCCTTCTGACAGGGATGCCGCGGGAGGACCATATAAACATGGGGCAGTAGCCTCCGACTCGACTGAGTGCTCGCGGATTGGCAGGTACATTACAGGTGCCCCATTGAGTTTGATGGTTTGAAAACCGGATTCTCTATATTTTAGTCACTTATTCACGTACTACATTACTACGTTTAAGCAACACGGTACCACTGTATAAAAATGCGAAAATGCGATGTCGTTCTGTGCACTGAAAATTGGCTTAGGGAAATGTAGATATGTTCGGTGTGTGAAACACCATTACAGACACAAGTAGTATAATAGGGGGAGAATGTGACTTTTTTTCGGGCGGCGCTATCGGACGGCGCAGGTCGATCAGGGGTCACCAGATGCAGATGGCGAGGGGAAGAAACCGGTTTTGCAGCCCTGCCAGGCTCTAGGCTCGTAATTAACGAAGTATTCTAATAATGTAATTATCATAACAATAATGTAATTTGTGAATACGTCCTATTGACATGTCTCTGATATGATTACAGCTTGCCTTTGAGTGAAGCATAAAGCATAGAGTGTAATTAACGAAGTAGTCTAATACATGTAATGTAATTATGATAACAATGTAATTGATGGCTTTGTCTAGAGTATGTTGTTTGCCTCAACAGAGTCATTGTGATGAGGAAGGCATGTCTGGGCAAAGTCTAATTCAGCATCAGGACCTGTGACCTACAGCTTCCCTGTTGGTTGGTTGTTGTGAGAGTATGGCATAAACTGACGGGCCTTCGTTAGTCTGGTATTATTGCACCTGTCTGAGAGAGAATTTCGTTTCCTTTATTGCCTTCGTCAAGAAGGGTATGTTTTCATGGGCGTTCGTGTGTGCGTGAGTCTGTCAACAGTATAACTCGAGAAGGCTTAAATGGATTGTCTTCATATTTGGTAGGTGGGTAGGTCTTGATGAGGTCTAGAAGTGATAGGAATATGGGCCCCCTGGCGGCTCGTTATGGTACTGCAGCGGTACTTCCGGTTTTGAAATATGGTGATCTGGAGGAGCTAGGGTCATGATTTTTGGATGGTAGATAGGTCTTGTGCTCGGGAAGAAGTGACATAAGTTTGGGCCCCCTAGCGGCTTGCTTTGGAACTGCAGGAGCATTTGTATGAAAATGTTTAAAGTAGGATAACTCAATAACCGGTCGACGGATCGTCCTGATATTTGGTGTGTAGGTAGCTTAAGTGATGCTTGACATAATTAGATGACAATTATGCAAATTATGATCTAATTTGCATAATAAATGAAGCAATTCTATAATTCAGTTACCTTCCATGATACTCTACCTTCATTGTGACACATGGGCTACAGGCTGTCCCAGAGGGAGAAAGTCCCAGAGGGGATAGTCCATGTAGCTGCAGGCGGTGTTGCCTTACAGCCTGCACATGTGTTTTTTCCCTTGCCCAATGCTCGATTGCAGACTGCATCGGCAGGGGTAATTTTCACAATCCAACTTCCATATTTAGGGGGACTAATATATCACTTCTACCTTCTTAAGTTATATAACGATAACATCTTTTGACGAAGGCATGAGATCGTTGACCTCTAGTTTCGTTTATTTCGATACCCTTTAGTCAATGACTAATCTTCCAGGGTTCAAAAGTTTAATAAATAAACATACAAACATACAGACAAACAGCAAAATTAAAAGAGAATGAACATACATAATCATCACAAATTATATACAGGTTAAACAAAACGATGTAAGAATGGAATGTCGCATGATGAGTTATCGGATGTGTTAAGCCTTTTCTTATGTACTACCTAGTCAGACTACTCTACCGGTCTCTACCGGTTTCGACCGGTCTCAACCGGTCTGCGGCATTCCGTTCTACTATACTACAACACACATCAAGCCCAGGCTAGGGATTCTGACATGCCACACTGCATCCAGGATATGCGGTGTTAGGCCTGGCTAGCTAGGGTCTACCGGACTCGAATAGAATTGATTCGTTTAATGCAAGCAAACAAAGGTCCAAACGACGGTATTCATTCTCTCTCAGCAAATTCTGGAAGCATTACGTCAACCTGGTATTCAAACAGTCCACACTTTAGATTTCCATCACCATTGTATTTTAACTTTACTGTACATACCTGTATTATATTTATGTTTGTGCACCTGTATCTTTTTTAAATTCATGTAGTAATATGGGCCTTGTGCCTGAAATAAAGAATGAATTGATTTGAATTGGTATTTGCCCTTCGGAAAGTATGAAGATTTTCTAAATAAATGTTCATCAACTTAATTTAGTGATGAGGCATCCTCAAGCTTTAATAGGCCGTACTAAAGCGATGTGTGCCATTTTGATAGCTTCTTGTTTGCATTTTTTAGTATTGTACTTATAATCAGTGTGGATCTCAACATCAGGTCTAGTGCTCCATCATGTTTTGTTGTTGAAATATGAATAAACTTGATTCACATAAATCACTATTCTACATGTATGTTTTAGAGACATTCTAACGAAGGGGTCCGCTGTGGATGCCGCCATTGCGACTCTCCTGTGTCTGGGCGTGGTGCATCCTGAGTCTCTGGGGATCGGCGGGGGTTTTCTGATGACCGTATACAACAAAGATACAGGCACGTCACAAGTCATCGACGCGCGTGAAACTACCCCTATGGCAGCCTGGGAAGACATGTTTGCAGAGAACCCGGACCTAGCTACACAGGGTACGTTACAAAAGTCAACTTTGTATGGATCATATCGTAGATGATGGCTTAGTAAAGCAATTATATGTAACAGTAGTGTCATTTGTAATTCTGCAGCAGCGACACCTAGCTGCAGTACGAATCAGAACAACTGTTGTCCTGACAGAGGGTCACCGAAACATTGTGATGTGAAAACGTACGCACTGGTTTAAACGTTGTTGAATATAAGCCTTCTTGAATAAACGAATGGTTTACTTACATCATCATCTGTATCTGTATAGCCGGTATAACCGCCATTCGGCGTAACACACCAGCTATCATTACAGATTATACTGGGCAGCCTTCAACGGCTGAAGTAAAGTACGATTTACAATTTAAAGACAATAAAGAAGAATAAATACATAAACTAAACATTTCGAACCTTACAGTGTGCTCTTCTTACTGCTTATTTATGGCGCTAGCCCTTTATTGTTGAGTAGGTCTACTAGGTAAGGCAGTGTGTTCTTGCGGTATCTGGCAGTTCTACATTTAAACTGCTTTATGTGGTCTTTACACCTTATATTCTTGCCAACCTGATGAAATTATTGGTGGATTACCCAGATGGCATAGCAGCCGCCGTTCCAGGGGAGGTCCGGGGGTACTGGGAGGCTCACCAGAGGTACGGACAGCTGCCGTGGAGAGACCTGTTCCAACCTGCCATCCGTCTGGCGCAGGAGGGAACCTGCACTGGGAAACATCTCGCCATAGCCATGAGGACCAGGAAAGGTCGCATCCTAGACAGGAAGAACGGCCTCTGGTAAGTTGTCGGTTCACTCAGCTAGCTAATGCTTCTCTGTATTCCAAGTTGCAACAGCAATACTAGAAAGGTAACATTTGCAAAGCAAATGCATAGTGGTCTAGCCTAGCAAACTACTGCTCTGTTTATTGTTACTCATCACAAACACATCCATATGTACTATATGGTGACCAGAACCTCCAGGTCCGTCCTGCTACAAAATGTAACCCAACACCACAGGCTGTCTGCTACAGCACCAGTTACCATAGTGACAGACGTCTGGTCCAAGTCATTCATTGACTTTGTTCAGAACGGAAGAAGATGAAGAAGAAACAGATCAAAAACAATTATGCGTTTTCTTTCTGCAAAGGTAAACATAACAAGGTAGAGCTACCGTAGCACATGTACAATGCAGCACATTTAGCTGTTTCGATCCCCCACACATTATAAAACAGTGAATACAATTAATAGAATACATACAATATAGTAAATAACAGTAATAGATGATAATACAGTAAAACATTTAACAATCAAATGGAGATGCGAGCTAATGTCTCTCCCTTGTCTGTTTGTCTTCCTCTTCTGCAGTGACGTGTTCTGTGACGAGAATGGTGCCATGCTGCGTAGAAACATGACTGTCAGAAGGCCACAACTAGCCAAGACGCTCCTAGCGATTGCTGCTGGTGGTGCAGACGCATTCTATACTGGCGAAATAGCAAGGAATTTCGTGAAAGACATTCAGGAAAAAGGTAAGTAGTTGTGTATGGATGATTCCTAATATTTGCCCGTAAATCTAGATATTATTTTACCTTTATTTTCAAATATTCTTATGTTTATAACGTTGCAGGTGGCATCATGACTGAGAAGGACCTGCAGGACTATCGGGCGGAAGTGACGACATCTCTCAATACGTCACTTCCGGGTGGACTGGTCCTGCTGACGTCACCACCTCCCACAGGAGGAGCAATCTTAAGTCTTGTTATCAATATCTTAGAGGGTGAGCTGATCAGAACATCACGATTTCAAACCTCACAGTTGTTAACCATACAATGAATATTCCTCATTGATGTAATTATTATTGATATGTAACATGTATTTAGGCAATGCATATACATATGAATGGATGGATGGATGGATGGATAGACAAATAATTGGATAGATAGAAAGATGGAGGGGTGGATTCCTAGAAAGCTAGATAGATTAGATACTTAGATGGATAGATAGATAGATAGATAGATAGATAGATAGATAGATTATGAGATAGATAGATAGATAGATAGATAGATACATAGATAGATAGATAGATAGATAGATGGATGGATGGATGGATGGATAGATAGATAGATAGATAGATAGATAGATAGATAGATAGATAGATAGATAGATAGATAGATAGATAGATACATAGATAGATAGATAGATGGATGGATGGATGGATGGATGGATGGATGGATAGATAGATAGATAGATAGATAGATAGATAGGTAGGTAGGTAGGTAGGTAGGTAGGTAGGTAGGTAGATAGATAGATAGATAGATAGATAGATAGATAGGTAGGTAGGTAGGTAGGTAGGTAGGTAGGTAGGTAGGTAGGTAGGTAGGTAGGTAGATAGATAGATAGATAGATAGATAGATAGATAGATAGATAGATAGATTAGATACTTAGATGGATAGATACTTAGATGGATAGATAGATAGATAGATAGATAGATAGATAGATAGATAGATAGATAGATAGATAGATAGATAGATAGATAGATAGATAGATAGATAGATAGATAGATAGATAGATAGATAGATAGATAGATAGATAGATAGATAGATAGATAGATAGATAGATAGATAGATAGATAGATAGATAGATAGATAGATAGATAGATAGATAGAAAGTTCTGGTCAACCTATTATCCGGTACTTATATGTATCATACTCAGGTTACAAACTGAACTCCTCAGCGAAGGACAGTGTTCATAGCGAGGTCCTGATACATCACAGACTGTTAGAAGCCTACAAATTCGCCTTTCTGCAACGAATGGCGCTGGGAGATCCCAAATTCCGAGACATTGAAGAGGTAAGAAGCACATAAGAAAGGAAAAATGTATTCTAGATACAACTATTATAGCATGATTTAATCTAAAATCTACATTCCTAATCGCTTCCGTAATTCCTGGCAGTTATTTTTAAACACATTTGTAAATGACTGTAAATTGTCTCCCCGCTACCTCACGAAGAGAATGATATCAAAAGAGTTCGCGGACGAACTCCGCAGGAGGATCGACGATACCCAAACGTTCGACAACTCTTACTACGGTCCGGCTTTCTCCAGTCGTGACCCCATTGGGACTTCCCATGTGTCTGTGCTGGGGCCCAACGGCGACGCCGTGTCAGCTACCAGCTCCATCGGACGTTAGTAAGTATTCAGCCCGACTAAATCACTAACATGTCCCCGTGGTGAGATTGGGACAGGTCGTATCGTATTCAGAGCAGTGCCTATCTAGTTCTATGCCTGAATGGGTTACGATTAGGATCAGGAACGGTTCTGGATAGTCGAGTGTATCCAAGAACGTAGATTTGCTCCAGGCACGATTCTGGATACGCGTGGTCTATCCAGATCCATGTCTGACCATGGTTTTGTATAAAGCACGGTTTTGGACGCAATAGGTCGTAAGTGTTTGCCTCAGGCGTCAAACCTCTGCGCGTAAGAAAAAAAGAAATCAAGCTCCCGGCAACCCTCTCACGAGCTCAAAAGGGCCTTCCGGCCGCTAGACGCCTGGAAGTTCATCTGTATTCTTCATATCCAAATTTTTAGTTGAAGAACATCTGATCAGTCTTTGTTTAGGAACACATCAGGGCCTTACAGCTATCAACCACACAGACTTGTCCACACTGAATCTTACCTCAAATGATTACTATAATCTTGTATTTGACATCCTCCCATTGACAGGGCCACCAAACTCATTCCAGTGACGAAGAATGAGTTTGGTGGCCCTGCCAATGGGAGGATGGTATTTGAGTACTAACCGTCGTGTAAAATGTTCATGCAGTTTGGGCGCGAGATTCCGGTCTTCCTCTACCGGCATCATCCCTAACAACCACATGGAGCTCTTCACAGAGAGGAATGAAGACAAAACGCGAAGATATTCACCGAATCCAGGTATGGCGCGGTTTCCATCACTTTCCAAATGAGTACTATTTGAGAAAATGTACATAAAAGAACCCAATATCATCTGGGAAAGAGACGAAACAAAACTAAACTGGTTATTTAATGAGTGTGTTTTCGAAATTGCATCATATATTTATCAAGCTTGGAAAAAGCGTAAAACCTTCATTTATTCATAAATTTTCCCTTTGTTTTCTCTTTCCCGGATTAGTTCATATATCTAAGTTCATTTTACTTTATGTTCTTCTGAGTTGCATTTATGCATTCTTGAGTTGACACTTTTTGATTCTTATGTACCAATTATGTTATGTTCAACTTTATATTGAGTTCAATTTTGTTTTAAGCTCAACTTTGTATTAAGTTCTTTAAGTTTATTTGTTGTTTCCAGTCTAACCTTCAGACTCGGACATGGATTTATGTTTATGTTTATATGACTTCTGTACCTTTGTTTATGTTTATGCTTATGTTCTGGTGTCTTATAAGCCTATATGGGCTGGGCGACAAAAGTCGCAAGACACGTAAATAAAAATTCATTCATTCATTCATTCATTCATTGATCGATAGACTGGTTTGTTTGCAACACACATACCATTGCAGCCTTACATGGCTGAAGTGGGGCATGATACACTTAAAATTCATCATGATTGGTTTCAACAAGTCGACAATAAAAGGTAAAACACTATTCTTAAACCTAGAAGTCCTGCAGCTGAATTGCGTGAAGTTGTTCTTTATTGTTAGTTCTCTGCCATGTAGGCTTCCACGTTTAGGAAGCAGCCAACTAGAGAAGGTGGGGGATTTAGCTATAGACATTGCAAAGTTCACACAGAGGTTATGGCGTCTCAGGTACAAAGGAATGAAGCGGATATGAAGTCTCTACTAGACTCAGTAAATTGCTGGGAAAATAGTTGTAGAACTTGACCATAGACCGGATGCTTGCTTATTCATTTACCCATTTAGTAACGTACACTACACGAAACGTTGGACTTACCAACGGTAATATACCAACGGTAATAAGTGCCAGTAAAGTCAGGCAATGTTTACTTTGTAAACAGCACCGGACTTTAGAAAGGTAGTTAATAAAAGTCAAGTCCGATAATTTCATTTACTGCCATTGTAAAAATCCGGTACCGGTACAAAGTAAACATTACGCGAATTTACAGGCATTTACCACCATTGGTAAATCCAATGTTTCATGCAGTGGTATGTAGCTGGCTGTTTCTATTTATATCTAAATTTATTGATAATGATATTGTTCTATTAGCATTTTTTTATTGTGAAATTTGTTGTCTTGATATGTCGTTTACAAAATTTAAAACGATAGCAATTTGTACTTAGCATAGCCCTTTTTAGTGATTCATGTACCGATTGTGAGCAATTCAGCTGTCAAATATGGGCTGCTACACATGACTGGCTGTCTCCACTACACATGACTTCCCAGTGTTCGCCGTGCAGCCGGGTAAGCGCTCATTGACGACCATGAGTCCTGCAGTCGTGTTGGACGGTAGCGGTGATGTCAAACTGGTGATTGGAGGCTCGGGAGGAGCAAGGATTACCACAGCAATGGCAGATGTAAGTAACCTTGTTCTTACACAAAAGGGTCTGCATAGGGGGTCCCGGTATCTATTCACGGTAAATTAAGTTGTTCTTGCGTAAGGCTTTGGGATATCTGAGAATGACTTCATTGGAATGCAACTAGAGTGCCTTGTTCTATTATGAAAGTTCATCTGTGTTGGTAGTTACATGTTAAAAGTTTAAACGTTTGTCCCAAAACAAGAGAATTGTTCCCACCTAGAGCTTTCGACCAGTCACCCTGGTCTCCCTCAGTAGACTGACCCAGTGAGACTTGTCATTGAAAACGTCCTAATGTAACATTAAACCTCCAATTGCTGTTTACAATAATGACTTTCCTGAAATGGTACAAACTGATTGGGAATGTAATTTTCTTCCACACAACCAATTACCTTAGCTTACGTTTCGGTGTCACTCTGACACCTTCCTCAGAGCTTCTGACTTGCTTGTAGCTTCTCGCCGCTATATGTAGCCGATATAGGTGGCGCTTTTGCGGCGAGAAGAGAGTGACACCGAAACGTAAGCTAAGGTAAGATTAATTGGTTGTGTGGAAGAAAATTACATTCCCAGTTTTACCTACCAACCTGATGAAATTATTTTCGGAGGTACAAACTGATGTCAATATGGCTTCACCAGACAATCGTCCACTACTTGTGGCTTGGAATGAACATCTCCTCTGCTATAGAGAAGCCCCACCTTCACGTGAGTGTAACTGAAGGCGTCAACGGCCTGCTGTACCATGAGACAAAGAATCCCTTCAAGCCAGAGGTCAGTTCGTTGTTATTTTTTTTTCGCGTTTTCATAGAATTCAGAAAGTTAACTTCATTCTGCTTCTTGAAGCAAAGAATGATGAAGCTAAACCTAACAAAAAATGCTTGGAAATTTCAATCCTTGGTTGGTAACTCTTGTAACTGACTGTTCTTGACTGTTCCTTGAATGTGTTCTTGCTTGTACTTGACTGTTCTTTGCTCTTGACTGTTATTGCTTGTTCTTAACTTTTCTTTGTTCTTGATTTCTCTTGCTTAGCTTGTATTTGACTGTTCTTTGTCCTTTTCTGAGCTGGTATTAGATACTTAGTAGCTGGGTCGTCTACTAGTTGTCAAGAATTGTGTAGTATGTCACAGGTTCCGAACTTGCACTTTCTGTCCATGTCGCCAGGCGGTGCTGTACCAGCTGGAGAAGATA
Source organism: Branchiostoma floridae x Branchiostoma japonicum (assembly GCA_013266295.2). Lineage (NCBI taxonomy): Eukaryota > Metazoa > Chordata > Leptocardii > Amphioxiformes > Branchiostomatidae > Branchiostoma > Branchiostoma floridae x Branchiostoma japonicum. Next base: position 1,779,031 of record CM023826.1, on the reverse strand, counting down.
CACGGCAAAGCGACCCCGTCGCCGCACCTGGCCATGGTACAAGCTGTGGTTCGGGAGAACTCGGCAATCTTCGCTCACTCCGACTCGAGGAAAGGTGGCTTTCCGTCAGGGTTATGAAGTAACCAGTGGAAATGGGATTTTTGCTTTCGTCAGAACTATATGGGACCGATAGATTTTGGTGGAGCAGCTGTGGTGTGTCCCCGTATTAGGGTCAACATCATAACTCATTTTGACATTTGGGTGGCTGTTGTTAAAATGTAGCTCAAGTTAAAAAATGGTGCATCAGGCTTTTTTTAAATCGTTTTTGTGCATTTGTCGATTGGACGTATGGAGAATAACTCGAAAAACTGTATCCTCATGAAATTTGGTTGGTGTGTAGCGGTTATGAAAACAAAGTTCAAGGTCAAAAATGGTTTTCCGTTCATGTTTCTACGCTGCTGCAGGGAGTCGTCAATTTTTGCCTTTTTGTTTGTTCGCAACATAACTTGAGAAAACGCGGATGTGGATAGCTGTTTGGGATGGGAGCAAATGGTGTGATTTTGGCACTTCTAGCAGCTTGTTTGGAACTGCAGTGGGCGTTGTTGTTTTTTCAATTTTTAAGGCTGTATCTTAGTTCGTTGTGAATGAATTTTGTTCATTTTTCAGAGGTATATACTTTATGCGATGATGAACATACGCAGATGTATGTAGTTGCAAGGGGCGTCTTATCAACGGAATAAAATAGCGTTTTGTTTAATTCGGCAAACACGTACAGTTATGTTTTAGACCACTTGCGTCTGCTTGTTTGTCTGTATATGTAGGTTAGGTGCAGGAGGTCGGGTGGCACGTGGGTGTATGAAAATATAATGAGGATGTAAGAAAGGAACCAAAAACTAGTAAAATAGTACTCCCTGGGATCATTCAGTAGCGACGGCCACAAAAGTCTGGAAACTACAGCACTGAGAACATGTACTGGTCAGAAACTCCGGCAGCTTAAGGTTTAAAGGAAAGTTTACTGCGAATTCATGCCCGAAGGCCAATTTCAAGGACATAGGACATGATCAAAATAACAGTAAACAGTAAAAATTACTATAAATACTACAGTAATAACTACTAATGCTACTTTTAATATAGTTATGCTTGGGTTTGATTTCTTTTCTGTGTGCAGTGGAGTATGAAATGCCCGACGTTTTGAGAGACATATGAAAAACGAAAATCGCGATTTGTTTTTTCTCGCGCCCGCCTTTTTGGATAGACGTAGATCGTGTCATTTGTATGCTGGTGATTGAAAGTTGCATGGAGTCCATATGGACCCGAAAAAGGCCATATAATGTATTTCTTTCATATCATAGGTTTTAGATATCCCAATACTTGTTCTTTGCAAATGAGTCTGTTGTTGGGACACCAAAATGGGACAAAATGTATAAACAGCATGTGACGAACTGGGACTTACAAACACTAGACGCCCACTTAATTTTCTTAGAATGATTATATGTAAACACACAGCATTCTCCTAATGCATTATCTACTGTCACTTTAAACAATCATACTTGTTTATGGCACGCAGTCTTTTGTTTAGAACCATTTGTGGTCCTGCGTACGAAAACATTGCAACCATGGCATACTAGGATCTATCAGTGCAAAATGCGTCTAATTTAGTTTTAAAAACCCGATAGACAGATTGACATAACCTGAATGCGCAAAAGTGGTGATCTGATGTCAGGCCATTGTCCTACTTTGGGGCAGATCACTTTTAATTTGATTTCACTTAGATTATCACTTATTATTACTTACAAAATCAAGAATCTTTTTTTTTCACGCGCTCGCGTCAGTTTTAGGGTCTGCATCTATAAAATGAAGTGAAAAGATTCCAGTCACTGTACCTGCCGATCGCAGAACACTCCAGGGCGTCGGCGGCGACCGCTCCGCGCGTGTACGGGCCGCCCGTCACGTCCCGCCCGGCCGGCTGGGGACGAAGACACGGCGGTCTCTCACCCGCCTTCGCTTCATGCCGCTGGCGATATTCTTTCAGCAGTAGATGTATCACAGCCGCGAATATTGTGATTTTGAGGACCCCTCTGACGGTGACCGAATCCATGCTTGCGACGGAGGACCTTTGCGGGCTGTTTTGGCGCAGGATACACCAGGATCTACAAACAGAACCGGTCAACTAGTTTTAAAAATATCAAATAAATCTATTAGTTTATATACTGCGTTATGTTTGCAGATCCTGGCATCTAATCTTCTGTCTTTCTTTGTTCTTTTTTTCTCTTTCTTTATGTGCGTGTGTTTGTTATCAAACTTTGTACGCCAGTAGGCATTTGAACATGAAAGATTAAATTAAGATGAATTCTCTTCTCTTTCGATGAATCACAATGTTACAAACGGCCTCAGTCTAAAACTGTTCCAGTCGTTTCAAACAGAATTAGCAGCCATGATAGCATCTGGGTTTCTAGACGTTTACTTTAATCTCCAAGCAGATCTTTCGGTGGCTGCAAAGACAGTATCCATTTGCCAGACAGTGACCATTTGCCATCATGGTCACTGTCTGGCAAATGGATACTGTGGCACACCCTCCTCAGAGATTTAGAATTAGTACAGTGAATATATTCTCACCTGTGAGGCACAAATCGGACGGCAATGTTAGAGATATTTCAGCGCTGGTCCGCCACGGAATCACTTCTGCATGAACTTTAATGACAAAACCTGTTTTTCCACTTCAGCTACTGCGAGTCAGACTTTTGAAATGTCAAAGTGTCACGTATGACATAGGATTTAGGAATGGCCATAAACTCGATCACGCGTGAAATGACGAAACCTGTTTGTTCAGTTCAGCTTATGAGTTTGTTCAGTACAACTATTGACATGTCTTTGATATGATATAGTTTTCGATGGTGTAAATTTCTACTTTCGTACATTTCGGTAAACATTTATTAAGCATGTCCTGTATCAACAGGTTGGGGGTTCGAAGCCCACCGACCCGTGTCGGTTTTATGTGCACTAATGGTCCCTCTACACGAAGGTCACTCTACACGAAGGTCACACGTGCAGTTCTTTAGAAACAACCCATATTGATTCATAGTGTCAGAGTTCAGGGGTTACTAGTACCCGGGCCGAGGAAAGAAGCATGCAAGTCATCGCGAAGCATCTGTCTGTCGCTGCTGTAACTTTAGTTATAGCCTTTCTTGTCCAAGTCTACCGAAGACGAGGCCCCGTCGCGAATCCAGCGGGAAGACTGTGCCATGCAGCCCGGCCTTCTGACAGGGATGCCGCCGGAGGACCATATAAACATGGGGCAGTAGCCTCCGACTCAGCCGAGTGCTCACGGATTGGCAGGTACATTAAAGGTGCCCAATCGAGTTTCAGGGTTTGAAAACCGGATTTTCAAAGTCAATATTCTAGTCACTTATGTACATAGTAAGTTTAAGCAACACAATCCCACTGTATATCGACATTTATGGAGCAAAAATACGATGTCGTGTGCTTTAAAAATTGGCTTAGATACGTGTAGATATGGTCGGTGTGTGAACCACCATCACAGATATACAACAAACCCAGTGATTCTGACATGCTACACTGCATCCAGGATATGCGGTGTTATATACACTAACAGGTGCATAAATGTGACATTTATGTGAATTTGATGGAAAAACTGAAAATAATGTAATTTAATGTTACTACAATATGAATTGGAAAGCGTTATTGTCAAATTTGTCCAAAATGTGAAATCATGTAGGCAATCCAGAATTGTGCAATTATCTCAAAACTGGGGCGGAATGATTTTTTTATTGACAGAAACCCGGTCAGACAGGGTGCAGAGACAATAGAACGTTATATAGCGTCCTTGCACAGTTTTATGGACAGTGAAGAAATAGGACAAAGGCTCATATATAAAGATGCCAAAATGACAGCATTTAACATCCAGGGTGTCTGTTTCTTCCATTTCACTACTTCACATTTTCCCCAAATTCTCTCTTTCACATGTTTCTATGTGTAGTCACATCGTTTCACATTTCTTGAAGTTGCTCCGCCAAATTCACATCAAGCTCACATTTATACCCCTGGTAGTGATAGCTAGCTAGGGTCTGACGGACTCGAATAGAATTGATTCGTTCAATGCAAGCAACCGAATGCCTAAACGACAATATTTGCCCTCTGAAACAATTCCTCAAAAGATGTTCATCAATTTGATTCACTGATAAGGCATACTCTAGCTCACTAAAACGACGTATGCTGTCTGGAGATCTTATTGCTTGAATTCAGTGCTGTATTTTATGTCCTATAATATGAGAAGCACACAACATCAACTACATTTGCTGTCTAGTGCTTCACCGTGTAGTATTGTAAAAGTTTAAATAAACTTCAGTCACATGAATCAATGTTTTAGGGACATTTTGGTGAAAGGTTCCGCAGTGGATGCCGCCATTGCGACTCTCCTGTGTCTGGGTGTGGTGCATCCTCAGTCTCTGGGGCTCGGTGGGGGTTTTCTGATGACTGTATACAACAAGGATACAGGCACGTCACAAGTCATCGACGCGCGTGAAACTGCCCCTTTGGCAGCCTCTGAAGACATGTTTGCTGAGAACCCGGACTTAGCTACGATGGGTACGTTACAAAAGTCAACTTTGTATGGATCATATCGTAGCTTATGGCTAAATAAAGCGTAGCAGTGTCATTTGTAATTCTCCACAGCGACACCTAGCTGCAGTACGAATCAGAACCAGTCACTGTTGCCCTGAAGAAGGTGACGGACGGTCACAAAAACGTCTGTATCTGTATCTGTATGGCCGGTATAACTTCCATTCTGCGTAACACACCAACTTGCAGGTACGCGGCGCGGCGGCAGCTGGCTACATTACATCGAATGACCTGTTACACCTCACCTTTGAACGTCTAACTCTAAACATTGTTTATAACTATCTAGTGATGATGCCCCTACTGTACTTAGTGGCAGCGAGTTCCACGCTACGATAGTTCTAGGAAAAAAGGAATTTATTAAAACCCACCGGTTGTTGAATGAACCTGCTTATGCATTCTCTTACCTACGAAGACCCACAACGACAACTGCCATACACCTCTTTCATAGCCCTTCCACACCGCGTTTCCAAGGGCTATACCTTCCACAGCGCTCTTCCGCACACCTTCCATAGCGCTCTTCCGCGGACCTTCCACAGCGCGCTTCCGCGGACCTTCCATAGCGCTCTTCCGCGAACCTTCCACAGCGCGCTTCCAAACGCAGTTTTGAAGGGTTGTGGAAGAGGTGTATGGCAGTTGTCGTTGAGGGCCTTCGTACTTACCAACCTGATGAAATTATTACCCAAGGCGGCATAGCAGCCGCCGTTCCAGGGGAGGTCCGAGGGTACTGGGAGGCTCACCAGAGGTACGGACAGCTGCCGTGGAGAGACCTGTTCCAACCTGCCATCCGTCTGGCGCAGGGGGGAACCTGCATTGGGAAACATCTCGCCACAGCCATGAGGACAAGGAAAGATACCATACAAGAGAGAAAGACCGGCTTCTGGCAAGTTTTCATTTCACTCAGCTAGCTAATGCTTCTCTTTATTCAAAGTGCAACAGCAATGCACAATGCAGCAAAGTTAGCCTATGTTGTGATCCACACATTATAGAACAACACAGAAGGCAAGCAGTAAATACAATCAATGCAGTATAATACAGTACATTACACGGTAATAAATGACAACGCAATGATACAATACAATACAATACAATACAATGCAATACAATACTGTAAATAAGTCAACGGTCAAATGGAGACATAAGCTAGTGTCACTCAACTAATATTGAGTAATGTTCTAATTTTCTTCCTTCTTTCCTCTTTTTTTAAATAATTTTTCCTGCTAACAGTCTTGTATGTTGGTCTTTGTCATTTGCAGTGACGTGTTCTGTGACGAGGACGGTGCCATTCTGCGTGAAAACATGACTATGACAAGGCCACAACTAGCCAAGACGCTCCTAGCGGTTGCTACTGGTGGTGCAGACGCCTTCTACACAGGCGATATTGCAAAGAATTTGGTGAAGGACATTCGGGAAAACGGTAAGTCGTTGTGTATGGATGATTATCAATATTTGCCAGTAAATCTAGATATTATTTTACCTTTTATCTATTATCTTACCTTTTATCTATTGGTAAATTTAATGCTTTTTACGTTTTTAAAAAATCATGTTTATAACATTCTAGGCGGCATCATTACTGAGAAGGACCTGCTGAACTATCGGGCGGAAGTGACGACCTCTCTCAATACGTCACTTCCTGATGGACTGGTCCTGCTGACGTCACCGCCTCCCTCAGGAGGAGCAACCTTAAGTCTTGTTCTCAATATCTTAGAGGGTGAGCTGTGATTTCTCCGCGTCGAAATGACGATACATTGCAGTTTTTAACAACACGCATATATAATCATCATTGATATTTAGTATGTACTATTTAGACAATGTATATACAGAAGGATAGATGGAGAGAGAGAGAGGGAGAGGAAGGGAGTTCTTGTCAACCTCTGTGAACCAAGTTCTTGTATCCAATATAATATATTAGATAGATAGACAATAGATAAATAGATAGATAGATAGATGAATAGATAGATAGAAAGTTCTGGTCAACCTATTATCCGGTACTTATGTATAATCTATCATACTCAGGTTACAAACTGAACTCCTCAGCGAAGGACAGTGTTCATAGCGAGGTCCTGATGTATCACAGGCTGTTAGAAGCCTACAAATTCGCCTTTGTACAAGGAATGGCGCTGGGAGATCCCAAATTCATAAACATTGAAGAGGTAAGCAGCACGTCAGAAAAGAAAAATATATTCTGGATTTAGTCTACAATACACGCATATAACGATATTTTCTGGCTACTTTAAGTAACAGTTGCGTCCAAAGCGTTATTTAAGTAGGGCCTAGCAAAACGTAAGGCACACGTTGGCTCGATAACACTGTATATCCAACACTAAAGAAACGGAGATTTCCGACTTGCGGGAAATATGCAATCCTTGCCTGATTCCTGTTGGCTTCCAACCAGATTCTAAGACCTTTGACATTCTGCCTGCCAATCTTCCCCCATCCACGTGCTGTCAACCTACTCTGTCCGGGCAGATACACGAGCCCACAGCTCAGCCACCCTAAACAATACTTCCGCCCCCAGAAGTAATTACACTACTTCCCTTTATCTTGGCCAGTGACCATCTTTAAAGGCATTACTAACGTTTCCCTGATATTGGAAGATATTCCAAAGGCATTTTCACCACCAACAAATCAGTACTTCCCAACAATGCAGGTCTCTGAAAGTTTTAGCGGTTATTGACCATAGTAAATGCTACTGACAGCAGGTAAATGAATTGTCAATAATATTTATTTCATAAGATACATGCCTTCAAAAATGCTTCACAGGAACCTTTTATTTTGGCCCCCCTAACATATGTAAATGACTGTAAATTGTTCGCCGTCAGCTCACGAAGAGGATGATATCAAAAGAGTTCGCGGACGAACTCCGCAGCAGGATAGACGATACCAGGACGTTCGACAACTCTTACTACGGTCCGGCTTTCACCAGTCGTGACCCCATTGGGACTTCACATGTGTCTGTGCTGGGGCCCAACGGCGATGCAGTGTCAGCTACCAGCTCCATCGGACGTTAGTAAGTATTCAGCCTGGCTAACGCTATAAGGTCACAATTTCCAGCCCGGGGCTCGGTCGGGCAGTTTCCAGGGACGGAAAGTATAGAATACAACAAATATTGAAAAAAACTAGTCATGAGAACAATTTGTATATTATTGATATGGATTGTTTATTTTCCGTTCACGCAAACAGCCAGCCGGGCGGGCCCCGGTTTGGAAATGTGACCTAAGCATAAATCACAAACATGTGTGTTACTGTGGAGAGATATTGGTACAGTTCGTAAGCGTTGCCCTCCGGCGTTAACCTCTGCACGTAAAAGAAGAAATCACGCTTCTAGCAACCCTCCCACGAGCTAGAACTTAGAAGGGGCCTTGTGGTGACTAGACGTTTGGAATTCGAAGTTCATCGGTGTTGTTCTTAGCCAACGTTTTAGTTCAAGAGCATCAGTCGTTGTCGAGGAACACATCAGGGCCTTACAGTCATCAACCACACACTCAGACTTATCCACACTGAATATACAGCAACCAATAATTACTATCTTGTATTAGAGTCCTAAACGTCGTGTACATGTCCCTGCAGCTTCGGCGCGAGATTCCGGTCTCCCTCCACTGGCATCATCCTTAACAACCACATGGAGCTCTTCACACAGACGAATGAAGACAAAACGCGAAGATATTCACCGAGTCCAGGTATGGCGCGTTTTCACTCACTTTCTAAAGCAATGAAGCAGGTATAAAGTCTCTACCAGACTTATTTAATTGCTCGAAAAATAGTTGTAGAAATTGACCATAGACCAGATGCTTATTCATTCAACCATGTAGTCACGTACACCACTGCACGAAACGTTGGACCTACCAATGGTAGTAACTGTCAGTAAAGTCGGGTAATGTTTACTTTGTACCGGTACAGGACTTTACAAAGCTAAAGGTAGCAAATAAAAGTCAAGTCCGGTTATTTCATTTCATTGTTAAGTCCGAAATAACCGGAATTGACTTTTATTAACTACCATTGTAAAGTCCGGTACCGGTACAAAGTAAGCATTGCCCGACTTTACGGGCGTTTACTACCATTGACCATTGGCAATCCAACGTTTCGTGCAGTGGTATGTAGATGGCTGTTTCTATTACTTCCCAGTGTTAACCGTGCCCCTAAAAAAATGTAATTGGTGTAGCGAGTTGTTTTAGGAAAAAAACGACTTTTTCAACACGTCAATCCTTGGTTGGTTGATAACTAGTTAACTCTGGTACCTAAGGCATGACTATTTCTTGTTCTTTTCTGATCTGGTATTAGGTACCAAGCATGTCAACTACTTTACCAGCTTATTAGTCATTTTGTACATCATGTATAGTCTGGACCTCGACTGTCTTCCAGTGACGCCCACTGTAGGTTTGTTTCCATTTCCGTGACATGTAGTTATGTATAGTAATGTAGATGGTTTCGTTACTTCCCAGTGTACGCCGTGCAGCCAGGTAAGCGGGTCATGACGGCCATGAGCCCAGCAGTCGTGTTGGACGGTACCGGTGACGTCAGGCTGGTGATTGGAGGCTCGGGAGGAGTGAGGATCACCACAGCAATGGCAGATGTAACCAATCTTGTTCTTACACAAGGGTCTGCATGGGGTCTGTTGTTATGTAAGGCTTTGGGAATGACTTCATTGAATGTTCTTTTGTATTCACACATCCTGTTGCTTTCTGGTCCGGGGCTAATTAGTCCCTCCCCTGCTTCGACAGCTTGTGGCCTATAAATCAAGGGACTGGTTTTTAAAATGAGAAGTACCATTAAAAGCTCAGTATTCTCTATCAACATGAAAATTAGTCCAATAGGAGCACAGGATCATCTGACACTACGAAAACCAGTCATCACATAATCACAGCTTCCAACACTATGGCCTGACAATAATTGGTTCATGTTTTAATCGAAAAATGTCCTATTGATCTAACATTTCATGCCTCCAGTTGCTGTTTACAATAATGACTTTCCTGAAATGGTAAAAACTGATGTCAATATGGCTTCACCAGGCAATCGTCCACCACTTGCTGCTTGGAACGAACATCTCCTCTGCTATAGAGAAGCCCCACCTGCACGTGAGTGTAACCGAAGGCGTCACGGGCAAACTGTACTATGAGAAGAGGAATCCCTTCAAGCCAGAGGTCTGTTTTCATAGAATCCAGAAACTTCATTGTGCTTCTTGACGGAAAGAATTTTGACGTGAACAATAGAATATACGTCAGCTAATTAAAACCTTACAAAAAGGCTTGGAAATTTGCATGGAATTTCGATTCTGGGTTTGTAACTCTTATACTTGACTGTTCTTTGTAATTTTTCTTGACTGTTCTTGCCTCTACTTGACTTTTCTTTGTTCCTCACTCTTCTTGCTTATACTTGACTGTTCTTTGTCCTTTTCTGAGCTGGTATTAGATACTTTGTAGCTGGGTCTTCAAGAATTGTGTACACCACGCATATTCTGTCAGTACCAAGTACCAGAACCAGCACTTTCTTTTCATGTCGCCAGGCAGTGCTGCATCAGCTGGAGAAGATACACGGCCAAGCGATCCCGGAGTGGCAGCAGGCCATGGTACAAGCTGTGGTTCGGGAGAACTCGGCAATCTTCGCCCACTCCGATTCCAGGAAAGGTGGCTTTCCGTCAGGGTTCTGACGTAACCAATCGAAAGGGACGTGCCTTCTAACTATCAACGGACTTAGCGATGTTACTTTTTATTCTTTGATTTATACAATCAACATTGCAGATATAACATAATGGTTTACATGTACTTCTAAATTATGTTGATTTTACATATACAAAGGTGATACAAATCAGATTTACAATATCTAATGACACTGTAACAGTGGGGCTCTTTATAAGCGCTACCAACAGATCCGTCTTTGGAGGTCTAGACCTTAGCCGAATCGTTAGAGCGTTAGATTGTGAACTGGTGCTCGGGTTGGGCCGTGGGTACCATCTCGGTACCAGGGGTTTCTATCTGTTCCTCTTGTTCTTGTGTTTCAACACAAATAAATAGACGGACCCAACCGCAGAGCTCACTCGGTGGTTCATTCGATAGGTAAAGGCACTTTGATCATCGGCTGAATGTATTCTTCAAGGAGTTTGTCGGAAGGAAAGCTAATCCTATTGATCAGGTTAAAGATAGCATTGTTAGGATTGAGTTTCAGTACAGGGGAAGTCCGCATGCACATTGTTTTCTTTGGATAAAGGATGCTGATAAGTTCATTAGAATTGAGTTTCAGTACAGGGGAGTCTGCATGCAATTTTTTTTTGGGGGGGGGGGATAAAGGATGCTCATAAAACTATTTATTAGAATTGAGTTTCAGCAAAGGGGAAGTCCGCATGCACATTGTTTACTTTGGATAAAGGATGCTGATAAAATAATTTATCAGAATTGAGTTTCAGTACAGGGGAAGTCCGCATGCACATTGTTTTCTTTTGTATAAAGGATGCTGATAAAGTTATTAGAATTGTTTCAGTTCAGGGGAGGTCCGCATGCACATTATTTGGGGGGATAAAGGATGCTGATAAAACTATTTATTAGAATTGAGTTTCAGCAAAGAGGAAGTCCGCATGCACATTGTTTTCTTTGGATAAAGGATGCTGATAAAATTATTAGAATTGAGTTTCAGTAAAGGGGAAGTCCGCATGCACATTGTTTTCTTTGGATAAAGGATGCTGATAAAATTATTAGAATTGAGTTTCAATAAAGGGCAAGTCCGCATGCACATTGTTTTCCTTTGGATAAAGGACGCTGATAAAACTATTTATTAGAATTGAGTTTCAGTACAGGGGAAGTCCGCATGCACATTGTTTTCTTTGCATAAAGGATGATGCTCCTGAAATTAATGTTAATAATACAGTTGATTGGGTCATAAGCTTCATTAATGATCATCAAACATGTGCAACGACCATGCCTTATGACACCATTGTATAGACCGATGGAAAGTGAGTTATTGATAATATTATCATGTAGTCATTATCACATATCAAACTCGCCCATGAGTAAAACTAGTCCTGTATAAATATGGCATATAAATCATTTATCTTACAAACCCAAAAGAGACAATCAGTACATGTATCTTATGACAGTGCGAAGTATTAATGTTGTCGAATCATTTCTGAAAGTCACAGACAGCTTGATAATGGACGCTTTGTTGGATTTATGTGGATAGGTCACAAGTGGTCAATATGGAGTAATAATGACTAGTGTTTACGGCAAAATGCAGTGTTCTCATTGGTCAATGCTTTGACCAGTCCTCAGAAACCCACAGGAAACCCTCCCTTCAGCGAGTCGCAGGCGGCGCTGATGACGTCACCTTTCTTGGCCACGCTGTTGACAATGGCGGAGGACGCCACGTTAATCACGTGATTCTTCTGCCGGAGACCCTCCAGCACGGCCTAACCGTGAATGGGGAAAATACAACCGTCACTTTACGTGAATATCCAATCAAATGTTTGGGAAGGATATGCAAATTTCCACTTTTAGTTATTTTACTTTTAAGTTGGTCCATTTACTTCTTGCCACTATGATATGATTCGAAGGCCAGAGGTCATTGTTTTAAATTGTTGAATGAACGGAAACTTTGCTTATAGAGTACAGTATGCTGTTACATGTATACTAAACTCTACTACTATTGTGCGAAAAGAAGACGAGGCCGTCCAACAAGAAATTGCATAAATCAATTGATGGACGACATAAGCTGGACAGAAGAAACCTGATGGTAGAAATGAAGGATAGGAAGAGATGGAGAACAGTCATTGGAGCCGAGTGAGTGAGTGAATGAGTGAGTGAGTGAGTGAGTGAGTGAGTGAATGAATGAGTGAGTGAGTGAGTGAGTGAGTGAGTGAGTGAGTGAGTGAGTGAGTGAGTGAGTGAGTGAGTGATATTCACCTCTGGCTGGAACGGCCTGCTTCGTTCCGTGTCCACACGATCGGGTAGGAGCTGGTGGTGCAGCCGGGGTGTCTCCACGGCAGGTCCGATGTCCTGCCCGAACCACAGGTGCTGCATCAAGACCTGTACATGTGAGGTCGAGAGTCTGTCATGATGCCGAAATGATACACAGTAAAAACTTTATTTCTTACATGTTTTATCGGGCTTTCCTTTTGTACTGGTACGGTATCTCTTTTCAAGTATCAAATGGATACTGCCTGCCAATTCGATACTGTCTTTGCATCCACCAAAAGATCTGATTGGAGATTAGGCAAAACTGCCCACTCAGGGGACTGATAAAATCTGGTCTATGTTAGCCTGGTTACCGAACCTATTTTAGCTGCTGAGTCTCTTAAGTCCCCTCCGCAAGTGACAAAAGAGACTCGGCAGCTAAAATAGGTTTGGTAACCAGGCTTGGTTTAGGTGGTCACTATAGACAGGATTCTTAATGCTTGTGTCAATAAGAAATTTTGGGTTAGGTGTACTTGGGAGGAATTTGCAGGTCAATAGATTATTCGAATCTGACTTTCGAAGATGTTGATTGGACGGGGTGTTTAATGACGTTTGCCTTACGTAAGCCGTTGCCGTGGTGATCTTTGTGCCCCCGGACGCACCCGTCACCAGTCTGACGTCACCGTTCCCATCCACCACCACGGCTGGGTTCATGGACGACATCGGCCTTTTTCCCGGTCTGATGAAGTTTGCTGACAGAAAACGTTTCAAAGTTGATATAATAGGAAATAAATTGTTACTCGAGCAACTGGATAGATTTTGAAAACTGTCAAACGTTTCAAGTAGCATCCACTACTTTTCGCATGCTCAGGCACGGTTCTGGATAGTCCACGTGTATCTAAAACCATGCGTTATCCGGAACCATGTTCGGGCACACTTCTGGATACTAAACGCGTATTCAGAACCGTGCCTGAGGCAAAATCCACCTTAAATAAATAAAATAAATAAATACGATGAGACTATCCAGAACCGTGCCTAATCCTAACCCTAACCCATTCAGGCATAGAATTAGACCAGACCGCAGACACAACTGTACGCACCCGGAGAAGGTGGGACTCCGAAAGAGTTGGTGAGGTTGGGAGAGGAGAAATCGTCCATCAGGTTGTTGAGTATCACCCCTGTCGATGCGGACCGTAACTTGGAACCGAAACTTTACATGACATGAGGTCGCAAAAAAAAGAGTAGTATGCAATCAGCAGAATGATATCTGTTATTCAGGAGGCGCAAGGAAGTACAGGGCAGGAGTCACCATGATTTACATAAGATATGCTAAGGTAGACTAGCAATATGCTAAAGTAATGTATGCATGCCTAGGTATTGAGAAAATGTAAAGATACTGCGGGCAAATGAGGCAAAGTAGGTGATAGTTAAAAAAAACAGACTCACTACAGGTTGACGGTGCTGGTTACCGACACTGCGTCACCGTTCGGCGCTAGGACAGACACGTGTGACGTACCGCCGTCTTCAGGTAGGACAAAAGACGGTCCGTAATACCTGGAAGGAATGACACACCTTAGCATGTGTTACACAACCCCTTAGGCTACATATTGTTAGGCTACATTATTAGGCTATATTGTTAGGCTACATTGTTAGGCTACATTATTAGGCTACCTTATTAGGCTACATTATTAGGCTACATTGTTAGGCTACATTGTTAGGCTACATTGTTAGGCTACATTGTTAGGCTACATTGTTAGGCTACATTGTTAGGCTACATTGTTAGGCTAAATTGTTAGGCTACATTGTTACCTACCTGTAGTCGTGCGTTGTACTGTCGGTGATTCTCAGACGGAGAGATTCGGCATAATCGTCTGACGTCATGTTTCTGATCAGCTGAGAACAAAAAAATTCAGGTACGCCGAGTCAGTTCGCAAAACATGCCTAAAATCTCCAAAATCTTCATCAATAATACCATGTTGCAGACTTACCAAGTCTGGATTGAGTTGGGTATCAGTACGTTTTGCAACCTGTTATCTTAATATTGACAAACTCTGTCATCTAAATGAAGAATATTAGATACTTAAAATAGAATACGATATGTCTATATATGTATATCAGCTTTGCGACATAATCAAAATCCAAATATCAATGCCAACTTATGAGGATATCTATGATACTCTAACCAAACTCTACAGGTCTTTGTGTGGTCTACTGTTATACCTACCTCATCAATGTCTACAAAGTTGGGGTCTCCAAGTTCACTTCTCTTGGCGTAGGCGAACTTGAAGGCCTCTATAATCCTGTGGTAGGTCAGGACCTGGTTATCTGTCCCGTCTACGTCTACACTGGAGGGACTGAACCGGTAACCTGTACAAGATTAGAGAACAAAGTACACTTTCCTTTGATAGTGTCTGTCATACCAAGTAGGTTTGTCTCAACACGTAACACTTTTCGTGTCTTCTATTGTTCTATTTGCTCTGGTCTGGTCTGGTTCCGGCTGTACAGGCCGACAATAGATAGATAGATAGTCTTCTATTGTACCAAAACGCTCACAAATCCTATGCAGGCCAGGAATGGTTTTTAAAATGTCGTATTGTATTAGACTGAAAAACTGTAATCGAGTGTCTCAGCCATAAATTCTGTCAAGGTCCCTTAATATGTTTCTTTATTGTTCTAAACCATTATTGCCAAAATAGGTATATCATGTAGTTAGCAATTATAATGGTATTGTCCTTTACAACAGAAATGTGTTAAACGTCGTTCAATATCTTAGCATTGAAACACATTGACAGCAGATTTTAGCATTAACACTACATCAAAAAGAAACCGCCATACCATCCAAGATGTTGAGGATGAGACTTAAGACGGGTCCACTGGAAGGAGGAGGAGGCGACAAGACGGTCAGTCCTCCCGCGAGAGAGATGTTGAGAGGAGCCGTCACTTCCACCTGGTAGTCCCGGAGGTCCTGCTCGGTGATGATTCCGCCTGGGATGTTGGGTGGAAAAAGTTTGTATCCATTCTATTCTTACTTCATTGAACTGGTTGTTTGTTTGTTTGTTTGTTTGTTTGTTTGTTTGTTTATTTGTTTGTTTGTTTATTTGTTAGTTCGTTTTGCTATAGACCACCTTAGCGCCACTACACACGCTAGATTTGTGCAACAAGCACAAGCTTCGTATAACCGAACTGCATGTTCATTCATCCACTCACACCAGAATGGACCCTTGTCTTTTCACAGTGTAGTGGTAGTTTTAACGATTTTACTTCTAATTCGAGGTTGGCGAAATCTTACTTAAAAAGGAATCAGACAAATCTTTGTGTAAGAGTACTGCAATTGATGCACGTTGTGTTAGCATGTGATAAGGTATTACCATCTTGGTGTGCTTGTAAAGCATGCACGCAGTGTGTTAACTGTGTCTAAACGTCTACATTGAGTGTCATAAAGAGCCTCAGAAACTTCCACATGAATACCCGCGTCCTGTATGTCCTTCGCTAGATTCCTGGCGATCTCTCCCGTGTAGAAGGCGTCTGCACCTCCATCGGCAACCGCGCGGAGCGTTTCTGCAAGCTGGGGCCGCTTCATGATCTGGTTTTCGCCCAGAACGTTGTTGTTCTCGTCACAGAAAACGTCACTTTTTGGGAAACATGACAATCAAAGATAGCAGTATTGAACCCCTTTACGTATAGTGTAGGTAAGAAACACACAGACAGACAGAGAGAGAGAGAGACAGACAGAGAGAGAGAGAGAGGCAAGCGCGCGCGCGCGCACACACACACACACACACACACACACAGACACACACACACACGCATACACATACTCACACACACACACACTTTCTCTTACATACACACACACAAACAAACGGAAGAATAACTACAATCTTGGGTCTCTATACATACCACAAGCCACTCCACGGTCTCCTGATATCGACTGTTTTCTCCTCTATCGCCCCAGCTAAAGCCCCTCCTATACAGACGCCCTCCTCTGTCAGCTGAATGGCCGGCTGAAACAAGTCTCTCCACGGCAGTTTCCCGTATTTCTGGTGGGCTGCCCAGAACGCTCGGATTTCTCCGGGTACAGCGACGGCAAGACCGCCTAGACGTGTAGACAGATAAATTTCATTGAAATTCACAATACATAAAACAAGAAATTCACAACAACTTTTCATTTTCAGGACATCCAGGTCTTGTTAAAGGCAGGAACCAGTACAGGAAAGACCGTACCTAGTGTAGAGAGAGTGAGGTTCCCTTGGTACATGTTTTCCGTGGCTGCAGCAGGCGCCATGTCTCTAGCGTTGATAGTTTCCGCAGTGTTGGTTTCCTTGTTGTAGATCGTCATGAAGAGACCGCCTCCTATCCCGGAACTGTGCGGGTTCGACAGCCCGATGCACAGAAGACTCGCGATGGCGGAGTCCACAGCCGAACCGCCTTTTTCAAGGATGACACTAGAACATAAAAAAGGCGGGCTTAGAGTATTGGGATCTTCTTTTACACAACCAGTAATGTCTCTCACTTGCAAATGTTTCGATGTCTATCAGACACCTTTCTCAGAGCTTCTGATTGGAGTACTGCTTCTCGCTGCTATATGTAACCTCATGGACTGAGGGGTGTCTGTGGTAAAATTTCCTGGAGCCGAGGATCCAGGCTAGTGTGCGGTTAGTGCATATTCAAATAAGAGTAAACTTTAAGGCCGAGGGAAAGAAAGACAGCGGCGCCATAGACGAAAACTTGAGGGCATATCGTCCCTGTAGCTGTACTGGACTGCCCTGGAAACAGTCTCGGGGATCCAGGCTAATGTACAATCAGTGCATTTTTAAATAAGTGTAAAGGAGAGATACAGACGAACGGCATAGACAAAAACTTACCTGCCAATCTCGGAGCACCTCCCGATATCGGTAGCCACAGCTGCACGGGAGTAGAGCCCGCCACTACCGATGGGGGGACCGTAGGGCTCGCACGGGGCCCCCACCGGCCGGTAACCCCGCCGAGACCTCCAGGTCAGCCCGACGCCCAGACCAACGGCAAGACCGACCACGATCACCACCGCAAACGCGATGGCTTTCACCCTGGCTTTTTTCGACATCTCTCCCACACTGTCTACGAGCTCAGTCGAATCTGTTGTTGGCGAGGAGGCCACTAAATCACTCAAACTCGCCGATGGAGCTAGGTTCGCATCGTACTTCACCTGCCGAAATGTACCGTATAATGGCTAGCTAACTGAACGGGGCTCGGTGACCTGCAAATACCGCCTGACCTCCTTAAACCGTAGTCGCTCTGTTAACGATCTTCGGCCGACGTTGTTGATGGCCAGAGGGTCACCGAATCTCAAACTCGCCGACTGAAGAGCGTATTGTTCACCTGAAAATGTCACAGCGTATTGTTCACCTGAAAATGTTTATAACCGTACCACACTGACCGGGTCACAGTGATGACCTGCAAACACCAGCCGATCTCTGAAAATCGCGCAGTAACTTGAGAGAACACCGGATGTATTGCTGCTGAAAATGTCGTTTTGTGCTCCCAGACCTGTCGGGCGAGCTCCTTTCCTGCTGTGTGACGCTGACTTAACCCTACGGTGACGGCCTTCGTTGTAAAGTGTATTACAAACAACTAATAAACGTAAACTGTTGCCCACTACTGCATGGAATATAGTAGCCGCTGTTTCACGCAGTGGACTTTGACACGGGATGTTACCCTTGCCCTTTCTTACATTTTAATGAGTGACGTAATTGACGTTTCACACAAAGGAATTAGCCTCCACCAGGCCTTCCCAATGAGTTACACCAGGCCTTCCCAATGAGTTACAAAATGTATGGGGCAGACTATTGGGTGAATGATTGGCTAGAAGAATGAACCAGTGGCCATGGTAAGGGTAATATTTCCTTTGCGGCTTTGGAACTACGTACGCGGGCAAATGGAACCCTATGGTGGCTAAACTCCCATAGCAAATCATTTCTTCGCAGCTCTACTTCGCTATAGTTTACTGTTTTTCAACCCGATCGTTGTTAATATGGTGGAGACTACAGAGGACTGTGCAGCGAGATGGATATCTTAAGAACAAACTCTTAAACTGGAAACAAGTGCTATATTTCTGTGCACTCGGGGTCATAGGTAACTCCGGCGTTTTGAAGTGGGTCAACAACCGTTATTTACAGCTCTATATAACTGCAACACTGAGAACAAAGAAGGGCAAACATTAGAAGAGCAAAACTGGCGCACGGGGCAACCACATTGATTGAAGAAGGCGTGTTCCGTAAACTTAAGGAGCTGTCCGCCTCTTAAGACAAGTATTTGGCCGTCTTGAGATAACACATAGTGTCAATAGAGTCATCGGTTCGCCTTACATTAAACACAGTCTTTATATTATGCAGGTGTGTTCTTATTTTACCTTTATGTGGTGTAGTGTTCAGAAGATTATCATATGAGCGGATGAACAGTTTATTAAAAGGCCCCAAAATTTTAAGGAAAAGATGTCCACTTAAACCCTAAATCTACTCATTACGTACAAAAAGTGTCCTGTACATAGGTGGCGCTTCGATCATTATGACATTTACTCCACCCTTGCACTTCATCAAGTTAAAGATAGCATGGGTCGAATCGAGTTTCAGCATAGAGGAAGTCCGCATGCACATTGTATTCTTTGGATAGAGCACGCTTTCATATGAAATACCCCTGCTCCCATAAAATTCATTGAATAGTAACCAATAATAGCCATTGACTTTCTATGTATAATGCCAATTCCACCAATTATTATCCAACAATATACTAATATTGTATACGAATATACTATTGTACACGTATCGTACCCGAGTGTAAGATTCAACGACTGTAATGAAAACTGAATAAAATCACAATTCTAAAGCCACCCAATGAAAAGCGTATGCCTCGTTTCCTAAGTATATATATAATTAAACTATCCCCAAGATTAAAATCAGCGTCTCCTGGAACTCTTAGGTTCTCCTGGAAAGTCCAATATCCTGTCTATACATGACATGTACTAGTTATATTTCGCTCCATACCATAGGCATGGATGAAATAAATTGTTTTCTCTTCTCCCTCTCCTCCTCCTGCCATTTCGTTGCATGGATCCCATTTCTTTATTTTGGGCCAAATGACCTAAAATTTAGCAGGGAGGTAGAGTGGGCAAATACCTCCCAAGACATAGGGAACTTTGCGTGGCTTCATTTTGCATTGCTTACAAATGATGATAATGTGTTTATCTTGAAAATTAGACATAAATGTCAATCTGAATTGAAATTTTGATTCAGAATGTTTGATGTTTTGGTGCTAAAATTTTACAATATGTGCCTTTAACATGACAGATTTAACAACGAAAATGTTTTTAAGCTTAGCATATCAGTTGACAAGTCTGCTTTAAAACCCTGCAGGGAAGCCTCCCTTGATGGAGTCGCAAGCGGCAGTGATGGCAGACCCGACCTTCGCCACAGCCTGGACAATCGCGGAGTCAGCATATTTGAACTTGTGAAGTTTCTCTCGGAGTCCGTTCAAGACGGCCTGAAACGAAACAAAAACACCACTTCTTACACTCTTCAGCCATGTTAGTATCTAAAATCATCTGGCAGTATATATTGTGAGAAATGTGACAAACTTGGACCTTCAAAACCCTTTTTTTTACCGCACACTACCACGAACCCCGGTCGCTGAAGAATTGGGGTGCGCACCGTGAACATCACGTGTCCGGTCTTGGTCAGAATTCTAATCCGGGGCCCGCGCGGCTCCCCGGTGGGCTTTTTTTGGCACCCGGCGGGATCCCGACGGCTGTCGGTCTATTTTTTAACCCGCACGGGCGCCGAGTTGATTTTAACTCGAACTTTACATCCCCCCGGCCCCGGCGAGTGCCGTAAAGGACCATTTAATTGTGACCATGACAGCCGGCGTCCGCCCGGCTTCATGACGCCGGCCGGCGTCTAGATCGGCAACATACCGCGCGGGCCCCGTTGGAAATGTGACTCCAGCTTTACCGTGAGTCACTATTTCTGAAGACGGCCAAAATGTTGGTTCCCTACCCACCTCCGGTGTGAACCTTCTGAGGCTTTCCAACTCCACATATTGCGGCACCAGTTGGTGATGCATGCGCGGTTTCTCCACGGCGGCCTTAATATCGTCGAGTCCGAGCCACAAGTGCTGCATGGCCACCTGAGGTCAGTGTGGAAAGTGAGACGTTGTTTGTCAGAGTTAACTCAGATAATAAAAGCCAAAAACCAAACAATTGCACGATTAACACACACACAGACACACATTCACACACACACACACACACACAAACATGTTCACACACACACACACGCATACTACACACACACACACACACACACATATATTCACACACACACACACACACACACACATACACACACACACACACACATACACACAGACACACACAGCTACACACATACACACATATTCACATTCACACACATACGCACATACACACGCATACACACACACATATTCACATTCTCGCACACATTCACACACACACTCACACACACACACACACACACACACACACACATTACAGTTCCTCGCACAGAGAATTCCCCTTACGTAAGCCGTTGCCGTGGTGATTTTTGTTCCTCCCGAAGCCCCGATCACCAGTCTGACGTCATTGTTCGAGTCCAGCATGATGGAAGGCGTCATGGACGATAGGGGGCGCTTTCCGGGCACGATGAAGTTTGCTTGCGGGCAAAAGATGAAGCAGTTATCCTCATCGAGCATGATGCGTTTTCTATAGGTTAGTTACATTCCAACAAACATAGATATACCAATGAATGTGGATCTTATCACAAAAGTATCTAGCTGCATTTGCTTTCTTAATTTCGGGTAAAACTTTGAAGATGACATTCATAGACTTTTGATTCGGTTTTACCCCATTGCTGAAGCCCCTGCCACACACATTCAGAACCTTCCCCCGATCACCAACCAACCAAGGCTGGTGTTCGGGAGCAGTCTGATCAGATTTAGGCTGCGTCTACCTTTCTGTACGAATCCAATCAAATTTGGGGTAAATTCCGACCACGGCTGACCTTGGCTCCTGAACACTAGCCAACCACCAGCCAACCATGGCCTAACCTCCCGCCCGGACCTGAATGTTTTAAACATTTTGAAACATTCGGCTGGCGCAGCTGAACAGTAGCCGACCTCGCCGAACACAAGCCAACCACAGCTGACCTTGCTCCTGACCTACTCCTAACCATGGTTTGAGGGAGTTCGGCAGTGTTCGGGAGGCTATATTCGGCTATGTCCGTGGTGTATTACTTACCTGGAGAAGGCGGGACCCCGAACGCGTTGGTTTTGTTTGGGGAGGAGAAACAGTCCATCTCATCGTTCAGGATGATGCCAGTCGACGGAGACCGCACCTTTGAGCCGAAACTGAGGCCACAATGTAAGAAAATTAAACAGCAGCAATACCAATGGAAACAGACAAAGGTATGCAAAAATGTAAAGTTTCAGTCTTCAATCTAGACGTTTTAGATTTGGCTTACTACTGGTTGATGGTGCTGGTTACGGCCACAGCGTCTCCGTTCGGCGCCAGGATGGACAGGTGTGAGGTCCCGGCGTCTGGAGGTAGCTTGAAGGACGGGTCGTAGTACGTGTAGTTGTAGGTCCTCGAGTCGTTTATCCTCATCCGCAAGGAGTCGGCGTATTCACTGGACGACATGTTTCTAACGAGCTTTTAGGACAGAAACACTCATTCTGAGAACGGTATGCACAGTGCTGCTTATTGCGGACTGTGGGATTCCAACACATACTAACCCATAGCGTGCTGCGGGACGTTTTGGAATGGATCACGTTTTGGAATGGATCACGTTTTGGAATGGAGCACGTTTTGGAATGGAGCACGTTGTGGAATGGAGCACGTTTTGGAATGGAGCACGTTTTGGAATAGAACACGTTTTGGAATGGATCACGTTTTGGAATGGATCACGTTTTGGAATGGATCACGTTTTGGAATGGATCACGTTTTGGAATGGAGCACGTTTTGGAATGGAGCACGTTTTGGAATGGAACACGTTTTGGAATGGAGCACGTTTTGGAATGGAACACGTTTTGGAATGGAGCACGTTTTGGAATGGAGCACGTTTTGGAATGGAGCACGTTTTGGAATGGAGCACGTTTTGGAATGGAGCACGTTTTGGAATGGAGCACGTTTTGGAATGGAGCACGTTTTGGAATGGAGCACGTTTTGGAATCGAGCACGTTTTGGAATGGAGCACGTTTTGGAATGGAGCACGTTTTGGAATGGAGCACGTTTTGGAATGGAGCACGTTTTGGAATGGAGCACGTTTTGGAATCGAGCACGTTTTGGAATCGAGCACGTTTTGGAATCGAACACGTTTTGGAATCGAGCACGTTTTGGAATCGAGCACGTTTTGGAATGGAGCACGTTTTGGAATCGAGCACGTTTTGGAATCGAGCACGTTTTGGAATGGATCACATTTTGGGATGGATCACGTTTAGGAATGCTAACAGGCTCATCAGACTGGTACTTTTCTGACGGACCAAAAGGTTCCGTATCTCCAACTTTTATTCAACTTCGTCGGGGGGGGGGTCAGAAAGAAGCAGCAGAGTTCGATTTTTTACATAATAATGAAGGCAGTTTACACCCCTTTCTACTGAGTGACCAAAAATGTTGCAGATAGCTCAATGAATTTCATAGATAAAGAACGTTTTGTTTGTCTAGTCATCTTTTAAATCATACTTTTATCTGGTCGCTCAATGGTCTAGTGGAAACGGGGGCCTAAAAGCAGCCAAAACTTTTAAGAAATTGGTTGTGACTGAAAAGAAAGAACATTGTACACATAACAGTCAGGTGAAGACTGTGAAAGGATATAAACATTACATGCATTCAGGACAAAACTCATCGATATTTCCTCACCTCCGTCACGTTGACAAAGTTGGGGTCTCCAAGTTCGCTTCTCTTGGCGTAGGCAAACTTGAAGGCTTCTATAATCCTGTGGTAGGTCAGGGTCTGGTTGAAAACACCGTCTACACTGGAAGCGTTCAGATGGTAACCTGGAAGTTCAAATATCGGTCTTGTAAAGTCGGCTGATTCGAACTCACGACCTCGAGGCCGAACATGCTACTTCACAAGCTTGGTAAAGTCGTTACACATGTACCTGGGCAATGAAATGAATACCATTGTGCTATTGGACGGAATGATACATTTAAAAAAACACAAACTTTCAAGCTTGGCGAAGGCATCAATGTCTTAAGATAAGCTTCCTACCTTCCAAGATGTGAAGGATGAGACTTAAGACGGCCCCGCTTGCTGGAGGAGGAGGCGACAAGACAGTCAGGCCTGGCGCGAGAGAGATGTTGAGAGGAGCCGTCACTTCCACCTGGTAGTCCTGGAGGTCTTGCTCGGTGATGATTCCATCTGCAATACAAAACATTTTCTTACTCCCTGTAACGTTTGTGATTTTGAATTGCTGTTAAGGGCGTGGCCACACACACCAGACTAATCTATACTTAAATTCCCTCGCATTGGCGCATCATTTCACCGCAATCTAAAAGGCACGAAAATCGACCTACTTGCGTCCTGTATGTCCTTTACCAGATTCCTGGCGATCGGTCCCGTGTAGATGACGTCTGCACCACCATAAGCAATATAACTGAGCGTCCTTGCAAGCTGGGGCCGCTTCATGATCTGGTTGGTCCTCAGAAGGTTTCTGTTCTTGTCACAGAAAACGTCACTGGTGGAACATGCAGGATGATGATTAATATATTTCTTTCATAATTATACATGTATGTGTACCCTGGTAACCCCCACTGTACTTGTTGACATTTGCGGGAAAAGTTTTGGTTTAAAGAACGTCAGTTTCAAAACTCAAGGCAGATCTTTATCCAAACAGTCAAAATGTTACTACATGTAGTATGTTGTCTGTAATTCAAATTTTCGCGAACGACTAGATAGCAACGAAGCTACATTTACCTCGCTAGCTATAGTTTACCTACCACAAATGGCTGGCTGGATTCTCTATCGCTTCTCTGCTTTCGTTGATAGCAATGCCCATCGCTTCTCTTATACAGAGGCCCTCTTCCGCGAGCCGTATTGCCGGGATGAACAGCTCTGCCCACTTGAGCTTCCCGTATCTCTGATGCGCCTCCCAGTAACCCCGGATTTCACCAGGGACGGCAACGGCAAGTCCACCTGGGGGGAAAGAAAACAGAATGACTTCGATCGAGAGAGACCGAATGATACGAACACGTGACGTCAGTACCTAAGTTGCTCTAAGGTGTCAGGACGTGTATAGCGGCCCCCGTCTCTGTTTGGGATTGATTGGCACATTACATGTACATGTATATGGCAGTGAAATGATAAGAAGGGTAAAAATGATCATTCATATTAGTTATTTGAACATAGTCTGGATTTCAACATGTCACATAGTGTCGTGCCTAAAGATGTCAGGAAGTTCACAGCACCCCCCGTCTTTGTCTATTATAATCTGTCAGTTAAACGAAAAGAAGGGCAGAAATTTTGAGTATACATCAGTTTTATTGGAAATACCTGTTGTAGATGAGGCTGATTTGAACATGTTTTTGGAGGCTCCGGCAGGGGCGGTCTCCCTGGCGTTGATGATTTCAGCTGTGTTGGTTTCCTTGTTGTAGACGGTCATGAAGAACCCCCCGCCGATCCCCATGCTGTGCGCGTTCATCAGTCCTATGCAGAGGAGAGTGGCGATGGCAGAGTCCACGGCTGAACCGTTTCTCTTAAGAATACCACTGTTGATATGGAAAAAAAATAGAAAGGTGGTGTTTTCAGAAATTATTGCAACACACGCAAAACAGAGCTTGCAAAAATTTTTGACTGTCACTTCAGCGCCTCTCACATTTTACCTCACTTCCTCCCAGCCTGCGGGGAGCCCATTTTGACCTCCAATTCAACCTTCCTGTCAGTCGGTGGCTACACCATTTGCCCCTTTACTTCCTGAGACTCTACTGTATTCAAATATTGAATAAACCACGGACACACAAGCAAACACATCGAAAACAAAATCACCTAAGATTAGACCTTATTGCAAGGATAGTCGATCCCTGGCAGGCCTCCATGTTGAGCCTTTGGGAAATGCACTTTACACCTATTTCTCACTCGACTCAGGTGAAAATGAGTACGTAGCTTCGTTGAGGGGCATCCTCTCGAATGGGACGTAAAGCTGGAGGTCCAATGTTTGAGGAAAGCCATACCTCAAGCACGTTAAAGAACCCACCACACTTACTATAGAAGTCCATCTTGGTGTGATTCGTTCAAACCTTACAGTCTGGTCTCCGGGTTGACATCTTGAAAAGGTGACACGTCAATTCTTCAACAAATGTGGTAAATCTCAATAAATAAGATAAAAATGAGAGTCTTCAAAGTTAACGTACCTGCCGATATCAGAGCACGTTCCGGCATCCGCCGCGACGGCAGCGTGGCTGTACGGGCCCCCGTAACCCGGCATGTCGGGTTTGCAGTACTCCCCCACGGCTTTCGAAATCGTCTGACTGGCAGGCTTTCTCGTGAGCCCGACGCCCAGCCCGATGGCCAGGGCCGCCGCCACCACGACCAGGGCAACGGCGAGACCGATGGCTAAATATTTCTTATCCATATTCTTCTAAATCAATTTGAGATTGCTGTTTCTGTAAACTGAAAAACAACAAGTGTCCACTGCTGCTTCTTCTATGCATCGTGGGGAGTATCATTATCAGATGAGTGATGTTTTACAACATCAGACTGACGTTTCTTTTGTTCCGACTAGCCAAGCAAAACTACCAATAAAGTGCCGCCATCTGTAAGTTGGGGCACACCCAACCCGCAATTTGATAGCTCGAAATGTTGCTGAAAGACCAGAAAATGTTGTATCTCATTAGACATAGTCCATCAGCCATGTTTTTAACACACCCAAAATATGATAACATATAATGTTATATGTGGTTTGGGTAATATGTGCATGTTACACATCACAACAGTACTGGTACTTTAATTATAAGTATTTCGAGTTATATTTTACATGTAAGCTCAACTTTGTTGCTATCAAACAAGACAAGAGTAGTAGGTTTATTTCATGATCACTATTTTCTATCCATAAAAAATTCCATGATAGTCACCACAAAGAAAAATAGAAGAAAAGACCTCCCTTGTCTTCATCTGATGGCCCATGCAGGCAGTTGTCTAGTCGTAATGTCAAAAAAGTATTCTTTCCAAAATAAAAAATAGAGCCCACCTTGATCAGCTGATGCACAGGTAAGACCTAGAATGATACAGCAGATAAGCCTGACGACAACATCTTGCTGTGAAGCTATCCTCCTACCGGGTCTCTTCTTCAAAGTCTACGGAAGAAGATGCAAGTTGTCCGGTGTGAATGTTGTTTCTGGTCCGGTCAACGTGCTATATACTAGGTTTTTCCCCGTTTCTGATGTTAAGTCGTATTGTAAAGTGCAAAGACAAAACCTTTCTCGGACAGACACCCTGTGCGGACCTATGGCCCGGGCAATCCACACATCTGTACTCGACGATCGGTTTTCGGCAACTCCCAAGCAACCCTCGTTACGTCGTAAAAACATGGACGATACCATGAAAAATTTTGGTAGTGACTTCTTATTACTAAAACAAAAGTTAAGATGATGTTGATTGCCGTGAATATTTCTACTAGTTAGCAGAAGAACCATTATTTTACATAAAAATCAATGGTAAATTTTAAAAAAATTTTTGTCTCGATATTTTGAATGTATGTTTATTTCTGTCATCCAGTCATAATACACTGTTCGTTTCTGGGTGTTGGCTGAAAGTGAGTCTTTTGATCATAATACACACTAAATCAGTGATCTGACAGCTGGAAATGGTAACTGAGACAAACATTTATATTTTGTGTTTCTTTTCCGATCATTTCATAGTCACTGTTACAATGTCATACAAGTAAGGCTTACGTTTAAAGAACTTTGCCATATATAAAAGACAGCCAGGATGCGAAAGGAAATATGAACGGGGCATACTACTCTCTAACCTCCTTGCCAACACAGTTGTAAGGTGTTCATGCAACGAGTGGTTTATGAATTATTCAAACCACAATAAATTTCTTAAACATTAAAAGTATGCAATAATGTGCACATCTAGACTGACGCGGGAGGTCACACGTGAGGTCACATACAATTACTTCTGTAATAAATCATGTCTTACGCAAACCTGTTTTTCTTCTTATGGTGTGTCACTATTGAACTATGAACTTTCACATCTGACATGGGAGGGCCAAATTTGAGCCCAATAAACATCATAGCTTGCTTATGAATCACGACATTGTCACGTGATCCTATTTTCTTGTATTTAAAAAATAACGAATAAACATATTAAATAATGCACTGACTGTGACAGATAATTTGGCCATGTCCATTACATACCCCACCAACTGTTCGCACGTTGACACGTACCCAACCAAGTTAACTACATTCTGATCAAAATTTTAGTAACTTTCGAGCGTAACGCATGATAGTTGACACCCAGAAGAAGCATTCAGTGAGAGAAAGCCTCTATCACTAAAACTGTTCTTAGACTAGTCTTTGTAAACAGAGAAAGGAGGTTTTAGTTAAAACCTCATTGAACAGAGTTGGCAGCCATGCTAACCTAGGTTTCTAAACGTTTCCCCGTCGTACACTATGAGTAATAACGTCTCTACGTAGCGTGGCAAACCTTCCTCAGAGATTTAGACTTTGTACAGAGAATATATTCCTACCTGTGAGGCACAAATCGGACGGCAATGTTAGGGATATTTCAGCGCTGATCCTCCCCGAAATATAATTACTTCTGCATGAAATGAGGTCTAACCAGTTCAGCTCATTATGAGATTGACATGTCAAAGTGTCATCCCTGGAGTGGAGTGGCTATGAACAAACATCACAGCTTGCCTTTGAGTGAAGTATACAGTGTAACGTGATTTTCGACGGTGCCCGTGCTTTTTTTCACTCTAACTTACCCCCTGAGACACATGTACGGTGCTCCTACGGGATTCGATGACACATCACACACCTTTTCCTACCTCTACTTACTCTTGTTTACAAATTGCGTAGAAGGGAAGGTCATACGTACCCTGGGGGCCAGCAAGAAGTCTGGTGGAGACTGCTTTTAAGTGTCGTCCCGTCGAAACTGTGTACCGATTCCCCGATTACCGAGATTATAATAACCAGTATGAGCAATAATGTGCACATCTAGACTGACGCGGGAGGTCACACGTGAGGTCACATACACTTTACTATTGCAATAAATCATGTCTAACGTAAACCTGTTTGTCTACTTATGGTGATTCACTATTGAACTATCAACTTTCACATCTGACATGGGAGGGGCCAAATTTGAGCCCAATATCTTGTTTTAAATATGAATCATGACATTGTCACGTGATCCTTGATGGTGCAAATTTCTATTTTCGTGTATTTAGAAACATAATTGACGTTTTAGAGGTATTTATGCAATTAGCTACGACGCCCAACTGCAACGTATATGAACGAAGTACGGTCTTATTATAGATTTATGTCTTTCACCCGAATAAACATAAATAATGTACTGACTGTAACTGCTAATCTGGCCATGTCCATTACATACCCCACCAACTGTTCGCACGTTGACACGTACCCAACCAAGTTAACTACATTCTGATCAAAATTTTAGTAACTTTCGATCGTAACGCATGATAGTTAACACCCAGAAGAAGCATTCCGTGACAGAAAGCCTCTATCACTAAAACTGTTCTTAGACAAGTCTTTGTAAACAGAGAAAGGAGGTTTTAGGTAAAACCTCATTGAACAGAGTTGGCAGCCATGCTAACCTAGGTTTCTAAACGTTTCCCCGTCGTACACTATGAGTAATAACGTCTCTACGTAGCGTGGCAAACCTTCCTCAGAGATTTAGACTTTGTACAGAGAATATATTCCTACCTGTGAGGCACAAATCGGACGGCAATGTTAGGGATACTTCAGTGCTGATCCTCCCCGAAATTACTTACGCATGAAATGAGGTCGAACCAGTTCAGCTCATTATGAGATTGAAATGTCAAAGTGTCATCCCTGGAGTGGAGTGGCTATGAACAAACATCACAGCTTGCCTTTGAGTGAAGTATACAATGTAACGTGATTTTCGACGGTGCCCGTGCTTTTTTTCACTCTAACTTACCCCCTGAGACACATGTACGGTGCTCCTAAGGACTCGATGACACATCACGCACCTTTTCCTACCTCTACTTACTCTTGTTTACAAATTGCGTAGAAGGGAAGGTCATACGTACCCTGGGGGCCAGCAAGAAGTCTGGTGGAGACTGCTTTTAAGTGTCGTCCCGTCGTGTACCGATTCCCCGATTACCGAGATTATTGAATAACATTCAATTACTTCTGATCAACGTTAGTGATACTACATACTACATACATGCAACAACATTGTACATACCCGTACGGTGCCCACTATATATCTCAGCAACGTACGCCATACAAAGCCCAATTCTAGTCCGGATCGCTCCATGGTTCATCACCGAAGGGCAAAAACTTTGGGTAGTTCAACTACTAGTAACGTAGCCTGGGTGCCAGACTATTTCCAGGGCCAACATAGGACAGCTCTGGGGCTCCAGAGCAAGCATTCCCCCAAAGAAATTATACCCCACCCCCCTGAGTTAGACCCTAACCACGCTGGCTAACACAGGTAGGGGCATATGTTTCTTCCCCAAAAGGGTATACTGCCGCCTGACAATTTGATCATCAGCTGAATGTGTTTTAAAAGAGTTTATCGAATGGAAAGCTATTCCTATTTATCAAGTTAAAGATAGCATGATTAGGATTGAGTTTCAGTAAAGAGGCAGTCCGCACACACATTGCATTCCTTGGATAAAGGATGCTGCTAA
Source organism: Branchiostoma floridae x Branchiostoma japonicum (assembly GCA_013266295.2). NCBI lineage: Eukaryota > Metazoa > Chordata > Leptocardii > Amphioxiformes > Branchiostomatidae > Branchiostoma > Branchiostoma floridae x Branchiostoma japonicum. The sequence continues at coordinate 1,748,655 of CM023826.1, read as the reverse complement.
AATTAATTTTATATGACACCGATAGGGGGTCATAAGATTCATTGGTGATCGTCAAACATGTGCAATTTCAAGTAAAGAAAATAACGACTTCTAACTGTCTATACTTTTCTATATTTGGTATATGTTTATTAAGTCAAGTTAAAGACCGCACTAATCAGATTGAGTTTCAGGAAAGGGGAAGTCCGCATATACACTGTATTTTTTGACTGCGCATTGTATTCTTCGGATAAAGAATGCTCCTAAAATCAATGTTGAGGATGAGGACATTTTATTGAGCCCGAATAAAAAATCTAAAACTTGACCCCTATATACATCCTATAGAGATATTCCAACCATATTTCTGTCTTATTATATCTGATAATCCATATATGATTTGAACTCATCTTATGTGATCACTAACAAACATTAAATCTGCAAAATATAAAAAACCTACGAAATCTATCGATGAATTAGAATTATGCCTAATAGTTAATCAATACCAATGCATAACCCTGTACCCTATGAAATTGATTGCATAGTAATCAATATTAATTATTGATTGTCTATGTATCGATTTGTGCCAATCTAATCAATTTTATGCAACAATCAACCAAATACAGTATTGTACACGTATCTTACCTGATTTTAATAAAGATTCGATGATTGTGATTAAAACTGAATAAAATCACAACTCTAAAAAGTCAACCAGATTAAAATAATACACCTCGTTTCCTGTATGTAATTTAAGTATCCACAAAGTAACTTTAAAACAAGTGTCTTAGGCTATAGGTTCTACAGTAAAGTCCAGTATCTAATCTATACATGAAATCTTCTATTTATACAAAACATTTAAACAGGAATGCATCTACGTAGAACGCGTAGTTAGCCCTGAGAACAATGTTGTCAGCACTTTGGGGTCATTAAAGTATTTCATATTAACCACTTTTGGTAACCTATGACCCATCCCTAAAGTCACGTGTCCGACTTAAGTGTGGAAGGGGCGGACAAAAATTCACTACGTCTGTTCAAAAAAGCTAAACTTCACGACATTCAAAAAACATTTTTAGTAATCTCAAAATGACAGATGTAACAGCGAACATTTTATTCAATGAAAACTTGTTTCTGAAAACGTGTGAAAGAGAATTTCCAAAGTTTCTTGGAGGGGGCATACCCCAGAACCCCCTAGTTTTGCAAGCGCTCTTGCTCCAACCCCCACCTCGACCCCCAACAATGAATGAACGAACAAAAATTCAAAGCTGGAGACAGCTTTTTTCACCTTAATATATCAGTTAACAAGTTTGACTTTAACCTTCTTCCTGCTGCCTGACCCCATAACCAATACTAGAATCGCTGCCAGATGGCTACCTCAGCATATGGAAGGTTAAAACCCATCGGGGAAGCCCCCCTTGATGGAGTCGCAAGCAGCAGTGATGACAGACCCGACCTTCGCCACGGCCTGGACAATCGCGGAGCCTGCCGGGTTGATCTCGTGACCTTTCTGCCGGAGTCCGTCCAGGACGGCCTGAAACGAATGAACAGGTCTCTGTATCTGTATCTGTATCTGTATAGCCGGTATAATTGCCCTTCGGCGTAACACACCAGCATCTGTATCTGTACTGTATAGCCGGTATAATCGCCCTTCGGTGTAACACACCAGCTTCGCAGGCAAGCGGCGTGGTGGCAGCTGGCTACATTACACCGAACGACATGTTACACCTAACCTTTGAACGTCTAACTCTAGACATTGTTTAAAGCTATCTAGTGACGATGCCCCTACTGTACTTGGTGGCAGCGAGTTCCACTCCACGATAGTTCTAGGGAAAAATGAGTTTTGAGCACCTCAATCCTTGCTTGATAACTCTGGTACTTGAAGGCATGACTATTTCTTGTTCTTTTCTGGGCTGGTACTACGTACTTGGTCTCTGTATATAACGTCAACAAAAACTGGAACAAGACTATTTCCTGAGAGGGCCCATCTTCCATTACTCAACCGCGACGGGGGCCGACATCGTTTACCGGATACCTTTGACCCAGTGTTGACGTCACACTTCAGACTAGCCACAATACAAGTCTCACTGGGTCAGTCTATTGAAGAAGATCAGAGTGACTGCTCGAAAAGTCTAGGTGAGAACAATCCCTTGTGTTGGAGCAAAAGTTTTAACTTTAAGTATGCGACTACCAAAGAAATGAACTTTCATGATTGTATCCCTGATTATATCAAAAGGTTTCCTACCCACCTCCGGTGTGAACATTCTGTCGACTTCGACGTCGACCCGTTCCGGCACCAGCTGGTGGTGCAGGCGCGGTTTCTCCACGGCGTCCTTGATGTCCAGTCCGAGCCACAAGTGCTGCATGGCCGCCTAATATCAAATAATGGAAGAGAGTAAGTGAAAATGGGAAAGTAGCTTTATATCTTCAGAGAATGAAAAAAAAAGCACAAAGAAACAATTCTGATTTCACACACACCACACACACACAAACAAACACACACACACACACACACACACACACACACACACACACACTGTGATGCACACACACACAGTCACACACACACACACACACAGACCCCCCCCCCCCCCCCACACACACACACACATGCACACACACACACATTACAGTTCCTCGCACAGAGAATTCCCCTTACGTAAGCCGTTGCCGTGGTGATTTTCGTTCCTCCCGAAGCCCCGACCACAAGTCTGACGTCATCGTTCGAGTCCAGCACGATGCAGGGCGTCATGGACGATAGGGGGCGCTTTCCGGGCCGGATGAAATTTGCTGATGAGCAAAGGACGAAACAGTCATTCTCTATATGATCTCTTGAGGGGAAGCATGATGCTTTTTCTACGGGTTATTACCGACAATGCGCCTCAAGCTTACAGCCAACCACACTTGGTCACCACCAGTTTTTGTGCGTTGGATTCTTTAACGTGCAGAGTTAAAGGTTTGACATCTGAGAGTCACTCATACGCGACACCGAAGGATGAAGATGTGTATGTGTCAGGTATATATCGACCCCACTTTAAGTACTTTTTCAAGGACAATACATGTCATATTGTCAGGTGAGGCCAACAGTGACCTTTTTACATGTATGAATATATCAACTTGAATGTGTATGTTGTAAAATATCACAAAACCAGCTTTTTTTCGTACCTTTAAATAAAAGGCACAGCCTAGAGACGTCCATAGACGTTTAGTTCGATTTAACCCACATTTTTTATTGAACAACATAAAAAGCGTACACGACGTCGACACAGTGGTGGGCCACTCTAGCTGATAGCTAATCTCAGCCCCACCACTGACAAAGAAAAGTACATACAATGGAAAATCATAATAACAAAACAGCAACAAGTAACATAACAACAAATAACAAAACAGCAAAAGGGCAATATAAACGATAAGATGTTAACCCACATTGCTCAGGCTGTGTGCCCGTGAATGCATTACGTACCTGGAGAGGGCGGGAGTCCGAAGAAGTTGGTTTTGTTTGGGGAGGAGAAATCGTCCATCTCGTCGTTCAGGATGATGCCAGTCGACGGAGACCGCAACTTCGCGCCGAAACTATGGCCAAAGGTGGAGAAGAAAATTACACAACTGCAGAATAACTAGGTGTCGAAAATATAAAGTAACGTTTCAATCGATCTTGAAGCAAGACTTGCCCTGTATGAAAAGTTAAACTTTTTTTCCAACACAACAACGGTCCTCTTTCAAACAGCCAATCCGGGTAACGGACACGCGACCTAACGTGCCGGGAACGTAAACTTCCGGAAGCGTGACGTACAGGGTACGTGACGTCACAGAAGCGTGACGTTCGGGACACGTGACTTAACAAATATAAGACATACAGGACACGTGATTTCACAGACACGTGATGGCAAGACTCATTCCAGAAAACTCACATATCCAGCTACTCTCACGAGAGACACCGGATTACAACAACAAGACCTTCCAGCCGCAATGGAAGATCGCAATATGTGGCGACGTGTTGTGCAGGAGCTTGCCCCGTCCCCCTGCCAGGGTGTCGACAGATGATGATGATGATTTCACAGAAGTGAGACCTACAGGACATGTGACGTACAGTACATGTGACGTCACGGAAGTGTGACGTATAGGACACGTGATTTTAGAGAAGTGAGACGTACAGGACACGTGATTTTAGAGAAGTAAGACATACAGGACACGTGACTTCACGGAAGTGTGACGTATAGGACACGTGATTTTAGAGAAGTCAGACGTACAGGACACGTGACTTAACAGAACTGAGACGTACAGGACACGTGATTTTAGAGAATGACACGTACAGGACATGTGACGTACTGTACAAGTGACGTCACGGAAGTGAGACGTACAGGACATGTGACGTACGGTACTAGTATACGTACAAGTGACGTCACGGAAGTGTGACGTACAGGACACGTGACGTGAGGTCTGACTTACTACAGGTTGATGGTGCTGGTTACGGACACGGCGTCTCCGTTCGGCCCCAGGAAGGACAGGTGCGTGGTGCCGCCGTCAGGTGACAGCGCGAAGGACGGCCCGTAGTACGTGTAGTTGTGCGTCATGGAGTCGGTAATCTGCAGCCGCAGGGCGTCGGCGTAGTCACCGGACGTCATGTTTCTAACCAGCTTTATTTTTGGGGCAGAAACAGAGAATTCGGCTTAAAGGCATCCAATGCAGTATCCGTGCGTTAATAGTGAAAATATTTTTTACAAGGAAATCTGTATGATGTTGGCATATAATGTCCCCTGTTAGCACATTTGCATCATTATTATATACGTGTTTAAAAATGGCGCAGAAACAAGCCACACGAGGGCACCTTTATTTCCTGGGACTTCCAAAATATATGCACAGCCGGCAGTGAGTAGATTTTTTTATTGAACTGCCATATACAAAATCTCCGCTTTTCTCCCTGCCACTCTACTGCATTCAAATGCCTACGAACACACGAGGAAGCACGCCCATGTGGGTAACTAAACCTGTACATTTAACAGGTGAAGGTAGTGAGAGGATATAAACGTTCAGGACAGACCTCATCGATGTCCAAGAAGTTGGGATCTCCCAGCTCCGTCCTCTTGGCGTAGGAGAACTTGAAGGCCTCTATAATCCTGTGGTACGTCAGGACCTCGTTATCAACACTGTCTACACTGGAGGGGTCCAGTCGGTAACCTGGAAGGCCAAATATCGGTCTTGTAAAATCGCTGACAGTTCTAGATCAAACAAGCTTATTGGTTAAGTCTGCCTGAGAACTGAAATAGATACCTTTCTGTTGTTTCAAGGAATATAAACAAGAGCTATCTACAACCCAAAATCGTTAACTATAGCATGTCCAGAACAGGAAGTCCTGCTGCAGTACCTAGGAAAGCCGCCAGAGGGCCCAAAATCTAACTATTTCTTGGATAGGTCAAGACCTAACCACATACCAAATTTCAATCCATAGCTTATGGACTAATCAAGATTTATGCTGTTCAACCCCGATCAAACACCGTTACCCCACCAAAAACACAATTAATCTTCTTGGTCTAAAACAACAATCATTATGTCTTCCTACCGTCCAAGATGTTGAGGATGAGACTTAGGACGGGTCCACTGGATGGAGGAGGAGGCGACAAGACGGTAAGTCCTCCCGCAAGAGAGATGTTGAGAGGAGCCGTCACTTCCACCTGGTAGTCCCGGAGGTCCTGCTCGGTGATGATTCCATCTACAACACAAAAGATTCCCTTACTCCCTGTAACGTTTATGATCATTTTTGCATTCACATACATCGTTGGTCGTCGAAAGATTTTTATGTCGTCCGCTTTTCAAGCAGGTTGTATCTGTATCTGTATAGCCGATATAACCGCCCTTCGGCGTAACACACCAGCTTCTGTATCTGTATAGCCGGTGTAACCACCCTTCGGCGTAACACACCAGCTTCTGTATCTGTATTTGTATAGCCGGTATAACCGCCCTTCGGCGTAACACACCAGCTTCTGTATCTGTATCTGTATAGCCGATATAACTGCCCTTCGGCGTAACACACCAGCTTCTGTTTCCGTATCTGTATAGCCGGTATAACCGCCCTTCGGCGTAACACATGCACCAGCTTCGCAGGCACGCGGCGCGGCGGCAGCTGGCTACATTACACCGAACGACCTGATGTTGTGACGTTGTGACAGTACCAACCATCGGCAAGGATCAAAGACGGTATTATAGGTAACAAGACAGCTGAATTTTGTTCGACACATGCAGGCCTATCCTACGAATGCCCTCAGTTTGCGATCGTGCATGACTAAGCTTAGTGAACTAGAGGGACACGGCACACAACTATTCGAAGTCTCCTGTGCCCAGGACCGTTGATAATTTCCGGTGACTCTATGATCAAATTCTATACATGTAAGCTACAGATGATGACAAGTTCAACTATGAAAAATCTTACCATTAACATGAAAAACCTGACTTGTAAATACATTACTACAGCAATCTAAAAGGCACTGATCTTCGACCTACTTGCGTCCTGTATGTCCTTCGCCAAGTTCCTGGCGATCTCCCCCGTGTAGAAGGCATCTGCACCTCCTTCGGCAACCGCACGGAGCGTTTCTGCAAGCTGGGGCCGCTTCATGATCTGGTTTTTCCCCAGGACGTTGTTGTTCTCGTCACAGAAAACGTCACTGCAGAATCGTGATTAGTATATTTGTTTACCTTCAGAATTCTGCAACTGCATACTAGCTAGTACAGATTGACTGGTGTACACGTAATGTATAACAGAAGAAATCGACAGAAACTAGCATTTGCAACCGATACTATTCTTCTTGACATTTGCAGGAAACGTTTTTGGTTTCGAAAAAAAGACTTTTATTAAGACAGTCAAAATTTACAGCATGTTCTCTGATATTGAGCTTCTCATCAACCACTAGCTAACAATCAAGCTACGTTACATTTAACGTGCAAAAATCACACGGGAAACATGGGGCTAGCGTTTTTATCGGTTTATGGCTAGTATACGTACCACATATGGCTGTCTGGACTCTCTATCAAATCTTTGCTTCGTTGTATAGCAATGTCCATCGCCTTGCTAATACAGAAGCCCTCCTCTGCGAGTTGTATAGCCGGCTGGAACAAGTCCTTCCACGGCAGCTTCCCGTGTCTCTGGTGCGCCTCCCAGTAACCACGGATCTCACCAGGGACGGCAACGGAAAGTCCGCCTGGACGGCAAGAAAATTCACTGCATGAAATCCTATCTTTAAGCACACCTTAAAGCATGCGTAAAGGTACACACAAGTGCAGAAACGGAACCTTTACGTATGCTTTAAGGTGTGCGTAAAGAATGGATTTTGTACAGTGGGTCCGATCCTAGCCTCCTTCGCAGTCTTGTGAGCGGCGTTATTTTTTTCGGCGACCGACGCGAGTTATGTCGCGGAGGGACGGTTTTGCAGCCAAGGGAGTTTGCCGGGGAGAGAAGGATTCGCCGCCCAACAAGACTGCGACGAATCCTTCTCTCCCCGGCAAACTCCCTTGGCTGCAAAACCGTCCCTCCGCGACATAACTCGCGTCGGTCGCCGAAAAAAATAACACCGCTCACAAGACTGCGAAGGAGGCAAGTCCGATCCAGTTTAGCTCACTGAAGAGCTACTCTTCCACTGGTCGTGACATAGAAGACGCTATGTACATTTACAGGTTCAGGGATATATTATACCCCTAGATCTTTTCGACAAATACAATCCCCTCCAACTTGCTACATAATGTAACCCAACACCACAGGGCGTCTGCTACAGCTCCAGTTACCATGGTGACAGGCGTCTCGTCCAGGTTATTGACCTTACTTGTTGGAGAAGAAGAAGAAACAGAGCAAAATAAATGTTTTCCTTCTGCGGAGGGTAAAGATTATCATCAGTATATACTAGAACATAGCCTGGATCAATTTTGATGCAAATACCTGTAGTAGATGAAGCTGATGCGAACATGTTTTCTGAGGCTCCGGCAGGGGCGGTCTCTCTGGCGTTGATGATGTCTGCCGTGTTGGTTTCCTTGTTGTAGACGGTCATGAAGAACCCCCCTCCGATCCCCATGCTGTGCGCGTTCAGCAACCCTGCGCACAGGAGAGTGGCGATGGCGGAATCTACGGCCGAACCGCCTTTCTGAAGAATGTCACTGTGGGTCCAGAAAAAACAGATAAAGATACTATTTTTTTCACAACCAAGTGTTTTATTCAGCCGATGTTTTAGTGACCGTCTGTCACCTTAAGCTTCCTCAGGGCAATTCTGACTGGTACACATTGCACTACACAGGTGTCTCTTCTATAGATGTGTTGTGTACTGACTGCTTTGTGAACCAGCCCCGAGGAAGGTGACAGACGGTCTCCGAAACGTCGGTTGAATAAAACACTTTGTTGTTTAAAAAGAGTCTCTTTATTCAGTGACTTACCAACCTGCAGAAACTATTCATTCTTATGTTCGATCAGACGTAATTCGAACCGAACGGTGTTCGATTTGGGGTCACCCGCCGTCATTTGCAGTAAATATAAGGAATTACGGCCCGATGCCTAGTCTGGCTCCCAGGGTAACATACCTGCCGATCTCCGAGCACTTTCCGGCGTCCGCGGCGACGGCAGCCTGGCTGTACGGGCCCCCGCTGCCCACAGGTGGACTGTCGGGGGTGCAGGCGTCTCCCACGGCTTTCCTCTCACTGGCACCCTTCCTCGTGAGCCCGACCCCCAGCCCGATGGCCAGCGCCGCCACCACAACAAGGACAACGGCGAGACCGATGGCCAGAGATTTCTTATCCATCTTCTGCCAGATGCGTTGTGATTGCTGCTTCTGTAAACTGAGAAGAAAAAAACAACAATCTGCGTGTTACTAGTATCTATGGACTCTGTTTATTTGCATCCATGTTTTAACATCGCAGTTTATAGCCTGGATGCCAGATCCGTAGCACACTAGGGCCAAAGTTATCCAGTGATTAGAACTGAAGTGTTAGATGGTTTCGCACGGGAGAACTACCATAATTCTCACCTTACGGTTTGTTTAGATGTAAAACGCCTTATTCACACTTGTCACTTGTACCTGCCAGGCAATTATGCAAAATCATTCTTCTGACGTGAAGACAACAAAGCACCTGTCACCTTCATGCTAGTGTTTGATGTTTGTGCTTCAAAGGGGTTTGCAACAGAGGACTGGAGACATCCGTCTTGCATTGAAGTGAAGAAGGGAGTGCTCACTGAGGGAGGAGAGTTGGGAGACAGGAGTTGAGAGAGAGCAGTCACAGATAGAAAGTTCTCGGAAGCGAGACTCCCGTGTGTGTGTACCGGCCATGCCTGTACCCTGTGTGTGTTTTTCTGGAGTCCTGTAGTCCCTCATACAGCATCCTAAAAGAACCTGAATTCCATCTCGGTTACAGTTCCACGCTACCATAAGTTTTAGGAAAAAAAGTATTTCCAAATTAGATCGAAGAAGCAACTATTGACACGAGACCGGCCACTGGCACTGTGACTGACACTGTGTACATCTTACCGTGTTGCCTCAGTTAGGCAGAACAGTAATCTTAAGTCTCGGCCAGAGCTTCCTAAGTACTTAGGGCACGCCTTCTTCAAACCGAGCAATTGTGTGGGGGGGGGGGGCTTCTACCGTGCGCCTTGATTTATTGGTGTATAGTGATAATTTAAACTAACAGATTTCGGCCAGTTCCCCGTGTTACCAAAATAAAATGTTAGTGCGTGCGCTAGTGGGCCTGGGCGGGCTGGCAACGCTCCCAGCACCGTAGAGATAACGGGGATCTTTAAATTTTCTACCGATGGCAAGGATTGCTGCTTATCTGCTTCTGCTCCTATTTGTGTGGCGGGCATGCAAATAGAAACAAGTTCCGGAAGGACTGTTTTAAATGGCAAGCAAATTTACCGTCGACTGGGAGGTGTGCACTGAGCGCAGTCACAACAGCCGCCACCAGAAAGACCTTCCTAAGGGGTTATGGATAGTAGATTTCGGCAAAATAGGGTGAATAATTAGCCAGAAGAGTGAGTCTGCTGATTTTAAAGGAAGCTGAGCCAACTGACGACAAGGGCTTTTATAAACTGTTAAAGACATTGTAAAAGGACACTGTAGCGATTTTTGACGTGTATTCAGGCGTTTTTGTCAGCCTTTTATTTGCTGTATTGGTACATGTTTTACACCAAGCGTATTGCATGGACACGTATGGCCCTGATAATGCTACTGTCTTGCAGTCTCCAAAAGACCTGCCTGGAGATTATACCTTACGTAGTTTCCGGGTTAGGAGTCCCCGTAAAACCGCCAGGTTACCAGGGTAGACTGTTGATACCGTCTCGGACTATGGAACACCAGTAATGCTTAATGTCACAACCGTCAACATGGTAGCTAAGGAGATAACGTCACACCATGGCAACTAGAATTTACTGTAGACATCGAGTCCTTTTTCGCTGTCAACTAGCCTATATGTCAGACTGTCACGGTCAGGGCTTTTAGTCAGACCCTAGGGCTAGCTGAGGGGTGTCTTTGGTAAAATACCATGAGGGACAGGTTGGCCCTGGAGCCAAGGAGCTAGCCTGTATAGTTACCATGGCAACAGTTGGGCACCCAGACTAATTTGCCAGAGAAGTTAGCCACAGAGTGAATTGCAACCAACTCCAAGTCATCTGACGAAAGAGGCAGAGACTACTCTAATTGTCACAGTGTGGCAAATTTGCTGTCTCACTGTGACGTTGTGAATGTCTCAGTTTGACAGGGAGTGACAAGTTGTGAGTGCAAATTGCCCCATAGCCAAGGAGCTAGCATGCATACTTTCCGAAATGGCATCTAGCTGTCAGCATTATCAAGTTGTTAAGCATGAGAGGTGAGTCGTCGTGGTTAGTGAAGCATATGCAGTGAAACGTCTGTTCGAATCCCGCTCTGTTGTCGCTCACCTGACTAATGTTACGATTTGAGAGGGTCCCTGACCTTTAAACCAGGTATTCATCGAAAAAGGACGGGAAGTTCGCGAAACAACAACAACCTGTAACGTCTAGAAATATAATCCCACCAGAACATATTTATTCACCAGCATTAAAAAAGTAGCATCCAAAGAGAGTTCTCTAATGCAACGTCAATCAGTGCAATGAATGAAAGACCTTCAACATTTTTTGTTTTCTTACAAGCTAAGTACAGGTCATGGTGACAAAGCAGTTCAGCATATACAAACCGTGCATACCTGAGGAGGTAGGAGGGGGCTGCACTAGGAATATCTCAAACACACGTACAATGGTATTCAAAATGGGGTATTTACTAGTATGTAAATGTGGGTACGACTTGTACTTGACTTCCTGTTCCTGGCGCACGTTTCATTAACCTTCGACCTTGAATGACCTTGAGTGAACTTTACACTTTTGTCCATTTCCACCCCCCACCCCCCAGGTCCCCCACCCCACACACACACCGTGACAAAGAATACTTTCTCCCTGTCATGTTGTTTTTACAGGTACGAACTGTTAAATTTATTACAACAAAATAGAGTCGGAACCGTTCGAATTCGCAGTCACAATTCGTCACACCCTGTAAAACCGAGACATTCGCAATGTCACTATGAAACAGCAAATTTGCGACACTGTCACAATTAGAGTACTGTCTCTACCAGACCTCTTGGCAGAAATGTAGAATTCTCGAAAATGGTGCAGTGGAATATTTCATCAGAAGGTTTGAAGTCTTGGAGTTAGAGGCAAATTGTATGGCCGGTTAACGTCTCTGGCAAGTTATTCAACATATTTAGCCAATTTCTACAGTAAGTTGAGTAACTGTATTTTCCAGCGGCCTACGCGGTGTCCCCTACAACTAGGGGAAAACATTAAACTAACCTAATTTGTCGCTTGGCTGTAGCGTTGTAGCGGCTTGCATTAAGTACCATGCGAACAGAGTTTGAAAGTTTGAAACGGTGACAAGGAATTCGTAGCCAGTCTGTTTTACTTTAACTTTAATACCCCCCGAGACACGAATCACATTTCCCCAAATTCCCCCTTCCACTGTCAGTGTCAGTGACATCATTTCACATTTCTCGAAGTTTTTCTGCCAAACTCACATAAAAGTCACATTCATTACGTAACCCCGGTAGTGGGGACAGTCATACATATGCGTGGGGTAAGCAGGATATCCGGTGAAGGCTACCCTAGCGTCGTCCCGTCGACACTGTTTACAGATTCCCCGATTACTGAGATTACCGGTCAATTACTTCTGATCAACGTCAGTGATAACGGAGAAGTGCTAAGCTTTGTAAATTAAAGCCACATCGCCCTGCATACCCCTACTGCGTCCACTATCCCAGGAACGCGCGCTATGCGGGACCTAGTTTTGGTCCGGATCGCTCTACTAGGTCAAAAACTTTAGGAAAGATGGCCTGGGTGCCAGGCTGTTTGTTTCAGGGCCTACACAGGCCATCTCTTCGGCTCCAGGGCCAACATACCCCCAAGGAAATATTAACACAGCCCCCAACCCCCATCCCCCGAGTTAGAACCGTTAGACCCAGGCCACGCTGGCTGTTTAAACTCAGGTAGGGACATACCGTATTTTCTTCCCCAGAAGGGTATATAGGTATAGCCGAAAGGATTTGTATCGCCTAGCGTGCTTAACATGTTTCTGACCCTGGTATCCAGGCTACTAGTTACGCGTCCGATATCCGAACGTGTACTTGGGTGTCCCCTGATATTGTTTGAAACTGAAAGCTTATCAACAACGACGCCATTAATTATTGGGGTGTACTAAACAAAACACAAGCGAACAGTTAACGGTGAACAAGTTTGCGTCGCAGGGAAAACTAGTGAACGTTATGTATACAATGCTCGAACTTGTTCGCAATCATAGTTCAAAATGTAAGACGTAGCATGTGGTTAGGAGGGTATTTAACACCATAGTTGTAAACCATACGTATTATAGTACTGCTGTGAACAGAGGGGCACAAACTGAGTCACCCCCCCTCTCTGAGCCTGTTCCTGATTATCGTACACGTTTGCACATTTTACAACATTCCCAAAGCGAATACATCGCTCGTTTGCTGCCCAATACAAGGTAAAACTCACCTGTACGGCTGGTGGCTGTGTGTTCACAAGTTGTACCTGAGGCAGTCGCTTTGACTCTAGTGTGTCCCCTGGACCTTGTAGGGTGGTTAGCGATAAGGCGTTGAAGGTTAACGCCCAGGAAACCGTGAGGTAGCAGAACTATCAGGTTTCCGTGTACGTGTGTGTGTGGAGGAGGGGGTGGGGGCAAACTAGGCCATTCATATACCTGCCAGGGAGCGTCCCGGAAGTTCGTGCGATCCTTATAAGAAATTCTTCGTTCCTTTTTTTCGTGAGGCTTAGTGAGCTTTCTTGGTTCACTCTGTAGTTCACCGTTAATAGTAACCGGCCCGTGTTTTCCAAAGCTTTCCAATCAGAGGTTTAGGCCTGTTTGCAGAAGTTTTTAAAAGCTTTTTTAGACGTTTTGTTCAGCTTTCTATTTTGTTATCTTTTCTTTCGTTATCCTGGCCTACCGAAAAAAAAAGCCGACAAACAAAGCCAAACAAAGCGTCTGAAAAGTATTTAAAAAGAAAGCAGGCCTAATTACCTCTGCTTGGAGAATAACTGGCCCGCTATGATTCAATGTTACGCATTGTCGGTAAATTATTCGTGAAGCATAATTGGCCGCTTTAACTATGCACCACATTGTTTGTTGTCCTGAATTCATCATTGATTTACTTGTTTATCATATATCTCGGCTGCCCACGTTTAGAAACGATTGCAAGTTTGAAACGACCCCCTAACGTATACCCGCCACTTGTGAAGTCACGATTGAACTGCAACACCTTGATTGTAAAAGAATGCAAACATGGCGCGCCTGAGCAGAGGTCAGGTTCTGGTCATACCCGGCCCTGTTCTCCTCCCAAACTGTTGATTTTACGTCACTTTACAATATTCTTCAGGCATGGTGGCGTCGAATGGCAGAATGGCCGGGCGGACATGAGTATGAGATCGAGAGGTCACAGGTTCGATTCCTGGCATCCCTGGCTAGGCGTTGTGTCCTTGGGAAAGGCACTTAATACTACTTTCCTCACTCCACCCAGGTGTAAAATTGGTACCTGATTTCGTTTGGGGCAGTAAAAGGCAGTGGTGGGAGAGGGATGGGCTCCGCCTTCCAATACCGTGCCCTAGATACAGTAGATTAACAACCCACTGCCTCTACGGCCTGAAAAAGGCTATGGGGACTACCTTTACCTTTTTTACGTAATAGTAGGCCCTCAGACACCTTCGTCAAAGTCGCCATTGGAGACTTAACTGTGCTGTGACTCGGCACACGTCCGACTGTTTACACCTGGTTTAGAAGTGCGCTCAACCACAGTACCCTTATTTGAAGACACGTCGTCTTTCTAGGTGGGCAGGACTGTGCATATATATCATATATCACTTGACATAAAGCAAGTCATGCTACCCAATAGCGGCTCTGTAGTTCAAGAGAAGGACACTTTGCCCTACGAAGTAACTTGGGAATACAGTAATCCAGATAAAGAGCAACATCCTGTCATGTCACCTATCTTGTGTCCTTGGGAAAGGCACTTTACACGACTTTCTTCATTCCAACCAAGGAGGTTTTGATTTTAAACCTCCTTGCTCCAACCAGGTGTTAAACGGATACCGGTTGGGGAGGTAAAAGGCGGCGGGAAGAGAGGGTTGGGCTCTGCCTTCCAATACCGTTTCCAAGAGTCCCAGACACAGTGACTGAGCTTACGGTCTCAAAAAAAGGCTATGGTAAAGTGACCGCCTTTACCTTATCTTATAACCCACGCCATCGTGCGGTCCTATGCCGTATTGCAGGCTCTCACACGAGGGGCACTAACGGACGTTCTGCGTTCTCTGATCTCCAAGATGTTGGGTGGGGGCTTGACACGGAAACTCACTAATGGCCCCACCTGATTGTAGTAATATATGTAATAGAGTACTTGTATGCTAGTAAGTATATATATGTTGTACTATTACATGTTGGTATGGGTCAATGTACCAGAGTCAGTGAAACAATTACCCCCCACTCCGACATTGATCTACAAAACGAAAAGGCATATTTCTAACTAAGCCTCACCTTCCGTACTCAGTTGAACCCGGGACCAAGTCCACCATTTCCTCTGGATCGGTGAGATCCCCTTGGTCATCGGAAGGCTTAGCGGCGTCCAGCATTTTCACGGTTGTGTAGGCCGCCATGTCTTTATACGAACCAACTGGTCTAACCTGTTGGAGGTAGGGTCCTCGGAGGACGATTGTAATAATTGTCCTTGGGACAGTCTGTGGTGTAACACGTGTGCATGGTGAATGAAGCAACCGGTTAAACAACTTTCTGAGGTTAGCCGGGACCCGCCGGCTACGCACGTTACTAGTACATCCGGCGACTAATTGTCACCCATAACCCTTGCGGGTCTAAGTCCAGAGGTGAAGGCAAAGGTCCCACTCTCAGGCGTAGGCGTACACGTTTCTTTGTACCCTTGGTGCCAGGGCCAGTATGCAGGCTAGCTTCTCGGCTCCAGGGCTAGCCTGAGTGCCAGACTGTTGCCAGGGCCAATACACAGGCCAGTTCCTCGGCTCTAGGGCTAGCCTTAACTGCAACTGTTGCCAGGGGCAGTATACAGGCTAGCTCCTCAGCTCCAGGGCTAGCCTGGGTGCCAGGGCCATATACAGGCTAGCTTCTCGGCTCCAGGGCTAGCCTTCGTGCCAGACTCTTGCCAGGTTCATATACAGGCTATCTCCTCTGCTCCAGGGCTGGCATTGGTGCCAGGTCCATATACAGGCTAGCTCCTACACTCCAGGTCTAGCCTGGGTGCCAGACTATTACTGTTGCATGCCAGGGGCAGTATACATGTGTACGGGCTAGCTCCTCGGCTCTCAGGCGAACATGCCCCCAAGGAAATTTCACCAAGACACCCCAAAGTTAGACCCCTGAGAAGCTGGGTCTCTAACTGGGGGCTGTCCCTGTGTACTGACCCTTCAAGTGACAGCTCAAATAAAAGACTGACGACTTTAAAAGTGTTGACAAGCTTCTATATTCAACATTGTTGCGATGTGACATTACAAACATACACGGAAACGTACTGACGCTGTAACCAACTTGACAGGCAAAGAAGTAACTAAGATTACTAAAGAAGGCCCCACATAAGTAGTAGTAATATCTGCTTACAGAGCAATTATTGAATGTATAAATCACTTGAGACAATTTAGTCCATATACATGTACATCGCACCACGCGTTGTCTTTCACTGAAATGGTCTAATGTCACAGTACATTCCACACTAATATTACATATATCATGATCATTTACCATTTTATGCACCAAGCAAGGCACCCTTTTAAACATAACGAAAAACAATGTAGACAATTCTTACGTTCCATACCAGCTTCCATATCCAGTATTCAAGCAAAATGGTTTAATACAAACACAAACATATTTTAGGCTAATTTTAATAATATACTGATAGTTCTAAGTAATATGCTTCAACACAGCAAATATATATAGTGGTTACACGAGTTATGTTGCATTTTAACATAGACAAAATCCCTAACCATATGAAACGCAATGGCTTATTGAGATCCTAAATTCAAAGCACAAAATTATTCTTTACACATTTTTTTTATTTGAATACTTACTGGCAGTGAATTAGTCAATGCTTGAGGTGCACGTGTGCCCTGAACAATATTTAAACACACCAGTGAAGATTTGTACCAAACATACTTTTTGCTACAATGGAAGTGTTTATTGTATCGAAGCCTACTCGTCACAAAATATCTTTGTAACAAGCAGTGGCCACAAAAATTCAATTCTTGTCCCTTAGATTCACCTGTTTCCTTATGATTAACAAACAGGCGTTCGTAGCAGGATATGTATTTGTCTAAAAATGGTAATATTTTGGCACCATCAACTGAAGGAAGCGCTTGTCTTCTTAGTTAAATTTGAAACAAATGTTAACCAACCAGCCCCAGGATGGCTGTATTTCTTTTACCTGCAAAAATCCCAGAACGAAGACATGAAACTGGCGTGGCATTAGCAACATCCTGAAACTAAATCAGCACTAGAGATACAGGACAAATATCAATAATTGCATACAAAGAATTACGGTTAGAAATAACCTAAAACGGTTGCCAGTTGGTGAAATGATACCTTGCACCAACTCGACGCACTGGCACTTTAGATTAGCTAGCTACGGTTACATAGCACAGTAATAATTAGAGACTATATAAAGTCTGTAAGCTACACTGTTACAAAACTACACCATTTGTTGAAATGCAACTTGTAAATTTACCTAATTAGCTTTATCATCTACAAGCAATTGTGATACACTAGTAATACATTAAGATTTCATTTAACCAACTACAAGATACAATGTAGTTTTTACCACTTCAAGTCCTTAAACAAATGTGTATAAAGTGAATATTATAGTATTTTATACATTTGTCTTTATTTGTAAATTATCAATAATTTCAACTTTAATTCTGTCAGCACACCACTTAATAACATTACAACCATCGACTGTGAGGTTTTGAAGTTGACCCGACCTGACTGTACAGTTTGAATACGTGTACCTATATTGACATGTCAGTAAATTTGCGTAGAGATTGAGTTCGCAGAATTTCCCCTGCTTTGCAAATCATCAAATGGAGGCCACGGCACACCAATGAACTGAAATTTGCCATATTTTGTTTACATGTATTTTTAAAGTTTTGCCAGCAAAGTTTTGTAATCAGTGGACCACTTCTCCGAACTGCCTGTTGAATCATTTCTCGACACGTTCACGTCATACATGTGATACGGACAGTGGCCAAAACGTAAGGAAGTTCTGTGGACTCAACCTTTACAACTTCTAACTTATGAAGTGAATTTTTTTAAGGTTTTCGTTGTACCGAACCACCGCCGAATCAACCTCTTGGTTGCATAACCCAACAACTGTTGTTTCAAGTCTTCAGTGCTGAAAAATCACCACTTACACAAAAGCTAAAGACACATCACAAGTTAAGAACAACATTACTGTCACTTGCTCATTAATGCACAATCAATACAATTGCTTTATTTACACATTAACAATAGTGCTGACAACCCTGTGTACTCTTCGTCACTACTGTTGTCCTGGAGGTGTCACTATGATATAAACCTTTCCCTGACCAGCCACTCTCTTCAAAATTCCTCAAGTGCATTTTCTTTTACAACAAAGATACTTTTATTCACATATATCGCCTATTGTATACCCTTATGCTAATACAACATACCATACAAAAGTTAGTGATAAACTGCAAAGTTAACACAGTCAAACGCGTCCTCCTATAGAGCTTAAAAATGTACAGCATAATGTAGGTACAATTATTGAATAGCAAGTGACTTGTTACATACATCTTTCCTAGCCCCGATTTTCTATACAACTGCACCAACCTTTGTTTTAAGGCCACACCAATTTCTATTCTTGGTTTTCAGACATGTTAAAGTCAACATGCAGTAAGAAGACAAGATGCAAACAGAGGCCTGGGAGGAAAACTTGAACCTGAAAACATCCACACCCTGATACAGTGTAGACTTTTCTGTTAGACCCTCTTTTTATGCTGATATTCCAAATGAGCATTATTCTTATGATGGTTAGTTTTATTTTGTATCTGTTGACTGTATCTGTTCATCATGTTTTGTTGTGACCTGTACTTAGCCCAGGGTGGCAATAATTGTCATCATTCATTCATTATTTTATTTTTCAAGATTTGAAAACCAAGAAAAAGTTACATTGGTGTGGCCTTCGATCAATGCCAGATTATGATTCCTCGTCGGTGTCAGACAGAGGCTCGTACTGTGAGGATAAGAGCGGCGCCGGCTCGCCGTCGTGTCTGGCGGAAGTGGCGGGAGAAGGGGCCGTCCTCTGGGCGGCTTCGTGCGCGATCTCGCCGCTGGACGTGGGGGGCAGACCCTGCTGCGCGGAGGACGTCGGGGGAAGAGGAGACGAAGAAGGACCCATGGATCCCCTCAGGAAGAGCGCTGAGAAAGGGTAGGAGGCGCTCGGGGCGTCAGTGGATGAAGGGCGAGGACTAGAGCGGGGCGGAGTGGCCGCACTGGACAGCCTCGAGCGTTCGCTGCCACCCGGCGTCGGCAGTCGCCCACTAGCTCCCATTTCTGCTTTCTGCGCCGCCGACATGTCTGCCAGTCTTGGCATGTCCGGCCGGCTGCGTGGGGAAGCCGACTCGGACATATGGTGCTTCTTCTTGGGCGGGTAGCTGCGCGGCGACCTGCTGCGGTCGGCTGCGACGGTCGGCGTCTCTTTGGTCTCCGTCTCCGACTCGGTCTCCGTCTCACTGTCGTTCCGCTGGCGCAGGATCCGGCTCTGCATCGAGCCGTCCCTCGGGGAGGACGCGGAGGAAACCTGGTGTATCTGCTGCCCGTACGAGTGGGTAGAGCTCGGCCTCTGCTGCTGCTGCTGCTGATCCCCCTCGTTCTCCTCATCATCCCCCATCAACGCTTTGCGGATGATGTCCTCTAAGTTGGTGCCGACTCTTGGCGACGACCGCTTGGCTCCCCAGGCCGGGCTTGCGCCGGCCGCGCTGGGAGGCGGGCGTCCGTACGGAGGCTGCGGTTGGCTCCTGGAGGGGACGTCTTGCGGGCGGGGCTGCCACTGGTCTGATCCGGGCTGTGAATCCTGGCTGTCGCCCGCTGGCGGAGAAATCGGCTCCACGTCGATGTTACTCCTGGAGGAATCGGAGCCACAGCGAGCATCAGGAGTCCTCGACCTCTGCATGGCCGTTTCCCTCTCCTTCGCCGCTGGGGACCGGGTGAGACTAGAGGTGGACTGTGGACGATGCAAGGGAGTTGGTGCTGGACTTGAGTTCTGCCCAGGCCGCTGGCTATAGTCTTGGTGGATGATGTTTGAGATGTGTTCGCCCAGGGTGATCTGCTGCACTTTTGCTGCCCTGTTGGTGGTGCTGTCGGCGTGGACGGTGTTCCTCCCCGGGCCGTAGTGGTTCCCGGGTCCCTCCTGGGCCGAGCTCTCCTGGCTCTCCCTCCGCCCGTGGTTCTGCTCTCGCGTTGAGCCGTGGTCCGCCTCGGGAAGCTGCCACACTGGAGCACGGATCCGCCCTCCCTCCCCCTGTAGGGGTGTGTGGCTGGGACGTGGAGCAGGGGACACTCGGCCTCGTGGAGGGCCCCTTGAAGAACTCTCTTGTCCATCGTTTGGTGACTCCTTTGCAAGATACAAGATACAATATGACTTTTTTGGTAATCGCAGTGTTACCAGTGAATTAAAACCAAGTTACAATTAAAAAAGAAACTCGTTAAAAAGTGGTTACTTGGCAAAGTAATAGTCAATGCAATCATCGTCATGACCTGATCGACCTTTTCTATCTCAATGATCTGACATCTGAGTGATGAAACATTGTACAATAGGTTTTCCAACATTGACATTGAAAATATAAGTGTCCACATGCAATTTTTACTTTATTAAAATACTGTATTGTATAAGTTGGATCACTAGAGATTGCCGCAAAGTCTAAAAAAGAAAAAATAAGATAATCCCTACCTTCCGACCCTAATTTTTTCAGGAATGAAACAGGAAACACAACATTTTTTTTCCTAGGCCATACTATCCATACTGGTTTACAGGGTGGGTCATGTACAGGATGCAAGAATTCGAGTACAGGTACCTTTCTGTTGTCGCCTGATATGGTGGCTGATGAGTTAATCTGGTGCGTGATGATGGCATCGATCAGGTTGGCAGCCGTGAGCGGTCCCTGCCCGCCCTGGGAAGGAGGCTGCTCCGGCGGCTTGTCCTTCTCGAACGAGATCGAGAGGATCTGCGAGGGAGAGGTGATGGGTGACTTGGACGGCTGCTCGGTGCTGCCTGGCGTGTGGGAGCGCGAGCTTCTCCCTTCCTGCGACTCTCGCCCGGCGCGAGCCATCTCGCGGTACTTCATCATACTAGGTGACTCCCGAGGGTTCCTGTCCCCAGGGTGGGGATCAGCGCGCTTCTGCGGGTGGACGGTTGCCTGGGGCGGGAGTCGTTCGGGCTCCGAAGGCCGGCGGACGTGCGACCGGCGGTCCTGCTGTGACTCCATCATCATGGGATAGCCTGGGACCATGTGGCCTTTCTCTGGCGACTGGGGCGGAGCACTAAAGAAAAACAAGCAATAAAGACTTAATAAGTGTATCGACATATATGTACATGCATCCTCATTGTGTCATCAATATTGTATAGCTCTGAATTCAGGTGTAGATTGTAGTCTAGATTAAGGTCTATAGAACTAGTCTTATAGAACACTCTGCTTTACACTTTATACTGTGTCTTCTATCCATATGGTATAGCTCTCATGTGTAGATTGTACTAGATTAACGTAACTGGGAAGACTAGACAGACTGGAAGAGGAGGGGGTCTTCCAAGACTGAGAGGAATGGATAAGGCGTTGCTCTCAACTGACAGGCCCTAAGGCCTACCTGGGGAAGATGTAAGATGTAAAGAAACACAAACCTTCCCCTGCTGGTGGAGCGTGGAGGTGTCATGGCGCTACGCGGCCCTTCCCCAGGCCTGGAAGTGCTGCTGACTTCAGAACCGGAGACCGGCGGCTTGATGGGGGTGCCCTGTGTGATGGAGCCTCCGCCGTCGAAGTGTGCGGCGCTGTGCTGGATCACGTTCTGCCGGCTGACCTGGGAATGCTGCGGAGGGACCGGGTATCCTGCCATGACCTGTAAAATTTTCTTTGTATTTAGTGACGAAGCTGGTTTGTTTATTCAGGAAACTCCATTAGTGTACATACAATGAATACACTTCTCTTCCTGGAGTCCTCTTAATGTAAAATACATACATCATAACAACTGCATACATCATAACAACTACATGTATTTACGTGTGTTACGCCAGAGGGCGGTTATACGGGCTATACAGATACAGAGACAGACAGACCTTCTTTGTTAAACCATCTAATTGTATTAGTTTCCTTTGTAATATCTTTGTTACCGCTAATTCATTTTCAAGCCCTACCCCCTCCTGCACATCACTTTTCTTTTACGTAAATTTTTTACCTATAAAATCATATATTTGTTTTTTAACAATTGTGCAAATAAATAAACAAACAAACAAACCTGGGTCGGCATTCCAGGGCGAATCTGGGGCCAGGAGGCCGACAGAGGATACTGGTACCCCTCCACCGAGACGGGCGGGGTGCTCGCACTGGACCTCTGCATGAGGGAGGAACTGTCGGTGATGTACGGGAACATCCCTGGGTACACGAACATGACCCTCCCCTGGGGGTCCGTGATCATCCCCGGGGCCATCCCCGGGGGGTGGGGGAACATACCCGGGTGGTGGACGGGGTGCTCCATGGGCGGGCGGTGTTGTTGGGGGCGAGTACCGCTTGTCTCGGGGGCTGCGCGGGGAGTGCCGCGTCTCCTTGGCGTACTCGACGGGCCGTTCCCGTGACCGGCTCTGCTCGGCGTGCGCTGCGCTCATCTGCTGGGAGGTGAGGAAGTCCGCCATGAGGGTCGCTCGGGTTTCCGCCATCCCCTGGTACGGGCTCACGTAGCCTGGGAGCGGGGACTTACGCGTTCTTCCGGGATACGGCATGCTGCCGTGCGGCTCCCGCCCAGAACGCGTCGTCATGTCGACCGGAGAATCGCGTGTCAGGTCGATCGCTCCCGAGCTGGCGCTCTCTCGCGGGCTGCGAGGGACGTCGGGACCGGAGGATGGCGGCCGGTCCCTTCCGTGGTACATCGGGGTTCCTCGGGTGATCGACCCGGGCTCCAGTTTCCCGGCCGGCGACTTCATCGGCTTCTCCATCCCCGCAGGAGACTTCTTCCCTTCCATCGCGGCGCGGTGGTGCGCCTCGTACCTAATAGAGACGATATTTAGCATGAAAGTTCATCTGTGTTGGTACAGCTTTAACTCCAACTTACCCATATTTTCAGCTGATCTAGGGGTAATTTTCGGTTTACATTAGAGCTCACAGACCTACATGTACTCTGAACAGAGTCGGGGGGCGACACAAGTTATCTGACACGTATGACCCGCTACTACGGTCACGTGTCTCTGACGTCATGTTCCAAGAGTAGACGGACCCATTCCGTGAACAAGGTTAATGGAGTCAGCCGAAAATTTGGTTAAGTGGTTTATTTGGTTATTCTGTTTTTCTTTCATTTGTAAGTGAAATGCAATAAAAAAATTGAAGAATTAAAAAAAAAAGTTTATCATACCTTTCCCTCTCGTACCCCATCCTCATGGCGCCCTGGTGGATAACCGTGGGGGCGCTGCGCGACAGGGATGCCTCCAATCTCGGCGAGGGGCTCTCGTCCTTCTGCGGAGTGCCTCTGCGCCTAGCGGGGCTGTCGGATCTTCCGGGCGTCGCCTGCATGTACGGCCCATCGCGTCTGGTCTCAGCATGCCCAGGATGCTCAGCTCTTCCTGGCGAGGATCGCGACAGCGTGTCCACTTGTAGTCCTCGGTTCACCCCCTCCGAGTGAGCGTGCATGGGCGTGCCTTGCGTGATGGATCCCGCTCGGGACGTCGGCGTCCCGCGTATCATCGCCCCGCCATACACCGTCGACACGGGGTAGTCGATCGGCATCCCGGTGTAGGGGTGGATAGGGATGCCCCGGGAGTCGCGATAGATGGCTGTCCCCGGTGGAGGCACCGGTCCCCTCTGCTCTGCCTTGTTGGGTTCGGCTATCGCGCGTTGGATCAGGCCCTCAAACATCTCCTGTCCTGTCTTCTCCCTCCGCTCATACTGCGGGTGTGGGGACACCTCCTCGGGCGGTCTTACAGGCGTACCTTTCGTGATCGACCCTCGTGGACTCACCTCTTCCACCACTGGGTACTTTCTCATCCCTTCACCCTGCATCGTCACCCGCGAGATGTTGCTCTCGTACGACACCACGGGAGTACCCCTTGTGATTGACCCTTCAATTCTCCTAGGTTCTCCCGCAGTTAGGAGGCCGTCGTGTTTCCTTGGAGTCCCTTGGATGATGGAGCCTTCGTTTGCGCCCCTCCTCCCTTCAGCGGCTTCCTGCCTACTAGACGGAGGTGGTGGCGGAACCACTCCAGGCATGCTGGCTGGATGGATAGCGTAGGACATCGGGGTTCCCCTGGTGATGGAGCCGGTGTGGTACATAGGGTGCTGAGACTGGGGGGACATCTGCGGCCCCTTCCCTTTGGGCGAGGACGACTTTGAGATGAGGGGAGGCGGAGGAGGCAGGCCTGGCTTGCTCTGCACCGGCATTGATGACTGATGCGGGTGTCCCTCCGTCACGGGGACCAGGCCGTGGGGAGGGAGGCGGCCGACTCTCGGGGACGCAGACGCGGTGGCGCGCTCCTTCTCGTGTTCGTGGCCGTCGCTCCTCTGCCCCATGACCACGCCGATCCGCGTATCGATGGTGAGCGGGCTCGTGACCGGAATGTGCGCAGCACGCGACGGCGGCGTAATCGGAGACCGCTGCACATGGGGTGAGCTGGACCTGGGGCGGTCTCGGCCCGGCTCCACGAACCCCGCCAGGGACATGGTGTGTCCGCGGAGGGCCTGCTGGCTGGGGATGCCCATGTTCTGCTCGATGGCGGCGTCGATGAAGGACTTCACGGTTGTGGTGCTGGTGGTGACGGTCTGCTCCTGAGACCTGTCCATGCGAGGATACATCAGCAGGCTCTCCTGTGCTCCTGTCACAATCAACTGCGGCATACCTGAAGTAAAACAGTCATACAAATGTAGCTTTTACTTGACTTAGGAATTATCGTTTACTTCTATGTTTGTACATTATGTAAGGTTCAAGTGGACTACCCAATCGTTCTTAAGATGTTGTTTAAACTTTTATTTCTTGCACAGGTAGATTTTTGGAATTGATTTACACCAACTCTTGTTTTCCTTTTTTTAGTTATCCATCTAGTATTTTCTATGTATTGCTGTGTATGAATTCTTGTGTTCCTTTCAATGCATTGTTTTTATATTTGTTCTTGAGGCTTTTCGAAATACCCAGGTGCAATGTGCAAATTGCACACGATTTTCAAGATTTGCACGTAAAAATATTTTGAATGTGCAATTTTGCACCTAGTAAATACCGGTATATCATGTTTGCACTGCGTATCTCCGAAGTTTCATGCTGTGTTGGCAGTGCGCTGGGCGCACGGCAGCCATATTGTTTTCCTAACTGAACATCCTGGGAACGAGCTGTTCTCGTCCCCGGGTGACGCGAAGGCATTACGTAGCTGATTTACCAAATATGGCAAGACGCGCGAAACTTGTTGGGCGATGCGTCACGAAGTCCTTCGGCGGGGTGCTTTCGGCTTTTTCGCCCGATTTCGCAGGGATTTCGGTAAAATTCGGTGAAAGATATAGTTTTCGGATTTCCCAGCATTCAGTGCTATATAGAAAACTGCAATATATTAAAATTTTTGTTTGACGTAGCATGATCACAGTATGAAGAAGGGAGCTATTTTGAAGTTTTTCTTGAGGCCACAGGCTGTGGCTGGTGCAGCCAGTGGGGAGGCTGAATCGGATGCCACTGGGTCCGGCACATCGAATACTAGTAATTTCTCCCAGGACCCCGATGTTGACGCCACGACTGCCGCGCCCCCAGAGCAGGAGGGGGAGGGGAGCGTTATTTTTTTCTTAGCAGTATTTTTTTCTATATATCATGCACGATAATCGAGGTAAACAAATATGTAAAATAAATATAATTTATTGCTCTCAGACTGTCGTTAAATTTTCTTTTTGTGCCGTATAAAATGTGGAAGTGCCAACTGTAGTGTTTGTGACAGGTGGCGAGTGGGCAGGGCGGGGGATTCACTAACGGCTAAAGCTACTGCCGAGAAATTTTCATGAATCAGAGGACTCAGACCAAGCAGCTTCAGACTGACAATTGTAGGCAAATGAATACACGTACATTGTTCATGTTTGGTCTCTTATTTTTGATATATAAACTCCTAAATATGCTGTGGCAAGCTAAGAAGGTTAACACACATTAAAACAGTTGCAAACCTACTGATGCAAGAGTTAGACTGAATATAATAGAAGAAGTCGAACCCCATAATAACTAGCGTAGTAGTAGAGGTTTTCCCAGACAGTTGTTGTCGGTCTTACATTATTGTATTGTATACTTGATTGTAAAAGCAATTAGCCTTCGGGCATGATTTTGCAATAAACTTTCATTATTATAATCTTGCACATAACTTTTTCAAATTGCACCTAAAATTTTTGCCAATGTGCAATTCTGCACGTACCCGAAAAAAAGTATTTCGAGCACTGCTTTCCCTTTTTTGCCAATCCTCTTTTAACAAATGTGAATTTCTATTTATTATGTACAATCCTTACATATTGGATATTGTATTAATCATATATTTTTTGAATCGGTGCTTTACGTTTGTATCTGTTCTTATTTTCTACTTCTTCTCATTTAATTTGAAATGAAATAAAAAAATTTGTGTGAATTTTAAAAAATTGTTCTGAAGATTTGTGTGAATTTTAAAAAATTCTGAAGATGAACAAAACAACGTACCTGGGATCTGTGCATGCCTCGCCACCATCTGTTGGAGTGACGGCCTGTGCGGCCCCGTGACCATCGTGCTTGGCGGAGGAATAAAGGTTGCTGGGAAGGTGGCCGCGATGCCGGAAGGCGGCACCGTCTTCCCAGCAGACACCACGCCAGCCGCTCTCTCTCCGCCCCCCGCGGATGCACTACTGGTGGAGATGATGGGTTTCACGTCAGCTGTGCTCACGGGTGTTGCGGAACTTTTGCTGAAATGGCCGCCGCCGTGTTGAGGGACTCCTTCCCCCTCTCCCCCACCTTCGTCTGCGCTGCACGTTGCACTGCTGTCATTGTCTTCCTCCTTTATCTCCACGACAGGTACCGGCGGCGCCTTGACTTCGGCTGGCTTGTCCTTCTCAACCTATAGGAGGAAAAGAATGATCTAAGCATTGACGATATACAGCACAAGACTAAGGATCAGCTTCCAGAAACTACACATTGAAACTGGAAGACATAACAATTTACTGCACTCTAGAACTTTTACAGTGAATATGTTAGCATTGTAATCTTTGTACAGGATGAAAGACATTTTACAGTAGAATGTTAACAAAAAGAGAGTAAAATATATAGACAAATACATTAGCTATGTTCCCTTATCATGATAGTATATACAAATTCATGAATCTTATACACCTTGACAAGGCCACCAAAAAAAACCTCCTTACATTTCAATCAGTTCCAGAAAATAGAAGAAACCAAGTCAACATACCAGATTACTTTCCTCCTATGTAGTTTAGATACATGCGCTTGTAATTTTTTCTTTTTTGCGACCTGTACTTGTACCTCCATAATTTTGCAGTCCGGGACTTAATAACCAAATGTTCCCATTGAGGCAAATACATGACATTGTATGTACAATAAAGGCCTTAACCAATTACCTTAACTTGAGGAAGAGGCTCTTGTGGTAAGGGCGCTGTTGACACGGCAACCTTTTTCTCCGGTGGCTCCTCCCTGGCCACAGTTGCCTTGACTTCAAGTTTGGGCTTGCCGGCCTCGGCTGACCGCTTGTTGGGATCGTCACGGCCGTCTTCCGAAGCGCTCTCTGTATCAGAACTGTCCTCCTCCTGTAAAACACATTAAGTTCAGCTATCTTCCAGTTTACAAGGCAAAACTTTGCTAATTGACGTCTGAGGTTTGCACACCTAGTGGTACCTGTCTGTACCCAGTACTAGTGAAGGTTAGGTGCAGGTAGACATCAGAAATACCTGCAGGAGTGTCAATTTTACCTGTATTACCATGCATATGCACTGGTTGTATTTTGAACTCTTAAGACTATTTACACACACACACACACACACACACACACACACGACACACACACTCACACTCAAACACACACATGTACACTCACTCACTCACTCACTCACACACACACACACACACATACACACTCTGTCACGCACATGCACTTAAAGCTACATGTATTCTCTACAAATCTAAGAGAAGAGATTGACACCTCGTTGTCCTGTGTGTTGTCCTCGTCACTGGAAGACTCCGACTCAGCCTCGTTTTCTGACTCGGCGGTGAGAGTGGAGGCTGCGCTCTCAGCTGATATGGAGATGTCGCGTTCCCTTTGAGCCTGGAAAAAAAGGGGACAAAAAATCATTTCTTTGCTTCTGAATTTTGAAGATTTGAAAGTACCTCTCAAACAAGATCCCATGAGAGAAGGGAACTCTTAAAAGAAGACAACGAATTCCATTCTAGTTTTTCCTCAATTCAGACAAAAAGAAAACTACTCTCCTCTTAATATCACAGAACAAACCAATGCCCAATGTATATACTACCTGTTTAACTACAGATTCTGTTAGTCACTGACGAAAAGTAGAGAATGCTACTTGAAACGTCTGACAGTTTTCAAAATCTATCCAGTTGCTCGAGTAACTGTTTTCTTGTGTATCTCATTACCTGGATGTCTAACTTCATCAATGTAAACTGTACCTTGTTTTGTTGGTGAAGGTTAGATACCCAGCTAATATAATTCCAAAATAATTCCCAAATCATATCCAGTTGCTTGAGTAGCTGTTTTTTGGTGTACCTTGTTTCGTTTGTACTCCATGACCAGTGTCTCCAGACTGAACTTGCGCTTGTAGTTGAAGTAGAAGTTCTTGCACTGGGCCGGCGTCTTCGTCATCACCATCTCCGAGATGGCCTCCCAGTCGCGACCGTGCTCCCGCAAACCTCGCTTCGCCACCTCCATCTCATCCTCCGTCCAGCGCGAGGTTTCCACTGTTTATCGGAGGAAAGGTTCCAATTTGTAACTGTTAAACAGATCATTTAAAGTTCTCTACTTACCTTGTTTATTACAACTACAGGGCTACCCTTTTCTTGTAGCCATCTGCAAGCTGGGCAGCCCTGTCTGTATATATGCCTTTCACATGCAGATAAACGTAAAATAACTTCAGAAATTAAACACAAAATCTGGTAGCTTCTGTGTGAATTATCTAAATAGCAATTTTTTGCCAAGCAAGTGAACACTTCTCATCTCAAATGTTATTACTAAGGCCTTCAAGAACTGAGATATTTGCCCAATTTCAAGACATTCTTATTCCTTAGACATTTTCATTTCTGTGGAACCGATTATACGGGGCTATCAAATGGAAAATGTCTCGAATATTGGCTGACCATCTCATCTTCTGAAAGGTACACATGTAGGTGCATACATGTCTCGTGTACACCATTAAGTATCATTCCAGCTCAATAAAAGCTACATGTATCTATGTTCTGTCCTTAGCTACATGCAAGCAAAGTGTATCATGCACAACTTCACAATTCCAACATCACAACATCAGACTTCTTACATAGTAACTGTTTCAAAAGCATTCAGCAAAATTAACCTCATAGCTAAGGGGGCATCCATGCACTATAACATGCGTACTGGTTAAAGCATGAGGGTTACACAATGTAGGACAAAGGTTAAATAACATCCATAGAAGAATACAACAGGTTCACCACAGCCAGTTGCCTATGCTCAATTGTGCAGTTGCAATCATGTAATTTCGAAGTCAAACCAGCATCTTTCAACAACTTGATTTGATATCAAGGCTGCATTCATTATAGAATCATGGTTTGGCAATGCTTTGTTGCACTGTTAGAGTTCAACTTCAAGCCCAGTTCTACAGTTGCAATCATGTAATCTCAAACTAAAAAGTCAAACCAGCGTCTTTCAACAATTGGATTTGATTTCAAGGCTGGCAGGCATTCATTAGAACACAATCATGGTTTGGCAATGCTTTGCGCTGTTAGAGTTCAAGTTCAAGCTCAGTTGTGCAGTTGTAATCATCTTGTTTGAATCTCAAGCCAGGCTCTGTCAACAGTTTGATTTCAAGGCAGCATTCATATTACAATATATGGTTCATCAACTTTTTGAGCTGTAGCAATTCACGAAAGCTTGTCTTGACATGCCACGAAGACAGGGAGCTAGACAGAAAAGCACTTGATATTTTTATCAACATACAGTAACATTATAAAACTAATGACCAGCAGAATGTATATGAGATACATATGCTTAATATGCTAACGTCAAACGAAATAT
This sequence comes from Branchiostoma floridae x Branchiostoma japonicum, assembly GCA_013266295.2. Classification (NCBI taxonomy): domain Eukaryota; kingdom Metazoa; phylum Chordata; class Leptocardii; order Amphioxiformes; family Branchiostomatidae; genus Branchiostoma; species Branchiostoma floridae x Branchiostoma japonicum. The sequence continues at coordinate 1,718,661 of CM023826.1, read as the reverse complement.
TAAGTGCCTTTTTTCTAAATTCTTAAATTGAATTGCAGTACATATTTCAGTAGATGCACAATTCCGAAAAAGCTAAAACCAATTTTGCTGTTTAAAAAACTGCTTCCCAAATTTTTTTTTGTGTGCAACGTCCCTAAAACTTTCCACTTAAAGATATTCAGATTTTCACAAGGATTTTTGATTATAAAGAACCAACCGTGATGTCTCTTTTTTGTCGTATTCTTTTTCGCAGCGTCCCTAACTGTGGCTGAAGCTTCTTTTTTTCACAATTTTTTACTTAAAATTTTGCAGATTTTCACAAGGATTTTCGATACTGAAGAACCAACCTTGATGTTCAGAAAGGTCCTTTTTTTGGGTCTTATTTTTTTGCACAACGTCCCTAACTGTGGCTGAAACCTGTGTACCTTGCTCAGACGCACTTGGAGCTTCCTTCGTGTCTTCATCCCCAGTCCCAGGCTCTCCGCCCAGCCGGCGGGCGATCCGGTTGAAACAGGTGGCACAGCATTTACTGATCTCTTCTGTCAGACCTGAAGGGGAAAAACAATGTTGTAAACATAACACTTAATTGCACAACACTTGTACACGGTACAAAGTATGGCATCTATTGCTATATAACGAACATACTATGAGGCTAATCTACCTTACAAAGACTATGTAGTATGGAATGAGAATGTGCTTTTACAGTAATTGTTTTATATGTGTTATACATCATTTATTATTACATGGGAACAATGTCACATGTCAATATGTACAAAAATTTGCTATTTGAATCCATTGATAGAAATCCTGGTACTGAATGTGATAGAATTGTATACATGTATAGTGAATTATGCATTTCAACATATTTGGGACATACATTCAAAAAGCGATATTCCGGATGAAATGGACATACAAACACTTTGGCAAATAGATATTTTCTGGAATCTCTCAGTTTCTATACTAAATTTGTAACAAGTTAACAACCAATCCTGACATGTATGAGTAAACCCACACCTCTCCTGCCATGTCAAGATTTCCTATAGTAGTACATGTACAATGTACATCTGTTTAGTAAAACAAAGATAAATTAAACTCGTACCAAACTCCTGCATGACTGGCTCTTTCTGCTCTGCTGGCAGCTCGTTGAGTTTGGTGGGAAGCGTCTTCAGCCTTTTCACCTTCCTCTTGGGCGTCTTACAGGAGGGAACGGGGCAGCTGAGGACACAAGCAAGAAGGAACTACAGTCAATCAGTGACATAATGCGTCCCTAAAGAATTTCATCAGGTAGGTGAATGATTGAATAGTAAAGTTCTTTTATTCACAACCATTTGTTTTACATGAGCCAACGTTTTGTCATCTTCATCAGAGCTAAATTAAATATGTTTGGTTTACTGTGCATAGGAGCTAGGACTGCATTGGTACTGCACTAGGACTGCATTGTTGCAGTGACATCTAGCTCCAGTGCACAGTGAACCTGTCATATTAGCCCTGATGAAGATGACAGGCGGTCATCAAAACATCGGCTCATGTAAAACAAATGGTTGTGAATAAAATAACCTTACTATTCAGTGACATAATGCAATTTGAAAGAACCACATGACCAATATTCTGTACATAAATTTGTGCCATACCCTACCTAAGCTCATACCAAATACTTGGCTGAGATTTGAACCCACAACCTTTGGACCTAGATTGCTAACTCTACTACGTATACTACCATGGCCCAAGTGCAAAACAAAAAAACAGACAGTGACTTAGAGATGTTCACAGGACCACACTTCTGTATGTAATACACCCTACCTAAGCTCATACCAAATACTAGGCCGAGATTAGAACCCACAACCTTTGCATCTACATTACTAACTCCACCACTACCGTGGCCCAACAGAAAAATGAAGACAGTGACATACAGACATCTGACAGGACCACATGTACTGTTCTGTATGTACCGCGCCCTACCTAAGCTCATACCGTTTGCGCACGGAGCGACAACGGCACTTGCTGCAGATGCGGTGCGCAGGTCGCATGTCCTCCTCCGTCAGCCCGTAGAACTCGGCCAGGTTCCTGGTTATCGGGCGCGTCTCGCTGTAGTTGTCGATAATCTCGCCACAGATGACGCACTTGGTGACAGAACCGTCGTCAGGTACATCTGGGGGAATTTGAAACAAAACACACGTTTTCTCTGGTTGTTGTAAAGTTTATACCATATTCCAGCCACTTTTGATTCATTCCTGACGTCATCACACTTCCGGATTCCAAAAAGTCAGCGCAGTGAATCAGTTATCTGACAAAGGTTGATGAGATCGACCAAAAATTCATGATGACAGTTTGGGTAGTATAATGTCAGCAAAACATAATTACCAACCTTACTACCTCTCTTCAGAACTTGATATTTCATTATAAATGTAAATCATTATCTATGTTATAATCAAGTGTTTACCATTTGAGGCTGCACGTTCTGGTCTCTCTCTCTCTTCATCTTCAGCTGAGTCGTCATCATCATCCTTGTCCCTGTAAAACACAAACAAAATCAATGTATCAATACGCAACTGAGACAGGGAAACCGCAAGTACAGGTAGTAGAAGTCACATTCCAAAAGACAAAACGACTACAACAAAAACAGTAATGGTATGTTGATTAAACATGTACACACATGTACCTGCTTTTCTCATCCTGGTCCATATCTTTGTCTTCTCTGTGAAGCTGGAATGACAAAAAAATTATCTCAGTTAAAATTTGGTCATTTTATATTACCATAAACAACTTGTATTACCATATTACCACTTATATGTATCTTTTCTACTGGACGTGCTGTGGTCTTGATTTTTGGGTGGCAATACATGTAGCTTTTGACATCAGAAAAAAGTGGTACAGGTTTGGGCCCCCAAGCAGTGAATTTTAGAACTGCAGGGGCATTTTTGTGAAAAATTTTCAGAACATACCTGTCCTTTTCCGAAGGGCCTCTTTCGCTTCAGGGCCTGCTTTCGCATGAGCTGTTTGTAGTTTTCGTTCTTCTTGCTTTGATAGTAGTACAGCACACAGTCAGAGACACTCTGCAACAGGACAGAAACTTGGTCAGCATTCCTACAGGACTTGGGTTGTGAAAGTGACAACATACTTTTCTTTCCTCAATACTCTAACATCATGACAACAGAGCCTGAGGAAAATCGTCATCTCTTTTCCCTCTTGTTTTTGTGTTATTTAACCTTCATGTCCAACAACCAGGGATTCAAAGGTCAGCATAAACCTGGACATATTAGACAAGTCTTAGACAATTTGAGGACTAAAGCAAGATTACTTAACTCATATGACTTACCTTCCTGTCCAGATAAGAAGCGATGAGCGCAAAGTTCTTGGGGTGTTGGATGAACCTGTTAGAGAAGGGACACAGGATTGGAAATTCAAAACTAGACTCGGCACAGAAGTGCAGAAACTAATGAGTTCGATCCATCATATTGTTCCCTCATAATCAGCACTGCCACATAATTGTGTGTATTGGCAACTTTGTTTGTTCATTTTCCTTTCCTTAAAGACATAGGCTTACTTCTTATACATCTGTTTCTCTGTCTGTACTTGGACTTCTTCAACTTAAAGACCTACTTGGACTTCTTCAACTTAAAGACTTAAAGACTTAAAAACTTCTGCTTTTCCTTAAAGATCTACATGTAGGCTTACTTCTCCTTAAAGATCTTTCTTTCCTTCAGGACATAAGCTTCATGATTGACCCTATGTCTTCCTTAAAGACATTATCTTACTTCTGCTCTAAAGATCTGTTTGTAAAAACTTGCTGTAAAAACTTGCTTTTCCTTAAAAACTTGCTTTTCCTTAAAGACTTGCTGTAAAAACTTGCTTTTCCTTAAAGACATTCAGCTTACTTCTTAAAAACTTCTGCTTTTCCTTAAAGATCTACATTTAGGCTTACTTCTTCTTATCTATTTATCCATTAAGACTTGCTTTTCCTTAAAGACATCAGCTTACTTCTCCTTAAAGATCTGTTTCTCCTCCTCGGTCCATGTGTTGATGAGCTGGCGCTCCTTGTACTCCTTCATGGGGTCCTTGATCAGCCCGTTCTTGTTGATGAACTTGATGCGACGCTGGTCCTCGTCGAACATCATGGGCGGCACCACGGCCAGCTGACGCATCTGGCGCTCGTTGTTCTACAAACAGTAAAAAAAAGAAGTCAGCTTTCTGTTACAGGGCTCAGAATACTCTTTTCTTAATACCTGCACTGGTGCAGGTAACGTTGGAAATCACCTGCACCAAACAAATTTTACCTGCACCACTCAGACTTTAGGAAGTATGGATCATACTAAAACTGTTCAGAAACCACTGCCATTACACTTCATAGGTGTGATAACAGTCAAGACAGCTAATGAAAATCCATGGAAAATCCATGGACATACACCTACATGAATAATACATACATGTATATAAACCCAGTACATGAAACAGTGCAGGTTACATTGTAGGTGCAGGTAGACATCAGAAATACCTGCACAGCTCCAATTTTACATACACTAACCTGCATATATATGGCCTCCTTCCGTCAATATTGATCATGGTAAAATCCTAAAAATTGATATCAGCCCTACAGCTTCGGCTATTGCTGAACAGTTCTACAAATGTATAAGAGAATGACAGTCTCTGCCACATACATGTAGGGCACCATATGCATATGCAGGTGGTATTTCGAGTTCTTAGAAGGATTAAGGAAAGGTCCCCGTTCCACTCCATGCGAAGCATAGGGGTGGTGCCCATCTCCATTTCTGTAGCCCTTGGGCCACACAGTGCAATCACTACAGCAGGGGGCTAGCCCGCTGGTAGTGTTGTGTGTTTGACCTTCCCATACTCTTTCACAAAGATGCTGAGTGCCAAGCACAGAAAGCAGTATGTACCATTTTTAAAGTCTTTGGTATGACCCGGCCGGGGTTTGAACTCACGACCTCCCGGTTACAAAGCGGGCACTCTTCCCGATTGAGCTATTGCACCGGTTCTTAGAGCTATAACCTGTTTGATAGCCTTGTAATCACCAAGATTTCAGACTCCCCCACCTCCTGTTCACTAAGGCTGTCCATGATCTCTGCCATCTCCGCATCGCTCCTGGCAACCGTCGCCGCAAAACTGCTTCCACGAGCGCCGGTCCTGCGGACAAGGAGGAAGACTTTTCTTTCCAGTCTACAATTAACCCTTAAGGGGCCGTCACATTGTGCTAAAATCGATCGGCCGACGAGTCGGCGAGCTCTAAACGACATTTACGGCAGTAGTACGTCCGATGTTTCGTCGAGCATCGCGCGAATTTCAGGGATCGCCGGCGATTTGAATTTCAGGGATCGCCGGCGATTTTTAGGAGTCGGCCGAAGCTAGCTGACACGCGAAACGTGTTCTATATATAATGCCTGCGTCACATTGTCGACGAGCTTTGGCCGTATTTGTTGATCGCCGAAAGGTCGCCCGATTTTGAGATCGACCGAGGATCCCGCATATTTTTAGCAATGTGACGGCCCCTTTAGCACACTGAAGCACTGTTTGGCTACTGATTCTCTATTGGTGAAAGGGTTAGGCAGCAGGGAGAAGGTTAAAAATATAACAGGACTTCCTTATTCCTATCTAGTGAAAAGGAATTTTTAGATTATGAAGCTTGCTTTTAAAAGCAGTGATTCCACAGGACAGAGAGGGTTGAGTATAAAAAAAATTTGACAGATCTCTCAAAGGTCTTTCAGTGAGCACTCATTGATCTTCTAGGGTCTTCCAGTGATTTGGCAATGGTCTTTCAAAGGTCTCTGAGGTCTTTCAATGATCTCTCAATGGTCTTTCAAAGGTCTCCAGTGTCTTTCTATGATCTCTCAATGGTCTTTCAAAGGTCTCCAGTGTCTTTCTATGATCTGTCAATGGTCTTTTAAAGGTCTCCTAGGTCTTTCAATAATCTCTCAATGGTCTTTCAATGGTCTCCAAGGTCTTTCTGTGATCTCAATGACCAGGGATTTTGGGTCACTCACTGGTTGCCCAACAATCTCAATCCTGTGGAAGCGAGTCCTTAGATTTGGCGCAGTGAGTTAGCTGCAGTATCAAATGTCCAGGGCACAAAATATGTAATTTGCACTTTGCACAATACAAAATTGTTCTCCCAGTTTCTGGAATAAAACTGTGGTCGTGCAAGCAACTTTATTGTCATTTTACACCTACATTAGCGTACCTGCATTGTAAAGTAACGCTTTTGGGTGGAAATGCTTATTTTTGGTGTAAAACATGTATTTGAATGTTATTGACAAGTAAAGTGCATACATGTATATACCCTCAGAAGTTTGCTTTAGGATTTGTTACAGTAGTTAACACTTAACTATACCAAAGTTCACTCTACATACTAGTTTTTGGTTTGAAATGCTTATTTAGGTGTAAAAGACATTTCGAACATAATGTATATTGTGCCCTGTGCACATTCTAAATGTAAGTGTTAAGTAAGGATAGGGAATAGGTTTGTTACCTCCTTTCACCGTTCTTTGCACTGAAAGGAGAGAAAGATAGGAAGTCTGTAAACACACAGTCTGGAGCTCACACAGTTCCTGACTAACTCACGGCAGAACCGGGATCAATCAACTTCAAGGACGTTTCAGGGGTATGCACGTTTCAGAGACCGTCTGTCACCTTCTTCAGGGCAACAATGACTGGTTCTGATTTGTACTGCAGCTACATGTACAATGTAGGTGTGGCTGCTGCAGTATTACAAATGCAGTCCCAAACCTAGTGTTGTCACATTATATATTCTCAAGTGCAGTAATAGTAAACAAATTTTAGTTACTCTACGTTTGGGACCGCATTTGTAACTCTGCAGCAGAGACACCTACAACATGTAGCTGCAGTACGAATCAGAACCAGACGTCATTGTTGCACTGAAGAACTTGACAGGACTGGTCACCGAAACGTCAGATGTGAAAACCCACTGGTCGTTGAATAAAGAACCTTCTTATACATTATATAACATGGCTTGAGGTTCAGGTAGAAGGACTTCAGCAGGATTCTAAGGTACGTGTATTATTTTGTATCTTACGCAGCAGGGCCCACAACAGTCTGCTCAACATAACGTGTGATACGCAAAACATGTAAAACAACATCCAAGTCAAAAGCTATTCATAGCAGTCCAAAATAAAATGAAATTGTTCCTTTGGTTTCTGTGTCGTAACGCTAGGAAAATGGCAGGTTCTGAACTGCGTGGACATGGTTCTTCCAAATTGAATGTTTTGTTCGTTTGTATTGAACGTAATGTGTTCAGAAAATGCAGGAACAGGAGTAAGTCACAGGGAAAAACCATGCCACGAAAACAGTTCCAGTTCAGTTCCTGCTGAAATGTTCCCAATTTCCTTTGGAATTACATGAGAAACATCAAAGTGCCATCACAGGTTTGGAAATTCCAATTTCTCACAATTTTCTCTTCCTCGTCTTGGCAAGCAAATACAGCATGTGGAAGTACCTTTGAACCTTGCTGCGAAAACTTGAGCGCTGATTCGTTGGTTGTTCCCAACTCACAGCATTCGGACATGGGGAATGCGCCCTACAAAGGCGCAACAAGACCACATGATAGCTCGCACAACATAGGCCAGGACTGGGCAAGTCTGGGCCACACCAACTCATTTCCTTGTTCTCAATTTTTCGAAAAAGGTTAGAAAATTTTTAGAAAAAAAATTTCCAAAAAATTTTTTAGAAAAAATTCCTGAAAATTTTTACAAAAAAACATTCCTAAAAAAATTAGAAAAAAAATTCCTAAAAAATTTTTTTTTTTAAGTCTTACGAAAAAATCTATAGGAAATTTATAGAAAAAAAATCTTGGTTCTTGGACAATTTTTAGAAAAAATTTCTAGAAAAAATTGTCAGCAAGAGAGCAAGATTAATTATAATGCAAAGTGTCGGGGGAGAAACTTGAATTATCTGACTGCATTCATTCCCTGAAACATTATGGATCAAGGTACAAACTTTCTCCCTGGATTGTTTCCAGTTTGATTTTCCAGGTTATTTTAAGTCTGAGAACCAACAAATCAAATTGGTGTGGCCTTAATTTGTCAAGACACTGGGAATTTGGAAAATATTTAGTCTTTAAGTCTAACATTCAAACTTGTTGCTGAATGTGTACATAACATCAATCGAATAAGCATGCTCACTTTAGAATCTATATTTATTTTAGCAAATCCCCAGTGTCTTTCCAAATACCTCCAAAAATATGTACCAAAACTAGAAGCATGCTTTTTTTAACAGACATGTAAATCATTACCATATATATATATATTCAGCAACAAGATAAAATATAAGACTTAGTTATAAAATCAATCGTATTTTCCAAATTTCCAGGGTCTCTACACCTTTCGATTGCCCAGTGTTTTCTGCAGTTTAAGCTACCATGCTTTGACCCTAGCACATAATCTAAAGAATAAGGGCTTCAACAAAATTTTGCAATCAATAACATCATGATCCTAGCAAGAAAGTTCATCTGTGTTGGTACAAGTCATTATGAAATGGAAACTAAACTTTATCTGCCAACACTACAAAGAATATTGGGACTTACCCCAAATTTTCGGTTGACTCCATCAACCTTGTTCACGGATACATAGGTGAGACAGAATGTGCATTAAAAACAAGATTCTTGGAACACCAACGCCCTAGTTCTGTAAATTCAGAGGTCTCACAACATATTCATATTGAATCTCCGGGACACTCAATATCTTTAGAAGAGTTTAAAATCCTTGATTCTGAATCGGACTTCTTTGCAAGAGGAGTGAAGGAGGCGGTCAACATAAGAGCTCACAGACCTACCCTGAACAGAGACGGGGAGACACAAGTTATCTGGCACGTATGACCCACTACTACGGTCACGTGTCTCTGACGTCACGTTCCAAGAGTAGACGGGTCCATTCCGTGAACAAGGTTGATGGAGTCAACCCAAAATTTGGGGTAAGTCCCAATATTCTTTGTAGTGTTGGCAGTTAAAGTTTAGTTTCCATTTCATAACATCATGATCCGATGACATGTCTTAACTCATGATTTTTTTTAAATCATGAACAAGTTAATGTCAATTGTAAGCATAAATGGACATTCTGAATTTCAACAGCTCTAGAGGAGTTCTAAACCATCCTTATACGAGCGATCGCCATGATGTCACAGCCAGCGAGTGACAGGCAAAAAGCGGGTGACGGTTGGCTGACTTAATTTGCACGTATACAGTCATGTATGATGTAAACAAAAACAGCGATCGCTCATATACAAACTTTAAGAAAACTCTTTTTGTAAATCTTTCAAGTTTCAAACAAGAAATCTACAATGAGAGGCCGGAAACAAAAACAGATTTTTTCCATTTCCACTGTCCACATTCACAAGCAGTTTTTCTTGCTCTGAATTTTTCTTTTTCTGTAAGACAAGAGAATCTGGAAAACCTTAGTAAATCTTACCTGGAGAAACGCTCCTGCTGCTCTCGTTGTTTGCGAATTTCTGGGAACATTTTCTCGTAAAATTCCCGCACCTTGGCGTCTTTCGCCCTAAAGGAACACAGCAACAATCACTTTGCTATTCTCTGCACATTGTTTGACTCTGTGTATGGTTTCTTTTCTTGTATTGCCCTTCATTGATAACAATGGCAACACCAGGCTCTTGTTGAATTTGATTTAAACAATGAAAAAAAATAAAACAGCCTCATTATAAAGTGATGTAAAATTTAACATTACAAGTTTTTCTCTTCAACAAATATTTAAAATCAGCAAAAGATGTAGCAAACTTACTTCCTTTTGTAGCCATTCTCGATTCGCTCCAGACGTTTCTCCCAGGCCTCGAACAGCTGGTCGTAGCGCTGGCACAGGTAACGCTCCTGGTGGGGACAAACAAGCTCGTCTTAAGGTTCTATAAACACCTTTACAGCCATACCTGTTTATTCCTTAAGGTAAATTTTCATGCTGAGCTAGACTCAAGCCAAGGTATACAACTAGGTTCTCTTCTAGCTCACATTATTACACTGTCCAAATACCAGTCTCTAAGTCTTTTACAGCAGCAGCTTCTTTCCATGGACTGTAAAATTATGGAGCTTTCACCCTGACAAGTGTTTCCCTCCTGAATACAACCTCACCTCACCTCACCTCACCTATCCCTTGACCTCATTGATGGTCGTTGGGGCACTATGACTTGGTTCACTATCTGCCTCCATTTTACTCTAGTCTTCTGCCGCTCTCATGGCTTCAGCTAAGCTCAATTTTGTCCACTCCTTTATATTGTCTTCCCACCTCTTTTTCTGTCTACCCCTTTTTTTTATACAACCTACATGCCTTCAAAACCAACACTGACCGCCATCTGCTGGCATAGTCAACTATACCTTCCATCACTTTAAAATGATTAGTGCTAAGAAATGATCATCTTACCCTTAACTTCCTCATGTGGTGCCTTCTCTTAAAGTACAGCAGGAGCTTCTTCTTCATGGCTTGGTGCCTAGAGGAAGACATTTCTTTAAGGAACTCTACAAGACAGCATTTCCTTTAACCATACTCTGCACTTTCTTATGAAAATTGGTACAAGATATTTGCATAGACTGTTTCTTTCTGTACCAAACGTATTAAAAGTGAGACACATTCTTATACATCTATACAAGAGAATTGAAATTAGACCCTGAATCAGATACGTACGTCTTGATGTTGTCATGATAAACTTGTGTGTCCGACGGTTGGTTGTAGAGAGGCTGGAAAACACAAGCAAAAAAATTACACGTATAATTTGATATCTATCCAAGTTTAATGATACAAAGCTCGAAATAGACTTTTCTATGCCTATACTGCCATATATTCTTCTTAATTAACAGACAGAGAAGCACAAAACTTACCAGGTCAATCTTTGGACCAAGTCCTTCCAGAATCTTGTGAGCAGCCTCTGCCTTTTTCTGAAAAAAAAAAAACATGAAAATGTGCTTTTAAATGGTTGAATTTCTAGCGTTTAGGCATTTTTTACATAGTATAACAGATTTCAAGCTCTGGTGTCTATCTGTGTCAATAATTGCCATCAAGCAGTTCACCACTTAAGCAAAACAAACAAACAAAACAAAGCTTTTACAATCAATGAATCTTTAGTGTTTAGGCATGTTTACACTTTAAGACAGATTTCAAGCCCTGGTTTTGTGAAGTTAACAGAATACAATGTCAAACAGAGAGCTTTTCTCCTACCCTGTTCTTGATGCTCTGATTTCCTGGGTTCACCTTACTGTCCTAAACTGTGTGTTACATCATGAAGCTGTTTACCAGTTAAGCAAAACAAAGAAACAAACAAACGAACAAAGCGTACTCTGTTCTCCGCGTAGATGATCTGTACGATGCTCTGGTGGCGCGGTTCCTTGGGTTCAGGGACGGCGTCTACTTCCTCCGGCTCATCAGGCTTCGCAGCTTTCTCCTCAAGCTCTCCCTGAAACAGCAACAGCCAGAGACAGGTTCAGTACATTTTTTGACAAATATAATAAACAATACACACATCAAAACTGCTGCTCTGGGTAGCTTTCGAGATACACTCTGTCTCTTCATCAACCCGGTAGAGTCAGATCTCGTCTTGGAGTTCTCTTGTCACGTGACTTAGTGTTGATTATCTTATGACAAGAGGCAGTCATATACAGGCCTGAGGTAGTGACGCCCGTCTCAGTACAATGTAGGTATAGGTAGGCAGTCCCATAGCCTTTTTGAGGCCGTAGGGGCAGTGGGTTGTTGATCCACTGTGTCCAGGGCACGGTATTGGAAGGTGGAGCCCATCCCTCTCCTTCTACCACCTTTCACCTCCCCAACTGATGTCAGATACCAGTTCATAAAATGTCCAAGTGCAAAATTTCCATTTTCCCACAAAAATAAAAGCAAGTTGCTTGCTATTTTTCTTTTTGGACCCACCTGTTTCTTCCGGTCAACTTGGTCCATGGACTGGAGCAGCTCAAACAAACAAACAAACAAACAAACTCACCTGTTTTTTCTGCAGCTTGCTGATCTGCTGCTCCACCTTGGCGATCTCCCTGTCGACTCGGTCCATGGACTGGAGCAGCTCAAACAAACAAACAAACAAACTCACCTGTTTTTTTCTGCAGCTTGCTGATTTGCTGCTCCACCTTGGCGATCTCCCTGTCGACCCGGTCCATGGACTGGAGCAGTTCCTCCTTGGACAGTTTGGAGGGCGAGTCCTTCCCTCCTCCCTCCTCCACACACGACGGCTGTCGGGAGGGAGACACAGCCTCCAGCTTGGGCACAAGGGCAGAGCCCTGTAAAGCAGGAAAGCAAGGGTTACGCTTATTGATTTATTTATTTCACACTCAGTGCCCTGTATATCTCTATCTATCTATTGCGGGCCTGTACAGCCGGAACCAGACCAGAGCAAATTTCCTTCCATAGGTCCCTATCTAACATTGCTTTTATTAAATTTTATTGGGTAGTCAAAATCTATACCAGTGTCTCTGACTACACAGAATACATACACACAAGTATCTGCACTAATATATGCAGGTGGTATGTTGAGCCCTAATCTGTACATGTGTATTCCCTTGCAATTAGCATTTGGGCATCAGTTTGCAAATAAATAAATAAAATATATGACATATGCACCTGCAAAGCTGGTGTGTTATACCGAAGGGCTTTTAAAGTTTTACACCAGCTATAAAGATACAGAAAGTAGATATAGTGTACGTACATTTATGTGTTAATAATATTGGTTCGGTAATGTTATGTATTTGTAACTTTCATGACTCCAGGAAGAATAGTGTAGTATATGTATATACTCACCAATGGAGATTTGTCATATAAACAATACAGATATAGACAAAAGAAAAGCCCTATGACAGACATGGAATCAAAGAAACACAAACAAACAAACAGATTGACACGCACCCTCCTATGGTCGGAGGAGTACCCAATCTCGGCACCAGAGCTGATGGCATGAGCGGCCCCTCGAGCCATGGGCCCCTCGTGGCCCTCCTGGGGGGCCAGCCGGGGCCGTTTGTGTTGCGGGGCCTCAGACAGCTCTGATTGGGCGTGGTGGCCCATGTGATAGGAGGTGTGACCACGTTCGTACATGTGGCGGGAGTCCGGGATTCTGAAATGAGATTAAGACAAAAAAATCAGAAATTCTGCTGCAGTACCATAACAAGCTGCTAGGAGGTCCAAAATCTAATCGTTTCCAGGAAGAATAGCAACTATGGTACAGTTTGCAGGCTCGAAATTTATTTATGGAAAAAGTTGCACTGGTGCACCCAACCTAAAAAAACTGGGTGCACAAAAAATTTTGGGGGTGCTCCATTTAAACAAGTACTACAACAAGGATGCTATCATTTTGCTGACACTAAGATGTCAAGATTATCCTGTATATTAGTATACATTTAATATCTTTACATACGTTAACCTACGACAATATTTGGGTGCACCAGTGCACCCACAGAAAAAAATTGGGTGCACAGCTCCAATTTTGGGTCACCAAGGTCCACATGCATCCAGTATTTTGCTCCCTGGTATGTACAGGGTTTTTTCTAAACCAGGGAATAAGGGTGCTGCTCCCTCATGTAACCAGCCAGCTCCCTCATGTCAATTTTCAAATTGAATCCTCGACCCTAAGTGGCTACATACTACTAGTAGTTTCACAACATTAAGTCTTTCTCTTGTAAAAATTTGCATCGCTCCCTTGCCAAGCTAGTGATCTGCTCCCTCATGCAATTTTTTTCTAGAAAAACCACTGATGTATGCTAATTGTGGATCCAAATAAACTCAAACTCCCTCCCCACCTGTCCCCGCTGGCCGGATGCCCCTGGAACTCGGAGAGGAGTGACGGTCGTCGGCGCATCTGTCCTGGAGGCTGTCCCTGCTGCATGGCGTAGTGGGGCGTGTAGTCCTGCGGACGAGCCTGCGGTAAGGCTCGATACTCACTCACCGTGGGCAGCTCCTGTAGCAAACAGGAATTAACATTACTACATCCTGACCTGTCCCCGCTGGCTGCATGCCCCTGGAACTCGGAGAGGAGCGACGGTCGACGTCGCATCTGTCTGGGAGGCTGTCCCTGCTGTAGGGTGTAGTGTGGGGCGTAGTCCTGCGGCCGAGCCTGCGGTAAGACTCGATACTCACTCACCGTGAGCAGTTCCTTCAGGACACACGAATGGGGGAGGGACCATATTTGAAGTGAATATTTTCATCAATGGTCCACCAGCATTTATCACACATTTTGAAGAAATGTACAGTTACAAAAGTTGGACAGTCTCATGGTGGGGTACTTTAGCCTTTTGACAATTCAGGAAAAGAAAATTTCCTTGTCAAATTGTACCAGTTGCTGTACTGTCAAGGCAACATGTCTATATGCTTGTTGCTCACAGTCAGCTAGCTGCAATGTGTATTGTGGGAAGTGTATTGCAAGGAATGCTAGGATTGGTGCCTTCCCCCCCCCTATTGGAGGGTGTTATAATTACATGTACAAACTACAACTCAAGTCACTACAAGCCATTCAATTAGGAAGTTACAGCCCTTTTCTACTAGTGGCTGAGACTGAGCAATCGACAGATCGGTGTACAAATTACAGTGTCAACTTCCAGCTGGCTTTCGGCCAGCTTCTGGCACCTATCTTCCTGTGTCTGACCTTTTGTGGTTTCTAGTTAGGTAAAAATCTCCCCACCCATGTGGTGTCACTCAATTCAAACACCTACAAACACAAGCAAACACACACACACACACACACACACACACACATAACAAATACATGTACCTCCATACCAGGAAGTAAGAAAAACAAATAAAGCCAGGCACAGTGGGGAGTGTAGTTTGATGTCCTGTATTCTGTTCCTTTAGAGGGCAGGCTTTATCCAGCTGCTCCAAGTTCAAGCTCAGCCACAAGTTCAAGTTCAAAGACACAGTCTGATTTACCTTATGAGCGTGTGTGTGTGTGTGCTTGGTTACATGTAGCTGCTATCCACGTTTCTTGAACAGATGCCAAAGTTTCTCTACAGTGCAGATTTTATACCAGAAAATTATAATCATGAATGGCAATCGCACAGACATGTATGCATGAAGGGTTGAAATGGAGTAAAGGCCTCTTTCTATATACTACTGGATGGAGACTGTTGAGTGACCAAAATAATTGAAAATTGCAGTTGTATGACCGGTGACTTTATACTAGTATGTGGAATATGATCCACGATGCATAACTTTGATTTAAAACAAAACAAAACTTACAAAATACACTTCTTTTATGGAGGATTGAGATGAAGTAAGTGTGAGGGTGTACTCATATCTTGCAATTGCCCTGTAACAGGTCCCAAAGTTGTGTCCTTGGGAAAGAAACTTAACACCTATTTCCTCACTCTGCTCAGGTGAAAAGAAGTACCTAGCTTCAGCTAGTCAAACCCTCTTGGGAACAGTTGAAGTCCACTTCGGTGGGCCAGTCTTATATAGTTTGTACTTACCCTACAAAATTGGTGTGTTACACCTCCACGGCAATTTACCTGTTATGCAGACGATGCTGACATTACAAACAAAAGCTATAATTCTTTAACTTTACTTTTAATGCACACTTGTATATTCCTATATGCAGTTACCATTGAAAAAATTTGTATAAAGTTCACAGAAGGGAATCATGGCAACTGTCCAAGAAACGTGGCAAGCGACCAGCTCAGTACACACTCCATACTGGCAGGGTGACCTGGGGCAACCATAATTCTTTTCACCACCCAAATGTATAATCAACTCCTTAAAAACTTAATAGTCATCAGTCATACAATAGTAGCAAACAACAAACAAGAGCATGCATTGATTCCTGTCTAATTGTTCCCATCCCCATTGACAGCTATAATATGTACAACTATAGAACTTATTTAAATCCTATAAAATTTGTAGCTGTATGTTAGTTTTCGTTCAAAACACTTGATTTTTGTTTTCTGAAAAATATACAGAACAATTCATTTGTCTGGTGCAGGTAAATGTTTTTACGTAATTTTCAATGTTACCTGCACCACTGCACTTGTGTAGAGAAAAGGATTTTAAGTGTAGCTACATGTAGAACATTGGACTGCTTGTGCCTTACCTGTCCATGGTGTGTTCTCTGCCCGTGCACGGCGTACACTGGGGTGGCGTACTGACTGGTGCCCAGGACAAACCGGCTCTGATCCGGACCGTTCTGGTACGGCGGCTGGACGCGCACCGAGGACGACGGACTGGGCAGGCGGTGCCGCTTGAACGGCGGTGACCCCTCATAAGGGGGGCCATTCTGACCCCTGAGGGCAAAGGTCAAAGTGTAAGTAGTTGATAGAAGGGAGTACGATGTTTAGAAATATTGTGAACATGTCATGACTTACACTACAGTACTGGTGACTTCGAATTTTGAAACAATATAAAAATTTAAGAGTGCTTTCACAATACTTAGCAACATTATTAGAGTAATTAAACTATTGAACACGTGTATGGGGAAGCCTCAGGCATCACAGTCGCACATTAACACATAAAAGAACCCAACACACTTATCCATAGGAGCATGGATAAATCAGTTTACTTGGCTGAGAAACATGAGCTGTAGGGAAGCCACATTGTGGTACTAGTACTGCTACATGTATATGAAAAAGCATTAAGCTTCAGCTGAATTATGTGAATATATTCACAGTTTTTCGGACTAAAATTCCCAAAATGTTCCAAGTTGATCTTGTAAGGAAGGTAGCAAATTAAGACTCTCAACTTTCACACATAAAAGAAAAAAGATATCTGTCCCAGGCCTTATTCCAGAGTGGAACAATTTTGATGGGTCCACATTTTTGATTTGACATGATACACTCAACCTTAACATAATTTTATAAATCACAATTAAATAAATAAATAAATTAAAACTCTACATTAAACAACTTTACAAGAAAAACAGACAAACACAGGCTTTGAGGTTTTATCCGGCCAGGCTTATCCAAAAATACACCCCAAGACGTGAAGTATAAGACGACACTAAGTCTACAGCTTGAAGTTATCTGTCTTTTGACGGGGAAGTTCGCCTTTGCCAGAATCCAGTATGCCACCGTCGCCACTTTTATGGTTATTTTTCTTGGATCAAATTTACTACAATTTCCCCCCTAAACTAACTCCGGTCGCCACTGCTGTTATGAAAGTCACATACCAGAGTTTAGAGCTGAGAAAATGAAAGCGGGACCCTTTTAGAAAAGCGTCTAGGGCACATTTTAGAGAGACCGAGGCTGGATAGTACGATCTGTCGCCATTTTTCCGCGGGTTTCTGGCGACGGCTCGGCCAAGAAATCGGACGATTTTTCGCCCCAAATTTCAACATTAAATAACCCAGATCCACATAGGAGTAATCTTGTGGCGGTTATGTGCATAAATATTGGGCGAAAGTCGTTAGAAAATTGCGAGAAAGTGGGCAAAAAAGCGAGAAGAAACGGACCTGTCGTTCGGCTGTCGCGATGCCATCTCAGCTCCGAACGGCAGCCATCTTGGGAATGACGTCACGGGCGGGAAAGCAGAGGATTCTGGGGGGTTCGAAATGTGAGCCGTCTCGAAAACCTTGGTGGTCCTTGGTGTGTTTTCCTTGCCACAACTTTTTAAAACTGACTAAACGAGTATGAAATTCATCTTCATGATATTCTAGAAGCTCTTAGCAAATGTCTAACAGGTTAGAGAGCCTGCTAAAAGAGCTGGAACAAATAGTTGACAATGATTAATGATGGGGTGTCGTGCAGCTATGTGCCTTGATAAAGTACTAGTATGCCGAATGAGGACACCTGGCGATTAACCTTCAAACTACAGCAAAGTCTGCACACGAAGTGGTAACGTTGTGTACACAAGGACTTCATATATCCTATTATAATGTCCTTGGCGTACAAGTACATTCATTAAGCGTTACAATATTCCAGAATATCTAAGTGTTCAGTTTTGTCTAGCCTGACTAGATCATGCTTCGAGCAACCATCCCCATGGGAATCTTTGACGTCCTCAAAGATGTAGTTAACTTCGTTAACTTTGGATACAGCCCAATGTTATTCTTCAAAGAAAGAAAGAAAGCATGGAGGTAGAAGAGTCACATGTGCACGTTTTATTAATATCTTGAAAATTCATTTTGTTTATGTACAAAAAGTATGATGAATGTCATTACTATGATCAGCAAACATTTTTCCATATGATTGAACGTTAACGCTAGTAGTATATCATCGACAGGAGACGCCCCATTATTCAGGCTCGGTCAGGCTCAGGGCTCGCTCAGGGCTCGCTCAGGCTCGGTCAAAGGTCAGGGGTCACCGTGATTATGTTAAGGGTTAGTCAGGCTCGGTCAAAGGTCAGAGGTTACCGTGACTATGTTAAGGATATGCAGATTGGTGCAAATGTAGGCGGGTGTATGCAAATTGTAGCCAATGAGCTAAATTACAGGTTAGATAAAGGTCAGTGTGCATGTTTGAACCCGGTAACCCGGGAAACCTGTTGTCAAGGCAACGATTTTTGAAGGATGATACCACGCCTACCGATATTGTTACGTTCACAAAAAGCTATTCAACATGACAGCGGGACCATCACGAAGTGGAGGGCGTGTCAAACTAGGACTCATATATAAAAAAAGGATAAAGGTCAGCGTCACCCTGTTGTGTTACGTCTCGACAGCGCGCGGAAGTTGGGTGTCTATTGTGTGTGCGTGCGTGGTGCCTATTCAGCTCACACGCACAGGGATAAAAGGTCAACGCGCGAAAGTTGGATGTCTATTGTGTTCGCGGTGCTCATACTGCACACAGAGATAAAAGGTCAGCGTCAACCCGGCCGTGTCGCATGAGCTGAAAACGCGGGAAAAGGTTAGCCTCGTCCTAAATTTTTGTCTTAGATGGATGCGGTGAAAACACAGACGACAGACGTCTTCCGTTGCTTACTTCACCACAAAGCACCTGACGTGTTTTCAGAACACAGGCGATGTCCAAACTCGGTTGCATATACAAAACTATTACGTTTGCTAGATAAGATTTCGGCGGAAGAGGAATGGGAAAATATTATCTACAGTTTCATGTCCAATGCACCCAACACAGAGGACGGACTTAAACGTGTGCTGGAAACCGTACTGCAAGAGAAACGATTAAACTGGGGTCGACTCGTTACTGCGATGTCTTTTGCAGTAGACGTGTGTGTCAAATCACAGGATCTACACGAAACGGACATCGACACCCTCTCTACCGATTTAGCAACGTTGATTTGCAGTTACGCGGGAAACTGGCTGGTTCGTCGCGGCGGATGGAGCGAATGGATTGAGTTTCCACGACGAAACACGTATCTGTCCTTTGTCCAGTTTCTTTGCCGACTTCTGGATGCACGTGTTTGCGTCATCGTGTGACAGTTGACATGCGTTCAGACACGAAGGACTTCCTACATTTACAGTTAACAGAACGACGTTAAGAGTTGAACAGAACAACGAAGTGGCCACGACCACATAGTGTGACCATCTGTCGTTCTAGAGAGAACCTCTGGGAAAGGGTGCTGTCACCAGCTCTCACGTACCCGCATCAATAGCACATCTGTCGTTTTTGTTACGTTCACAATCGTGTGTTCTACATAACAACGCAATGGTCAGGACCGCATGGCGAGACCATCTGTCGTTCTAGAAAGAAAACTGTGGGAAAGTTTGCTATCGTCAGCACGTATTTGTCAACGTCAGTAGGAGTGGTTAATGTCGCCGTCTGATTGGCTGTATGGAAACGTAGATGACGTGTTCTGCGGATTGAGAGAAGTTGATTGGTAACCAGGTGGCGTGTTTCATGAGGATTGGACGATTCCCAATACAATGGGGAAAAAAGGCGCCAAAATTTACTATATAAACGCTAGACATCAAGCTCTGAGCCCAGAACGCGCCGGACAACCAGACCGAAAGGATCATCCCGCCAACGTTCGTCTAATAGAGCAGCACCACCGACTACTTTCTTCATACTATCGGTAAGTCGACAACCGTCTCTGTCTTTAGTATTATGAACGGGTGAAAGAGTAAAAGCGTAAGAAAACCTTATTTGTAACATAGTACATCGTACAAGACTTTATTTTTGCTGTACAGATCATGTCTAGGTGGTTGATTTACTTTTGTGTACAGTGTTTTGTTCAACGTTACAAAATTTGTTTTGTACTTCTGTTGCGTTCGTATCGAACAAAAACGTCTTTAACAAAGTCAAAACCGTACATCACCCTTAGTTTTCGTAAAACGGTATCACGTCCGTTTTGTGTGTACAAACGAACCGTTTTGTCAGTCAATAACAGTTACGTACAAGGAAAATTGTTCGCCGGCTTTTGCCCTCTGCTCGTCCAGATCCGAGAATTCTTTTGTGTGCTGTATTAAAAGACAGTGGGGAAGCGCGTGCAGTTTGAATAGATAACCCGCTTCCTTTGTGGACCGGAGACTTTGGTTGACTCGAGGCTCTTTGTTGAATACCCAATCTTAACAAAAGCGTACCCGCTTCCGTACGGTACTATTGTTATTCAAGAAAGTGTAGGGATCTATATAGTTAGTTGCACAGTGTATAACATAGTACATGTATGTTGTTGTTACAGACTCCGAAGATACCATCAATAAACCAAACATGGCGTTCTCTTGCGAAACGTGCGGTAAAGTCTTCACCCACAAACAATCACTTAATCGCCACAAGAAGACGCATGAGTCGACCGCACGCATGCACGAGTGTGATTGCTGCGACAAACAGTTTGCAAGACGCGATAAAATGCTGCAGCATCGACGCCTGCACGACAAGGCCTCGGCAGCGGGCTTACAGAATTTGTTTGCGGGTAAGGATGCGAAACGTTTTTGTACTTCTGTTGCGTTCGTATCGAAAAACGTCTTCGACAAAGTGAAAACCGTACATCATCCTTAGTTTTCGTGAAATGATATCACGTCCGTTTTTGTGTGTTTGCTAGAAACGAACCGTCTTGTCAGTCAATACCAGTTACGTACAAGGAAAATAGTTCGCCTGCTTTTGCTCGTTCAGATCTGAGAAGTCTTTTGTGTACCGTATTGAAAGACAGCGGGGTAGCGCGCAATGTTTGAATAGATAACCCGCTTCCTTTGTGGACCGGGGACTGGAAGTTCTTTGTTAGGCACCCTATCTTACAAAAGGGTACCAGCTTCCGTACGGTACTATTGTTATTCAAGAAAGTGTAGAGGTCTATATAGTTGTAATGTGTGTGTAACAGAGTGCGTATGTTTTATGTTGTTGTTACAGAGTCCGAAGATACCGTCAATAAACCAAGCATGGCGTTCTCTTGCGAAACGTGCGGTAAAGTCTTCACCCACAAACAATCACTTAATCGCCACAAGAAGACGCATGAGTCGACCGCAGGCATGCACGAGTGTGATTTTTGCGGAAAACGGTTTGCAAGACGCGACAACATGTTGCAACACCGACGTCTGCACGACAACCCCAGACCGGCATCGACGTTCTGGTGCCCACCGTGCAAAGTGGCGTTCGATACGGTGCAGGACCTGCAAGCACACAGGGAAGTTGCCCATCCCGTGCCGTCCACCTCCCGCGAACAGAAGAGGAATGCCTCGGCAGCCGGCGCCGGCCCCTCCGCGAAGCGCCGTAACGTTCAACCCGGTGCGTTTCCGTATCGGGAAGACCCCGAGGATGTCTCGGAGGATCTGATTCCACAAGACGACGACGTGGCCACCAGGAATCTTTACAAACAGAAATGGTCCACCATCCGAACGCAGTTCAGAAGGGGCCACATCATACAAGACACATACAATTTTAGGTTGGACTCTGAAGACACTAACGACTTGGCCGACAACGTGTGGGCCATCTTCCGGGACCAACAGACGGTCTTTAAAATAACCGTGTCGTTCGGGTTCTTCCTACGTGACGGGGAAACGGGGGCTCTACGTTACTTTTACCCGTCCGACAATAACAACAGGTTTGTGGAAGAACCTGTTCTGGTGGAGAACGAGGCCGGCGTTCGTCTGTTTCTAGATAAGCTGAACGACGCAGATGTCATGGAGCGGGCACGACAGCAGCGACCCAATAGTAAGACGGTCTTGCATAAGATGACAAACATCACGTTCTATGTACACAAGATCAAAGACCACCCCATCGGTGCCCCCGGAACAGTGCCGGACTATATCGCGAAGAGTAAATCGATCATCGGTCTGCTAGGCGATAAACACGGTCCGTATACAGACAAGCTCTGTTTCTTCAGATGCTTGGCACTCCACCGCACCACCACCCGCACCATGTTGGAGACGACAACGAAGGAGCTCTTCAAGAAGTACCTGACATCGGCGGGCAAGACGGCCAAACAATTCAGGGGGGTGTCCCTTAAACATTTGGAAGACCTGGAAACACTGTTTCAGGTGGACATTTACGTCTATGCGCTCCAACCTAATGACGACGATGACGCCACCGACGACGACTTCTTCGCAGAACTGGTCAGGCGCCCCCTGTCCACACACAACAACATCATGTACCTGAATCTCTGGGGGGAGCATTTCAGTTACATTCAAGATTTTAAGGCTTACGCCAAGTCCTTCGCGTGTCCACAGTGCGGGAAGAGGTGGCGGCACCGTGGTCACTGCGAAGTGCACATCCGTACGTGCGACGGCAAGGTAGCCAAAGAATATCCAGGGGGCGCCTATCGTCTCAACCAAACCATCTTTGAAAAACTACAGGACGAAGGGATTGTCGTGGCGGAAGAAGACCGGTTCTACCCCTATCGAGCATGCTTCGACATCGAGTGCCTTCTGAAACCTCTAGAGAAGAACAACAAGACCCCCAAACTCCAGTGGGAAACCGTCCACGAGCTCCTGAGTGTTAGCGTGGCCAGCAATGTGCCCGGATACACGGAGCCGATATGCTTCGTGTCTGAGGGCGAGCCGGCACAAGTGGCAGAAATGTTGCTGAGCCACCTAAAACAAATCAGCGAAGCGTCCTACAGCCTTCTCTCGGAAAAGTTCTCGTGGGTCTTCGACGAAATGTACGCCATCCGACAAGAAGACCTCGACAAGGAGTCTGAAGAAGAAGATGGGACGGAAGAGGAGCAGGGGGCCGTCGATCAATTCAAGGAGCGGGAAAAGCGACGGAAAAAGCATTACATGACAAAGTTGATGGAAGAGTTTGAAAAGTATCTGAGACAGCTGGTGGTCCTCAGCTTCAACGGCGGCAAGTACGATCTGAACGCCGTCAAGAAAGTCTTTCTCCCCCTGCTGCTGAGGTCCACCAGCAAACTCAGACCCATCAAGAAGAACAACAACTTCATGTCCATCGAAACGGACGACATGAAGTTCCTTGATCTAATCAACTATGTCGCTCCCGGCTTCTCGTACTCCACCCTCCTGAAAGCCTACGAGTGCGAAGAAACCAAGGGTTTCTTTCCGTAAGTGTTGTGCGTTTTTTCCTTTGTTGGTATGTTGTTGTTGTTACTGTTTGATTCATGGTTGATGTGACCATGTACCAAGCCTTGTTACACCGAACGATGGCGTCTTCTTTGTCCCCTCTATGTGACAGGTACGAGTGGATGGACAGTCTCGACAAGCTGGACGAGCCCCGCCTGCCGGGTCCCGACGCGTTCCACAGCAAGCTGAGGGACTCGGACATCGCGGCGGAGGATTACCAGTACTGTCAACAAGTGTGGCAAGAGGAGAGCATGAGCACCATGAGGGACTTTCTGATATGGTAAGTGTACACGTGACAGTACGTCTTTTTGTGGTCTTTATCGATGTGTAGAACATCGTCGTCAACAGAAGATTAATCTTTATTTTTTCTTTGTTTCTGTAGGTACAACAATAAGGATGTCGGCCCCATGGTTGATGCCGTCCAGAAGATGTTCGATTTCTACAAAAATCTAGGAATCGACATGTTCAAGGACGGCATCAGCGTGCCGGGGCTGACGCTGAAGTTCCTGTTCATGAACCTGCCATCAACCACGTACTTTACGTTGGTAGACAACGAGGACGTGTACAGGTTGCTTAAAGACAACATAGTGGGGGGTCCCAGTATCATTTTCCATAGGTACCACGAAAGGGGCAAGACCTACATCAGGGCCGACGAGATGAAAGAGATGGGCAGAGAACCTAAACTCTGTCAGAAAGTCGTCGGGTTTGACGCCAACGCGTTGTACCTGTGGGCCCTGATGCAGGACATGCCGGCCGGTCATTACATTCGGCGTCGGGCAGACACGGGGTTCAAACCGGAGCATTCCGCCCCTGTCTGTGGACGCATGGCCACGGAGTGGTTAGATTGGGTGGCCCAAGAGCGAGACCTCGTCATTCGGCACAAATTCAATAGCACCGAAAAACGCATCGGTCCACGCCGAGTTCCCGTGGACGGTTTCTGTTCGGCAACCGGGGAAATCTTTCAGTTTCACGGTTGTTATTGGCACGGCCACGCCTGCACCCTGACCAAAGGCTGCGTCTACAACGAAAGACGCGGCAAATCTATGGTCACGTTGCGGGCGGAAACGGCCGAAACGACCGAATACCTACGGGAGTGTGGGTACGCGGTCGTCGAAATGTGGGAGTGCGAGTGGCAGGCCATGATCAGAGCCGACGCTCGATTGGCGTCGTTTTTGGCCCGCCGCAAGACTCCCACCGAACACCTTCCCGACATGACCGAGGAGCGCGTCCTCCAGGCTGTTCGATCAGGTGCATTGTTTGGCGCTGTGGAATGCGACATCGAGGTCCCCGCGGATCTCAAGTCGCATTTTTCCGAAATGCCCCCCATCTTTAAGAACGTCGACATTGCTATCGACGACATTGGCGACTACATGAAAGCGTACGCCGAAGAACACAACATCATGTCGAAACCGAGACGGTCGCTGATCGGCAGCATGTTCGGTCAGAAGATCCTCTTGGCGACGCCCTTGCTCAATTGGTATCTAAATCACGGTTTGAAAGTCACCCGTATTTACCAGGTGATGGAGTACAGTCCAAAACCGAGTTTCGAATCTTTTGGCGACGCCGTCAGCGATGCAAGGCGCAAAGGCGACGAGGACAAATCCAAGAAGATCATCGCCGATACCATGAAGTTGATTGGCAATTCGGGTTACGGTAAGACGGTCACTAACAAAGAGAAACAGACCGACGTCGAGTATTGCGAAGACGTCGTGACCGCAACCCGAAAGATCAACACCTCTCGGTTTCGACATTTGGTTGTGGTCAATGACGAGGATTTCTTCGAAATTGAATCGGCAAAACGCAAAATCAAATTTGACCTTCCCCTACAGATTGGCTTTTTCGTGTATCAGTATGCGAAATTGCGCATGCTCGAGTTTTATTACGATTTCATGCTCGAGTTCGTGGACGTCTCCGATTTCCAATATTGTGAGATGGACACGGACTCGGCCTACATCGCCTTATCGGCAAACAGCCTGGACGACGTGATAAAACCTCACATGCGGGAGAGGTACAACCGACAGAAGTCCGACTGGTTTCCCCGGACAGACACCCCCCAAAACGCGGCCTACGACAAACGCACTCCCGGCCTGTTCAAAGAAGAATGGTCCGGGAATGGAATTGTCGGGCTGTGTTCCAAAACCTATTATTGTTTTGGCGGCGACGACAAATCAAACGACAAATTCAGTTGCAAGGGGGTGAACAAAAGATGCAACGACATCGATCACCACAAATATCTCCGGGTGCTGGAGACCAAGAGAAGTGGTCAAGGCATCAACAAAGGGTTTCGCATGCGCGATAACGAAATGCACACGTATGTGCAAACCCGAGATGCTTTTTCCTACTTCTACCCGAAAAGGAAGGTAAAGAATGACGGGGTCACCACTCTTCCCCTTGACATCTAAACCCGGTCGTCTTTAAGCAATCTGTATGCGTCGCCGTTGTCACCCTCCAGGATGTCGATATTTATTTATTTGTATATGATCTCATATAGTTGTACAGTATACTTTGTCAAACCGATGTCGTGTATTTGAAGTCTTTGTAAAACTGTTGTCGTGTATCTAAATACTTTGGGAATGAAACCGATATGGTGTATTTCAATACTTTGTGAAACGGATATCGTGTATTTCTAGACTTATGATCTGTACATATTCTTTAAAATCTGTATATACATCAAATGTGTGTGTATTTCAAAGAGGAACGAGTAATACTTTACCCTACTGTTATTGGGAATAAAAAAACATGACATGACGTGGCAGGAAACCATTTGTCGTGAGTTTCAATGTGTGTGTGTGTGTGTGTGTGTGTGTGTGTGTGTGTGTGTGTGCGCGCATAAATGTTGTGGTTGGAAGGACAAAACGTCATTTGCAAGTATGGATGCTCGTGTTAAACATCCGTTCCGCATGACTCTTTCTGGATGTTCTGGGAGTGGAAAGTCGTATTTTGCTCAAAAACTATTGACGACGGGGAGTAACTGGATTGACCCCGGACCCTTCGAACACGTGGTGTGGTGTTATTCAGAGTATCAGGACGCACTCCACCGCGAACTGACCGCGAAACTTGGGTCAAAGGTTCAGTTCGTAGAAGGCCTTCCCAACAGTTGGAACGACGTCACAAAGCCAGGATGTCGCAACGTCATTATAATTGATGATCTAATGATTGAATCCGCTAAAGATAGCGATCAAAGGGTTACAAAATTATTTACTCGAGCCAGCCGTCATCGCGACATGTCGGTGATTTTCCTCGTTCAAAATCTGTTCTACCAAGGACTGAGGACCATCAGTCTGAATTCCAGTTACATCGTACTGTTCAAGTCGCCAAGAGATCAAAGTGTGATCACCACGTTAGCTCGTCAAATGTACCCCGGACACAGTAGATTCCTTCGAGAATGTTACGAAGACGCCGTGAACAAGACGACGTATGGACACCTCTTCTTGGATCTCCATCCCGAATCGCCTCAAGACCTGCGCGTGAGAACCAACATGCTGACGCCACGACCCTACGTGTACCTACGCAAGTGATAAAACGCGCTGTTATCGACACCGACTTCTCATTTTGCCTCGAGATGTCGAAACGACTACACCGTCACGCCGACTGTCTCCGGGTGCTGAGTAAGGCCAACCCTAAATTACGAAAAGCCATTCTGTCCTCTGCACCTAACGATCTCTTGAAATCGATTTGTGACTGTACGCACAACATCTTAGAGGGGAACATTCGCCTCACGCCCGCACAAAAGAAGGGTCTGGCTCGATACAAATCTACTCTACGACAACTCGGAGATAAGAAGATTCCTCTGTCCAAGAAAAGACGAACGTTGATCCAAAAGGGAGGCTTCCTGTCTGTCTTGCTCAACCCCATCGTTTCGGCCATAAGCTCTCTGTTCGGGGGAGGGAAGTAACGTCGCCATGGAACACGGTAGGAAGATGGCGTTGGTACCTCAAGAATTGCTTTCTACGATTCAAGCCAAACAGCAAGAACAGGTGTCTCCCCTCGTCAATACCGCCGTGGGTCTCGACGAGGAGATGAAGTCGGTTCTGGAACGACCCGACCTTGCGGACGACGAGAAAGCGACCTTGTACCAGCAACTCTTGCAACGCTATTTAACCTACAGGGATAAACGTCGCACGGAGCCCGTCACGGTCAGATTGTTGTCGTCACCTACTACTACTACAACCGCTACAGACGACAAAGCCTCGACGTCTCCCAGTACCCCATCCATCAGTGGTAAAGAAGAACAGAACATACTGGATGCGTTCCCCAAGACCATGAAATCTCGTGCACGACAGATGCTCAATGTCATCAAGCACAAGGGAGGTGATGCCATCGGTTATGACGACAAGGGACAACTACTCGTCAACAAAAAAGTGGTACCGGGTTCAAACGTGACCGACTTGATTAGAGATGCACTACAAATGAGACGCGGTTTTAATCCCATCGGCTGGCAATCTTTTGCCAGAGGACTGGCACGCATCAACGCGCCCGAGGCCGCTATCCGACACCCAACCCGACTGTCCGTGATTCAACGTCACAAGAGTCGTGCTGCCCAGGGTGAAGTCCTTTCGGACGGAGACGATGATGATGAAGACGACATCCCAACACCCACTCCTCCACGACGCTACGTTTCTAAACGGATTCCCAAAAGCAAGGCAAAAGTTCTCATCGCGAACCCTGCATCGTCTATCAAACAGACTTTCAAGGAAAGTTCGTGGAAGTGATATCGTTAACAAAATAAAGTTCCCTGTGATTTCGGACACAGGTTGAGATACTACATATGCGAGTCTCGTTGTCTTTGCGTGTGTGTGTGTATGCGTGTGAATGCATTCAATGAATGATTGTAGAATAAGAACGTAGACGGAGTCAGCGACCGATGTACGGTTTCATAAGATTTATTCGTCACAACCTTCTACAGTGATAAACAGTTATCGTCATTAGTTCGTACTAAGACTACGAGATGAGCACAGTAACATACATGTCAATCGTCTAAAGCTTACTACCTTAAGTTCGATCAAAATCTTCTAACGCCCTAGCTATCTGTTGCACGACGTAGTCGAAGTCGACCACGGGCACATCGATATCAAAATGTCGTTCTATAAACTGTGCTACGGATACATCGTTTAATTCTAGATCATCGCTAAACATATCGACTATGTTACTCAACGACATGTTGCGACATCTGTGTAAGAGGTAAAACAGACAGTGCTGTCCACAAGTCGTCGAAAATCTAGCTTGTATCTGACGCTCGTTTCCAATCCAGGGAAGACGAGTATTTCTACGCAAAAATCGTTCGATAGGTCGAGGATAAACACTGGGTGCACGCCCATAAGAGTCAAAGAATTCGCCTCGGCCTTCCTCGTCAAAGTAGATGGCCAACCAATGCTGACCGGGCTTATCACTAGGGTCCGTGTTCACGACGTAAGCACTCGGGTAGTCCGGTACACGTGTCGGTAGTCGATCCGAAGCAAAGACTCCGCGCACGAAAGGGTCCGTCTTCTTGTCGCTTCGCAAGACGGTGCACATCTGCCTCGTGTCCATCTCTCTGTCTAGTTGCTGTAGTCGAAGCTGACGTTCCTCTGCCTGTTTATTTCCAACAGGTTGTCAAACTCTGCAAAGACTATGGCGACCACCGTTTGCTCCAGAGCCTTGGCAAAGTGTAGCTCTAGCCTGAGGTTTCCCTGCTTGATCACGTTAAAGTGGTCTCCTCCCAAACCACACAGGTCCGGGCTGAGATCGTAACAGAAGATGGTGTAACCCTTGTCGAAATCGTCTCTGGCGATCAGGTTACCGCAGTCCTGGCCCAGCTTTCCCGTCGGTCCAAACAAGTTCATGTAAGATCTGACGAACTGCCCCTGGTCGAAGTTGGGTGTCAGCGCTTTGTGAGGAACCTCCCGTCCGTCGACACAGAGACTGACGTGGTTC
The DNA here is from genome assembly GCA_013266295.2 of Branchiostoma floridae x Branchiostoma japonicum. Taxonomy (NCBI): domain Eukaryota; kingdom Metazoa; phylum Chordata; class Leptocardii; order Amphioxiformes; family Branchiostomatidae; genus Branchiostoma; species Branchiostoma floridae x Branchiostoma japonicum. Next base: position 1,689,423 of record CM023826.1, on the reverse strand, counting down.
AGGTCGAAGTGTTGGAAGTTGTAGGGGTTGGTACCGTACGAACCCTGAAAGGCAGCATTGTCCACCAGGGCAATGACGACGCGTTTGGGGACCTGACCCAAGAACAAGTTGTCGTTCGACACGGTGTGGTTTCCCTGTGAGATGGTGAAGGGTTTCACTTGAATCCTTCTGAGAGGGTACTTGGCCGTCTCCTTGTTGAGTCGACTTTCGATGGACAGTTGATAAGTCGGTAGTAGGTTGACCTTCCTGAGAAACACGGCAGCCTCGGTGATGACGACTTTGTACTGCGCTCCGTGTGCCATCAGACTGAACTGATGTTTCGATCGATGCAGTTTGATTTTAACGTCGACTTTGCTGAGCAGATAGCGGTCTTGAAAGAACAGGTCCACGTGCAGAGGACCCACGAGGTCCACCTCGCGACTCTCACGGGTCATGTTGGCACGTTTGAGCAATCCCTCGTTCACCTCTACCCCTGCATCTGTTGGGTAAGGATCGACCAGGTTAAGTCGTCCTGGTGTGTCTTGATAGAACAGGGAAGAGGTCAGTTGTGACTGTTTTGCTTCAGAACCATAGTTCAGCAGGGTTTCCAGGTAGGCTCGATAGGGATAACAGTTTGTTGCGTCGGTTATCAGTTTTCCTCCAAGAGAGACGTCCACTTGTTGGAACAACGAATGCAGCCACAAGTTGACGGGTCCCACTTTGGCGTCTCCTGGAAGGTCGGCGCCGTTGGTGCGAACGATCTTGGCTCTCACGTACAGCTGAGTCTGACTTAGGTCCGTAAATTCTTCTCCCGCTCCCGGAATGTCAAATTCTATCGGGGAAGACTCGGCAAGACTGGCCACCGGATGATACTCTACCCATCTACCGTCCACTATGCTGGTCTGAGTGGGCGGCACTTCGAAAAGATCCAGTTCTGACTTTGTGCAGTCACACGACAGGGGATGAACGTGGGCCATGGCGTTTTTTTCTTTCTTCTTAGTCAAAGATATCGCGATGGGTACGTGTGCGTCGAGCAGTGCCTCTCTTGCGACTGACGGATCGACGCTGTGCTGTCCGTTTAAGTACCTTTTGTGACCGCCCGTTGATCTTCGCCCTTTTTGCTGGCGGTCTGGAGCTCGCCCTACGTCCTCCACCTTTCTGATTTGGTCCCGACATCAAACGTTGACCCAGTTCTTTACCTCTTCGCTTGGCAGAGCGTCTGACGTCTTGACCGTTCATGATGTCCTGTGCAAAATCGATACCGCTCCTCAAAGCCTGTCTTCCCACACTTTTGGCCCCTCGTTTAAGGAGAGGGACGGCAGATCTGAGCAAGCCTCGAAAAATGCCTCCCAGTCCGTACCCACGCTGCGTGGACCGTCCGTAGTACACCGGCAATTGTCCTCCCCGCTGTTTCGACATCTTAGGAAAAGTACGAAGAGCGTCTCTGTCTGAAGTGAAGTGTTACGATCACTCGCCCTTGCTCAAATGCCACTGGGTTGCCGAGATCGGTTCTTATATCTACTTCGATACATTCGAAGCGTTTCCTGGCCAGCGGTATGTAGTGAGGTGTCATGATGGGGTGATCGACGATGTCCCCGTCCTGTCCCTCGATCTTGATTATTCGTAACAGAGGGACCTTCACACCACCCACCAGACGATGTTGCACGACATCCCCGTATACGTACAGGGAGTGAAAACCCAAGTTAGGGTCGGGTGAGCGTGGTGCCTGTACCCAACTACCGTATATGACATCTTTCTTTCCCCAACCTAGTTTTTCTGCCAACGGTCCCACCAGATAAGTCGTGGTAGTCGTCGCATTTGTCGTCATGGGAGGGAGGACCATGGTCACTCTTTTCGTGATGCTGTTATAAGCAAACATGTCGTGCTGTTTGAAGACGTCGGGGTAGCGTGTCGAGGCAGCTTCGTTCAGGGTTTTTACAAGGTGCAAGACATTCTCGTAGTATCCTATAGGGATTTTGACGATCTCGTATTCCCTGTTACCTCCATGCTCCTTTTCGTCCACCACGTAAGTCAACAGCGTGTTTTCGCCTTCCCGAACGTTCACCCAACTGTGCGGGTATTGTATTTCGACGAGTCCCACCTCCCACTCGCCCGAAAGTTCTATGGGGTGAGCCAGTTTGGTCCGGTAGTTTGTGACCGTGTTTTCTGGAAAGATATCCATACTACCGTCGCTGGGGAGAGTGACGTAAAACGAGTTGGCCATGACGAAGCGCCTCTCTGGAATGTCCGACGTGTCGGTCGTGCGTCGGTATTTATCATATCGGAACCATGTCCTCTTCTCTCACCCAACTGTTAAACTTGCTGGGGTATCCTTTCCATTTGACGAAATGTTCCGTCTTCTTACCGCGTCGTCTCGTGTCTAGAATGTTCTCTACCTGATAGACGTCGTCGTCGTTCTTGATCACTTTCTGCAACTCTTCTTCGTAAAACGTCCCCTGTAACTTCTCTCCGTGATAATCTTGCACGCGATAAACGGGAGGATGACGGGTGATTCGTTCGTAGACGGTAAAGATCTCTGTGGTCCAGTTGGGTGTATAACCCTTTTCCATGCGCAGTTTAGATTTGCTAATTCGAACCAAATCTCCTACTTTGAATTTAAATGATCGAGATGGTCTTCTCCTTTTCCGTGGTTTCGAGGTGTTACCCTCTCCGTACAGGGTATGCCACACGAGTCCTTCGTTCTTCTCGGTGACTTCTACTGGAGCCCTTTTGATGCTGCGGTGGTGTGAATGGTTGTAGGCCTCCAAAAGATCGTCCAACACATCGATGTATCGGCGTGTGTTATTTGCAGTGAAATATTTCCACATGCGAGTTTTCAGAGTACGGTTGAACCTTTCTACGACGCTTGCCTTTGTCTCCGCGTTGAACGTTGTGAAGAGTTCGACGGCCTCTTTCTTTAGGAGGGTCTGGAAGTGTCGATTCAGAAATTCCGTACCTTGATCCGTCTGCAACCGCGAAGGTTTCCTACCATCATCCAAGATGGACTGAAAGGCTTGAACCAGCGTTAAACCTTTCTTGTCCTTGATGGGAACGGCCCAGGCAAACTTTGATAACACGTCGATACATGTCAGTATGTAACGATAGCCGTCGTTTTGTTTAGCCAATGAGGACAAATCTGCAAGGTCTGCCTGCCACTGGTGATCCACGCCACCAACTATCACACGGTTTCTCTGAAATCGGCGCCTAATCGGTTTGTGTAAGGTGTAGGTGTCTTGTGAACGTAGCCACTCATCCACTTGACGTTTCTTGATCCCGTGTCGTTTCACAGCTCGATGGAGTTGGACAGCACTTCCAAATCCTGCAGGGTTTCGGGGGTCATAGTAGATGTCTCGGAAGATGCCATCGATAGATTTTGATTCGGTGTCGTCTCTGGTTCTTTTTTCCTTGCGAACGTTTTTCCTACGATTGGTGGACACCATCCAAGCCCCTTAAAGAAGACGAAAAGTCGACCCCCAACACACATACAAGCGCAATGAAGTCGCTCCACTGCCCTCCGCAGCACTTCCCTCAGTGGATACACGTTTGACAGACACCCCATAGGTAATGTTTCTCGTAGCCGTGTCACTTTCAAACTGACGATCTGCGCGGTGCAGAGGTGCTTTTTATACGCGAGCGTTCGACGTCTCCGATGTCTTCGGCACTCATCTCACAGCAGTTTTTACAGAGCCGGTGTACAAACCAGCCGGGTAGTCGACGTCTACACCAAAGACACTGTTCGTCCTTTTTAGCGCGAAGATAGTCGGGTTTTACAGATAACACACAACGTTCACATTTGTCAGCGTGTGTATCACACAATACCCGACATTGTGTGATGCATCGATTACAAAACTTCTCTACACAGTTACACGGTTCCGCAACCTTCTTACTCGCCATGGCTGTCCTACCAACTAACCTACCTATGTGTTTGCACATACTCTTTTATACCCATTCACACAACCCGTTGCGTATTCGTGCATGCAATCCGACCCATTCATCATTTCAAACACTGAGGCGGACACGTTCTTTTCACTTCAAATCCTTTTCCTGTGTACATGGCACAGGTACCTTTATTACATATCAGTGACAAATCTAACACTAGAACTGGATTCCCTTGAGCACTTCCGAGTCCAGTGGAGACTTCCCGTTGACCACGGCGCTCATGATCCAATCTACAGCCTTCTTCTTTCCCTCCACCGCCTGCCATTGCTGCAGAGTCAAGCTGATCCCTTTCTCCGTACGGAGTAGGTCGTGGTCGTTGCCGGTGGTGTCACTGGTACCGTTGTAGGAGGACCTGCGCTCATACTGCCACAACCCCACCGACGGTTGGCCGTCGATCAGCTCCACTACCGCGTATCGCAGATTTCCCAGGTTGAACATGTGCTGTTTCTCGGTAGTTGTCGGAGGTAGAGCCGAAAAGGTTATGTCGTTGATGGCCTCGTAGATCCGTAGATCCTTCAGCGTAGTCCACTGCGCTGGGGTGAGGCTCAGCCCTTTCTTCCCAGGCCTCAGGGTGGTTGGATCCCATGCCCTCGAGTAGAATTGTCGAACAGAAATCAATGGCCGGTCCTTGAACACCCCGACCGTTATGAACACGTTGTCGTGTAACGGCAGCCGTACCTCTTTCGAGTTCTCCCCCAAAGACGTGTGAAACCCGCCGGTGAAGAGGTCGCTGTCGTTGGTGTTCTGACGTGGAGGCGGCCCTTCACTACTCCCGTTACCGAAGGTGCTGGTGTCGCACGGGCCGGTCACAGATGTAGTCGGCTGTGCTTCTCCGCCGGCTGCCGGTGACTGGTCCTCCCCGCCCTGCAGCAGCTGTAGCAGGTCCTCCAGCTCTAACGTGTCGTTGAGACAGGGCTCTCCGGGAGAGGGCTGCGGTTCCCCCATCACCAGCTGTCTTCTTGCCTTGCCGCCAACCTTCTTCAGCGAAAACTTGCGCTTCTGCTGCTGTTTCTGCTGCTTCTGCTGAGGTGCCATGGTTCTAGGTCTGGATCTTCGTTCGCTGGCAACGGACTTGGACGAAAGGTTGGTCTCCGCAAGAGGGAATGGTTTCTCGCCAGTTTCTGTTGTCAATTTATACACTATTCTGACTACCGTCTACAGAACCCCACCAATCACAGTGAAGTACGTCACCTACTTCACATGCAAAGTACATGCAAACCAATCATGGCGAAGTACGTCACCTCCTTCGCATGCAAACCAATCATCTACGCCAGATCCGCCAATCACGTCACCTACGTCAGGTTTCCCTGGTAACCGGGTTCAAAAGTGTACACTGACCTTTATCTGACCTGTAATCTAGCTCATTAGCTAACATTTGCATACATTCGCCTACATTTGCACCAATCTGCATATCCTTAACATAGTCACGGTAACCTCTGACCTTTGACCGAGCCTGACTAACCCTTAACATAATCACGGTGACCCCTGACCTTTGACCGAGCCTGAGCGAGCCCTGAACGAGCCCTGAGCCTGACCGAGCCTGAATAATGGGGCGTCTCCTGTCGATGATATACTACTAACGCTATTGTGAAGCCCTGAGGAAAATTTCACCTAGCTTCCTTAGATCAAGGGAAGCAGCTAATACGTGAAACATTTCTCTATATCAACTAACAACTTGAAGAATGAAGCTTTGATAAGACTTTAAAATATTCTTATTCTTAAGTTATATTTTAAAACCTATAGCCATCAGTGCAAAGTCTTCAGGGGCAGAGTGCATTCCAGAACTCCTTAGTCAGAGACACTGGTATTGATTTGACTATCTAGAAAAAGCAATGTTAGATAGGGCCCTATGGAAAGAAATTGTTCTGGTCTGGTTCCGGCTGAACAGGCCGGCAATAGATAGATAGATAGCAAAGTCTTCAGCAGATCTTTTATTCTAACTCCCTTTGCAGACGTAAGTTGGTAGTGCTAGCCCTGTGTACACCGTCACCTCTCCCTTCCCGACGTCGAACGCAGGGCGGACGGGGTCCGTGAACTTGGCGTGGAAGGTGTAGATGTGCTCCTTCTTCATGGGGTTGTAGAAGGACAGCGTCCCGCCCGTGTAGTTCAGCAACACGCCGACTCTGCCGAAGAGGTATATAACGTTAATGGCAGTACGTAATACGGTAATACATATGCTTGTTGATGTTGTACTATCAGCAATAATAGCCAGGGCAACACCCCTCCGAGTTTCTGTAATAGACTAGTCCCTACATTTGAATATTTTGTAGCTCTGCATACTGAAGTAACGTAAGACCACCAAACGCTGAGCACCACGATGTTAGATCCTCTACTATCCCTTCTGGATTTAAACTAGTAGCAAAGGCAGTTTCAAGTCTCCGTCCCTGTTTATCGTCGAAGACAAGAGCACAAAAGTTGACACGGTGACTTGTATGTTAGTGTGGATGGTGTGTTCAGCACCAGGGACAGCTTCGTATACAGATTGTGTTGTGCATCAGTGTCCTGTAATTAGCATGAAAGTTCATCTGTGTTGGTACAAGTTTAGTCTCTACTTCGTAGTGTCCTGTATGCTTGTGTGGATGGTGTGTTCAGCACCATGGACAGGTTTGTGTATAGATTGTGACCTGTGTGTTCTGCACCAGTGACCTGTGAAATCCCAATAAAGGTAAGCTGGAACACAAAAAAGCCTGTTGTGTCCAAACCGTGCATTAGGCAAATCTACGTTGGATACACGGCCGGAGACTATCCAGAACCGTGCCTGAACCTAGACCTAACCCATTCGGGCATAGAACTAGAAAAGCATGGTCCTGGATACGTCAAGGCCTGTACATGTGTTCAGGGACTGGTGCAAGTCCGGGCCCTAGGCCCACCCATGGTTACCAGGCTAACGTCTGTAATACAGTACCTGTTCTGCACGGGAGGCAGGGAAAGCTGCACCACTGCGCCTGCGTGGAGCGCAGAGTACTCGTGCAGGTACCGGTCCACGCACCACGAAGTCTCGTTCTCGCCCAGCGCGTGGTCTCGCGGGAACTTGTCGGACGCCACGCCCACACGGTAGAAGATGCTCCGAGACACATCCACCTGTAAGAGGTGAGAAAAGTCCCTGTTTCAGACTTGAACTTTCTTTCAACACAACACGGTGTCTTGTATGTTCGTGTGGATGGTGTGTTCAGCACTAGGGACAGGTTTGTGTACAGATTGTGTTTAAGTCTCGACACACTCGAAAATGACTGCTCTATCAGGACACGTGATTTCTTGGTTTCGAACACGCACACACAGACAGACACACACACATCTACACACACATAAACACACACACACGCACGCACACACACACACACACACACACACACACACACACACACACACACACACAAACACACACACACACACATACACAAACACACGCACACACACACATAAACACACACACACACAGCCACACACACACACACACACACACACACACAAACACACACACGCCCACCTCCCAGTAGTGAATGCCGCTGGAGAAGCTGACGTCCCCCACCGCGATGCTGTGTTTACTGAAGCGGCTCGGGGTGTCGAAGGTCCGGCGGGTGGGGAGGCTGTCAGGGTCGTAGCTCATGGTGCAGTTGTTGTTCGACAGGCGGAGGTACTTGTGTGCGGTCTTCGGGTCCAACTCAAACTGCATCCCCACGCCTTCAAAGAGTCAAGTAAGAGAATGAATGAATTAACTAGAATATTTGAATACCTTTAATTTGTACTTATTTTCAAGTGTATGTCTATTTTCTTTTTGTATGTTATTTATTTAGTGGTGGTGTCCAAAATAAGTTCTCAACTTGAGTGTGAGAGGTCCTTTATTTTGTCTGTGTGTATGATTAGTAAAAAAAGTTAACTAGAAAGGTAACATACCAAGCAAATGTATAATGTTTACCTTCACATGGTCTAGTTTAACGATGTTTAATGGGCTTGTCACCTTTTCGACTCTTTCTCTTGAAGAATCCCGGCAGCCTTTGCGCTAACGATTGGCGCTGGCTCTCTTCCTCCACAACTTCCGGCTCCGGACTACCTGCCCAGGGAGAACAAACCAGCTTTCATGTGAATACAATTATACAAAAAAATGATAAAAAATAACTATAACAAAATCTACTAGCAAGAGTTGGCCTCCACCAATACAGCATCGTGCAAATGCAAATCCGCACCAATGCATTATATACAGTACGCTCATACATTTTGTCGTATTCTGTCTAGAAAAAAAGACAGCAGTCCAGTAGCCTTTTTGAGGCCGTAGAGGCAGTGGGTTGTTGATCCACTGTGTCTAGGGCACGGTGCTGGAAGGCGGAGCCCATCCCTCTCCTTCCACTGACTTTTACCTCCCCAACCGAAGTCAGGTACCCATTTTGCAGTCGTGTTAAGTGCCAGAACAACGTCCAGCCCGGAAATTTGGAATGCAAGGTCCAAGGAATCAAACCCCTGACCACTTGATCTGGTGTCCGGTCGCCTTAGCCACTCGGCCATTCGACGCCACTATTCTGTCTACGAAATAAGAAAAATCATTCCGATTGTCTTGGAGAGACTTACCTCTCTGGAAGTCGAGTCTGATGAGCGAGTCGATGTACTGGGAGACGTCAAAGTCCAGCGGCGTGAGGTGCTCACTGGTGACGGGGTACAGGGACAGCTGGTCCATGGTCTGACCTCGCACCCTGATAAACATAATAAGGAAAGTGCAAATGGTACGAAATGATTCTTTAAAAGCATGCCTAGATCCTAAGAATCCCAGGCTGGTGGAAACCAGAAGATCACAGATCAAATTGAGGCTATTCTATTTCAATACTAACAAACTAACCAACAACTACTGCAGAAAACGATAAGTACAACTTTACTGACAGTAAAGGGTGAAAAAAAATAATTGCTTACCGGTCCTTTAGTGTCTTTGCAGTCTAGGAGGATGTGAGTGGAATTCGAAGATCATACATGTAATGAAACAATTTCGTTAGAATCATTGTATGTTTGTGTGTTAAAGCTGTAATGCAGGTATGTTCACTATAAATGTGAAAAATCAGTCAACAGCAGTAAATCAAATAATATTGTCTTAATAATTTTACCCTCACGTTTTCATTTCCTAGCCTGGGTGCCATCCGATTTGTAACGGGGCTCCTTGCACTCGCTCGCCCGAAAAAATCAAGGAGCTAGCCCCGTTATACAAATCGGATCCGGATTCATTTGCAAACTGTTGATCTTATATCATCTAAAGCCTACCTGAAGACATTTCGCTGGGGCTCCTTTCTCAAGAAGTTCCTGAGCTGTGTCTAAGACCTCCTTCACTTTGTCGAGCTCCTGAGTACAGCTGGTCATCTGTTGGTCCAGACTTTCTCGCCTCTCGTCCTCTTCTCGTGAGATTTCGTCCAGCAGGGCCTTCTTCCGTTGCTGGATGACGGAGATGAGCGCATCGCAACCCTCAGTCACCATGTGCTTCCGCTGAGATGCGTTTGTCTGTAATCAAAACGACGATTTGTTTTTGCAAAAATTTGTTTCTTTACTTTCATTGCTGAACTCTAAAAAATCATCACAAAATGGTATGATTTGGATTTCCATGTGTTATTTGTTTTCAAACAGCAATGAAAGCTGTGGAACAACGCTACCTGCCATTTTCCTGTTGTACATATTCAACAGCGTTATTGTAAGAACATTCAAGCTTTTGATCTGTTAAATTCTCCTTGTAGCTAGATTTTGTGACGTTTGTTTGACTCAGTCACGATTTACGTGATCGTTTCACACTACACCCATAAAGTACCATGTTATTGTAAATGGCTACGCCACTCAGGCGTTGCCAAAATATCACCATTCGAACCATACGATATTATTACGGTACCACGAAAAGATTATGCAGTTTTAGATCCATAGTCTCAAACAACTTGTCTCAAACAGCATCGACAAAAAGTGCACATTAACAAGCCTAAAAGGAACCATACACGAAATGACACTAGGCAAAGTACAAGATAACAATCAGCCTGCGTTTTACGACCCAAAAGGTGCCAAAATTGTACCCCGGAAACTAGAGCCCTGTGACAGGTGTTCCACCACACCTGTGTGGTTGTACTCACCTCTACTCTCTCACTTATAGTCCGCAACTTCTCCACAAAGTTCTCCACGCTCTCCGTCTTTGTTCTTAAGATCTCGATGTTCCTTAAGAACGCGTCCTTAAAGGAAAACAGACCACGGGTAAATATTTAGTCAGCTGACAAGGGTGACAAGTACCCAATTCTTCAAAACAAGCGTCCAGCTTTTAAAGCTTCGTTTCAAGCTCTACCCTTCTAGCAGAACTAACAAATATGTACAAAGAATATCCCGGAAACAACAAGTTTGCGTTAATCTCTAGATCTACGCAGATATTGGGAACGCCTTGAAGATCATACGATTTACCCTCCCTGCAAAACGTCTTAAGACCTGAGAAGTTAAGGGTTGTACGTGTGCCGTGAACACTGGATACGTTAGGTAGTTTTACCGAATCCTTTCTTTAAGCTTAAGGTTTCTTAAGTCAAAGTTACGTATACCTTTCTTCGGGACCAGGCGTCTTCCAGTTGTAAAAGGGTGTGGTTCTTGTGGTCGTAGGCCATGCACTTGTAGCAAACAGGCCGCTCGCAGGGGTCACAAAACATCTTTAACTCCAGGGCTTCGTCAGCGTGGTCCTCACAGGTGGGCGCCTCGGGGCCCCTCGCGTGTGCCCCCGAAGACTGCGCCGCTAGCTTCCCCTGTTTACACCGCTCCACCATCTGTTGCAGGACCAGGTTCCTCTGGAGCGAGTCCACGGAGCGGACGACGACATCGTAGCGGCACTCCGGGCAGGGGAACATGTGGACACCGTAGGCTGTGCCGCCGCGAGACTCGATCAGCCCCCGGACGCACTCCCGGCACAGGTTGTGGCAACAGGGGAGGAATAGCGGCTCGGAGAAGACGTCCAGACACACCGGGCAGCGCAACTCCTCCGGAAAATCCGCCCCGTCCAGTCCTGACGACGCCGCCGCCATGTTAGCCGAAGAGTGGTAGTGCCGCCGCCTCCAATCATTTGGCCCGGCCTTTAACACACACACACACAGGGCACGAAAAATAAAACCCTCCTTTAACCAAATGTTGAACCGACACTATTGACACAAAAGGCGATTACGGCACACCATACGCTACCAGAACAAAAGGCGAGGGGAAAACAAAGGCGAGGGGCTTACTCACCTGCGATCTGACACCTGTAGAAGGGGCAAGGCGCAGGTCGGGAGCGGAAAAAAACGCGTTCCATCTTCGAGACTACCTTCTTACGACTGACTCCGAACCACGATAAGAAATTCCTTCTCAAAGCTGTAATTTCCATACCTCAATGTTGATTTGGCATGTCGTGCATTATTTGCTGCCCGCTAACAAAACATCCTGCGACAAGTGTTTGCAATTCAAGCGGCTCTTTTACGGTATGATAATGAAACGGTCCGCAAAATACCTGTTATTTGGAGCAATTTAAAGACGTTCATCGAGTATTTAGGCCGTGCTTCAAAGGATGTCCTGCATGACAGTTGAGACTAATTGGTCGGTAATTTTGCAAGTTGAATAAGAAGAAGTCGGTTTTAATTTGGGGTGCCGTTTACTTTACAGACAACTTCTGTAATAAAACTAGTACTGCATCGCCTTCCAAGCAAAATGCGGAAGCCCCGAGCTTTTAAGAAGGTGTAGAAAATAAAGCTCTTCGAAAATATCTTATTGGGGTCTGAAGAAAATATATACTGTCTATAACTTATTTGCTAACCAAACTTGAGTTTTAGAAGTAAGACTTAACACTTACTATCTCAGAGTTTAGTCTTCCTTTTTTAAAACAATCCGAGGTTTGTAACATCGGCTTATTATTCATCAAAAGTGTAGGCTTAAGAAGAAATACGTATTGGCTTTGGTGTATGGTATCCTGAAAAGTATGTTAGAAATTGTTGAATGGTTTGATAATGATAGCTATTGTCGCCTGGGTTGATTTTTAGCTTGCAAACTAACATAGTTTACAAGTAAGTAGTGTCGATTGACCCACTTCTGTATTTCCCAGTTTCCGAAGGCGGTACGATAAATACAACATTTTAGTCAGAGAAAAATAATTTTAAGAATACACAAATTTTTATTTTAAGAATACACAAATGTGCAAATAGCATATTCTTTTGGCAAAATGGTGCTAAAAAGGAATTTTTAAATCCCTTTGCTTTTAATGTAATAACGGCTGAAAGCAGTGATTGTCATGTATAGGCATAACATAGTTTTACTAACATTTGAAATATCGGCATAAATTATCTCTTCTTTTTTTTTAATGTAAAAATTCGGAGACAATTCAACTTCCTATGTTGTTTTGGACGGAACAACGAGCTATGAAGGCACGCCGCGATGATCCGAATGCTCAGAGGACGAATCAGCAGCTCCCGAATCGGAGGGTGTTGAACCAGCAGCTATGTTCACCAAGGCACATGTGCGGATTGGCGGCAGTGTTTGAAAGACTTCTGTACATATTTTGGGAGGAAAAATTGCGTTTTCTTGTCTTTTCTTTAATTTACAAACGGATATAGGAAAGTAGAATGACCGCAAAACCGCACTGGTTCATGCAAGAGGTGAGTTGACGTGTTTGTAAGGACTGAATATTTAGACTTTCTCGTAAAATAGTTTGCCCCCCTCCCACTGAAAATTTTTACTTGTCATAACATCCTTGGTCATAATAAATAAACGCATGTGTGTGTGTGTTTGACAGCGTGTGTTTGCGTGTGTGCATGCACTGTGTGTGTGTGTGTGTGTGTGTGTGTGTGTGTGTGTGTGTGTGTGTGTGTGTGCGTGCATGCACTGTGTGTGCGTGCATGCACTGTGTGTGTGTGTGTGTGTGTGTGTGTGTGTGTGTGTGTGCATGCACTGTGTGTGTGTGTGTGTGTGTGTGTGTGTGTGTGTGCATGCACTGTGTGTGTGTGTGTGTGCATGCACTGTGTGTGTGTGTGTGTGTGCATGCACTGTGTGTGTGTGTGTGTCTGTGTCTGTGTGTGTTTGGCAGTTTGTGTTTGTGTGTGTGCATGTGTGTGCACTGTGTGTGTGTGTTTGTGTGCACTACTACTAGTGTGTGTGTGTGTGTGTTTGCATGTGTCTGAGTGTGTGTGTGCTTGTGTGTGTGTGCTTTGTGTGTATGCACTAGCTAAACTTTAGCCTAAAGTCATCTCTGATTTTATATGTGGGACCTGAAGAGTCACAAAGCAGTATATATGGGTAATGTGCTGAAGTCTGCCATGTCTCATTGCATTGTTGGGCCATACCATTCTCCCCCCCCCCCAGGTGTTCCTGTTTCGCACCATTGCCAGCCAGCTGTGGGCCGTACTATTGGTGCCTGTGGGGGTGTACAGCCTCCTCCTCACAACGCAGGTGGACCTTCTCCATCCATGGCGCTGGATAATAGGTAACTTTCTTCTTTCAAAATTCAACAAATAAATAAATATTAAGTTACCTTCTTCTCAAGCTTTCTGACAGCCCCACCGCACCTCTGCTTGGATCTAATGAAAAAAATATGTGTTGTTGTTATTATTTATGTTTACCTTCACAGAAGGAGAACATATTGTTTTTGCTCGGTTCCTTCTTCTCCAAACAAATAAGGTCAATGACCTGGACCAGACGTCTGTCACCATGGTAACTGGTGCTGTAGCAGACACCCTGTGGTGTTGGGTTACATTATGTAGCAGGACAGAGCTGGAGGGGCTGGTCACCATATACATAAGTTTAAGTAAGAATAAACAGAGCAGTAGTTTGTTGGGCTAGACCAAGGACATTATACAAGAAATGTCCTTGGCTAGACCATGTGAAGGTAAACATTTTTTTTTTGCAAATGTTACTTTTTAAATTCTAGATGTTGTTGTTGTTATCCCTGCAGGTTGTTTGTTTGAAGCCCTGTCTCCGTACAACTGGGGTTACCTACTGCTGCTGTGGGGGGTGGTGGTGGTGGGAGGGACCAGTCATGCCAGACACCTCACAGGTGGGTTATGATACCCCTTATATCATACCCGGGCCGCGATAACGTTCGATAACGGTGTTCCGGACTGGGCCGTACTTTAACGGTACGGCCCGGGCTTCCATGGCTTCCATAGAACAATTTGAACACGTTTCGCCCCAACCGCATGTGCTACTTTCGAAAATTTGAATACAGGATTTGGACTTGATGTTGTTGCATTTTTTGGTTTAGGGACACCAAATTTCCGCTCATTTCGCAATGAAAGGCGTGTTTTCATGGGTGGGTATGATATAAATAGAATACAACACGGTGTATTCCGCATCACTCTCGGTCCCGGCCCTCCCGCGAGTCGGCTCGCCCTCATGTTGTGCCCTAACAGGTACATGTAATTGTTTCCCTCTTTAGTGTCTCCCACAATCCCCCAGACAAGATTGGCCAGGCTGGTCCAGCTACTGAGCCCCTCCAGCCTGGTGCATGCTGGGACACACGTCGTCATGGCGATGGTGATGTCATACTGTGCAGCGGCCCTGATTGGTCCACAGTTTTCCTCCCTGTCACTGCCGTGTCAAAGGTCAGAACAGGACAACAGGTCAGTTGAGACATTTGTGGATAAATTAATTCTGAAAAAAACGTTTATTGATTTTGTTCTTGATTGGCCTTAGAAGTGAGTAGGGAGAATCATTGGGTGACTGTTGGCTTACTAAAGTCTGAAAACCTATTTTTGGTTGTTAATCTTGAATGTAATGTTTCCTGCAGAGAGACCGTTGGACCTCTCCACTGCCTGAATGAGAAGAGTGTTTTTGTGGTGTTTTCTGGAGCCTTTCTGGTATGGAGACATTGTGGCAATATCAAAGTTGTGGTACCGTATACACACCTACAAGCATGTAGGCCTCATGTAGTATAGTTTCTAACAGCCCTATGCAGCAGTAGCAAAAGACTGGTTGACAACCATGTTTGTTGTGAACTAGTACTAGTAGCAGAGATAGTAACCTCGAAAAGAAATTACAGGTAGTCAACTGCAAGCCTATTTAAAACTCATTACACATGTTTTACAAGTACAACACAATACATGCACATGGAAATAAGGAAAGACTTCTACAATAGTATGTAGTGTTACTGTTTTTAGATTTTAGTGTTTTACACACTGTAGACCACATGTGGTCATCTTTAATTTGCATTTAGCCCTTTGGGGCATGAATATGCAATAAAGATTATTATCATAATATAGGATGTTACAATATCATGTATTCTTCTATAGTACTGATAATGTACTTGTATGTTTTTATCTGCATGTTCCAGGGCCTATGTTACAGCCTGCAGTACTTCCTACACACCAGACACCAGCTACAGTTCCCTGTTATTCAGGTGAGGCTAGATTCTCCAGCAGGAAAACGGAATGTTTGTGAGACACTAACTTCTTCTGTTAACTGAAAGCCGCTACCTTGTGACAAGGCTAGATAGCAATGCAAGGTTAGGGTTGCCTGCCTGCCAGGTAGGTAAGAGGGCCAGTGTCTGGCCACTTTTTCCCCTCAGTTAAATTCCACCAAGTTGCACAGTTCAGAGACCTAGACTCTGGTACTCACTCACTCACTCACTCAGCTCCGCATGCCCCGCAGGGGGGCGTAGCGCCTCTGCATGTGGTCCTCCAGGTCTGCCTATCTCTGGCTGCCACCCAGGCGGCGGTGATGTCCAGGCCTGCAGCTTGGAGGTCGGTGGACAGCAGATCAGTCCAGGTGCGCCTCGGTCTCCCTCTGGGGCGGGACCAGTTGGGAGGAGGCGGTTCTCTGATGAGAAAGCCTCTGGTACCATTAAAAAAAATTGTACAGTTCTTAGTGACAAATGTGCAGTTCTTGGCACATTGGCAGCACCAAATCTGTCAGTGTCTTCATCAGTGTTTGGACACAGTGTCAACGATAAGCCGAAAGGCCCCGTGGGTGTCACTCCACCATACATTGAGGAAAGTCGTGTAAAGTGCCTTTCCCAAGGGTGTACAGCATCTGGCATTTGTTTGTTTCTGATCTTCTTCTTCTCCAGCAAGCCAAGTTTTTCCGAGTGCGGACCCTCCTTCCCCAGCTGGTGGTTGACTCCGCCTACCGCGTTGTGCGGCTGTTGCCTGGATACTACCTCGGCTACTACCTACTGGGTAAGGAATATCACAACTCATTACCTGTATGTACGGAGATTTTGTTTTCTGTGTTTATGTTTGTGTGTTTGCTTGTGTTTCCATAGTTTGTGTTTCCACATTCTAGGCATATTTTTCAGGTATCCATGGTAGGATTTTGTCATGTAATTCTACCTGGCCAACTGACTAACCTGCTACTTAGCAATGTGCCACCTGTTTATGTTTATGATGATGATGTTGTTTTTGTTTATCTGTTTATTTATCAACCTGTTTAGGTCATGGTGTAAAGACTTGGATGTGTGCACTGCTACAACTGAATCCCAGGTATGTGAACAAAGTACAGTCTATTTTCACAGCACGTCTTTACAAGCAATGTTTTGCTAACACCCTTGGTAAACTGTGTTGCACAGTCTCTCGTTGAATGGCCCCCTGACCAGTGGAATGGCTGCTACAAGCGTCAGGCTATCATCCTTGGTGCAGTGGAGGGACAAAAAACAGTTGACAGATCTCTCAATGGTCTTTCAGTAAGCGCACCATGGTCCCAAAGGTCTTCGAATGATCTGTGAATGATCATTCAATGATTTCATTATGTTTACCTTCGCCGAAGGAAAACATATTGTTTTTGCTCTGTTTCTTCTTCTTCATCTCCAAACACATAAGGTCAACGACCTGAACCAGACGTCTGTCACCATGGCAACTGGTGCTGTAGCAGACACACTGTGGTGTCGGGTTACATTATGTAGTGGGACATAGTCGGAGAGGCTGTTCACCATATATATGTCAGAATAAACAGTGTTTGAGTAAGAATAAGCAGAGCAGTAGTTTGTTAGGCTAGACCATGTGAAGGTAAACATTATGCATTTGCTTTGCAAATGTTACTTTTCTAGTTGAAATGTGTTTTCCATATGCAGCCCAGTGGACATCGGCAGTGTGCACGGCCTGTTGGATGTGGGCCTGCTGTGGCAGGCGGCTGTCGGGGGGACCTTCGTGTTCTGTCTGCTGGATACCTCATGGCTGCTGCTGCACATCTTCCACGCTCAGGTCTGTTTGTTCCTCTGAATAATTTCATCAGGTTGGCATCCCGGTCCAGATTTAAGCACATCATACAATCTCCGATAAATTCACGAAAGCCTAAAATGCTGTAAATAATTTCATCAGGCTGGTGAATGATTGAACAGCAAAGTACTTTCTTCAATATTCACGACCACTTGTTTAACAAGAGCCGATGTTTCGATGACCGTCTGTCATCTTCATCAGGGCAATTATGACAGTGCCAGTGAACCAGTCATAATTGCCCTGATGAAGATAACAGCCATCGAAATGTCGGCTCATGTAAAACAAGTGGCTGTGAATAAAATACTTTGCTATTCAACCTAAAATATTTCCCAGAAATCTGAAATCCCCAATTACTTGTTTTTCTTCAGGTGTTCAAGTTCGAGGTTATGTCCAGCCTGGCTGACCAGACTGACCGATACCTGTCAGATGCAGTGCAGTGTCAGGACGTGCCTTTGGTCCAGGTAGTCACACTTTCTGGAGTTTGGGATGTAAATTATAAATGAATGAATGGTCCTTTATTTATACTGGATGACTTTGTCAGCCTTAGCTGCCCTTCCCAGAGGTCTGGTAGGATTATGCAGTACAAGAAAACAAACAAAAAAACATTGTTGTTGCTTCCGTGAATTATTACTGTGCTTGACAATATGTGATAACACTCTATGTTTGGGACCACATTTGTAACACTGCAGCAGCGACACCTAGCTGCAGTACGAATCAGAACCAGTCATTGTTGCACTGAAGAACTTGACAGGTGGTCACCGAAACGTCAGATGTAAAAACCCACTGGTCATTGAATAAAGAACCGTCTTATACAGTGTTATTGCTTTCTTCCATCTCTCCAGTACCTGGGGTTCCTGGACCTGTCCCTGCTGGCCCAGTTCTCTCCTCAGCGCAGGAAGCAGATCTTCAGCCTCAGTCAGCCAGGTGAGAACAGTCACACCTTTTCGTCTTAAACCTCAACTAACCTTCAGCCTGCTAAGGTAGCTGAATAGCAAAGTTCTTTATTCACAACCACTTGTTTAACAAGTCTCAGCCGACGTATCGATGACCATCTGTCATCTTCATTAGTCATTGAAACATCGGCTCTTGTTAAACAAGTGGTTGTGAATAAGGAAATTTGCTATTCAATCATTCACCAACCTGAGGAAATTATTCACAGATGCTAACTAAAGGTAGCTCTTTGGCACCAATTTGTATCGGCCATTGGGTTAAGCAGCAAGTAAAGGATTGATTGATTTTTCTATTGATTGATTGATAAAACTTTCCTTTTTTTGTATTTGCTGCTAACGCAGGTGGCCACCTTTATGTATGGAATACTGTCAGCACATGAGGTCATTGATCGATTGATTTATTGATTAACTTTATTGCCTTTGTCTGTGCAGGTGGCCACCCTTACATATGGAAGACTGTGAGCACCTCCAGCCTAGCTGTGCTTGACTCACTCACCAACCGCCTAGCAGCCTGTCGGCAGAACATCGGGATCACAGGTCAGAGGTTAAGCCCTGACCCCTCCAGGGTTCAAGGGTCACAGAAAGTGGGAGGTCAGGCCGCAGGAAAGCTGGACAAGGTCACCCAGGGGTTGAGGAGAACTCCTGTCCTGGCGTATTTCTTACAACAGGTGAGAAAAAAGGTTGAAGTTTTCTTCTCAAATGGTCCCAAGCAACATGTTGGCAAAATGTGCTGCACCTTCGCGAAACCCAGAAATTTCGATAGTTTTTGTTTAGTGTTTTAGAAAGTTATCGCTGAACTTTGTGCCCCTTCCAGCTCCCAGAAGCAGCCAGTGTAGAACTGTTCAAGGATGCCCAGCTCGTGGTCTGGGTTCTGGAAGGTAACATAATCTAGATAAGAGTGCAAACTTTTCAAACTGCTATATTTTCATGCACCATTTTTCATTTTTATTCTCTTTATTGCAGATTGTTATACTACATAATACTGAACTTTCAATGTTCCATTTTGTGTTCATCCTTGACCCACCCTTTAAACCTTCGCCTCTGACCCTTGACCTATGGTCTGACCTGCAGGCCTGTCCCACCTTGTGGCTGCCTCCTACACCGAGGACAGCTACGGAGTCGTGCAGACGTCTCTACCTGACATCCTCACTGCCCTGATGGGCCTGCATGAGGTTAGGTTCTTTTTGATTCTTGAAAAAGACGTGAATGTGAATGAAGTTGAAACTGGTCAAATACTGAGTCTCTTTGTTGTCATTTTCCAACGCTACGAATGAAAAAGGTAATTAAAGGTACCGTAGTCTAATAGTCTTTTTGAGGCAGTAGGGGCAGTGGGTTGTTAATGGGCCTGCATGAGGTTAGATTATTTTTGATTCTTGAAAAAGATGTGAATAAAGTCGAAACTGGTCGAAAACTGGGTCTGTTTTCTGTCATTTTCCCAATGCCACGAATGAAGTTAAGGTAGTCCCAAAGCCAATTTTAGGCCTGTAGGGGAAGTAGGTTGTTAAGCCCACTGTGTCTAGGACACGTTATTGGAAGGTGGAGCCCATCCCTGTCCTTCCACTGCCTTTTACCTCCCCAACCAAAGTCAGGTACTCATTGTACACCTGGGTGGAGTAAGGAAAGTTCTGTAAAGTGATTTTCCCAAGGACACAATGTCTATCTAGCCGGGAATGCAAGGAGTCAAACCAATTTTCACAAATATGAGGGTTGGAATCGTTTTTTCTGCCTACAGGCGCTGGACCGACATTTCAAGATGCCCTTGGCGGGAACACGTCCTTCCCAGCACGCTCGGTTGCCATGCCAACGGGACGTTTCCGGCCAGAACATGCGATTTTCCCTGCTGCCAGCTGTGACTACGGCTCTGTACCATATTGTCAACGTGTTTGGCAAGCATGCAGAGTAAGTATTTTCCTGCAACTATATAAGACTGTAGGCACTGCAAACTTGATGTCTGTTTTAGGTTGGAAGTTCATCTGTGTTGGTAGAAGTCAAACTGAAAGGTTTGAACTGTAATTTCCAACACAACAAAATGGACTTACCCAAATTTTCCACTGTACAACTCCAGTCTTTTAAGGCTGTCAAGGAATGAGCAATTCACTGCTTCTGTGAGGTCACATTATGCAAATAGAACATGTGACTCGGTAAGCAGTGGATCATAAGTTGAAGAAAGTTTTGTTCGATGTTCCTGCAACTATCCAAGACATAAAGGGCGCAAAGTACACCCAAAGTATGATACAAGGTTCTTGATATGCCACTGTAGGCACTGCTTATGTCATGTTTGTTTGTTTGTATTTCCAGGTCCATCCCTTTGTCCTCAGAGCACAGACAGAAGCTGAGGCTCTTCCTGCCTCAAACTGACGCAACAGGGATTCCCAGGAGCTAGGCTTTGTAGAATAGCAGAATTCTCATTCTCAGTCACTGATGAAAGATACTAATCTCCAAGCAGATCTTTCGGTGGCTGCAAAGACAGTTTCCATTGGCCAGACAGTAACCATTTGCCACCGAAGCAATGGTTACTGTCTGGCCAATGGAAACTGTCTTTGCAGCCACCGAAAGATCTGCTTGGAGATTAAAAGATACTAGAAATTTGAAATGTCTGACTCTTCATAGAACTTACCTACTATTGCTTCTTTTGTATGTATTACGTAATGTTCTACCTGGATGTCTAACTTTCATCGATGTAAGGAACTGTTCGCTGTGGTTTCAGTTTTGTGGTGACCATCCATTGTGTTTCTATAATTTGTACTACAGAATTGTTTCAACTATATCAAATTGTATGACAGATTGAAGTAGATTGAGTAGATTTGGTAGTACGCTTCTATGACCGCTGTCTTGATGTTTCTTATAATTATAATGATTATCTTACGTGCTTAGCTCAGGTTAACGTTAAAGTCCAGGTACGTGTGGTGCAGGCTTACCAACAACACGCAGTCGCAAAAATGAATACAGAAAAGGTAATGATTGATAACAACACATTTATTTTGTGGCACATAGAAAAATATAATCTTACACCCCAGGTTCAATCTAAAATAGGTCACTGAAGAATTTCATTCCCAAGACATTCTGTGAATGTGGACAAATACAGGAATGCAATACAACAACATGTACAACCATCTTCACTATAAACAATCACCATTCTATGTATACAGTTCTGTTCATAATCTATACAATCTTTTTAGTCAAACATCAAATAAATACAGCAAGAACGTTGTGTGATAATGTTAAGTTTTAAATCTGACAACTTGGTTGCATAGAAGGCACTCTGTGTTTAATTAGAAGTGGTGTAAGATTTAAAAATCAGGCACATCAGGTTTACTGTTTGTCACCAAACTGAATCCTTTGTACTGAAGAGCTGTTTATATATTTTAATAAGGTATATGTATACTAACAACATGATGTGATGAAGGCCCCATCCCACAATGTGTAAACAACTATTACAAACTTTAGCAGCAGATTTTTCTTATACTTGGTGGGCACTCTAGATCTGTTACAAAAGCACGTGAATAAAGCTTTATAATACAACAACAGCATTCTCAGAAAGCAAGAATTCATGTGTTTCACATCATATATTCTGTCAAAAGACAGTGCATAAACAAAGTACATCAAACTTGTTTAAACTCATCATTCTGTTATTTAAGTCACAAAAACTGTAACAACTTGAACTCAATCTTCTATAATATGGACAAAGTAAATTTCACAACACTTAAATTTACTTGGCAGCAGTAGAATTTGATAAGTGCAAAATTCTCATTTTTCTTGCAAAATTAAATAAAATAAACATGGTGAAACCAACAGTTGTGAAAATTCTTCTACAGTTTCGAGAAGACAATCTTTGCTTTTTCAAATCAACAACTTAAGCAGCAACAGTTGAGAAGTGAAGCAATCTCTGCACCAGAACGTTGGACGGAGAATTCTAATCCGAGTTGAGAATGAGGCAGACGCCCTGGAGCACCCAATGAGAGGAGTGTTCGGTTGTCGCCAAGTCCGCCTCGAACACGAGACCGACCCCCATGGCGTTCCTGCGTTGCGAGGTGGTGTAGACGGGCGTTCGGAACGTGTTCTGGAGCTTCAGACGATGCGCCTCGATGGGAATCACCTGGAGACCACGAAAAAAACGAATGCGATTAAGTTAGGACTGTGTACAACTAACGTACCTATAAAATTCAGTATATAGTAGTAAGGGTGGATTCATTCCTCAGATAACCGATGTCTTGCACACCTCAGCTGTCCCTCAGTATGACATCTGGAGCCGCATAGTTCCTGTTTAGAACTTTTATTCAGCCTGTCACACAGTGTTCTAAAGTTCTAAGCGGGAACTATACGGCTCTAGATGTCTTACTGAGGAACGTTGGCGAGATTTCAATATGAAATCTAAGGAGAATACAGTACCACGAAATCTCTCACTTAAACCTAAAAAAGACGCTTGGAGGGAGTATGACACACACATATTAAACTTTAAACAGAAAGAAAGTAAAATAAAGGCATGTAAAAGATGACTTATGGAGAACACAGTACTATGAAGTCTGTCCCGTACCTTGAGAATGGGGAGTGGCTGCAGGAGGACCTTTGGCGGCTGGCGGATCAGACAGCTGTTCTCCATGTCCCACGCCGCGCCCTCCAGGTACAGCCCCGACACAAAGCACCCTGGGTACAACAGCAAGGTCAAAGGTCAGCTTCATGTAGCTCTATGGTGGTGTTATGATCAGGTTAACATTTGGTATGAACTCTAGGATTTATGTTTTTCAACCACTTGCAAAAATGCTGATGTTGTCTTCCAGCCTGTTTCAGGGTGTTAGTATTTCCTTGTTTACTATGCTGGAGAGAAACAAAATTATACAAGATAGTCACTCATCTTTCCCTATTCCCCATACATGTAACTATAAGAATGTCTTCTACAAGTAGTTCACAGCATGTACGTGGGACATACATGTACATGGGGTTGTCTACAGGGCAGTGGGCATTCAAAAGTCTATTGGTAGCCTGTCTCTAGATGGCAGGCTGCCATCTAGCCTCAGCATCAGTGTGCAAGCATATCTAACCCTTGAATGACAGGGAACAACAGACGCTAAACCGGATAGCGAGTGTGTGATTGAATGTTTCAGCCAACAGTCTGAGCGTTCCTCACCTTGGTGAGCGGTCTCTGTCACGTCGGAGGCGTTGGGGAACTTGGTGACGTTGGTGTAGAGGGTGGAGCGGTCGAGCGGCCAGCCGTTCTTGCGGCAGGTGGCCTGTACGAGCGCGGTCAGGTACGACTCGGGGATGTGCAGGCCGGACAGCCACATCACGGGCGGCTCTGCCTCGTTCACCTGGGGAGCAGCAAACAGTGAAGAAATTTTATTCATGTATTTCTTAAATTTTATTAGAATTGCAACATTACAATACAGTGGGCTATGCAGGCAGTAACGACTGATATTGGGCACAAATGCATCAAACCTATACGTATAAACTAACTTAATAGTCAAGTTACATAATACACTAATTTAAAAACATATTGTTTGGCACATTGTTGATGGGAGGCCGGAGGTCATATTGAGGGAAACATTATGTTTTGTTGACAAGAATGAATGAATGGTTTGTTATGATTATCATCAGCTATGAAAAGTATATTGCAGTCACTGTAGAACTACCAATAGGGGCTCAGGATTCTTAATAACCAGTCTAATATAGGATTCTACGTCAACATGGAAACCAGTCATCACAGCCTCCAACACCATAGTAACAGAGAGTTTTCAGTCGTCTGACAATGATTGGTCCATGTTAGCATACATGCATAAATCAACAGATTAAGAAGATGTAACGTATCCTTGGAGATGTTGGCTATCAAGCTTCTAGGGGCCTAACCATTCGAGGGGCTACTAGAAGCATGCATGATATAGTCAGGCTAGGGGCCTGACCAGTTAGCCTGACCAGTGGAAGGGCTGCTAGAACTTAGAAGTGTGATCTACATGTAATTAGGCTACATGTATCAACAAGCTCACAAAGCCCAAACGTACCCATGTGGTGTACTGGTCGAACCTCCCCTGGAAGTGCATCATCCAGTTGCCGAGCGACTTGAGGGTGTCGGGGGCGAGCTTCCGCCACACGGCGGGGATCTGTCCGTTAAACAGCGACCGCGACACCTCGTCCAGCACGTTGGACATGCCCACCTCGCCCTTCAGCGCCTGGAGGGGACAGAGAACCAGAAACAATTAGAGATCTGTATCTGTACATGTATAGCTGATATAATTTTTTATTTTTGTTAGTTACTTGCTTGCTTGTTTTTGTTTAGTTGTGGGGAAGGCCTCGGATAGACCAAATTGGTCTCTTCCATCCCCCAGCCCACTCTTCTTTTATTTTTGTTAGTTACTTGCTTGCTTGTTTTTGTTTAGTTGTGGGGAAGGCCTTGGATAGACCAAATTGGTCTCTGCCATCCCCCAGCCCACTCTTCTTGTGTATATTACTTTGTATTGGTTTTTGTTATTTATGTGCGAATAAAGAATACCAATACCAATAACTTGTCTTCAGCATAACACACCAGCTTCACAGGTGGGCAGGGTGGCAGCAGCTGGCTATTACACTGAATGACCTGTCACGCCCAACCTTTTCTCATCTACATGTAACTGTAAGCGTTGTTTAAAGCTATCTAGTGAGGATGCCCCTACTGCCTCTTCTTGGCATAGGTAACAGTAAGTAAAGAACCCCCGCCTACTGTACATGTAGTTCAGACGGTTAGGGTTGGATGGCAAGCTCACAGCTACGGCACTGTTGTTAATGTCTTTCAAGTTTACTTTTAGTAATCAAAAAGTAGGCATAAAATAAAACAGTAAAACAGAAATCGCACCCTCTGCAGCTCAGCCAGTTAGGGTTGGATGGCAAGCTCAAAGCTGCAGTATAATTGTTGTTAAGTTTACATCAAGCTGTTTTTAGTAAAAATAGAATATTATAAAACCCACCCTCTGCAGCTCAGCCAGAGTCTTCCCCATGACGGAGATGAGCTTGTTGAAGCGCTCCAGCTCCTGCATCAGCACCACGGTCGTCGGCGAGATGTCCAAACCGAACTTCTTCTTGATCTTGTCCAGCTCGAAGATGGCCGGCAGCTTCTTCTGGATGTCGCTGGCGATGTTGCTGATGTAGTCGTCGCGACTGATGCCGGTGCTCGAACCACCTGGAGAGGGAGAGATGGGTGAGTGACAAGGAGGCAATGAGATTTTGTCTTTAAAGTACAGCATACCCTTTTTGTATTTACGCTGTGAGTACAACATTCAAGGAGTACATTAGGTGACAGGACCAATAGCTTTCAATTGGGACAACATCCTGATACTGTTGAAATACAATGCACTGGGTATCTGGGTATGCCACCAAAAAAAGCTACAATCGAGATGATTTTCATGAAATAGAAAATGATAACGCTGATTTTTTTGCTCCCATGCAAAGATAAGAAAAAATGTATGATTTTCTTCAAGATATCATTTGAGCTAAATTTTTGAGAGAAAAAATTTCCACGCAGGACTTTATGTGTACCAAATTTGCATAAATGTGACATTTCCACATTTTCATGACTCCTAGTATCAGGTCTCGGACCGGAGTTTTTTTTACGATTTTGTGTCCGGCGGACACCCCCAGGCCGAAGGGCTACGATTCCGCCAAGAAAAGTAGGCCGGAAAATCTTATTATACCAGTGAACAGAGGTTTTCAGCCGGCTTCCGATAGGTATTTGGGTATCGTCTGCTTACTTTTCATTTTGGGTAGAAACTGTTGTGAAATGTAAATTTTGGACCCGAAAAATACCGTTTTTTTACACTTTTTTCAGCGGAGCTGCTGAGAAAAAACGAATTTTCCCTGGGTAACGGCTTATATGACGAAAAAGCTCACTACTTCCTGTTTCTAAAAAACGAAAAAAAAAACATAGGTTGTTGTGATAAGTTTTCCGCAATCTCCGGTGGCGCAAATCCCTTGAAAATGCATATAGAACGCAGCTATTTGGGTCATCAGGCGACAAAACCGCATCACCCTTGCTGGCGCACTGATACCAAAAACGCTTCGCTGGCCGTCCGACTTTACCACGCCCGAAAATACTACAAACCACGGGGTTTTCGGTAAATACGAAAACTATTTGATTATCTATAACGATCACCGAGCAAGGGGGAGCCAAACTTAGAGTGACAACCACCCAGATCCGGCGATTTACTGACGCACTTAATTGGACTCTGGTCAGATTTGAACTCCGACCCGGAACCTTAATTAGAATATTTTCTCCTAAAAATAATTTTTATTCTTCAAAAACATTATATCTACCATATATCCAACTTTGGTTAGTCTGCGATGATTACTTTTGCCGCGGCAGAGGTTTAAAGTCATGTGAAAAGTACCGTGTTCTGAGGCTATCTAGCCAAGACGCGGACTCCAGGCAACGTTATAACATGGAGCAATTAAAAAGTATCGTTTTTTCAGTCATCACTTCTCTCCAAACAGTTAAAACGGAAAGGATAATCTGCCCGGGCCCTTGGCTACGGACATGTGTGATGTTTTAGTCGTTTTGGTGCTGCAAACTTGCAGAAACAGCCCTTAAACCTTGGCAATGATGACGTAACGCAGTGACGTCATCAGTTCCCCTGGGAAAACGGCATGGGGTTGCTGTTTTGCTTCGTCACTTTAAACTAAAATGAAAAATACGTCAGATTTTGACCTTGAATGATAGACCAGAGTTCGCACATTCCGAATCAAACGCGTC
Source organism: Branchiostoma floridae x Branchiostoma japonicum (assembly GCA_013266295.2). Lineage (NCBI taxonomy): Eukaryota > Metazoa > Chordata > Leptocardii > Amphioxiformes > Branchiostomatidae > Branchiostoma > Branchiostoma floridae x Branchiostoma japonicum. The sequence goes on along the minus strand of CM023826.1, from coordinate 1,662,691 downwards.
CGACATCAAACTCTTCACTATTTCGCCTTGAATGGCCCATTAAGTACGAAAACGCTACTAAAGTGTGTGAAAGACTGGATTCTTACGCGGGTAAAAACACAACCTAGGTGATATTGTCCAAGCTAGGAGCGAGCAATTATAACAAGCGCTACAGAAATGTGTGAAGTACTTATTAGGCTATCACTACACACCACCCAAAGAAAAGAAGATCGCGACAGTAAGGAGCCCTGAACCGAAATTCGGAAAACCAAGTTTTGCCTTAATTAGGCTTAAAACACTTAAATTTTGGTGTCAAATCTTCATTTAAGTTATCATAAATGGACAGACATCGCCGAAATCATACTTAAGTCAAATTCCGAGTCGACTCACATCAAACGACCCAGAAAGTGAATTCATGTAAGAACAGTTTTCCGCACAGGAACGCTCGAAGTTGCCTATACGTAGTGTCGGGGGGGGGGGGGGGGGGGGGGGTGGAAAAAAGGGGGAGGGGGGCGCCATGGGCCTGGGCATGAATATACTAACTTTTTAACCGAAAAAGGCAGAACGATGTCGTTTTTTCAAGACAATCCTACAACTTTTGCCGAAATAAGGAAAATCCATCGAAATGACGTCATCGACGACGTCATTTTTGGCGCATGCGCCGTCCTTTTAAGGTCTCGGACCGGAGTTTTTTTTACGATTTTGTGTCCGGCGGACACCCCCAGGCCGAAGGGCTACGATTCCGCCAAGAAAAGTAGGCCGGAAAATCTTATTATACCAGTGAACAGAGGTTTTCAGCCGGCTTCCGATAGGTATTTGGGTATCGTCTGCTTACTTTTCATTTTGGGTAGAAACTGTTGTGAAATGTAAATTTTGGACCCGAAAAATACCGTTTTTTTACACTTTTTTCAGCGGAGCTGCTGAGAAAAAACGAATTTTCCCTGGGTAACGGCTTATATGACGAAAAAGCTCACTACTTCCTGTTTCTAAAAAACGAAAAAAAAACATAGGTTGTTGTGATAAGTTTTCCGCAATCTCCGGTGGCGCAAATCCCTTGAAAATGCATATAGAACGCAGCTATTTGGGTCATCAGGCGACAAAACCGCATCACCCTTGCTGGCGCACTGATACCAAAAACGCTTCGCTGGCCGTCCGACTTTACCACGCCCGAAAATACTACAAACCACGGGGTTTTCGGTAAATACGAAAACTATTTGATTATCTATAACGATCACCGAGCAAGGGGGAGCCAAACTTAGAGTGACAACCACCCAGATCCGGCGATTTACTGACGCACTTAATTGGACTCTGGTCAGATTTGAACTCCGACCCGGAACCATCAGTTTGCCACTGCAAGTACCTAATTTGCATAAATGGGACGTTTCCATGACTCCTACCTGTTTGTGGCTGCAGGTCCACCATGTTGGTCCACATGTCCTTGGCTGCCTGCGTGTAGTAGCCGATCTCGGCGTTGGTGTGCAGGCCGAACACCTCAGGCGTGTTGGCCAATGGCAGGCTCTCGATCTCCTCAACGTAGTTGTCCCTGGGTCCCAGCTCCGGGATCTTGTAGTCAACCTGTTGCACAATGTCCATAATACACATTTAACAAAAAGAATAAAAGTTTCAATTGATTTGATTGGAATTGTAACACAATACACGTGGGTCACAGGCAGCTATTGCTGGGTCACAGTCATACATAATGTGTCTAACTATGATATAATTAAAAAAACTCTGTAAATTCGTCTACCCATGTTTTAGGAAGAGATCTAGAGAAGAAGCAAGTACTTAGATATAGTTGAGATGTAGTGTGTAGCCTTCTTATTTTACTCTGTATGTATCTATATAATGCATTTATCATCTGTTGGCATGGATATGCAGCAAACTCCATTCGTCATTTTCATTTTATCATGTAACGAATGTTTGAAAGATCAATCGTATCAACAACATCAATGATATGGTCGAGTGGGCGTCAGAAGGATGACGGCTGAGACACAACGTTTCCTGGTTTCGACTTTTTTATTAGAATAACAAAGAGTGGTACCAGATTTCCTTTTATACCCTTCTATTGCACTCAGATCAACATCGATGATAGTCACAACAGACTTACCTCGTCGCTGAAGTAGAAGTGGAAGGGCTGGAAGGTGTCGAAGATGAAGTCTCCGAGGTACTCGTCCATGTAGGTGGACAAGATGCGCCGGTCAAAGTTGTCGATGGCCCTGCCACCATACATCACCTGTGGTTGGTACAGATGACAATCATTTTAATATCATTATAAAAGTTATTATTCAATCTACTGTCAAATCTGCCAAAGAGGGCCACCCAGGGGACCAATGTAAAGTCACAGGTCTTCTCGGACAGGTGGCCTTCTTGGGCAGGTTGCTTATAATGCTTGTGCATAATACTATGGAAAAAATGTCGGACAAGGAAAAGGTGGTTGTTATCAGGCCAGGTGGCTGGCTTGACGAGGTGGCAGCTTGGGCAGGTTTGACTGCAATTTGATCTATAATTTCAACTAAAGGAAGAGAAGTGTTGTCTTTGGCTTGTCTGTGTGCGTGTGTGTGTGTGTGTGTGTGTTTCTACAGTGCAGTTTCTGTATGTTTTGCCATGTCTGATTGCTTGTTTAATCTAACTTAATCTAATCCAACTCAATTTGATATGAATACAAATTTAAATCTTTTATGAAAGAGTGCTTATTTTCCAGCCAAATTTACATTTTGCTCAACAGTGCATCGTCTCCAGAATGCAGAGTTTAGTATTAAAGAGACTAACCTCCCCGATGAGATACTTGAGACTTGCCCAAGGCACCTTCTGGTCTCCCTGCTCGCACGCCTTCCGCAGGTACGTGTGAAGGATGGACATGCACACCTGTTGGAACATGGTTACAAGATCACCCACTGGTCAAGATACAAATCATGGACAGCTGTCTTGTACAATATATGTATATGGAAATTCCTTAATTTACTCTTTACAACAAGTAGAAGGAAAGGTTGACCACAGCTTATCGTCCAATGCTAAGGACAGTAAAAAGTTGTAAATTTTGCATTACAAAAAATAAAAATAAGATTACAAGTACACATGTATGTGACAAGGTTCGACTTACTGCATTTCAACTAATAAAAGTTACAATCTATCAATTTTGTAAGTACTTTGACCTAAACAATAATGTACACTGTACATATGAATAACAAATCAATGTACTATGTATCTAATATTTATCACTAACAGTTACAATTTGTACCATGAAACTATACTGTACCATCATGGTGAAAACGAAACATGAATATGTAAGACTGAAAAAAATTTGAGCTGCCCTATACTGGATATCACTGCAGCCTTTGAGTCGACATAATTTATCATCATGAGATATTCTGCTAGCTTAATTGAAATTCTATGGGTTTGATGACCCTACTGTATTGCTGGGTGGAGGGTCAGCTACCTCAGAGGAAGAAACAGGCACTGCCAGTTATTCCTAAATGGGAACTGTCAAGCACAATTGAGAACACACCTGGAAGTCTGACTCGTTGAAGTCGTACGGAATGTTCCAGCCGATCTTGCCGTACTTCCGACGCTCCTGAACCACGGCGTGAAAGAAGGCGAGCACGTACACCAGCGCGGGGAAGTACTCGTGCGGACAGTCGCCCAGCGCGGTGGCCGTGATCTTGTGGTACGTGTTCCGCAGGTTCAGCTTCAAGCCGTTGGGCGGTTCAGTCACAACCTGGGGAAAAACACGTCGATAAAGGTTAGACATCCAGGTAATGAAATACGCAAAAAAACTGTTACTCAAGCAACTAACTGCATTGGATAGATTTTGAGACGTTTCAAGTGGCATCCACCATTCTTTGTCAGTGACTGAAGACGAAAGGTAGTGGATGCTACCTGAAACATCTGACAGTTTTCAAAATCTATCCAGTTGCTTGAGTAACTGTGTATCTGGGAAAGAACACGTCGATGAAGGTTAGACATCCAGGTAATGAGATACACAAGGAAACAGTTACTCAAGCAACTGGATAGATTTGGAAAACTGTCAGACGTTTCAAGTAGCATCCACTACTTTTCATCAGTGACGTGAGGTAAGAAAGCACGGTCATAATTTCAGCACTAGGGACAGACACTATAGTGTCAGATGTAGTGATGCTGGCTTCCATTGCTTTAACATAGAATGCGCTATTCTGTTGATGAAGGTTAGACATCCGGGTAGTGAGATACACAAGGAAACTGTTACTCAAGCAACTGGATAGATTTTTCAAACTGTCAGATGTTTCAAGTAGCATCCACTATTTTTTGCCAGTGACTGACAAAACATTAACACAATGACATGTACATTTTTTTTGGTACTATGTAGACAAGCAAGTACCATGGGTGTGATGCCCCGTCTGTAGGGGTTTTGCCCAGTATTGTGTAGATGTAGATTCTGAAGTAATGTCATCTACGCACCTTGAGTGAGCGCTGTAGAATACCGATGGGGAACTCGGGCGTAGGTTCGGTGGTGAGCCAGAGGCGGAAGTCGGGATGCGGCTTGGTGATTCGCTCCAGGGCCTTCTCCAGGTCCTTCAGCCACCGCACCAGCAGATGGCAGTTCTGCAGCATCAGCCAATGGCCACGCGCGATGGACGTCTCCAGCAGTTGGAGGGCAACCTGGACAGAGGGGAAAAGTTTCATTTTCAACATACGTCCACTGTACGTTTTGTATTTGTTACGCCATCCTTGTGATTATGTTATGTTTCATGAGCAAAGGATCCTTAGGTAAGCACATTATGTGCTTTCTGTCCAATGCTCTCAAATCTATGTGAATGAAATGAATGAATGAATCTTTATTGCATAAAAATAAAGGGGAAAGTTACCCTAGACCACAAATAAACAAAGAAACACGAATTTCGTAATACAAAATTAATCGAGCAATTGTAGGGCTCGAAATACATCCTGCAAATGCAGTTGAGTGCAAGTAAGATTGGAACAAGGATTATCACAATACAGATGTATTGGCTGCAAGATATCTTTATCAACCTTAAGCACCCTGAAGTAGCCATTTGGCTACCAGTTCCTCTATTGTTTACGGGGTTAGACAGCAGATAGAATGTCAAAGAAAGAGAGTTATAACAGAAAAATAACCCAAGAGCCTCTTACTAATAATCATAAGGTAACCGCACCTTTTCTTGTCCCTGTCCCATGGCGAGGTACTTGAGACGGTTCCCGCCGAATCCGGACCTCTCGGCCAGTTTGAACAAGTCGCCGGCTGGGTCGGACCCGGGGCTGAGGATGAACACGATCGGCGACAGCGGCGTGCTCTGCTCGAAAATCGCCTCGAAGCTCACCACGGGCGGCGTGACGTACTTCTCCCCCATCTTGTCCGTGACAAAGTCGGTGACGGCGCGGTAGACGCGGTCGACACGGAAGCAACGGAGGAGCATGAGACGCTGGAAGTCGGTGAGGGTTTCCTTGTATTTCATTGGATACGGTGCAGCCTCGGGAGCGTCCAGGTCGTACCACTGCAATACAGAGGGGGGGATGTTAAAGCAATGGCAAGCAAGCAAAAGAAATGTCACAGTAATACTAAAGCTAGGTACTTATTTCACCACCAGAGTCGAGTGAGGAAACAGGTGATAAGTGTCCTTTCCCCAGAGTACAACAATGGGAAACTGCTCCTGGGATTAGAACTCAAAACCTTTACGAATAGATTCTACATGAACGTTTGTCAAGGAATTGTGTGCCTTGTACCACAAAAGCATCTGATTCAGCTACTGTAATTGTATATAAGAAGTAGTATTAGATGTGTTTTGATACAATATACAACAATTACATCATTGATGACAGTCACTGTTTGAATTATAATTTTCACGCTTTTTCCGCACTGAAAAAAAAAAAGAGGAAAGAAACCTGCAGAAGGAAAGACTTGTCAAGTACTTGCCTCTTTCCAGACTCTCTCGTTCCGCTCGATGTCTTCTGCCAAGGAGCCAAAGGCCTCCGGGAAGGACTCGGTGAGTCGGATGATGTCTTCCCAGCCCTGCTCGGGGATCCAGTCGAACGGTCGGCGGCGTTTGCTCTTCTCCAGCGAGAGGTTCCCCTTGATGAAGAAGTCGAGCTCCTCCTGGGGACACCTCTCCTCGTTCTGCTGCAGCTTGATGCAGATCTGGAAGGAGAAGAGAAGCTTGTGCTTCTCAAACAGACCTGGGAGGATACAGGGTAGAAAATCATGCATTTATCAAAAGAAATGGCGAATTTCACACACTGATTCATCACCAGAAATGAAAAATTTCACACACCAATTTACCACCAGAAATGGCACATTTCAAGGACCAATTTATCATTATATTAGAAATTGCAAATATAATGTTACACCAATTCATATCCAGAAATTTATTTCACCAACATCACAGATCAGATCTAAACAAAACATTACAGGTACACTGTGACAATCTTACTAAGTATTATTATATTGCCAGGTGCCTTCAACTTTGACATATTACCACACGTGTGCACTGCAAACCATGAATAAGCTTATTTGAAACATCTGTAATAATTTCAACTTCTCCCTGCTGTCTAACCCCATAACCAATACAAATTTGGTGTTACCAAATGGCTACCTTAGCAGGCTGAAGGTTAAAATACACTATAATGTTTCCCCTCACCAGTGCAGCCATAGTTGTAGACATTATGCGTCAGCGTGTCCATGATGTTCTTCAGCCTCTTCACCAGGATGGAGTCCGGCAGGCTCTTCCGCAGCGAGAAGTCAAACACCTCCAGGTAGGAGGCCAGCGAGTACTGGTACATGGTGTTGATTATCGCCATCTCCGAGAGGACGAAGTAGAGGATGGCGCCGCGGCGGGCGGCGGGACGGTAGCCGTCACGGAGTTTGTTGATGTCGATGGAGGTTTTCTCGGCAAGCTTCAGTTTCTCTGTCACCTGTGGAATCGAGGGAGTGCTGGATTAAAAGAGCGTATCCTTAAAAGTTGGAGAAAAGGATGTTTCATTGTCTTTAATTCACTCTCTAAACATGAAGACAGCCTGAGGAGATTACCATTTGCCTATTAAGTCAGTAATTTTATACCCACAATTTTAGGGAGATACTGTAGTCAGAGAAGTGTAGAGGTGTAGCTGGAGAGAGATAGTCTTGCGTGACAGATGTTTCCATCTATGCAGTCAGAGGCGGCAGAGGATAGAAGGAGACACAGAAGACAGCATTGTCAGAGCACCATAGGCAAGTAAGCAATAGTCAAGTGCATGTAGAAGTCTTCCAGCTATGATCTGGCTTAATTTCTAATCTAAAAGGTATGAGAAATAAGAAAATCAATATGGCCCAAGCGCAAAAGCGGTGCACCTACTTCGTCTAAAGGGAGATTGCTTAAGAAGGGAATCATCAAAGGAGAGGGTGCAGAGGTGCTTTTTTCCAGGGAACAGCAGAAGAATTTCGACACAAATAAAGATGGGTATTATCACCTGTAGTGGACTTAAAACTCTTTTGGACATGCTTGGGGGAAGAGGGCCAGTGTGGTTGCCAGAGCCACTACATTTAAAAGTTATAACAAAAACAAGACCTGGTGTGGCCCCAAAGCCGTGTACAGACCTCGGAAGCCTTGCTCTTGGTCTCCTCCAGAGTCTGGACCAGCTCCACGTTGTCCAGCATGTTGCCTGTGGAGGTGGCCAGCTCACGGAGCAGGGAGTCCTCCAGGTCCTTCAGTAGGCGCTTGTTGTCACTGCACAAGTGGAGAAGAATAGCAACTCATCAGGAATTAGTTTTGATAACAGTAAGGTTACAGCTGACAGATTTGACCAAAAGGTCTGTCTAAACTAGGGCAAGACACTCAGAGTGATGATGATGGCTGGTTCTTAGGGTCCGTCAAGACAAGACTCATCTTCTTGAAATGTTTCATCTTCTTCACTTACAACAGTTTTACTGTACCTTTAATTTGTCAGACAAGACTGTCTCTCTTCACCTACATCTCTACACCTCTCTGACTAAATTACACTTACAGTGTAGTCTACAATATACTACATAGAAGAGAGCTGTTCACCTTGTTTCCTGGATGAGCCTTTCTCTTTGCTCCTCCAGTTCCTTCCGCTCAAACCCAACAATCACACTCAGCAGCTGGTCCTCCAGACCCTATACAAACAGCAGATCAGAAATGATAAGATCATAAAGTTTATAATCATTGAGAATAAACTGCACCACAGTCACAGGAAAACTAAGCATACAAATTCATTCACTTGGCAAAAGGTTACCAGATCAGTCAGTAGCTTAAATCAGGAACAGATGTTGGACTAGTATATTATTTATCAAGTTGAAAAAACAAAATCGATGCAATTTTCAACTTTGACCCGGGACCTTCGACCAGATTGTGTGACCTGTGACCAGTACTGACCTTGAGAGTGACAGTGTAGTTGATGACCATGGCCTTGCCGAACACAGCAGGGCTGTACTTGGGGTTGGACAGTTTGGTGTTGAGGTAGAGCCTGAAGCTGGGATCATAGTCCACCTCTTTGTCTCCCAGCACAATGAACTGGCGGCCCTGGGCACCTGTGTATGAAACCACAAGAGTTTAGCAACTGAAGAAACTGTTCATGGACTCCAGTAGACAAAGACTTATGAGGTGACTATGCAGCTAATGTTTTCTCATGGCGCAAGATATAAGATTAACACACAGAAGTTTGAATGTGTCTCAATTTGGAGCTGTTTGACAAGACAGGTAGATTCCTCCACTGTTGTACATTTTTAGAGATGCAGTTCTCTCAAACTCTGCAAATGATTCCAGGTCAATGAGGTCTACAAGCTCAGAACAAGTTGAGGCTTTTATTCCTCATGTTATAAACAAGCATTAGGAGCTGTTTGACAAGACAGGCAGGTTCCTCCACTTGTACCTTTCATGTTTTTCTCTAACACCCTGCCAAAGATTCAATGAGCTCTACAACCTTAGAACAGTTGAGTTGGTGCCTTAAGTTAGCAGACAATATAATCGATCATTTAGAGCTGTTTGACCAGACAGGCAGGTCCCTCCATGTTGTACCTTTGATGTTTTTCTCCAGCACGTTGTCGATGACGGGATCGATGTACTCGTCCACATCCTTGAAGAGGAAGGGGAAGCCGTACTTGATGGCCAGCTCCAGCTGCTTCAGGAAGTCTGGGTCATTGAAGGAAGACACCTGGAGGAGGAACAAGCAGGTAAGAAAAACGTTAAGTGGTTACCGTTAATTTCTTATTTCAGCAAAGAAAGTACCGAAGTGAGTCATGTACACCTCTGAGAGTGATATAGTAGAAAATCATGCAATTCCAACTCCACCAGCACTGTGTCTTTCCGACCATAGCCTAGAACTCAGTACCTTGAGGTTATACTAGTAACAGAGTCTTTCCTATACAATAGCCTGGAACTCAATATCTTACAGGATACGCTAGTAACATGGTTTTCCCTAAAATAGCCTGGAACACAGTACTTTGAGGTTAAGCTAAAAGTTAGAGTCTTTCCTACAATACCCTAAAATGCAGTACCTTAATTTAGGTTTAATTTAGTAAAAGATCTAGAGTTTTTCCTACAATAGCCTGGAAGCCAGTACCTTGAGGTTGTTCTTCTCCTCCTTCTTCTTGATCCAGCTAAGCGCCTGTTGCTGAGGATCGATACAGAGCGGGAACCGTGAGGCGTTGGTTGTGAGGATACCGTTCTGGATGGAGAGTTCATCTGGGGGCAGGCCCTCGGATGTCCACCTAGAAAAAGGTGATTATGGATCACTTGGATATAGAGGTGTTTAAAATCTATAAGCTCCGTTGAGAGACTTTTCCACATTTCTAGACTTAGCGTCTTTCTTTTCCAACTCAAAGAGATTAAAATAATGTTAAATCTTAGATAAAGACACACCATTTACTCAATGTGTACTCTCAGATTTAAAAAAAAAAAACTATGCCAAACTAAAAGATCACTGTGAAAAGAGACTTAAATGGGAAGTCTCTACCCTGGCTAACGTAGACTCTGAGACCAAACATAGGAATTAAATTCAAGTTTTCCTCCCAGTCCTTAGTTTTCATTATGTCTTCTTACTATAATTCTATTTAGCACAAAACATTTGACATTCTAGGAAACAAGTTCATCATCATCATCATTGGTCCTCCTCATTATGAGGTGCCAACAAGCAAAGTTGACCCTCCAGAACTGTTTGTCATTCATTGCAGAACAAATTGAGGTCCAAATAACACCCTGACTTACTTGCTGACTTCCACGTCGTTGGTGAGCAGTGTGTCCAGTTTAAAGGGCTGGGACAGCGGGATGGCCTTGTTCACCACGTCCGTCTCCCACTCCTTAAACAGCAGGTCCTGACGGAAATCCCAGCTGAACGCGCCCAGGTAGCTCAGGAAGGCGGAGGCAAGGAGACAGTCGCCGAGAAGACGCACGCGCTGCTCCTTAAGATCTTCAAGGTCACGCCTCCATCTGAGGGGAGGGGGGATCAGATTACAGTCAAATCAATCAATCTATCAATCAATCAAACTTTAAAGTTTAAACAGCAATGACATCAGAATGATACTAACATATTTTCAAAGTAGTTTTGAACTGACATAGATCTTATATAATAAGAATTAATTTTATAGCTGTCTCTTAACACTGGTCCACAAATCTATAGCTTATTGCTTCTAACTCTCTACAGAAAACAGTACATCGGGAGGAAAGGGAAGCATCAGGATGTCATAATGTATCTCCAAGGTCTACGTCTGTTTAGCCTTAAACAGTTGTAGTGCAGTCCAGGAATGAGCTTCAAAAACCTTTCACTCCCACAAAGTGAAAGATGGTAGGTAGAAGATACGCCTTTCAGAAACACACACACACACACACACACACACACACACACACACACACACACACACACACACACACACACACACCACACACACACACACACACACAAACATACACACACACACACACACACACACACACAAACACACACACACACACACACAAACATACACACACACACACACACACACACACAAACATACACACACAAAGACAGACAGACAAAAAGCAATACTTTATACACTAAAGGCAATACTTCACAATCTTAGGGGTGAAGTAAAGAACTGTTTTTTTACAGGATTTTAGAAAATTAGAAAATAAGTCATTTCCCCACCTGACGTTCTCGGAGCCCAGCCCAGAGATGAGTTTGTCGGCGGCGATGAGTCGACGTTCCATGATCTCCGCCTCCTCCTGAAGCTCCCTCTTCTCCCGCATGGCGTCCTCGTACTTCTGACTCAGCTTGGCCAGCGTGTCCTCCAGACCCTGCACCTCCTTCTGGATCTTCTCAAGCTCTCGCTTCGACTGGTGGTAGTTCCTCTCAAGACGGGCCACCTGGAGGAAAGCAAGGAGGAGTTAAGTTTTTTGTTAATCAGTTTCATTTCTCTGTCTGAGAGAAGAAACTGGTGCTGAGTTTGGAAAGCTTTGGAACTCATGGTTGGAAAGTATAACAAGCTTTGTTCAACAAAATTTGTTGAAAAGTGTCAAATCTGATCATTATTTGTCTTAAAAGGCAACCAGTTGAACAACAATAATTATTTTTGCTAGCCATAAAGATTGCTACAATTTGAAAAAAGCCTCATCTCGTTGTACTATAATTTGCTACTTATTCTATTTTAAGATTCTCCCTGCTAATATACAAGTGGCCTTTTTGGCACTTAATTGTTTATCTACACATACCTTTTCTCTCTATTTTTGCTACAATTTGTGACTTTCATGGAACCTATATTTTGCCACTCAGTCAAATTGCTACACAGTAGCCTTTACCTTTTCTCTCTTAGGTTTGATCTCCCTCGCCACATCACAGTATCCCATGACGGCCTCCACAAACTTCAGCATGCCAGCGCCGGCCCGACTGATGGCAGACATCTCCTCCACAGACACCGCCATGCTCTTCACAAACCCTGCAGGAACACATCAAATATAACCATAATGACTATTTATGTCATACAAAACAGACTGAATATATTCAGGTGACATCTGCTCAACCTAGTCATTTCTTTTGGTTATGAGAAAAAAGTTACATAAGAAAGTTCACACGAAAGTATTTTGTGAGATGCAAGGTGCATGGCAAGGTGGCCTTGTAGCTAGGGTTGTTGACTAAGAATCTAAAGCTTCTGGGTTCGAATCCCTATAGCTAACATACTCCTGAAAAGAAGCAAAGCTTCATGCCTTTGACAGTTTTTGTTTAGCCCTATTTAGTCTAAAGGTTCTGAGTTCGAATCCCAGCAGACTCGACAAAGGAAGTCAAGTTGCATCCCTTTGACGGTTTTCATTTGGCCCTGTTTAATCTAAAGGACCTGGGTTTGAATCCCAGCACACTCAACAAAGGAAGGAAAGCTCCGTACCTTTTACGGTTTTCGTCTGTCCCTGTGTGATGGCGTCCACGTCCATTTCCATGAGCGACTTGAGGAAGTTGGGCTCAGACATCATGCCCTTCGCTGACTTCCACGACACCTCTTTGATGCCCCTCATCACCACGATGCACTCACACACCGTCTGCACAGGCTTGGGCGGCTTGGCAAAGGACCTGGGGAACGTTTAACAGAGCTGTCAGTCATAAAAAGTTGTTAGTCATAAATTTAAAGGACTATGAACTCCAGAGTACTCATGACAAGTGACACTCGTGCCTGTACAGGCTTGTGCGGCTTTGCAAAGAACCTGGGTAACGTTCTGAGAGCAGACATCGCTATTGTGACAGAAAAAAATGGAAAATATACATCAAAATATGTCTTTCAACTGAACAAAGAGCAAGGAGAACTTTTATAAGTAGCACTCATATCACCTGTGCAATCCAGGGCTTGGGGGGATTTGCAAAGGATCTTGGTAATATTTATAGCTGTAGTTAGCAGTTATAGATTCTGCACGACTCATTACACTCATGAGTCACTCAAAGTACTTACTTTTACTTTACTTTCAACCTGTACTGAAATATAGACTAATATAACAGGTACAGAATCTGCTAATAAGAAATAAGAAACATAAGCCAGATAAAAATTGAAAGTTGCTGGACCTGATTTCTGTGACGTCAGACTTGTCCAGGTCCTGCAGGGCGAGTCGTGCAGCCTCCAGTGCAGGCATGGCTTCAGCCAGGGAGTCCTCAGCATCTTTCTGTACAGGAGATAGGAAAATACAGAATAAACTTACAGCCACACACTTTCATTACATGAGATAGGGGAATATAGAATGAACGTACAGCCACACAGCAAAGAGGTTATATTATGGCCATTGACTCGTGATATTCAAGCAAGCAAAAACTGTTGAGTGCAATATGACTTACTTACTCTATAGAAGGCTGCTCACATCCGCGGATCCAGAAATTTGTGAACGGGGGGGCGCACCACCTGACGTGTCCGAAGGCCACGTAAGCGCCGCGGTAGCGGCGCGGGGGGAGAGCACGAGAGGGGGGTTTCCTCCCTCTCGTTGGGGAGGTCTGGGGGGCCTCCCCCAGGAAATTTTTAAAATTTAGATGCTTTCTGGTGTGTTTTAGAGCCATTTCTGAGCAAATAACAAACGAACTAATACTGACTTTTTTTCAGTACATTTATGTGCCCATCGGTACATTTTACGGCTGAGAAAACAAAATACTGTAAAATGCATTTATCGTTTATGTTAGCGAGGACTAAATTTCAGGAAACCGAGTAAATAAAGAGTTCGCGAAGGATTTTAGTTCGCGAAACAAAATAACCAAATACCAAAAGAAATGCCGCCTCTTGATAGCCCACCCGCCGGATCACTTCATTTTCTGATCGCAGGGTACGCGCGGTCACAACAATGCAGCACTCAAAAAATACACTAACAGACTACTATAACATGAATATGTCGGCCCGACGACTTCAATTATTTTCCTATCGTAGGGAACGCCCGGTTTTAACAATAAAGCACTCAAAAAATAAAGACTACTGAGTACATTTAATATGTCGGCCCGACGGCTTGTAAACAAAGGACGCCATTTTGTCTAGCACGTCACTTGTGAGTTTACTTTAAACCGTTGCGCATTTTTAAAAATTGCCCGTTGAAGACTGTAGTTTTACTTTCAAGTCTTGAACACCCATTTAACCTAAAGTCTAGACTCAATTAATTGTTTGTTTCTCACGCTATATACATCACTGTGAATCCCTTTGCGCCTCCCACCGGAACTTTTGATAGACTAGCACATAATAAATTTGACGACGGTCGACGAGCTAACTATTCCGTGGTCCAGTAAGATTCCAGCAGGCAAGGTGACCCCATTCAATTTGTGTCATTCGCTTACACAAAATAAATGGGAAGCATCGCGGCGCTCCAGTATTCTCCCGTTTGTTAACTCTTGAAAATGGGTGATACCGCTTTGAGTTCAGTGGTCGCCTGCGAGATTCATTTTGTACCGGCGTACACTGGCGCGGGGTGAGAACTTTGAGTGGCGCGTGGCGGGGCGTGCCCGCTAATTCCATAATGTAAAATCTGGACTGTTGACACTTGCACGGTGCTCCGCCGCCCTATGCGTGACCGGGAAGAACTGGTCGTAACCGTAGGCTTCCTTCCTATTCTTTGGGTTATGTTTTTTCTACGATTTTGTGTTTGGCTAGTCGTCTAAATTTTTTTTGGGTGGGGGGGGGGGGCACTCGAACGGGGGGGGGGGCGCGCGCCGGCTGCGCCCCCCTCTGGATCCGCGGATGCCTCAGGAACATTCCACCCCATTTAGACTGGAATGGTTTTGATTGGTGAGGACTATGCAGAAATGCTGCCATTAACCACACAAAGAAGAGTCTGCAGGCAAGTTTCCATCTTCATGTCTACCTTGTCCCTCAATGACCAGGACAAGTTGAGGGACTTGGTAGATAGGACTATAAGCAGATGCTGGGTGCAGTTTGTACCCACCTTCTCCACGGCGATGACTTTGTTCTGTTCGTCCAGCTGTACGGCAGTGGCCTCAGCAAACTTCTTCTTCTCCGTGGCCTCGGCTGTTCCCGAGGAAATCTCCTCCAGAAGAGCCTCACAGGCTGCCGTCTTCTCCGTCACGGCCACCTTCTGAACGGCTAGCTTCTCGTTTAGCTCGTTCAGCTGTACGCTGGCCTCGGCTAGCTTGGCCATACCTCCTTCCAGACGTTTGCACTGGTGGTCGAAAAAAGACAGGTGTTAGGAATTTTGCAGACTTCCACCAATTGTGATCATGCAGCTTTTATATTTACTGTGACAACAAAACTTCCATAGAAATGAATAAACAATGTGCTTTTATCAAAATACCTCAAAGTTTGCAGTAGTAAATTAAAGCTTTAAGTCTCTGTACGTTTTCCTTTCAAGGAACTCAAATATAGGTCTCAAGAATATGATCTAAACTGGTTTCAGCAGTTCTCTCTCTGCATCTCCAAGCTTATCTTTGCCCTTAACTGCAAATAGTAGCTTTGTAACTAGACTTTTGACCTATGCCCTCTAGCCTAGGGGTATATTTCATTTATCTATTCTTTGAACCAGGCCCAGGGCTCATACTAAAAAAAACAAGACTATATACAGACATTTACATGCAACAGTAACTGTCATTATGCATTATATAGCATAAAAGCATGCTGGTGGAAGATACTGGCTTTGACCCATGACTTTTGGCCCATGCCCTTTGCCCCCTGACCTGTGAGAGGATGTACTGGTCCTTGTCCTGCAGCAGCTTGGTGTAGGAGGTGATGAAGTCCAGGTAGTTCTTGGGGGTGACGAAGTTGATGCGGCGCAGCTTCTGCTGGAAGAGCCGGCTGTAGTCCACCACGGACTGGTGCACGTACACCAGGTGGCTGACCACCTGCTCCTGGTGCTGGTCGGGCACCATCTGGTTCTGTGGGGGGCAAAGATGGAACCTGGTGAGCTTACTGAACACATGACCCTTGCCCTGTTAGCCTCCAGCATTGTAAAGTAACCTTCACGTTGGTAAATCTTAAGATCGACCACGGACTGGTGCACGTACACCAGGTGGCTCACCACCTGCTCCTGGTGCTGGTCAGGCACCATCTGGTTCTGTGGGGGTCAAACAGGCAACCTGGTGACCTTACTGAACACATGACCCTTGCCCTGTAACCCCTACCCTGTTAGCCTCCAACATTGTAAAGTAACCTTCAAGTTGGAAAATCTTAAGGTGCACGTACACCAGATGGCTCACCACCTGCTCCTGGTGCTGGTTGGGCACCATCTGGTTCTGTGGGGGGCAAATATGCAACCTGGTGACCTTACTGGACATTTGACACTTGCCCTGTGACCTTACTGAACACATGACCCTTGCCCTGTGACCCCTACCGTTAGTCTAAGCATTTTAAACCTAGGTAGATCTAAAACTGCAGTCATCTGGTTCTATGGGGGTCAAACATGCAACCTGATGAGCTTTCTGGACATTTCACCCTTGCCCTGTTACCCCTACCCCATTAACCTCCAGCACTGTGAACCTTGGCAGAGTTCCTGAGAAAAAAACGTTTGCTAAACATTTTGACTCTTTCAACTTACTACTACATATCATGTCTAACCATTATGCACTGAATTTGATTATTTTGAATTTGAATTGATCCACTGCACTTACTTCTCCCACAAACACGTTGGCAACAGCATACAGAGCCTGCTCGGGCCACGGCATGAACCAGTCGATGGTCGTGTTGTTGACCAGGCCGGGGAAGTTCCTGCACCGCGTACGTAGCGTGTCGCCGACGGGGGACATCGCCAGGACGATATGCAGGTTGTTGGAACACTTGGTGACGAAGTACTGCCAGATCGCCTCCCTGGCAGGTCCAAAACCAGCCTTGCCTGCTTCGTCCCTCATCTGTGGCAAACAGAGAGCTAATCAGTACAAACACTACAAACTTCAAGCTTCTTGGAATTACTATGTTAGAAACTTAAGGCTTATCATAATACCAGATCCCCTAACCATAGGAAAGAAACTAAAACTGAAGTGGTAAGGCCACGTGTCACGGTCATTTGGGACTAGCCAAAACTATAATGCAAGGAACAGTACAGGGAGGAAGAAAGAAGGGTAGAGGCAATGTAAAAGAATTATGAAATCTCTGTGGATCATGAGCATCTCATTACCTATATGGTGAACTGGGCAACTTTATGGCAAGACACAATGATAAAGATTCATTCATTCATTTATTCAAGGAGACAGTTTGTGCACAGGAATGTTGGAGGCTGTGATGACTGGTTTTCACAGTGACAGAGAATGTTGAGCTCCTATCAGACCAATTTTCATAGAGATAAAGAATCCTGATCTGGTAGTTTTCATAATGGGAATGGTTCTCTCGATTTAAGCTGTATTGCCCTGCACAAGCTCTAAGGTAGGAGGCCCAAATCAGCCTGACAGCGAGAGATTGTGTAACACAGGCTATGTTAGAGGTGTATGGCCACAAGCTCTCGGGGAGGAGGCCCAATCAGCCCCTGACAGCGAGAGATTGTGTGACACAATGCAGACTAAGGATGAGTTGTCTGAAGCAAGGAGTACTGACCTGCTGAATGATGGCATCCTTCTCATCATCCGGGTAGAGAGCAGGAACCATGCCTGACGTCAGCATGTTGTTAATAAGCTCCAGAAAACCTAGCAACACATCAGGAACAACCATGTTTCTGGTTTACTTGACTAGCGGTAGACACAGAAGAAATGGTTGCCATTTCAGCACCATGGAAAGGACCACACTATTGTCTTTTATGAAGAGTAATGTTACAAGTAAAAAAAAACTACTCAAAAGTCACACAATAGTCACACTATTGTCTCTTCTTCTTCCTCTGATTTTCAGGCAACCCTGGGGTCAAACTTAGGAACAAAGAATAAGATGCTAATATTTAGGGTGGTTTGGAAGAAACAACCACCATTTTAGCACCAAGGAAAGGGCCACACTATTGTCTTTTATGAAGAATAACTTTACAAAGGAATTCAAAAGTCTTTTTAATGTCATCATGTTGTCATACACTGTTTTAGGTAATATTTAGTCCTTTAGATCATGTATTACATGTATTAATCTTAGACTATCACCCTATTGAAACTAAGTGAGAACATATGATACTTTACACTGAGTGTGATTCACACAGTTTTCTGATGACAACGTACCTTCTTGCGCCACGTGGGCATCTGTGAACAGGAACACTGTCTTCTTATTCTCCACCCCGAGCTTCCCATACAGGATCTTCAAGTCCTCTCGGAAGTTGCTCTCGTCGTAGCCTCGACTCAGGGTGATCTCGAAGATGTCGCAGCCAGCGGTGAAGGAGGCAAGCTTGGTCAGGCTCTGCTTGCCGGATCCACCCACACCAACCAGAAGTGCATGGCCTATGGAAAAAAATGTAAAGTTAGTCCATAGACTTTTTCAGGCTGTAGGGGCATCCTCATCCTCTGTGTGTAGGCACTGTATTGGAAGGTACATTGTAGGTAAAGGTAGTCCCAAAGCCTTTTTGAGGCCGTAGGGGCAGTGGGTTGTTGATCCACTGTGTCTAGGGCAGGGTATTGGAAGGTAGGTAAAGGTAGTCCCAAAGCCTTTTTGAGGCTGTAGGGGCAGTGGGTTGTTGATCCACTGTGTCTAGGGCAGGGTATTGGAAGGTGGAGCCCATCCCTCTCCTTCCACCTCCTTTTACCTACCCAATTGAAGTCAGGTACACATTTTACACCTGGGTGGTGTGAGGAAAGTCTTGTAAAGTTGTTTCTTTCCCAAGGGCACAACTAGCTTCGTATAGGCAAATGAACAATAAATAAACAATGAAGAAAACAGTAAATTTCATGCCTTGATCCAGTCGGATGACGCGGTGGATCCGGGTGAGGTGCTCCAAGGCGTCGTCGAACAGCACCAGGTTCATCGGGGTGTAGTTGTCGTTGTATTCCTCCAGGATTTCTTGGAACAAGGCCTTAGCTGCATCGTAGTCCTTTGGAATTGGGGGAAAAAGCAACTTACAAACTGGGGTAGCGTAATGCTTAAGGATGTAGCATTTTGGTTATTAGTATTAGAATATCGAATCTTTTCAGTATTTTTGAAGCCTAGATGTTCTTAGTGATATGATATTCCAGGATTTCTTTCACCATTATTATTACCTAATATAGCCATAAGAACCATAAAAAGACATAACATTGCAAGTTTTAAACAAGATTAAAACTTGCAATGCAAGAAATGTATGACTTTTTGAGATCTATAATGGGATAAAAACCAAATGTGACTTATGGGTTGAAACGATTATCTTTTTGCATCAAGTCACGAGTCCAAAATACTTTTTTTATTTGTCAAAAATTTGGTTAACAACTCTAAGAGGGCCAAATTTCATTTTTACAGCTTGATCTTTACAATGACTGTGACATCTCAGCTTGCTTACCTGAATGTCTTCGTACACACGAGGTTCCGCCTCTTCCAGGGCCGTTCGGAAGTCGCCGAACAGACAGGGATCCCTCTGGATGGCCTCCATGTGCTGCCTGTAGTTCTCTTCCAATATACCTTTCATGATGCCCTAAAACAACATCACAAAATTGTGTACATCAAGATATCATAGATGGCATTTTAGAAAAGTATCTTGAACTTCTTGATTTCGATTTCTGCTCTGTCATAACTCAAAAGACTTTGTTTAGACGTATAAATTTTTTTGACATTTTCCATTAAACACATTGTCAAGTAATTTTTGTTGTTGACCTAAGCTCATAGACACTTGAAGTATAAAGTCTCGAACAGACAAAAACTGGGCTCTTGATTCTTCACTACAGACCTTGATAAAAATATACGTCTGAATAGAATTACACAGGCAGGGAAACAGTACCAGACCATGCACTGTTTTGGCATAAGACTGATTACTAGTATTTCTGATTCGGATGATTTTGTGACTACTTACCACAACCAGCTCCTTGTCCGTGTCGTTGATAAGCCTGTCGTTGAAGACTCGGGTGGTCTCGTTTCTCCAGCAGCGAACAAACTGGGCAGCAGTCTGGAACCTGCGCGGCAAACAGGGTAATCAGAGACGGTGCAAGCCCCCTCTGGCAGAACATGTAGGTACTGCACTACACACACACACACACACACACAAACACACACACACACACACACACACACACACACACACACACACACACACACACACACACACACACACACACACACACACACACACACACACACACACACACACACACACACACACACACAAACACACACACACACACACACACACACACACACACACACACACACACACACACACACACACACACACAGGCAAGCCCAAACCAATACTTCTCTCTGTCGGGAAGAAGAAACAATTCATCATGGAGAGGCAAAAGTCATGGATGGACTGTATAATTTATCAAATCAGGCTTTCTTAAAGTCAAATGTTAGAAATTCTTTATATTATGTGTCTGACCCAGTCTGACCCTTGCCTTCTCCGTCAATATTTCCTTAGTAGCTCAATGCAGGCTGTTGCAAACAAACAAGCAAACAAACAAACCTGTCTGGAGTGGTGAGGCAGAGGCCTTGGTACGTTCGGGACAGGTCACGTAGGTTGAAGATGTAGTGGAACTTGGACGGTGTCGGCGGAAGGTCGCGCACAATGTTCTGGTACAGGGTCAAGGTCGCAGAGGTCAGCCCGTTGGCCAGTGCACGAATCTCATCGCTGAATGGCTTGAGATGACCTTGAGGAAGAGTAGCAAGTAGATTTTTAAAGGGCAAGGAAAGTAATTTCAGTTTTGGTGCCTTTCAACCCAAAATCCTGTTTGCAAAAGGTGATTCATTGGTTTATACCCCTCCCGTACACATTGGGGTGGTATTTGATCCAAATCCATATTCACGTTTGATGACTGCCTATTCCACCAGGAGGCTGCCGTGATGTCACAAGTACACTTAATCTAATCAACTCTATAGTATATGTATGTAGGACTCCAATCATGTAACCCGTATGTTGTTATATTTTGTCTGACCCTGACCTCTTCCCTAATACCTCAATGAAAAGCAGCCAGCAGTATTTCATGAATAAACAAAGGCTGAAACAAACAAACAAGCAAACAAACAGAAACCTTGCAGGATGGAGGAGTAGATGTGATGCAGCGACTCGTCCGACGGGAAGGTCATGTTGAAGACGGTGAAAAGCGAGACAAAGCGAGGGTCGACCTCGTTGCGACCTCCGCCCGCCTTGCCCATGGCGGCCAGGTAGCCCAGGTCCTTCAGGATCTTGTAGTTCAGCTCCTTGCCGCGATCGTACATGCCACCCCGCTCAAGCAACAGCTTCAGGAGAGCAATGGGCTGTTGTGTTCCATAGGTGTCCACCTGGAGAGGAAGGGAGAAATTCAGTGTATGCCGAATGTATGGGAGGTGGCCTAACATATAGCACCCTTTTGTCATGCGCTCGAACTCACGCTGCTCCATCGATAGTTGTCAGAGAGTGGTCAGGTTTTGAAGAATGAATTTTGAAAACATGCATGTAAAGAACATACTGTTTGTGCGCCCCTCATGCTCCACGTTACAAGTGGCAAATGCTGTGAGATAGTTTTGTGCATGTACAATGTACCTTCATGAATGTCCTAACTTAGCACACTTTTGTCATTTTGTTCTCTATCTTAAGATGTTGGTGATGAATTTGACTATCAGAAACAAAACTTGAATTTTATGATATTTCAGCTTTTTTCTGACAGTAAAATTGCAATTGTGGTGTGCCAGGTCTTCATCCAAAGGTAACCTAACACACTGGAAAATGCTGCTGCCACAAAGTGTACACTATTACCTGTGGCCCCTTCAGCTCTGTCCTGCTACATAATGTAACCCAACACCACAGGTTGTCTGCTACAGCACCAGTTACCATGGTGACAGATGCCTGGTCCAGAAGAAGAAGAAGAGCAAAAACAATATGTTTTCCTTCAGAATCTGTTAAGGTAAATATAATTATTACCTGTGGCATGTTCATGTCGTCTATGAAGCAGAGGAGTCTCTTCCCCGGCGGGGGGCCGTACGTGTCCTTGGTGCGCTTCTCCACGTTGGCCTCCAGGTTACGCTGCACGTCCATGGAGGTGGTCCTCGAGGAGAAGTTCATGGTCAGGAGAAGCTGGGGAGACAGAAGCAGAGTTGATGGTTTACAAAAAGGCTCTGCCAGGTGCAAAATACTGTATGATACAACTTCTTACTGCTTGTTTCATGTGGCATTGATCTCATTTATGGCAGAATGTTTTGCTTGTTACATTACCCCCATATGTTTATAGCTTGTCTGCCTGTGTACATGAATGTGTGTGTGTGTGTGTGTGTGTGTGTGTGTGTGTGTGTGTGTGCATCAACACTATACAGAAACTGCGCTGCTCCTTCTGTCAGAACACACAGATACTGCAGTGCAAAACACCCCCCACGCTCTCTCACACACACTCACTCACACACACACACACACACACACACACACACACATGCATACACACAGACACACACACACACAGACTGATAGTCAAGCCAAAAATAATGCTTCACTCCCTTGAGGGGTGAACTAATGATGTACAGATTGTGCCATTTTGTGCCATAGATTCATTTTAGGACTTTGTAAGGTGACTTGAATGCACAAGAATAAATATCAAACAACAACGTCAAGTCCTTACATGGGTCTCCTTGTCCACACTGCGCAGGAAGTCCTGGATGGTGGCCGTCTTCGATGTTCCCGTCTCTCCCACCAAGACGACGGGCCTCTTGATGTTGACCATGAGCTGGACGAGCCACGTGCTGCGTACGGTGTCGACCGTCGGGACGAGGATCTCGTTGAACTTCTTCTCCGGGTCGTGGACGTACTTGGGGACGAGCTCGCCCCACGGGATCCAGCGGTTCTGCACGTCGTCGAAGAAGTACTCGTACAGGGTCGGCTGAGAGCCTACGGCAAGAGACACCAAATCTTAAACAAAAAGCTAACACTCAGGAACATGCAACTTTTGTCTTGCACCTGGTATCAATAAAGCAGCACTAGACTAAGTGTAATCAGTGACTATACTATAAGCACTTCTTTTCAGTACTTCTAGTACTTTTAGATTACAATAGACACTTTCACTTTATTTATTTATTTAACCACGATGCCATGTATTATGTATTAATTAATAAGTGACATTGGGAAGAAATGTATAGTATTACACTAAGGGCAGTGGAACCAGCATTTTAGTTTTTAAATCTAAATGTTTTGACAGATAAGGTTTTCTCTCAAATACTTTTAAATTAAATATACTATGAATTTTTAATTTTACTACAGAACTTTGTACAAATTGAATCACAGTTGATCAGCATAACCAGCCAAGACTAAGGTATTGTGCCTACCATAAAGTTAGTAGACTAAGTGAAGATCACTCATGAGGAACTTTGCTCACCAGGTATTTCTCCGATGCCAGCGTACTTCCCAGGCTCATCTGTGATTGTGGTCATCTGGGACAGGCCTTTGATGAACTGGTCAAACTTCACCCGCCCATCCTCCAGAAGAGCGCCTCCTACAGACCAGTAGAGGCACTGCAGGAAGTAGGCCTCCAGGATCATGGAGTCGGTAACCTCCTTAACGAGGATGGCGTTCAGCATGTTGGACAGTTGGACCACCTGTGAAACATCAAGGCAATCAGTAAGTGATGAAGAATTATAGATAATATAATATTGCAAATCCACGACCAAAGGCTAATTGCAAGTGTGCACTAAAAATAATAAACAAAGTTGACATCAAAATCATACAACAAAAGAAAAGATACTACATTTTGTAAAATTCTAAAAAGTTGACCTCAACAGTATGACACTGGATTTCTTTCTTCTATTTTGTGTTTGACTAAGTTTTTCTAATTGTCGACCAGCACTGGGTTTTTTTCTAATTCAAAACTTGCTCAAAGCTCCCAACTTTCCAGTGTGTTTTGAAATTCAAAGCAGTTCAATGTTATGACAACAGATTTTTTTTTTTACATTTTGCAGAAAATTCGAACGTTCCCTACCAGGTTGAGGTTGGTGAGAGGCACGATGCACTTCAGCTTCTCCCCCTGACGTCCGTCGACGACGCCTTCGATCACCATGTCGATCGCCGGGGGAACGTACTTCTCGAAGAGTCGGTTCAGGTCGTCTCTCTCGGCCTTGTTGGGCCGGGCGTTGGCCCACTTCTCCCAGAAAGGCTTGTAGCCGAGGTTCTTGGGGTCGACGTACACCATCCCGCAACGGGACACAGTAGCTGGGGAGGCGTACTGTAGGTCTCCTACCTGCAAGGGGACAGAGGAAATGGAATTATCAGCTTTTTACTAAACTCAATTGTCCCTAGAAGAAGTAGAACAAAAAATTGTGGTCAGGCTCCTAGAAGCTTGATGGCCAACACCTTTACATCAGGAGAATTGGGAACATCTTAATCCTGTTGTTTATGCATAATTATACTAACACGGACCAACGGAATTGTCAGACTGAGAACTGTCTGAGTGTAACCATAGTGTTGGAAGCTGTGATGACAAAGAATCCTGAGCTCCTATTGGACAGTCACTGATTTTTACAGTGAAACAGAATCCTGCATGAGTTCTTATAGTTTTGGGATAGGGAATGTTCTCTTGACTTAGAGTTGTATGGCCACAAACTCCTGGGTGGGGAGTCCCAATCAGTCCAACAGCAAGGGATTGTACATGTATACAGTCAACACATGCCACATTTGTACTCACCTCAAACAGCATAGCACAGTGCTTCTGCAGGCGGATACGTTCACCGTTGGCAAGGGTCAGCAGCTTGTTGTCGTCCATGACGGAGTTCATGTTCTCGACCCACAGCGCGTCCACGTCGCCATCGTACAGGATGTACCGTCGCTCCTAGATAAAACAAGAAATAGTAGACTTCAAACTTCTGGTATGTAGGTATGTTTTGCATTAAGGTTATCTAGCTATCAAAATACCCTTCTGACAAGTGGCCTTACCCTTCGTAAAATATCGCCAACAACAACCATGCCACTACAATTTGAAACACATTCATTCCCCCATTACATCCAACACAATATTCTCCTCAATACCTTCTTTCTGCATTCACAAGTCTTTGCTCTGTCTACTGATACTGTTTGTGTTTGTGATCTCTTCTTTCCCACCATGTTGCTCATTCACCATCACATCAAGCAATTTGAAAAAAACCTTGCAGACTTACGTAGATGTATTAGAACAGTAACTGTTACTGTACACTATCAGGGGGAGTCCTCCCCTGCCTATCTAAGTTCCAAGTTTGTAAATAATTATATAAATAATCTATAGTACCTGCTTCTCTCCCTGTAAGGGTTTGTTGATCTCTCGGAAGATGTTGGAGAGCATCCCGTCCGTCCAGTCTCGGGTGATGGGGTCCAGGATACCGTACAGCTCGATCACAGTACAGGCTTTAGGGTTCATCACGTACAGCTTCGTGTTCAACCCCAGTCTGTGTTAACAAAACAAGTCTGGACTGAACATAAAATCTGGTCTATGTGGACAGGTGGCCACTATACACAGGATTCTTAATGCTTGTGTCAATGGGGGAAATTATCTAAACGACCTCCAAAAAGTGCTCACATTGGCCACCTAGGTGGTCCTTATGTAGAGGTCATAGTTTTGACTGTAGATTGAAATGTCATGTCTAATTAGTGAAAATTCCCATCTCAATTATCTAAATTTTACAAAAAACACAGTCATAATGGTTGTGTAAATTACACTGTAATACTAGCCCGTTTTGATGGTTGATGTTCAGGGCAGGCAGCGGCTAGACTTTAGCTGTTACATGATTTTGTAAACTGTAGCTGTGTTACCTGGTTTGTGCCTGTGCCAGTGTGTTGATGACAACAGACTTGCCCCCTCCTGTGGGCCCCACGATCATGGTGGTGTGTCTGGTTAGCATGGTCTCATACATCTGTACAACCTTGTCAGCCTGCACCGAGAAAAAAATTATCAATCAATCAATTAAATAACTCGCAGACAGAAATCTAAATTGGACTTCCCCCAATTTTCATCTGCACCAGTAAGTAAACGATTCATTGCACCAGTGTAATGGCCAAGTAGGTAGAGTGTTCGGCTTGGATTCGGTAGGTCTTGAGTTCGATCCATGGCCAAGTCATACCAATGACTTCAAAAATGGAACATTCTGCTGTCTCTGCTTAGCACTCAGCATTTGGGAAAGAGCATGGGAGTTAAACACACACCACTACCAGTGGACTAGCCCTTGCTGTAGTGATTGCACAACTGTGTGGCCCAAGGGCTACAGAAACAGAGATGGGTGCCAATCCATGCACCATAGGTGTGGGAATAAACTGAGAATGGTACCAGTCTATAGCAAGGAACAATTCTAGGTAACCTGTTTTAGTTCATGAAGTCTCTAACCTGTTGTGGAAGCAGGATGTAGCCGTTGTCCTCCAGTGACTGCTCCACGGCGTCGTTGAAGCTCGGGTAGCGAACCCGCGGGCAGTCCAGCCCGGGGAACAGGTCGCCGATCAGCCCCAGGAACAGCGGGACGTCCTCAAACACGAACTTGGGCAGGTTCATGTCACGCAGGGCTCGCATCAACACCACGTCCTGAGAGATGCAGGATTGTACAGTTGTTAGCTGTTTCATATTATGTCATGACTAGAAACATTTACAAAGCAAATGCATAATGTTTGCCTTCACATGGTCTAGCCTAACAAACTACTGCTCTGTTTATTCTTACTCAAACAAATTCATAATATATATGACCAGCCCCTCCAACTCTGTCCTGCCACTTGCTACATATTATTAATACAATCCAACACCACAAGGTGTCTGCTACAGCACCAGTTACCATGGTGACAGCCACCTGGTCCAGGTCATTGACCTTATTTGTTTGAAATGGAAGAAGAGAAACCAAAGCAAGAAAAATATGTAAACATAACTATGTATCTATGTCTATACTTATATCTATCTATCATCATCATTGATGGGCTGCAGAGCATCTATCTATCTTTCTCTGATATGATATTATGTACATGTAATATCATATCCTATCATATCATATCATATATAACAAACTCACCTCGTCCAGGTCGGGCGACCCTCTCTTGAGCTCTCCTGCCATCACCAGTACAGACTTGAGCGCTCGCAGACCGAAGTCATAATGGTGCTGCTTGGACAGCTGCTCCTTAGCCAGCTTGTACAACACTGTCATCTTCTTGGCAAGAACCTGGGAGAACAGGCAATGAATGAATGAATGGATGAAGGAATTAATGAATATTGTTTAAAGGAAGGAAGGAAGGAAGGAAGGAAGGAAGGAAGGAAGGAAGGAAGGAAGGAAGGAAGGAAGGAAGGAAGGAAGGAAGGAAGGAAGGAAGGAAGGGAGAAAGAATTCTAAAATGCTTTCCTGGTGACAATTGAGCACAAGCCTTAATTTATGGTCAAATCTGCTAAATTATGAAAGAATGGATACTCAGGACAGCAAGGAACAGATGGATAGAACAATAAGTGGGTGGATGAATGAATGAATGAATGAATGACAATCATGGTATTTGGCTGAGCTGTGATTCCACAGGACAAGACAGAATGAATGAACAAATAAGAAAATGAATGAATGAAAAATCAAAGACCTTCTTTTTATGTGCATAACACAAAAAAAACACATAAAAACACACCTTGGCCAGCAGGAATCCCTCAGAGAACAGCATGATCTCACAGATCTGCTGCAGATCCGGCACGATCACCACCACGGGGCGGAACAGCGCCTTGACGCTCTCCGGCAGCTCCGTACGCCCCGCGTACCCGGGGTTCATCGTGATGAAGATCCCCATACGGTCGTCCATGGCGATTTCACTGCCCTCAAACTGGAATGTGGACGTACAATGGGTTCATGTTATTCATTGTTTCAGTGCTTTACATACTATATCCATAGACAGAATTACACAAGAGAAAAAATATACTATTCATTGACAAGTTTTAAGGTTTCTCTGGCCTGTCCTTGGTGCTGAACTTTCGGTGCTGTCTCATGAACTCAGTTTCTTGAAGACAGCAGTGGGTTTTTCACTAGTACGTTAGCCCTACATGTACAGTCCCTCTTACAATCAGTAAGAGAGTGTCTTATCTGAAAGTACTGTAAGACACAAGACAAAAAATACTTTTTTTTCCATTGTAAAAGTGGCTGCGAGAATATAAATTGCTCCTAACTTGAGTTCGCACCCACTTAGTCCGTGTCCATTCATTTGTATTTATTTTAGTGTTTATGAATCAATAAAAATAATAATAAAAAAACAATAAAAGTCAGAACAGTACCTGGAAGCGCTTGAGTTTGTGGATGAGAGCGTTCTGGATGGTCTTGATCTGTGAGGAGATGACGGACAGCACGGACACGTCGATACGGTTGAACTCATCGAAGCAGCCCCACGCTCCGCACTGCGCCAGGCCCGAGAAGATCTTACCTACAGCCTGGGGAGGGAAGGACAGATCGATCGATCAATCAATCAATAATCAATCTGACTATTGGTATAAACTCGTCGACGCAGCCCCAAAGTCCACATTGGGCCAGACCCGAGAAGATCTTACCTACAGCCTGTGAAGGGAGAAACAGATCAATCAATCAATCAATCAATCAATAATCAATCAATAATCAATCTGACTATTGGTATGAACTCATCGAAGCAGCCCCACGCTCTGCACTGCGCCAGGCCCGAGAAGATCTTACCTACAGCCTGGGGAGGGAAGGACAGATCAATCAATCAATCAATAATCAATCAATAATCAATCAGGCTATTGGTACAAACTCGTCAAAGTAGGCCAACACTTGGTACTGTGCCAGAACCAAGAAGATCTTACCTACAGCCTGGGGAGGAAAGAACAGATCAATCAATCAATCAGTAAATCAATAAAAAAATCAATCAGGCCATTGATATGAACCTGTCCAGTATGCACTGTGCTGGACTGGAGAAGGTCTTACCAACAGCTATAAGGAGTGGGGATAAATCAATCAATCAATCAATTAATCAATAATCAATTTGGACAGCAAGGACACATCTCAACTGTTGTTAAATGGGAAGTTATGCTCATTAAAACTTTTTATCCTTCAATCAACTTCAATTTGAAAACTTCCTCAACCTTAACTTATATCGTAAAGGATAGGCCTGGGTAATATACTTAACAAATCTCTTAGACTAAAGAAAACAAGCTATTCAACATAATCAAATGCATCAGACTTAACTTACGACGCAAGGAAGAGTCTACAGTGAAATGATCATACATACCTTGAAGTCCATGCCCTCGCCACAGTTGGTGACCACACACAGCAAGCCCAGCGCCTTGGCCAGATCCTTGGTGGTCTCTGTCTTACCCGTACCAGCAGGCCCGGCTGGCGCACCGCCCAGGTACATGGACAGGGCCTGGGAGGAACACAGGAAGCATTGTTACTTTTGGAATACGTGATGGCACAACATTGAGGGGTAAAATTTAGGAAAAATCTTGTAATACTATAACATAGGTCATTGCTGCTTCCTTTGGAGAACCTTTCAAAAACCAATCTTAGGGTTAGTCATAAGCATGATGACCAGCCTCTGTTCAGATCCATGTACCCAAACTTTACCCGACTTTACCCAAAGGAAGAAGGTGATCTCGAACCAGTTTTAGCTCACTGAAGAGCTATTCTTCCACTGGTCGTGACAGAGAAGACAGACGCTATGTAAAGTATTTACAGGTTCATTGTACCGGGGAATTTCCCCTAGCTCTTTTTGACAAGCACAATGAAGCACGCTAATGATTGATTGAATGAACAGTGGGCCACGGCTTAACGTCCCGTCCTAAGGACTGCGACCTCTCCAGTACACAACCGCATTGTTTACTTACTAGAATTGCTACGGATTAAATATATCAAAAACCAACCTGTGTGAGAGTCAGATAGATACGGTCGGTGAGAGGTGTGATGACAAGCCTCCCGTTGAGACCCATGTACTCGTAGCCGTACCCAAACGTGCCGGTACACTGTTTGACCATCAGCTCGTCCATGGGACGGTCCCAGTAGAACCTCAGCTGGCTCTCCCACTCAAACTCACGGATGTCCATGATACTGGAATATCAGGATACAGTGGGTCACTCTTACTAGCAACTTATTTCATTCTAGATTTTAAAAAGCTACAAGAATGTATTGGCATCTCTGGATCTAATCAAATGAATTTAAGTTTAGAGGGATACTGTCAGTATAACTTTTATACTGGAATATTATGATATAGTGGGTCACACTTACATGTACTAGCAACTTAAGTCACTCTAGATTATAAAAAGCTACAAGAATGTATTGGCATCTCTGGATCTAATCAATCTAAGTTAAGAGGGATATTGCCAGTATTACTTTTATCCTGGAATATTATGATATAGTGGGTCACTCTCACTAGCAACTTAAGTCACTCTAGATTATGAAAAGCTATTAAGAATGTATTGGCAGCTCTAGATCTAGTCAATTTAAGTTTAGAGGGACGTTGTATAGCTTCAGATTTTCATGTTTGACTTTTTAAAAAAATAAGGATGCTCCAAAACCCTTGTGTCTTTCCAATTTTAGTCTCCAAAGGACTATTTCCAGTAGTACTAGTTTGCATGTTGGGAGAGCGACACAGCCAGGATTCAAACTCACAACCTCTTATTCTAGATGCAGGGTCACTAACCACTGTACTCTTTGAACACTTCTTGCAACTTAATTAACACTAACCTGTCTCGGACAAAAATGTCAATGATGTCTCTGGCGTGCACATCGATGATGAGCACGGTGTTGAACTTGGAGCGGTCGTTCTTGGACAGCTCTGACCTGACCTTGACCACCATGTCGTTGATCTGCTTGTGCATCCTCTTGGCGTAGTTCTTCATGGCGTTCTTGTCGCCCTTCTTCACCTTGTTAAAGGTGTCCTCCACCTCCCAAGTCCACCACACCTGGTTCCCTGCTAGCACTACCATGCCCTGGTACAAGGTCATCCATTCAACCCTGTAAAAAAACATATTAATAACTTATTAACTTATCAAAAACGTATTAACTTGTTAACCTCCCATGTCCACCAGACCTGGTTTCCTGCTAGCACTACCATACCCTGGTACAAGGTCATCAATTCAACCCTGTAGAAAGCAAATCAATAACTTATTAAATTATCAAAAAGTTATCAACTTGTTAACTAAACCACCCACGTCCACCAGACTTAAACAGGTCAGAGTGTTCTGCTCGGAACCAAGAGGTCCCGGGTTCAATCCCCTGACATGCCCGATGTTGTGCCCTTGGGAAAGGCACTTCACATGACTTTCCTCACTGTACGATGGAGTGATGCCCACCAGGCCTTTCAGCTAATTGTTAATAGAGAGTGTGCTAACACTGATGGGGACACACGCACGGATTTGGTGTTGCCAATGTGCCAAGATCTGCATTGTACAATTTTTAAAAACTTACACAAGTTACACGACAATCATCTGAAGACGCCGTACCTGGGCATGCCGTCCTCGCAGTACTTGAAGAGAGCCTCCTTGGTGATGAGACGGTTGGTGGACCTCATCTCCTGGAGCACAGCCGTCATCCAGTCTTCCACCCGACCCTCGGCGGCAACGTTGGTCCTGAACTCCATCACCTCTCCCTCTGCTGAGATCATGGCCGTCGCCAGGGTCTCCCCGTTGGAGCCCTCTTGGAAACGCAGCGCAGCGATGTTGTCGTACATCTGCAGGGGACACAAATGTCGGTGTCGTCATGGAGGCAAAGTTCTGGGTTCCCATCCCGCAAAATCGATATTTGTAATCTTGTTGTGTAACTCTTAGAGAACCAATCTCTGTGTGAATACCAACAAAATTCGGACTGATATGTCTGCTGGTAGTATAATAAAATCCAATCCAATTCAATCCTAAAGATTAATAATGTGCTATGCATCTAATCATGTAAGCTCAAGGCTAATCATTCAAACTGGATTGTGCAGCACATATATAGTAGTAAGAGTGGATTCATTCCTCAAGCTAACCGACATCTTGCACACACAGTCGTCCCTCAGTAAGACATCTGGAGCTGCATAGTTCCTGTTTAAAACTTATTCAGCCTGTCACATGACTGGTTTCACCCTCAAAGGCTTCTTCAAGTGTACAGAGGTTGTGGAGGTCATGTTGTCCTCATTTTCTTTAACTTCATTTTACTCAATTATGCTAATTACCTTAATCAAGCTAATTACTTTAATCAAGCTAATTACCTTAATCATGTGTTCCTGTACACAGTTGGGATCCGAACTACCCAGGATGCTGAGCAGTTCCTCGTCGGAGATGAAGAAGAATCTTGGGAAGGCGTTCCGCTTGGAGTCCAGGTAGTCGTTCAGGCTCTTCTGGCATTTTTCCAGGCCGTCGCTGAGGTTTTGCAGGTCGGTCAGGCGGTTGGGCGCGTGGCACGTCGACTTGATGATGGGTGACTTGGCTGTTTCGTTCATGATCTGTAAGGAAAAAAATGAAGTTAAATTGTATTCGCTACCCAGAAAGTTGATCTCTTTTCTTGTTCTTCCTCTTCTTTCAGTCCAAACACCTTTGACTTCTTGTTCACATCAGTTTTAGAAAGTGACATGTACTCTGAACAACGAGGTACTCAGTTACCACGAAGACGGGCAGAGAATTGGTGCAAATTTTTGTGATTTCAATCCTATTTTACAAACATTTACCATAATAACAGTGTCATATACCAACACAGATGAGGCTAGTCATGGACCGTAGTGAAAATGTATTTTCTATCCAGTTGTAGCTTAGCAAGTGTAGTTACTGTAAATAGCCTTACTTTGTTCCAGAAAAACAGGAACATGTACCTTTTTAAAGGTCTTGTCGATAGCATCAAACTTCTTGGCCTCCTCCGGCAGCTGTGAGCGGATGTCACCTGCCAGGAAGATGCTCTCCAGGTACATCCACTTCCTCTGCACCACCATCCACACCTGGGCAGGGAAACATACATGTAGGCATGGATATTGATGTAACAAACAACGATCTATAGATTAGTCAAACCCCTTTAGTAGTAGGAGTAGTATCCAGTCTTTAATTATACTGCTGCGGGGGTCCTTGACACAGAGGTGGGCAGCAGTAGGCTAGTCTTCACACCACGTTCTAGTCTTTAAACCCCTTAATATATAGTTTAAAGATACTTTTGGAAACTAAGTCTACAGGCCCCCTGCATTGAAAACCATGTCATTATACTAAGTCAAAAGGTACCTTGATCAGCTCTGTATATTAAAGGTTTTATGCAATGATAGTCTGATGCAAGAGATGCAATTGGAAACTTCAATCTCATTAATTAATGCACAAACAATACTTGAGGATAAATGCTGTAAGAGATTTATTCCCTACCTCCACCACCTCAGCAATGAGAGACAGGCCCTTCTCAGTTGACAGTTTAATGCAGGAGAAGCATTTGGAAACTTTTTTTACTCCACAAACAAATACTTGGGAGGAAATGGTATAAAATTTTCATTTCCTACCTCAATGACGGTGAGTCACCACAGCAATGACAGAATGACCCTTCTCCCAGTTTTGCCCTTTTCTGCATTTGGAAACTTCAATCTTCAAGTTGTTAACCCACAAACAAATACTTAGGAAATGGTACAAGAGATTCATTCCCTACCTCCACCACCTCAGCGACAAGGGACAAGACCTTTTCCGAGTTCTACCTTTTTTATGGAAGGATAGTCTGATGCAGGAGTTGCATTTGGAAACTTCATTCATGTTAATCCACAAGCAATACTTGAGGAGAAATGCTGTAAAAGATTTATTCCCTACCTCCACCACCTCAGCGATGACAGAAAGGCCCTTCTCCCAGTTTTGCCCATTTTTGCATTTGGAAACTTCAATCTTCAAGTTGTTAACCCACAAACAAGTATGAAATGGTATAAGAGTTTTCTTTCCTACCTCCACCACCTCAGCGATGAGGGACAGACCCTTTTCCCAGTTCTGTACCGTCTGCAGGAACGGCCCGACGAAACGCGAGGCCGACATGCTCTGCAGATTCATGGCGTTGTCGTCTAGAATCTGCATAATGTCATCCGTGGAACCCAGGATGAACCCTCGGTCCGACGTGCCTTTCAAAAGAAAAGTTACAAGACGTTGAAGAGATTCATAAGTTACGTCGGATAAGCAGTTCTTAGAACATTCTTCAATCAGTGACTGTTTTTGAAGTCAAGTCCTATTTCCCCCTACTCTGCAAGGAGGCGGGGGAGGCCAGAAGACCGGCACAAGTCTCGACCTAATCTCGTGTTCTCGCGAGACTAGGTCACTCCGTGATCAAGATGTACAGTTGACATCGAAAATTTGGAGGTACGTGTTTTTACCTTTAAAAACAGTCACTGATTGAAGAATGTTCTAAGAAGTTACAAGACAGTTTTTAAAGAAGTAAAAGTATATTTAGCCTTTTTGAAGCCGTAGGGGTAGTGGGTTGTTAATCCACTGTGTCTTGGAGGACAGTATAAACTGTTGAGTCTCAATGTTCTAGCGAAATACTCCCCTAGAACAGTTCTTTCTAAAACAGTATCCAAAGGGAAAGGAATAAGAAAATATTCAGATTCATTTTAGATTGTATTTCTTTCATATAATACATATTATGCAGTTCCAATGTTCTACTAAAAGAGCCATTGCTGTTTTCAATAGATCGAGTTTGTGTGACATCACCGAAAGTTCAGCACCAAGGACAGGTCAGACAAATCTTAGTAATACGTCAAAAATCTTTAGGAGAATCTTTAGGAAAAGAAAACATACTGACACCAAGTTTCATTTTACAGAAAGTTTTTTATCCGCTGGTCAAAAAAGAAGGACAGACAATATGTTAGAATATACAGATTTAGCAACTTACCTTTGATATATTTGTGCACTGTAAACTTCATACTGGCCCAGGTCTCTTCTACCTCCTTGATACCCTGTTTGAAGAGAGGAAAGACTGAATATGAGGTCTGACATCATTTCATATAGGACATATACACACTATGCAATCGTATCAGTATTTCTGGTACATAGTTTAAACTAAAGAAAAAACAAACAACTATAATTGTTAAAAGACAATAAGTGAAAGACGTGCCACAAGTCCAAGACATCCCCTACCTCAATGCTAACCTTAGAACTTCCTTGGATTCAGACTCAGAGGTGAAAAGTGTTTAAGACATATACTAATGAACCAAGACATATCCCCTATCTGAGACATCCCCTACCTTCTCAATGTTTTTTTTTTTCTCAAATACTCATAGACATGTCCCCTATCTAAGACATTGCGTACCTTCTCGATGCTGAGTTCCTTGGATGCGGAGGTTACGATGTCTGCGATGGCTTCAGCGTAGTTGTGCAGGTCCATGGCGAACAGGTTCTCCAGGGTGAACGTCTCGGGGTTCATGTCAAACGACTTCCCCGTCTTCTCCATCAGCTCCTTCCAATGGCTGTGAATCAGCAAGGAGGACCAGGTAAGTTTCACAGAATGATAAACTTGCCTGTTTCTATAAATGCAGAGGTAGTCCAGTAGCCTTTTTTAAGTCGTAGTGGCAGTGGGTTGTTAGTCCACTGTGTCTAGGGGACGGTATTGAAAGGTAGAGCCCATCCCTCTCCTTCCACCGCCTTTTACCTAGTACCCAACCGAAGTCGGGTACCCATTCTACACCTGGCTGGAGTGAGAAAATTTGTGCAAAGTGCCTTTCCTAAGGATACAACCTCTTTTATGACATTTCTCCAAGTAACACTCAAGGCTACCTTCCCATTTTCGGGTAACATTAGACAAACAAACTGAAGTACCGTTCTCGAAGAGCCTCGTGTTTGAGATCCACGAACAGAGGGATGGACGCCTGGAACTCCCTCATCTTCCCGTCCAGGTGATGCGCAACGGGGAGGCTCTTCACATCCTTGGGCATCCGCTTCAGCTGCTTGATAAACCCTTCAATACCCTCCACCAGCTGGTTCACGTTCAGGTTCGCCCAGAGGGTCTGGGACCACTCCTCTCGGGCAGCCTGCAGAAACGGGACACAACAAGAAATTATGTAGTACTACTATTCCCAGACCTTTCGGTGTACAGGGACAGTACCCAGCATTTATAAAGTCACACAGGCCACTACAGCAGGGGGTTTATTGTGTCCAGAACCGTGCCTATCTAGTTCTATGCCTAAATGGGTTGGGGTTAGGATCAGGCACAGTTCTGGATGTACTCTGAGTATTCAAGAACGTACACATGGAGTATCCAGAGGCATGCCTGAGCAATGTTCTCTCCACACACTTGTATGGTTGTAAAACCTGGCATATGAATACCAGCCAAGAAAAAGAAACTGCAGTGGATACTTTTGATAGTAAATGTGTGAGGAAAATCTTAGGCATCAGATGGGATGACTACATACCCAACACAGATATCAGATTCAGAGCCAATTAACAACCAGTAACCACAATTATCTGCAAGCAGTGTTTGAGCTGGCATGGCCATGTTACAAGACTTCTACCAGCCAGACTAGTCCTAAACTGGAACCAACGGGAAAAAGATGTAGGGGTCTACACAGGATGAGCTACAAACAAACAATCCAGAGCGACCTGCAAACAGCAAATCTGAACTGGAAGGATGAACACACCTTCTGTTGTTTGTAGAGGGTGTAGATCATCTCCAGTCCCTTCATCTCCTTCAGGTTTTTTTGCTTGTTTGTTTTTTTATACCTAAAGCCATACCTATCTAGTTTTATGTCTAGATGGGTTAGGGTTAGCATGGGTCTGAATAGTCTCTGCGTGTCCAAGAACATAGATTTGCCCCAGGCACGGTTCTGAATATGCCTGGACTATCCAGAACTGTGCCTGAGCATCTGAACCATTCCTGAGCAGGTTCTGGATAAAGCATGGTTTTGGATGTAACAAGGATTAAACCTCTTCGGGGTTGATTTGAGTATTTTATGAATAAGCAAAGGTTTAAACAAAAGAAACAAATTTTAACAACTAAACCAACCTTCTGTTGTTTGTAGAGGGTGTAGATCATCTCCAGTCCCTTCATCTCCTTCTGCACCTGCTGCAGTAGCGGGTACATGGTGATGGGCAGGTCAAACAGACGCTCCGCGTTCGCCAGCTCCTGTCGCTCACGCTCGTACTTCCCCAGCTCCTTCTGGTACTGATCCAGAATCTCAACTCCTGTAGAGATGGAATGACATAAAACGTATCACTAGAAAGCTTTAAAGAACTCGACCTGCAATTAAATGCAAAGATTGGGTGAAACAGGTTGTTCGGTGTAATATAGCCAGCTGCCGCCGCGCCGCGTGCCTGCAAAGCTGGTGTGTTACACCAAAAGGCAGTTATGCCGAATATACCGCTACAGATACAGACATATGTAAGTCTTCCATTTTTGGGGATTTCAGTGGGGATTTTACAGAGGGAAGGTCAAATGCAATGAAAACGTCAAAAATTTGGAACTCTTCTATCCCTCTGAAGTCCCTATCATATCCAAAATGGTGTCCATCTAGTTGTATGCCTGAATGAGTTAGGGTTAGGATCAGGCACAGTTCTGGATAGTCTACGCTTATCCAAGAATGTAGATTTGCCCCAGGCATGGTTGTGGATACACGCGGACTATCCAGAACCATGTCTGAGCATGGTTCTAGATAAACCCGGATACTGGATACACATGGACAATCCAGAACAGTGCCAGAGCATGATTTTGAATAAAGATCGGTTCTGGATACTCTTCAAATATCCAATATTGTAGATTTGCCCCAGGCATGGTTCTGGATACCAACGTGGACTATCCAGAACTGTGTCTGAGAATGGTTCTGGATAAACGTGGTTCTGGATACACATGCACAATCCAGAACAGTGCCTGAGCATGATTCTGGATAAAGCTCGGTTCTGGATAGTCTTTAAATATCCATTTGCCCCAGGCACAGTTTTGGATACGCATGGACTATCCAGAACAGTGCCTGCCCATGGTTTTGGATAAAGCATTGTTCTGGATAAAACAGTCCCCAGTTCAGACCTCACCTTTGTCCAAGTCTGCTCCGACTGCCCCTGGACCCTCGGCGTGAAACATCTCCCCAAAGTTGTTCAGGTCCTTGTCGTATTCCTTAATCTGTTGCAAGGTGATCTGCACCCAGCAAGGAATAGGAAAAAAACATCTTCAAATGTTCGAGTGAAAGCTCATCTGTGTTGGTAGAATCCATAATCGTTTAACTTTTTTTGATCCAACACAAGAATGGAACTCGAGTT
This sequence comes from Branchiostoma floridae x Branchiostoma japonicum, assembly GCA_013266295.2. NCBI lineage: Eukaryota > Metazoa > Chordata > Leptocardii > Amphioxiformes > Branchiostomatidae > Branchiostoma > Branchiostoma floridae x Branchiostoma japonicum. Next base: position 1,624,687 of record CM023826.1, on the reverse strand, counting down.
CGACTAAAAATTCATGGTGAGTTCCCTTCTTGTGTTGGATCAAAGTTAAACTTTACCATTATCTTCAAATGTGACGTACCATTTTTGGTCTGAATGTCGTTTTATCAAATTAACAGAATGGACGGTGCTCCATTGTGTTATCTTTTGTTTTATGCGTAGTTTAGGATCTGCTATGTTGTGACATTTCACCAGTGCCAGAGTGGTTTACCAGATATAAAATTTGCTGCATTATTTTGCTTTCAGCTACTAAGCAGTTCTGTGAACAAGGTAGTGTGGACAACATTTTTAGCAGTGGAGTTTGGTTTACTGATCTAATGTGTTGTTTCTTCTTCTGTCCGATAATACATATTTGTGCCAACTCAAAAATCCAGGTGAAGATACCTTCTAAGTCAGTGTTTGACAGATAAACAATGACCCTAAGTTGTAGCTACAAAATTATACCGACTTATAATGAATACAAGTGCAACAACCCTACTCACTTAAACTAGTCTGATCCTAACTTTATCTCTACCTATGCTGCTAATAGCCTGGTGTTTGTGTGACCACTATTTCTGAACTGATCACCAAATCACCTGACCGTACTCACTTCTAGGCTTAGCTTCTGTGTTTTGAAAACATTGAGGTAGAAAGGAATACAAGTTCAACATTAATTTGACATGATTACATTAACATTGACAGTTAATAATACCATATAAATACAAATTGTCCAAACCTGACTGACAACCGAGGGAGAGAAGAAGACAATTAATTATACAACTGTAATTAAAAAGGTATGAAAGTTGAGAAAAATTTGGGTGTGTCTAGGACATATTGGAAGGCGTGAAGGATTGTAGGCTCACCTCAGTAAACTTCTTCTTGACTGGTGCAAGGCGTGCGTCCACACACTTGGAGTCCATGAACAAATCACCCCATATCTGTGGCATGTCTTTCACCAACTCTGTCTCCTCTTCTGTCACCTGAAGGGGAGGGGGGAATGTTGGTAAAAATACTTGAATAAAGTTTTTCACTGCTTAAAGCTTTTTTTCTGGTTTTTTTTTTTTTAGTTCTTTGGTGAAAAATATGCCGTTCTTGGCACACTGGCAACACCAAATCTGGTTGTGTCCTCATCAGTGTTAGCACACTCTTTAAACAGACTAGCCGGAAGGCTCGGTGGGCATCACTCCACCATAGAAAGTGGAAAGTTGGGCACAGTGCCTTTCCCAAGGGCACAACATCAGGCTTACAACATACAATCTCAAACAACAGACATCCATATAATAATATAGTCAGTCAGTCTAATATAGACTATGACAACTGTGCAAGTAGCAAACATTGGATGGTTAGACATCCATACAACCCAGAAAAATAACCCAAAATGTGATTATATGCTATGCAGATATATACAGGCCAAATCAACTAAACGCTGTGTCCCACCTCTATCTTGTACATGCCCAGGGTGCGATATCTCTCCTGCAGGTCCACAAATCTCATCTCCACGTCCAGCGAGATGTCTTTAATGTTGGCGATCACGCCGAGAACAAACTTCAGATCCTCCAAGGTGTCCGGCACCTTCTTCAAGTCTGCGGTCTGGCCCTGAAGACGTTAAGGAAAAATCATTACTTTTATTTCAGTAATAAAAATTCTTTACTTTTGGATTTCAGTCATCAACACAAGATAGAAACAAGTTATAAGGGTTGTTTTTTTTTTCTCAGTATTTATCTTATATATAGTCGCCTTATTTCACCAAGGAATCAGCAAAAAGCAAGATGCTTAATAATAGAAGTGACATTGTCAATCTCTGTTTCAGTGAAATAATTACTAATCTTTAAAATTGTTATTTTGGCTTCAAACAGATTTAGGAGTGAGGAACACATTGCAATAATTGTTCTTAATCTTCATTACCATGTAATTAATATATATCTCACCTCAGACACCAAAGAAACAGTTATTCAAGCAACTGGATCCCAAAGCAACTGGATAAATTTGAAAATCCATTTGCTTGAGTAACTGTTTCTTTCAAATTGGTATCTTAGTACCTGGATGTCTAACCTTCATCAATAGACCTCAGACATCAAAATAGGGGACCTCCTTGTACTAAATGTTTGAAGTTAACAAACCTCTAGTTCTGTCTTGAGAGTGAAGAGCTCTTCCTTGGCCGAGTCGTTGAGGAGTTTGCCCAGCGAGGTGACCCAGGCCTTGGCGTGGTCCTGTACCGTGGAGGCCAGCGGGGTCAGCTGGAGCCGGATACAGTCTTCGTCTTTCACCAGGGGCTGCTCTGATACCTGGAAAACAACAACAGAACTTTAGCATTAAAGTTCACCAGTGTTGGTACATATCATTGATTATCATAATATTATATTTCTTCTACCCTTGTCTTTCATCAGAGGCTGGTCTGATGGTCAGGAGGTTGCATAGACTTGTACACTGTCTCATGGACAAAAGCAAAACAAAAAGGCAAAACAAAAAGTACAAACTTAAGGTAGCTACTTGCCTAACACAGTTATTAAATGGAACTGAAGTATATTTACAACATTACTGTAAGTACCTGTCCATGGTACTGAAATAATGGTGCCTCCTACAAACTCCACAGATCTGCTCTTACATGATTCAATGGATAGTTCAGCACCAAGGACAGATACTGGTAATGTTTTCAGAATAAGCTTGAACCTTCAGATCTCTAAAAACGTTGTCTTTTACATCATTAGTAATAGTAATAGATATAAGAGTATATCATACACACCTCGTGTGCAATCTTGGTGTAGAACTGAAGCTTCTCGTCGTAGGCCACACAGGACGGCTTCTTAGCAGCAAACTTCTCCATCATGATGCCCTGAAGTGGATGGAAACAACATTACAGGTACATTTAGTATTACCATAACAACACGTTTGAACTTTCAATCTTTATTGTACAATCAACCTTGCTGGCACTGAGACTGAATTGTGTTGATTTTAGATTGTACATTTCTGAAATTGTAATTAAAATTTAGAAAAATATCACTAACATTACAATATTGATATTAAAGCATTATACAGTAGGAAAGACGATAAAATACAACAATAAATAATGACAACATAAGGATAGTCTAAGAGTTTTTCAGGCATCAAATGGAATATACTCAGTCTGTTCTTGGTATAAGTAAGTTTTTGCATCTGTTTGACTTGCTAATGGTGGCTTCAGTGGCAAACAGCGACGGAGATTGTAAGATGTTTCAACTACCCGAGGCAGGAACAGTCTGCATTTACCTTGTCCAGTTTCCAGAGCGGTCGGTATCTCTTCCACCTGCTGAGGTACTTGTTCAGCGCCATCAGAGTCTTCTGCACGTTCTGCGACGCCGTCACCACCAGGTCGATCACCGAGGAGTCCGCCGCGATGTCCGTGAAGAAGCTGAACACGATGGGTTCGTCCTCCCCCTCCGCGTGCTGGGGTGGGGTCTCGATGCAGGTGCCGTGCATCCAGCGCACAAACAGCTTCGAACTGGGAGAATTGTTTTGTTTTATTTCTTCGCAAAAAATATGTACAGATAAGTAAAGAAATGTATGAAAGGAAAAAAAGGGGGTGGAAGGAAGCCTACAAGGCTTATACAAAAAAACAAAAAGCAAGGAGATACATTCTCTGTGTACTGCATGCAAGTATCATGGCTATTTCAAGGTTTTGTTTACGGTCCAGTATACAAACAGTTTCAAACTGGGGGAGAAAGAAAGAAGATACTTTTTCTATTTAATACATGTAGCTATCAAAGAGTCAAACAAAGCATTCGTGTAGGTCCGTATGAAGACCTCCTAATCACAGTAAAGAAAAGGAAAACAAAGTGGTATGGCCACATGTCATGGCTATCGGGTCTAGCCAAAGCCAGAGGGTAGACAACAGAAAAGACAGGAGGATGCGTACTGATAACAATTTTCTATAATTGCTGATAAGTTTGAAGAGTTTCCTTACCCCTCCACGGCGTCCCTGACACAGTTCATGCACAGCTTGTAGATCTCGTTGGGGTTTGGCGTGAGGACGATCTCCGGCGCCGACAGCATGGCGTCGATCTGGAAGAGCGGTCTTGGCGACGTGATGGCGCGGCAGAACCACGACAGGTTTCTCTTCACCAGCTGGGGATGAATCAATTAATCAATCAATGATTTCTTGAATGAATGGTTTATTAATCAATCAATGAATTAATTAATGATTTATTGAATGAATGGTTTAATAAATAAACAGTTTATTTATATCAAATGACAAGGCAATCATTCTCTTGAAGAGCTGTGGATAGTTTATATACATCAAATGGCAAGGCAATCATACAATAGCAGCTGATATGGGCTTAAATAAAGTACCATTTGCAATATCGCATTAAAAGTTTAGACACATTAACAATGCATAAAAAGTTATTAAAAGTTCGCAGTTATTCAAAACCAATACAATGACAATTTTATATGATAACCATTACAAAGTCAGAAGATAAAATTGCTTAACATGTTAGATTAGAGTACTAGACACAAGACCCCACTGTAAAGCAGTGCTAGGACACTGAGATGGGCCACCTGGGTAAACAAAACAGAAACAAACAAACAAACAAACAAACACGTACTGCAGTGAGAGAGTCATAGACTCTTCTTTCCCAGTAGCTGTAGTAGGAGTGCAGTTTGGGCGACTTGCCCGTATTGGTGTGGACCACCAGTCCCTCCATCTTGGTAAGGAGCGGGCCGATAGCTCGGTACTTCCTCGCAAGAAGCTCGTAGTCTTTGGACCTCTCCCGCTCAATGTACTCGAAGAATTCCTGTGGAAGGAAACTCACTCTGTAAGCAGGGCTATATAAAGACAACGGTAACATGCTTATGTAGTTGCAATCCAATTCAAGATGAAAACATGATTTGCAACACCTAGGAGCTGCAACAGTTTGTATCAATTGTTTTTCACATCCTAATCCCTAGACCCATAAATTCCCAGTGCAGTTATATAGGCCTTACTACACAAAAATTGCTAAGAGTTGCAGGTAACTTGTATACCTGTCCCTGGTGCTGAAAACACGGTGCCTTCCACTTAACAATGCTCAAATGGAAAACACCAGTAGTTCAGCACCAAGGACAGACACAGTATGGAATAAGTGCTCACCTTGGCTCCAGGTAAGGTCTCTCCCACCTTGGGAGGAGGGATCTTGAACAGATTGGCGTTCTCCACCATGCCCAGACGAGCGTTGATGTCTCGTGCGTTCTTCTGAATCTGGTTCACCAGCGACTCAAACTTGCCCATGGCCTAGGGGGAAAAGATAAGCTAGTTAGTTTTCATTACAAAAAAAGCAGAGATGGCAGACTTCGCCCCTATACACAATTACAGCCTATGATGACATCACTGCTACCTCTTTTACAACAAGGCAATCAGAGATGGCAGACTTCACCCTCCACACACACACACACACACACAATTAGAGCCCACAATTTAATCACCCATAGCTCTTTGTTGTCAGAAACACACACAGACATACAGACAGATGCACAGACAGACAAACAAGCTAAAAAGTATACTTCAAAATTTATTTATTTATTTATTCATTGGTTCAGCATTACTTGAACAGCCAGGGCTGCCCAACTAGCGGAGCAAAATTAATCAAAATGAGTCCATCTAGGTGAAGTAACAAACGAGTTTCAATGAATATCATTAACGTAATTTTCTATAAAGGACCTGGAATCGAGAAAAAAAAGGGATGTTGAGAAGTGTCCACCCACCTGCTGTACTCTGGAGACGTAGTCGTTGATGCCGAGAGAATTCCAGTTTAGCCGCTTGTAGCCCGGACGCAGGACTCTCCGCAGCTCCCGAATGTGCTCATCCAGTAACTGGGTCTGTGAAAGACAGAACAAGACTAATTAGCTACAAGACATGCTGGGTACATACTTGATACAAGGCAATTGAAAGAAACAGAATCAATCTGCTAACTGCCAAATGATTTTTAAAAAGACTAACTAAAGATTCTTTTTTTCAAAATAGACAAAACCAGTCTTGGCAATTTGAAAACAAGGCAAAAAGCAGAAACATAGTTTAATTGCAGGTAGGTTAAACAACAAGCCATAGTGTGGCAAAGGGCTAAACCTTATGACAATGACATGAAAATTTTGTGTTTTCTTTTTAAATCTACAGTATACAGCTTATTGGAGATCTATCAAAAGTAGTCACAGAGAAGCAACTTTCTTAGCAGTCACAGACATTTGTAAAAATTGCACCAACACATAGGAGAAGAAGAAACATTCAGTACCACTTTAAGATACCAGACTAACTCTCTTCTGAAAATAAAAGAGAGAAGGAAGCCTCAGCAGAGAAAGAATGAAATAGGAAACGTTTCCATACCTCAGCTTCATCCAGTGATCCCAGTAGTGAGTGGTAACGGTTCAGCATGTGCCGCAGGCCGTCCACATACCGGATGTACTTGTCTTCCTACAGATACAGCAAATGGAACATAACATTCGTGAATAATATCATCAGGTTGGCAAGAGACTGCATAAGATTATCATTAAGAAGGTTCTGTATTCAACAACCAGTGGGTTTTCACATTCGTCGTTTTGGTGACCGTCTGTCACCTTCTTCAGTACAAAAATGACTGGTTCTGATTCGTACTACAGCTATACAGTAGTTGTCTGCCTTTCGTGATGTAATTTTGAATGAATTATACACAACATATTGTAGTTTGAATTCACTGAGGCACTAACAATAAAAATTGCATTTTTTCTGCACAAAATTTGTGACTATAGGAACTTTTTCCACCCTTACCTGCAGTGCCACGTTCCTGGCAGTTTCTGGGATGGGGAATCCCAGCTGCTCCATGTACTTGGTCTCTGTGATGATCTCAGAAAGCTCGGGGGCAAAGTCAACCACATACTTCACCTTCTTCCCCTCTTCACCTTTAAAAAAGAGATTCAAGATTACCAAACCTTAGTAATGCAAGACAAGCTGAACATTGCATCCTGTCTTAGAAGGAGTTGTAGCTTTAGAGAAGCTAGAAGTAATAGCTTGAAGTAGTAGCGTGCGTAGTTCAGTGGTTAGCAACCCTGCCTCTGGACTAAGAGGTTGGGAGTTCAAATCCCGGCTGTTGTCTCTCACCCGACATGCACGCTACTGGAGAGGGTAGCAGTCCTTAGGACGGGACGTTAAGCCGTGGTCCACTGTTCATTGTGCTTGTCGCAAAGAGCTAGGGAAATTTCCCCGGTACAATGAACCTGTAAATACTGTACATAGTGTCTGTCTTCTCTGTTACGACCAGTGAAAGAGTAGCTCTTCAGTAAACTAAACTGGTTCGAGATCACTTTCTTTCTTGAAAGCTAGAGTGGTTCACAGAAGCTAGAACCTTACCAGCTGCGGGCGCCTCCTCCTTGCCCTGTCCTTCCTCCTCACTCTGCTGGGGTTTGGCCAGCAGGTTCCGCTTCAGGTAACCCGGCAACACCTGCTCCACCTGCTCCCGCCACGCCGCGTACTTCTCGTCCTCAAACACCTTCATCTCCTTGGCAACCGTCAGGTACCTCATCCGAGCCTGCAGAAATAAGAGATATTTGTTTGAACCATTCTTTATTCATGAGAAGCTCAAATCGGCCTGCAGGCCGCTTTTCATTGAGGTAATGAGGGAAGAGGTAAGGGCCAGACAAAATAGTATAACAAAGATACAGTTTACATCATTTAAAGTCCTAATAAATCTATACACATATTTTTGCATATACATGGTATAAAATACAGTTTACATAGGAATGAGAGTTGGTATATGGTTTGTGACTGTTTTTTCTCAATAAGCCATTTTCAGGCCATAGGGACAGTGGGTTGTTAATCCACTGTGTCAACTAGGGCACGGTATTGGAAGGCGGAGCCAATCCCTCCCCTTCCACTGCCTTTTACCTCCCCAACCGAAGTAAGGTACCAATTTTACACCTGAGCAAAGTGAGGAAAGTTTTGTAAAGTGCCTTTCCCAAGGACACAACGTCTAGCCAGGAATGCCAGGGATCAAATCTACTACTTCCCAACATCATGTCCACTAGCCTAGCCACTCGGCTAGGCTTCAACTTTTCTTTGAGATTCAGATTTATTGCAATCAACTTGCATGTTACATTACATGTAAACATGAAATCTTCTGAGAGTTACATTAAAATCATATTTTACATACTGTCGAAAATAACAAGCAATTACAATTATTGACGAAGGTACAACATGTAATGCTAAAAGCAGTTAAAAACGAGTCTCACTGTGTTTTAGAAAACAATCTAGGTAAAATCGAAACCTACTACAGTTGCGTTATAACAGATTAGCTCTTGTCGAATAGCTTTAGAGCTTTGGGAGGGAAGGACAATTATGTCTCTTTGAATGAGCTGGATAAACAATGATATGATTCTTTATTGCATTCTTACAAATGTACATCAGCAGGGGGGAACACAACTGTTTCCCCCTGAATTGAGTACAACTTGTCACATCAACAATTAAGAAACAAAACATGGACATCTATACAATATATACAAAGACACATACAAAATTATTAAAATATACACAAACAAACAAACAAGCCCACCTGCTTGCCCTGGTCAGTGGACAGCATCTCGTCCAGCACCTGGAACCGGATGATGACGTGCTTCATGCGGTGGAAGAGCGAGCGCTCCCACATGATCGCCCCGGCAACGGGAGGCTGGTTCTTGGAGAGCGGCGGGTCGTCCTTGTACTGCTGGTAGATGGAGTTCATCGTGTCCACCTGAGGGGGAGAAAGAAAGATGGACGTTACCGTAAGTTTGTTTGGGATGTACAGAAAGAGCAAAAAGGAGCGAATGGAAAAGAACGAATGAAAGGAGCAAAAAGGAATAAAAAGGAGTGAAAAGGAAAAAAGCAGCAAAAAGGAGGTACAAAAAAAGGAGCGAAATAAGAACAAAGAGTGAAAAAGAACAAAAAGAAGCAAACAGAAGCTCGAAAAGGAACGAAAAGAAGCAAACAAGGGAACAAAAAAGAGGTAAACTGGAACAAAAAGGAGGTGAAAAGGAGCGACGAGGGACAAAAAGGAGGTAAAAAGGAGCAAAGAGGAGCAAAAAGGAGCAAAAAGGAGGTAAAAAGGAGCAAAAAGGAGGTAAAAAGGAGCAAAAAGGAGGTAAAAAGGAGCAAAAAGGAGGTAAAAAGGAGGTAAAAAGGAGAAAAAAGGAGAAAAAAGGAACAACAAGGAGGTGAAAAGGAGCAAAAAGGAACAAAAAGGAGCAGAAAGGAATTAAAAGGAACAAAAGGAACAAAAAAGAGAAAAAAGAAACGGAACATTCTAACCCACCTCCTTGCCAAACTGCAGCAGGATGTCGTTGAACTTCCTCATCAGCTGGGTGTTGATGGCGTCGCGCGTGCGGATGTGCTTGAACTTGAGCAGCAGGTCGAATGCGCCCTCCGCCGAACGCAGCGTCTTGAAGGACTCGTCGATGAAGTGCTTGGCCTCGCCCTCGATGGCCAGCACCTCCCGGTTGAACCAGTCCATGACCGCCTTCCACTGGTTCTGGTGCCGCAGCCCGAACGGATCGAAGCTCACCTGGGAGGGAGGAAAAGGTGGTAAAAATATGCTTAACTTTCAGCCTACTAAGGTAGCCATTTGGCACCAAATTTGTATTGATTACTGGGTAGGACAGCAGGGAGAAGGTTAAGCTACAAATCTATATTTATTTTAAAATTCTTGTGCATGTTTTAGAATTTAACAATATCACCCACAAGTTATAGCGGCACAAATCAAAACTCATAGACAAGCGACCAGTATCTAGACATTTGACAGATCTTCTTAAAGTGTTTCAGTGACCATGAGTGTTCAATAATCTCCAAGGTCTTCCAATGATTGCTTAATAACCTTAAAGGATTTTTAAACGGTCTCCAAGGTCTTCAAAAGCTGTCTCAAAAATCTTCCTAAGACCTCAGTGATGACCAATTATTTTTGGTGACTTATCACCCCAACAGTCTCCATCCTTTGGAAATGGGGCCGTGGTAGGAAATATTAAGATGTTTATTTTTACCTCCTCCACCGGTTCCACCAGTCCGTCCACTCTCTTCAGCACGTCCTCGATCCTCTTGGGATCCCCCGTCACAGCCTTCAGCTCCGGGCCGAAGATGTTGTAGAATTCCTCAAGAACCTACAAGCAAACAGAAATCAGACATGACCAAAACGAACACAAACCTTATACCAGCTCCCACTCTTATATATGTATTTTGTACCATGTATGTATGAAAATATGTGTATAGATTTATTAGGACTTTAAATGATGTAAACTGTATCTTTGTTATATATTTTGTCTGCCCGATGTCTTCCCTCATGACCTCAAATGAAAAGCGGCCTGCAGGAGCATCTCATGAATAAAGAATGGTTCAAACAAAACAAACATATCAACAACACTTTTGTCTGAGCAAGAAGCAACAGTGTCACTCCCATGCTATCACTCAACTGTACACACACACACACACACACAAACAAACACACACAAACTCACACGCAAAACATACCTCCGTGTACAATGAAAAAGAAATTCATTGACTTACCTGTGCTATGTCGTAGATGTCCTGACATATGGAAGCCATGTAGTCCGTTCTCTCAAACAGCTTCTTTCTGTCAAACTCCCATCTCGAATCTCTGCCCGAAGCCTCGATCTTCGCTCTTACGTCGAAGTAGCACTCCTTCCACAACTCCAGCGTCTTCTTGGCCTCCGACGTTCTGCTTTTCACCTGTTCTGTCCTCTCTCTAAGGGTTGGAGTGTGAAAAAGTTCTGTGTAATTATATTTGCTATAGGAAATAGATTATTATTACAAGAAGACCACTCAGGGGACTGATAAAAAACTGGTCTATGTATACTAGACAGGTGGTTAGTAAAGACAGGATTTTTAATGCTTCAGTCGAACTGAGAATTATTATCTAAGAGACCACCAAAAAGTAACATTGGCCATCTGGTCTTTATGTAGAGTTGGTCACTTGTACAGGTTTGACTGTATATCAATAGCCAGGTGGTCCTTATGTAGAGGTGATCACTAGTACAGGTTTGACTGTATATCAACAAAGGACAACTTCACGTAGTTCAGCTGCAGGACTTCTAGGTTTAAGAATAGTGGAACAGTTTTACCTTTTATTTTCAACTTGTTGAACCAATCATGATGAATTTAAAGTGTATCATGCCCCAATTCAGCCATGTAAGGCTGCAATGGTATGTGTGTTGCAAATAAACCAGTCTATTATTATTATCATTATCAATGGCCATCTGGTTCTTATGTAGAGTCACTTGCACAGGTTTAAATGTACCAGAAAGAAATCCTACAGAAACCTCTACTCACTTGAAGATGGTCCTGATGTTGATGACCCTGGCGACCCTCTCGGCCAGCTCCCAGGCGATGCGCTCCATGAGCGGCACCATCCGCTCGTCGCGGTTGTAGTGTCGGGAGATGATCCACACCATCCGCAGGGCGTTCATCAGCGACGGGATCGTGTCCAGGACAACGTTGAACCCCGTACCGTGGGTCAGGTTCTGCCGGGAACAGGAAAATGTACTTTTAAACATCATATTTGGCTTGCAGGGCTTGAAATTTATTTTGGGAGATACGTGGACTGGTGCACCTAACCTAAAAATTTGGTCCTCGGACATTTTCACTCTCTAAAGATCTCTTAAACACACAGTTCTTCAAATTAACCTTGCAGATAAATGGTAATGGAGGTTACAAAGCATACAAAGCATCCCCCGTACCTTGAAGTGCCTCTCCAGTGTTGAGAGGAACCTAACGTTGTCTTTAGCCTCCACGTAGAACTTGGTGAGGTCGGCTCTCTCAGACTCGAAGGACTGGACAAAGGAGCTGTCTGCCTTGGTCAGGATGGTCAGCATCTATGGACAAACATACGGCAAGAACAGTTAGGACTATGCCAAAATATATAGTACCATAAGACAAGCACGTAGGCAGAACGTACTGCGCCTGCGCGAAACCCGTAATGTTTTGTGCATAGCACTTCGGCAGAACGTCTCATATAAGATCGAATTCGCGTATATAAGGGTGACATCTCGTCTGTAGTTTTCAAATGTTGTGTAGAAAAAGATATGGTCTGCAACAGGCAAAATTCTGATGCAACGTTGACCCAAAATCCAGCAAAAATCCAGGTTTTGCGCAGGCGCAGTACGTTCTGCCGGCGTGCTCATATCAGAAGTACCAAGTAGACACAGCTTCAATTTTATCTGTACTGACCTGCATATAGAGGTGATATTTCAAACCTTGTCATACCTTTTTAACAACAGGAATCTTTAGCTGTTCGTGTAGTGCGCTAAGTGCTGCATTGCGCTCTCGCCAGAAGTCGATCTCGGCCAGCGGACCGTTTCCCTGTGGCGTCTTCTTCTGCTGATGCTCCAGCGCCTGGTGGATCTGACGCTCCCAACTCGAGGTTGCGTTCTCAATCTGTGGGAAGCAGGTGGGGAGTATTTTAGAAAGTGACATTCAAAATCTCATTATCATCATCACCCTTCAGCCCCCTTGGGGGGTTGGGGCAAGTTCCTGTACCACTGAACTCTACTTCTTTCAAAATCAATCTCAATTTGATTTTAGCTTAATGAAAAGCTAAAAAGATTGGATGGATGGATGCAATACAATGTATTGGTTCAATGTACAGGATCTTGTTTAATATGTACATGCATACAATATAAGTGGACCATGGCTTTTCCAGTAGCAAAGAGGCCAGACAGCCAGGATTTGAAATCTAAATTCAATGTGATTATTGTTAGTAAGATGAAAGGGTAGCTACTCAGTTCTACTCAGTTAGATAGATATTACTAAACACCACATGTGTGGTGAAGGAAAGATTTTTTTAGGCAATGTCTTAAACCCACCTCTTCCACGAGAGCAGAATCCTTCGCCAGGTCAGCCTCGGACCCTTCTAGGTTCAGCTCAGGAATTTCCAGACGAACCTCGCCCTCAATCTGACCAATCGTGCGGCTGATGTGGCCTGGATAGAGGAAGACGTACAGTTTCAAACAGCGTTAAGAGTTAGAAATGCGACATAACAAGCTTCTTACCCATGCTTGTGAAGCTAGTGTGTTACGCTAAAACAACAGCAATTTAAACTTGAACACAAAAATTTGAATAACATTAACTTCTTTCTTTACAACCACTTGTTTAACAAGAGCCGATGTTTCGATGACTGTCTGTCACCTTTATCAGGGCAATTATGACTGGTCAAAATTGCCCTGTTGTGGATGACAGATGGTCATCGGATTGAAACGTCCGGCCTTGTCAAACAAGTGGTTGTGAATAAAGAAGTTTGCTCTTCAAGTCCTACAACAGTTTACAGTCTGTAGACAAGAAGGACGTGTCTTACCTGTGAACTTCTGCATGTTGATGAGAAACTCGTCCCTCAGCAGTGCCCTGGTCTGAGACTCCTTGATGTTGAACTCCCCTTCGTCCTCACCATGGTCCTCGGGCGGAGCACGGGGGGTCGCTGCACCGCGGGAGGGGGGCACAGACCCACTGCCAGCCTGGGGTCCCCCGTTTCTGTGGGTGTTGTAGGAAAGGAGGGGGGTGTAGACCTACAGGGGGGGGGGGGGGAACGTGCATGGTGTAAGAGACAAAGCATTTTTCCTGTATTTTTCCCTGGAATAACTTGTAACCCTTTGATGTAACACATGTACACCAGTGGTTATACAATGATTTATCATGTACATTTGTATTATATTTAACAACTTGTCACAACTACCCTTTGCACATCTACCTGCAGACATTGTTTAACGCTTAGATCTAGTGCAGATGTCACTTGGTGATAATAAATTCCACTCCCTCATCATGATATATAGTCATTGGAAAAAAATCAGCTTTCTTCCAGTTCTACAGCCATAGATTTTTATGGGTATGCTAAGCCTTGTATTGCATACATGAATTACATATCCCATTGTCGTGTCCGTACCTGACTGATAATGTGTTCCAACATGACCAGAGAGTGGCCGTTCAGGATGCCGAACTCAAACTGCTTGGGGAGCGTCTCGTTGGCCTCCTCCAAGTCGTTGGGACAGTCCACGGTGCCGAGTGCGTTCCTCAGGAAGAACACGCAGTCCTGGTCCGTCAGCTCCTCCGGCAGGTGGTCCATACACACGAACAGGTACGACCGCATCACCGTCTGGATGATGATTTTCTGGAGGAACATGATGAGGATGATGAGGATGAAAGACCTTTATTACATACATTCATGTCTTGGATGGCTAGGTACAGGTTGTCTATCATATGACATGTAAGAAACAAATATTGGAGCGAATGACCAATAATACAACAGTTTTAAAAACATACACTGTACACAAAGTGTAAGTACTAAACTAATCAAGTAGAGTCAACTTCTTGCTTCTTTGTACAGTTGTTGATAATGGTTCTTTAAATATTATTCAAGGTTTCTTTCTAAATGCATCAAAAATATAAATTTATCCATTGTATTTTAGATATTTGAAGTGTGGACAGTTTTCTATGATGCTATTAAAAAGTTAGTCTAAGTAACAAACACATAACATATAAGCAGTGGTTTGGATTGACAACTCACAGTCTGTCTTGACTTGGGCATCTCCACCTCTGGAGTGGCCGATGACGCCCCGTCCTGTCCCTCCTCACCACCTCCCTCCTCCCCCTCCGCTGTAGTGGCACCTTCCGTAGCCGCTGGCTGTTCTGTTTCACCCTCTACAAGAAAATTGGGAAAAAGTGCATTGAAAATCTTTGCTCATGTTAGACAAAAAAGAAACCCATTAAAAATAAAGTTTATATCCACAGTAAGTATGGAATTAACTGCAGTTACACCAGGTATCCCCTACTCTTATTGACAAGTGTGTTGGGTTCTTTAATGTGCAGAAGTTTACTTTAATCCCTCACATAAGGCTCCTCATACATTGGACCAACAGTAATACTACTCACTCACTCACTCTCTCACTCACTCACTATCCGGTTTAGCGTCTGTTGTTCAACCGTCCTCCGTGGGTTAGACGTGCTTGCACACTGATGCTGAGGCTTGATGGCAGCCCGCCATTTGCCTCTATCTTGTGGGATGACTAGAACTCTAATAGTATCAAAAACCATGACAGGTTTATATAAAGTCTATAATATCTTACCTGCGGCTGGTGCAGCAGGTGTTGTGGCCCCTGGGTCTGCCCCTGCGTCCCCCTCGGCCCTACTGCCACCCCCCTCCCCCTCTCCCTCCCCGTCCCCGCTTCTCTTGTCGTCATCACTGCCGGCCGCGCCATCGTCTACAGGGATGTCTGGCACCTCGGGTTCTGGAATAGATGTCAATCAGTCAATCAATCAATCAAAAACAACTTTGGGCAAGCTAACAGAGGAATATCTAAAGCATGCCAGGTTCTGAAACAGAGCTAATGATTACTTTGAAATGACAAATTGACATTTAAAATATATAACAGTTAGTGTTAATGTCAACCTATATATTGTATCATACTGATATTGTATTGTTGGACAGTTATGATTATAGCCGTTGTCTTAATTATGATTAACTTGTTTTCAACTCCATAATCTTTGCAAATAGATTCTAAAAATCTAGAAGCTAACTCTAACCATCTAGCAAGTATTTGAAATCATTTAACATTCACAATGTAACGTTATTGTTGATGTAATTAACATTGCAATCAATTGCACAAATATATTGACCATCGGTTGTAGGGGGTGTGTCAACAACGAAAACGTATTTTTCGTCCTAAAAACAAGGAGAATTTTTCAGTTTCCACCTACCACATTCTACTTCCACCTCTTCTTCTTCCTCCTGAGTTTGACAGTAGAACAGGATAGCTGTGGGAGTGCCGCTCTCCGGACTTTCGTTCAAAAACTTCAGAATCTTCCTTTCGTACTCGCCATCTTCTCGGTTCAAGAGTTCCTCGAAAATCTCCGGGTCTTCGATATCCAGGCCTGAGTACACTTTGTCTCGCATCCATTCCAATCGTACGTCGTCTAGAGCCATGTTTGGTCCGAAATATTAATATTTACAGCGCTAAATACAAGTCCATCTTCTCCTTCGTGCGAAATCTTCAACTCATTCGACCCGCGCAATCTTTTAATTGAGCTGAAAATAGGAGTGATGTGGTTGATGAAAATAGTCCGACCGGCTTGGGGGAATACTGCAAAACATTCCAATTCCTACGTACGTATTTCCATTCCCTAGTAATACTATAGATTTGTAATAATTTTTGTGATCGTTGAATTTAACTTTAATCATTTTCTAATGTTTACGACTGCGGATGAATATAGTTCTGTATTTTTGTGACAAGGCTCCACTACAAGCCGCCGGTTGCTAGGGCGCCATGTTTACAAACTTTTTTCGAGCTCGACCCCAGCCGTACAGCCTTTCATGCATTCCAAATTCACTAAAATATGCACTTCGATTTCTTGCTTAGGTAAAAAATATGTCAATTCGATTAGTAGGTCTGCCTTTCGTATCTTACAGTACGAACAAGAATAACTTTCTCGTTGCTAAGGCGCCATATTGGAAAACTTTGACAAACGTTTTGATTGGTGAAGGCTCTGTAAGGGGTTCATGAGGGACCTCGACTATCTTTGGGGGTATCAAAGAGGTTTGAAGAATGCTGCAGCTCTTTTTAAAACATCGTTTTGGCAAATTTGACCGATCGCAAAGTGAAATGAACTTGTTGCATTTGGTAAAATCTTTAAAAAAGTACACAACAAGCCTCTTTGATACCTTCCTATGGAGTCCATTCGTGGTATTTTGTTATTAAACGCAAAGGGGTGAGCTTCAGAAGCGTCCTCTAGCAGTTATTATGAATACTGCAGAAAATTGGTAGCGTCAAAATGTATGAAAATTGAGAATGTCTAATTAAGTAAAACTATCATAAAGCCATTGGACACAAAAGATAATAAAACATATAATAGTTAAATATGTTATCACGAACCTTTTCAAACTAGTTATCTAAAGATTTATTTACGATTTCTTCCTTATTTTCAAAGTTTTCTTTTTTGGTTGGTTGCCATCAGAGTTCACTAAAAGGGTCATCGCGCATGCGAGCTAGCGTGATTCACCTGTTTGAAATTTTTCGATCAGCAGCTGGGATGCCCACAACAAACAACAAGGATTTCTTCTTTGTCTGACTTCCTGACTGTATTTCGTTCAATTCATTCGGTGACTGAATCATACACACACCAACAGGTCAGAAGGTATGTCGAATTTTCTGTTGCAACGTCGCAGACATGTGAATTCGATCCAGTTTGACTTTGAAGTACTAGTAAACGTTATATATAACTCACCTGATCACAGTGTCTGTGATTCCTGACTCCTTCAACTTTGAAATCTTGGTTAAATTTACTTGGTGAAATCTTGGTTAAATTTCAGTACTAGGACACAGTATATGGGGGGGCTCGTTTCTACCTAGGTCAATCAGGGATTGGAATCACCTGCAGAAGGAGACCGTAGAGGCCGCGACAGTGGAGGCGTTTGTGTCGCGAGCGGCCGCAGAGCAGTCTTAGACCTACTTTTACAGCCTTCTTGGTGACGACTCGGCATGGACAATGGACGACGATTTATGGACAACCCCTAAATTCAGTATTACATGATTGCACAGACTCCTGCGCAAAACGCGCTCTCTCCCAAGAAGCCAAAATATTCGTCGTAACGAATGTGGGCTTACACCGGAAGAAGAAGAAATCGTGAAAATCTCGTATCTGAATTTAGAGGGGAAGATTTCCTAGTAAAGGAGTCCGAAACAGCTGTTGAAAACTGTGCTGCAAAGACGGCTAGAATTTTCTCATATCAAGTTTTCTAGTTTATCAACTAAGTATCTGACAAGTACAAAATGGGCCGTTCCAACAAATAGAAATGGAGGGGTGGTTGACGACACCCCAATCTGCATACTACCTATGTCCCGCATTCCTGACCCCCTATGTCCTGCTGTCCTGACTACTTCAACCCCCTATGTCTGGCAGTCCTGACTACTTCAACCCCCTACTAGTATGTCCCACTGTCCTAAGGGTTCCGACCCCCCTATGTCCTAGTGTCCTGTCCTGCGTCGTCAACCCCCCCTCCATTTTTATTTTTTTGAACAGCCCAATGCCTATTATAAGGGTCTTATAAAACCCGAGAAATTGGACCATTTACTGTAAAAGCATAGTCTTTGTAAGGTACAATGTAGATAGGTGCAACGGTAGGCTTGTTATATAGCATTTATAGAAAATAAGATGTCATACTTTGTACCTTGTACAATATCAATTGTTGTGCAATTATGTTTATTTATTTATTCTGCCCCCCCCCCCACCCACTGTTCCCAGCCATGGCGCTGCCCACCCTACCGTCCTATTGGCACGTTCGGAACCGTCTCGCCGAGCAGAGGATGCTCCGACAGCGGAACCACGAGGCTCAGTTCCGGGAGACGTGGGACAACCACGCTCGGTACTTCCACAAGTCCAACGTCCAGACGGCGAAGGGCGCGCACTGGTCCTCTCATCGCAGCTACCAGGACAGGTCTGTTTATACTTTATTCTTATATATATATGTTCACTTTAAGATGTATAGTTCTGTTGTGTTTTTTTGTATGTGGGAGGGCAACCTGTAAAGGTGCGTGTGTGCCTGTTTTGCCCTCCCTGTGTGGAAAATACAAATAAACAAATAAAGAAATACTGCAAGTTTCTCACCAATAATGTTCCCTCCAGCATGGATGCCTTTAACACGGCAGCAGAGAAGGAGGCGAAGTCAGCGCGGCTGAAGGAGCGGAGAGAGAGACTGAGTGAGCTGCTGAGGGACGAGAGAGACACGTACGAGGCCGAGCTGAGGGGGATGTCGCTGGATAACTACAGAAGGATGGAGTCCATGAAGGAAAGGTTCGTATGTAACGGGAATGCTGTACATACCATACTTTTTTTCTCACCAGAATTTTTTTTCACAGAAGGACAGATTTGCACAAAAGTTGTGCGTGTAGTGCAGAAGATACGACCATAGCAGGGGTTTGCCATCCTCTCCCAAATAATTTTAACATTCATATTTGTTACCTCCTGGGACAGTATTTCATTCATTTTCAATTAACAAATTTTGTGAAGTAAAGTTTCCCTCTGTTACAGCCTTAAATGTCCATTTTTAAAAAGAAAATAGTTATGAAGGGCTCCAAAAGAAATATCCCTACACTGGTTGACGAGTATAAGGGGTCCAAATCATGGATTTTTAAAATGTCAATGTTTTTCTCTCTTCTTGTAGGTCTGATCACCTGAAGGAGAAAAAAGAGACAGAAAGGAAACAAGTAAGCACCAACCCTTCATAATCTGTTGAAACTAAGTTGTATGAAGAAGATACATGTACTTTTAAATGCGGTTAAACCAAAGAATGAGTAACAGCCACGCAAGCATTTCAATTGGACTGTGCTGAACAGTGTGGCTTTATGATTGTCCTGCGACATAATGAATATCTTGCAACATTTTTCTAAAAGGACTTTCTTAAATTTTACTTTACTACTACATGTAGTATTAGTATGTCAGTGTAACACTCTGAAAATGTAGTCTTTCAGAAGATATAATGTATTACACAAGACTTCGAGAACAATGAATACCAATCTTTTATTGTTTCCTTGCTAATAGATCACATATGAAAAAGCACAGTATGACAGTCTTGATAATTGTAGTAGCAAATACAACATATTGTTTACCCTATTGTCATGGTGAATGGGAGCAAGAAACAACTCCAAGGCTCAGTATAATTTTATTCTGTAATTTATTTCTGGTTGATACTCTTTTTAGTTTTAGCTTGCCAAATTGTGTATTTTCCTGCAATCTCAAAAAATGTTTTCTTCAATTGAAGGTGGGTATTTCAAGCACTATTCTGAGTGAACAGTCTGTGACAAGACTTCTTATTTTCCAGCTTGCTGAAGTAAAGCTTAAGGAACACTTCAGAAGAAACAACCCTGATCTCCGACAGGTAATGCTAAGGAAAATTAGAAAAAACACAGTGCCGAACTAGAAGATCAACATGAAAACAGAGTCTTGGTACACACACAGTTTCATACATGTAGACAGATGAAAGTTTCCCTCCCAGCCCGCTGTTTTCATCTTGATCTCTTGGTAAATCTAAGTTACTTTGCATTGAATTGTCAAAGAACCAAAGAAATAAACTGGTACGTCCAACTAAAATCAATATCGTAAATAGCATTACTTTAAGACATCAACAACTGAGTGGCCGTTGCATAAGTTCTGTGGCCCAAGACTCCTCAAGACTCTCCAAAATGCAGCTAAAAATTATTGCTAATTAAACAAATCATTTAAATATTTTCCTACTTCGTTCCTTGTTTTTGGTATCCAGTCTAACGCGATTGGGGCAGATTTTGTTCGGGCCCTGCTGAAGCTTTCCTCTGCCTGCCACAGCAAGGCTCCCTGGTAGTTTTTTCACTGGAGATTAATTGGCCCCAACACGTACATGTTGGGGCTAATCAAATCCCGTGCCAAACTCCTATCACAGGCGTAACACCTCCTACCGGCCTCTAGAGACCCTGCCCCAACCACGATTTGACTGAATACCAGGTTATGTATATTGAGATTGTGTTCCTTCAAAAGGGTACTAAGCAGTCAACATTATTACATGTGTGATTTTGAATTTCCCTTTTGATCTATTATGTTGCCAGCAGTATTTCTCTAATTATACAAATTTAATATACTACATCAAAGAATGGGATGTGGTATACATATTTTAGGTAGCAGATCCCATGATAAAATCCTACATATGCAGTACATGTGATATGATGTTATCAAATGTCTTAAGATTTCTCCTCCCGTCTTAGATTGAGTCTGAGCAGCACAAGAAGCATGTTATAGGTGCCTGGAGTGACCAGGTGGAGGAGAAGGAGGAGGTAAGAATGTCTTAAACATTACAGGTGTGACTTAATGTCTTATGTTCAATCCAAGTTCCTTCAATATATTATTTGTGCAATAATTTTACAGTACAATGTAATGTACACTTCTTCAATGCCTTTAAGTTTTAAAGCTTACTTAAAATCCTTCCCTTACCACATGTTAATTTATATAGGGCAGTGCCTCTGTTTTGTCAGCCCTATAAGCCTACACAAGCACAAACATTTTAGATTATACAATATAAATGTACATGTACTAGTTCCACTTACAGGCAGATACCCTCTTACTAGTAATATTACTTCACCTCCTCGAACATAATAAATTACACACCGTTTTTTTCCTTCACCAAGATCATCTTATAAAGCTCAGGCTTCTACAATAGGTAACGTTATTGGAGAAAATGCTGCATTAAACTTCAATACTACTACATTATTTTGTACTTCCTTCAATGAGATAGTACCTGTATATCAAACATACATTGCTGTCTTTAATTTTTTCATTAGGTCTACGATAAGAACATGAAATAAAATTATATTGCCCTGACGCCATGCTATTTTAGGTCATGGTTTTCGTAGTTGTGATGCTCTTCATTGCCATCATCTGGCTTCTTAGAAGGCACCTTAACACTAACAGTTGTCTCATCTTCAGGGGGGATATTTTTGCCAGCTGTTGCAAAGCTCTTGTTTTGAGCACAGCTCCTTACAGAATCTTTTTGTTTGGGGTCCTCCAAATGAAACTGTGAGACAGCAGAATGGGCATCTTTAGCATTTTTACGGGGTCGGGGGGGTTCGGGAGGATCATCTTTAGTGGGTATGTTTTTGTCAGCTGTTCCAGAGCTCTTGTTTTTACCAATTTGAAAGCTCTTCAGAACTGCATGTTTCAGTTTGGGGCTCTTGTTTTTAGCAAAGATCCTTACACCTGGATCTTTCAGTTTAGGGCTCTTTTGTGGTAAGTCCACATCTTCATAGAAATGTGGTTCTGAGACAGCAGGCAGGGGATCACCATTTTTACGGGGTGGGGGGAGTTCGAGAGGATCATTTTTAGTAGGCATGTTTTTGTCGGCTGCTCCAAAGCTCTTGTTTTTAGCAAAGTGCTTCAGACCTGGATCTTTTAGTTTGGGGCTTTTCTGTGCTGAGTCCACATCTTCATACAAATGTGGCTGTGAGACGGCAGAATGGGCATCTTTAGCATTTTTACGGGGTGGGGGGAGTTCAGGAGAATCATTTTTAGTGGGCATGTTTTTGTCAGCTGTTCCAAAGCTCTTGATTTTAGCAAAGCTCTTTAGATCTGAATATTTTTGTTTGGGGCTCTTTTGTGGTGAGTCCACATCTTCATACAAATGTGGTTGTGAGACAGCTGGCAGGGCATCAGTATCTTTACAGGTTGGGGCGAAAGGAGGAGGCTTATCCTGTTTTGGGGAAACATGACGTATATTTCTGTTTTGTACTACAAGGGCTCTGTTTTCGTCAGGCTCTGCATCTGCACTTTCATATTTTGGGTTCATTGGTGTTGCTTTCACACATTCATGCAAAGAAGTATACTGACTCTGGCCCTGATCTGTCTGATCATTTTTACATTTGTACACAGGATTAGACTCTGAGGCAGGTGGCTTTGTGGTGTATAATATTACATTTCTCTTATCCATCATTTCATCGGTGGTATTCTGACTCTGGCTCTGCCCTGTCTGATCATTTTTACATTTTTTGTACACAGGATTAGACTCTGAGGCTGCCAGCTCTGTAGTGTATATCAAATTTTTAGTACCCAGCAATTTATCATGATCAGTGATGGTCTGAGACTGACCCTGCCCTGTCTGATTGTGTTTGGTGTCCACATCTTCGTACTGGTGATCATCACTACTGGCTACTACTGTATCAACAGCTGTGTAGTTTGTGTTTGATCCAGTGATGGCCTGGGACTGGCCCTGTCCTGTCTGATTATGTTTGTTCATATCTTCATACTGGTGATCATGATCACTGGTCACTACAGTAGCTGTGGTGTTTGTGTTGGATTCCAGAGACTGGCCATGCCCTGTCTGACTATGACCATTGGTCTTTAAAACAGCTGTGGTGTTTGTGTCTGCATTAGTAATGAGAGACTGGCCCTGCCCTGCCTGGATATGGTGCTTCATATTTTCATACTGGTGATCCTGATTGACATCATTGGTTACTACATGTACAGTGGCAGCTGTCGTGTTTGTCTTGCTCAAACTTTCAGTCAAAGCAACATTTGGATCTTTGAAACTTTTGTCTCCATGTGTTTGGGGCAGGTTCTCAGAGTCAATATCTTCGTAGTCGTTATTAGGCTGTAAGGCAACTAGTTGCGTCTTAACTCGGAGACTTCTATCATTCGAAGCAACGTTGGGTTGGCCTAAAGGGGGAATTCCAGCCCTCCTCTTGTACCAGATTGTGAGAAAGATGGCACCAATCAGGACTATGCCAGCCATCGGGCCACAGATAGAGCTGGCCATGAGAACAAGTTTTGGGAAACTGGGATCAGATTCATGAGAAGTGTTGTTTTCTGGTTTAGCTGGGTCGACAGACAGTGTGGTGAATGTGGTGCCTACAGGGCGTGCTGTTGGGCCTGCGTTTCGTTTAAAGTACCAGTGATAGTGTGAGGTGCGGGGAGAGGTGGAATTGTAGGAGTTGTTACCACTTTCCAGTTCGTCACGAACAGGTGTAGTAGTTGACATAGTGCTAGTTAACACTTCACAGATCAGATCTTTCGGGTTAATATCTTTAAGCTTTCGTCCAGAGAACATAGCAGGCTGGGAACATACTATTTGGTCTTCAAATGAATGAGACCCTGTCATGTTTTGCCTGAAGGGAGCCATCTTACAGTCACACTGCCAGGGGTTCCTGTCAATCTTGACCTCAGACATAGATGTCAACAGGCCATAAACTGACATGGGGAGGAAAGATATCCAGTTCGACTCCAAATACAACATTTCAAGATGTGGTAGATCTGAGAATGCCCTTGGACGAATCTCCGTTATTTTGTTGGAGTTCAAGTTCAGGTATGTCAGGGGTAGATTTGAGGATGTGTTTGTGGTTATGAGATTTGAAAATGCACCAGGATGAATATTGGTTATTCGGTTACTGTCTAGATACAACCCTATGAGCTTTGGTAGATTTGAGACTGCACCTAGCTGAATGTCAGTTATTTCAGTTATTTGGTTGTCACTTAGCTTTAAGATATTGAGTTTTGGTAGATTTAAGAACGTACCAGGCTGAATGTTAGTTATTCTGCTGTCACTTAGCATCATCGTTGTGAGACTTGGTAGATTTGAAAATGCACCAGCCTCAATGTTTCTTATATGATTGAGGTTTAGGTACAACTTTTTGAGCTTTGGTAGATTTGAGAATGTACCAGTCTGAATGTTAGTTATTCTGTTGTTGAGTAGCACCACCTTTGCAAGACGTGGCAAATTTGAAAGTGCACCAGACTCAATTTTACTTATTTGACTGGAGCTTAGGTCCAACTCTGCGAGCTTTGGTAGATTTGAGAGTGCATCAGATGGAATGTTAGTTATTCGATTGCCACCTAAGTACAAAGCTGTGAGCCTTGGTAGATTTGAAAATCCACCAGGCTGGATGTCAGTTATTTGATTAGAGCTTAGGTCTAACTTGGTGAGCTGTGGTAGATTTGAGAATGTATCAGGCCGAATGTCAGTTATCTGGTTGTCATAGAGGCACAACTTTGTGAGCTTTGGTAGATTTGAGAATGTATCAGGCCGAATGTCAGTTATCGGGTTGTGATTTATGTCTAACTCTGTGAGCTGTGATAGATTTGAGAATGCACCAGACTGAATGTCAGTTATCTCGTTGTTCTGTAGGCACAACTTTGTGAGCTTTGTTAGATTTGAGAATGTACCAGGATGAATGTTATTGTTAGTAATTAAGTAACAGGACTTTAGCGACAGTACTGTTACCATGTTGGAATACCTGCAGCAGTACCTGCAGGCAGTCGCTTCCGGCACGTTGGGATCCTTCAGGATGACGAGAAGGAAAATCAGCATGTGTCGCAGCATTCTTCCCATGGTGTCCTGCCAACAAAAATGATACAGTCATGTATTGTACTAAGTACACTGAAATTTAACCAATTTTTCTGCAGACAATTATAGCAACGACAGTTTATTACCATAGCTATTTCAGAGTTTGACTTTAAAAAAAATCTACAGTCACTGTGGATGTCACTTGAAGACAGAAGAAAAATGTCTAATATAATATATACTATGCATGATGTACAAAATAAGTAATATCAGATCCTAAAAAATCCTTCGTATTACATGTATCCTATGTTCCACCAACCTGGTGAAATTATTCACAGACATGCAATTCATGTATACACCAAAATAGGTAATGCTGTCTCTACAGAAAAGACTCTTACCTTAAAGTTAGTCCAATATTGGCTGTTAGTCAGGAGTGTCTTTGGTTGGCAGTTGGGGGGCCAGGAAGTCGTGAAGAATTTATGGTCCCCTCGTTGCTGCTCTGCTTGTAGGATACGTGCTTCAGCAGCTCAGCCGTACCAGGGTGTGGCAAACTGTTTTAGATTTAAGTCTTATTCATAATGGTCATCTTAATTGTCTGAAGCTGATCTTTGAATATTGATACTTAAGCATGTTGGTTACTCCTGGACCTGTTTTACTTTAGAATCTAAGTATTAATACCTTTCAGATTTCCATAGGGGAAGATTTGCTAGAAAAATTTTGATAACTTTCAGCATATTTTATTTTAAAATGCTTTGAGTATGGTAGTTGTGGGCTGTTTCACATGAAAATGTTACCTCCTAATATGAGGTGGACTCACCTTTAGGGAAGTCATTTGCATACACTTAAATATGCATACATAATCACCTGACTGGGGTTAGACCATATGGTTTCCAGGGAGGTTCAATAATTCTCAATTTTTCTTGGGCAAAAAAAAGTATTATCCTGAGCCTCGTTTTTTTTTTCATTTTGTATGACCATTGTCATGGTCTAACAGATGAATGTCTTAAACCTTCAACATACATGTAAATTCGTTCTCATTTGTGGCCTACGGTACCTCCCAATATGCAGTTGAGTTGCCTTCGTGGAAAAAGTCATTTGCATAGTACATGTACATGTATATACACTCAGCATGCATATTCCAAGGATGTTGCATACACTCTGCATGCATACTCTAAGATTTTGCATACACTCAACATGCATATTCCAAGGATGTTGCATACACTCAGCATAAATATTCTAAGGATTTTGAAAACACCTCAGCATGAATATCCCAAGGATTGTGTATAATGTCTGCCTATCCTAATCTCTGATGCCTGGGGTTAGACCATTTGGTTTCTTTGGGGAACCAAGGAGATTCAATTATTGAATTGGCCCTTGCAATTGAAACAACGAAAAATAAAACTAATCCAGTTGCTTTAATTGTGCACTTGAGATGTTGAAACATTTTTAGATTATACAATCAAATGCATAAAAGTATGTATGTACTAAGTATGATTCATACAGGATAGAGCTACATCTAATTACATTTACAGTCTGTATTAATATTACTTCACCTCCTCAAACATTATACTTGCAAGTTTTTCTTTCACCAAAATCATCTTTAAGTTATAAACCTCATCAGGCTTCTAGAATATTATAGGTAACGTTGTTCCAGAAAATGCTACAGTAAACTTCAATATTAGTACCAATAACTGAATAAGTAACGTTATTGCAGAAAATGCTACAGTAAACTTCAATACTACTACAAATTACAATACTAGGTACCATTATTGCAGAAAATGCTACAGTAAACTTCAATACTAATACAATAGGTAACATTACGTAACTGCAGAAAATGCTACTGTAACAGTTAACTTCAACTGTAAGTACAATAGGTAACAATTACGTAACTGCAGAAAATGCTACTAACAGTAAACTGCAATAGGTAACATTACGTAACTGCAGAAAATGCTAGTTAACTTCAATACTAGTACAATAGGTAACATTACGTAACTGCAGAAAATGCTACAGTAACAGTAAACTTCAATACTAGTACAATAGGTAACATTATAATTGCAGAAAATGCTACACGTCAGAACTACTAACAATAGGCAACACAATTGCAGAAAATGTTACACTAAAATTCAGAACTACCACAATAGGTAACATTATTGCAGAACATGCTACACTCAATCAACACTACTATTGCCATGCTATTTTAGGTCATGGTTTTCGTAGTTGTGATGCTCGTCATTGCCATCATCTGGCTTCTTAGAAGGCACCTTAACACTAACAGTTGTCTCATCTTTAGGGGGGATATTTTTGTCGGCTGCTCCAAA
Organism: Branchiostoma floridae x Branchiostoma japonicum; assembly: GCA_013266295.2. Classification (NCBI taxonomy): domain Eukaryota; kingdom Metazoa; phylum Chordata; class Leptocardii; order Amphioxiformes; family Branchiostomatidae; genus Branchiostoma; species Branchiostoma floridae x Branchiostoma japonicum. Next base: position 1,597,602 of record CM023826.1, on the reverse strand, counting down.
GCTCTTGTTTTTAGCAAAGCTCTTTAGACCTGCATCTTTTGGTTTGGGGCTTTTCTGTGCTGAGTCCACATCTTCGTACAAATGAGGCCGTGAGACAGCAGAATGGGCATCTTTAGCATTTTTACGCGGTGGGGGAAGTTCGGGAGGTTCGTCCTTGGTAGGTATGTTTTTGTCAGCTGTTCCAAAGCTCTTGTTTTTAGTAAAGCTCTTTAGACCTGTATATTTCAATGGTTTGGGGCTCTTTTTTGGTGAGTCCACATCTTCATACAAATGAGGCTGTGAGACAGCAGAATGGGCATCTACAGCATTTTTACGCAGTGGGGGAAGTTCGGGAGGTTCGTCCTTGGTAGGTATGTTTTTGTCAGCTGTTCCAAAGCTCTTGTTTTTAGTAAAGCTCTTTAGACCTGTATATTTCAATGGTTTGGGGCTCTTTTTTGGTGAGTCCACATCTTCATACAAATGAGGCTGTGAGACAGCAGAATGGGCATCTACAGCATTTTTACGGGGTGGGGGGAGTTCGGGAGGATCATCTTTAGTAGGCATGTTTTTGTTGGCTGTCCCAAAGCTCTTAATTTTAGCAAAGCTCTTAAGATCTGAATATTTTTGTTTGGGGCTCTTTTGCATTGAGTGCACATCTTGATACAAATGTGGCTTTGAGACAGCTGGCAGGGGATCAGTATCTTTACAGGTTGGGGCGAAAGGAGGCGGCTCACCCTGTTTTGGGGAAACATGACGTATATTTCTGTTTCGTGCTACAAGGGCCTTGTTTTCATGATCAGGTTCTGCACCTGCACTTTCATATTTTGGGTTCTTTGGTGTTGCTTTAACACATTCATGCAAAGAAGTATACTGACTCTGGCCCTGATCTGTCTGATCATTTTTACATTTGTACACAGGATTAGCCCCTGAGGCAGGTATCTCTGTGGTGTATATTAGGTTTCTACTATCCATCGTTTCATCGGTGGTATTCTGACTCTGGCTCTGCCCTGTCTGATCATTTTTACATTTTTTGTACACAGGATTAGACTCTGAGGCAGGTTCCTCTTTAGTGTATATTAGGTTTCTAGTATCCAGCGATTTATCATGATCAGTGATGGCCTGAGACTGGCCCTGCCCTGTCTGATTATGTTGGTTCATATCTTCATACTGGTGATCATGATCATCGGCCACTACAGTAGCTGTGGTGTTTGTGTTGGATTCCCTGATGGCCAGAGACTGGCCCTGCCCTGTCTGATTATCACCATTGGTCTTTAAAACAGCTGTAGTATTTGTGTACATTTCATCAACAAGGGCTTGATACTGGCCCTGCCCTTCCTGATCATGACCACTGGTCACTAAAGCAGCTGTGGTGTTTGTGTCTGCATTAGTAATGGGAGACTGGCCCTGCCCTGCCTGGATATGCTGGTTCAAATTTTCATACTGGTGATCCTGATTGACATCATTGGTTACTACATGTACAGTGGCAGCTGTCATGTTTGTCTTGCTCAAACTTTTAGTCAAAGCAACATTTGGATCTTTTAGGCTTTTGTCTCCATGTGTTTGGGGCAGGTTCTCAGCGTCAATATCTTCGTAGTCGTTATTAGGCTGTAAGGCAACTAGTTGTGTCTTAACTCGGAGACTTCTATCATTCGAAACAATGTTGGGTTGGCCTAAAGGAGGAATTCCAGCCCTCCTCTTGTACCAGATTGTGAGAAAAATGGCACCAATCAGGACAATGCCCGCTATCGGGCCACAGATAGAGCTGGCGATGAGAACAAGTTTTGGGAAACTGGGATCAGATTCATGGGAAGTGTTGTTTTCTGGTTTAGCTGGGTCGACAGACAGTGCGGTGAATGTGGTGCCTACAGGGCGTGCTGTTGGGCCTGCGTTTCGTTTAAAGTACCAGTGATAGTGTGAGGTGCGGGGAGAGGTGGAATTGTACGAGTTGTTACCACTTTCCAGTTGGCCACGAACAGGTGTAGTAGTTGACATAGTGCTAGTTAACACTTCACAGATCAGGTCTTTCGGGTTAATATCTTTAAGCTTTTGTCCAGAGAACTTGGCAGGCTGGGAACATACTATTTGGTCTTCAAATGAATGAGACCCTGTCATGTTTCGCCTGAAGGGAGCCATCCTACAGTCACACTGCCAGGGGTTCTTGTCAATCCTGACCTCAGATCTAGATCTAGATATAGAGCTACTAAAGATAGAAGCCAGGTCAGTCCTGCCCTCAGAGATAGATGCCAGGTCAATCCTGACCTCAGAGATAGATGCCAGCAGACCATATGCTGACATGGGAAGGACAGATAGCTGGTTTGACTCCAGATACAACCTTTCAAGATGTGGTAGATCTGAGAACGCCCTTGGATGAATCTCCGTTATTTTGTTGGAGTTCAAGTTCAGGCATTTCAGGGGTACATTCGAGGATGTGTTTGTGATCATGAGATTTGAAAATGCACCAGGATGAATATTGGTTATTCGGTTATTGTATAGTAGTAACCCTTCGAGCTTTGGTAGATTTGAGACTGCACCTAGCTGAATGTCAGTTATTTCAGTTATTTGGTTGTCACTTAGCATCAAGCTATCGACTTTTGGTAGATTTAAGAACGTACCAGGCTGAATGTTAGTTATTCTGTTGTCAATTAGCATTATCGTTGTGAGACTTGGTAGATTTGAAAGTGCACCAGGCTCAATGTTTCTTATATGATTGAGGTTTAGGTGCAAATAATTGAGCCATGGTAGATTTGAGAATGTATCAGTCTGAATGTTAGCTATTTTGTTGTTGGTTAGCACCACCTTGCTAAGGCACGGCAAGTTTGAAAATGCACCAGGCTGAATTTTAGTTATTTGACTGGAGTCTAGGTGCAGATTTATGAGCCTTGGTAGATTTGAGATTGCACCATGCTGAATGTTAGTTATTCGATTGTGACCTAAGGACAACTCTCTGAGCATTGGTAGATTTGAAAATCCACCAGGCTGAATGTTAGTTATTTGATTATAGCTTAGGTCTAAATTGGTGAGCTTTGGTAGATTTGAGAATGTATCAGACCTAATGTCAGTTATCCGGCTTTTATTTATGAACAACTCTGTGAGCTTTGGTAGATTTGAGAATGTACCAGGTTGAATGTCGGTTATCCTGTTGTTCTGTAGGCACAACTTTGTGAGGTTTGTTAGATTTGAGAATGTACCCGGATTAATGTTATTGTTAGTGATTAGACAGGACTTTAGGGACAGTACTGTTTCCATGTTGGAATACCTGCAGCAGTACCTGCAGTCACTTGCTTCCGGCATGTTGGGATCCTTCAGGATGATGAGAAGGAAAATCAGCAGGTGTCGCAGCTTTCTTCCCATGGTGTCCTGCCAACAAAAATGATACAATCATGTACAAGTACATGTAGTAGGACCTACACTGCAATTTAACCAATTTTTCTGCAGGCAATTATAGCAACAACAGTTTAATACCATATAGCTATTTCACAGAGTTTTACTTTTTTTTAAATCTACAGTCACTGTGGATGTCACTTGAAGACAGAATAAACATGTCTATACTATGCATGATGTACAAAAACTATCCTATGTTCCACCAACCTGGTAGAATTCACAGACATGCAATTCATGTATACATCAAAATAAGTAATGCTGTCTCTACAAAAAATATTTTTTTACCTTAAAGTTAGTCCAATATTGGCTGTCAGTCAGTCAGGAGCGTCTTTGGTTGGCAGTTGGGGAGCCAGGAAGTCGTGAAGAATTTATGGTCCCCTCGTTGCTGCTCTGCTTGTAGGATACGTGCTTCAGCAGCTCAGCAGTACCAGGGTGTGGCAAACTGTTTTAGATTTAAGTCTTAATTGTCTGAAGCTAGATCTTTGAATATTGATACTTAAGCATGTTGTTTACTCCTGGACCTGTTTTACTTTAGAATTGTTAATCCCTTTCAGACTTTTCATATAGGGTTTGGTAGAAAAATTTTAATAATCCGGATTATCAACTTGAACTAGTTTAAGCATATTTTCTTTTAAAAATCTTTCAGTTAGTAATATAGTATTACTAGCAATATATGGGCTGTTTTCAGATAAAACTGTCTACCTCCTGATATGAAGTGGACTAACCTTCGTGGAAGTCATTTGCATACACATTTGCATACACTTAAATATGCATACATAATCACCTGACTGGGGTTAGACCATATGGTTTCCTTCGGAGAACCAGGGGCAAAAAAAAAACTATTATCCTGACTTGCTTTTAAATTTTGTATGATGATTGTCATGGTCTACCAGATGAATGTCTTAAACCTTCAACATACTTGTAATGTAAATTCATTCTCATTTGTGGCCTATTGTACCTCCCAATGTGCAGTAGGTAGGTATATACACTCAGCATGCATATCCCAAGGATTTTGCGTACACTCAGCATGCATATTCTAAGGATTTTGCATACACTCAGCATGCATATTGCATACACAATATACTAAGGATTTTGAAAACACCTCAGCATGAATATCCCAAGGATTGTGTATAATGTCCTTGCCTATCCTTAATCACTGATGCCTGGAGTTAGACCATTGATATTTTGTTTCTTTGGGGAACCAAGGAGGTCCAATTATTGAATTAATCCTTGGTAGAGCTTTAAAAAATACCTTATCCAGTTGCTTTGTCTATCTCTATTTAATTTGTGTCTAATGTAAAATGTAACTAGTACCTGGCATGGATGTCTAACCTTCATCAACATAATGTAAGGGAAATGCATTTCATTTCATTACGTCCCACCCCCCTCTACAGAGACTTGCCAGTGCACGTGCAGAGGAAAAACATATCGATGATGTCATGGAGAGGCAGAGACTGGCCGCCGTCAAGAAACAGAGGGAAGAAGAGATCAAGAGAAGGAAGGAGGAGAAGAGACAAGCAGGAGTGCTGAAGGAACAGGTGGAAGAATTGAAGGACAGGGAAAGAGAGGTACATGCAGTTATGCACTACACATTGCAGTCCAGCGTGTTTTGTCTGTATGCATGTAGTACCTGTGCATTATGATAGAAGCACTGCTGACTTGAGAGTAGTTTGGCATAGCGAGTGTTACAAGTACATGTACAGTCAAACTTGTACCACTGACCACTGCTGCATAAGGACCACTTGGCCATTGATATACAGTCAAACCTGTACTAGTGGCCACCTCTGCATAATGACCACCTGGTTATTGAATATACAGTCAAACCTGTACTAGTGACCACCTCTATATAAAGACCACCTGGCCATTTGACTTTTTGATGGTCAATAATTTTTCCCATTGACTCATGCATTAAGAATCCTGTCTATAGTGACCACCTGTCCACATAGACCAGATTTTAATGTTCCCTGAGTGGTCTTCTTGTAGCCAAATATTCTTAGTGTTTGATATGTAGATGGGTCAGCTAATATAATGTATTGTGACATTGTGAGTATAGAGGCTGTTCTAACATACAATGTTTTTTTGTTTTTTCAGGCTGAAGGTCTGAAGCAGGAAGAGGCAGAACTGCTGAGACAGCAGTGGGAACTGGAGAAAATGGTGAGTTTTTTTAAACGTATGGTGGTTCTGGGCGTAAGATCTGAGGATCACGAAATATGGTCTTGAACCAATTTAGCTCACTGAAGGGCCACTGGTCGTGACAGGGCAATGCATGTATGCTCTATATATTTACAGGTTCACTGAGAGTGAGGACTAACTTTGTTACTCTGTTAGCAGCATATAGAACAAAACCCAACATTTTGCAAAGCCTGTCTTTGCCAATCGTGTACAAGAACCCTTTTGTTTCCCTTATAGGAGGCAGAAAGAAAAGCTTTTGAAGAGCAGAGAAAGAAAGCAGATCTTGGGTAAGTCTTACAAATTAGTTATGTGATGATTTTATAACACGTTTAAAGTTTCAGTTACCATACAAAATAACTATAGACTCCTCAAGCAGGATGTTCCAATTTAAACTCTTACATAAGTTTCTTGCCACCAACAGAATGCTATATGTTTGGAATATCAAAAGCAATTCGAAATGTTCTCTGTGTGGGGAAGACGAAGAGACAAGTAAGCATTTATTTTGGAACTGCCATGTTGTGTTTTCGTTCTGGAAAAAGGTTCAAGTCTGGTTTAATTCAACAACAGGACACTATTTAAATATTAACAACCCATTGAATGTATTGCTGGGGGACCTATCAAGTGAAACACCAGTCATTTCTAATGTTATTATTTTATTAGGTAAAATATATATCTATAAAAACCGGGAGTCACCTAATCTATCTATCCATAAGTTTATTGCCTTCGTTAAGTATTTACATAGAGTAGAGAAAAATATTGCGACACTTAAGAACAAAATATGTAAGCACAACAAAAAATGGGAACCTTTTAACTTAGTTTTGTAATATCAACTGATTGCTACTGTATGTGTTTGTCTGTTTAGTCTATGTACACCTCTTTGTTTTGTATGTTTTTGTTTATCTGAATAAAGTTTAAAAAAAAAAAAACACGTTTAAATGTTGGCTGTCAAATCTCCACATTCTGTACGGTAGCCAGAGCCATTGTTTTAAGTTACAGTCACACAGTGTTTAACTTACAGAGTACTCGACTCGGAACCAAGAGGTCCTGGGTTCGAGTCCTGACATGCCACCGACCTTGTGCCCTTGGGAAAGGCACTTTACACGACTTTCCTCACTTGACTCAGGTGTAAATGAGTATCATGTGTTAGGTGTGCATGCTATCAGCATACTTGCTGCCTAGTGCACACTTTGTATTGTCATGTTACAATATCTGAATAAATAAAAAATTTAAAAAACTTTCCCACTCTTGCTTGCAGGCGAGCTCTGTCCCGGCAGTACAAGATGCAGATGAGAAGGAAGTCGCAACAGGTCCAGGAGGCACTGGTCAGTATACATGTATATTTAGTTTTTTCATGTTTTGTGCATTTTGTTGTCATCGTCATATCCCAATGATAAAATCAAGGGTCACACAAATCTAATCAGTGGAAAGGGTTCCTCAGAAAGACTGATGAGAGCAGGGTTACGGTGAGGTTAATTTTGGTCACTTGGCAATTGCTGTTTAGTGAAAAGGGTTCCTTAGGAAAAACTGTAGAAAGTCTGATGACTCTTTTCCAATCCATCAGGAGCAGGGTCAGGACTACAGCAGTTAAGAGATTAAATTTAAGTTTTTATTATGTACTAGGTGTCTGGTGAGTTGCAAATTGATTGCTGATTAACTTTCTTCTGGCTGAAAGTGCATCTTGAGTATGTGAGAAAGTTTTTGAAAAAATACCGCCAGACTAATCAGATGTTTGTCTCTGTCCCGGCCACTGTGCAGGAGCTGGACCGAAAGATCCTGGCAGCGCTGACGGAGAAGGAGGAGGAGGACCGGAGGCTGCAGACGGAGCGACGGGAGCGGGCGGAGGCCGACGCAGCGTGGATGAAGGAGGTGGTGGAGAAACAGATGAGGCTAGAGAAACAGCGGGAGGAGGAGCTGGACGAGATGTACAGGTGAGTGGGTGGGTGGATGGTTGGGATGTTGGTTGGTTGGTTGGTTGGTTGGTTGGTTGGTTGGTTGGTTGGTTGGTTGGTTGGTTAGATGGTTGGTTGGTTGGTTGGTTGGTTGGTTGGTCGGTCGGTCGGTCGGTCGGTCGGTCGGTCGGTCGGTGGGTGGGTGGGTGGGTGGGTGGGTGGGTGGGTTGGTTGGTTGGCTGGTTGGTGGGTGGGTGGTTGGTTGGCTGGCTGGCTAGTTGGTTGGTCGGTGGGTTGGTTAGCTGGTTGGTGGGTGGGTTGGTTGGTTGGTTAGTGGGTTGGTTAGTGGGTTGGTTTTGGGTTGGTTGATTGGCTGGCTGGCTGAATGGTTGGTGGGTGCCATGGTGGGTTGGCAATGGTTGATGGATCGTTGGCTTGTGGTTTACTGGTGATTTACAGTGTTTCCATGTTCATCAGGACCTGTATGAGTTTGTGTGAGGTTTCTTCTTCCCATGACTAACAGTTACTGATGTTTGTGTGTCAGGCACGAGGCGGAGCGACAGTGGGCCAAGCGGGACGCAGAGTGGGAGCGGGAGAGACTGGCCAGGGAAAGGCTCATGAAGGAGGTACACCAACGCCAACATTCCTTCTAAATTGTTATCTCACATTTTTTGTCATCAAAGGAAAATATGACCAAGTTAAGCCTGTACCCTCTGACACTGAATCACCTTTGACCCTTTGAGGCCTTGACCTAGGACCTGATCATTTTGCTCTGGGAACACTACCAATGCCACCATGAGAACACAACTACTAGTATGACCTTATTGTGACCTCTTGTGACCTGAATGACCTTGACCCATGCCCTGAATGACCTTGACTCATGCCCTGAATGACCTTGCCCTGTGACCTGAATGACCTTGCCCGTTATCTTAATGACCTTGACCCATGACCTGAATGACCTTGACCTGTGACCTGACCGCCCTTGACCTGTGACCTGGCTGACCTTGACCTATGCCCCCCAGGTTCTGGAGGAGCGTCAGGACCAGCTGGCGGCTAAGATGGAGGCGGTGCGGCAGCGCCAGGCGGAGGTTCTGCGGAGCCGGGAGGACCTGCTGCGGCAGCTGGAGGTCGCCAACCGGCTGGCTCGGCGGGAGGAGGAGGAGCGGGAGAGGGCCGTGCAGGAGAGGAGGCAGGAGGTCGAAGGGCAGGTGGGTTGGAGAGGCTGACCTTTACTGGTCTTGGCCTGATAATCAGTAACATGTTCCATCAATTGTAGTACATGACATTGTATATAGTAGAGTGGATTCATTCGTCAAGATAACCGACATCTCACACACACAGCATGTGTGAGATGTTGGTTAGCTTGAGGAGCGTGTGCGAGATGTCAGTCAGCTTGAGGACTGAATCTACTCTACTATATACTGCATGCCCCTTTCTTATTACAGAGGAGAGAAACTTTTGCGGTTACTGATTATTGCGATTATTGAGACGTTCTCTCTCTGTGACTTTGCATCAGATCACGGAGCGTCGAGAGCGGCAGCGCACGGCGAGGGAGAGGCTGGAGCAGGAGTTAGCCGAGGAGAAGAAAGCGGAGCAGGAGTACGAGGAAGTCTTGAGACAGGAGGCGGCGCGGCTGAAGCTGGGAGGCTTCGAACCAAAGGTGGGAGAAAAAAATTCTCATCCTGAACTCTTCAGATAAAACCCTACCAGTAACTCGATGCCCCTGGAGGAGACGGATGCCCAAAGTGTGTGGGTCTCAGATTCGCAACCTGTTATAAACAAATCCACGCGAAGGTCACTGTGTCAAACCTCCTCACTCAGGTGTAGGGACTGACACGGTCATCATACTCGGAAAATCTGTATCTGCATATCTGTACATGAATCTGTATCTGTACATGTATCTGTATATGATTGCAAATAAAGATCTCGAGTGATTGCCAAGAGAGTAACTCAGTCTGAAGTTGGGGGGCTTTGAACGAAAGGTGGGAGGGATACATGTTGACCTTATCTCTTCAGATAAAACATTAACCCTAACCTAATCCCAGCAATGGGGCTAATTATTATAAGCAGTACTAGCCTGGGTACCATCCTATTTGTATGCCGGGGCTCCCATACTTGCTCCCTAAAAATATTTTAAAAACAAATAGGATGGTACCCAGGCTAAAGCAGTACTGAAGAAGAAGAACCTAGACTGAAGTTAAGGTGAAGCCTGCCTGGTTGTGGTCTAATATTGATGTGTTTTCCTTCCTTTCTGCAGTCCTATCCAAGAAGCAGGCGATCAGCTTGGGACTGAGGTGGACGACAACTGTGTGCTTGTAGTGCTACAAATGATGCTGCTGGCTAGAATAAAAGTCCTCATCTGTGTTGGCTTGGGTCATCGAAATGTTGACTCATCATGTAAAACAAATGGTTGTGAATAAAAGAACCTTACTGTTCAAGTATTCAATGCATGTAAGAGTTATGAAGAACTAAATGTTTGTACTACAATCAGGGCTTAACCTTAGCAAGTAAGCCATCGGTAGGAAATTAGGTGTTTAGTACAGCGACATGTATTCAACATGTCATCTGCATTGTATCGGAGGTTGAATGAAATTCGATGTACATCTCTTCTTCTTCTTCTTGTTCTCCTTAATGCCCAACATCAACAACTTGATGACACTGGCATGTTGGAGTGCGATGCTGCCGACACGTGCGTGCTCTCGCTCTGCTCATTGTTACTAATTTAATCCAAAGAATAAAAGTCCGTGTCCATTATCCAGTCTCGTGCATCTGATGTATATAATATCATGGCTAATGTTTGTTGATCTTATCTTTACATTGTCACAGCATGCACTCCCTGTCAAGCCACAATAGATGAAACTAGGAGTAGCTGGTGCTACAGATAGCTTGTATAGATGGTGCAGTCATGTTTTAGAGGTGATCTGATATTGTATGAAAGATGTGGATATCATTATGAAATGTGTAACATAGTGTGCCTTTTGGTGGAAATGTGAAAAGGTGATCTACTTAGGTGATGTGAAGCTTTATCTGTGTACTAGGTGAATCAATACTAGTATATAACAAAATGAATAGAATTATAGAAATAATTATTACAAAGCTGAGGATTGACAACAGAATTGTGAGGCTGTATATATAGCCTGTTACGCAAACTTATCAATTCGCACTCTGTACATAAACATTCACAAACTATTGGTGGCTCTGTATCTCTTTCCTTTTGTGAGCATCCTGTTGTAGCGATATTACACGTTATATTTCTTGGACACGTCCCGTTGTCAATCCAATGGAGCTGTCAATCATGGGTCACAGCTGTCAATCATGGGTCACAGCTGTCAATCATGGGTCACAGCTGTCAATCATGGGTCACAGCTGTCAATCATGGGTCACAGCTGTCAATCATGGGTCACAGCTGTCAATCATGGGTCACAGCTGTCCTCCATGACGTACCTCAGCACCACGTGATCTCCGTCCGTCACGGATACCTTGTCAACTCCTGTGGTTTAGAAAAAAATAATTGGATGTATCCGATATAACGAAAAGCTCGAGAAAAGAAATTTTCAGGGGTTGCCACTAAATAGTCCAACTTGGTCACAACAAGGATGTATAACTGGGGTGGTCCCCAAACATATTTGACTTTCCAAAGTCCACTTATCTATATATTGTTTAGTTAGATTAACAAGTGTGGGTTTTTTTACTCTATGTATTAAATCTTAAGTAGTCTGAAGAAGACATTAGATGCATCACCCTCCGTGACTGGATGGTAGGCCGGCTTCTCCACCGACCAGAATGTGCCCTTCTCAGAACTCCCGGCCACTCCACCCACAGAGTCGATCTTAAACCCCCAGCGGCCGTTCGGAACTGCTCCAAATCTGCATCAGAGGAAACAATGTGACTGTCATATTCCAGTTTTCAACAGCACCACGTTTGGAAGCATATTAATTGTTTTTAAACGTTTGAGAGCGAATGTCTGAGTACCTCTTGTATCCAGAACCGTGCTTTATCCAGAACCGTGCTTTATCCAGAACCTTGCTCATACACGGTTGTAGATAGTCCAAGCGCATCAAGAACCGTGCCTGGGGCAAATCTACGTTCTTGAATACGCGGAGACTATCCAGAACCGTGCCTGACCCTAACTCCCTCAGAACTTAGAACTAGATAGGCGCAGTTCTGGATACAATAGAGACTATTCAGAACCGTGCCTGGTCCTAACATATTCAGGCATAGAACTAGATAGGCACAGCTCTGGATATAATAGAGACTATTCAGAACCGTGCCTGATCATAACCCTAATCCATTCAGGCATAGACCTAGATAGTCTCGGATCAGTTTACAACCTACCCACATCGCCAGTCTTTCTGTGCAGCCTCTACCATGACGTCATAGATGGTGGCCCCTACCGGAAGTTCGAGCTTCAGCTGCACGGGGGGCAGGTGCCTGTCGACGTCATTGCGCAGTTCATACGTCACGGCCATGACGTAGGTGGTGTCGTCACCGCGGTGTTCATCTCGGCTGACGTCAGGTTTCTTGACGGAGTAGGCTAGTTGGATAATCAAAGATCAGTCTGTGAATTCAAAGACTTTTGTATACATCAGTGAGCAGGCAAAGTGGTCTTGTGGTTAGGGTTGTTGACTCAGAGATCTGAAGCTCAAGGTTCTTCGAATCCCTCCCTTGCAGGCCTCCCGTGTTGTGTCTTTGGAAAAGGCACTTAACGCCTTTTTACTCACTCGCCATTATTGATTGCTTAATACTAATCGATAATCCACTGTGTTCTCGCATAGCTTTACCAGTTAAAGTCCCTCTTGTGATTCGACTTTTTTACAAAATGTTTTCTTTTCTACATTGTTAATGTCTTACCTTTGCAAGACAGGAGACCTGATAGTAGAATCCACGTCACCAACGTTGTCGCAACCTTCCCGTCCATTAGATTGCAACACTGTCAACGATCTTCGACGGCCAGAGGGTCGCTTTTAGCTTCGAAACCGCGAGAGAATCCAGCGTAATTTTAGTCTGAAAATCTACCCTGCTACGTCGGACGGTCACCTGTGAACAATGGCTGATCCCAAATATAGCGGAGTGATCGAGAGGGCACCGTCCGTATTGCTGCCGAAAATGGCTTTTTGAGCTCGGTCGAGCTTGTCTTCTGACGTGTGACACCAGCTTAACCGCGTAAACTTGTCGCTTCATAGCCTCGGCCGCAGGTCCGGCGTGCAGCTGTCTCCAGCGCTTTCAGACACGGAAAGAAGAGGACCTTCAGCGAGGCTATTGTTAGACAATCGATCGGGGCCACAAGCCCTGCAGATCAGACCAACAACAGCTGGGGCGGTCGGCATTGGTTCTGACATCTTGCGAAACATTTGAACTGCAGACATATGACTACTGTTACACGAAGTAAGAATTAGAAGCTAACACCCCCTACCCAAAGGAACTGACGTATAGAGATTCGATCTCTTTCCATCTGGCCTCTGGACTGAGCAACCACGCTTTCTACCCTACTAACCTTACGTAGAATAAAACCATGGAAATGCAATGAATCTGTCGTATCCTGACGTACAAAGCAAAATGGTGTCAGAAGTGGGATCCTAAAACAACAACTACTAGCATGAAAGTTCATTTCAGTTGGTAAATTACATTATATGGACCAATTAAACTACTGTTATCGAACTGAAAAACGTCTGAAGATGTAAGAAAGTAGGTGTCTTCCTTTGTGAGATCAATCATCCTTGGTGAGATACGTGTATGAAGACTGGTAAATTGTTCAACAAGTAGGAAACGAGTGTTGGCGATCCTTTCTTGATCAGGAGCACCGCCAAGCATAGCGAGACACAATATCTTGCATTGCCGGGAAGTCGTGACGACAGCTGTTGCTTCTGTGCAGCTCTCGGTGGTAATACTGGTACTGTACGTCAAATACACCTTTAAGTGTTCCCCCTACTTGTATCCCATTGGTTGTACAAACAGTCTGCTATGTTCTGTCAACTCTTGACATCACAGAGTTCATTGTATGCTCTCAGCGATAAGACCTGTATGAAATGTGAAAAACAACTTGAAGTTTTTAAAAAAATTGTAAAAAAAAATCTAAATGAAATCATTTTAATATCCAAAAGCCACTGACAATATGATTGTCCTCTCGCGTTTTCGTTGATTTCAATCTCCTGTTAAGAAACCGAATTCAGAAACCTCCCAAGGCCAGCAAAAGGCAACAGCAGAGAGTAAACAACTCGCTTAATGTGAATATTCAAAAAGAAGGGTTTACATAATCAATGTGGCTTAAGCCAGACTAATTTAGAGTTGTTTATCGCAATGCACTGCGGCGTATCTCAACAGAGGACGTGTTCTACCAGCATTACTGCAACAGAACGGAACGAAACGTCCTTCGCAACCTCCTGACAAGACATCGACCAACTAAAGATACACGACTGACTAGCTCATCATTGAAAGGTAAGACTGAATCAATTTCAAAGGTAAGATTCTTCGTTTTCTGTAGACATTAGGGGTATATATACCACATGCCTCCTACAGCCACGCCCTTCCAAGGCGTAAAGCCGGCACCACACTAGTACTGTCAAGGACCCTCGGCCGAATTTGTTGATCGCTAGAATCTTATAGTCAGCGATTTCCAAAATCGCTGGATATTGACGTAGCGTATTTTTCGCCTAAAAAATTTAGTTTAGTGATCGGCAAACATTCGTCGATTGCTAACGCTTAATTTGAGAGGCCCATGTTAGGCCGTATTGCTGCGGAAAATGCCATTTTGAGCTCGCATGCAAATGTGGTGTTCGTGTAAAAGTGCTCAACCTTGCACGGCACTTTGTCCCAAAATGCATTCTAGCATGTCATAGCCACAACTGCAACATTTTTGTCTTCTCAAGAACTCGCTGATTTAAATCTCCTATTTAGAAACCTTCCAATGCCCTCGAAAGGCAGCAAAAGAGAGTAAACAATGTGAATATTTAAAAACAAGGGTCCACATATACATAATCATTATGACTCAAGCCAGACTAATTTAGAGTTGTTTATCGTACTCCACTGTGGCACTGTGTCCTACAAGAACAACTGGAACAGGACGAAGCGTCCTTTAAAAAATTGTTCACAAGGCATCGACCCACTGGAAATTGACTAGACTAAGGTGTGTTGCCAAAGAATTTGCCCTGCCCCCAAGCTTGTATCACTCTCTTCACGATTCATGACTGGAGTAAATTTTCTGATCCATACAACGTCCTCCTTGGTAGTGCGCGGTAAAAACCTGATAAAAGGGTTAGGATCTAATTTGCATAATAAATAAGGGAATTCTATAATTCAGCTACCTTCCATGATAGGACTATTATACCTTGTGACATGTGTAATTAAGAATGAGAGGAACAGCGCCATATATTAATTATATAAATGAAGACCTAATTTGCATAATTATTGAGAAAATACTATAATTCCATAGTGGTTGATTTTGGCAATTTCATATTTGCGCATTTCGAAGTTGAGTGGAGGTAAACATCATTCACCATAACTCATTCAAATCAGCACCTCATTTGCATAATTTATGAGGAAATGCTAGAAATACCTTCTTTGTTAAGATAACACTGTCATTGGGAGGAGAATATGATCAACTAATGTAATTCATGCAAATGAGGATCTTATTTGCATAATTAGGGGAAATCTATAATTCGTCAGCCATAAAGGGTAACCTCATTTGGCGAAGGTATGAGGTCGTGGAACGCTAGTTACTTTTGATTCCAGCCTTTGGTTTCTTAAAGGTCGCAAAACACTATGGGAAGAAAGCTGCGACACGTGCTGATTTTCCTTCTCATCATCCTGAAGGAGCCCAACATGCCAGAAGCTGGCTGCAGGAGTAAGTGTAGAACATCCGGAGGCTGCTGTTGCGTCAGAATGGGCCTCACCAGCATCCCTCCGGACCTCCCAACATCCATCTCAGTTTTGGATTTGAGATGGAATCGTATTACAAATGTAAGCCAGCCCATGCTGCTGAGCTATAGGAATTTAAAGAAGTTAGACCTGTCGTACAACAAGGTAACTGTGATTAAGGCGGGTGCATTTGCAAATCTACCCCGGCTACAAGAGCTTAACCTGGACTACAACCAGATAGCAATGATTCCACCTGGTGCAAATCTAACCCAGCTACAAAAGCTGCACCTGCAATTCAACCAGATAACAATGCTTGAGGCAGGTGCATTTGCAAATCTACCCCGACTACAATGGTTGCTCTTGTCCAGCAACAACATAACAATGATTCAGGCTGGCACATTTGAAAGCTTACCCCAGCTAAGTATTCTGCACCTGAAATCCAACGGGATAACAAAGATCAGGTCTGGTACATTTGTAAATCTACCCCGGATACAAGAGTTGTCCCTGTCCCAAAACAAGATAACAACGATTCAGGCTGGTACATTTCAAACTGTACCCCAGCTACAAAAGTTGTGCCTAGAATCCAACTCGATAACAAAGATTCAGTCTGGTGCATTTCAAACTGTACCCCAGCTACAACGGTTGCTCCTGTCCCACAACCAGATAACAATGCTTGAGGCAGGTGCATTTGCAAATCTACCCCGACTACAATGGTTGCTCTTGGATTACAACAACATAACAACGATTCAGGCTGGTGCTTTCCAAACTTTACCCGAGCTACAAAAGTTGTGGCTGCGCCGCAACCAGATAACAAAGATTCAAGTTGGTGCATTTAAAAATCTACTAAAGCTACAGGACTTGCACCTGTCCTTCAACAAGATAACAATGATTCAGGCTGGTACATTTCAAAATCTACCCCAGCTACAAGGGTTGCATCTGCATGACAACGGGTTAATAATGATTCAGTCTGGTACATTTGTAAATCTAAGCCGAATACAAGTGTTGACCCTGTACCAAAACAAGATAACAACGATTCAGGCTGGTGCTTTTCAAACTTTACCCCAGCTACAAAAGTTGCCTCTGTACAACAACCAGATAACAAAGATTCCACCTGGTACATTTAAAAATCTACCAAAGCTACAGGAGTTGCGTTTGGACAGCAACAAGATAACAATGATTCAGGCTGGTGCATTTCTAAATCTACCAAAGCTACAGGAGTTGCACCTGAATGACAACTGGTTAATAATGATTCAGTCTGGTACATTTGTAAATCTAAGCCGAATACAAGTGTTGACCCTGTACCAAAACAAGATAACAACGATTCAGGCTGGTGCTTTTCAAACTTTACCCCAGCTACAAACGTTGACCCTGTACCGCAACCAGATAACAAAGATTCAAGTTGGTACATTTGTAAATCTACCCCAGCTACAAAGGTTGCACCTGAGTTACAACGGGTTAAAAATGATTCAGTCTGGTACATTTGTAAATCTATCCCGGATACAAGAGTTGCCCCTGCTCAACAACAACATAACAACGATTCAGGCTGGTGCTTTTCAAACTTTACCCCAGCTACAAAAGTTGTACCTGTACTGCAATCAGATAACAAAGATTCAAGCTGGTGTATTTAAAAATCTACCAAAACTACAAAACTTGCAACTGCACATCAACAAGATAACAATGATTGAGGCTGGTGCATTTCAAAATCTACCCCAGCTACAAACGTTGACCCTGTACCAGAATCAGATAACAAAGATTCAAGTTGGTGCATTTCAAAATCTACCAAAGCTACAGGAGTTGCAACTGCACATCAACAAGATAACAATGATTCAGGCTGGTGCATTTAAAAATCTACCAAAGCTACAGGAGTTGCACCTGAATGACAACTGGTTAATAATGATTCAGTCTGGTACATTTGTAAATCTAAGCCAAATACAAGTGTTGACCCTGCACCAAAACAAGATAACATCGATTCAGGCTGGTGCTTTTCAAACTTTACCCCAGCTACAAAAGTTGTGGCTGTTCCGCAACCAGATAACAAAGATTCAAGCTGGTGCATTTCAACATCTACCAAAGCTACAGGACTTGCAACTGTCTTTCAACAAGATAACAATGATTGAGGCTGGTGCATTTCAAAATCTACCCCAGCTACAAGGGTTGCACCTGAGTCAAAACGGGTTAATAATGATTCAGTCTGGTACATTTGTAAATCTAAGCCGAATAGCAGGGTTGGACCTATCCCTAAACAAGATAACAACGATTCAGGCTGGTGCTTTTCAAACTTTACCCCAGCTACAAAAGTTGTGGCTGCACCGCAACCAGATAACAAAGATTCAAGCTGGTGCATTTAAAAATCTACCAAAGCTACAGGAGTTGGAACTGTCCTTCAACAAGATAACAATGATTCAGGCTGGTACATTTGAAACTCTACCCCTATTAAAAAAATTGAACCTTTACCACAACCATGTATCTTTCCTTCCTATGTGGGCTTATGATATGCTGGCATCTATTCCTACGGTTAATCTTGCGTTGAACCACTTTCAGTGTGACTGTAAGATGGCTCCATTTAGGCTGAAAATGGACGGGTCTGCAGCATTTGAAAACCAGATAATATGTTTCAAACCTCCCAACCTTTCCAAGCAAAAAATTAAAGATATCCATCCCGAAAATCTGATCTGTACTGGACAAAAGCTTGAAAATATCAAACCGACAGACCTGGATTTTAAGGACGATGTCCAGTCGGAAAATGGTAACAACTCGTACAATTTCACCACCCCCCGCACCTCACACTATCACTGGTACTTTAAACAAAACGCAGACTCAACAGTACGTCTTGTAGGCACCATATTCACCACACTGTCTGTCGAACCAAGTAAACCAGAAAACAACACTTCCCATGAATCTGATCCCAGTTTATCCCCACCAATTGTCTTTGCCTGTGTCTGTGGTTCAATAGCTGGCATTGTCCTGATTCGTATCCTCATTTCCGCAATCTGCAGGGTCGCAGATCCCCGTTCAGGCAAAGATCCCAAAGATGATTTGAATCATAGAGGTCTCCCAGTTAAGAGGCATCTAACTGTTTTACGGCAAAATAATTTCTACGAAGGTATCGACACCCCACAAAAGAACCTGCACCAGGCACGTGACAGCACAAGTCGAGCTCAAAGTCCTGAAGGTCAAAGTTTTGGTTTATCTGGAAATCTGAGCGGCAGGAACAAAACAGCTACTGGAATAAGCAGTAATTATGATCAGCGGTATGAAATCATGAACCAACATATTCAAACAGGACAGGGTCAGTCTCAGGCCATCACCGGATCCAACACAAACACCACAGCTACTGTAATGGCCAGTGATCTTGATCGCCAGTATGAAGATATGAACAAACATGATCCCAGTTATCATGCTCACCTGTATGAAAACAGCGACCAACATAACCCCCGTGATCAAGATCACATGTACGAAAATAGTGACCAACATAATCAGACAAGGCAGAGCCAGTCTCAGGCCATCACTGGGCCCAACACAAACACCACAGCTACAGTAGTGACCAATGTTCATGACCCCCAGTATGAAGATATGAACCAACATAATCAGACAGAGCAGGGTCAACCCCAGGCCATCACTCGGCCCAACACAAACACCACAGCTACTGTAGTGACCAGTGATCATGATCCCCAGTACGAAGATATGAACCAACATAATCAGACAGGACAGGGCCTGGCTCAGGCCATCACTGGGCCCAACACAAACACCACAGCTACAGTAGTGGGCAGTGATCATGATCCCCAGTATGAAGATATGAACCAACATAATCACACAGGGCAGGGCCAGTCGCAGGCAAAAACTGAATCAAACACAAACACCACAGCTACAGTTGTAACCAGTGATCATGATCCCCAGTATGAAGATATGAACCAACATAAGCAGACAAGGCAGGGCCTGGCCCAGGCCATCACTGGGCCCAACACAAACACCACAGCTACTGTAGTGACCAATGATCATGAACCTCAGTACGAAGATATGAACCAACATAATCAGACAGGACAGGGCCTGTCCCAGGCAAAAACTGAATCCAACACAAACACCACAGCTACAGTTGTGACCAGTAATCATGACCACAAGTATGAATATATGAACCAACACAATCCCAGTTGTAATGATCACCTGTATCAAACTAGTGACCAACATACGCCAAGTCATTATGATCACCAGCATGAAAATAGTGACCAACTTAATCAGACAAGGCAGGGCCAGTCCCAGGCCATCACTGAATCCAACACAAACACCACAGCTACTGTAGTGACCAATGATCATGAACCTCAGTACGAAGATATGAACCAACATAATCAGACAGGACAGGGCCTGTCCCAGGCAAAAACTGAATCCAACACAAACACCACAGCTACAGTTGTGACCAGTAATCATGACCACAAGTATGAATATATGAACCAACACAATCCCAGTTGTAATGATCACCTGTATCAAACTAGTGACCAACATACGCCAAGTCATTATGATCACCAGCATGAAAATAGTGACCAACTTAATCAGACAAGGCAGGGCCAGTCCCAGGCCATCACTGAATCCAACACAAACACCACAGCTACTGTAGTGACCAATGATCATGAACCTCAGTACGAAGATATGAACCAACATAATCAGACAGGACAGGGCCTGTCCCAGGCAAAAACTGAATCCAACACAAACACCACAGCTACAGTTGTGACCAGTAATCATGACCACAAGTATGAATATATGAACCAACACAATCCCAGTTGTAATGATCACCTGTATCAAACTAGTGACCAACATACGCCAAGTCATTATGATCACCAGCATGAAAATAGTGACCAACTTAATCAGACAAGGCAGGGCCAGTCCCAGGCCATCACTGAATCCAACACAAACACCACAGCTACTGTAGTGACCAGTGATCATGATCCCCAGTACGAAGATATGAACCAACATAAGCAGACAGGACAGGGCCAGGCCCAGGCCATCATTGAATCCGACACAAACACCACAGCTACTGTAGTGACCAGTGATCATGATCCCCAGTATGAAGATATGAACCAACATAATCAGACAGGACAGGGCCAGTCTCAGGCTATCACTGAATCCAACACAAACACCACAGCTACTGTAGTGGCCAGTGATCATGATGCGGATGAAAAAATGGAAACCCAACACGATCAGGCAGGACAGGGCCAATCTTAGACCACCACTGATTATAATGAATCGTTGGGTACTGGAAAGGTAATATACACCACGGAGTTGGCTAATCCTGTGTACAAATGTGCAAATGATCAGACAGGGTCAGACATTTATATTGGATTTCATTTTGTTATAAGCTATGTTTTTGTTATATGTAAGTGGTAGCGTAATATTAAGTAACTTGAATACTAGTGCGCTACCACTTTGTGCTGTAATACCATCTTTAATGTTTGAATAAAAAAGTTTAAGTTCGCCATCTTAATGGTATATCGTGCCCGTGATCGACGTAGTAGAAAAAATGCCAATTTCATAATGGTCATAGAAGATATTTCATGAAGGAAATTGTAACTCCTAAAAACATCTACTGTATATAAAGACTATTATCATCATTTTTTTATTTCATGGCTCATTACTTTACAGTCATATGCATATAACACGATTTAGCTTGCTTGTACGACCTGCAGTAAATGCTAAGAACTAAATGTAAATGGTAAAGTTTATCAACTCTACCATACTATACTATACAGCGTGCTTGCTTCCCTTTGTGTATGGAAGTTGTGCACAAACCACTACTAACGCACTGCTGTATCATTGCACAACTGTGTGGCCCAAGGGCTACAGAAATGTATTGAGCTGGTTACTACCCAATGCATTTAAAGGTGTTGAAAAGAACTTATCCTTTTTAACTAGTGTGTAAATCTGTAAATAGTAAGTCACAGCTCATTCAGTGAAATATTTGGAAAATACTAGTAGATGGTTTGTTTACTCTCAAATTTATGCTATCATATCAAACAAATGTACAATGTAGTAATTAGGATTTTCCCATTTTCAGTCCTCTTGTTCAGGCTTCAAACTGGTGTTTTACTTTATTGTAAAAAAAATTACTTCAATGCTTCAATATAGATTGTGTGTTAGCATCTGTACATGATGTTTCTAAGCAGGTGCTCTGGATATATTAATCCATGATGCATATGTATAAAATTCCATAGACTTCAGGCACTGGTAAAATGTTCATCTAACACAAGAGAAATGTATTCAGCATTCCTTTTTACAAAGTTAGAGTAGCGGCCAATTTTGGTGTGTGCCAATGTACGACTTGCAGTATGTAGGTATGCTGCTGTCGTATGTCATATATATGTATGCACAATGTGTGCTGCTGTCCTGGTAAGATTGCAAGATTAGTCAATTGAAAAAGTGTGATGCCTTACAATTGTACTTCAATAGATGATGGCTGCAATACCCATAGAAGGCTGATTTTACCCACCAATATTGTAAATGCACATGTACAGGTGTCTAGCACTTTGTATCGGTAATCATGAAATACAGTTACAGTAATGAAATAAAAGTGTTGTGTGACACTAGTACATGGTATCATCATCTGCCCAGTTTCAGGTACCCCATTGCTTAATATTTATAACATTCCTTGCTACAGATTACTTCAAATAAATCAGCCCATTGCTTGATATTTTCAAACATATCTTCTTTTTGATTACTAGTACTTCTGTCCTCTGGGGACTCTGATTCGCAGTTTTTTCATGTTCCTAGAGAAGAAACCGGGTAGCCTGGCGGTGAGGTACAGACCCCGTCCATCCCTGAAGTCGGGCAGGACTAGCTGCCTGGCATGGAGGTGCATCGGGAGGTACCGTGCTTTGGGCTGCTCAATGCTCAACCTTTCCAACATTCCCGTCGGCAGTCGCTGTGACACATTTAAGGAAAAAACAGGAAAAAAAAAAAAAGTCAGATTAATAAATTAGAAAGAGGTCCAGTCTGTGGATTGGAAGGTACCGCGCTTAAGCTTTGGGCTGCTCAATGCCCAACCTTTCCAACATTCCCATTGGAAGTCGCTGCAACATGTTAAAGAAAAAAACAGGGAAAAACCAAAAAGATTGATAAGTTAGAAAGAGGTCCAGAGTGCATCTGGAGTTACTGAGTTTTAGCTGCCAAATGCCCAACTTTTACCACATTTGTCATTCCTGTCGGCAGTCGCTGGCAAACAGGAGGAAACAACAGGAGAAAAAACAAAGAAACGAGTCAGAGAAATAAATTACAAAGAAGCTACAGAACCAAAAGTTAAACCACAAATACGCTTTTACAGACCAGGTCTTAAAAAGCTTCTTACATAGAGGAGGTTAGACATCCTAGCAGAACATTACATAATGTTACTAACAATGTATCCAAAAAAAACTCAAGTAATTCAGATAGCATCCACTAGCTGTCATCAGTGACTGAGAATGAGGGTGCCCTTGCTTGATTTTAAAAAAAAAAGAAGAAATTTGTATATTCACAGGTCTAAGTTTCTATGTCTATGTCTATGAGACAATTGCAAGGCGTTGTACAAGACATGGAGTTGTAAAATATTTGTCAATCAATGTCGAGTCGGAACTGGTATTTACTGCCATTGGTATATTCAACTTTTTGTAAAGTATATTGATCTTAATAATATTCACCTGTGGAGCCAGCTTGTTGTGGTTGGAGTACTTGTAAACATTACCCGACTCTACTGGTATTTACTACCATTGGTATATTCAACAGTTATTTTTCGTGCAGTATATTGATCTTCATAATATTCACCTGTGGAGCCAGCTTGTTGTGATTGGAGTACTTGTGGTCCCCCAGGATGGGACAGCCCAGCCCGTAGGACATGTGGGACCTGATCTGGTGTTTCACACCTGCATGGAGGAGACATGAGCGCTGTCACTGATTTCATGTTTCAAACTTGGGTGCCATCCCAGTGTACGAAAAAACTTTTTTGAGCCAGGTTGCCCAGTGGCAACCTAGGATGAAAGCTAGGTTGCCCATCAAAATTCCAGGTTGCCCCAAATTTAAACTCTTCTACATTATGATTAAATTTGTTAGAATGCAATGTGCATTTATACATTTCTGACATAGGGTGGTTCCCCCTTACCTGAAGTGATGAGCTCTTCCATGGGAATTTCTCAATAAACAGTTCCCAATCGAAGAAAGGGGCATCCTTACCGCAAAATTTAGGTAGTGCACAGTGGGCTACCTGGGTGTAGAAATAGGTTGCACCAAGCAAAATATGGTTGCACGGTGCAACTGGGCAACCTAGTATTTCGCACGCTGCATCCTAGTTAGCTTACCAGGGCCCTCATACAGACGCCATCTTAGTTTTCAAGGAGCAAGTATGGGGGCCCTGACACACTAACTAGGGTGGGTAACCCTGGCTAAAACCAGTGTGCCAAAAAAAATAAGAAAAAAAACTATAGACTCTATTCATGCATTGCACCAAAGCGAGGCTTGGAAGGCAATCACGTTCAGTGCTGTATTTACCCAGTCACGAATATGCAAATGATTGCTCATTAATATGCAAATAAGGCGAGTAAACAATCTTGGGGTGCCATTTTGTTTGTTTGCCTTCCAAGCCTCTTTTTCCGAGTGTCCCGAGCCCTGTTTACCAGTTTCAGGCTGGCACTCGACCAGCGCACAGGAACCACTGCTGTCCAGGACGCGGAAGTTGGTGACGGCCACCTGGGCGTCGGTACTTTTCCTCCTCTTCTTCTTCACCAGAAGCTTCGTCTCCTCGCTGTACTCGGGGGCGCAGACCATCCTGTAGTGGGGCCTCCCCTGCGCCGTCACTTCGACTTCCTTAATGGGGATGTCTACAACACCTGGGGAAGGTTAAGGACAAGACGTTACATCTTCACCTTGACAAGCAAGTTTCTCTAATGTTTTCTACTCTTTCAAACTAAGCTGTCACACTCCTAATTAAACTTACATGTACTTTCACAGACATGTACAAACTAGACTATGCTAGTATCATCAAGTGTGAATCCAAAATATATCTTCTTAGAGAACAGAAGGGGAATATGCTTTAAATATAAGGCTTGAACTTGAAGTTTGCTTGGACAGATATTAAAAATCTGAACACCAAATAGTAGAGCCTTACCTTCTTCATGCGATGGTACTCCCATAGATAGTACCCTGGGCAACAATAAAAAAAATAAACAGTTAAGAAATGAATATTCTGAAAGATAAGACACCTATTCATGGTAGAAACAATACATGCAGCTGTTACAATATGAAATTTTCACATAATATGATAGTGAATGATTATAGTGAATCTAGATAACCTTGATTGTATTCTATCCCCGGGTTAGCCCTTAATAATAGCCATTGCTAGTTGGGTACCCTGTTTCATGCAAAGACATGTTCATATTTGTATTTGTATTTATTATTTGAAATGAAACAACCCATTACACTGGGTCAGTCAAGGCAGCTCTCGCTGGTAACGGCTGACCCACAAGAATACAGGCAAAACATACGAACATACAAAGTGTAGCTTATAACAATACATATCTAACCAATAAATAGATAAGTATATAAGAAATCCTACCAGTATTTCTTGATGACTCTCCTTAGCCTGAAGAGGCTGTGCAGCTGACGAGCCATGTGGTCAGTCTTGGCAAGCAGCATTACTCCGGTCGTCTCCTTGTCCAGCCGGTGCACCAGGTACAGCCGGTCAGTCTTCAGTGCCTGCTGTAAGACGGGCAGAGCGTCCGCTATACTCACCCCCATCCCTGGACCACCTGGGCAACAGAAAGGTTTGCTGATGAAGGTTAGACATCCAGGTAATGAGATACTAGTCTAGTACCAAAGTAACAGTTACTCAAGCAACTGGATAGATGAGGGTGAGATGTTTCAGATAGCATCCACTACCTTTTTTTAAATTTTATTTATTACTTTTTTATTTATTCTTTGAACCAGGCCCAGGGCCCATATTTAAAAAAAAAGACAATATACAGTCATTTACATACAACAGTAACTTTACACTAAATTTAGGTGTGCAGCTCAAATGTTTGGGTGCATGAAGGTGCATATGCCCAGTATTTTGAGCCCTACAACTTACAGTTAGCTCCTGTTGTTTAAGTACAGGAGCTTGAATATTACCTTGTGGGGTGGTAGGTAAGGGCACTGGGTCCCAAACAGAAAAGTTTGTTTGTTACCTCTGAGTTTGTTTGTTACCTCTGAGGTTTTGCTTCAGGTGTGTCTGTTTGTATGTTTGCTTCTGTTTCTGTACTAGTAGTTAATTTACACATGCTATCACATGATGGCACATCAGGGACACAGACAGGAAGTAAGGTCAAACATCCCAGAAAAGATGTTCTCAGTTCCTGTCTTTAATTTACACCTATATGTTTGTCTGTTATATACAGTCATTTACATACAACAGTAACTTTACAATAAATTTAGGTGTGCAGCTCAAATGTTTGGGTGCACGTCTGTTCAAGGTGCATATGCCCAGTATTTTGAGCCCTACAACTTACCATGAACAGGGACTCCATAAGGCTTCTCTATGGCCACAATGTCACCTTCATCATACAGGAGAGTTTTCTTCAGTATGTTGGCCAGCGTGTAGGGAGAGACGTGGGTCAGGTCTGCCACCTGGTGCTTCCATCGGTACAGGAACTTCTCATGGGACAGGTCCAACTCCTGTATGTCCTGGAAAAGGGCCGTAAAAGGCCCGTAACAAATATTGTCACTTTGAAAGGCAGCATGCAAAATACTAGGTTGCCCAGTTGCACCGTCCAACCACATTTTGCTTGGTGCAACCTATTTCTACACCCAGGTAGCTCAGTGCACCACCTAAATTTTGTGGTAAGGATGCCCCTTTCTTCCATTGGGAACTGTTTATTGACAAGTTCCTATATGCATGGAAGAGCTCATCACTTCAGGTAAGGGGAAACAACTCTGTTAGAATGCAATGTGCATTTATACATTTCTGACACAAAGTTAATCACAATGTAGAAGAGTTGAAATTTGGGGCAACCTGGAATTTTGATGGGCAACCTAGCTTTCATCCTAGGTTGTCACTGGGCAACCTGGCTCAAAAAAGTATTTCGTACACTGGAAAGGGAGATTTAAGACCGGTTTAAGACAGTTTTTATATGATGTACCAGTGAATGTGCCTTGCTTGAGTTCTTATAGCTTCTTCTTGTGTCATCCTCGATTAAGGTGAAGCATGATGCTGTTTCAGGTACAAAAATGTACAAAGATGTTTTTGATTTTATAGCACACCAGGTCATCCCTATTCTTCTAGATAAGTGTGCTGGGTTCTTTAAAGTGCAGAGGTTTGAAACCTGAAGCTCTCTCAGCTGCAGGTCAAGCATGTTCTAAAAAAGACCTGTTTACAAGTTAGCAGCCTTCAGCTATGACCTCACAAATGCACAAGTCAAACTGTGAACTGGCTTATTATATAAGTCAGAACACCGGCAGAACGTACTGCACCTGCGCAAAACCTGGATTTTCGGTCAACATTGCATTAGAATTTTGCCTGTTGCAGACCATATCTTTTTCTACACAACATTTGAAAACTACAGACGGGATGTCACCCTTATATACTCAAATTCGACCTTATATGAGACATTCTGCTAAAGTGCTATGCACAATACATTACGGGTTTTGCGCAGGCGCAGTACGTTCTGCCGACGTGCTGTATAAGTCTAACCCCAAGTTACCTTCAACCCTCTTCCTGTTGCAATTTCTTCTGCCCACTGTTCCTCTCGAAGCCTCTCGACCATGTCTTTAGCAGTCTCTGGTTTTTCATCCTTGTACTTCTGGCTTCTTCTTAGTTCCTTCTGTTCTTCTCTCAGCTCTCGCTGCTCCCTTGCGAGCTGTTCTATCCGAGTTTCAAACCTAACACCTTCATCCTCTTCGCCTGGTCGAACCTTTTCGAACTCGCGGTGCTTCCACCATTTTTCGCCTGGCTCGTCGTAAGAAACTTGGACGTCGTCAGCCGTCACTTCAGTCTGGTGTCCTCTACGTTCGTGCTCTTCTAAAGTTTCAAACCGAGGTTTCCGTTGCTTCTTTTTCGGCTTAGTAAAAGTCTGAAGATCGCTATCGATAGGATATGAAAGCGTATCGTCACTGGATGGTCTAATGACTAATTGAGAGCTGAACCTTTTGTTGTGTCTCCCTCTATACGATTCAACTTCCTCCTCGTAGGGAAAATGTCCTTTGGCATCTGAAAACATGCCATACTCCTGGTTGCCCCCCTCCCCCTCAAAATTACCCATGATATTCTCGTCGTTTTCGAACGATTCTTTCGTTCTCCCGCCTTTTCTTGGAATGCAGTAAACGCCTGATCCATGGAAGTGTTGTACGCTGCGGTCCAGTTGTGATGATACGGCAGAAAAATGCGTGAAATGTGACTTTTGGTGCAAAAACATGCGCGACAACATTCGAATGGGCGCCGCCATGTTGGCTTCCCAGATCTCGCAAATTCTCGAGTTTGGCTGGAGAAATTAAGGTATTTGAAGACCGCCCTACTTCAGTAAAGGTTGGACTAAATTTAAAAACATGGAAGCATTATTTTCATGAAATGCAATTTGAGTACCAACATCCTGTTTGCATAGGGACAAAATCACGGAATATTGTAACATTTTGGCAGAGGATTTTGGTCACGTGACGAGATGTGGCGAGACTTGGTCTGACGAGAGGTTCCGGTGTGGAGGGAAAGTGGCGACGTCGTGAAGTTTCTTAGAAGAAATCATGGGTGTCTTAGAGAAAATCGCCGAAATAGAGTCCGAGGTAAGGGGACAATACTCTTAAAGACACCTAGAGTTAGATCAATGTGAGAAAAATGTATAAGTCGACCAGAAAATATTATTTTTTTACGAAAATGTTCGACGTGAAGATATTGCATAACAGATGGAAAATAGAAGGGGGGGTGATGTTAGTTTATAGAATAGATTTTTGTTAGACCATTCTTTTACAATTGATGAATATACAATAAAATTCATAATTTTCATTTTTAGAGACAAATTTTGTGTAAATTTTTCCCTTTTTTATTTTACACCTTTTTTTTCTAAAGCCAAATGTTAATTTTTTTTTTGTTTAAAGATAAAGGTTCACAGGGTTCTCACAAGTTTGATTCTTGGCATTTTTCCTGGCTAGACATTGTGTCCTTGGGAAAGGCACTTAACACGTCGACTTTCCTCACTCCACCCAGGTGTAAGATGGGTACCTGACTTTGGTTGAGGAGGTAAAAGGGAGTGGAAAGAGAGGGGTGGGCTCCGCCTTCCAATGCCGTGCCCTGGACACAGTGGATATTAGCAACCCACTGCTCCTTCGGTGTCAAAAAAGCTATGAGATCTTAACCTTCCATTTTTATACTATCCCACAATGCAGATGGCTCGTACGCAGAAGAACAAGGCGACCAGCGCTCACTTGGGTCTGCTGAAGGCTCGTCTGGCGAAGCTCCGCCGGGAACTCATCGACCCAAAAGGTGGCGGCGGCGGGAAAGCAGGGGAAGGTAAAGCACAAGCTTATTAATTACAGAAACAGATTTGAACTGTTATTTCCAACAAAAGAAAAGCCCAGAATCATTCATTGGTTGAATACATCATGTATGTCACCAATTTCAGCTGTTATTCTTGTGTCCATGCAGGTTTCGATGTTGCCAAGACAGGAGATGCCAGAATTGGGTTTGTTGGTGAGTTCCACCCCCCCCTTAAGCTTCTTTACGTGGAAGTAACAAGGAATTCTACACCGTGGGAGAATGTAGCATATGCTGCAGACCATCTTCTGAGACAAAAAGAGCCCAAGATGCTACTACTATTGGTAGTACTGGATGTTTTATTCCTTGCATGTTCACAACTTGCAGGTTTCCCGTCGGTGGGTAAGTCTACCCTGCTGAGTAACTTGGCGGGCGTGTACTCCGAGGTGGCGGCGTACGAGTTCACGACCCTCACCACCGTCCCGGGAGTCATCAAGTACAAGGGCGCCAAAGTTCAGGTAAGGTTGCACAACAACACAAATACTAATCTCCAAGGAGATCTTTTGGTGGCTACCAGACAGTATCAAATTGGCAAGAGAGTATCGAATTGGCAAGACAGTATCTAATTGGCAAGACAGTATCTAATTGGCAAGACAGTATCAAATTGGCAAGGCAGTATCAAATTGGCAAGACAATATCAAATTGGCAAGGCAGTATCAAATTGGCAAGACAGTATCAAATTGGCAAGACAGTATCAAATTGGCAAGACAGTATCTAATTAGCAAGACAATATAAAATTGGCAGGGAAGTATCCAATACGGTTGGTGAAAATAAAAGATACTGGTACAAAAAAGAAATCCCAATAAAATGGCTAAAATGACATCAAAAATAATCCGCAGCCCAAACCTCTGCTTAAAAAGTAGTTATTTCCTTAATTCTTCCACATTTAAGTGGGCCATGGGATTGTTATGAAAGTCGCCAAGAGGTTGATTTTTAGTCTTTCATGAATGAATTAAGTCTCAAACAAATTGGTTGTGAGCCTTATTAACAAGGGTGCCAAAGTTGAGGTAAAGATTGCAACAAGTTGTTTCCTATGTCCTCCCACATTTCAAGTGGGCCACAGAATTGTTCATGTCAACTGGTTTAGAGTTTTAGCCATAGCTTCATCCCTTGTTAAGTTTAAGGTGTGACTGTTTTTTGTTGTTCTCCAGTTGCTGGATCTGCCAGGTATCATAGAAGGTGCCAAGGATGGCAAAGGCAGAGGAAAACAAGTTATCGCAGGTTTGTCTATTATTATGTACATTGTATATTTGTATTGTATTAATAGATTATATATCTAAGTCAACCCTCCAGACTAAATTTTTAGCTTAGGCGCGCATGCGCTCCTAGCCTCAAAAAGTTAGGCGCGCAGGCAAACATTTGGGCGCGCGAACAAAAAATCTGGTCGCGCAAAGTACTTTTTAATTTACAAGCCAAGAGAATACTAGTAATACCAGGAATCTTTGAAAAACGCCAATAGGCGACATGTATTTCCTGGATAAATAAATAAAAAAAACAATAAAAAAAAACAAACAAACATGCAATTTGAAAAATACATGCAAAAATTACTAGTATACAATGAATATTGTATTATTATACTCAGTAGTAAACACATATTATTAAGCTACTAGTATTATACAGTGTATATTATAATTTCAGAAAAATCTTTTTCAGCTTTAATAGTACAATTTTTTTATAGCAACAACAGCAAAGAAGTACTTAATTTCGCCCCAAGAGATAAAATTGCGGCGGAAACGCGGTGCTAGATTTAATTTGTTTCATTATCATCTCTCTACCGATATCTCCTGCACTAGGCTGCAGTCTCACCAATGTCGCTAGGGGCGTTGCGTATTCCTCGCGTGTTTTTGCGAGATCTAACGTGAGTTCGCGAGGTTTAAGATGGCCGCTAATGTTTTGCGTCTGTCCCGGCCGATCACTGCCGCGTGTTTCGGATGAATTTTTGCGTTTATAGGCGCATTAAAGCAACTTAACTACGGATGAAACTTCTCAAGGAACATTTCTCAATGGAAAATGGGTCGTTGTTACCGCAAGCAGACCGGGGCGAGATTTGGCAGCCAATAATTTTAGGGGCACAGCGGATTCTCTGCCGGTCGCGCAATGCGCGACCAGAGTAAAAAGTTTAGTCGCATTTCGTAATTTTTGGTCGCATATGCGACCAAATCGGTCGCAGTCTGGAGGGTTGCTAAGTTGTCATCATCTTTACTGTATACTACTGTATTTGCTCAGAACTCACTTCAGGTTTTTGGTTTACTTCATTGCTTCTTTTTTAAGATATTTTTTAGAGTTTGAAGACATTTCTCATCTATTGATGATACCTTATGACAGGAAACCTCAAGTAAAAAAGTTTGACTGCCATTTTTTTTCTGCTGTCTGTAGTTGCTCGCACCTGCAGTTTGATATTTATCGTGTTGGACGTTCTGAAGCCACTCGGACACAAGAGACTCATCGAACACGAACTGGAAGGGTTTGGAATCAGGTAAAGAAGGCTGGTCCATTAAAAGACAGATTTTGTTTAATATATTTTCAAAAAACAAAGGACTGTTGTCTGTGTAGAGTTTTCAGGATGTATTTGTACCATGTTTGTGATTTTAAATTATCAGAGGATTTTAGCTACATACATACATGTACCTACCACCTTGTCGGTCCAAATGCTGTAATTTTTAATGCTCTAATATTGATGTAAATGCCAATGTAAAGACCATCTCTATTCAGGCTACCACAAGTTGTAATAACTTACCATGTGGTACGAATACTATGATGAATAAAGTATGTTGCTGGGATGCTGGTTGACAACCAACATGTGTGGATGAAGTTTGCCAAATGATTGTTCTGAACGATTGTGACTGTTTGCTTCTTTTTTTGACAGGTTGAACAAAGAACCTCCAAACATCCACTTCCGCAAGAAGGACAAGGGAGGGATCAACTTTCAGCCAGCGGTAAGAAAGAAGAATAAGAAAACCTTTCAAATTGTTCCATTATGCCTTTAAGATTTAGTTTTTCATGTAGGGACTTGCCAATTCCCTACTTTGCAAGGCTCCTTAATGAATTCTACTAGAACGGACGACTTGTTTTGATTTTTAATTTGTTGTTAAATTTTGTTTGAAAAAATGTAATGTTCTTAACAACCTGTAAAGAAGTATGTAATTCAGTCGGGAGGCTGTGAAATACTTTTTGTTTGTTTTTACAACAGCAATAAACCATTCATTCATTCATTTATTCATAATTTCTATTATAAACTGGTGCAAAACCTTTTTCTTTAGTCTCCGGACTCTTGTTTGTTTATCATGATTTCCAGGTGCTGAAGTATTGTTTCTGTGGCTGTGTTGTGGGTTTGTGTGTATCTTGGTCCCAACAGATGTGGGGTCGTGTGGCGCAATGACAGAGTCTTCGGCTCAGAACCAAGAGGTCCCGGGTTCGAATCCTGCCATGTCACCGATCTTCCGGTCTTTCCCAGGGTCTGGACACTGGGGTTGGGACATTCCTGGCCAAACCATTCTAATCCATACGCTGAGGTAAAGATCCCTCCCACTTTGACTTCCCCAGGTTCCCCAGTCGGAGTTGGATGGAGACCTGGTGAGACAGATCCTAGCCGAGTACAAAATCCACAACGCAGACATCCTGGTCAGGTACGACGCCAGCGCTGACGACTTGATAGACGTCATCGAGGGAAACAGGTGGAATTTTGTTTATCCTTGTTTACTTATGATTGTTTATCACTGTTCAGTTATCATTGTTTGTTTGTCATTATTTATCATAGTTTATCAAAAAGTGAGTGATTGAGTGTGTTTCAGCTACACAAGTATTGGTTTGGTGGTGGCGTTGTGGGTGTTTGGGTTTGTGTGTGTGTGTCTTTGTCTGGACAGAGTAGTTTGACAGCAAGTAGTTGGGCAAAGATTGACAGGCAGAATGACAAGGGATCAAAGGTCACTGGAAATATGGTTGAATTTAAGAGTAAATTGAGAGCAAGCAGTTGTATTATGTTGAAGTGTTGTAAAGTATGACGGATATTTATGTGTATGATTGTTCTACTCTTGTTCTTACTTTCTTTTTACCTCCCTTCAGGGTCTACATCCCCTGCATTTTCCTG
The DNA here is from genome assembly GCA_013266295.2 of Branchiostoma floridae x Branchiostoma japonicum. Lineage (NCBI taxonomy): Eukaryota > Metazoa > Chordata > Leptocardii > Amphioxiformes > Branchiostomatidae > Branchiostoma > Branchiostoma floridae x Branchiostoma japonicum. The sequence goes on along the minus strand of CM023826.1, from coordinate 1,564,733 downwards.
CTGAACAAAATTGACCAGATCTCCATCGAGGTAAGTGCTGTGGACTAATTCTGAAATGTTGCTTGCCTGTGAGGCAGCAGATAGGTCACAGAAACATTGGCAGAGATAGAAAATAAATGGTTATAAAAATTACATCACTCAAAACCCGGTTTAGCATCTGTTGTTCCCCGTCTTCTGAGGGTTAGACTTCAGGGTTTTTTCTAGAAAAAATTTGCATGAGGGAGCAGATTACTAGCTTGGCAAGGGAGTGATGCAAATTTTTCTGTAATGCTAGAATGCATTGTTATGATGTTTTTTATATTTTCACTGGAAAAAGATCATTTTGAGAAAGACTTAATGTTGTGTACTAGTATGTAGCCACTTAGGGTCGAGGGTTAAATCTGAAAATTGACATGAGGGTGCTGGCTGGTTACATGAGGGAGCAGCGCCCTTATTCCCTGGTTTAGAAAAAACCCTGGACGTGCTTGCACGCTGATGCTGAGGCTTGATGGCAGTCCACACTTGTGTTGACATAATTTCCCAACCTAATGAAGCTGTATTTACGGAACTGTATACTAGTACACCATTTTCCCTTACTACAGGAGCTGGACATTATCTATAAAATCCCCCACACTGTGCCGATCTCCGCCCACCACAAGTGGAACTTTGACGACTTACTGGAGAAAATGTGGGAGTACCTCGACCTGGTCAGAATGTAAGTAACTCAACACGTTTGTCTTCTGTCTATGTTCCTTTCAAAAAATCCTAACTCTACCCCAAGGGAGGAAAATACTGTCTGGAGCTGGTGTGTTTGTGACTTGCATGAAGTTTGCCATCACTAATGGCCTTGTGCATAGTTGTTTCTTTAGACAGCCCACGCCAAACTGTTTTGATTTTTAAAAATTCTGTTTAGATCTTTTTTCAGTTTAATACTGCAGTTTTTCATAACGTAATAACTTACTAGGGGTTGTTAACTTAGATTCAAAATTCATCCTATTCTGCTGAATTAGTAACCTACATGTGTAAGGTGTTTTCAGCAATTATTTTGAATACAGCAGAAATTTTTGTTTGTTTTAAACTTCTCTTGACTGTTTGGATTTATTTCCAGTTACACGAAGCCGAAGGGCCAGCTGCCTGACTATGAGGCGCCCGTGGTGCTCGATCACAGACACTCATCTATCGAAGACTTCTGCAACAAACTCCATAAAAGCCTCATCAAGGAGTTTAAATAGTAGGTTTCTCTCTACTGTACTACAGCCAGTCATGGCTGAAAACTAGTCTGGTGAGACAGTGTATTCAAGGTTGATTGTGATATATATGCGATAAAGGCAACAAACTTCACAAATGTCTCACCAGAGAGATTAAATAGTAGGTCTCTTGGTACTCTACAAAGATGCATGATTTGGAACATGTGATAAATTTCCTCATATTGGAAGCCACATGTTTCAATCCAGTACTGGATTTTACCTGTCAGTTGAAAAATCATTCTAAAATCTTTTATGTCATGTTAAATATCTTAAGTTACATCTGCCACAATTGCTCTATAGAAACTAATTTTAACTCACTTGTCCCTGTTCCCCAGTGCCCTTGTGTGGGGCTCCTCTGTGAAGCATCAGCCCCAGAAGGTGGGGAAGGAGCATGTTCTACAGGACGAAGACGTCGTCCAGATTGTCAAAAGGTAACACTCTGCTTGTACACCACTATACTTCAGACTTCAACCTGCGCATAATCCATTCTTGGGCCCAGGAAAAAAAAATGTTGTGTTTCCAGTTTCAGTCCTTAACAAAACTAGGATCAGTAGGTAGGGGTTCTCTCTTTTTTTCTTTTTAGATTTAGGCTGAAGTGGTCCAACAGATACAGTTTAACAATGTAAAACTCATTTCCTCAGGATCCAGGCTGTCTCCAAGAGCCATCCCTCTTTTTGCAAGGGACGGTCGAGAAACCTGAAACACTACATTTTTTCCATGGCCTTAGCTATATATTTACCCCAGAAAATGTGAAGACTTCACCCTCAGACTCCAGCTCAGCTTTCTTTTAATCAAGGATCAACCAATCAGATTGGTGTGGCACACATAAGGTTAGTACTAGCATCATGATTTAGAATATAGAAAACAGAGTAATAATGGTCACTCTCCTGCTAAAAATGAATGATGATAACCAATATGAACATTGTTGTTTTTCAGAGTGTAAAGTGCCTGGTGCGTCCTGAAGGTTACAGCAAGAAGGAAAGTGTTGATAACCGGACAACAAATACAGAATGCCTCATTTTACATTTATTTTAAAACCAGCTGCAAGTTGAGATAAATACTATAGCCACCAAGTGTTCCAAATGAAACTGGAGGGGCTAGGCTTGGCTAGGCTAGGCTAGGCTAAGCTGAGGCTAGGCGAGGCAGTGCTGAGGCTAGGCTTGGCTAGGCTAAGCTGAGGCTAGGCTAGACTAGGCAAGTTGATCTCTATTCTGCAACTCTGTTCTGATGAGCTAAAACCTAACTATGACACCTTATGTGATGTCTAGATTGTTGACATTGAAATGTTGTCAACTTAAAATGGTTGTAGATGATATGGACAGCACCCTAGCTCTCTTCTAATGTATAATATTTCCAATGGTAGCTTCATCTGTATGGATTCTGTTTTAGGTTTGTGAAGATGAAATGCTTGTCAGCTGGAAGTCTTGTTAAGAAAATTCTCCAAAAACAAAGTATTCACTACAGTAACTTGACTTGCATGGAGTAATGCATAACATCTCTTCTAGAAATATATAAAGAACAGACATGAAAGGGTGTGTGTTAATGGCAAAAAATACATTAGTAAATTAACAGGTAAAAGTCAAACACACAAAAGCAGTACAGAAAAACTAGGAAATTTTATGATTTCTGTTTACCTTGTCTGCATGTAAGGGATTGCATGGCTGATGAGACTTGTGAATAAAACAAATGTTTGATATTGTATACCTCTCTCTGTCACAGTCTGTGATGCCTCTGGTAGAGTGTATACACAAGTAATGATTAGCAATATGCTTCACCTCCATTGAGGATGCTAGGGGGAACCAAGGGGGGAACCAACCAAGGGGGAACCAACTAAGGGGGGAACCAAGGGGGGGGGGGGGGAAGAAGGGGGGAACCAACCAAAGGGGGAACCAACCAGGGGGGGGGAACCTGGGAAATTGCTTTTTAATCCATATTTCATACGCAAACTGTGTGTGATGAACTTTCGCCCCGATAGTGGACCACACAATAGCTAATCTTTCGGTGGCTAATGGTAACTGTCTGGCCAATTGGATACTGTCTTTGGCCACCGTAAGATCTGCTTGGAGATTACACAATAGCGGCCTCTAGCAGTTTATCTCTGAAGTGCAGCGTTTAATATAGGACAATGGTATCTCTTGGGTGGCATATTGGATACTGTCTGGCAAATGGATGCTGTCTGGCCAATTTGATACTGTCTTTGCAGCCACCGAAAGATCTGCTTGGAGATTTATTATATAACGTTATGTGAACAGTCTGGCATCCAGATTGGCGCTGGGAACGAGGGTGGGAAAAGGCCCACACAGGAAACTTGCTAATTCTTACCACATTTAGTAAGTCGGCCACAAAAGGGGCCATTCAACCCCCCTCCGAGAACTTTAAAGACTTAATTATCTTCACGCTAATTAACTTTGAGCCAATCAAATCGTTCCGTAGAAACCAGGAGTCGCCTTGCAAAGAGAGGCTCGCTCTGATTGGCCAACGTGCGGCCCATCCCAACTTGATTGTGGGACCTTACCAAAACGTCCCATGCTGGGTAGAGGTCCCGTTATGATAAATTAGAAGGCTTTTCGGGATAATTGGGCCTTTGCTGGTCTCTGAGAAGGATGGACGACATTTCGGGAAGGAGACTGGAAAATATTTGAAGCTCAGACGAAAGAAGTACGCCCGAAAAGTGCACAATATAAACCGAGTTTTTGGGGTTGTTTGTTTTTGTCCGAGTGTAGACTGAGGCCCAAGAGTCTTGACTCTCGGCAAGGAGGTAAGTTCTTCGGTCGCTTTCTAGTAACGTTAAACGTTCTTTTGCAGGAAATCTGGGCAAAGATGTTATGTTCTGGTGTAGATGTTTTAACGATGCCTGTGTTTTGACTGTGAAATATTCCGACCAGGGACCTATAAAGCTGATCTTGATGTTTATTTGCTTTCCCTCGAACCGAAAGCGATCTAACTTTTATCTGAGTCAGATCTGAACACAGGAATAACAGACTAGAACTCATAGTTTAGGGGGAAGCTTTCTAAAGGCGACTTCTTAAATGTTTAATTGTTTTTCTCAACATTATGGGGATCGTCATTGTAAGTTTTCTTGGTGTCAAGCTGCAGGGAAATGGTTTACTTACTGAAAACACTCAGAAGAACAGCCATCTTGAATTTCTAAGAATCTGTCAGTGACACATTCCTTTGGCTGATTTATTGGGTCAAGGGTCACCCTACACATGGACAGAAGATATCTTTGATTTTGAATGTGATTCTGCTAAATTGTTGCCAGGTTTAAAAAAAAGTTTTGTCTTATCTATGGCCAAGAATTCTCAAATTTTAAGTATTCAAGAAAACAAGTCTTACTTAATTTTCAAGTGTATATTTTTTTTGTACAAGGAGGATCTGTCAACTTGTAAACATTTATTTGTATATTTTCACACTGGGGTAGGTCCTGGTATATCTCTGTTCTAGTTTAAGTGATGGCCTCAAAAGGCTATGGGACTACCTTTTCTTTACCTTTTTACTTGAAGTTTTGTATTCTTGCTGTTTCTATCATTAGTAGCAACCTTGAGAAGCCATGTCACAGCAACAGGGGAGGGCTCGCGGTAGGGCTCGAGGCAGGGGGAGGGGAGCAACGAATGAACCCCCGCCACGCCGACCAGGCACTCAGGCAGCTTACCAAGGACCGCCCGGGATGCAGACCGGTCAACCAATGGCTGCTCAGGGTGGTGTCAGGCCACCAATGGCAGCTCAGGGTGGTGTCAGGCCACCAATGGCAGCTCAGGGTGCACCACCAATGGGAGCGCAGTATGCTGTAGGCCCACCAATGGGAGCACAGGGTGGACCACCAATGGGAGCTCAGGGTGCACCACCAATGGGAGCGCAGTATGCTGTAGGCCCACCAATGGCAGCTCAGGGTGGACCACCAATGGGAGCTCAGGGTGCACCACCAATGGGAGTGCAGTATGCTGTAGGCCCACCAATGGGAGGACAGGGTGATGTGAGGCCACCAATGGCAGCTCAGGGTGGACCACCAATGGGAGCGCAGTATGCTGTAGGCCCACCAATGGGAGCAGAGGGTGGAGTTGGACAACCAATGGCAGCTCCCCTTACTACTGGTAGAGCCCGACAAAGGGGAGGGGCAACAACGAGAGCACCAGGAGGTAAGGGATTTGCTAGAGTAATTCTAGTTTTACTGTTGAATTGTACAATATATATATAGTCAAATCTGTTTAAGTGACTTTGTCTGTGAGGTTGGAAGGATTACAAAACAGTATGGGTAAGGGTGCAGGGCTCGAAATACTTTTTTTCTGCATACACATACACATAGTATATACCTACCTATGAATATAAACCCAGTATAGGTGCAGGTAGACATCATTATATGTATATATAATATAGGACACACCTGCATAGCTCCAATTTTACCTGCAGTAACCTACATATGCACTATTTCAAGCCCTGGGTGCGAAGTCTGCCATCTCTCATCCCCTTGTTGTTGTCCTTTCTCAGCACCGCCGACGTCCCAGCTGGAGGCCCTGACCCTGGGGGAGCGCCCGGGGGGTGGGGACAGAGGCACCAGGCGGAGGCGGGGAGGGGTGGTGGTGGAGGAACCCCACACCCGACCGGACCACATGGCCAACAAGAGAGGTGAGGCATGCAGGCAGCTACAGAGTTTCTTTCCTCTTCACAAATAGAGACAAGGAAAATTAGACCAGCCTGGTATCCAACCCTATTATACTAGTACTGTAATTTTATAGCTGCCGAGTGTCTTTTGTCCTCTCCGCAAATAGAGGATAAAAGAGACTCATAAGGCTGATAACAGGCTGAAATTACACCTCTGGAAGTGGGGTGAACTTTACAGTAGGTGTGGATGCACATGGATGTAGAAGACTGGCAGGCAGAATGACAGGAGGTCACCAGGTCAGACACAGGAAATGGGGTAAACACAAAGGTCACGAAAACCCCGAAGTGCTTCCCAGAAGCCGATAGAGTGGATTCTTTCCTCAAGCTAAATACAGGCTGAAGAAAAGTTCTAAACGGGAACTCTGTGGCTCCAGATGTCTTACTGAGGGACGACTGCGGTGTGATAGATGTCAGTTAGCTTGAGGAATGAATCCACACTTCTCAGCTAGAATTCTGAAATCTGCAGGTGTCTTACTGAGGGACGACTGCAGTGTGATAGATGTCGGTTAGCTTGCAGAACGAATCCACTCTACTGTATACTTTCCAGAAGTGTGAAAACCCTGATTTCTTGTTACCACAGGCACTACTGGGAACAAAATCAGCATGATAACCAACTTCTTCAAGGTGAAGCCGAAGCCCCAGTGGGTTCTGTTCCAGTATCACGTGGAGTTCTCTCCGGAAGTCGACCACCGCAAGGCTCGCATCGCCATGGTGTACTGCCAGGAGGCTCTGTTAGGGGATACCAAGATCTTTGACGGAATGATCCTGTTTCTACCAAAGAGACTGGAAAAAGATGTAAGAGAACGGTTCACACTACGTTTATTTTCTTACCATTGAAACAAGAAAAATGCATGAACAGGGTTTTATTCAAAGTTTCGTGTTACCAATTACGAAAAAGGACCCTGGAAAATATATAAGGGGAGGACTGTTGTATTGGTCCTTTTTCTACTTGAGACTCGGTCTGTACAATGTAAAAACAGGTCTCCTTTTGTTCATAAATATTTTCATCAGGTTGCTAATATTTTAATATTCTTTTTCTTGCCAAAAAATACAAACCTACAGTATAAGACTTTATCATCAAAAGGCAAATTTTCCCACACATGTCTCCAACATGTAGTAACGGTTGTCCTTTTCCGTTGACCCTAGCAAACAGTGGTCTACACCAAGCGAAAGACAGACGACGCGGACATCCGCATCACGATCACGCTGACCAACGAGGTCCCGCCCACGTCGCCGCTCTGCCTCCAGATCTACAACATCCTCTTCCGCAAGTTCCTCAAGAACATCGGGATGCAGGAGATCAACAGGAACTACTACAACCCCGGTCTCAAGGTGGCCGTCCAGCAGCACAGGTGAGAAATTATTATCAAGGAGGGAGGTGGCAAGTTGGTCTTGTGGTTAGGGTTGTTGACTTAGAATCTAAAGGTCCTGAGTTCGAATCCTTAGCAGGCCCCATTGTTGTGCCCTAGTGTTTTATTATTACAGTCAAACTTTGTAGACAGGAACTACTGCAACCCCGGTCTCAAGGTGGCCGTGGCCGTCCAGCAGCACAGGTCAGGAGTTATTTATTTCAACATTATCTCTATTTTGCACGGACCAACATGAAAAAAAAAACTAGGATGAAGTGTTAAAAACACCTCAGTTAGCCCCTTAATCAGATCAACAGAAAATCTGCAGAGCAAGGGTAAAAGAAAAAAGGTGGTCTTGTGTTTAGGGTTGTTGACTTAGAATCCCTGGCAGGCCCCATTGTTGTGCCCTTGTGTTAAATTACTACAGTCAAACTTTGTCTAAACATGTACAACCAGTCAAGGAAAATGGTTGGTGAGGAGTGGTTTGCTAAAAAAAATAGGAAAAAAAATAGGCTTGTTAGCAAAAAAAAATTACATTTTGCACAATATACAGCTTTAGTACCTAGGAGACATACAAGGAGAGCCAACAGTTGAGAAAGGCATTGGATAAATGCATGCACAGAATGGACGAGAAATTTACAATAACAGTGAACAAAACAAGAAATAACCAACAACTCTAACTACATGGAGGTGTGGAAATTTTCTGAGAAACGTCCTAGTCTAAACAAGTCTCCTCATCTCTGCTTATCCCCCCCCCCCCCTCAGACTGGAGGTGTGGCCAGGGTTCGTGACCTCCATCCTGCAGTATGAGTCGAAAACCCTCCTCATGGCGGACGTCTCGCACAAGATCATGCGGACCGACACGGTGCTGGACCTCATGTACGACTTGTTCCACCAAGACCAGCGCAACTTCTACGAGAAGGCCACCAAGATGCTGGTGGGGGAGATTGTCCTTACCAGGTGAGATACATAAGCACATCGGCAGAACGTACTGCGCCTGCGTGAAACCCATAATGTATTGTGCATAGCACTTCGGCAGAACGTCTCATATAAGGTCGAATTCACGTATATAAGGGTGACATCCCGTCTATAGTTTTCAAATGTTGTCTAGAAAAAGATATGGTCTGCAACAGGCAAAATTCTGATGCAACGTTGACCAAAAATCCAGCGAAAATCCAGGTTTTGCGCAGGCGCAGTACGTTCTGCCGACATGCTAGATACATAGCATGAAAGTTCATCTGTGTTGGTACAAGTCATTATGAAATGGAGACTTTAACTGCCAACACTTAACTACAAAGAATTGGGACTTACCCCAAATTTTCGGTTGACTCCATCAACCTTGTTCACGGAATGAAGCCGTCTACTCTTGGAACGTGACGTCAGAGACACGTGACCGTAGTAGCGGGTCATACGTGCCAGATAACTTGTGTCTCCCCCCGTCTCTCTCCGGTGAGGTACAGTCAAACCTACCCAAGAAGGCCACCCTGGGGAACGAGGTAAAATGGTCTTCTTGGACAGGTGGCCTTCTTGGGCAGATTGCTTAATGCTTCTGCCTGTGGAAAAAATTTAGGGACTGGGAAAAGGTGGTTATTATGGCCAGGTGGTAGGCTTGAAGAGGACACAGGCAGCTTGGGCAGGTTTTAAAGCCTTGGATTTAAGACATTCCTTGTCGTTGGCTTCTCTGTTCACAAATATAGGAACAGGTGACCAGACAGTCCTGCAGTTAGGGTTCTTAACTCAGAATCTAAAGTAAAGGTGCTGGGTTTGAACCCCTAAGCAGGCCAAATGTTGTGTCCTTGGGAAAGGCACTTTACACCTATTTCCTCACTCAACTCAGGTACCTACCTTCGGTTATATTAGTGGTGTCCTTTTGGATGGGACATAAAGCTGGAGGTCCTGGTTTACCAGTTACTCAAAATAAACAAAACAAAACAACAAACAAAATACCCCCATCTTGTTCCCGTGCAGGTACAACAACCAGACTTACAGGATTGATGACATCAGCTGGGAGGAGCATCCGTCCGACAAGTTCCGCCTGTCCGACGGGTCGGACATCAGCTTTCTGGAGTACTACGAACGGCAGTACAACCGCAAGATAGAGGACAAGGACCAGCCCCTGCTGCTCAGCCGCACCAAGAAAAAGGCAAGTCATTGTGTTTATGTGGTTTACCGGTTATGTGAAGCAAAAGGATCTCCATTAGTAATGATCCCTCATTTTCACCGACTGAGTATGTTTATCCTTCTGTTACAGACAAAGGACGGAGAAGTCCTGATCTTGAAGCTGATCCCTGAGCTCTGCACACTGACAGGTATGTAAAGATAAAAGTTAAAGTTCCTCCTCACACCAATGGCACCTGGATCGGTGCCCATTTCTGTAGCCTTTGGGCCACACAATTGTGCAATCACTACAGCAGGGGGCTAGTCCACTGGTAGTGGTGTGTGTTTTACTCCCATACTCTCAACTCCCAACTCCCATACACACAGGCCACTACAGCAGGAGGCTAGTCCACTGGTAGTGGTGTGTGTTCAACTCCCATACTCTCAACTCACATGCCACTACAGCAGGAGGCTAGTCCACTGGTAGTGTTGTGTGTTTCACCTTCCCATACTCATTCTCATAGATACTGAGCGCCAAGCAGAGAAAGCAGTGGTATGACCCGGCCAGGGATTGAACTCACAACCTCCTGGTCACAAAGCGGGCACTCTTCCCGATTGAGCTATTGCACCAGTTGGGAAGCTGTACATGTTTTTATTTCTTCCATCTGCGCAGGTTTGACGGAGGAAGCTCGGCAGAACTTCCAGGTGATGAAGGACATCGCGGTCCACACCCGCATCACGCCCGACAAGAGGAGCCACACGCTGCAGCGCTTCATCAACCAACTCAACAGGTCAGCCATCCTTAGAACAATCCACATTTTCCCCCTGAAATTTCTGGACTAAGAGATTGGGAGTTTAAATCCCAGCTGTTGTCGCTCATCCGACATGCACGCTACTGTAAAGGGTCGCAGTCCTTATGACGGGACGTTAAGCCGTGGTCCACTGTTCACTGTGCTTGTCGAAAAGAGCTAGGGGAATTTTCCTGGTACAATGAACCTGTAAATACTGTACTTAGCGTCTGTCTTCTCTGTCTCGACCAGTGGGAGAGTAGCTCTTCTGTGAGGTAAAACTGGATTGAGATCACTTTTTTTTTACAGCAACGCTGATGTGCAGAAGGACATGCGTGGGTGGCAGATCGAGTTTGACCAGAACCTGCTTCAGCTCGAGGGACGCACTCTGCCGAAAGAGAAGCTCTTCTGTCGCGATGGACAAGATGTAGGTCTTCAAGATTTGTTCCAGATTCTCAGAAATTATCTTGTCTCAGAAAAGGTTGGACATCCAGGTAGAACATTACATCATAAAGAATTTGGGCGCACTAGCAAACGTCTAGGTACACCCCTATTTGCAAGACATTGCACGCATATTGTTACCTGTACATAGAAACACGCAGAGTGGAAGTATCATGATCAGAGAGCAAGAAAGCAAAAATACAGTCATAATACGACTGTTATTAGCTTTGCAGTCCATGACATAGACATTATAGAGCCAGCAAGTTTTGATGGGAGCACTGGGTGCTTGTATGAAAAACTTCCAGGCGAACAACTTTTTGAGAGCAAATGCACCTAAAATGGGAGCAGTCTGGAGGGCTGTTGTTTATTTATTGTTTATTTCAGACACAGTGGTCCATATAAAAAACAGACACGTGACATAACACAAAGACATCTAAAAAATAAAGACATCGAGGTATGTACAGATAAATATATAAAGAAAAAGACTGCCGCACAGTCCTGCCACAAGGAGGCTTACAGTGGGTGGGCCAATCTGCAGTAACGTCTCCAGAACAGGCTAGAGGAGAATGCCTCAGAGCATTTTTGTTGTACATGTATGTTGTAAAAACTTGAGATAAACTTGCAGTGGGTTCAATCCTATTTGAAATGCATCAACTGAGTTTACATGGTTTGCTTTCCAGCTTGATTTTAAGCGTGAGAACGCCGACTGGTCGCGCGAGCTGCGTAGCCGGGCCCTGCTCAGCACCCGGCCGCTGACGGAGTGGCTCGTCCTCTTCCCCAGGAGGCTCTCCCAGAGCGCAGCCGACTTCCTGAACGCACTGAAACAAGTGGGACCCGCCATGGACCTCCAGATCTGCAACCCTGTCATGTAAGGCTTTAGGTGCTTTATAGACTGGTAGACTTGTAGACTGGTTTATTGATTGAACTTCTTGCAGCCTGGAGGCTGAATTGCGAGATTCATGACATACATACCGGTAGATAATTTCCCATAGTCTTATTGAGGCTGTGGGGGCAGTGGGTTGTTAGTCCACTGTGTCTAGGGCACGGTATTGGAAGGTGGAGCCCATCCCTCTCCTTCCACTGCCTTTTACCTCCCCAACCGAAGTCAGGTAGCCATTTTACACCTGGGTGAAGTGGGGAAAGTGCCTTTGCCAAGGACACAGTATCTAGCGGTAACCAGGAATGCAAGAAATTGCCTTAGCCCTCAGCCATTCGAAGCCACGTAGTCTTTTACATAATACAAATAAAGCAAGCAACTGGATTAATTCTCTGAGAAGTCAGATGCTTAAAATATATAGCATATGCTTCTTTCTTTCATGAGCTGCTTGTGTGTGTTCCAGGGTTGACATCGCAGACGACGGTACAAACAGCTACCTGCGCGCCATGAAAGAGCTGATCAAGCCGGGAGTCACCCAGATGGTATGTCATGATCATAACACAGGCTGCCACCGGAAAGTGGAGTATAACTAAGAAACGAGAAGAAGCCAAATGTACTTAGTTGTAGTTACTTAACAATATATATATCATGTAACGTTATCTGTATTCTATTCTTTTGTTGTAACCTGTACTTAGCCCAGCGGGTATGTGTGTACAATAAAGGTATTCATTTATAATGGGAGGGTTGTACATTATGTATCCAGAAACGGTGTGCGATGGTCCACATCCTAATGTATGGAAATGGTGATTCACTTCAAATCACCCAGGCAGAGGCCTGGCACACCCCATCTTCACTCACTCTCACTCTCTCCCGTAGCTTAGTCAGCCGTTAATAATACTGTTTTATTGTTCTTCTTCTCGCACTTGTTACATATCGCAGGGCATGGGCCCTGAATTGGTTGTAACATCAGATGCTGATGCAGTTGGGACAGCATGATGTTTGGCAAAGGTTTTCCACTGCTGATGGTTCTCCGCCAGTCTGGCCATCTGGTTGGCTGTCTTGTATCAGGGGCTAAAACGGGGCAGTATAACCCCAACCAATAAGGTCGACCAATGATGATGATGAAGACATTAAACTTTTTCAAAGAGTTGGATTTCTTTAAAGACATTTTCATGACTGTTGATTTGTCCCCAGGTTGTTTGCATCTTAAGGAGCCCGAGGAAGGACACTTACGACGCCATTAAGAAGTTCTGCTGCGTGGAACACCCCGTTCCAAGTCAGGTCATCCTGGCTAAGACGTTGAACAAGAAACAGATGCTGATGTCGGTGGCCACCAAGATCGGCATGCAGCTCAACTGTAAGATGGGAGGGGAACTCTGGGCGGTGGAGATCCCGGTAAGAGCAGAGGTTGACAGCAAAAGTTGACGTAGTTCTGCTGGTGACCAAATACAAGTCCTTCCCTCAACAATGTTTGATTTTTGTGTCATTCACATACTGGTAAACTGCCTTTAGGTGTAACACACAAGTTTTGTACTGTAAGTACCCCTACTCATCTCATTAAAAGCTTTGGGCAGTGGAGATCCTAGTAAGAGCAAAAGTTGACGTAGATGGCAACATTTAATTTTCGTTTGTTTTGCATACTACTGACTGCTTTACCTGCATGAAGATCACCCTCCGTAGCTCTTTGTTATAGATTAGCAAAGACAAGCCATTTGACAAGATATGAATGAATCCAACTGTGCTATGAACAGATGAAGATCATTTTACATTGTCTGACTCAGTTGACTATGGTGGTGAGCATAGAGATGTACTTTTAAAAATGGACTGAAATAGGACTGGTATTCAGCTTTAATTGTCTTGACCATTTTATGTGTTTGTTATATGTTGATGTAATTTGTTTTATTTCTTGGCTGTAGCCTTTTGTGTATTGGTCATAAACCTGAGTGTGATCTACTGGTAAAATAAATAAAATTAATTAAATGACTTTTCAGTTGACGAGCATGATGGTGGTGGGCATAGACGTGTACCATGACTCGCTGACCAAGGGCCAGTCTGTGGGAGGTTTCGTGGCCTCCATGAACCGACATCTGACACGCTGGTACTCCAAGTGCACCTTCCAGCAGACTGGACAGGAGCTCATCGACCAGCTCAAGCACTGTCTCGTGGGTGAGTTCTGTTGTGTGTTTTAGTGTTCATTACCTTCGCCTACAATGTAGAAGGTTAGTTTTTTTGTAGCGTTTGTTTGGATGTATGTTTGGATGTGGTGTCATTTGGGAACGCATCTATAGCAGCGACACTTGTGCTGCAGTGCAATGTGAACCAGTCAGAATTGCCCTGAGGAAGGTGACAGACGGTCGACAGCGAAATGTCGGCTGAATAAAACTCCTGGTTGTGTAAAAACGAGTCTCTTTATTCAAGACCATGCTATGTTTCTCTCACCCCCCTGCCCCCAGCATCCCTGAGGAACTACCAGACAATAAACAAGGAGTTCCCCCAGCGTATCATCTTCTATCTTTTACCTCCCCTACCACACTATCTGTTTGGCTACCAATTCTCTGTTGGTTATGGGGTTAGGCAGCAGAGATACAGAAGTAAGACCCTGAGATGTGATTCACCCCACAGCATCACTGAGGAATTAAAAGACAATAAACAAGGAGTTCCCCCAGCGTATCATCTTCTATCTTTTACCTCCCCTACTACACTATCTGTTTGGCTACCAATTCTCTGTTGGTTATTGGGTTAGGCAGCAGAGAGATGGTTAAAAACTGCTGGATACAGAACTAAGACCCTGATGTGATTCACTCCACAGCATCCCTGAGGAACTACCAGACAATCAATAAGGAGTTCCCCCAGCGTATCATCTTCTACCGGGACGGTGTGGGGGACGGACAGCTGGAGGCCGTGTTGGAGCACGAGCTGCCGCAGATCATGGACACATTCAGGACCCAGACCGCTGGATACGAGTGTGTTTGTTTGTTTGTTTGTTTGTTTGTTTATTTATTTACCGAGATTTACCATGATGCTTGTGGAAATTGACATAACAGGTGACTATCACCTTTTAAAGATGTCAACCCTGAAACCAGACTGTAAGGTTTGATCCACTCACACTGGGAAGGACCACTGTTCTTTTTGATAAGTGTGGTGGGATCTTTAACATGCTCCGGGTGTGGCTGTCCTAAAACATGGGACCTCCAGCTTATCCGAGAGACATCATTATTAGACAGGAGTATTTATCTCGGAATGTTACCAGTCTCTTTGATATTTGACTCTGGTGTGTTACGCCGAAGGGCAGTTATACCGGTTATACAGATACTCTTTTGTCCTGTTTATCTGCCGTGCTAACTTGCTGGTTTTTCCTTGCAGGCCCAAGATCACGTTCGTCATCGTGAAGAAACGGATCAACACGCGGTTCTTCGCTCGCGCTGGGCCCGGGCTACAGAACCCCCCGCCCGGAACCATCGTGGACGACGAGGTCACCAGGCCAGAATGGTTTGTAGTCGGGCTGTGTACCTGAATCAGGGCTGGGAATACCACCTGTGTTACTGAATGGCAAAGGGAAAGTAAAAACATGTCTTCTGCAGGTGATCTTGAATGTACATGTACACAGGTGCAGGAAAAGTTATTTTGATCCATCCCTGACACAACTTCTGGCATGTTACTATTGTTAGGACCAGTTTGCTGTCTTGTTTCGTGATCAGATAGTTATAAGGGTTTGAATCCCAGCATTGGGCTGTTGTTGCTCACACAACATGCAGTGTTTAAATGAGTGCCCTTTGGTTCTCTGACAAAAGGTAAAGATAGTCCCGTAGGCTTTTGGAGTCTGTAGGGGCAGTGAGTTGTTAATCCACCCGTGTCTAGGACACGGTATTGGAAGGTGGAGCCCATCCCTTTCCTTCCACTGCCTTTTACCTCCTCAACTGAAGTCAGGTACCCATTTTACACCTGGGTGGGGTCAGAAAAGACGTGTGAAGTCTATGCCTTTGCCAACGTCTAGCCAGAAATCAAACATGTTACCTCTCAATCTTCTGTTTGAACACCTAACCACCTGGCCATTCAATGCATGAAGGGTAGTGCAGGTAGAAAAAAAATTGGGCTGTGCAGGTATAAGGGATACTTATTAAAGACTTAAGACAAGATTAAAACATAAAAAGGCTAAAAAAATCTGGATTTTCCCAAACATTCTTTTTTTCCTGTTCAGGTATGACTTCTTCCTGGTGTCCCAGTCAGTGCGGCAGGGAACGGTGACTCCCTGCCACTACAACGTGGTGTGGGACACCTCCGGCCTCAAGCCTGACCACATGCAGAGGCTCACCTACAAGCTCTGCCACCTCTACTACAACTGGCCGGTAAGTGTCTGTGTTTGTGTTTGTGTTTGTGTGTGTGTGTGTGTGTGTGTGTGTGTGTGTGTGTGTGTGTGTGAGTGAGAGAGAGAGAGAGAGTGTGTGTGTGTGTGTGTGTGTGTGTGTGTGTGTGTGTGTGTGTGTGTGTATGTGTGTGTGCTTGTGTATGTGTGTTTCTGACTTACACAAGGGGGCAAAAGTCTGCCATCTCTGACAGCCTTCTACTTGCATTTTTGCATTATTCGTGTACTGCATTTTATTTCGTTCATTCAACCATTCATTTATTTGATCTTTCATTCGTTAACGCATTGTTTTATGTTGTTTCAGGGCACCATCCGAGTCCCCGCGCCGTGCCAGTACGCGCACAAGCTGGCCTTCCTGGTCGGACAGAGCATCCACACCAAGCCCTCCGAAAACCTGGCGCAAACACTGTTCTTCCTGTAGGTCACAGGTCATGACCCAAGGGGCAGAGGTCATGAGCTTCCATGCAGGACACAACATCCATACTCAGGCATCTGAAAACCTGGCAAAACTGTCCTTCAAACACATTCCGTCCTCTAGTTGTGATCGCCTTGTAGGGAACACATTGGACACACGTGTTCTTCTAAATATGAAGTGCCAAAGTAATCTCCTTGTATAAGGTAGTTGTATAAGAAGTCCTGATGATATTCCAAAGGTAGTACGCCATTTTAAGAAAATGAAAGTTTTTAACTCTGTCCCAAGCACATGTTTTTATGTATGCTTCTAAGAAGACATTGTTCACAAATGAGTTGCCTTCCCAGTAAGACATATTTTGAATGTTATACAGCAGGGAAACACATTAGATACTGCTGACAAAGTGACCTTTCAAGTGTACTTGTGCATCTTATAAAAGAGCAGGAGATTTTGTGCAATCTCAGGGTTATCCTATGCATTCCCACAGTGGATCTTTCTAGTAGATCTAGAATTTAGATAACTTTTAGATTCTCAATTTCTGGCTAATTTTTTTTTGTCATATATTGCTCCTAGCACTTTTAACAAAAGTTATACAAGATATTAAATATGATGGTTCATGAACTACATGTACTATTATATTTTTAAAGCATCATGGTTGTTGGATCAAATAGGCAAGCACCGAAATAAAGGCATTTGAATCTTATTGTATTAATATATTAATTCACTGTTACTACTAATCATAATGTTATTGTTTTTAACCTTTATAATGTTATAACAGTTATAATGTCTACAAAGCTGTTCTGTAACACCTTTAGTTTTTTACATCTCATGTTATTTTAGTCAATAATTCTAACATTTTAGTTGAATTTTAAGATAAGTTTGTAGTCTTTGTACTTTTTGTTGCATCAGTAAAGCTTCATTATCACCATTGTAATGATTATTAGTCAAAAGCATTTGAGTATCTTTTTTAGTGTCAAAAAGTTAATATAAAAAAAGGTTCAGAGAAATCATCAACGTGGAAATCATCAACTTCACCCAGCATGTATTTGCACATTCAATATTTGATAATCATGCATTTTTTAAATCATGTAATGTAGCATTGTTTGGTTTAATATGTAGGATAAACTATATGTTGATGATTGTTAAGTAGTGAAGTTAGCCTGGTTTTATATTATTTGCCATACATTGTATCTTTTACAATTGTTGTGCAATAAAGTTTTATCTTCCTGTTCATTGTTTGTGTTGTTTGTATGTCTGATTGCAAGCTGTAATTTCCCCCAAAACAAAAGGTTGAATTTTACCACCACCTCTATTAAAAAATACCAGGCCCTGTTGTCAGAGTCTCAGAGTTGCAAGATGCTTGCATTTCTGCAGTTTCTTTAAGTGCTTTATCTGCCTCTTGGAATGGGAGAGTTAAAAATGATTTTCTTATGTTCATATGTACCTGGTTGAATCCAAATTTTTTGGCGATGCCTCAGGGGTGGAGCCGTTGGTATAGTACTGCGATTGAGTTGAAAATATTCTAAAAATTCCACCAATGCAGTCCCTAGGGAATAAAATTTTGTCAACAGGATAACGCAAGAACGGCTGGATGGATTGGTTTCATACTTAGTGCGTTGGTAGGGTCTGACAAAAGCTAGAAATGATGAGATTTTGGGCCCCCTAGTGTCTTCCCTTGGTACTGTAGCGGAACTTCTGGTTTTGATATCTCGTGATCTGGACATGCTAGGGTCTTGAACTTTGGATGGTAGGTAGGTCTTGTGCTCGGGAAGAAGTCACGAGAGTTAAGGCCCCCTAGCAGCTTGTTCTGGAACTGCAGGACGGTTTGTTTAGATATCTTTAAGAGAGGATAACTAAAAAAAACGGTTGACGGATCGTCATAAATTTTTAGCATGTAGGTAGCTGAAGTGATGTTTGACAGAATTAATTTGCATAATTGATAAGAAAATACTCTAAATGTGCTGTGTTCGATATTAGGGCTATGAAACACTTGTGACATTGAGAACGATAAGTTCATTAGCAGATATTGATTATGTAAATGAAGACCTAATTTGCATAATTAATGGCAAATTGGTACAATTTTATAGTGACAACTGCTGGGAATTTGGAAATGGATACTGCCTGGCCAATTTGATACTGTCTTTGCAGCCCCCAAAACATCTGCTTGGAGATTAGTTTGTCTATTTGGCCAATTTCTACTCATTCCTTTTATTGCTTTGTAAGGCCACCGCAAGTAAAGTTTATGGATGACATCCTCTGCAGACTCCAAAACAAGGCTGGCCAAAAAAAAGATTGCTACATTTCTAAATTTCGAGATCATAAACCCTGTTAAAATTGAGGCAACAAAGCATGATATCACAACCAACAGGTCTTCTGGATCCCTGACGGTCTCAGAACCAATAGACGTTTTTCAAAATAAGGCGAAAATTAATGCGATTGCTGATGTCATCCATAAGAATTATTTGCTGTGGCCTTTAGTGTCCCTCCCAACCTTTCTAAAGATAGGCCTTCAGGCAGACTCAAGAGCAGATGCCGAAGTCACTTTTGCTTTTGGCCAAAAAGTTGCTGACAAACAAGTTATATCCAGAAACACACTGCAAAACTTTTTGCGATTCAGAAAATAGTATCTACAGAACCAGAACAATTGCTTCTGCTCTTGACCATGCCTTTATAATAGCTCACTATGCCTCTTGCGAAAAGGCATGCAGACCCTCCTTATTCGACAACTCTAAGGCCTATCAGATTAGTGTCCCTCCCAACCTTTCTAATGGGATAGGCCTTACAGGCAGACTCAAGAGCAGAGGCCAGTGTTATTTTCTAAGACTTTTGAGGGCACCATGTTTAAATCATAAGAATGGGTTTCAATGGGATGACTGCAAGAGGTTTAAATCACTTTTTGGCCAAACCAAATGGTAAACAAAGTTACCAATACGATTACTTTTGGTATTAGAAAAATAGTATCTACAAAACCAGAACAATCGCTTATGCTCTTGAGTAATTGCCTTTAATCTGATCTATGACACTATGCTTAAAGTAATAAGTAAACGACTCAAGAATGACACAGAGACTTGGTTAGGTCAGGGGTTTCAGGTGTAACCCCTGACCTCATAATTTGATGACTTGTGCCCTCCATATCAGTCACCTTGCAGCAGAAGACACCTGTCCTGGAACCACCTGTCCTGTTGCCACTGTCTTGGGTTTGAAATACCTTGGATGTTGTACAGAGAATGGCTATGGTACAAAAACTGACAATTGTTTTATTGAGGGAAAGAAAACACGAAAAACATAATTTATGTACATTCAATTTGCCAAAATCATAATGAGTTGCAAAGACACATTGTAACATTTTGCATCCCTAGTACAGGGTGGTCAAGCACATCATATTAAGTTGTGAGTGATGGGGGGGGGGGGGGGAATAACGGTTACTAGTATGTCAACAAAACAAAACATGACATGTCCAACCATTGTTTGTGCTGTAACGGCTAGATCACACCTGTAGAGAGGGAACACAAAGAAATGGTGAGCATCATCAGAATCATAGCATATGGTGAACAAAAGTGACTTGTAGTATATCAGGGTAGTAATCTGCAACTATATGTGGCATATATATGGTTGACTCATCATTGTTTCCCTCTATGTACATCATTAGTAACCATCTTTTAATTGTGACTTACATAAACAATATATGTAAGTTATAACGCTTACGCAGGATGGCAAGAAGTTAGAAAACTGCTAGATAGCACAGAATACAAAATGCCTACGTCGGTGAAGGTTTTTCCAAAATCATATCCAGTTGCTAATGAGTAACTGTTTTTGGTGTACAAAATGCCTCATGCCAATCAACTTGCTGAGGAGCATTAAATCATTTGGGAAAGAAAATAGAAATGATCAGGTAGGGAACCAGTGCAGGGATCCAGTTTCCTGGGTTACAGCACCGGGAGCAAACCAGACTGCAAATCTTGCATCAACAAAGTAAAAGGTAAATCACAAAAGAAAGATAGTGCAGTCCTGAAAGATACTTGCCTCCATGGAGAGGGGTTCTAAAGAATCAAATCCAAATCGCATGCTGTATTCGTGCCTGTACAATGTGTCAGGTCAAAACCATAGAGACAGGTAGGTTGGGGTGATCATATTGGAACCCGTCAAAGTTGGGTTCTTTTAGGATGTCATTTCTGTGTGTGGTCTTTCACAGAGGCCGCCCAGGCGGAGGGAAGGAGGTAGGAGAACACTAACTCCACCGGCTCCCGGTCTTGGCACTAACCTGCTCAAGACAAAGTGTGATAAGCCACCATGCCTCGGAGCTATCTGCTCTTGGTGTTCCCCTCACCGTCCTCTATGGTATTTACTCCCCCATGGGGATAATGCGGGGGCACTGGCTGCTGATCGATGATCAGCATACTGCCAGCTTCCATAGGTATATCAACAAGGCACACAATTTGGGTGTCCATACCAGAACGCGGTGGCATTCAATTTGGTCCTCCAGGCCAATAAGGACCATTATCCGTTATCACACTCACACACCCCAATGCCAATACAATGTACATCAATACAAGGAGGTTCAAAAAGGAAGATCAATATAAGTATTGTGTTGATGTACAATAATTGATATGATCACCCGTCCATCCTATCTCTATGGTTTTGAGCTTTGACACATTGTAGGGCAAGAATACCGCACACGGTCTGGACCTGACTCTCCAGAAACCCCCTCCAAGAAGGCAGGTATCTTCTAGGACTGCACAATCTTACCCCCATGATTGACCCTTCATCTTGTCAAGGAAAGGTTTGCATGCCAGCTGGATCCCGGTGCTGTAACCCAGGAAATCAGACCCCTGCACTAGTTACTTACCTGGCCATTTCTGTTTTCTTTCCCCTATTATATTGAATTCAATGCTACTCAACAAATTGCTTGGCATGTTTCTGAAATGAATATAGCATAGGCATTTTTCTAAAGATTTCAAAGCAAACTAAACTCACGGTAGGCCTGCACCAAACATGCTTCGTGTTGCGCTGCTTCCTGCTCCAAATTTGTCCTCAGCCGTCGCGCCCAAATCCTAGACAATGCCATCCACAACACTTCATGATGGAAAACCCGCCACAAACACAGAATATAAAGCTTTTTGGAGACATTCTGAGCACACATTGTCACAATATTTACATGACGCCACATGCGCCATGTTGGAATCAATTTTCCCGCCAACACCCAGTCGCCGGGATTCACATGATAATTACTATGACGTCATTTAAAAGCCACTTTAAGGAAGTCCTCCACTCCGACACTAATTTACATCTCGTAAACGGTCATTGACATATCGCAGAACGACACGCTTTACGTAATATTTACAACGTGAATTTCTAAGTTGTGGGATCTCGCATTGGAGTTTGTAACCCATCTCTGTTGGCATGGTAACAGGTAGCCACGGTGCTCCAAGCAGATGTAGGGTCCCCTAGTTTCTTCCCTTGGTACTGCATTGGAACTTCTGGTTTTGATATCTTGTGATCTGGACATGCTAGGGTCATGAATTTTGGATGGTAGGTAGCTCTTGTGCTCGGGAAGAAGTCATGTGAGTTTAGGTCCCCTAGCAACTTGTGCTGGAACTGCAGGTAGCTTAAGTGATGCTTGACAGAATTAAATTACAATTATGCAAATCAGGATCTAATTTGCATAATCAATAAGAAAATACTATAAATGTGATGTGTTCAATATTAGGGCTATGAAATACTTGAGACATATGTAATTGAGAACGACAACATCATTGACAGATATTGATTATGTAAATGAAGACCTAATTTGCATAATTAATGGAAAACTGGTACAATTTTATAGTGGCAACTGCTGGGAATTTAATACTCGCCATATTTGGAAGTTGAGTGAAGGTGAACATCACTAAACATAATTTATTCAAATCAGGACGTAATTTGCATAATATATGAGGAAACGACTGTCATTGGGTGGAGAATATTAACTGTTATAATTCATGCAAATGAAGCTCTAATAATTTGCATAATCACCGTGAAAAAAATGTATGAAGAATTTGCAATATATAGAACCTAGGGAAGCCACAAAGACCGATGATACGCACATAATTGCGTGGAACGGAAAATTGTTGAAATGTGTTAGAGCGTCAGTGTTTATTAACGTTACATCCTCATGAGAACACTTACATGTATGACTGGCTCACTCACTTTAACAAGCACCTCCATCAACAATAACCAAAACACATGCACATCATGACTCACATAATAGAGAATCAAGTCGCCGAGGCGTGTTTTAAACGCCACCTTATTGTATATGGTAATATTTTTGTACATTTGGTACGATTTCCCCATCCATCAATATAATCAATACGTCAATCACAGTGGTTGTGAAACTTCTATCCAATCAAATCGCCGCTTCCTTTTTTTCTGAGAACTAAGGTCTCCGTTGATTGGTCCGCGTCATGAGACCAAATAAGGGACTCCCGCCTTGCTCAGAACCAAAGCGGCGAGAGAGAAAGGTTGGATGGACCCGTGAAAACTCAGCATTTTCAGCTGAAAAACAGCCCAAAACAAGAGCTTTAGGTAAATATTTACATTGCTAATGTTGGTTGAATGTGTTGTGTAGATAGTGAACTTGCCAGGTGTACATTTTTGGCGCTTTTAGAGCTAGAAAAGGATAAATTTGTTTTTGTTTTTGAAATCGCAACCTCGCCGTTTTCCCCGAATGACATTGACATGCAAAAACGTTTATTTACGACCTAATTCTGACCAAAAAATGTCATCTACAAGCGATGTCTTGGCGTCCACATTTTCCTCACACTTTCTCAACATTTGTCAAGTACAACTCGAGCAATTTTGAGGTCGAATTTCGCCTCTGTATACGTAAAAATGAGGCTGGGAAAACGCTAGAGTTGAACTCTCTGGGGAGAAAGTTGCCCGCCCACCACTGAGCACGCGGTCTGATTCTTTGCTCTTCAAACTAGAATCTCTCTTTTCTTTGATATTTTTGCACCCTTTCCATGTCATATAGTAGGGCTTAAAAGTCTGTTTTGTTGTTATCGTGTGTGTTTTGACTGTTGGGCATTATTTGGGGAATCAGTGCTAAACATGTGTTGACAGTTTTCTGAAATCCAAGATGCCAACATGGCCACTTTGCAAGGCGGTATTGTTTTGTTGTTTTCAAGTTTAGCCTGTTGATCTGGTCGTGACTTTTTTTGTAAGTGCGCCAAATTATATACAGTATTTCTGTGTTCAAGAAGACAAAATCTTACCTCTGTGATATTTTTTTCAACGTGCAAAAAATTTAGTTTTCTTGAGATTTTTGTTTATTTTAGCTACAGACAAAACTCCCAGCAACACTACTTGGCATAAAGTATTTTGCTTGTCGCTTGCTATAACTTATTAACTAAATACTGATGTTTCACCCAGACGAACCCTTTCAACAAATTTCCCTTTCATTTCCCAACATCTGGACTGAATTTATTCACAATCACAGCAAAGTGGTGGAATGCCATTGTGACATTTCTCATGATTAGCATGTCAAAAGGCCTTCCTGCCTTTTAGTAGTTTTACGTACACAGTGTGAAATGATGTCTGGCTGAGTGGTGTGAAAATATGTCTCAGCTAACTGATTGATATTAAAGTGTTTGATTTTTAGTGTTTGTAAACGTCTACTAGTATTTTTCCGCTAGACGACACGTGGTCTTCAGGTACCTTTCTCTGCTTGGTCAAGTTGGTGTCTTGTTTATTTTGCTCCCTCTGGTACTTGAGCTCTTGTGCTTTGCCCATGTGTGTTTCAAGATTGTTCCTTAGTTAGTTCTCCTTTACAAATCTTACCGTGGCCTCTATGTAGTTTGAGAAGGCTCTATACTAGAGCTGCACACAGTACAGTACAGCAAAAATCCATCAGGTATAGGTCCAAAATACTGAGTCTAATGCAACTGATCTTTCAAGGGCAGCTTCAAATTCAAGGGTATTGTATGCAACAAGAAACAGTCCACATGGTTCTGTTTTGTTTGAATATTTGGCACAAGGCCACCTAGTTCTGTCCTGTTTGATTTGAATAAAGATTCTGTCAAGTTTACAACATGTATGGCAGTTTTTAAATGTTATTGAAGAAGTTCAGAAGAATATATGTTAATTTGTGTAATTATTCAGGTACAGGTACATGTCCGGACCTGTACCTAAACCTCTGTACCAGTACCTGTACCTGATGTCATGTTTAGGTACGCAACCCTACTCTATACATCAGTCTGTTCATCTCTTGACCTAGATCTTCCCATTTTTATTCCAGTGCCGAAACTGTAATTTGTAAACAGTTGGCAGGAAAAACCAGGTATCAAAGATGTCTCAGCAACCACCGTCTGGACGTGCACGTGGACGGGCCCGTGGACGGGCTCGCGGGGCGGTAGAGGAGCCCCCACGCCGGCCGGGCGCCGGAGTAGCCCCCTCGGCAGCGGCGCCCCCGCCTGTTGCTGCCGCCCCACCGACAGAAGCTCCGGTGCCTGCTGCCAGCGGTCGCGGTCGGCAGAGGGGAGGGGTGACATCCAGGGCACCAGGAGGTCAGTAGAGCATTTGTTGTCAGTCTTTACACCCATTTTATTAAAGATCACTACCTTTCTAGTAAGATCACAAAACCCACTCATCATTTATGCAGAATTTATGTGGGACTATTTTAGTAGTATTTATTCACTGCTTTCAAAGAAGAAGTCAAACCTCATATAGTAAATGTCGTGCATCATACCTTGTTGATTAGACTGTAGTTGTATGTTCTCTGTTACTTAACTTTATAAATTTACTATTACATGTACATTCTTTGATACTGTACATGCCATCAGCCTTTGGAGCTGATTTTACAAATAAAAAAATATTTGAAGTATTGTTGCTGGTCTCTCTCTTGTATTGTATTTGTATGGATGCAATGTCTTTACTAGGAAGACGAAGGATAGAACTCGTGATCTCATGTCTGCTAGCATAGCCACTCAGCCATTCCATGCCACGACTGTAGTTGATGTAATGTTGTATTTCCCAGCTCCCCCAACATCCCAGATGGAAGCCCTGTCCCTTGGTGAGAAAGGAGCAGGCGCAGCCCCGGCGGCCCAGCCGTTTGGACGTCGCAGGAGGGGTGACGTGGTGATCGAGGAACCACACACTCGCCCGGCTCACATCCAGGACAAGAAAGGTGCGTACAATATCCAATGTTAGTTTTCTAGTTTTCAAGTACCAGAGCTATCAACCAAGGATTGAGGTGTTCAAAAGCTCATTTTTTCCGAGAACTATCGTAGAGTGGAACACGCTGCCACCAAGTGCAGTAGAGGTATCGTCATTAGATAGCTTTAAACATTTTTTAGAGTTAGACGTTCAAAGGTTAGGTGTAACAAGTCGTTCGGTGTAATGTAGCCAGCTGCCGCCGCGCCGCGTGCCTGCGAAGCTGGTGAGTTACGCCGAAGGTCAGTTATACCGGCTATACAGATACAGATACAGGCCATAAGTTCTGTACATGGGTTATTTTGTTCATGCCTATGTAAGTTGTTGTGTCTTTTGATTTCTTCAACAACATTACATCTGATACAGACCTGAGTGTGATCTACTGGTAAAATAGATAAAAACAGGAAAAATCGTACTGTACTAGATTTGAAACTTCTGGTATGTAGGTAGGGTTTGTGTTGATGTCCTGTCCTTGGTCATGCGTCACCTTAATAGGCTGAACTGAACTGAAACTTGTAATAACTAGCAACAAAAAAAAAAGGTGTTCAGTGCTTTTCCCAAGTGCACAGCACTGTAGCCTGCCAGGGATTCGAACCGAGAACCCTCAAATTCTGTGTCATCAACCTCTTTTTCCTCCCACAGGCTCCACAGGCCACCCTGTTCCCCTGGTGACCAACTTCTTCCGCGTGAGCTCGACTCCGTCCTGGGCGCTGTACCAGTACAACGTCAGCTTTGCGCCGGAGATCGACTACCGCGGCGTCCGCTTCTCCATGGTGAAGGAACACATCGAGCTGATAGGGGAGACCTACGCCTTCGACGGCATGATCCTCTTCCTCCCCAAACGGCTCCAGGAGAGGGTTGGTTTTCTTTTAGTTTATTTCAGCTACATTACCATACCGTAAACTGGAGTAACAGGACACAAATGTACAGTCAAACCTGTCCAAGAAAGCCAACCAGGGGACCAAGGTAAAGTGGTCTTCTTAGGTGGCCTTCTTGGGCAGGTTGCTTAATGCTTGCATCTATGGAAAAAGTTAAAGGAACAGGAAAAGGTGGCCACTTTGGCAGGTTTGATGACTGTATATTCTTTTTCATGGCTTCTGTCCAACTTAAAATAATACATACAGAACATCATTATCATAATACAAATACATAATTATTCAACAAAGTCTGTACAAATACATACAAACACAAATTCATTTGTAATGAATTCAGTTCAAACTGCTTGGGCAAGAGCAAGTGTATGAAGAATTATTTGCTGTTTCTTGGTTACCAAGGCTCGAAATCCCTTTTTTTCCCCACATACCTGCTTTAGTGCAGGTAACATCAAAAGTCAGCTGCTCCAGACACCTGATTGATTGATTGATTGATAGATAGATTGATTGATTGATTGACATTCTATCCACAGGAGACCGTGCTGTTCTCCAAGCGGCGCAACGACGGCACCGACATCAAGATCACGATCACGCTGACCAACGAGCTTCCCCCGACCTCGCCGACGTGCATCCAGCTATACAACATCCTGTTCCGCAAGGCGCTGCACGAGATCGGGATGCAGCAGATTGGGCGCAACAACTACAATCCCGACATGGCGGCATACGTGCCGCAGCACAAGTAAGGCTTTATTTACACCCCGACATGGCGGCATACGTGCCGCAGCACAAGTAAGGCTTTATTTACACCCCGACATGGCGGCATACGTGCCGCAGCACAAGTAAGGCTTTATTTACACCCCGACATGGCGGCATACGTGCCGCAGCACAAGTAAGGCTTTATTTACACCCCGACATGGCGGCATACGTGCCGCAGCACAAGTGAGGTTTTATTAACAACATCCAGACTATGCATGATGTACAAAAGGACCAATAAACTGGTGGATGTACCAACTACCAAGTACCTAGTACCAGCTCAGAAAAGAACAAGAAATAGTCATGCCTTCAAGTACCAGAGCTAGCAACCAAAGATTGAGGTGTTCAAAAACTCATTTTTCCCTACAACTATCGTAGAGTGAAACTCGCTGCCACCAAGTACAGTAAGGGCATCATCACTACTAGATAGTTTTAAACAATGTTTAGAGTTAGACGTTCAAAGGTTAGATGTAACAAGTCGTTCGGTGTAATGTAGCCAGCTGCCGCCACGCCGCATGCCTGCAAAGCTGGTGTGTTACGCAGATTATACAGATACAGATACAGACATGGCCGCATACGTGCCTCAGCACAAGTAAGGCTTCATCACAAATCTCACCCCAGGGGAGAGATGTATTGTTTTTGACTCTGTCTGTCTGTCAATCTGTGTTTCAACATCTCATTATACACAAGACAGCCGTACCATGTATGCTAAGTGCTGCTACTTTTGGCAGTGGTATTGGAGAGGTCACAAGTACGGGAAAGGGGTGAAGTTGCCATCGGATTGCCTTGTTGGTGTTTACCCTTCTCTGGCCCTGTGGCAAAAAAGCAGCAAGTATCCTTGCTGTTCCTTTTGCAAGATTTCCGAAGTACACAAAAGTCAAGTAAAATTGGGATGTACTTAGCCAGACTACATCATGCCTCTACTGAGCTCAGATTGGATGTGATTTGGCCACAGCACAGATAAGAGTAATGTCAACTTTGGTTCCTAGTGAGACAAAATTTTCGACCAGTCCTCTGGACCTTGTTGGTCAGCACAGGTAAACAGTGGTTGAAAGTCGGTTCCAGCCCCTGATGAAGGTCCATGTTGAAGCTAACCGTTGTTTCCCCCAAGGCTGGAGGTGTGGCCAGGGTTCATGACCTCCATCCTGCATCACCTGACACCTGTGGATGATTGACACCTGACACCTGTGGATGATTGACACCTGACACCTGTGGATGATTGATTGATTGAGGTGTGGCCAGGGTTCATGACCTCCATCCTGCATCACCTGACACCTGTGATTGACTCATTGATTGATTGATTGATTGATTGATTGAACGATTGATTGATGGATGGATTGGTTATTGTTCTCTCCCCCAGACTAGAGGTGTGGCCAGGGTTCATGACCTCCATCCTGCATCACCTGACACCTGTAGATGACTGAATGATTGATTGATTGATTGATTGATTGATTGATTGATTCTTCTCTCCCCCAGGCTGGAGGTGTGGCCGGGGTTCGTGACCTCCATCCTGCAGTATGAGGCTAACGTGATGTTGATGGCGGATGTCTCGCACAAGATCCTGCGGACAGACACGGTGCTGGACTTCCTGTACGACTTGTACAACAAGACCCAGCACAGCTTCCACGAGAACGCCACCAAGAAACTGGTCGGAGAGATCGTGCTCACAAGGTAAGTTCCTTTCTTAATGTAAAATCTCCTTCTTATTCCTTTTCTAATCTAAGATACATTTGAAGTCCCTACCTCAGTGTTCAACATAGCCACCAGCATACTAGCAATTGCAACCTGATTTTCTTGTGCGCTAGTTGCTCCCTGACTCAGGTAGCGCACCACGCAACCTGAAAATATGTACCGCTGAACTCAAAGGTGCACACTGTGCTACCTGGTTCAAAAAAGTATTTCAAACACTGCTAGCTACTATCACTTCTAGTCCTACCTTCTTCCAGAGTGTACAAAAAGGGTTATTTATTCAACAACCTTCAGGACAACAATGACTGGTTATGAGTCGTACTGCAGCTAGGTGTCGCTGCTACATTACAAATGTGGTCTCAAACATATTGTACAGAGTGTTCTCTCTGTCCATACTGTCCCCTACAACTGACCTGGGAACTCTATAGGCCATCTTAAGTTCTTACAAGTGACTTCATCACAAGTGAGAGAGTGGTTTATTCAGTTGTCACAAACAAGCAGCTTTGTCAATTTAGCTGAATTGAGTTATGACAATAGATAAGGAAATATTTTTGTTTCATACAGTCTCAATGAATAAAGAAATAAATGCTTAAATGTTTTTCCTACCAGGTACAACAACAAGACGTACCGTATTGACGACATTGACTGGGAGCAGAACCCTCAGAACAAGTTCAAGATGTTTGACGAGACGGAGATGTCTTACGTGGAGTACTATGCCAAGCAGTACAACAAGACGGTCCGAGACATGGACCAACCTCTGCTGGTCAGCCGACCCAAGAAGAAGGTAAACATTCAGGGCTCGCAGTTCATTTGGGGAATAAGGAGGATCACGATTATAATAATAAGATTTAAAATAGTACATGTGACTGTTCTTGATTGTAAATTAGCGGTAAATAAACTATAAACTGCAATTGACAAGCCAAATCAAGGTACGCAGCAGGGCTTTTTTCTACATGTAACCCTCTGAAGATGGGAAACAACAGACTTTAAACTGGATAGTGAGTGACCTGCACAGCTGTAGCCTCCTTTGCAGGCGTTTTCCACGGGGGGAGGGGGGGAGGTAGGGCTGATTTTTGCCGGCGCGGTCGGCGTTTTTTTTTTGGGGGGGGGGGGCTTATTTGCAAGTTCTACGATGTTTTGATCTCAAGATAGCACGCGATAGAGATTTTGCCGGCGACCCTGTATTCCCTCCCGTGGAACGCCTGCTATAGTTCGGTATGGTCAAACGGTATAGAAGTAATCCCCCCGTTATTTCAACAAAAGAACTATCTCAGCGCAGAAGATCATTTAAGTAATAAACCACCAGCGCGCGCCGTGGGGCGCCCGCCGAGCATGTGTACATGGCGCGCCGCTTGAGACAATTCACAGGCAAGCATGCGATAATACGAGTGAAAACGGAGCCATATCCTGCGTATTCACAGATATTCTGATCAAAAACATGGTCGTTACGACCTGAAATATTACAGGGTTTTCTCTAGCGGGAGATTTGTTTATGTCTTGACGGGGAAAAATGCTAAATCGGCGTGGTTACGTGTCGACATGTCAGAGATCCACACGTCACACTTCCGGGTGGACTAAACCCCGAAGACACTGTGAAAAACCGCATATAAATTAACATTTCCCCCAAAGATTCTATAAATTAAACATTTCTTACTTAGTGTAAAGTTTGTCAGACCTTGGTCAGACCTTGGTCGGACAAAGAAATATTTTGGACGTCCCGCGCCGTGGGGCAATTTAGCTGTAGAACAAGGACGTGTGAATTGGTTCTCGCGATACTGTTAATCGTTCCACGCGGATATGTTAATTGGCCTTTGACCATACCGAACTATAGCAGGCGTTCCACGGGAGGGAATACAGGGTCGCCGGCAAAATCTCTATCGCGTGCTATCTTGAGATCAAAACATCGTAGAACTTGCAAATAAGCCCCCCCCCCCCCCCCCAAAAAAAACGCCGACCGCGCCGGCAAAAATCAGCCCTACCTCCCCCCCTCCCCCCGTGGAAAACGCCTGCAAAGGAGGCTACACAGCTGCAGGTAACATTGAAAATTACCTACACCAGACAAATTTTACCTGCACCACTCAGAATTTAGAAAGTATGGATCACAATAAAAACTGTCCAGAAACCCAGTACATGGGCAAGTGCAGGTAGACATCAGAAATGTTACCTGTTAAGTCTAACCACCTTTCTGAAGTTTGTTTATTTACTTGTTGTTGTTGTTGTTGTTTACAGATACAGAAGGGAGGCAAGCCTATGGAGGGACCGTTGTACCTCCTGCCTGAACTCTGCACCCTCACAGGTCTGGAATGAATCTTTTCCTGTACTCTACTTTCTGACCTATATGTAATATTTCTGTGTTGGTTTGGACCCATGACCAGAAGTTCCCAAAGTTTGAATGCATCAACCATAATGTTGTATTTGTGTGTAGGCCTGATGTTTAGGAACTGAATGGTACTCCCAACTTCATTCATGATCTAGAAGCGTTGCATGTGTGTATAAGCCTAGCTTGTATGCTGGGAATCAAACTCGTGACTGTAATGTTGTGTTTGTGTGTAGGCTGGGATTCAAACCCCTGGCTGTAATGGTTGCATGTGTGTGCAAGTCTAGCTGAACCCTTGACCACAATCTTGTGTTTGTGTATAGGCCTGGGATTCGAACCCATGACCTCCTGTTCCAGAAGTGTGGATGTTGACCATTCATGTTATGTTTTTGTTCAGGCCTGGGATTCGAACCCATGACTTTGTGTTCCAGAAGTGTGGCTGCTGACTGTTAATGTTGTGTTAACTTTGTACCACTATGAATGTACCATGTATTAGTATGTATGTTTAACGATTTTCATTTTTCTCCCAGGGTTGTCCCTTAATAATAGTCTCTGACTAGTTGGGAAACCCTGGCTTCTTTGTAAGCCGAATGAATAGATAAATGTTGTGTTTGTGTTCAGGCCTGACTGACGAGGTTCGTGCGGACTTCCACGTGATGAAGGACATCGCCATCCACACCCGCATCACGCCCGACAAGCGGAACGACACTCTGCAAACCTTCATCAACACCCTCAACAAGTGAGTACTGTTTCTCACTCACTCAATGTCAATGTCTGCTGTTCCTCTTCAATGGGGGCTGGACATGCTTGCATGTTGATGCTGAGGCTTGATGGCAGCCTGCCATTTGCCTCTATTCTTTGGGTTCATGCTGTGTAAGTTCCCCCTCCCCTTTCATCAGTTATGAAACGACAGACGTTCACACTGCACACTCCACAGGGATGTCCAATTAGTCTATTTCAATACCTGAAAGTGCGAATACAATGAAAAATAGCAATCCACATCATTTGAACCTCAATAACTAATCGTATATCAGTAATCAAAGAAATCCGTCAAACCCACCGTGAGTTAACTGCGAAAACACGAACTTGACAGAAAACAGTACCCTTCTGCAGAAGGATATCTCCTAGCCCGGAAGTTAATAAATAAATTTCTGTCACCCCACCCATCAGGAATGAGAAGGTACAGAAGGACATGAAGGGCTGGGGGCTGTCGTACGACAAGACTGCTGAAGCTGGAGGGGTGCGTAAATGTAAATAAATAAACAAACAAAACGTTTTCTTTCCACCCATCAGGAATGAGAAGGTTCAGAAGGACATGAAGGGCTGGGGGCTGTCGTACGACAAGACTCTGCTGAAGTTGGAGGGACGTGTCATGCCTCCAGAGAAGATCTGGCAGCGCAGTGGATCCGTAAGTACCCTGTTTCAGTTTTATTCTACGAGTACAAACCAGTTAATGGCATCAAATGGCCGAGTGGTTAGGCTAGCAGACACTAGACTGAGAGGTCACGGGTTTGATTCCTGGCATTGGTGGCAAGATGTCATGTCCTTGGGAAAGGCACTTAACGCGACTTTCCTCACTCCACCCAGGTGTAAAATGGGTACCTGACTTTGGTTGGGGAGGTAAAAGGTGGTGGAAGGAGAGGGATGGGTATCTGCCTTTCAATACTGTGCCCTAGACACAGTGGATTGACAGTTCAAACCTGTTTCAGGACGACTTCTAGTCTTCTACCAACATGGATGAACTTTCAAGCTAAGACAACAGTTGACATGTTTGTTTTTTGTTTTTTTGCATTGTTTTCAGTACAACTACAAGCCCCAGGATGCAGACTGGGGGAAGGAGATGCGTGGACAGCAGCTGATCTCGTGCGTTCCCATGCAGAACTGGCTCTTCATCTTCCCCGCCAGAAACTCTCCTCAGGCCCAGGACTTCCTACAGGCTCTGGTCAGGGTTGGACCTCCCATGGGCATGAACATCAACAAGCCTATCATGTAAGGTCTTCTAAGCACGTCGGCAGAACGTACTGCACCTGCGCGAAACCCGTAATGTATTGTGCATAGCACTTTGGCAGAACGTCTCATATAAGGTTGTATTAGAGCATATAAGGTTGACAGCCTGTCTGTAGTTTTCAGATGTTGTATAGGAAAAGATATCATCTGCAACAGGCAATGTTTTGATGCAACGTTGACCAAACATCCAACTAAAAACGTGAAAAATCAGGGTTTTGCGCAGGCGCAGTACGTTCTGCCGACGTGCTCTCTTGAATCATGAATGGCACATGCAGTTGTTGTTGTTGTTGTTAGGCATCCTCATCAGAGGTGAAGCATGATATCATGCTTTTTCTAGTAGCACATGCAGTAAAACAACAAAATGAATGTAGACATTTCTGATCACAAGACACCTTGTGTCTTAATGTGTGCAAAATTTGTTCTTGTTGTTGTTGTAAAATTTGTTGTTGTTGTTGTACAGGTGTGAGATCCCGGATGATCGCACAGATAACTACCTGCGCACCATGCGGGAGCAGATGAACGACAAGACACAGATGGTGGGCTTGTTTGTTTGTTTGTTTGTTTGTTTGTTTGTTTGTTTGTTTGTTTGTTTGAATTCTCCACGAATGACATACAAAAAGAGTCAAAATATTTCACAGTTGTATGATAGTGCCTTTTAACCTGACTACATCACGCTTCTTGCAGCCCTTCCACTGTTAAAACCTATAGAAGCTTGAGGGCCAATACCTCTAAGACAAGAGAATTGGGAGCTTCTGAATCCTGGTGAAATGTGCTGTAACATGGACCAATTATAGTCAGACTGACAACTGCCTGTTGCTTCTATTGGTAGTTCTGGGAATGGGAATGTTCCTCTTGAGTTAGAGGTGTATGTATGGCCACAAGCTCTCGTAGAGGAGGCCCAATCAGCCCCTGACATCTCTGACTGCGGTTGTTGTTTTTTCCTGTAGGTGGTGTGCCTGCTGTCGTCCCAGCGCAAGGACAGGTACGACGCGATCAAGAAGTTCTGCTGCGTGGACCACCCCGTGCCGAGCCAGGTCATCGTGAGCCGCACGCTCAACAAGAAACAGATGCTGATGTCGGTGGCCACCAAGATCGCTCTGCAGCTTAACTGCAAACTGGGAGGGGAGCTCTGGGCGGTGGAGATCCCGGTAGGTTTGGGGTCTTAGGGGTCTTTGTTATATTTGAATTTTACCATATTACAGTGGAGAGGGTGACGAAACTGGGGATGGATGCACCAATAGACTCACCACACTTCCACTGTGGAGTGACTCTCAACACAAGTTGTCTCCCCACAGAAGACGTTAAAACGAAAGATATACATGTATATCAATACTGTACATGCGTACATACAACAATGATAATACAAACAGATTTTCTGCCAAGAGCATGTGGTAGAAATCATGACTTGCTTAGCATGACTTAAATCAATCAAATCAAGTGGTTAGTATAGGGTTGAATTTATTTTCTCTTGTTCTCTGTCACAGCTGAAGAGCATGATGGTTGTAGGCATCGACTGTTACCACGACTCGGCCACCAAGGGCCAGTCCATTGGCGGGGTCATCGCATCCATGAACAACTCCCTGACGCGCTGGTACTCCCGCTGCACCTTCCAGCACTCGGGACAGGAGCTCATCGACGGGCTCAAGGTCTGCCTGCAGGGTGAGTGGAACCAAGAGTCCTGGGTTCAAACCCCAGTCCTTATTGAAATTTTATTTGACTTGCTAAGTGCCTTGAAAGTTAATGGTTCGAAGCTTGTTCTGTAAGTAGTTTTCTTCGCTTGGTAAGTTATTTGGTTTATGTCATAGTTTGCTCTCAATCCGTAGGGATGGGTGTGATGGTCATGGGTTCGATTCCTAGATATTATAAGCTATCTATTGCAGGGATAGGAGTGGTACAGGAGTCGTGGGTTCAAAGCCCACTCTGTACTTAGATTTTATTTTGCTTTGTAAGTGCTTGGAAGGTTCATGGTTTGTTCAAGCCCAATTCGCCATCATCTGTAAGTTTCGGAACAATGGGATGGGTTTGATTCCCATATGTTTTTAGACATTTTTGGCAAGGATAGGAATGGTACAAGAAGGCATGTGTTTTTGAGACTGCTACTTTGATTTCTAGCATGTCCATTTTAAATATTTAAGTGTGAAGCAAAACATGATTGAGGTTCATCCCTCCTTACAGCTGCGCTGAAGAAGTTCTACGAGTTGAACTCTAACCTACCGGACCGCGTGATCTTCTACCGTGACGGCGTGGGTGACGGACAGCTGGGCGCGGTCGTGGAACACGAGATCCCGCAGGTGCTCGACACCTTCAAGAACCTCGGCGCCGACTACAAGTGAGTGGTCGACCTCTTCTTTTGTTTTTTGTTAGGCAAGATTGGACAAGTACCAGACTTATCGAGCAAAGATTGAGATGTTCAAAAACTCATTTTTCCCCAGAACTATTGCAGAATGGAACTCACTGTCACCAAGTACAGTAGGGGCATCGTCACTAGATAGCTTTAAACAATGATTACAGTTAGATGTGCAAAGGTTAGGTATAACAGGTTGTTTGGTGTAATGTAGCCAGCTGCCGCCGCGCCGCGTGCCTGCGAAACTGGTGTGTTACGCTGAAGGGCAGTTATACCGGCTATACAGATAGATACAGAAGCTGTTAGGCCACACCAATTTGATTTGTTGGTAGTATTAGGTACATACTTGGTTTTCCTTGTTTCTTTTGATTGTATATTTCCCAAGGAGCACACCTTGTGAAGGAATTAGGTTGTTTCTGGTGCTGACTCCTTACAGTTTTCTTGTTTTCAAATCTGTGAAGTCCAATGAATAGAAAGTTGAATTATGATGAAAGTGAGTTGATTCTGACGGATTCCCAACTCTTTTCTCGCACCTGTAGGCCAAAGGTTGCGTGGATCGTGGTGAAGAAGAGAATCAACACTCGTTTCTTCGCGCAGGCCGGACGTGGACTCCAGAACCCCGCCCCTGGTACCGTGGTGGACACCGAGGTCACCCGACCTGAGTGGTAAGGTTTCATGTGTTTTTCACAGAACATTAGGTGTGCTATTGGCTGGAAATGCCACCTGCATATGCAGGTTAGTGTGGGTAAAGTTGGAGCTGTGCAGGTATTTCTGATGTCTACCTGAACCTAACCTGTATATACCCAGTACATGGACCAGTACAGGTTAGTCCAGGTAAAATTGGAGCTGTGCAGGTATTTCTGATGTCTACCTGCACCTAACCTGCACTGGCCCATGTACTGGGTTTATACATGTAGGTGTATGTGCATTTTTATTTGCATTGGCTGTTACCACCTATGAAGTAGAAAAGAAATAATGGCAGTGGTTTCTGAACAGCTTTTAGTATTTATCCATACTCTGAGCATTGCTGGTAAAATTTGTCTGGTGCAGGTAGTTTTCAATGTTACCTGCACCAGTGCAGGTACGCAGAAAAAGGATTTCAAGCCCTGTGTTCTGTTCTTCCCTTTCAGGTATGACTTCTTCCTGGTGTCCCAGTCTGTGCGGCAGGGAACAGTGACTCCCTGCCACTACAACGTGGTGTGGGACACCTCCGGCCTCAAGCCTGACCACATGCAGAGGCTCACCTACAAGCTGTGCCACCTCTACTACAACTGGCCGGTAAGAGTGTGTGTGTGTGTATGTGTGTGTGTGCGTGCGTGCGTGCGTGTGCATGTTTGTGTGTGTGTGTGTGTGAGAGAGAGAGAGAAAGAGTGAGTGAGTGAGAGAACTGGCCTGTAAGAGGGAAAGGAACGTAGAAATCTTCTCATTTTTCTGTCGGTAGCTTTAAACAGCCTGCATACAACATGCGGAGGTTAGGTGTGAGTGAGTAGTGTTCATAGTCCTATGGTTAGCGACTATGCCTCTGGACCAAGAAGTTGTGAGTTTGAATGCACACTACTGGAAAAGATTGCATTCCTTAGGATGGGATGTTAAGCTGTGGTCCTCTATTACAACTGGCCGGTAAGATGTCGGAACCTCTGAGTCACCTGTTTAATACTTCGTTTTTTGGACTTTTTAACCTCATTGCTTAATGCAGCATTGCCATACATGAATGCTGTTACTTATCGTCTGTGAGACTGGAAGGGTTGCAAACCAGTATGGGTAAGGGGGTGAAGTCTGCCACCTCTGATTACCTCGTTGTGATGTCAATGTTTTCAATTGTGCATTTCAGGGTACCATCCGAGTCCCTGCCCCGTGCCAGTACGCCCACAAGCTGGCCTTCCTGGTGGGACAGAGCATCCACAAGGACCCATCCCTCAACCTGGCCGACCGCCTCTACTTCCTGTAGGTCACAGGTCACGACCTGGGGTCAGGGGTCGGGTCAAGGGCCAGACCACCAGGTGGCTGACAGAGCCACCCAGGCAGCTGATGTTCCTGTTCACGTTGTTTTGTAGAGAGTTTTGTAGAGTTAGAATGGTCCGTTGACCATTAGTAAGTAATCATGGTATACCTGCCAAAGAAATATTTTTTCTTATTAGAGAAGACACATTTCTGCTCATTAGAGAAGGTGATGCAGAGAAGTTTACTAACCAGGGGAGACTTGAGTCGATGATGGTTAAAGCTGTTGATACAAAAATGAGGCAAAACCACAATATTGAAGAGATGATAGCAAACATGCACAGGTCCCTTTTGACAGAGGTTCAGATGTATCCGTCCAGGAAGCTTTCATTCTAAATTCTCTTGTTCACATTCCTTCTTGCACCTTTCGGTGTATGGTCTTGTAAATGTGACCAAAGAAAAAGCTTCGAAGTGTTTTGAACACGGAATGAAGAAGCAGCAGGCAAAATAACTATGCAGACAAGTTTTCAGTCAATGTTAGTCTCTAACATAGGATGAAACAAGGTTGGGATAATCCCTTTTTGTTTGTAACGAGACAATTGGCAGGACTTCTTTCACTTCAAGAGATTTGATACCTGATTTCTTTGTTAACCTTCTCCCTGCTACCTAAACCTATAACCAATACAAGTTTGGTGCCAAACAGCTACCTTAGAAGCCTGAAGGTTAAAGTAGTATCATTGCAAAAATATGATTTTTTTTTTCTTTTTGCCACAATACTACAAGATGAAGGTTGGAGTTGGCAAGCATCTTTTCTTTTAGTAGAGTTGAAGAAGAAAGTGGTTGAAAAAAAGCAAAAGTACAGCCTGTAGATTATTTCATGCCATGCCTAACATTTTTGTTGACTTTTTGTCCCCTTGTCCACCAGTTAACCCATAAACATTTTAAGTTGTTAGACAGATGATAGCACACCTTTGTTTGATTCCTGATTATTCTTGATTTAGCCAAAACTTTTCATTCCAAAGGCAGCTTGTACTTAACAAAAACAGATATCGAAAACTTATGTTACCTGGCAGTTTACTGGTTATGCAAGTGGGATCTTGATTTACTGAAATAGTTTCTTCTTCCTTGAGAAACCTGTTTTCAAAACATCAAGAGTATGGTTGGCAGAACTAAAAAGATGAGCAATCGTAAAGTTGATGATGTGTGCAGAAGAAAAGAAGTAAGATTGCGGGGAGACTCTGGCTAATTTCCTTCACATTTTTTTTGTTTTTGTTATCAGACATGCTAAACATCTACAGCACAAAGAAAGAAAGAATTGGTGCTGGTTCGTTTTCTGTATTTCTTTCTTTTTGTACCTTGTGTTCATTTTCTGTTGTTGTTTGAAGAAGAAAAGAGTTACTAGTATATCTTATGGGACCAAAGCTGAGAGATCATAAAACAACATATATTTTGTATTACTACTTTTCTTTATTAAAAGTTTTCATGACATATGGCTGTTGACTCTTCATTTTTGTTTATTTATTTATTTATACCTTTGCATTTACCTTACACCCTTGTACATGTAACTATACTACAGTACATGTCTATCTATATAAATTACAGTGTTAAGTACCAGGTCTTACTTAGGCTAGTTATACATTGAACATCATCAGCAGACTTTCTGTCAAGCCCAAATAACATAGTATAGCTTTATCCTTTCACAGTCTAGTTTGGTAGGTGCAGTTATACTCTTTTACTTACATGTCTAACTATGAGAAATACACCATATACTTTGTATGACATGATACAAAATAACTACCATGACAGCATAATCTGTGCTTACATCAATTTTAAATGAAGACTTGACAAATCCCATAAAATGCTGATATCACCAATAATGAAAATTTTCCAAACAACATCAACCGTTTATTCATAATGATCACCAATTGTACAGGGCAGTGTGGTAAGCACTGAGCATGCCTATCCTGTATAAAGAAAACTTAAAAATAAGGTTTTACAACTTCATGATATAAATGCACTTACTGATAAGTGTCTTTTGAAAACCAGATCACAAAAACTACATACTTGCACTTGGACTATCTCAGTAATGATGACATTATATATGTTTTTCCACACTACACAATTCATTTCACAACAATGGCATAGAACAATATTTAATTTCTGGATGATTTTTTCATCCTCAAGCACAATAAAATGATTTGTCAACCTATAGCTGTTATAATTGTTATATTCATGTGTTTCACCAAACCATATTTACATAATTTATGTACTTTGAGAAGGAAGACATTTCAAAGAACTATTCTCATCAAATATTCTCATATAAACTGGATATCTATAGATAACATGGACAATGCACTTCACAATGATCCACACAATTTTGCCATATCTATATACAGAATGTATGGGAGGAATGTTTTGTAAATCTGTAATATACTATCCTGTTTTTGCAAGAAATGGTATTATGACCAAAATTAAGACAAAAGCATCAAAAGTCACACTGGCATTAAAAAATCATATTAGGATGACACCTTGGTCATGTGGTCGCAAGAAGTATGACGTAACAGGCACTGAGATTAAAAAACCTTTCTTGAGCATTCATGGAAGCACTTAAAGATGGAAAAAAAGGTGCACTTTCCAAACTTTGCATTCAAAATCAAGATTTGAGTCACCTGTTAGCAAAGGTAATAATTTGACAAGTGCAAGAGATGCAAGATAGCTTTCCACATAAATAAATGTAAAAAAGGTAATACCTGTAAGTAGTACTGTGTACCTAAACCCACGTTTAGGTTCAGGTCCGGAGGTTTAGGTTCAGTTCCGGACTTGTAAGTCCGGACCTAAACCCACGGTATATACAAAATTTCATGTTGGCAACCTTGCAATGTTGTCTGGGCAAAACTGTGGCCACTTTACATGGAGGCCGACACTTGACAATGCCCAATGGCAATGTTTTCTTCGTCCGGAACTGGTTCCCGCAATTCAGGTTTTTTTGGACTTGAACCTAAACGTTTTTAAAAGTCCGGAATTGAGTCCAGCGAACCGGTACACAGCACTACCTGTAAGTATTACTAACACTGTCATGTTGCAAACAAGGTGAAAAAAACTTTGAAGATACATGTATTGCACCAGCTTTAAAAATATGGTGACTTCCACAGCACAAGTGCATGATGGGATATCTCTTCTTCAGTCTTTCCAGTACTGTTGGAATACCGTAATCTGTGGGGACAAATATAGAGACATGTTTATCTGGATTTACCACATTTGTGGAAGGATTGACATAACAGCTGACTATCACCTTTTCAAGATGTCAAACCTGAGACCAGACTGTAAGGCTTGACCTACTCATACCGGGAAGGACCCCTTTGCTGGTCAATAAGTTTGGTGGGTTCTTTAACGTGCTTGATGTGTGGCTCTTCTCAAACACATGTGCACGATCTACAGCTTTATGTACAATCCAAGAGGATGTTCCTAACCAAAGTCAGATACTCATTTTCAAGATCAAGAGGACATTCAAGATGAAAACAGAGGGCTGAGAGGAACACAGCTCACCTTATCCTTGAGTTGTTGACAGAGCTGCAGGCCGACGGTGAAGTAGGTGATGACGTCGTTCAGCCAAGGGACGGCCACCTCCACCTTGTTCGCCTGGACCACCTCGTACTTCTGACTCCCCAGCTCGCTACACAGCAACATGTGCAAAGATTAGGCCACATTAATTTGATTTATTGGTTCTTGGACTTTAAAAAAAAATATGAAGTGACAGGGCGAAAAAAAATAAAAACAGGCTTAGGCATCCTATTGTAGCCCCAAATGCAACGATAGGAGCCATGAAGTCAACATGAAAGGTTGGGTTAAAATTTAAACAATGAATTTTGAACTATTAATTAAAACACCGCATTGATACATAGAAAAACTGTAACAACGAGGAAGAAAAGGACTTTCTTCTACTGTTGGGGGCCTATTTCAATTGTGTATTTAAAGAAAAAGCCCGAAGGGGTAAATGAGATGAGATGAAATAGAAAAACTTGAAATAGAAAGACTTTCCAACTCACAAGACCGATCCAGTGGGGTGGTAGATGGCAGGCAGGGCTGTCTTGGGCTGCAAAAGAGAAAAACACACACTTGATAAAGCCATCCTATATCTCATGCAGGCCCTGGCTACGAAGAGAGAGTAGTATGCCCCCCACTTTCCAACTTCACCCCCAACCCCCACAATAGATACTCTCCCAAGCAAAGAAGTACAGTAGTATGGGAGTCAGTATAGGAGCTATGTTAACGTCACCAAGAAGGCACCTAGGCTAAATATCTTTTGCATTTGAAACACAAGAGGTGAGTAGAAACAAGAAAACCCCTGGCTCCCGGGATGCCGGGAATCGAACCCGCGCCAAACCCGGGCAGCCAGCCCACAAGTCATTGCCATAACCGCTAGGCCAAAAGGTCCAGGACCCATTGGGCTGGTCAGTTGGTGGTGTAATGTTAGAACCAAGGACATAACACATGTTAATAACTCTGACATCTCCACAGCAGAACTCCGCTCCCTGATGGACATGACAATTGACAATGACAATTCTTACCAGTGCAGCTGTGCACGTCTCCTTCCTTGGTGTGTAATGTCCTTGGTATAACCCTGATGTCATGTACACAATGGGATCTATGTGCAGTGCAGGAGAACCCCCTACCTTTTGTGAGCTGCTCTGCAGGGGATGTACTTGGTAGGCCCCCAGCACCAGCTTGTGGCAGTGGATGTGGAAACTCACAATGACTTCGTTGGGAAGGGCTGGACTGAACATTTTCTGTAAACAGACAGCAAAACATGATTCCTTGTGGTTTTTCTATCAAACCGAAATGGAGCCCAGCCCTGGCAAGACTTAGCAGGGCTCATACTAAAAACTGTTCAGAAACCATTGCCACTGCACAGCTCCAATTTTACCTCCACTAACCTGTATATACCCAGTACATGGACCAGAGCAGGTTAGGTACAGGTAGACGTCAGAAATACCTGCACAGCTCCAGTTTTACCTGCACTAACCTGCATATACCCAGTACATGCATGTTAGGTTCAGGTAGACGTCAGAAATACCTGCACAGCTCCAATTTTACCTGCACTAACCTGCATACACAGGTGGGATTTCCAGCCCTGAAACATATTATCTTTATTACATGTAACTCACCATGATTTTGCTGGAGTAGAGCTCCTCCAGGGTTCTCTTGCGGGGCGTGGTGAGGCAGTCCCGCCCGCGATTCAGCCGACCCATGATGTCATCCATCACCTAAAGGTTACATCAGGACAAAAATGGGCACTTCTCAACAGCACCACCTAGCAGATCGTATGAGAGCTGCAGCTAATGAAAATTTGTACAGCCAAACCAGTATAGAGTACAGTAGATGGGTGGCACTATAGACAGGACTCTTTCTTACTTGTCAATAGGAAAACTAGTCTTAGGGACTGTTAAAAGAGACTCTTTCTACACAACCAAGTGTTTTATTCAGCCGACGTTTCGGTGACCGTCTGTCACCTTCCTCAGGGCAATTCTGACTGGTTCACATTGCACTGCAGCACAGGTGTCGCTGCTATAGATGCGTTCCCAAATGTATTCACATATCTACACATACACATGCACTGTTACAGGGAACTGTATCTACAATTCCAATGATGAAACTATTCACGGAGTCTTAGGGACTATAAAAAGTGGCCAGAATGGCCAGGTGGTCCTTAGGTAGAGGACAGTTTCAGATAGTGGTCAGGGCATTCTATTTTTCTGTTTTATTCTTACTAATAAATAGGAGCTGGTCTTGGATACACAGTGCAAGGACAAAAGGTCAAGCACAAAGGTCAGAAGTCAAAGTTCATGTGCTGACCTTTAAAACCTCCTCCCCAGTCTGGAACTGGTAGCCCTGCTCGATGCTGGTCACATGATCCAGAGCTGCCTGCAGGTGATTGGCCGCGTTCTGGATCTGTAAGTCACATGATCGTCACATGATCAGGTGAAAATGGATACTCTCAGGTCCTGAATAAAAGTCAAAGTACCCCCAGACATATCTTCAAAATCTAATAAATGTACCCTCCCTGCAAAACTATGCAGAAACAGACAGAAAGAAAGAAATACAAAAATCTAATAAAAGTACCCTCCTGGCAAAACTCTGCTTAAACACAGACAAACAGACACATCAAAAGCAATACCTCTATTTTCAAAAGTGGTAAACCAACAAAAAAAAAGACACTCACAGCCTGTAGCTTCCACTGCAGCCCCTCTCTGAAGCTGGTGCGGAAGTTCTGCGTGGAGTGGCGATGGACTTTCACACTCATGTCCTGCAGGACAGACAAACTTTAGCGTAAGTTTGATTCATTATCGCAGCGACAGTAACAGTAGGAGGGAAAAGGATATACTCCAAGCAAAGATTTGGTTGTTTTGGAAATTTTATTTTGGCCGGTATGTCCAAAGAAAAGCAGACAAAATTGAAAAACATCCAATACAATCCTAGCGTGTGCTTGGAGAGAATGGAAAGGAGGTTTTCTGCTGTGTTTTAAGTTTGCAGTCAAAACTGTGAATTCTGTAGTACAGTAGTAAATGGTTATACATTTGCAAACATTGAAAAAACACTGATAAATGTCGCCATACTTACTGCAGTGCAGATGTTGTCTCCATACAGGGTGATGACAGCCTTTACATTGTCGGC
Organism: Branchiostoma floridae x Branchiostoma japonicum; assembly: GCA_013266295.2. Classification (NCBI taxonomy): domain Eukaryota; kingdom Metazoa; phylum Chordata; class Leptocardii; order Amphioxiformes; family Branchiostomatidae; genus Branchiostoma; species Branchiostoma floridae x Branchiostoma japonicum. The sequence goes on along the minus strand of CM023826.1, from coordinate 1,520,746 downwards.
ACCCCTGCAGCAAAACATGAAAACAGAAAACAAGACGCCATAGGCGACAATTCTCCGTGAAATTTTATAATTTGCAGATTGAGAGGTGGTATTGGCACTGGCATGCCTGCAGACGACGTATAAAATTGCATGCCGATTGAACAAAGGGGACCGTGGGTTTTAGCTGCGAACACGGAAAAAACGGGTACCGCTCAAGTCAACGTTAACTGCTTAACAAAACAACATGATTACAACAGCAACGGTTAGCACAGTTGCACACGGAAAACACCGTCCCACATAACCGCTACGGTAAAAACAAAGACACGTACACAAAGTCAACTGCGCAACTGGCGGTCAGTCTAAAACCACGTCAACAATTTTAACACTTGCCGCTCAAGTCAACTGCTTAACAAAACAACATGATCACCACAGCAACGTTAGCACAGTTGCACACGGAAACAACACATATCTTGGCGCATTCTCCGCGCTCCGACCAATTTCAGGTCGCTATATTATAAGCTATAAATAGTACAGTGTGTGAGCTCTACCGAACAACTATGATATTAACATCTTGCCAGACAATAGACCTGACCTTAGGTGCAAACCATAAGTCACAATCCCAACAGATACTCACAAACGAATATACACAACAACCACCTAATATCTGCTTAGAGAACCTCGCCTACCACATATCTACTTAACCTACGGCCTATTCCACAGGATTATAAAAATAGGGGTGATTTTGAAATATCAAATTTACCTCGATATAAAAACCGCTACGGTGAAAACAAAGACACGTGCATCAACACGGACATAACGGCACACCACATGCCAAAATTCATAGAAATACAACGTACACAAACATGACTTTTACGTGCGAACACATTTCACAATTCCGGCCATCCATAAACCATTACGGTCCGCATCTGGTCTGCATTAAAAACCGCCCCGCGCATCTGCATTAAGCATGCTCGACCCCCCCGCTATTCAAAACAACGGGTTTTTCGCGGGCGGTCCCATTTGCCCCTAAATGTAGGGGTGCTTTTTAAATATTATCTTGACCGCGAAAACACCTACGGTAAATATTGATATACGTGCATCATCACTGGCATGCCTGCAGACGACGTATAAAATTACATGCCGATTGAACAAGGGGAACCGTGAGTTTTAGCTGCGAACACGAAAAACCGGCTGACCCGAATACTCCTGCAGGAGGTATGCCTCCTTCACGGAGTAATAAGGAAGCCCTGTCATGTGCTCCCCCTATCTGGTGCAAGAGGAACGACAGCCAGAGGCAAAGCAGTGACACAAAAACAAAAATTTTGCCACAAGTACAATTAGGGAACATGGATGTCAAATCTGAATTATGTTTATAATTATATGTCTGTGTGGTGTAGTCAGGTAGAGCATCCGACTGTCAAGCAAGGAGACCCAGGTTCAATCCCCAGGGTTGGACCCAGACATGTCCGGACATGCACCCAGAGTCCCAGACGTTGTGCCCTTGGGAAAGGCACTTAACACGTATTTCCCCCCTCAGTTAGAGGGATCCTGGGCCCTACTAGGGTTTGGGTTGGCGTTAGGAAGGGCATCCAGCCGTAAAAAATTCTGCTTCAAAAAAAAGACTTGCACTTGATGCAAGCACGTCTAACCCCCATTTCGGGGAAAAATGACGTTAAAACTGGATAAGAAGAGAAGAGAAGAAAGAAGAATTATACTAGAAACATTCAAAATAACCACATAAGGTATAACAAAGATTTTTTGTTGACAATGCAGAAAATTGCTAGCCTGAAATCTGGCTGTGAAGACAGGGCATGTTTTTTTAACCTTCTCCCTGCTGCCTATCCCCATAACCAATACAAATTTGGTGCCAAATGGCTTAACCTTAGCATGCTGAAGGTTAAAACAGTTGACTCACGTTGCACTGGTGAGGAGGTACTTCTCTGCCTTAACCAGACAGCATTCAGCTGAAAACAGCACAGAAACAGGGCGTTAGTAGAACTCAATAAAAACTGATGCCTTAAGGAGGGCCTGCATGGGGGGGGGGGGTAGTGATTACGAATTACGCACAATTTTTGCGGCCGATTACAAATGACGTTAAATTCTCAGAGCGGATTACGCCTTTACGCTTTGCGGCAAATGTACTGATTACGAATTACATTGATTTTTGGGGCATCTGCCTACGGATTACGGAGACTAAAAAGCCCAAGGCTGGACTGTGAAAAGTTGCCCAGTTGCAAAGACTCCAGAGGTGGTTTGTGGACATAATTTGTACTTACTGGAGCCGGGCAGCAGAAACCACTTACTGCACTCCTGTAGTGTGGGGAGAAAACACTGTTTATTGAGAAGTTCCCATAGAAGAACTCACTTCAAGTAAGGGGAAACATTACTTTTTGTCAGAAATGTACAAATGCACATTGCATTCTAACAAAGTTAATCATAATGTAGAAGAGTTTAAATTGTGAGCAACCTGGAATTTTGATGGACAACCTAGCTTTCATCCTAGGTTGCCACTGGGCAACCTGGCTCAAAAAAGTATTTCGTACACTGATGGGTGAATGAATGAATGAATGAATGAAAGTGAGAAGGATAGGTTACCTGCAGGACAGACTTCAGCTGACGAGTAAGTGAGTGAGTGAGTGAGTGAATCAGTGAATAATGAATGAATGAATGAATAAATGAACGTGAGAAGGATAGGCTACCTGCAGGACAGACTGTAGCTGACGAGTGAGTGAGTGAGGGAATGACTGAATGAATGAATGAATGAATGAATGAATGAATGAATGAAAGTGAGAAGGAGGGTACCTGCAAGACAGACTGCAACTGACGCAGGACTGCGTTGACTTCGTTCAGCAGCAGCCACCTGAACTCCTCCTGCTGTAAACAACAAACAAACAAAACAAAACAACAAGAAATCAAAGCTCTCACACGTCCATGAAATATATATGAAGTTTTTCGCAAATTTCTTGTTTAATTTATTATTTTGAATTCTTACTGATTCTGTGTAATACTGATGCATTTTCCCATAAGGCACCAGATATGCATAACTTGTTAAAAATTAAGACAGGAAATGAGATAACCTCTTCTGGGACCTTTGACCTAACTACCTGTTGGTGCCTAGACCTGCCTAGTTTGTGGAAATAACTACGGAAACACAAGCAAACAGACAGACGGAAAACAATCCCTTCGTACACAAATTTATGGATACTTAAGTAAACATATGCATGTTTGAACCTAATTTTAAGGGGGAGTGCAAGACCGTCGGTTCCAAAAATTGACGCTATCTACAGTCCTATCTTGTCTCTCAATTTGATACCAATCTTAACGCACAACTCTCCCCCAAAGCGCCTTAAAAACCACAAATTTCAATGCTCACCAAAACTCTTTCCTCTTCTTCCGCCATTTGTCTGGTGATGACCTTTACCCTCGATTATGGGCGAGGCCACTTGATCGCTTGCTCATTTTTGAGGGGTGCCCAAAAGCGGATTATTCGGAGACTCATCGAAGTACAAGGGGGAGAAATGCAACTCTGACAATATGCAAGCAAAATATTAAACGAACTAATGACTCTATTTGATCTAACACTATAACTATAATAGTTTCTGAGCTACCACATATGTTTATATATTTACAACTATATGAATCGTGATAATTCGTTATTTCCGATCTTGAGACAATAGTTAGGGTCGTGTATCCCTTTGCTATTCGCCAATAGAGGTACATTTTAGGTAAAAATTGGCTTTAATATCGCGATTCTAGTCCTGAAATTGGCATTATAAAACTCCCCAGGACCAAATGGACTCATCTCACCACTAACCAATCGCGGCATCCGCGCTGAGCCCCACCCCTAATATGTCAACAACAGCACGTGACTTTAGACCAATCGGCGGCCGTGCTGGGACCCCCGCCCTTACGTCACATGTCAACATAAGCACGTGGCCTGGGATCGAGGCCGTTCTGCTGTCAATAAACAACGTTGCCGACGGCTAGCCGGTTCCAACTGGAACCAGCCAGTTCACTACCAGAAAATTGACCCGAGCCGGGGAGAAAAACAAAGCAGGGGCTGCAGAGTGGGGAAGCGGAGCATAACTTAGAAGGTACGCCGCCTTTTCTCTTGATTTTTTTCATGACAACCCATGACACTTATCAAGAAGGTTATATTTAGACATACGTGGCATACGTGTGTTGGAAGTTTGTTTTATTTTCCGAGTTAAAACGACTTTTGTGGAGACACAAGTTAAAGTATGGCCCGGTCTTGCTTTACCCAAACCTTTAGAGGTCTTGCTCTTCCCGATGGAGAAAGCATCATGAAAACCGTCTCTTCCTTTTCAAATTTCACCATTTCAAAACCACAGATTTAGATGTGAATAAGGACTCGAATAATTTGTTTTCGATGCATGCTATTAGCCCTAGGGATGTTTTCGTAAGGCTTATTTTGAAACCGGATACCCCAAAGGGGACTGACCCCGGCACGAAAACACTCCGGACAAAGTAGCCTGTGGTCAAGGACTAGGGCAGGACCTGTTTAAAATAATGTATTGCACTAAGTTGTACAATGTCTCCCAAGGGATGAAGAGGATACGTAAGTAAGTAAGTAAGTAAGTAAGTTTGTAATTTGAAATGCCATCATACATACTCTCATGTCAACTGTGAGAGGGGCCCTTTTTAGGCAAACCAGATGTGATCAAGAGGAACAGTGACCTACTTTAGTAGTTAGAGCTGTGTAATTGAGAGGAACTGACCTAGTTAGAGTGTGCAGTTGTCTGTCAACTCATCTGTGGACATGGAAGGGAGCCCAGCATATGTCCCTGCAATTGGGGCCACCTGTGGGTTTTGGGGGTTTATCATGTAATAAACTAACCGACTAACCAAGCAACCACCAACCAAACTAACCAACTAACTGATGGACGGACAATCGGACATACACACAACAAACACACAACACGTACAGATTTGTCCATTCATATGTTACTAACAACCTCTGCACAACTGCTAGTCTGCTACCAATTATAATGGTGCAGCAGAACTTCTAATACTGGCACATACTGTTCAGGAAAACCTCCCACTGGCAAAATGATCGTAACTGCCGACTAAGATATAGCCTCGCACAGCCATCACTAGCCTGGTACCCAGACCATTGTAGGCTCGCCAGTATCTCTACAGTGCTGAGAGTGAGAGCACACTGCCCGCCTGCCCAGATCCACTAGTAACATGCCTCCGGGTGATTTTTATATGGGGTGGGTTTAAACTAGTCGCTGTTCATTGAGGTCACGAGGGAAGAGGTCAGGGTCAGACAAAATATTCTATTAAACAAAGATACAGTTTTCAGTCTATCAGTTAAAGTCCTTATAAACCTATACACACATTTTTACACATACATGGTGCAAAATACATACATAGGAGTGGGAGCTCTGACAGGTACATGAACTGAATAAACCATCAGATTTGACATTTATTTTACACATCAACATCTAACTGTCAGCAGCTCATCAGTGAAAGCAGCAGCCATGCAGGTGGCACAGAGAGGACTTCAGGTGTTGGTACCAGCCGTGCACCACTTCTCAAGGTCCAGCCTTCCAGCCCTCACTGTCTCCTACAGGTGGGACACCATACAGCAGCGCCTCCTGCAGACAGGTTAGTGGTACTGCAGTTCTAGGACTTTGCTTTTTTTTTAAATTATTATAATTCTCTATGAACATTATGGGATGAGCTAGGCAATTTGCAAGAGATGAAGATATAAAGATTTTAAGTTCATTTGTTTGTTTGGTTGATCCTTTATTTATTCATGAAATACTCAAATTGGCCTGCTGGCCCCTTTTCATTGAGGTCATGAGGGAAAAGGTCAGACAAAATAATTGATAACATATTATTATATACAGGTTACATGATTAAAGGCCTACCAAATCCATGAAATATAGTCGTACGGAATCTATAGAAACACATCCTTACACAAAAAATTAACACATATAGCAAATTATGTTCACCTTGAAAAAGTGGAACGGAAAACTAAACAAACAAAAATAACAAGAAGTAAAAGTAAGGTAGGTGGGAGTAGCAAACAGCACTTAATAGTAACTGTTTATTTTACCTAGCATCCGGAAAAGGTGACAACGCCTTCCCTGCAAGGACCACTCAAATCAGACAGGGGGCGCTTCAAGCACACCAGCTCGGCCTGGACCTGTCCGAGGAGACGACAGCCGAGGCGAGAGATCTGAGCTTCGACGATCCGACGCAGGCGTTCAAGACGAAATCCACCTGGGAGATCGCACGGGCACTACTGGTGCTCCGACTGTGCTCCTTCAATGTACTGGTCGACAACAGCCTTAAAGTAAGGTTGGCAGGGTCATTAACAGTTCTAGTAATTAGTTTAACGAGTGTGTGTTTACAGTAGAATTACATTTTTGTACTTAACTCCAACACTTTGACATACTGGTTGACAACAGCCTTAAGTTAGGCAGAGGAGTCGTTAAGGGTTCTATTAATTAGTCCAACGAGTGAATGTTTCTTGTAGATGGAGTCCCACATTTCTAAAGGCCAATATTCTGCATCATTCTGCTTTTCAAGGTAGCATTTTTCAGTGACCGAGAATGATCAGTCACTGATGAAAGATATTAGATATGCTAACTGAAACATCTGACTCCTGAGAATTTATCCAGTTGCTAATTGAAACTTCTGATACCCGGTATGTAACGTTCTATATCTGGATGTCTTAAACCTTTGTCGACCTACCTTAAGACTATTGTTGACCTGGAGCACAGTCGAAGCACAAGCCATACGTTGGAGTATAGTACTCATTAACTTCTAGATCTATGACTACCATAAATTATATTGATCAATCTGCCTACCTTGATACTGCTGTCGACCATCATATCTAAAGACGAGAACACTGCACTGCTATTAACGGCCTTATGTTAACGAAGTTAACTTATCCTACTATGATGACAATTTACCACAAGGTCACTTCTATTTTTTTGTCCACACAGCTGATGAAAGTAGGTCAAAGGTTACTGGGTCGGAGGTTATTTGAAGCAGTGATGCGTGCAACGTTCTACGGCCAGTTCATCGGAGGTGACACGGAGAAAGAGATAGAAGCGACCGTTCGCCGACTGCTGCACTCTGGGCTACAGACCTTGCCGGCAATAACCATTGAGGAAGACATTGGTGATGAGATGGTCATCAGGTATGAGATCAAGATTATGTTTACCTTCGCAAAAGAAAAACATATTGTTTTTGCTCTTTTTCTTCAGCTTTTTCTACAAACAAATGAGGTCAATGACCTGGGCCAGATGGCTGTCACCATGGTAACTGGTGCTTTTGCATACACCCTGTGGTGTTGGGTTACATTATGTAGCAAGTGGCAGGACAGAGTTGGAGGGGCTGGTCACCATATATGACTGTGTTTGAGTAAGAATAAACAGGGCAGTAGTTTGTTGTAGTGTTACTTTTTGTTTGCTGTGTGAATGCCCACTGGTTATTGAACCTAATCTTATACAGTCTCTTGCCAACTTGATGAAAATATTCACGGATCCTCCATTTCCCTACAGGGAGGAGTTTTACGACTCGGCGACCCATTTTTACCTGGACTCGATCCGGCTGCTGTCCAGACTGTCCGACTATGTGGAAGTCCCGCTGTTCCAGCTGCGTGTCACGTCATTCCTGCACGCCAACCTACTGGTAGGGATGCTCTTTTGTTCTGTATGGTTGGCAGTTAAAAGCATGTTATGCATTTGAGATAGCATCCGCTATCTTTCATCTGTGACTGATCATTCTCAGTCACTGAAAAATACTATCTAAAAGCAAATGCAGATTGCATTTAGAGATGTGTGCATGTCACGCCAACTTACTGGTAGGGACTCTAAAAGGTTTCTTTGTTCTGTACACTCACCAGTCAAATGCATGTTACGAATGGAAAGCAAATTTAGAAACCGACTATCTGACTGTCTTTTACAATCAAGCTCTGGTGGGCGTTGTTCTCTCAATGATATTGTGAAATTATTCTCCTGTACAAGCCATTTTTATCAAACATGGTAGATTAAAAAATCATCAAATTCAGAAACTGTAACAAAGTCCTCCTCTAACGAGGTGTAGCAAACAAAGTTTAGTTTCCAGAACTGTTTGTCTTTCATTGCTAAGAGAAGTTCATGTCCCTCTAAATTAGTTTCTGTTTCTATGAGTTTCTTTTATGTAGTGTTGTGATTGGACGACCAATCCCTCTCCCTCCTATAGCAGAAGACCTCCGGATCATGTTAAGTGTACATGTAGAAGATGGCTTTTGCTGAAACGTCTTGCTTCTCCTCCTTCCCCAGGTAATCATGAGTAAACACCTGGACTCAGGCTGCCCTGAGTTGTCGGTGGAGAACCTTGCAAGCGGGCTGGCTGAAGACAACCAGGTATGATCTTAAACTTCTCCCTGCTGCATAGCCAATTAGAGAATGGTAGCTACTTCAGTGTACCATTTTAAACAACATTAACAACATTGAACTATACAGGACATTGTGAATCTGAGTGGATAAAGCAATTCAGACATGTTCAAAGATTAGGTGTAACAAGTCGTTCGGTGTAATGTAGCCAGCTGCCGCCGTGCCACGTGCCTGCGAAGCTGGTGTGTTACGTCGAAGGGCGGTTATACCGGCTATACAGATACAGAAGCTGGTGTGTTATGTCGAAGGGCGGTTATACCAGCTATACAGATACAGAAGCTGGTGTGTTATGCCGAAGGGTGGTTATACCGGCTATACAGATACAGAAGCTGGTGTGTTGTGCCGAAGGGCGGTTATACCGGCTATACAGATACAGATATTTGTTTGCAGCACTCATATACTTGTTTGTATAACATACAGATGATTGGCCAAACTACAGGTCTGGCCCTGCACCCAAACCCATGGACCATATTGCGTAAAACTTTGTTCAGGTGGTATTATTCAGGTAGTATTATTTATCCTCTTCATCCCTAACAAGAAAGAGAAAGAGAGAGTGGTTTATTCACCTAAATAAAAACTTTTGCAGCACCTGGTGGAGGGCTGAATTGCGGTTTCTTCACACAAATACATAGTTCAAATCTTATCAGAACTTATCAGCATCATACATTACAAAAAATAAGAATTAAAACAAATAACAAATCATGGAAATTCACTACCATCACAACATTAAAATTCTGTTTTAACAAGACATAAGGCTGTGACTTCTTCCTTCCATCTGGGTGTGTCCTTGGCCATCGTCTTATACTGATCACCAGGATAATCCCATGGACGCCAGGTCATCCGTCACAGTTCTTCTCCAGGTGGTTTTCAAGGTCTACCTCTTCTCCTTTTCCCAACAGGTCTCAATTTCAAGCTGTTTTAGGTAATCTCCAAGCAGATGTTTTGGTGGCTACAAGACTGTATCAACTTGGCAACAGTATCAAAGTGGCAACACAGTATCAAATTGGAAAGACTGTATCAAATTGGCAACACAGTTTCAAATTGGCAGGGCAGTATCAAATTGGCAAGACAGTATCAAATTGGAAGACAGTATCAAATTGGCAAGATACTCAAATTGGCAAGACAGTATCAAAGTAGCTAGACAGTATCAAATTGGCAACACAGTACAGTATCAAATTGGCAAAATTAAATTGGCAGGGCAGTATCAAATTGGCAGGGCAGTATCCAGTACGGTAATATATGCCTAAATACCTCAACCGCCCTCAACCCCCCTCAACCGCCCTCAACCCCCCACTTCCTGGGCTAATATGCAGTGTACATGTGCTAAGAACCCTTCTTAACGCTCTGGATACATTGTGTATGCAATTGTAAATAGGAAATCACTGTAACTCTGGCGTTTTACCAGTTTTTTACGGCGCGCCGTGCGCCCGAGGAACAGGGTCCGCCATCTTGTTTGTTTACGTCCGAGCCGCCGGAACGCATCGTGCCGTAAGTTTCAAGTCAAAATAAGGAAAGTGAAAAAGCTTGTGCAGCACGGAAACTCAGCAGATATAGAGGGAAACCTCTTTAAACAACATGTTTCTGGTGGTGGATTTTAGCGCTCAATACTTTAGGGTGGATATTTTGCGGGGTGTATCACTCCCTAAAGACGGTAACTCCACTCATGATATATTAAAAGTTAAACTTGAAAAAACTCGCAAATACTTAGACGTTACTATGTGATTTTTATTTATAATCGTATAGACAATGTATACAGAGTGTAAACAAGGGTTCTTAGCACATGTACACTGCATATTAGCCCAGGAAGTGGGGGGTTGAGGGCGGTTGAGGGGGGTTGAGGGCGGTTGAGGTATTTAGGCAATACCCTATCCAGTATGCCACCATTTGGCTGGCAAAAAAAAAGATACAAAAAAGAAAGCTTGACAAATTGACTAAAAACATGTCAAAAATAAGCTGACGCCTAAACTTCTCCTTGGAGAGTATTAGTTATAAGTTAGTACATATATTAGTTTTAGTTATAAGTCTGACATGTTTTCTTTGCAGAACTTCCAAGTGTCTGTGCTGACGGATCAAGAGAACGCCCACCTTCGAAACACGCTGCGCCGACTCCACGCCGTGTGTCGCGAGTGCGCCGATCGGAGGATCTGGCTAACGGCGGACGCGGAGTACACGTACATGCGACCCGCCATGACCCAGCTCATGCTCGCAGCCATGTTCAAGTTCAACAAGAAGGAGCCTCTCATATGGAACACCTACCAGTGCTACCTCAAGGTGCCGGGAGTCTTATTTAGGCCAACTTAGTTCTCAGACATTTCTAGATGAAAGTTTAGCAAAAAATGTTTAGCAAAGTTTAGCCCAGTACTTTTGTGAGTCAGCCGTTAACAGCTTTGTCTGCCTGTGCTGACCCTAATGTGATGAGTGTTTCATTGCCAATATATACAAATACAATATTTATTTATTTATATATTTCATCTCAACATCTGAGTTGCCCCTTCAACATTAATTGTTGATTTCCAAGAGGGCCCAGGGAAATACAGAACACAATTTAAAGAAAATTTTACAGGTAACTTAAAAATTAGAGATATAAACTGAAATCACTCCCTGAATCTGTATGTCAAGCCTGAAGTACAGACTGTCCCCTTATGTTAGGCTCTGTTTTCATGTTGATCTTATTGTTCTGATAACCAACAAATAGAACTGTGTGAACTTTAGGTGATACTCGGCAGATGCCCATGTTTTTATCAACTTCTTACCCAATAGCAGCATAGAGTACATGCAGTATACCGGTTACAAGTTATGACAAGTTTCTTGATATTCGTTCCTTCTGTCTACACTAGGGTGTGCACGATTACGTCACTAGAGACATCCAGCTGGCCAAGGAGCTTGGCATGTGCTTCGGCGTCAAACTCGTGCGCGGCGCCTACATGGACAAGGAGCGAGCACTGGCCAAGAAAAAGGTGAGAAAGACCTTAGATGTGGATTAGACATGCTATAACACATGGATACCACTGCAGTCATTGTCTTGAGAGACAGACGGTTGCCAACAACTATTATAGGTGAGCTAGGACTCTAAATTTTAAGACATTGTTAACAGGGGTAATTGTTTTCCAGAAGAGATTTAGTCTACTCACCTTACACTTACAGTCCAGGCTTTTAAACTATTAGGTTGCAGAAAACAGCATTGAAGCTTTAATATGTGCAGTGAACAATATACATCATAGGAAGCTTGATTGTGATCAAATGCAATGAAGATGATGCACCATCCAAAATTTCAGCCTAAATTCTTCCTTAGAAATTTGATTACCACTTAGTATGAACAAACTCTCCCACCCCATTAGGGCTATGAGGATCCGATCAACCCATCGTACGCAGCGACGGGGGAAATGTACCACCGTCTGTTGGACACCATGCTGTACGAGATCAGCCGCCAGGGCCAGCGCTGCAAACTCATGGTCGCCAGCCACAACGAGGACTCCATCAAGTACGCCGTGTCAAGGTCGGTCAAAGTTTAGAGTTCAAAGTTCAACTCCAAGTTTGCTTGCCCTGCTTCAGGTAAAGTAGCTGCTTGTAGAGGTTTGCGTCTTGAAGTATGACCAGCAGCTTGTAGCTTCTTATTCTAACACTTTAAACCTTCTCCCTGCATGCTCACTTGTGTGTTTACCTAAAATTGTTACCTTTTTTTATCAATTTGATTTTTTTTCCACAGAAGACTCTAAAGTTATTCAGCTTTGGGAAATGATGTTTGCCATCAGTTACTAGTAAAGTCTAAGAATGAGTGTGTCAACCATTGGTAAAGCAGACAAAATGTATATCAAATGTAAAATATGTGACTGTATCTTTCCACAAAACATCTGATTCAGGTCTAACTAATAAGCTTCTTTTTCACACTGTTTTGCATAAGATATGTCATGATTTCAGATTTTAAGAGGATTTGTCAGACACAATTGATATTTTTTTGTTGGCAATTCAACATGAATCTCCAGTGTTATGTGCTGTTGACTGTAGCAAAGAGAAGGTTGATGACAAATGAGCTGCATTTAAAGCAGTTGGAAGGAGAGTCTGGAGCTTAGAGGGTAGTGTAGAAATGAATTTTTATTATTAGCCCAATCTACAAGACCGGCGAAGAATGGCCGCTTAGATTAGTTCTTGGCAGCTTTCATAACAGTTCCAATAGTTAGACTAATGTTTAGATGGGGGCAGTGGCTGCCCAAGGAAGACCTAGAGGGGACTTGCATGCGTAATTAACGGCAAATGAATGTCTTGTTCACACATACTAACTTTCGTGGCAATCAGTGTCAACCTAACGCTTCTTTCTTCCCCTGAATTTTGTCTGGATCAAATAATGATAAGTTGTGGAAATGATTTTGTGCGATTTCCACTTTCGTGACAGATTGTTACCTTACAGTATAACAACTTAAACTGATTGCGAAGGCTGAGGGTCAAGGGGCAAGGGTCAGCTTTCTCTGGTTGTGGCTGCAAGGTCACCAGCTTCGGGGGTCGATCAAGGTAGCTGGTAACTAGGGACCTGTGCAGGTCACGGGTCGTGGTAACTATGGCAACGGTAACTATGGTAACGTGTCTGTCTTCCTGTTGTAGTGCAGTCTTCTGTTTGTTTGTCTTAGTCAAATCACAGAAATATCACATTTTCATACTCCATGAGCAGTGAACAATTTTTGTACACAAACTAATTGGTCTGCATTGCCAGCCTTTCCAAGTTATTTCCTTGGTTTCTACATTTTGTGTAAGTTCTGCATAAGTAAGTCTAGTCAATGCAGTAAAAAAAACCTAGCAGAGCATTGTTTATCATTTATGTACATGTACACGTATCTGTATATAATAAACACAGGTTGTTTCTTACTTTTGTTGTGTTGCTATGACAACTCGTCTGTTCTTCCAACCTTTATTTGTCCCTGCCAGGTTTCTGGTATCACAGAACCAAACGGGAACCTGATAAAATTTGGTGCGTTTTCTTGTCTGTTTTTCCTTCAGGATGAGAGACCTGGGGATTGAGAAAAACGACGGCCGGGTCTGCTTCGGTCAGCTGTATGGCATGTGTGACCAGGTCTCCTACCCACTGGGTGAGTTGGATTGGGACGTGGGTAGGTCGGCCTAGACTGGGTGGTTTAGATTGGGTGAGTTGTACTGGTTGGGTCTGTAGACTGGGTCTGCTTCGGTCAGCTGTATGGCATGTGTGACCAGGTCTCCTACCCACTGGGTGAGTTGTAGTGGGACGTGGGTAGGTCGGCCTAGACTGGGTGGTTTAGATTGGGTGAGTTGTACTGGTTGGGTCTGTAGACTGGGTCTGCTTCGGTCAGCTGTATGGCATGTGTGACCAGGTCTCCTACCCACTGGGTGAGTTGTATTCGGGCATGGGTGGGTCAGCCTAGACTGGGTGAGTTGTATGTGGGTGAGTCGGCCTACACTGGATGGGTTGTATTGGGTGGGTCTGTAGTAGACTGGGTGCACTTCGGTCAGCTGTATGACATGTGCGACCAGGTCTCCTATCCACTGGGTGAGTTGTATTGGGACATGGGTGGGTTGACTGGGACTCAGAGTTTTATTGGTACGTGGGTGGGTAACTTGGCCTAGACTGCGTTAGTTGTATTGGAACGTGGGTAAGTCGACCAGAACTGGGTGAGTTTTATTGGTACATGGGTGGGTAACTTGACCTAGACTGGGTGAGTTGTATTGGAACGTGATTAAGTCGACCAGAACTGGGTGAGTTTTATTGGTACATGGGTGGGTAACTTGACCTAGACTGGGTGAGTTGTATTGGGATGTGGGTTAACCTAGACTGGGTGAGTTGGATTGGGTGGGTCTGTATACTGAGTGTGCTTTGGGTAGCTGTATATGGCATGCTGTTTAGAAATTTTTTTAAATAATCTCTTTAAAATTTCTTTTTCAAACTAATTAGGTCAGGCAGGGTATTTGGTGTACAAGTCGACGCCCATCGGACCCATGGAGACCACCCTGGCGTACCTTCAGCGCCGCGCTCTCGAAAACCGATCGGTGCTGAGCGGGATTCGCAAGGAACGCGACCAGCTCTGGAGCGAGATGAAGAGGAGGGTGGCCCACCCACGATCGTGGAAAAACGTCTGAATTGATTAAAAGGCAAGAACGGGCCTAGGGTTACAGGGTATGTAGTGAGATAAAGGACAGGACTTAACTGTCCTTTCAAAGTGTCGTGTGAGCTCAAAGCTGCAACCCTCTTGGTGTAGTTTTCCACATTGCTCATTATATGCATCCACGATTGTGGAAAAACGTCTGAATCGATTAAAAGGCAAGAACAGGCCTAGGGTTACAGGGTATGTAGTTTGATAAAGGAAAGGACACTGTCCTTTCAAAGTGTCGTGTGAGCTCAAAGCTGCAACCCTCTACATCTTGATATACAATGTAGTTCCTGCATTGTTCATTATACGCATCCACGATAATGATTGTGGAAAAACGTCTGAATCGATTAAAAGGCAAAAATAGGCCTAGGGTTACAGGGTATGTAGTGTGATAAGGGAAGCATACAGTTCTTTCCAAGTGTTGTGTGAGTTAAAACTGCACCCCTCTTGATGTAGTTTCTCACATTGTTTTTTATCATTGTACAGGTAAACCTGTACATTATGCATTATATGGACCACCTGGCCAATGTGACCACTTTTTGGTGGTCAATTTTCCCCAATGACACCTGTTTGCATAGACCAGATTTTATCAGTCCCCTAAGTGGGCTTGGGCAGTTTTTACTGTTCTTCCAAATACAGTTTGGTATATACTAAACTGAGACTGCTTGGATTTTAATTATCTTATTTAGCACATGAAAATAAGAAAAATTTGTAAATACTACAACTTTTTTCAACAGCTTCTGTAGTGGAAGGCAGACAACATATAAAAAATATAATAAAGTTAAACATGTTTATAACCTAACTAATGTTGTCGCTGTACATAATGTCATACTAATTATACTTACAAATTATACTTACTGCTATTAGAATTAAGTGCCTTTCAATAAGCACGTAAATCCTGCAGACCAAATTATGATCTGCCCTCAACAGGGTATTTAGTGTCTGTTCCTTTGATATTTTAAAGGAAAGTGAGACTTGGTGCTGATAATTATATAATTATATTAGTTTTGATTTTCATGTAAAAGGCTGTCTGCTATAGAGCAAACTTCCGTACATTTGTCAAACAAGTGTGTTAAGTGCCAGGAACAGCTGTGCAGTTGTTTAGTGTTACCAGGCTCTTTTTCTTCTACATGCTACATGTAGGGTTTAGTAGCCATTTGGTGCCAAATTTGTGTTGGTTACAGGTTAAGGCAGCAGGGAGAAAGTTGGGCTTTCCAGTCTTTCCTTCAGCTTTCTAGACAATTGTGCAAGCTTCTGAGTATTTTGGCTTTTATTGGTCAAATCTGGTGCAACCATGCATTTTCAACTATTTCCAACCGTGATGCATGTAGAATGATATTAATGTACATATATTACCCTTGTTTTCATCAACACAAGTTACCAGTAAATAGTAATTTTCGTACTCTGTAGTGTAGCAATGGCAAAGAGATTGTAAATGTCTCAGTCAAGTTTGTAATAATATATTGTAAATCAATGTAAAACAATTCAGGGACCCCTACAAGCCTGTACACCTTTAAGTATTAAATAAACCATTATTATCATTGTTAAATAATATACAAGACAGTTTTGAAAGACATATCAGTTGCAATGTTTACAATTTCTAGAAACCATCTGTTACCATGACTACATACCAAAATGTACATTATGCCACATCTAAATGACAAAATTGTACAGTATCACACTGTAATATATTATGTTAACTGAGATCACAATGTGTCAATATTAATATTTAATGTATTATTGTATCATAAAAAAAATAAAGCCATACACAAGAAATGCGAGATATTACAATGTTTTATTTATAACCGTTTCAATATCATTAGATACATCTTCTAAAATCCCAACCACAACAGATGCTAGTGATTGTTACAAATAAATATTTGTTACATTTGTACATGTCTTCTGCTCAGCAGCTAAACTGACGATATGACTTCTAGGCAAATAAAGGCACAAAACACCTCCAGAGGTCACATTCTCAAGGTCATACCCTAATTCAAGGTCATACCCAAGGTCATATCCATACTATATAGTCACTCAGCTAACTTGCACATAAGATTTAGGAATATAATTGTGCAGAACTTGTCACACAGTTTATACATGTATAGCATATTGGTTTCATTCGTGTCACTGCACATGTAGCCACAGATTGACACACATTGAATGCTACAGTTGACAAAGGTGGGTTGGGTGTGGCAGATGTTGCCTGCAGAGGTTCTGTTACAATGTAGCAAACATGGGAAGACTTGCTTCAGGCTTAAAGCACTGCTACTTTAAAACAAACATTAAAAAGTTGCAAATCCAAAGCAACCTATAGACATCAAGTTGCTCTTTTAAAGTTCTTTATTCTTAAACTTATAGCCTGCTAAAATTCCCAAACTTTTAAGTCTTATCATACTTTGTTCAACTTCTTAAGAAAAAAAATAACATCATGCATGATGGAAGCCTTACAAAATGACCTCAACTTTTGCTGGATGAAATTTGAACAAAAATGAAATGCATTATACATAGTGGCTTTTTACCTCAACATTAAATTGTGGCAAGTTTTAGCTGTATGAACATATCAGCTCACTTGTGTGTATGATACTGTAGTACGAAACGTATCATGCTGTCAAAGGCATTATATTTTTATTAGGAAACTCTTATGTGAGACCCAATGACGTAGTCTTGACAAGACAAATATTATAGACTGAAAGCTGCCTGGGGTCATTCAATCATAAATTGGATATGCATGGAAAAAGCGGAAATGGGCGAAAGTCCACAGAGAAAGACTAACAATACTAACCGTAACCCAAATCGTAATTTAAGGCCAAATTATAGTGGTTTGACTAAACCACTTTAAAAATGCTTTTGGCCAGTAACAACATTTATTAACTCAGCTAAAAACAGCTCACAAAAATACATCGAGAATACTTCTTTCTTAGCAGCAATGATATCCGACATGGCCATGTCCCTTTGTTTGTAAAAATACCTATCCAAGTTTCACCATTGTGCATCTAGGCACATGGTGGTAACCCTCCAAAATTACACATTCAACCTTTGACCTTTCCCACCTGACCCTTCACCCATACCTCCTGACCCTTCACCCTCCACCCTGATCTTATACGCCACTCTGATGATACAGAGTGTGATTACCAGTGTTCTGGCTTCTGATTGGATAATACTGGTCACACAAGCACTGGTTCTACCAAACAACCCTGTTGATGCCACTGAAGTTAATTTTGACATACATGCAAGACATTTGGACCTGCAACTTCATGTTATTGTACATGTACATACCCTTATTCCAGATCTCTCTGAGTTCACTCTTTCCCAAGGCTGGCACTGAATTATAAGTCCTGTACATTGCACTGAACATTACAGTAGCTGAACTTATAATTGTATTACACATGGTTTGACAAGACTTGATCATTGATGTGCGCAACTTGCAGACTGGACAAATCACATATAGAACATACATGTATTCTTAAGCTCAACAACCTAGAAAACAATTGGAAGCTGTCAGAAAAAATACCTCCAAATTATCAGTCAGGGATGACTTCAAAGAAGGTAGGTTTGAAAGTCAACGAGACAAAACTATGCATGTACCTGATTTAAAGCAAAAACTGACCACTAAATATTGTAACCAGATATTATATAGTTTCTGTGTGCCATAGAACTACGAAGTTCGAATTCAACTGGCTCACAAAATATATAATGTAGTACTGGGCTCCTTTTAGAGCTTTAGAGTCTTGTTTGACATATATAATATTATGTATTTATTTCAAACATTGGCTTGTTTCGTAAAATGAAACAGAGAAACACTTGTTTGACTTGTCAATACATATAGGATGGTGTAACCAATGGCAGGGACAATCTATTATATAAGCAGAGCAAAATTCCCAGCCCCCCTGTCTAGGCAGAACAGAGGGGGTTGCAGAGTCACACACACCCCCCAACAAATTCTCCAAGTTGTACCCCCCCTCTGGGCTAGCCGGTTACATCTGTCCTTAAGTGTGGACGGACCCCCCTCCTTTTCGATTGCAAAGTCCGAACACACCTATGTGCATTGGTTGTGCTAAGAGTAAGACACTGAGGTAGACAAGCCCACGTCATCCTTTTTGTTTCAACTCCTGATTGTACAATTTGCCATTGTACATACAGGGCTCGAAATACCACCTGCATATGCAGGTTGCTGCAGGTAAAATTGGAGCTGTGCAGGTATTTCTGATGTCTACCTGCACTGGTCCATGTAATGGGTAATATACAAATGTAGGTGTATGTGAATTCTATTTGCTTCACTGACTGTCACCACCTACGGAGTATTAAAAAATGCCAATGGTTTCTGAACAGTTTTTAATATGATCCATACTTCCTAAATTCTGAGAGGTCCAGATAAAACTTGTCAGGTGCAGGTGAATTTTCAATGTTACCTACACTGGTATGCAGAAAAAAGTATTTCGAGCCCTGACATATGAAACTAGGGTGAAACAAACCTTCTCCCCACCCATGACGATACACCCTGACTACTGTTTTACTTTGTCGGGGTTGTGTGCGAACTCAAGGTGGGAGAGTCTTCTCTTCAGCTCCGTCCAGAGTAGCATGCGCTCCTTGTACGCGCCCTTCAAGATGGCGGAGTTCTCTTGAGCGCGGCGGGACAGGTACGGTAGAACCTCCTCCACCGGACCGTAAGGGACGTACTTGAAGACAGGGTACCCGGCCTGGCCTGGAACAACACAATAAGGCAAGTGTTCTAGAAGCAGAATTTTTTTTATAAGACTTACATGCAGCCATGAGTGCTCAATTAGCCAAAAGCTAGCCATGTTTATTTTTTAATATGACAAAAAACTTACATCCTACATCCTATCTAGACCCTGCATCTTGATCGACTCGAATATATCCTATTTTATATAACAAACCCATCCATTTTCAGGTTCCATCCAGTCAAGCCTCACCCACCCATGTCTGAACCTACCCACCCACCCACCTATGTGACATTACATCAAAACTCACCAAATTGTGACCCACCCATGTCCCATGACATTATCCAGAGGAAAAAAGACCAGGTCACACATGCCGAGTAGCTGCCCAAAGTACACCCAGTCTAGCCCCACCCACCCATGCCCCAGTACAACTCACCCAGTCTAGACCAACCCACATGGCGTTACAACTCACCCAGAGGGAAGGAGACCTGGTCACACATCCCCAGCAGCTGCCCAAAGTACACCGTCTGGTCTGCCGGCGAAATGTTCAGCTCCCGCATTCTGGAAGGGCAGGGATCACATTACATGATCATGTTACATCTCGGAGGAAAGCCTCAATGCCATCAAGGCCCTCTCAAGACTGTCTTGAACACCTGGATATCTGAAGTGTGCCTACCTCAGAGGGATTACTGATTTCTCAAATATGGTAGTCTTATGCTAAGGTCACATTTCCAAACCGGGGGCCTGGCCGGGCTGTCTGAGTTAAAGAAAAATAAACAATGCCTATAAAGAATATACATGTAGTACAATGTATACACAAAATGTGCTCATGATTGATTTTTTCGTGTTTTGTTGTCTATGATATTATACTTTTTGTTCCCGCAAACAGCCTGGTCAGGCCCTGGTTTGGGAATTGTGACCTTAATATACAATGTAAGTGTGCCATGTGGAAATACGAAAGTTCTAGTTCCATGCAGATGAAGCCTCACCTCTGTACAGTGTGTTTGACGGTGTCCTCGTTGTGGCTGGCCACCATCACGTTGATGTCGCCGTACTTGTCTATCCGGGTCAGCATGTGGTCCAGACACTTGTGGTACATTCTGCAAGGCATCACAACATCTTACTTAGAACAACAGTAAAAGAGAGCAGAAATGATGAAATCTGGCACAAACAATCTGGCATTATAGACTTTAACGAAATTCTAAACATTTCACAAAGGTATGAAATCTCTGATTTCTTGTCAGTTTAGATCACAGAAATTTAGATTTTATGGATAATATTAACTGGTGGGTTCAGATCTGATGAAAGCGAGGAAACAATTGACTTTGTGTAATGCAAAAGGACATCGTATGTCAGGCATATACTAGTACATGCTCATTTGCCAACAGCTTTATGAAAATTTCAACAAATCCTCTCATTGTGCGATAGTTTTACTACTGTAACAGTATCTTAGTTACAGATTGACTACAACTTCTTAAAAACTTTTAAAATTAGCACACTGAAGTAGCTGTTTGACAAGTAATTCTCTATTGGATATGGGGTAGGCAGCAGGGAAAGGGTTAAAAGAAAACAGGCAGTACCTGTTTGTTGCCTCGTAGTCTGGGTTGATCGGATCCTCGTACCCGACGGCTTCTGCCCGCTTCCTCTCCTGCTCCATGTACGCGCCACGCACCAGCTTACAACCGAAGTGCCAGCCCTCCTTCCGCGCCAGGTCCATGTCTGCGTACAGGTTGTTGTACGCATCCTGGCAACAAGGATGACAGATTGGTTGTTTTTTTGTTTGTTTGTTTGTTTATTAGAATTCTCCACCAGTAGACAAGTGGAAGGTAGGGCAAAACAGGTGTCTTAATAGTTTACAAGTTGCCCTCCCAGACACCACAATAATACAATACATTATATACAAAAACACTTGGTTGTGTAGGATGGTACATGTACCTTAAGCCAAGGTCTACTCTTCATTGTAGCAAGGGGAATTTCCTTGGTACATGTACAATGAACCTGTAAATACTGTACATAGCATCTGCCTTGAAGTTCTTGAGTAGCTCAACTGTTCATTGTCTTCATTTGTGCAAAAGTTGCTTCAACTTCAAGTTTTTCACATTAAGTTTCTTAAGTAGTAGTAGGACTTAGAGCAGAGGTTTCTTGTGTATTAAACTTTTATGAATCCAGGGACACCTGAAAAACAGGTCACAGACCTGAGTGTGATCTACTGGTAAAATAGATAAAGAATGAAATGAAATGAAAGGTCTGCCCCCACCTTGAGGTAGCATTGGTAGGTGTTGAAGATGACCGGTCGGGTACAGTTGAACTTTCTCATCATCTCCACCGTCAGACGAGCGATGGCGGGTTGGAAGTACGTCTGTTCTGCATCGACCATCAGCCGCACACCGTGCTCCTGTGCAGCCTGGAGATGGCAGAAGACAAAAGTCAAGATTGTACATGATGTATGCATCTGCCAACAAGCTAAGCCTTCTAGTCCCATATATACAATGTATATATATATGGTCAACCCTGGATGTAGTGAACACTCAATGATGGTCACTACATCCAACGAGGCAACAAACAGGTACTGCATTAAGAATCCTCTGGCCACTCTTAATGCCTGGATTGATTGGCCACTCTTAATGCCTGGATTGATAGAAAAAATAATCTAAGCAAACAGCGTACAGAGGCACCAATTACTTGTGTACAATGTACATTGTAAGTGAGGGACTTAACCTCATAAATTGTCAGATTACCATGTAGTTTACTATAATAGGAAATGTGCAAATTGTATGCCTGTTCTTTTTGTTCCTAATCTAGCTACACATGACTGTGTAATGTTTTAGTCTTTGTTGTACTTGTAGTGGAAAATGCCAAATAAAATCATTTTAAAGAAACAGAGGCACAAAAAGCAAAACCTGCGTAGTAAGTAAACCCAGCGTATTAGATAGCTAGCAGGCCCCCTTCCCAGCTTCCTGTTGCTGGTAAGGAAGAAAAAGCTGCAGTGGTTTGGTCACGCAACCAAAGCAAAGGGCAGCTTAGCTCATACCATACTGCAAGGGAAGGCAGAGGGTGTACGGCCTAGGGGGCGTCCCCGCCGGACTTGGCCCAGCGACTTAAAGGAGTGGACAGGAAAACCTGTAAACCAGCTGAGTAGTCTGGCAGAGGACCGCCGGGGATGGAGAACTCTTGTTGGAAGTCACATTGCCCCGACGGCTGTGACATGACAGCTGTGGGACTGGTGAGGTGAGGTGAGTAAGTAAACCCACCTCTGCTAACATGTTCATGCGCCGCAGCATGTTCTTCATCTGTTGCTCCTCCTCCTCGGTGATGGAGGACATGGCCGGCTCCAGCTCGCCCGTCTCGATGTTCGGCACCACAAACAGCTTCCGCAGGCTGTGGTTCGGCTTCAGCATCTGGTTCCACTCCAGCAGGTCCACGTCCCTGAACAGGACAGAAAACCAGACTTAAAAACCACCCAGTTCTACTGGTCAACTTGTCCGTGAACAGGGCAGAAAACCAGGCTTAAAAACCATCCAGTTTTACTGGTCAACTTGTCCCTGAACCGGGCAGAAAACCCAGTTTCAATGCAATCTGTCTACCTGTACCAGATATAACTAGTTTCAAGGCAACTCCTCCCTAACCCAGGTATAAAACTCCCTGAACCATACATTGTTTTTCATATCACCACATGACTATCATCAACCAGTCACCATCACATTGTGCCAGGACTAAGGCTAGCAGTAGCATGCAAACCATGCATAAAACCACCCAGTTCCTTTGCAATACCATCCGGACTCCTAGCAGCTCATGGGCACACCCAGCTCCTCCAGCCAGTACCTGACACAACCCATGTAACCCGACACAACCCAGGTAACCCGACACCACCTACCCGGAGGCGTCCTGGTCCATCCAGGTGAACCACCAGCCAGACTCGTCCCGGCTCATGGGCACACCCAACTCTTCCAGCCGGTTCTGGAAAGCCTCCTTCGTCAGTTTCCGTTTCACCCACGGCAACTTCTCTTCCGCCGACGTCAGCGCCTCGAAAAACTGTCTCGTCGTCGAGAGAACGTCCGACAACTGCAGCTAAATAGAGAACACAAAAATCTGCATTAGTCGTGGAAAATTCTGAGCAGTTACATGCTTGCTTTGCAGTAGAATTCACCTGAAAAAAGGAAAACTACTGACCAAGTTTTGACATTTCTGGAAAAAGAAAGAAATATGAGGTCTCATATCCTTGCTATCTATTGGTATGAGATTTATTATCAGTAGTATTCTGCCAAACAATGAAAAGGATCATCTTCACTTTTGTGGAGTTGAATGAATGCTTTACCAAAAAGGCCTAGGGGCCTGAGGTTTGGCCCTATATTTTTAAATTTATTATGTTTAGGACTGAGTTGTGAACTCTGATATGAGACCATGCAGTGTCAGAATAAGAACTTGATCACCCAGCTCGACCTTGACCTTTAAACAAATCAGCTGGTCAGCAAAATAATGTTTTTCTCAAAGCCAAAAATTAAATCCATAACACAGTAAGCAATTTATTAATTAAACATTGACAATCTCAATAGCAAAGGTCTGGCAAAACTTTGTATGTCAAGCAATCTGTTCTGTTGAGTGTTGTAGACTGAGCCACCCTCACATCACCCGCCCTCAACCTTTGACCTGCACGTCATGACCTGTGGAATGACCTATGACCTACCAGCAGCTGGGGTCGGCCCAGGGCGGTCAGTTTGATGGCAGCGAAACCGTCGGTGCTGGAATAACCTGACAGAGGACAAAACAAAACAGAGAAGACTTTAGTACGAGACTGTGATCAACTTGAGACGACTGAGCTGGAAATAAGGGAGGGAACAACATGGGGTACACAGCTCAGGTTACAGTTGTCACAATAACTCGGAGGCTCTGATTGGCTGGATGACGTAACCTGATACACTGTCTGATGTAACCTGCCTTACTTTCATTTAATTAGTGCTTATTTTTAGACAACTTTAGAAAATTTTCAATGGAGGGAAAAAGTATTGTACAACTGCAACAGTTTGCAATTTGTTTTGTGTGTTTTGTAACTCATCTTTGTTTCAAACCAATGTTACCTCCACATCACTGATCATATTCAATTTAGGTCACTCAGCCCTGAGTCACAACTCCAATTTTTGTGACAAAATGGATCCATCCGGTGGAAAGGAATTACAGACAATTGGAACCTTTCTGATATTGTGTGACACCCTTGCCCTGCAGGCAAATTATGCTAGCGCATCACACTTTAGGTGATCATTACTGCAGATAATGTTAGATCTGAATATCCACTTTCTGTATAAATCTCACCCCCTACAGTTACACACAACCTCCTTGCAGTTTCCAGAAAAATAATCTGCAAACCATAAAATATGCTAATTAGCAGTCATGTTACCCTAAAGGTAGTTTCGTCCCACACCTACGGTGCATAGGGCAGCGCCCATCTCCGGTTCTGTAGCCCTTGGGCCACACAGTTGTGCAAGCACTACAGCAGGGGGCTAGTCCACTGGTAGTGGTGTGCGTTTAACTCCCATACTCTCAACTCCCAACGCCCATACACACATTCCACTACAGCAGGGGGCTAGTCCACTGGTATTGGTATGTGTTCAACTCCCATACTCTCAACTCCCATACACACAGACCACTACAGCAGGGGGCTAGTCCACTGGTAGTGGTGTGTGTTTAACTCCCATACTCTCAACTCCTACACACACAGACCACTACAGCAGGGGGCTTGTCCACTGGTAGTGGTGTGTGTTTAACTCCCATACTCTCAACTCCCATACACACAGGCCACTACAGCAGGGGGCTAGTCCACTGGTAGTGGTGAGTGTTCAACTCCTATTATATGATACTCTTTCCCAAATGCTGAGTGCTGAGCACTGAGAAAGCAGTATGTACCATTTTTAAAGTCTTTGGTTTGACTCGGCCGGGGATCAAACTCACTACCTACCGAATACGAGGCGAGCACTCCACCCACTTGGCCATTGCACCGGTTCATGTTATCGTTTCGTACTGTCAATAGAAGCGCTTCCTACCTGCGGCCTTGATGCAGTTCAGGAAGATTTTGACGTTCTCGTCGCACTTGTGTTCGTCCTCGTAGAAGTACGTTCTGGCGCTGACCACGTCCTCGCGACGGTCCCCAAACTCCTCGTGAGCCTTGAACTTCTCGCTGTGGATTTCTGAGGGAACACGGCACTATTAGGCTCAAGAAAATCGTAAAACCCAACTGGGTGTAGCTTGTGTTACACAATTTCTGTCCTGGGGCTGATTGGGCCTCCACCCTTAGCCCAGTAGCAAGACCATCGTATGCTCTACAGTGCAGGGAGTAATGCAAGTCTGCCCAGGTCCATTAGTGCATGCCGGCAGCGGATACATCAGTTCTACAAGGTTGGTTTCTACTATAGGCTAGACTAGCATGTAATTCGCATACAGGAAGGCAATAATTAGAGAGGCAGGCTGAAAAGATCGGAGCACTCAGGAACGGAGTGGACACACGGCATTCACAGATGGATTCCAGGCTAAGAAGATCGATCTAGCATGTCACTGAAGAGCCAAATGCTAAGGACAAGGGGGAGGGTAAAACAACCCATGGTGTTCTGATTGGTACAGAAACCTGGATGCTCACCTGTCAAGTTAAAAAAAGATTGGATGGGGCCTACACAAAACTCTAATGCGCAAGGCACACTACATGTCTTGGACACAACATGCCACTCTTAAAACAATTTATGGAAGTCTGAGACCCAAGGCGTGCTGTCTGAAAAGCTCTGACACCCACCGCCGGGTAAAGTTTGCTGGGCATTGCTGTCGAGCTGAGCAAGAAGTAGTTTCATCTGTCCTCCTGTGGAAACCAAGCGGCCGAGTGCATTGCAGAAGCTTGACTTTTACTGACACTTTAGTTTAGAGACACTGGAATTGAATATGATAACCAGTAGAAAAAGTAATGTTTGACAGGGCTATGTGGACACTACTACTAGTTTGGTCCCGGATGATGAAAACAACCCAGCTATTAAACCGGCCTATGTAGAATGGTAACCAGCAGGCTACACACCAGTAAAGCTAAGATGTGCCAATACAAATTTTAAGTACAGGTATACAGGTTTAGGTACATGCACCTGTACCTGTACCTAGTCAATAACCAATCCTCTGTAATTATATATATGTAGCCAACTGTCTTTTTCAGTGTTCAATTGTAACAGTTGTCTTTGTATGAGAGTCTAATATAGTATATTTTTCAATTCAAAAATGAGTCTTAAAGTTTTAACCTCAGGGTACAACTTTTTCGAACATCTTACTGAAGAAATTTTATTAATATTTTACATCAGCCTCAAACTTGAAGGATCATGATCATCATTTGTCGATAGACATTGCAGTCCCAAAATATCCCTTAAAATCCTGTCCTGTGTGTTGTTTGAATTAAAGTAAACAATTTTGAAGGTTTATTATCTTCTCCCCTAAGCTTGTGATGACCTTGGATGGTTCTCTGAAGGTCACCCCCTCCCCCTGCTGTTTGATAGAATAAATGATCCATTATCTTTACCTGACTGGTCAGGCTCAGCTGAAGACACACAGGAGCTGGAGGAAGGGACAAAAGAATATACTTAAACTTAAAAGATTTAATATAGAATTCTCTGTCTCAGAACAACTTAACAACAGAAGTTTTACGCTGAATATAAATTTAAAGTACATACAGTCTGCTGTTACTCTTAATCGCTCATAATTCTAATGGGTAGACCCTGATTAATAAGATGCACATTTAAAAAAACTGTGAATTTAAAGAGACTTTTTCAAATGCAGCATCAGTTACAGTTTGACCCCCTGATGTCTGCACACTTCAGATATCCAGGTGTTCCACACATCATTGAGATTCAAGGACATTTATGAAAATGCAAATGAGTTCTTTAACACCTACTCCATCTCCGCAGACACAGCCTCGTCCCTAGACAGGTCCTCCTCCACGGAGTAGTCGAGGATAGACCCGACTCCAAACTTCTCCATCCTCTTGATGAGGGGCTTGATGCTCACCTGGTCCTCCCCCGCCACAAAGTGCCCGTAGAACGTGGACTTCATGCAGCTTTTGAACAGGCGCTTGCCCAGGACACGGCGGCCGAGCTTCATCAGCTGCAGAGGACCCAGAGAACAGAAGGGAGGATGTTAACCTTGGGTTTAACCTTCAGCACACTGAAGTTGAAGCTGTTTGGCTCCAACTCTATTGGTTTGGGGATAGGCAGCAGGGAGAAGGTTAATGATCACATGACGTTTGATTTACATTTAACTTGTCTACGGATAATGGTCATGCCATGGTCAAAGTGCTACACACTGATGTAATTGTTAATTGATTGTGGTTTAGTGCAATGATCGAATAAATGCATGTTAAAAAAGAAATAACATGATTTTTTTTGAGAGAGATGTTGATCCAGAAAAATTTTTTTAAAGCTTTAATGAGCACTTGACAAAGTGATGAAATTTTGCTGCACTACAATGAGATCTCCCTTGCAGCAAAGTCTTTTAAAATTGCAGACTTTAATTATGCTACTAGCATAATTCCCTCAGCAGAAGTGCTAATTTTCCATGGGCTGACTCTTTTTTTTTGTTGTACAAAGAATAAGAACTTAGGTACACTGTCTAGAAAAACTGCTTCGATCAGCTTGTAACAACAGGCTTAGTAAGCACTCAGTAAATCACACAATTTTTTACCTTTGTACATTTTGTACACTTTGCCAACTTTTCTGTGACAACAATCAAAGCATAATCAGCATGTTTAAACTCTTGCACCTGATTCAAATTCTAAATGACGTCATACAATATATAACCTATAAATTGTGTGTATGTACTATTATTATTAAAAATAATAGCATTTAGTAAGGCCTGAATTGCAAGGAGGGTCAAGATCTCATTTAAACCTCCTTGGTTTAAACTTATTAGGCCAAGGACTAAGTTGGTTCTCTTGAAATCCACTTACTGGTGATTTAGCAAACTCCTGCCCTACTATGCACACAGTTGACTTCAAACATGCAGTCGTAATTGTTGCAACAAATCAACATCTGAGTGTTCCCATGTCAGTGTGTGGCGACACAAGGTACTTGGCATATATACACTGGGGCTAAACTGTAACCAACTGCATACCTGAGTCAGTATTTGACTGAGGTATACGTACTAAGTACATGTACAAGAATCATTATGCAGGTAAGATAGAAACTTTACTGCTGTGGCCTAACTGTACTAACTATAGGGGGCAACTTATCCCAATAATCACACAGTAGCTTTCACTATTATTATATAATAATAGTTTTTTAACAAAAAAGGTGATTTTTAACATTTAAGAATCGTCCATGTTTGATGATGAACATGATATTAAATTACTACTAAAGAGCTCAGATTTTCTATTATCTACAAAATTGCAAAGTTGGTATATACTAAGACTAATTTTCATCTGCAAGTTAGTAATTCTGATGCCAGCTGTTTTGGTTTGTCAGTTGTTTTTTTTAAATTGACATGATATTGCTTAAAACATGTAACTCACTTTAAAACATGCAAAAGCTTTAATTTACAACATCAACCTTTTGTCAATGATATTACTGTTACTCAGTCATTTCACCATATACTGTCCGCAAGAAGGATGTGTCCAGCAAATTTAGGTTTGTCTATCCCTGGCCCCAGTGCTCTAGTTTGCAGGCCTCAAAATCACATGACTGCCTCCCTTATCATAACACTTGCGGATATCACATAGTGGGTCAAGTATTTATGGAACTGGTCATGTTTTCACCCTCCTATAGAGTTAAGAGCACTTGGTCATGGTTCGTCCACGCTCCACACTCCAAAACAACACAAGCACCTATTGTAAAGTGGAATGAAAAGGGCTTGCAAGGTACTGACTACTAGTAATTTAGGCCAGCAGGAAAAATGTTGAGTTTCCAGTTACCCAACCGACCCTAGCAAAAACCTGCCAACTGTAGCCTTTTTTGGTGGACCGTCGACCACTTGCAAAGGACATAAAATTTTCGATAAGATCTAGACCTGTACCAGCAATATGTAGGAACAAAGCTGTATATAATCCTTCGTAAAAATGAAAGCCTACAATTGAAATCTTCAAACAGCCTGACACATCAAAAGTTTTTTATTAGGTTCATTAAGATGCTATCAGTTTACATTATTGGCTTAGGTTCCAATGTCAGCAATTTTGACCCGTTACAATAAATCATTCTGCCTAGTGTATGTGCAATTCTGCAAGTACGAGAAACCAAAAAGAGCACTTTGCATCCTAAATCAGTTTCTCTGCATGCATTAATGGCAGCTCGCTGAGACCTGTTCTGCTCACAACAGCTATAGGGCATTGAGATATAAATTATGTACACGTGCCTGTCAATAACCCTGTCAGCGTGATTTATTTCTTTCTTAGGTGATAAAAGTTGATGGGAAATGCTAGAGGCCAAAAACACAGTACTGGAAAACTTAGGGTTAGTCCATGCAGTGTGATCTCCAAGCAGATATTTTGGTGGCTACAAAGACAGTACTGTACGGTATCAAATTGGCCAGGCAGTTTAGTATCCTTTTGCCAGACAGTATCCAATACCCCACCCAAGGGCTTGCATAAAAAAAAGATACCAGTACACAAAAGAGAGCCCGATAAAAACGCCTAAAACACGTCAAAAATAAGCCGAAGCCTAAACCTCTGCTTGGAGAGTACATGCAGTGCATGCAACCAACCATGAAGTAACAGTTACTAACACATACAAGCTTGCAGGCATAGGTCAATGAACTGATGTCCTTGACTATCTAAGGTCAATAAACTTGAGCAGATGTCCTTGAATCTATATAGAAATGGCTGAACAGTTAAGATGTACCCAGGTTTGATGTATGGAGGCTCATGGCAGATTGACGCCACCCTTTCATGTAAAGGTTGGGACAATTACCATATAATGACTGGACTTAATGATCATGTGGATTTAATGATACATTTCAAACACCTTTAAGCAGAAATTGATACAAAATGAAGAAACGGTGGTGAGAAAACTGTCAAAACTCAGGAAGAAGTGAGCTAACAGTAGGTCAAACCCAAAGTCCTTAGCTTCTTACCCTTCTGCTCGAATTGTAGGGACATTTAAGATATAAATTATGATCTGTCACTAACACTGTCAGCATGATTTATTTCTTCCTGGTGATAAAAGTTGACATGTTGATGGGAAATGCTGGAATCCAAAAACACAGTACTGGAAAACTAGGGCTAGCCTATGAAGTGCAACCAACCATGAAGTGACAGGTATACAATGCAGGCATAGGTCAATGAACTGAGAGTGATGCCCTTGACTATATATACAATGCAGGCATTAATATATAATTAGGTCAATGAACTGATGTCCTCGAATGGCTGAACAGTCTGGTAAGATGTGTCCAGGTTTGATGGATGGATGGGGCCCATGACAGAATGAGGTCACCCTTTCATGTAAATGTTGCGACAATTGTGTCAGAATGTGGACTTAATGATACATTTGAAACACCTTAAGGCGAAAATTGACAAAATGAAGAAATACTGGAGAGAAAACAGTGTCACACTGTGGCTCAATTTGAGCTACTAGTAAGGAAAAAGTCGACAAACAGTAGGTCAAAGCCTTCTTGTTTTTCTAATCTAATTGCAGGGACATTTAAGAATAATTGCCCCAGAAACACTTGGGAGGTGTCACATGGCAGGGTAGAAATGGTCTGCTATTTGTCTGACCTAATTTTCTGGGTTAATGCAACAGACAAATATAAATTATGACTAAAACAGACAGGTTCAAAAATTATACTGAAGTGACAAAAATAAACTGTGTCCATGACGTTCTTTGGCGACCAGAGGAATTAACATATATTATAAGTGAAAATATACTTTGCCAGAAAAGCCTACGTCAAAACTATTTATTCTTCTCCTTCGTGCTGACGAATATTACTGCTTCCGGCTTTTCCATTTCCAAAGTAAAAGAGAAACCATGAACTTCAACTCGAAGAAAACGAGACAAGATCCCTTCCTTCCTAATCAAATACGGTTCAATCCTCCGCGGTTACATATCCAAAACTTCATGGAACGTAATATAATTTCAATCTTACAAACAAGTACAAAGTGACTGCGTAGGTAGCGCACCTGAGTGTTGTTTCTCACGATGATATCGAAAGAACACAACTTGAAGACAAGCAAAGCCCGCAGAATTTCCCGCGTAGTTTTACTCTTGTAGGCCTCCAGGGCGTCGTCAAAGTTGAGGGAAACGATCGGAAATTGTCGGACTTGTTCGCCGTAGTCATGCCGGATGTCAAACCTCGACTTGACTTCGGGGACATCGGCGGGAACATCGACGGGCTGGGCCGGCTGGGTGTCGGCCTTGTCCGCGGCAACAGCCGCCCGCGCCATGTCCACCTTCACCCGGACCGGAGTCACCCGGACCTCGGCGATCTGGGGCCGAAGAAGTCCCCGGGAAATCCCCGGACATAGTCTGATCACAGTCAACCTGGTCGCCATAGCTTACTAATGTAGGCCGGTGGTGACTTGCGTAAGTGGTTGTGCAGCTACCGCCCCATCGCTCTGTTGTTGTTGTCTAAACGTGATTGACATACAACAGCTTCCGCTGAAGACCTTTGTACACTGGATTGCAGCTATGTGACACAAACAAGGTGGAAAGCCTGTAGGGCAACTGCTTGTTGCCAAGCGTGGTAACCTCGGAATCACGCCTAGTCATGTGACGGTTGGTGTTACGTAGTTGGAGTAGGTCAACTTTATTTAGGGGGAATTGTAACAAAGAGTCATATACAAATAACACGATATTCATGGCTATGCACAGTACTTTATGCTGTCAATTTGTTTAATATAACCTATTACAAACAAAACTGTAGCTTTTAATGTTGTAAATATTCTTGAAAAAGAAGTCTAAAATTCCTATTACATTCTGTGCCCCCCTTTCTTAAGAATACGATGTACCCAAAGACTGGAAAAAACTGGTTCAAGCTGGCTTGCAAAATACGTTCGATTTGACTTTGACATTGCCTAAAAATCTGGCCCACGGGTGTGTATTCATCTTGCGTATTCTCATTTCACCATCTTTACCTTTCAAATTCATCGCTGGCACAAGATTTATGGAATGCCAGGCTTGCGAAATGCAGAGACGCGTTCAAAACATGCATAACATAGCAGAAGGAAACATGATATGTTGTTTTGCAGGGATGTCCCAAAGTCTAGGGCGTGCTGGGGGTGTGGCAGAATCCTCGACTCTGATTGGAGGAGACCGTAACATAGGTTCAATGTCAAAATGGCGGGGAATTTACCATGTTATTTCCCGAAATAAGTGCCGAAATTGCTCTTATATTGCTAATAATGATGTTTAGAGCGTTTCATAACGAAACGAGTCCTGACAATGTCCAGAACAATACAGTGTAACGTTAGTAGTCCATGAATTACAGCTAACAATCGCTAGGTGACGCTGCTAGGTAGAAAAATAAAAAAAACATATGGTGACCTTTGACACCATCGTACGATGCTCGGCCCACTCCCTTGGCAACTTTTCTGCGGCGAACTTTGATCATCGCTTCTGGTAGACTCTAACCGTGGGCTTGACGTTCTCAATGGCGACTCCAAAGGGAAAGGTAGGGTACAACAAAGTTTAAGATAAACCAGGTTTGACAGGGTGCTTCAAATGGTTTATAATAAACCATTTGAAGCACCCTGTCAAACCTGTTTTATTTTTATAGGGTAGAGCAGTGTAGAGGGTGTACAGAGCTTCAATTCAAACCCTTTCTAACCTCCTTGCCAGTTTGGGCAGCTTTCCATGTTATTTTGATGGACTCCATGCCCTGGAATTATTTCAAAGTAAACTTAAAATATGACTGAAACTTAAAATATGACTGAAAAGATTAAGTATGACATTACACCTACAGGGTCCATTATAACGATGCATGTCCATGCAATAAAAAGAATCGTTTATAATTGTTTAACTTTAATGCACAGAGCAGTATGAAAGATTTGCCAACATTTATATCAAGTGACATCATAATTTCTTGCCATAATATAATGTCCCCTCAGGTCGCTGTGATCACAGGAGGGAATGCTGGGATTGGCCTGACCCTTGCAGAGAGGTTGCTGACCCTTGACCCGACCTTGACCTTATGCCTGGCCTGTAGGAACATGATGAAGGTGAAGTGTCATTGTGATTTTCTTGCCTTTTGGAAAGGATGTTGATGAGAGCCTTCAAAAAGCTGTTTGGGGAGAAGAACAACTTGAGCACATTAAAGAACCCACCACACTTCTCAATAAGTGTAGGAATAGACCATAAGCTGCACCATAAGCTCCCTCGAATGTCACTGAACAGAAATGTTGCATTTTCCAGGCTGAAGCAGCGAGGCAAGCCCTGTTGACCTCTCACCCCGAGTCACGCGTGGAGTGTGTTCGACTCGACACCAGCGACGTCCAATCGGTGTACGCCGCGGCACAGAAAATCCGTGAGGAGTACCCCAGGGTGGACTACGTCTACCTCAATGCTGGTGGGGAGAAAACCTGTCCTGTTACTTTGAGGCATTGAGATTGCTACTATTAAAACTTGCTACTATTAGTATCAATTTTGAATCTATGACATAACCCATTTCTATATCTAATCTCCAAGCAGATGTTAGGTAGGAAATCATGAATTTTCCTGATTGGTTTGTTTTCCTAACAGTCCGTTTGGGTAAAAAAACGAAAAGACTGATAAAAAAACTTAACCTAACATCTGCTTGGACATATTTTTTCCCTGCTCTTCTCTTCCCCCTTAACCTCTGTGTGAAATAAGCAAACAAACAAACAAACAAACAAGTTTATTTTTGCAGGTACGATGGGAAAGGTATCAGTAGATGCAGCGGCCATCTTGAAAGCCATGGTGTCACCGCCAGCGCCAGAAATCTTCCGCAAATCTTTACCCAACATCTGCTTGGAGATTGTTTTTTCCCTGTTCTTGCTGTCCCTCTCAACTTCCATGTAAAACAAAGAAACAAACAAATAAACAAAAGGTTTCATTTCACAGGCACGATGGGGAAGGTGTCAGTAGAAGCGGCGGCCATCTTGAAAGCCATGGTGTCGCCGCGAGCGCCAGAAATCTTCCGCACGGGCGAGAAGCTCCTCTCGCAGAAGGACGAGACGACGAAGGACGGACTGCAGGAAATCTTCGCCACGAACGTCTTCGGTCACTTCGTGCTGATCAGGGAGCTGGAGGATGTCTTGTGCCAGCCTGACCACACCTCACAGGTAGAGTCAGCTATGTCTTGAGCTTGAGACATGTTGCACAGGTGGATTTGTAGCTTCTTAAGACACATCACAGAGGTATTAATCTTAAAATACATAGTAGTAGCTTCTTAGACACACCACACGGGTCAATTTATCACCTGTAGCTTCTTGGCACGTCTTGTGCCAGGCTGACCACACCTCTCAGGTACTGTCAGCTATGTCTTGAGACACAGGTAGATTTTATCACCTGTAGCTTCTTAAGACATATCACACAGGTAAATCTTAAGACACACCACACAGGTAAATTTATCATCTGTAACATTTTAAGACACACCTCAAAGATAGATTTATCACCTGTATCTTCTTAAGACACTCCATACTGGTAAGGTTATCCCTTGTAGCTTCTTAAGACACACCATACAGGTAAATTGTAACATCTTACTGACACTTGGATGGTTGGTTCCACTTGTTCCAATGAGAGCTCAAGTTACATGCACTAAATGACACTGTTACCTCTTTGACCTCCAACCTTTGCCCTGCAGGTCATCTGGACGTCCTCTCAGAATGCCACCAGGAAGGCGTTCGACCTTGAGGACTTCCAGCACAGTAATGGGCACGAAGGTTACAGCTCCTCCAAGTACGCGACG
The DNA here is from genome assembly GCA_013266295.2 of Branchiostoma floridae x Branchiostoma japonicum. NCBI lineage: Eukaryota > Metazoa > Chordata > Leptocardii > Amphioxiformes > Branchiostomatidae > Branchiostoma > Branchiostoma floridae x Branchiostoma japonicum. Next base: position 1,485,700 of record CM023826.1, on the reverse strand, counting down.
GACATGCTCAGCGCCGCGCTGAACGAGCAGTACCGCAGCCGCGGGCTGTTCTCGCACACCGCGTGCCCCGGGCTGGTCGTGACGAACTTGACCAAGGGCATTCTGCCGTTCTGGGTGTGGTGGCTGATGCTGCCGCTGCTGTGGGTCATGCGGGCGGTGGTACCGAGCATGACCATCAGTCCTCACAACGGTACCGAGGTGCTGGTACGTACTGCTGTTGTCATGGAGAGTAGGTGTTAGTTACCTTGGTAATGTGTTACCTTGGTGATGTGTTACTTAGAGGATGTGTTACCCTGGCGATGTGTTGCCTAGGTGATGTGTTGCTTAGGTCATAAGTTACCCAGATGATGTACATGTGTTACCTAGGTGATCTGTTGCCCAGGTGAAGTGTTACCTAGGTGATGTGTTGCCTAGGTGATGTGTTACCTTGGTGATGTAGGCACTGGTACCTAGCATGACCACAGGTGTGCTAACAGGTGTGTTTGTTACAGGTGTGGTTGTCTGTACAGGTGTGCTAACAGGTGTGTTTGTTACAGGTGTGGCTGTCCCAACAGGTGCCCTCCAGTCTGGACCCCCTGTGTAAGTACACCAGAAGGTGTAAGGTGTGGGGGACCACAGGTGTGCTAACAGGTGTGTTTGTTACAGGTGTGGCTGTCCCAACAGGTGCCCTCCAGTCTGGACCCCCTGTGTAAGTACACCAGCAGATGTAAGGTGTGGGGGACGGCCTACGTGGACAGGGAGAAACTGGACATCGACCTGACGACAGCCGAGCGGTTCCACCAGAAACTACTGCAGCTAGAAAACCACTTCGGGGAGAAGTACAGGGAGGTCAGGTCAAAGATCAGGGGTCAATGACAGTTGAACTGGGTCAGAGGTCAAGCCAGGCTTCTCAGGAATTTGATTTTTACCTGTGTGATGTGACCTAGTTCATGGGAACTATGTAATCAGTGTCACTGATGAAAGGTAGTGGATGCTACCTGAAACGTCTGACCATTTCCAAAATCATATCCAGTTGCTTGAGTAACTGTTTTTGGCGGAACTAGTTGATGTTTATTTTACATTTTGATCACTTACAAGTATAATCTGTCTATTCTAGTTCATCATAATGATCAGTATAGTGGAGGAATCACCATGTTTTACATATTGCAGTACATTTTATAGAACCTGATCATGAATGGACCAAACTGTACAAACTTTACTTGTTCTACCAGACATTCAATCTTTGTGGATTATCACAGAGAACCCGTTTAATTTCTGTTGAGCTATTTTGTACCAATCTGAAGTAATCTGTGATGTGTGGAATAAAAGGTGCCAAGAGATGTCCAGATTTCCCAGTGTTGTATTTCAGGATGAGAGGTTCCTGGGTAAAAATATACTATATAAGATATACTTTAAAAATGTTAGTACATGCAGTTCTTAATTTGAAAAGAAAATTATGAGAAAGGGTACAGAAGACAAATTGCTGGTAAAAATGAATGAATGAGTGAGTGAGTGAGTGAGTGAGTGAGTAAATGAGTGAGTGAGTGAATGAAACTTTAGACCGGTATGTACAAAATGGCCCTTTCTTGTAATATAAAACTCCTTGGAAAAAACAGCAGTAACCAAGCTTGAGGAATAAAAGAACGTTTCAACCACACAGAGCCTGTGAGGTGTGGCCAAAATGTCTTTCCAAAGGAATTATAGAGGGAATTCTTGGAATATTTTTAGCTTAAATCCAACGCTTTACAATAGGCACAGCCTCAGAGGCGCCGCCAAAAACCTGCCCTCATGCGGTACCTTGCACGGAACAGTCCATTTTCTTAACCTCGCAGGAGTCAAAAGTAGATTTTGTTTAATTTATAGCTGGTTACGCTGTTTAGAACTTATGAATTATAGTAAATACTACTGTATACTTTACAATTATGTGAATACTTGTTTACTTTGTTAAATTAACTTCTTTTTTGGGGTTTAAAAAATTAACTTCCTAACACCCCCATTGTCGAATAAGCTGTCCCTAAGTCCTTAGTTACAAAATGGCGGAAAGCGGAACTAAAAAGTTCTCGAAGGTCGGCTCCAAAAGTTGAAGGAAGTTTTCTGGGGACATCCGTGAAGAAAGTAAGTACAGATCCCGTCTGTCGACTGTTCAGTGTTCCAAGAACCACCAGATATGTGTGATTTGTGGGTAATATGGTCTCAAAAGAAACTATTTTAAAGAAAACTACACTGCTGAGTTACCGAACATATCTAACGGTACCAGCCGCCCTCCCCACCAAAACGTCCCACCCACTCAGGTAACGTTAGACTTGTTTTAAAAAGGTATTGAAATCCACAGTTATCCCTACCTGATTGTAAAAGGCATGTACTACTTGTGCTACAAATATCCAAACTCCAAAGTAGAGTCCTGCAACCCAAATATACCTCCACCTGTTGATCACCATAATTTGGCTGTTATCTGCTTTCAAAACAATTTTTGAGATACTACTAAATACTAAGAAATCATGTTATTTACCCCATCACTATGGAAACCATTGCAATATCCTAATTTGTATATTTTGTATACTATTACTAGGATTATTTTACCATATATAGATACCTACTAGTACTTGACTTTATACATGTAGGGATCCACATTTAGCATACATGTACAAGACTGCAGCTGTTCTTGCTGTTGTCCGTTCTAACACACATTACGACACACAGGAAAATATACAAAACATGATATTGCTTTGTGTGTTGTTACAACATACCTGACACACACCTGTCTGTTCCAGGTCTTGTTACCACATACCTGACACACACCTGTCTGTTCCATGTGCTGTTACTATATACCTGACACACACCTGTCTGTTCCAGGTGTTGTTACCACATACCTGACACGCACCAGGTGACCTAGCTGTCCCAGATGTTGTTACCACATACCTGACACACACCTGTCTGTTCCATGTGCTGTTACCACATACCTGACACACAACTGTCTGTTCCAGGTGTTGTTACCACATACCTGACACACCTGTCTGTTCCAGGTGTTGTTACCACATGCCTGACACACACCTGTCTGTTCCAGGTGTTGTTTCCACATACCTGACACACCTGTCTGTTCCAGGTGTTCCTATAATGATGATGTAGCTGACACCTGTGTGAGTCATCATGGCTGAGAGGCAGGGTGCGGCTGGGCACTCAGGTGAAACTGGAGGTGAGAAATGTTACATTGTCTTGAAGGAAGAGTGCAGGCACAGACAGATATTGCTGAGACCAAGGAGGTTCCTTGCTGAGACTTAAAAAATAAGGCCTTACGTCAACTCTCATGATTCTGCCAGGTATCCTGCTAGTTAGACCACCAGTATAATGAAAGAAGAAAAGGTGAATTCAAAGAGATCTTAATATGTAGCATCAGTAATCAAGGTGGTATGCACACTTCAGATAGCTAGTACCAAGGTGTTCGAGACATTCTTGCCTGTATGTTTGGGATATACTTAAATATATTAGAAAATTCCACTACAGGTTTGCACTTGTTTCTTAATGGGAAAGGACAAGTACGGTAGGTCACAATGTTCATCCATGCAAATACAAGAGAATGTTGCAAGTTTGTTATGAATTTCTTACGTGAAATCTATCAATAACAAGTCACTGACAATTTACTGATACCGAGACTGTACTTAAATCCACCTCTCTGATACAGGTTCACCCCGACCCTCTAGTAGCCAGCTGAAGAGGAAGGGGGAGGATGGAGAAGAGTTTCCAGGGAAGAAGAAACCAGCTGCTGGTAGAGAGAAAGGTGACATGTCTATACTAGTCCAGACCTGTATTTTTTATATAAATGTAGTATAATGTCGTGGTACAATGTACAATGTAGGCACATTTTAACTGTGGGTAACCAGAGCTAGAAATGCCACCAGTATATGCCACTAGGTTCTCTTCCAGTTCTCATCAATACACCGTAAACTTACCTGTTTCCAAGTCATTCTACAACAGCAGCTTCTTTCCCCGGACTGCAAAATTATGGAACTCTCTTCCAAACACATGCTTTCCGCCCGACAGTTAAAGTACAGTTAAAATATTGTAGCTGTGCAGGTATTTCTGGCATCCACCTTAACCTAACCTGTACCATGGTTAGAGTTAAAGTCAGTGCAAGTATTAAGTAATAATAATTTGAAGCCTTAGTAGCAGTTTTGCTAGAATGAATGAATGAATGAATGTGCTATGTTGATGGCAAATATCAGTAACGGGTCTTGTTTATGTTACTTTGCAGATGTTAGTAAGTACTTCTATTACATCAAGGAGAATGTCAGCTCAGGTTGGAAGGACCTGGCCCTCCATCTTGGGTTTGGGTGGCCAACGATTGAGAACATCGATGAGAGGAACCACGATTACAAGTCCCGCTGTATGGACCTGTTGCAGGAATGGCTGAAGTGTAACGGAGAGAGAGCCACCATAGAGGTCCTGATGGAGGCTCTGTCTGAGGCAGAGTTACAGAGTACTGTGGATGGTCTGAGAAAGAAACTTCAAGGTCAGAAGTGAATTTAATCTGTACTCTCTACTTTGATCTCTTCCTGATATGATTATTATAGTTTCCAGTTTCTGTATATTTCCCAGTTTCTGTATATTACAACATCATGCTATTTGTCTGCAAGTTTTTATTAAAGTTGTTACCAGCACACCATCAGCACACCATCTTCTTTTTACTTGTTTCTCTCATGTCTCAGAGGGTGATCGAAGTGGACACAGGACTAGAGGGTGTTGAACTGTCCTCGATCATACGAGACAGGAACTTGTGGAGGCACTTTGTGGTGTCACCTAAATAGGATGAACTGAACTGAACTGTCCCATGTCAACAATTTGAAGGGTTATTGAAAGAAGCTGTCAATAGTAATGCCTAAGGAATTTAAAGAATCAAATCACTGTGATGTGTGACAGAACCCAAAATATTCTGGTCTGTAATTCCCCTAAGTACTCACTGTATGATGTTTAGAGAAACAATTTGTTAAATATTATTGAGACTGTTGTCCTACATTTTTTTGTATCATTTTTTGAAAATGTTGCATTATAATCTTGCTTTGACCACTTCCAGAAGTTCCAGTTCCAGTTGGAGCTGCAGGAACAGAGTCTTCTTCAGTGACAGGTGTCAATCAGACAGGTATCAAAGAAATAAGACAAATTCTCATCTAAGTTTGTACTGCCAGTAGATTTTGTAACATGCTGTTTAGCTTTCAGTTGTAAAATGTGCAACTGTACATTAGTAAGAATAACTCTCCTTGCTATGATAGAAGGTACTGGGCTTGGTGATCTTGATAAGCAACAGATTAAATACCATGAATTGAAATTTTCATGGTACTGCTGACAGTTTTTTCTGATATATGTATCAATGGTGTATAGCATAAGTTAAATTTTCACTAAGATTGATTTTGAAGCCTTACAACAGTGTCCTTCCTATTCCAGATTTGTTCCAGAAGTCTGTGAAGAAGTACTATGAGTTGAAACTGACTCACTTCAAGCCTCTGATCTGGAATGACAACTTCACACTTAGCCTCAGTGACATCTTCACTCAGTTAGAGTTGATACAAAAATCAAAGGGAAAACAAAGGAAAGAACTTAAGTCATTAGACGACTTGTTCAACCCAGATGTCACAGGACTGTCCACAGCACCAAGGTGCATTCTGATTGAGGGTGAAGCTGGAGGGGGCAAGACAACGTTTCTGTCCAAAGAAGCCCTAGATGCCGTCTCACAGAAAACAGAGCTGGGCAGACGGCACGACATCGTCCTGTTGATCCGACTTCGGGAGGTGAGAGAGGGGGAGACCATAGAGGAGATGGTGTTGGACCAGTGTGTTCCCAAAAGAAAAGATGTTAATGTAGAGTTCATTGAAGCAATCCTTGAGAGAAACGAGTCCCGTGTGCTCTTCCTCCTAGATGGGTATGATGAGCTGCGGCCTGAGGCCAAGGCAGCCAGGCAGGCCATTCCCAAACTGCTGTCTGGCAAGATGTACCCCAACAGCACAATTGTGATCACCTCCCGACCCTCAGCAGGAGTGCAGCAGTACACCCGGCCAGACTGTCACATACACATCATGGGCTTCTCGCCTGAGCATGCAGCAAAACACGTGAGGAAATATTTCACAGAAAGTCCTGAGCTGGCAGAGGATTTCATCAGACAGTATTTCATAGCCAGTCACGGTGATGAAGAGGAGAAGGTGGAAAATACAACAACTCCTCTTAGGCTGAAAAATGATGAACTTTTAAATAACTTAATCCAAACTCCAATGTTCCTGATGTTTGTGTGTCTGCTGTGGGAGGAGGACCAAGAGATGGTGTCTACTGGAACAATGACGGGGCTGTACGACAACCTGCTGACATGTCTGGTCAGAAAGTGCTGTGAGCGGGAAGGAGTGGACATGCCAACAGAAGGGCTGCCTACAGAGGTTGCTGAGTCATTACTGCAGTTCGGCAAGCTTGCGCTAGAGGCACTGCTGAGGAATGAGACCCTGCTTGACCTTACAGAAGTAAAGAGAGAAAATGTTAATTGGGAGTTACTGTTAAAGCTGGGTGTGGTCTCCTTGGAGGTTTCTTCCTCAAAATTACATCCTAGGAAACAGCTGAACTTTTCACACAAGACCATGCAAGAGTTCTTGGCTGGACGATATGTCGCTCATGCTCAAGTGGACCAAGACATTGTTGAGCTGCTGCAGCTCACCTCCATAAGCAAGGCACTTGAACTCAGTAACCTGCTTCAGTTCACATGTGGCTGTGACTCACGGGCAGCACAAGCTGTGATGGAGGAACTAAGCAAGCTCAGCAGCAGAGAGTTCACACACTTGAAACCAGAACAGTTTGACAGATCAAATTTTGTGCCAAAAGATCGAGACGTGCAAAATTCCTGCAAAACCTATGAAAGGTTTGCAAACTTGTGCCTGAACATCCTTAGTGAGAGACAAGAACCAGAAGTGCTTCAGGATATCAGTCAAGCCCTGCCAATTGTCATGCTGGACATACGTGACTGGTCATATTCCAATATTAACAGTAGAGAAGCCACAGCTCTTAAGTATTACATACAAAATCTTCATTCAGCAAACCTGCCAGACAGGCTCATAATTAACTTCTATGGAGACACTGACAGCAGAGACACAGTTCAGTACCTACAGCAGTGTTTTACAACTTCACTACCTGGACTTAAATTGGACTTGAAACTACCAGGATTTGGACACTTTGACTCACCTGATCTGACAGCAAGGCTGGTTTCAGTTCTGAAGAATGTTCCCTGTCTGAGGGCGCTGGGTCTGTCAAACACAAAACTAACACCATCATCACTCCAGCCACTTGTGCAGGGGTTCAGACACATGTCTCTGTTAGAGGAGCTGGATCTTATTGCTAACAATGACCTTGGTGATGCTGGGATGGAAGTCCTACAGGTTGGGCTGTCCAGTGTTCCACACCTGGCTATACTCCGTCTTGGAGCACTGGGAGTTGGTATGACAGCTGTGGGCATGTCATCCCTGGCTCCCTACATGCGCCACCTAGTGGGACTGAGAGAACTGGATATAAATGATAATAATATTGGTGACACTGGGCTGGAATCTCTCACCACCGTCCTCCACACCTTCACTGCCATGCAGGTGTTGGGCCTGTGTGAGACCGGTATCAGCCCCACAGGCATGTGCACACTGGTCCCTGCACTGTGTAAGTTAACCAGACTGATCAAACTGGACATAAGTCAAAATTCGATAGGAGACCCCGGGCTGGAATGCCTGGCTGCTATCCTCCACCACCTCACAGCCATGAAGGTGTTGGTTCTCGGTTACACAGGTATCAGTGACAGGGGAATATCATCCCTGATCAAAGCTCTGCCTCACCTGGCGCAATTACAGGTGTTGGATGTGAGGTGCAATAACATAGGAGACTCAGGGATTGTCTCACTGGTGCAAATACTCTGCCAGCCCAGCAGTTTGGACATGGAACAAAACCCACCTGGTGACAAGAGTCTGACCACAGCCCCTCACTATAACACCACACTACAGCAGCTGCACATCGGGTACAATAGGGGAGTAACAGGAGCCGGACTGGGGAGGGTCGCACAGGTCATCAGCACGCTGCCAGCACTGACCAGTCTGGACATGTCTGGTGACCTGGACACACCTGCACACCTGTCTGACAGCGCTGCCATGGATTTGGCCGAGGCTCTACCCAGACTCCCTGCCTTGGAGCAGCTTGGCCTGTGGGACATCTCCATGGAGCCTGCAGGGTTCCAGGCTGTGGTGCAGGCTGCTGAGGAACACCCAACACTGAGGAGGCTGAGGTGAGTTATATAGGTTATCCTATAGGCATGCTCTACTCCAGGGTGTCTTAAAGGCTACCAGTATTTGATTGCATTCCAGTGATGTGTGAATTGACTTTTCATGCACATTCAAGACTGTTTTTAATAAATGTACCTAATAGATAGTGACACACCTGTTAGTTAGTTTTTCCCCACATTCTGTTCTTACGGCTATAGTGGCAATGTGATGTGGTTTGATGTAAGTAAGCATCTCTGTTTTGCTTTTTCCATATACAGCTACTCTATGACTGGAGTTCCTGAGGGAGCGGACACCACAGCCAGCTGCCTGGAGGTGTAGAGTTCCCAAGGTGGCGACCTGTCCTGAACTTTTGTTCTATTAATGTTTGTGTTTTGTTTCTCAGGAAGAGCTCATAATATCATGTACATTGTCCATGCAAAAACCTTTGTTTCAGATAACTCCAGCTTATGGTGATGGTCCATCTAATGTTAGGAAAAAATTTGTAGGCACAACTTTTATGCAGTACTTTGACCATTTCAAATCAAGTATCAAATCTGAAGGTATAAACATGGTACTATCTTAAATACATGTACCTGTATCAGTCACTGTCAGTGTGGATTTTATTTTCTTTGTAACAGCAAGAGGGAGTTGACAAAGAACCCTATATCCATTGATTTACCAACCTGAGGAAACTATGCAAGGGTGTATATAGTATACGTCGGTGAAGGTTAGACATCCAGGTGATAAGATACGCCAATAAACAGTTACTCAAGCAACTGGATATGATTTTGGAAAATCATATCCAGTTGCTTGAGTAACTGTTTATTGGCGTGTATATAGTATGTATTTGTACTTTGTACTTGTAATCTTTGCTGTATCTGTATATATCTGTATATATCAGATTCTTTTGTAATGTTTGTGTAAATGACAAATTATTCAGTTAATGTATTTATGTTTGCTGTATCTGTATATATCAGACTCTTTTTCATAATCTTTGTGTAAAAGAGAAAATTATTCAGTTCCTGTATTTCATGAAGTTCAGAGAACAGGAATAAAGTCATGTCTATTGTTGTACACCTACTGTTGTTGGACTGTTTTTTTATTGACATCATGTTTGGTCTTTCAAAAGTACTGTAGTTAAACAGACATTGGGAGTGATCAAACGTAATCTGTGGGCATGCCCAACAAGAGTAAAATCACTTGCATACACATCACTTGTAAGACCCAACTTAGAATATGCCGCGACAGTATGGGATCCATATACAAAGAAAGACAAAGATAAACTGGAAAGGGTACAGAACCAAGCTGCAAGATTCTGCACGAACAACTACGAAAGGGGTGCCAGTGTCACAGACATGAAAAGAAACCTACAGTGGGCGTCACTGGATGACAGGCGAAAAATGTCCAGACTATGCATGATGTACAAAATGACTAATAAACTGGTGGATGTACCAACTACCGAGTACCTAATACCAGCCCAGAAAAGAACAAGAAATAGTCAAGCCTTCAAGTACCAGAGCTATCAACCAAGGATTGAGGCGTTCAAAAACTCATTTTTCCCTAGAACAATCGTAGAGTGGAACTCGCTGCCACCAAGTACAGTAGGGGCATCGTCACTAGATAGTTTTAAACAATGTCTAGAGTTAGACGTTCAAAGGTTAGGTGTAACAAGTAGTTCGGTGTAATGTAGCCAGCTGCCGCCGCGCCGCGTGCCTGCGAAGCTGGTGTGTTACGCCGAAGGGCGGTTATACCGGCTATACAGATACAGATACAGATACAGTTGGGGGCATGTAGCTGCAATTGCCAAAAGCAAGGCAATGGGAGATGGCAGACTTCACCCCCTTACCCACACACATACAAACACACACACACAGGCACATACATGCACACACACATGTCCATACACACACACATGCACATACATGCACACACACACACACACATGTGTATACACACACACACACACACACACAACCTCCAAGCAGATCCTACGGTGGCAAGAAGTATCCAGTTGGCCAGAGGAGTGTCTTTTTTCAGTGGCTAATGGACACTCCTCTGGGTATAGACACTCCCTCCTGTGGCCAACTGGATACTGTCTTGCCACCGTAGGATCTGCTTGGAGATTATGTATGATTATACACATACATGTACAATGTACACATGTATGCACAAATACACATAAGCATATACACACTTGCACAAGCACACACACCTCCAATGCGGGTTGAAAAAGAGTAAAATTTAGCCAAAAGGGACAATAATTGCCCAGGGGGAGTTTGGTATCATATTTTGATATCTAGGCACGCAGTTCCAAGTGTTACCCTTACCACAGCTCATTCTCATGGCCAATAGTTGACCCTATTTTTGCTAAATCCTACATGTACATGTACTATCTACAACCTCTTAGGAAGTGATGAAGGGAAAGCAGCCATGTTAAAAATGGTTGATCTCGTCTCTGCATCATTCATTCATTCATCCACTCCCTTAAGCTCGGGCCCAGAAATCACAATCATGAATGGACCAAAACTGTACAAACTTTACTTGTTCTACCAGACATTCAATCCTTGTGGATTATCCCAGAGCCCGCTTCATTTCTGCTGAGATATTTTGTACCAATCTGAAGTCATCAGTGATGTATTCAATAAAAGGTGCCAACAGATGTCCAGATTTCCCAGTGTTGTATTTGATGATGAGAGGCAAGAATGTGGGCGACATGTGGTTCCTGTGTATATAAAATAGATGAATAAATTAATATGTTTATATTCAATACATGTTGTTTTAATTGGGAAAGAAAGTAATGTGAAAGGGTACAGAAAACAAACTGCTGTTAAGAAAGAAAGAATGAAAGACTGGCATGTACATTTACAAAATGGCCCTTTCTTGTAATTTGAAACTCTTGGGGAAAAACAGGAACTGAGTTTGAGAAATAAATGATCAAACAGGTATTATGAGAATTTGCTCTGATCACCCCAAAAGACACTTCTGTTCACAAAAATCACTAAAAGAACGTTTCAACCACACAGAGTAGTAAAGGCCTGCATGGTGTGGCAAAACCCCACCTCCCTACAAGGCATTATAGAGGGCATTTTTTAATGTTTTCAACTTGAGTCTAGCACCACACCATAGGCACCGGCCCTGAGGCGCCGCCAAAAACTTGTCCTCACTCAGGTGGCACCTTTTGCGGAACAGTCCATTTTCTTAACCTCGCAGGAGTCAAGGGTAGATTGCCTATTCTTTGTAGCTACTCCCGGAGTTTATCATCTTAAGAAAAATAAACTACATATAGCTATACAGTATGCTATAAAATATGTAATTATTTGTTTACTTAGATTTGTTAAACGTTCTCTTTTAGTTGCCTTAGGAAGTAATTTAACCCCCATTACCCAATGAACTGTTCCGTTCCAAGTCCAAGATGGCGGTAGGCGGAAGTAAAAAGTTCTCGAAAGTCGGTTCCAAAAGTTGAAGGAAGTTTTCTGGGGACATCCGTGAAGAAAGTAAGTACAGATCCCGTCTGTCGACTGTTCAGTGTTTCAAGATCCACCAGATATGTGTGATTTGTCGGCAATATCGTGTTGAGTAAAAAGATCAGAACACAAAACTGCTGTTTACGTAACCATTTATTTACGGTACTTTACTTTGCTCTTTGGACTTGTGGTAAAATTATGTTGATGAACAGTTGAAAACAAACTTACCAATGAGGTCTTCCAACAACCTTAATAAACTTAAGTCTTAAGTCTAAACTTAAGAACTTTTACTTGTATTAACCTTCATTGTTAAAATTGAATATAGAAATTCAAGATTTGTACAGTATTTTGTATGAAAGTCCCTGTATTTGTTTTTGTGTCCATAAATCTTCTATGATATAATCACACGGAAGCTGCACGTTATGGGCAGATGTGGAAACTACAGATCTGATCTTCCTTGTTATCTGTGACTGTCAAACTCACACATCCTGTTTTTTCTTCAAAATCCAAACTCCAAAGTAGAGTCCTGCAACCCCATAGATACCTCCACCTGTTAATCACAGTTGGCTTCACTTTCAAAACAATTTTATGTGATAATCACTAAAAAATCATGTCATTTACAACATCACTATGGAAACCATGGTCATATCTTCATTCTTATATGTTGTATATTACCATATATTAGTTGATATCTAAGCTATGTACATGATATTATTCAGGTGTTGTAACAGGCACACACCTGTCTGTTGCAGGTGTTGTTACCACATACCTGACACACACCTGTCCCAGGTGTTGTTACCACATACCTGACACACACCTGTCTGTTCCAGGTGTTGTTACCACATACCTGACACACACCTGTCTGTTACAGGTGTTCCTATAATGATGATGTAGCTGACACCTGTGTGAGTCATCATGGCTGAGGGACAGGGGGTGGCTGGGTGCTCAGGTGAAACTGCAGGTGAGAAATGTTACATTGTCCTGAAGGAAGAGTGCAGGTGTAGACAGATTTTTCTGAGACCAAGGACGTTCCTTGCTGAGACTTAGAAAATAAGGCCTTACGTCAACTCTCATGATTCTGCCAGGTATCCTGCTAGTAAGACCACCTGTATATTGAAAGAAGAAAAGGTGAATTTAAAGAGATCTACTAAATTAAATGTAGCATCAGTAATCAAGCCAGTATGCACACTTCAGATACTGGTACCAAGGTGTTCCAGACATTCTTGAGATGCCTGTATGTTTGGAATATACTCAAATATATTAGAAAATTCCACTACAGGTTTGCACTTGTTACTCAATGGGAAAAGACAAGTACAGTACAGTAGGTCACAATGTTCATCCATGCAAATACAAGAGAATGTTGCAAGTTAGTTATGAATTTCGTTCGTGAAATCTATCAGTAACAAGTCACTGACAATTTACTGATACCGGGACTGTACTTAAATCCATCTCTCTGAGACAGGTTCAGCCCGACCCTCTAGTAGCCAGCTGAAGAGGAAGGGGGAGGATGGAGAAGAGTTTCCAGGGAAGAAGAAACCAGCTGGGTTACCTGTGGGAGGTAAGAGGTTATTTCCTCTCTATATATATATATATATATAAATATATAATGGGATAATGTAGTGGTACAATGTAGGTACATTCAACTGTGGGTAACCAGGGCTCAAAATATATAGATCAGCACAGGCAAAATTGCTGCTGTGCAAGTATTTCTGAAGCTAAAATCTTCACCAGGGTTAGACTCAGGGTCTGTGACACATAAGACAACAGGAATACAGGTAAAGTTTGTCTTGTGCAGGTAATTTTGAAATGTAGAATTGCCTGTAAAAGTGCAACATGCAGAAAATGAATGAGTGAACCAGTCCTGTGAATATAGGAATGAAGAAAAGAAGAAAGATGTGTGCTATGTTGATGACAAATATCAGTAACAGGTCTTGTTTATGTTACTTTGCAGATGTTCGTAAGTACTTCTTTTACATCAAGGAGAATGTCAGCTCAGGTTGGAAGGACCTGGCCCTCCATCTTGGGTTTGGGTGGCCAGCGATTGAGAACATCGATGAGAGGAACCACGATTACAAGTCCCGCTGTATGGACCTGTTGCAGGAATGGCTGAAGGGTAACGGAGAGAGAGCCACCATAGAGGTCCTGATGGAGGCTCTGTCTGAGGCAAACCTGCAGAGTGTTGTGGATGGTCTTAAAGGTAAGAAGTGTTTGTATTCTGTACTTTCTAATAAGTATATTGATCTCTTCCTGATAAGATTTTTGTAGTTCCACTTAATTTTCAATACATCATATTACATGTACCACAATCTGTAGGGTTGTATACAGTTAACTTTAAAGAGTACCTGATTGAGTACTTTTTCCTTATCTCGTGTCACCACTTTCTTTATTATATGAATTGTGTGAAAAGAATCAAGACTGAAATAGTGTGAAGAATCAAATTGCCATGAAAGCATGTTCAAACTTCTGCTCTGTAACAATCTAATTCCCCTGAGTGTGATGATGAAGAAACAATTTAAAAGATGATTGAAACTGCTGCTTATTATTGATAAGAAACACATTACATGTAACCCTTCTCTGTCCACTTCCAGAAGTTCCAGTTCCAGTTGGAGCTGCAGGAACAGAGTCTTCTTCAGTGACAGGTGGGAATCAGACAGGTATCAAAATTCAAATCAGAAATAATACAAAATCTCATAAGTTTTTAGGTTTTGTGATAGCTTAGCTTAATTTACAAATAGCTCCGGGTAAACTACATGTAGTAGGCAGAATAACTCCTTGCTATAATGGCTTGGTGAGCTACTAATAAGTCTTATCAAGGTACCAGTACTGTCTGTGGCAGATCAAACTTACAAAGTTCTGAGTTCAAGCTGACAAGATTTACCCACTGATATATATATGTGTTTGTACTATGCTTAAGATAACTTTTCAGTACCTTCTTTAAAGTCTTACAACAGTGTCCTTTCTATTCCAGATTTGTTCCAGAAGTCTGTGAAGAAGTACTATGAGTTGAAACTGACTCACTTCAAGCCTCTGATCTGGAATGATGACTTCACACTTAGCCTCAGTGACATCTTCACCCAGTTAGAGTTGATACCAGCCAGTGAAAAACAACTCAAAATGTCCAAACCTAAAGAATATCCTTGGTTATTTTCAAGGCAAGAAGAAAAGAGAAAAGAACTAAAGTCATTAGATGACTTGTTCAACCCAGATGTCACAGGACTGTCCACAGCACCAAGGTGCATTCTGATTGAGGGTGAACCTGGAGGGGGGAAGACAACGTTTCTGTCCAAAGAAGCCCTACCGGTAGATGCCATCACACAGGAAACAGAGCTGGGCAGACGGCACGACATCGTCCTGTTGATCCGACTCCGGGAGGTGAGAGGGGGGGAGACCATAGAGGAGATGGTGTGGGACCAGTGTGTTCCAGAAACAGTTGAAGGTGTTCATAAACAGTCCATCAGAGGAATTCTACAAAGGAACGAATCCCGTGTGCTCTTCCTCCTAGATGGGTATGATGAGCTGCGGCCTGAGGCCAGGGCAGCCGGGCAGGCCATTCCCAAACTGCTGTCTGGCAAGATGTACCCCAACAGCACGATTGTGATCACCTCCCGACCCTCAGCAGGAGTACAACAATACACCCGGCCAGACTGTCATGTACACATCATCGGCTTTTCTAAAGAACATGTGGAGAAATACATGAACAAGTATTTCACTGTTGTTGGGAAGCAAGAACTGACAAAGAAGCTTGCAGAACATGTCAAAGATAACAAACTTTTGAACACTTTAATCTATACACCAATGTTCCTGATGTTTGTGTGTCTGCTGTGGGAGGAGGACCAAGAGATGGTGTCTACTGGAACAATGACGGGGCTGTACGACAACCTGCTGACATGTCTGGTCAGAAAGTGCTGTAAGCGGGAAGGAGTGGACATGCCAACAGAAGGGCTGCCTACAGAGGTTGCTGAGTCATTACTGCAGCTTGGCAAGCTTGCACTAGGGGCACTGCTGAGAAATGAGACCCTGCTTGACCTTGCAGAAGTGAAAAGAGAAAAGGTTAATTGGAAGTTACTCGTAAAGCTTGCTGTGGTCTCCTTGGAGGTTTCTTCCTCAAAATTGCATCCTAGGAAACAGCTGAACTTTTCACACAAGACCATGCAAGAGTTCCTGGCCGGACGATATGTCGCTCATGCTCAAGTGAACCAAGACATTGTTGAGCTGCTGCAGCTCACCTCCACAAGCAAGGCACTTGAACTCAGTAACCTGCTTCAGTTCACATGTGGCTGTGACTCACGGGCAGCACAAGCTGTGATGGAGGAACTAAGCAAGCTCAGCAGCAGAGAGTTTGCACACTTGCAACCAGAACAATTTGAAAGATCAAAAGTGCCATTGGATCGAGGCATGCAAAAGTCCTGCCAAACCTATAAAAGGTTTGCACACTTGTGCCTGAACATCCTTAGTGAGAGACAAGAACCAGAAGTGCTTCAGGGTATCAGACAATCCCTGCCAATTGTCATGTTGAACAGCTCCATTAACAGTAGAGAAGCCACAGGTCTTAAGTATTACATACAAAATCTTCATTCAGCAAACCTGCCAGACAGGCTCATAATTAACTTCTATGGAGACACTGACAGCAGAGACACAGTTCAGTACCTACAGCAGTGTTTTACAACTTCACTCCCTGGACTTAAGTTGGACTTGGATCTACCGGTATCAGAACAATTTAAATCACCTGATCTGACAGCCAGGCTGGTTTCAGTTCTAAAGAATGTTCCCTGTGTGAGGGCACTGGATATGTCAGACACAGAACTAACACCATCATCACTCCAGCCACTTGTGCAGGGGTTCAGACACATGTCTCTGTTAGAGGAGCTGGATCTTTCTTGGAACCGTGTCCTTGGTGATGCTGGGATGGAAGTCCTACAGGTTGGGCTGTCCAGTGTTCCACACCTGGCTGTACTCCGCCTTGGAGGGAAACACCGTCTTGATGATGTTGGCATGACAGCTGTGGGCATGTCATCCCTGGTTCCCTACATGCGCCACCTAGTGGGACTGAGAGAACTGGATATAAGTGATAATAAGATCGGTGACACTGGGCTGGAATCTCTCACCACCGTCCTCCACACCTTCACTGCCATGCAGGTGTTGGGCCTGTGTGAGACCGGTATCAGCCCCACAGGCATGCGCAAACTGGTCCCTGCACTGTGTAAGTTAACCAGACTGATCAAACTGGACATTAGTGTTAATGCCATAGGAGACCCCGGGCTGGAATGCCTGGCTGCTATCCTCCACCACCTCACAGCCATGAAGGTGTTGGATCTCAGTGTGACAGGTATCAGTGACAGGGGAATATCATCCCTGGTCAAAGCTCTGCCTCACCTGGTGCAATTACAGGTGTTGGATGTGAGCTGGAATAAGATAGGAGACTCAGGGATTGTCTCACTGGTGCAAACACTCTGCCAGCCCAGCAGTTTGGACATGGAACAAAACCCACCTGGTGACAAGAGTCTGACCACAGCCCCTCACTATAACACCACACTACAGAAGCTGAACATCGGGGGGAATAGGGGAGTAACAGGAGCCGAACTGGGGAGGGTCGCACAGGTCATCAGCACACTGTCGGCACTGACCAGGCTGGACATGTCTGGTTACCTGGACACACCTACACACCTGTCTGATACCGCTGCCATGGATCTGGCCGAGGCTCTACCCAGACTCCCTGCCCTGGAGCGGCTGGACCTGTTGGGCATCTCCATGGAGCCTGCAGGGTTCCAGGCTGTGGTGCAGGCTGCTGAGGAACACCCAACACTGGAGAGGCTGGAGTGAGTTATATTGGTTATCCTATAGGCATGCTCTACTCCAGGGTATCTTAAAGACTATTTAAGAAAGTGCTCCATCCATAGTATTTGATCGCATTCCAGATGTATGTATTGCTTTATCCTCTACATTCAAGACTGCATTATTTGCACAATCAAATTTAATAAATGTACCTAATAGATACACAGTCACCTGTTCTGGAATGCATACTTCTATAAGGTACAGTCATGCATGTATCAAATTTAAGTGACTGCTTATGATTATCTTGTTTATCAGTAGTTTTTCTCTAACATTCTGTTGTTAAAGCTATTAATAATGGCAATATGATGTGATTTGATGTAACTAAGCATCTCTGTTTTCCTTTTCCACCTACAGCTACTGTAGGCGGCTAGTTCCTGAGGGAGTGTACACCACAGCCAGCTGCCTGGTGCTGCACGACATATGAGTTCCCAACATGGCGACCTGTTCTGTACATTTCCTCAGCTGAGGTCAGTATACTGTATTTGTGAGGTTATAGTCATGCCAACATGTTGGGGATATTAACATAGAACTGACTTGATTTTATAAGATTATATTTGGTTTATATGTATATTATTTTGCGTCATTTAAGATGGTAAGACTAAGACCTGCCAAGTGTACAACAAAAATGTTTATTGTATCAATTTATTCTACAGCACCAGTGCAATAGTTCTAAGTCCTCTGGGAATAAACAAGGCTGATCATATGTGTTGTCAGAAATAAACTTCATTTCTCACAGAGCATTCTTTATTATTAATAGAATGAAGTGAAAATCTTTTAATACCTGAAGACTGTTTTACTATTGGCAGACGACCACTTGCAATAATTGATGTTTAACTGGAGTTCCTAACATTTATTGCCGCCACCAGTGTTTTAGTGCTTTTATGTCTGCAATGTTTTTATTCCATTGGAGTTAAACCTTGATACCTTCATGTGTTAAATACTTCCAGCACCAGAGGGTGTGTTCCTTACAGGTGTGTCTGTCCCCACAGGTGTGCTAACAGGTGTGTTTGTTACAGGTGTGGCTGTTCCAACAGGTGTGCTAACAGGTGTGTTTGTTACAGGTATGGCTGTCCCAACAAGTGCTAACAGGTGTGTTTGTTACAGGTGTTGCTGTCCCAACAGGTGTGCTAACAGGTGTGTTTGTTACAGGTGTGGCTGTCCCGACAGGTGTGCTAACAGGTGTGTTTGTTACAGGTGTGGCTGTTCCAACAGGTGTGCTAACAGGTGTGTTTGTTACAGGTATGGCTGTCCCAACAAGTGCTAACAGGTGTGTTTGTTACAGGTGTTGCTGTCCCAACAGGTGTGCTAACAGGTGTGTTTGTTACAGGTGTGGCTGTCCCAACAGGTGTGCTAACAGGTGTGTTTGTTACAGGTATGGCTGTCCCAACAGGTGTGCTAACAGGTGTGTTTGTTACAGGTGTGGCTGTCCCAACAGGTGTGCTAACAGGTGTGTTTGTTACAGGTGTGGCTGTCCCGATAGGTGTGCTAACAGTTGTGTTTGTTACAGGTGTGGCTGTCCCAACAGGTGCCCTCCAGTCTGGACCCCCTGTGTAAGTACACCAGCAGGTGTAAGGTGTTGGGGACCACAGGTGTGCTAACAGGTGTGTTTGTTACAGGTGTGGCTGTCCCAACAGGTGCCCTCCAGTCTGGACCCCCTGTGCAAGTACACCAGCAGGTGTAAGGTGTGGGGGACCACAGGTGTGCTAACAGATGTGTTTGTTACAGGTGTGGCTGTCCCCACAGGTGCCCTCCAGTCTGGACCCCCTGTGTAAGTACACCAGCAGGTGTAAGGTGTGGGGGACCACAGGTGTGCTAACAGGTGTGTTTGTTACAGGTGTGGCTGTCCCAACAGGTGCCCTCCAGTCTGGACCCCCTATGTAAGTACACCAGCAGGTGTAAGGTGTGGGGGACGGCCTACGTGGACAGGGAGAAACTGGACATCGACCTGACGACAGCCGAGCGGTTCTACCAGGAACTCCTGCAGCTAGAAAACCACTTCGGGGAGAAGTACAGGGAGGTCAGGTCAAAGATCAGGGGTCAATGACAGTAGAACTGGGTCAGAGGTCAAGCCAGGCTTCTCAGGAATATTTTACCTGTTTGATGTGACTGGAACTTTTTATCATACAAGGGAAGAGGTCATAAGTGTCAAAGTTCATCTAGCTAGGATCCAGCAATGCGATGCTTTTGAATATCAAGTTCCATTTGTTATAATGTGTTGTTACACTGATTGTTGAAAAAGGAATTTTAGAAAAGAAATAGAATTTAAGACAATTTTAATAGGCTTATTCAATGAAGCTTTATCCATTTTGATACAAAGAAAAATGGAATGAAGTCCTTAGAGCCAGCAATAGTGAACATTCTCATATAGCCAGTACATGTAACTTTGCACATTGTTGTAATTTCTTCAAGGAAACTAGCAGATGTTTATTTTACTTGTTGTCAATTATTATTTAGATAGTTATGGGTATATCTAATCTGTTTATCAGTATGATCAGCTATGAACTGTAGTAATCAGCTTAATTTATGTATTGCAGTACAATTTATATAACCTGATCATGAATGGACCAAACTGTACAAACATTACTTGTTCTACCAGACATTAAATCTTTGTGGATTATCCCAGAGAACCCGCTTCATTTCTGTTGAGATATTTTGTACCAGTCTGAAGTAATCTCTGATGTGTGGAATAAAAGGTGCCAAGAGATGTCCAGATTTCCCAGTGTTGTTCAGGATGAGAGGTTCCTGGGTAAAAATATACTATACAAGATATACATTGAAAATGTTAGTACATGCAGTTCTTTAGTTGAAAAGAAAATAATGAGAAAGGGTACAGGAGACAACCTGCTGGTAAGAATGAATGAGTGAGTGAGTAAACGAGTGAGTGAGTGAGTGAGTGAATGAATGAACCTTTGGACTGGTATGTACAAAATGGCCCTTTCTTGTAATTTGAAACTCCTTGGAAAAACAGCAGTAACCAAGCTTGAGGAATAAAAGAACGTTTCAACCACACAGAGCCTGTGAGGTGTGGCCAAAACGTCTTTCCAAAGGAACTATAGAGGGAATTCTTGGAATATTTCTAGCTTGAATCCAACGCTTTACAATAGGCACCGACTCAGAGGCGCCGCCAAAAACTTGCACTCAGGCGGTACCTTCGATGGAACAGTCCATTTTCGTAACCTCGCAGGAGTCAAAAGTAGATTTTGTTTAATTTATAGCTGGTTACGCTGTTTAGAACTTATGAATTATAGTAAAAACTACTATATACTTTACAATTATCTAAATACTTATTTACTTTGTTAAATTAACTTCTTTTTGGGGTTTAAAAAAATTAACTTCCTATCGCCCCCATTGTCGAATAAGCTGTCCCTAAGTCCTTAGTTACAAAATGGCGGAAAGCGGAAGTAAGTTCTCGAAAGTCGGTTCCAAAAGTTGAAGGAAGTTTTCTGGGGACATCCGTGAAGAAAGTAAGTACAGATCCCGTCTGTCGACTGTTCAGTGTTTCAAGCTCCACCAGATATGTGTGATTTGCGGGTAATATGGTCTAAAATCTA
The DNA here is from genome assembly GCA_013266295.2 of Branchiostoma floridae x Branchiostoma japonicum. NCBI lineage: Eukaryota > Metazoa > Chordata > Leptocardii > Amphioxiformes > Branchiostomatidae > Branchiostoma > Branchiostoma floridae x Branchiostoma japonicum. Next base: position 1,464,610 of record CM023826.1, on the reverse strand, counting down.
TTATTAAAGAAAACTACACTGCTGAGCGTTACCGAACGGTACCAGCCGCCCTCCCCACCAAAACGTCTCACCCACTCAGGTAACGTTAGACTTGTTTTAAAAAAGGTATTGAAATCCACAATTATCCCTTCCTGGTTGTAAAAGGCATATACTCACTACTTATACTACAAATATCCAAACTCCAAAACTGCAGCCCAATACCTCCACCTGTTGATCACCATTGGCTGTTATTTGCTTTCAAAACAATTTTCAGATACTAGTAAATACTAAGAAATCATGTTACTTACCCCATCACTATGGAAACCATTGCAATATCCTGATTTGTAAATTTTGTATACTAGTATTATTTTACCATATATAGATACCTACTAGTACTTGACTTTACTGGGATCCACATTTAGCATGTGTGTAGCTGGTGTGTTATGCCGAAGTGCAGTTATACCGGCTATACAGATATATACAGATACAGATACAGATACAAGACTGTAGTTATTCTTCCTGTGGTCCATTTTAACACACATTACGACACACAGGAAAATATACAAAACATGATATTGCTTCAATTCGTGTCTGACCTGACACACACCTGTCTGTTCCAGGTGTTGTTACCACATACCTGACACACACCTGTCTGTTCCAGGTGTTGTTACCACAAACCTGACACACACCTGTCTGTTCCAGGTGTTGTTACCACAAACCTGACACACACCTGTCTGTTCCAGGTGTTGTTACCACAAACCTGACACACACCTGTCTGTTCCAGGTGTTGTTACCACATACCTGACACACACCTGTCTGTTTCAGGTGTTGTTACCACAAACCTGACACACACCTGTCTATTCCAGGTGTTGTTACCACATACCTGACACACACCTGTCTGTTCCAGGTGTTGTTACCACATACCTGACACACACCTGTCTGTTCCAGGTGTTGTTACCACATACCTGACTCCCATCTGTCTATTCCAGGTGTTGTTACCACATACCTGACTCCCACCTGTCTATTCCAGGTGTTGTTACCACATACCTGACATGCACCTGTCTGTTCCAGGTGTTGTTACCACATACCTGACACACACCTGTCTGTTCCAGGTGTTGTTACCACATACCTGACATGCACCTGTCTGTTCCAGGTGTTGTTACCACATACCTAAGACACACCTGTCTGTTCCAGGTGTCCTTGTAATGATGATGTAGCTGACACCTGTGTGAGTCATCATGGCTGAGGGCCAGGGTGCGGCTGGGGGCTCAGGTGAAACTGCAGAGTCCATCTCAGTTCTCCTGGTCAGTGGCCAGTATGCCACATCTGAGGACTGCAGTTCCACCATCGACCGACAGGTGGCCCAGACCCTAACAGGAGCAGGGAGGAAAGTTTACAGTACCGTTTTGGAAGATACAGAGGAGGACAGAAAGTGTGCTGAGGCTGATGGAGTGGAGCTCATCCTCCCAACCTGCAGTCAGGGAGACACAACAAAACCCTGTCTCCATTGGCTGACCTTTGACCACCGTTCCCGCTATCCCAGACTCCCACAGGATGCAGGGTGGATTGTGGGTCATGCTGGGGTCACCAGCAGAGCAGCATCAACTATCAAGGAACAGCGTTTCCCCCAAGCAAGCCTCAGTCTTGTCACCCAGACTATACCTGAAGACACAGAGAAGTACAAGGAAGAGGAGAAGGCCATGGCCATTGGTGAGAAGGAAGACTCTATCAGAGAAGATGCAGAGAAGGCAGATACTGTGTTCTCTGTGGGACACAGAACACACGACCACTTTATAAACTCATTCCGTGCAATTCCTAAAGACAAAAGGCCAGCTCACTACCTCTTCCTGCCCAAACCATCAGACTTGTTCCAGAACACTACAGTTGAGTACAGAGAAACAAGTGAGAAAGTTGTTCTCTTAATTAGTAGGGTGACAACAGTTGAGAGGGTGAAAGGTTTTGACTTAGCAGTCAAGGCCTTGTCAAAAGTGGTAGAAAGGAGTCAGGACAGAATCAAGTTGCGGATTCGTAATGTCAGTAATGAGGAGTATCAGGCCAGTATGGCCATTCTCCAAACCAGCATCAAATCAGGAAAACTGATCCCCACCCTTCTCCCACACGGCACCCAGGAAGACATCTGCCGAGACATGCAGCAGGCCCACCTGGTTCTCATGCCCTCCCGTGCAGAACCCTTCGGACTGGTTGGTCTGGAGGCCATGGCGGCCGGCGTGCCGGTCCTCATATCTGACCAATCAGGACTGGCAACCTTGATCAATAAGGTCGTACCAGAATTCCGCCACTCTGTTCTCAGAATCACGGGCGATGATTCTGTAGATGTTGGACGTTGGGCAGATCAGATTGCAGATGTTCTACGGATGCCAGAAGCAGAGTTCCGTCGGGCTGCAGAACTCAAGCAAAAACTCCTAAAGTCCAGATACTGGGAGGAGTCTCATCAGCAATTCGTTCTGGCATTTGGATGTGCAGGTGGGGACACTGTTGTTTGACAAAAAGTCTCAGGTCTTCACTGTCCTGTCTCAAACTGGAGAAAGGAAACCAGTATTTTGATGTGTAATTGAATTGGTCCTCATTTGCATGAATGCATCAGTGGATGTCTGTTTTCTTCCCAATTTGTATGAAAGTCTTAGGTACATGTACCAAAGTATGAAAATCTTATCTAAATAACAAAGATGGCTGTAGTATTTTAATTTACACAATCTAGATTAAGGCCCATGTGTCTCTTATTCTTAAAAGAGTTAAGTATCACTTTGTCCATTGTCAGTACCTTTCTTTTCAAACTACCCATATATGAAACTGTTTTAATTCTGTACACTCTTGGCAAAGGTAATAATTTCCTACAACAAAATCTCTAAAGCCCAACTGAACTGTGTGTAGGTCACGTTGCTGAAGTCCAGAAGGGAAAGAGCGGTGCAGCTGTTACAGGGGAGACGTCCACTGATGAAGGGGCAAGGAATCAGTTCAAACCTGGTGAAGGTACTTCTACAAACTTCCATTCTCAATCATCATACTTACAATATCAATGCTTCTTTCCACATGTTTCATCATGGCTAAATTTTGCTGAAATTTAAACATTCCTATCTTCTGAAAAAAACACAGCTTTCCACACAAATGGTGTTATTAAGAGTCATAAGACCTGCATGTATCAATCAATCCTACTACTACAGATCTTAAAATGTTCAAGTTGAGTTTTTAAAAGTGATTTCCTTGTTTTCAAGATGGAATTGAATCTAGATTCAAAAATAGGTTTACAATGATACTTTTATTAACTCTTTTCATACATATGTGGGATGTGAGAAGGTTTGCAATAAAACACAACATTTATTTTCCTAGGCCTTAGCAATAAAATTATTATACTTAATGGCAAAATCACTCATCATCCTGAGAACTAATTGTACACATGATAGCAGTATCACTGTAGAAGCCTTGGTAACATTAGAAGCTGAGTTGATATCTGACTCTATCTTTCTGAGCCAGGTTCACCCCGACCCTCTAGTAGCCAGCTGAAGAGGAAGAGGAAAAGGAAGAGACAGAGACAGTTTCCAGTAAAGAAGAAGCCAGCTTCATGTAGAAAGGAAGGTGAGAGGTTATTCCATGTATGGTATAATAGAGTGGTACAGCACGTCGGCAGAACGTACTGCACCTGCGCGAAACCCGTAATGTATTGTGCATAGCACTTTGGCAGAACGTCTCATATAAGGTTGTATTAGAGCATATAAGGTTGACAGCCTGTCTGTAGTTTTCAGATGTTGTATAGGAAAAGATATCGTCTGCAACAGGCAAAATTCTAATGCAACGTTGACCAAACATCCAACGAAAAGCGTGAAAAATCAGGGTTGTGCGCAGGCGCAGTACGTTCTGCCGACGTGCTGAGTGTTACAACTAGAAAGGCCAACATTTGCCTGCAAGCAAATACGGGGGGGGGGGGGGGATATCCAGTGAAGGAGAAGCCAGCTCCTTGACTTAACAGTTGCTAGGATAAAGCCTTCTTTGGAAACCTCCATCTTCTTTTTTCTCTTAGTCTTATATCATCATCACTTTAAGCTGATGAAAGAATAGATAGTCTAAAGAGCTTAATAAGCAATTAAGCAACAAGTACCATAAGTTCAAGATGACAAGGTTTAGCCTCTAATAGCTATAATAGGGTCTTGCATAAGTTACATTTTCACTAAGTTTCAGTTTGAAGTCTTACAACAGTGTCCTCTCTTTTCCAGATTTGTTCCAGGAGTCTGTGAAGAAGTACTATGAGTTGAAACTGACTCAATTCAAGCCTGTGATCTGGAATGACAACTTCACACTTAGCCTCAGTGACATCTTCACCCAGTTAGAGTTGATACAAAAATCACAGGGAAAACAAAGGAAAGAGCTTAAGTCATTAGACGACTTGTTCAACCCAGATGTCACAGGACTGTCCACAGCACCAAGGTGCATTCTGATTGAGGGTGAAGCTGGAGGGGGGAAGACAACGTTTCTGTCCAAAGAAGCCCTAGATGCCGTCTCACAGAAAACAGAGCTGGGCAGACGGCACAACATCGTCCTGTTGATCCGACTCCGGGAGGTGAGAGAGGGGGAGACCATAGAGGAGATGGTGTGGGACCAGTGTGTTGATGAAACAACTGAAGGTATTGAAGCACAGTCCATTAGAACAATCCTACAGAGGAACAAGTCCCGTGTGCTCTTCCTCCTAGATGGGTATGATGAGCTGCGGCCTGAGGCCAGGGCAGCCGGGCAGGCCATTCCCAAACTGCTGTCTGGCAAGATGTACCCCAACAGCACGATTGTGATCACCTCCCGACCCTCAGCAGGAGTGCAGCAGTACACCCGGCCAGACTGTCACGTACACATCATGGGCTTCTCCCGTGGACATGTGGAGAAATACATGAGCAAGTATTTCACTGGTGTTGGGAAGCAAGAACTGACAAAGAAGCTTGCAGAACATGTCAAAGGTAACAAACTTTTGAACACTTTAATCTATACACCAATTTTCCTGATATTTGTGTGTCTGCTGTGGGAGGAGGACCAAGAGATGGTGTCTACTGGAACAATGACGGGGCTGTACGACAACCTGCTGACATGTCTGGTCAGAAAGTACTGTAAGCGGGAAGGAGTGGACATGCCAACAGAAGGGCTGCCTACAGAGGTTGCTGAGTCATTACTGCAGCTCGGCAAGCTTGCACTAGAGGCACTGCTGAGGAATGAGACCCTGCTTGACCTTGCAGAAGTGAAAAGAGAAAAGGTGAATTGGAAGTTACTGTTAAAGCTGGGTGTGGTCTCCTTGGAGGTTTCTTCCTCTAACTTGCATCCTAGGAAACAGCTGAACTTTTCACACAAGACCATGCAAGAGTTCCTGGCCGGACGATATGTCGCTCATGCTCAAGTGAAGCAAGACATTGTTGAGCTGCTGCAGCTCACCTCCATAAGCAAGGCACTTGAACTCAGTAGCCTGCTTCAGTTCACATGTGGCTGTTACTCACAGGCAGCACAAGCTGTGATGGAGGAACTAAGCAAGCTCAGCAGCAGAGAGTTTGCACACTTGCAACCAAAACAATTTGAGCATTCAGAAGTGCCAATATATCGAGACATGCAAAAGCCCTGTCAAACCTATGAAAGGTTTTCACACTTGTGCCTAAACATCCTTAGTGAGAGACAAGAACCAGAAGTGCTTCAGGGTATCAGTCAAGCCCTACCAATTGTCATGTTGAACAGCTCCACTAACAGTAGAGAAACCACAGCTCTTAAATATTACATACAAAATCTTCATTCAGTAAACCTGCCAGACAGGCTCATACTTAAGATCCATGGAGGCACTGACAGCAGAGACACAGTTCAGTACCTACAGCAGTGTTTTACAACTTCACTCCCTGGACTTAGATTGGACTTGAAGCTATCAGAAGAGATTAACTCACCTGATCTATCAGGACGGTTTAACTCACCTGATCTGACAGCCAGGCTGGTTTTAGTTCTGAAGAATGTTCCCTGTCTGAGGGCACTGCATCTGTCAGACACAAAACTAACACCATCATCACTCCAGCCACTTGTGCAGGGGTTCAGACACATGTCTCTGTTAGAGGAGCTGGATCTTTCTGAGAACCGTGACCTTGGTGATGCTGGGATGGAAGTCCTACAGGTTGGGCTGTCCAGTGTTCCACACCTGGCTGTACTCCGTCTTGGACGGACAATTTTTGGAGTTGGCATGACAGCTGTGGGCATGTCATCCCTGGCTCCCTACATGCGCCACCTAGTGGGACTGAGAGAACTGGATATAAGTCATAATGAGATCGGTGACACTGGGCTGGAATCTCTCACCACCGTCCTCCACACCTTCACTGCCATGCAGGTGTTGGGCCTGGGGACGACCGGTATCAGCCCCACAGGCATGCGCACACTGGTCCCTATACTGTGTAAGTTAACCAGACTGATCAAACTGGACATTAGTGATAATGCCATAGGAGACCCAGGGCTGGAATGCCTGGCTGCTATCCTCCACCACCTCACAGCCATGAAGGTGTTGGTTCTCAGTGACACTGGTATCAGTGACAGGGGAATATCATCTCTGATCAAAGCTCTGCCTCACCTGGTGCAATTACAGGAGTTGGATGTGGGCTGGAATAACATAGGAGACTCAGGGATTGTCTCACTGGTGCAAACACTCTGCCAGCCCAGCAGTTTGGACATGGAACAAAACCCACCTGGTGACAAGAGTCTGACCACAGCCCCTCACTATAACAACACACTAGAGGAGCTGAACATCGGAGGGAATAGGGGAGTAACAGAAGCTGGACTGGTGACCATTGCACAGCTCATCAGCACACTGCCAGCACTGACCAAGCTGGACATGTCTGGTTACTGGGACCCACCTACACACCTGTCTGACACCGCTGCCATGGATCTGGCCGAGGCTCTACCCAGACTCTCTTATTCCCTGTGGTGGCTGAGCCTGTGGAACATCTCAATGGAGCCTGCAGGGTTCCAGGCTGTGGTGCAGGCTGCTGAGGAACACCCAACACTGTTTGTGCTGGAGTGAGTTATATTGGTTATCCTACATGTATAGGCATGCTCTACTCCAGGGTATCTTAAAGACTATTTAAGAAAGTGCTCCATCCATAGTATTTGATCGCATTCCAGATGTATGTATTGCTTTATCCTCTACATTCAAGACTGCATTATTTGCACAATCAAATTTAATAAATGTACCTAATAGATACACAGTCACCTGTTCTGGAATGCATACTTCTATAAGGTACAGTCATGCATGTATCAAATTTAAGTGACTGCTTATGATTATCTTGTTTATCAGTAGTTTTTCTCTAACATTCTGTTGTTAAAGCTATTAATAATGGCAATATGATGTGATTTGATGTAAGCAAGCATCTCTGTTTTCCTTTTCCACCTACAGCTACTGTAGGCGGCTAGTTCCTGAGGGAGTGTACACCACAGCCAGCTGCCTGGTGCTGCACGACATATGAGTTCCCAACATGGCAACCTGTGCTGTACATTTCCTCAGCTGAGGTCAGTATACTGCTGTATTTGTGAGGTTATAGTAATGACAACATGTTGGGACATCAATATAGAACAGACTTGATTTCATGATATTTAGTATAATCAAAGAAAAAGAAGGTAAGACTAAGAGCTGGAAAATATACAACAGAAAAGTTTATTGTATCAGTACCAAAGCATCGATGCAACAGTTCTCTGGGAAGAAATAACTTATATTATAATTAAAGGCTCATTATATATGTGTGGTCAGAAATAAACTTCATTTCTCACAGAACATTCTCTGTTATTAATAGAATGAAGTGAAAATCTTTTAATGCCTGAACACTGTTTTACTATTGGCAGACGATCACTTGCAATGGTTGATGTTTATAATAATAGCTGGAGTTCCTAACATTTATTGCTGCCAGGAGTGTTTTAGTGCTTTTATATCTGCATTTTTTATTCCATTGGAGTTAAACCTTGATACCTTCATGTGTTAAATACTTCCAGCACCAGAGGGTATGTTCCTTACAGGTATGGCTCTCCCTACAGGTATGCTAACAGGTGTGTTTGTTACAGGTGTGGCTGTCCCCACAGGTGTGCTAACAGGTGTGTTTCTTACAGGTGTGGCTGTCCCAACAGGTGCTAACAGGTGTGTTTGTTACAGGTGTGGCTGTCCCCACAGGTGTGCTAACAGGTGTGTTTCTTACAGGTGTGGCTGTCCCAACAGGTGCTAACAGGTGTTTTTGTTACAGGTGTGGCTGTCCCAACAGGTGCCCTCCAGTCTGGACCCCCTGTGTAAGTACACCAGCAGATGTAAGGTGTGGGGGACCACACGTGTGCTAACAGGTGTGTTTGTTACAGATGTGGCTGTCCCGGCAGGTGCCCTCCAGTCTGGACCCCCTGTGTAAGTACACCAGCAGATGTACGGTGTGGGGGACCACAGGTGTGCTAACAGGTGTGTTTGTTACAGGTGTGGCTGTCCCAACAGGTGCCCTCCAGTCTGGACCCCCTGTGTAAGTACACCAGCAGATGTACGGTGTGGGGGACCACAGGTGTGCTAACAGGTGTGTTTGTTACAGGTGTGGCTGTCCCAACAGGTGCCCTCCAGTCTGGACCCCCTGTGTAAGTACACCAGCAGGTGTAAGGTGTGGGGGACGGCCTACGTGGACAGGGAGAAACTCGACGTCGACCTGACGACAGCCGAGCGGTTCTACCAGAAACTCCTGCAGCTAGAAAACCACTTCAGGGAGAAGTACAGGGAGGTCAGGTCAAAGATCAGGGGTCAATGACAGTAGAACTGGGTCAGAGGTCAAGCCAGGCTTCTCAGGAATTTGATTTTTACCTGTGTGATGTGACCTAGTTCATGGGAACTAGGTGATGTTCATTTTACATTTCTATCACTTACAAGAATAATCTGTCTATTCTAGTTCATCATAATGATCAGTATTACGTTTAGTAATTAGTATTATAGGGGTGATGTGTGGCGTAACGGCAGAGCATTTGGCTCAGAACTAAGAGGTCCCGGGTTTGAATCCTGCCATGTCACCGATCTTGTGCCCTTGGGAAAGGCACTTTACACGACTTTCCTCACTTCACTCAGGTGAAAATGAGTATGCCAGAATGATCATTGTCATGATCGTGGGCATTAAAGGAAGAAAGAAAGAAAGAAAGAAAGAAAGTATAGTACAGCAATCACCATGTTTTACATACTAGTATTTCAGTACAATTTATAGAACCTGATCATGAATGGAGCAAACTGTACAAACTTTACTTGTTCTAGCAGACATTAAATCTTTGTGGATTATCACAGAGAACCCGCTTCATTTCTGTTGAGATATTTTGTACCAATCTGAAGTCATCTGTGATGTGCTGAATAAAAGGTGCCGAGATGTCCAGATTTCTAAGTGTTGTATTTTAGGTTCCTGGGTAAGAATATACTATATAAGATATACATTAAAAATGTTAGTACATGCAGTTCTTTATTTGAAAAGAAAATAATGAGAAAGGCTACAGAAGGCACACTGCTGGTAAGAATGAATGAATGAGTGAGTGAGTGAGTGAGTGAGTGAATAAAACTTTAGACTGGTATGTACAAAATGGCCCTTTCTTGTAATTCAAAACTCCTTGGAAAAAACAGCAGTAACCAAGCTTGAGGAATAAAAGAACGTTTCAACCACACAGAGCCTGTAAGGTGAGGCCAAAACTTCTTTCCAAAGGAATTATAGAGGGAATTCTTTGAATATTTCTAGCTTGAATCCAACGCTTTACAATAGGCACCGCTCCTGAGGCGCCGCCAAAAACTTGCACTCAGGCGGTACCTCTATGGAACAGTCCATTTTAGTAACCTCGCAGGAGTCAAAAGTAGATTTTGTTTAATTTATAACTGGTTACGCTGTTTAGAACTTATGAATTATAGTAAAAACTACTATATACTATACAATTATCTGAATACTTGTTTACTTTATTAAATTAACTTCTTTTGGGGGTTTAAAAAAATTAACTTTCTATCGCCCCCATTGTCGAATAAACTGTCCCTAAGTCCTTAGTTACAAAATGGCGGAAAGCGGAAGTAAAAAGTTCTCGAAAGTCGGTTCCAAAAGTTGAAGGAAGTTTTCTGGGGACATCCGTGAAGAAAGTAAGTACAGATCCCGTCTGTCGACTGTTCAGTGTTTCAAGATCCACCAGATATGTGTGATTTGCGGGCAATATCGTCTCGAAAAAAAGGACAAGAAAACTACACTGCCGAGTTATAATTTTTTTCTAACGGTACTTTTTAGACTTAGTAACGCTAAAAATTAGGACGAATAATCAGCTGAAACCAAACTTACCAAGGACATTTTGAAACCTAGCAACTTAAGTTCCACTGCAAGTTTATTTTCCTGCAAGTTATGGTGAAGCCAAAACATTAAAAAGAACTACCAGTGCCAGTAGTACATTGTAGTAACGTTACATGTTCTCAGCCCCCCTCCCCCATAACGCTTACTATACTACTAGTAGTACACATTTTTGTGGGGCCGTCTCACCCACTCAAGTAACGTTGTTTTTGTTTAAAAAAAGATACTGAAACCCACAAATTATTATTCCTACCTGATAGGTAATCATATACATGTGATACTTTTCCTTATGTTAACCATGATTATTGTTAAAGATATATAATGATTGTAAATTTGTATGTAGAACTTCAAGATTTAGTTTGCATTTCTGTTTTGTAGTTGACCATATTAGTTGAACAAGTTGATGTCCTTTTTCTTGTGTTAATAAAGCTTCAGAATCTATAGTAATCACAAACTAGGCAGAAGCCTCATGTTATGGACAGGATTGGAAACTTTCTCACAGATTCTTATCTTCTTTGTCATCGGTGCCTTATGTGACTCTCAAACTCACACATCAGAGCTCGAAATACCCAGGTGCAATGTGCAAAATGCACGTGATTTTCAAGATTTGCACGTAAAAATATTTTGAATGTGCAATTTTGCACCTAGAAAATACCGATATATCATGTTTGCACTCCGTATCTCCGAAATTTCATGCTGTGTCGGCATCGCGCTGGGCGCACGGCAGCCATATTGACATTATTGTTTTCCTAAATGAACATCCTGGGAACAAGCTCTGCTCTCGTCCTCGGGTGAAGTCATGTGACAGGAAAGCATTACGTAGCCAATTTACCAAATATGGCAAGACGTGCAAAAACTATTGTGCAACGCGGACGAAATATAATTTTGCACATAAATTTTTCAAATTGCACCCAAAATTTTTGCCAACGTGCAATTTTGCACGTACCAGAAAAATAAGTATTTCGAGCACTGCACATCCTGGTCATTTTTTTCTTCACACATCCAAACTCCAAAGTAGAGTTCTGCAACCCCATAGATACCTCCACCTGTTAGTCACCATTGACTGCAATTTGCTTTCAATACAATTTTGAATGCTAAGAAATCATCTAATTTACTCCATTACTATGGAAACCATGGCCATATCTTCATTTTTTTTTTTATACCTACGCTACATGATAATGTTTCAGGTGTTGTTATTTTATAATTATCACATACCTGGCGCACACCTGTCTGTTCCAGGTGTTGTTACCACAGATCAGACACACACCTGTCTGTTCCAGGTGTTGTTACCACATACCTGACACACACCTGTCTGTTCCAGGTGTTGTTACCACATACCTGACACATACCTGTCTGTTCTAGGTGTTGTTACCACATACCTAACACACACCTGTCTGTTCCATGTGTTGTTACCACATACCTGACACACACCTGTCTGTTCCAGGTGTTGTTACCACATACCTGACACACACCTGTCTGTTCCAGGTGTCCTTGTAATGATGATGTAGCTGACACCTGTGTGAGTCATCATGGCTGAGGGCCAGGGGGCGGCTGGGTGCTCAGGTGAAACTGCAGAGTCCAGCTCAGTTCTCCTGGTGAGTGGCCAGTATGCCACATCTGAGGACTGCAGTTCCACCATCGACCGACAGGTGGCCCAGACCCTAACAGGAGCAGGGAGGAAAGTTTACAGTACCGTTTTGGAAGATACAGAGGAGGACAGAAAGTGTGCTGAGGCTGATGGAGTGGAGCTCATCCTCCCAACCTGCAGTCAGGGAGACACAAGGGAACCTCGTCTGGATTGGCTGACCTTTGACCACCGTACCCGCTATCCCAGACTCCCACAGGATGCAGGGTGGATTGTGGGTCATGCTGGGGTCACCAGCAGAGCAGCAGCAACTATCAAGGAACAGCGTTTCCCCCAAGCAAGCCTCAGTCTTGTCACCCAGACTATACCTGAAGACACAGAGAAGTACAAAGAAGAGGAGAAGGCCATGGGCATTGGTGAGAAGGAAGACTCTATCAGACAAGATGCAGAGAAGGCAGATACTGTGTTCTCTGTGGGACACAGAACACACGACCACTTTATAAACTCATTTTGTGCAATTCCTAAAGACAAAAGGCCAGCTCACTACCTCTTCCTGCCCAAACCATCAGACTTATTCCAGAACTCTACAGTTGAGTACAGAGAAACAAGTGAGAAAGTTGTCCTCTTAATTGGTAGGGTGACAACACTTGAGAGGGTGAAAGGTTTCGACTTGGCAGCCAAGGCCTTGTCAAAAGTGGTAGAAAGGAGTCAGGACAGAATCAAGTTGCGGATTCGTAATGTCAGTAAAGAGGAGTATCAGGCCAGTATGGACATTCTCCAAACCAGCATCAACTCAGGAAAACTGATCCCCACCCTTCTCCCACACGGCACCCAGGAAGACATCTGCCGAGACATGCAGCAGGCCCACCTGGTTCTCATGCCCTCCCGTGCAGAACCCTTCGGACTGGTCGGTCTGGAGGCCATGGCGGCCGGCGTGCCGGTCCTCATATCTGACCAATCAGGACTGGCGACCTTGGTCAAGAAGGTCGTACCAGAATTCCGCCACTCTGTTCTCAGAATCACGGGGGATGATTCTGTAGATGTCGGACGTTGGGCAGAACAGATTGCGGATGTTCTGCGGATGTCAGAAGCAGAGTTCCGTCGGGCTGCAGAACTCAAGCAAAAACTCCTGGAGTCCAGATACTGGGAGGAGTCTCATCAGCAATTCCTTCAGGCATTTGGATGTGCAGGTGGGGAAATTGTTGTTTGGCTAAAAGTCCCAGGTATTTGCTGTCCTGTCTCGGATGTAATGGAATCAACCAATTGCAAGGCCCTTATTTACATTATTGAATGGATTACTTTTTCTACCCAACTAACACAAGTTGTATGAAAGTCTCAAGTACCAAAGTATGAAAGTCTTATCCTAACAAAAATGGCTTCTGTACAATGTAGCAATTTTACACAATGTACCCTGTCTTAAATCACTTTGTCTATTGTTATGTCAGTGCCTGTCTTTTTAAAATATTCAGGTATGAAACTGATTTGATTCATCTGTAAATTTTAAACAAAGGTAATAATTTCCTACAACAAAATCTCTCAAGTCCAACTGAACTGTGTCCAGGTCACGTTGCTGAAGTCCAGAAGGGAAAGAGCGGTGCAGCTCTTACAGGGGAGACGTCCACTGATGAAGGGTCAAGGAATCCCTCCAAACATGGTGAAGGTACTTCTACAAACTTCCATTCTCAATCATCATACTAATTGATTAACTTCTTTGCACATGTTTCATCATGGCTAAATTTTCCTGAAATTTGAACAGTCATATCTTCTGAGAAAACCACAAGTTTCCACACAAATGGTGTTATTAAGAGTCATAAGACCTGCATGTATCAATAAATCCTACTACAATGTACTACAAATCTTAAAATGTTCAAGTTGAGTTTTTAAAAGTGATTTCCTTGTTTTCAAGATGGAATTGAATCCAGATTCAAAAATAGGTTTACAATGATACTTTTATTTGACTCTTTTCATACATATGTGGGATGTGAGAAGGTTTGCAATAAAACACAACATTTATTTTCCTAGGCCTTAGCAATAAAATTATTATACTTAATGGCAAAATCACTCATCATCCTGAGAACTAATTGTACACATGATAGCAGTATCACTGTAGAAGCCTTGGTAACATTAGAAGCTGAGTTGATATCTGACTCCATCTTTCTGAGCCAGGTTCACCCCGACCCTCTAGTAGCCAGCTGAAGAGGAAGAGGAAAAGGAAGAGACAGAGACAGTTTCCAGTAAAGAAGAAGCCAGCTTCATGTAGAAAGGAAGGTGAGAGGTTATTCCATGTATGGTATAATAGAGTGGTACAGCACGTCGGCAGAACGTACTGCACCTGCGCGAAACCCGTAATGTATTGTGCATAGCACTTTGGCAGAACGTCTCATATAAGGTTGTATTAGAGCATATAAGGTTGACAGCCTGTCTGTAGTTTTCAGATGTTGTATAGGAAAAGATATCGTCTGCAACAGGCAAAATTCTAATGCAACGTTGACCAAACATCCAACGAAAAGCGTGAAAAATCAGGGTTGTGCGCAGACGCAGTACGTTCTGCCGACGTGCTGAGTGGTACAACTAGAAAGGCCAACATTTGCCTGCAAGCAAATACGGGGGGGGGGGATATCCAGTGAAGGAGAAGCCAGCTCCTTGACTTAACAGTTGCTAGGATAACGCCTTCTTTGGAAACCTCCATCTTCTTTTTTCTCTTAGTCTTATATCATCATCACTTTAAGCTGATGAAAGAATAGATAGTCTAAAGAGCTTAATAAGCAATTAAGCAACAAGTACCATAAGTTCAAGATGACAAGGTTTAGCCTCTAATAGCTATAATAGGGTCTTGCATAAGTTACATTTTCACTAAGTTTCAGTTTGAAGTCTTACAATAGTGTCCTTTCTATTCCAGACTTGTTCCAAGAGTCTGTGAAGAAGTACTATGAGTTGAAACTGACTCACTTCAAGCCTCTGATCTGGAATGACAACTTCACACTTAGCCTCAGTGACATCTTCACCCAGTTAGAGTTGATACAAAAATCACAGGGAAAACAAAGGAAAGAGCTTAAGTCATTAGACGACTTGTTCAACCCGGATGTCACAGGACTGTCCACAGCACCAAGGTGCATTCTGATTGAGGGTGAAGCTGGAGGGGGGAAGACAACGTTTCTGTCCAAAGAAGCCCTAGATGCCGTCTCACAGAAAACAGAGCTGGGCAGACGGCACAACATCGTCCTGTTGATCCGACTCCGGGAGGTGAGAGAGGGGGAGACCATAGAGGAGATGGTGTGGGACCAGTGTGTTGATGAAACAACTGAAGGTATTGAAGCACAGTCCATTAGAACAATCCTACAGAGGAACAAGTCCCGTGTGCTCTTCCTCCTAGATGGGTATGATGAGCTGCGGCCTGAGGCCAGGGCAGCCGGGCAGGCCATTCCCAAACTGCTGTCTGGCAAGATGTACCCCAACAGCACGATTCTGATCACCTCCCGACCCTCAGCAGGAGTGCAGCAGTACACCCGGCCAGACTGTCACGTACACATCATGGGCTTCTCCCGTGGACATGTGGAGAAATACATGAAGAAGTATTTCACTGATGTTGGGAAGCAAGAACTGACAAAGAAGCTTGCAGAACATGTCAAAGGTAACAAACTTTTGAACACTTTAATCTATACACCAATTTTCCTGATGTTTGTGTGTCTGCTGTGGGAGGAGGACCAAGAGATGGTGTCTACTGGAACAATGACGGGGCTGTACGACAACCTGCTGACATGTCTGGTCAGAAAGTACTGTAAGCGGGAAGGAGTGGACATGCCAACAGAAGGGCTGCCTACAGAAGTTGCTGAGTCATTACTGCAGCTCGGCAAGCTTGCACTAGAGGCACTGCTGAGGAATGAGACCCTGCTTGACCTTGCAGAAGTGAAAAGAGAAAAGGTGAATTGGAAGTTACTGTTAAAGCTGGGTGTGGTCTCCTTGGAGATTTCTTCCTCTAACTTGCACCCTAGGAAACAGCTGAACTTTTCACACAAGACCATGCAAGAGTTCCTGGCCGGACGATATGTAGCTCATGCTCAAGTGAACCAAGACATTGTTGAGCTGCTGCAGCTCACCTCCATAAGCAAGGCACTTGAACTCAGTAGCCTGCTTCAGTTCACATGTGGCTGTTACTCACAGGCAGCACAAGCTGTGATGGAGGAACTAAGCAAGCTCAGCAGCAGAGAGTTCACACACTTGCAACCAAAACAATTTGAGCATTCAGAAGTGCCAATATATCGAGACATGCAAAAGTCCTGTCAAACCTATGAAAGGTTTTCACACTTGTGCCTAAACATCCTTAGTGAGAGACAAGAACCAGAAGTGCTTCAGGGTATCAGTCAAGCCCTGCCAATTGTCATGTTGAACAGCTCCACTAACAGTAGAGAAACCACAGCTCTTAAATATTACATACAAAATCTTCATTCAGTAAACCTGCCAGACAGGCTCATACTTAAGATCCATGGAGGCACTGACAGCAGAGACACAGTTCAGTACCTACAGCAGTGTTTTACAACTTCACTCCCTGGACTTAGAGTGGACTTGGGACTATCAGAAGAGTTTCACTCACCTAATCCATCAGGACGGTTTAACTCACCTGATCTGACAGCCAGGCTGGTTTCAGTTCTGAAGAATGTTCCCTGTCTGAGGGCACTCGATCTGTCAGACACAGACCTAACACCATCATCACTCCAGCCACTTGTGCAGGGGTTCAGACACATGTCTCTGTTAGAGGAGCTGGATCTTTCTGAGAACCCTGACCTTGGTGATGCTGGGATGGAAGTCCTACAGGTTGGACTGTCCAGTGTTCCACACCTGGCTGTACTCCGTCTTGGAGAACAATTATTTCAATTTGGTGGAGTTGGCATGACAGCTGTGGGCATGTCATCCCTGGCTCCCTACATGCGCCACCTAGTGGGACTGAGAGAACTGGATATAAGTCATAATTGGATTGGTGACTCTGGGCTGGAATCTCTCACCACTGTCCTCCACACCTTCACTGCCATGCAGGTGTTGGGCCTGAGTCAGACCGGTATCAGCCCCACAGGCATGCGCACACTGGTCCCTGTACTGTGTAAGTTAACCAGACTGATCAGACTGGACATTAGTTTTAATGCCATAGGAGACCCTGGGCTGGAATGCCTGGCTGCTATCCTCCACCACCTCACAGCCATGAAGGTGTTGGTTCTCAGTATGACAGGTATCAGTGACAGGGGAATATCATCCCTGATCAAAGCTCTGCCTCACCTGGTACAATTACAGGTGTTGGATGTGAGATCCAATAACATAGGAGACTCAGGGATTGTCTCACTGGTGCAAACACTCTGCCAGCCCAGCAGTTTGGACATGGAACAAAACCCACCTGGTGACAAGAGTCTGACCACAGCCCCTCACTATAACACCACACTACAGAAGCTGAACATTGGAAGGAATAGTGGAGTAACAGGAGCCGGACTGGGGAGGGTCGCACAGCTCATCAGCACACTGCCGGCACTGACCAGGCTGGACATGTCCGGTGACTGGGGCACACCTACACACCTGTCTGACACCGCTGACATGGATCTGGCCGAGGCTCTACCCAGACTCCCTGCCCTGGAGAGGCTGGACCTGCGGTTCATATCCATGGAGCCTGCAGGGTTTCAGGCTGTGGTGCAGGCTGCTGAGGAACACCCAACACTGGAGAGGCTGCTGTGAGTTATATTGGTTATCCTATAGGCAATTTATTGCTCTACTCCACTGGTATCTTAAAGGGACTCTAATGAAAAGTATTTGATAGAAGTGATAAGATTTGTAAATTGGCTTTTGCTGTACATGCAAGACTGCACTATTTGCACAATTAAATTTTGAATAATGTGCCTAATAGATGTTTGGGTACACTTCCATAACTTCCATAAGGTATGTGCAATTTTAAGTGTGCATTAACCTATATGGCACCAAATGGTTTATGAAGCTCTTGTTTACCAGTAGATTTATATCACATTCTGTTGTCAAAGCTATGATGACAATTTGATGTGATATGATGAAAGCAAGCGTCTCTGTTCTCCTTTTCCATATACATGTATAGGTAATATATATATCTCTGTTTCCGCTTTTTACCTATACAGCTACTCTGAGCGTCTAGTTCCTGAGGGAGCGGACACCACAGCCAGCTGTCTGAAGCTGTACTGAGTTCCCAACATGGCGGCCTGTTCTGTACATTTCCTCAGCTGAGGTCAGTATACTGTATTTGCAGTAATGTTGTATTGAAATTATACATATATTATAGTTATAATTAACTTGTCATTCCAACATGTTAGGGTTATTTATATAGAGCTACATGTAGTTTTGTTTCTATTCAGGATGGTAAGAGCTGCAAAAACATTACAACATAAAACTTTTGTCGTATTAATTATTTAGTGTACATCATGTATTATTTCTGTAAGTGTAACAGCTCATAAGGCCATGCCAAGTAAATTTTATGGATGACATCCTCCGCAGACTCCAAATCTAATGCGATAGGGTGAGAAAAAAGCAAGGCAGGCAAAAAAAACAAGATTCCTACATTTTCAAATTTTGAGATCATAAACCTTGTTGAACGAGAATTTGGTAATCTCAGAGTTTAGAGACTGCCTTCCAGAACACAAGACTCAATCACTGACAGAGTGACTCATACACTGAACTGTCTGGGAGCCTTACTCAGCCTATTGTGCCAACTGTTACAACAATTTGTCTCTGAAACAAAAAATAAATGACTCAATTAAATTTTTTAATTATTGTACAAATTGTTTGGATTCAATTGCAACATCACATATAAAATGAACAAAATACAACATTGTATCAAAGTAAAAATAAAAGAATAAAGAATACATGTGTAAATCAGAGCCTTGTCTTGCTGATGGACATTTACGACATATTTGCCCATTTTTGGCATGTTGACCACCGTAGCAGGGCAACAAAAATTTTTTTTTTCTGAAATCAGGCAAAAATCAATGCACGCGCTGATGTCATCCATAAAAATCACTTGCTGTGGCCTAAACAGTCATACATGTTTTGTACATACAAAGATTTGTTTTAGACAACAAACCAGTTTCATATAAGGGATAAGAGCATTGATATGATTTATCTAATTAGTCATAATTTGTAGGCCCAATTTTTGAACAGTACTTTGACCATTCCAGATTAAGAATCAGTATTATACATTCATAGCTGTATCAGTCACTATGTGGATTTTGTTTTCTTTGTACCAAAATAAAAGAATGTTAACCCAATATCCATGAAACTATGCAAGAGTGTAAAAAGTATGTATTTGTATCAATGTTATGTTTGTAATCTTTGCAGTATTTGTAAATATCAGATACTTTTTGTAATGTTTGTATAAATGACAAATTATTCAGTTCCTGTATTTCATGAAGCTTGGAGAGCAGAAATAAAGTTATGTCTATTATTGTACACCTGCTGTTGTTGGGGTTAGTTTGTGTTGCTGTTTTAAGGAATTGACATATTTTTATATATAATATATATGGTAGTAAATGCCAAGGCAATGAGAGATGGCAGTCTTCACCCCCTTACCCATACTGCTTTGCGATCCTTCCTGTCCCACAGAGAAAGATAGCAGCACTTACATGTATAGGGCAATGCTGTATTGTGCACACCAGTATATATCAGCAATCACAGAAACACATGGACACTGTGAAAGCACATGCACACACATACACACGCACACACAAACACATACACATGCACACACACACACACATACACACGCACACACAAACACATACACATGTACACGCACACGTACACACATGTACACAGATGTACATGTATACACACATACATGCACACACACTGCACATGTGACACAAGCACATGCACACATACACGCATGCATACACACACACGTACACACACTCTAACACACACGTACGCACATGTGTACACACACACACATGCACGTACGCAAACACACACACACACACAACATACACACACACACACAAATGTACACGTACACACACACGCACATACACACACACACATACACACAAATCTTGAAAGAAAACAGGAAACAAGCTTGAGAAATAAATGATTACAAATAGATAGGACACAAGCGAGATTCCTCTCCGGTTGCACAACACATGCAGACTTACACACACAGACCTGAAAAGAAGGTAACCATTCTGGACAGAGAAAGCAGATGGTTCGAACGAGGAGTGAAGGAAGCTGTGCACATCAGGTCCCGCTCCCCGTCCCTCAACCGTGACGCCAGGACGCCACAGACTCCCACCAATCTACAACTCCCTCGTCCAGTCACGTGACCTGGGTGACCCTTGACACCTAGGTCACGTGACCCATCATTAGAGCTGAAGAAAGATGGCGGATGCCTTCTGAAAGCTTCTCGGAGCTATAACCTTGTCGTGTGTAATAGTTTAATTCCTTTCAGAATCTATTGAATAGATAGGACACCTTTGCTTTGATCAATCCAAAATACACTTTTGTTTACAAAAATCAGTAAAAGAACATCCAAACAGCACAGAGTAGTAAAGGCCTGCATGGTGTGACTAAACCCCACTTCCCTATAAGGCAATATAGAGGGCATTCTTTAAAGTTTTCAACTTGAGTCTAGCACTACACCATAGGCACCGCCCCTAAGGCGCCGCCAAAAACTTGTCCTCGGGTGGCACCTTCCACGGAACAGTCCATTTTCTTAACCTTGCAGGAGTCAAGGATAGATTGCCTGTTACTTGTAGCTACATCTGAAGTTTATTATCTGCAAAAGAATAAAATATCCTATTTAGCTATACAATATGCTCTCAAATATGTAATTATTTGTTTACTTAAATTTGCTAAACGTTCTCTTTTTGTTGTCTGTTAACGTACGTTCACCCCCATTATCCAATGAACTATTCCGAATCCAAGATGGCGTTAGGCGGAAGTAAAAAGTTCTCGAAAGTCGGTTCCAAAAGTTGAAGGAAGTTTTCTGGGGACATCCGTGAAGAAAGTAAGTACAGATCCCGTCTGTCGACTGTTCAGTGTTTCAAGATCCACCAGATATGTGTGATTTGTCGGCAAACTTGTGTCGAGGAAAAAGATCCGCAAACAAAAAATCTGCTAGTTTATTCACAAATATTTGTATTTTGCCAAATTTTGGACTTCTAACGTTACTAAGTTCTAGTAAAATTAGGATAAAAATCAGTCAAAACCATACTTAACCATGGTGTTTTTCAGCCTAACTAACGTAAGCTTTAATTATGCAAGAAAATATTTCCTGCAATCATTGGAAGTGATAAAGCCAAAACATTTAAACGCTACAACTTATACTTAGCTCCCCCCTCCTCCTCAAAACACAAGTTAATGTGTCTGTTTCAGGTGCTGTAAGGATAGTTGTAACCACAAACCTGTCTATTCCATGTGCTGTAACAGTAAGTCTAGTTGTAATGACACACCTGTCCATATTCCAGGTGATCTCATAATGCTGATGTAGCTGACACCTGTGTGAGTCATCATGGCTGAGGGCCAGGGTGCGGCTTGGGGCTCAGGTGAAACTGCAGGTGAGAAATGTCACATTGTCTTGAAGGTACATGTAGAATACAGGTGCAAGAAAATATAGCTTCTTAGTCAAATGAAGGTACAGTACTACAGTAGTCAATGTTCACTGCAAGCAGGACGACTCGAACCATTACCAACTCGGCCCATCGCAAATCTGGTCAACTCGGCCCACCCCCCTGGTCAACTCGGCCCACCGCCCTGGTCAACTCGGCCCAACCATCAAATCTATACAAAATATAGTAAAACACAACAACAATAGTGCGGTCAATTACTAGGTCCGCTAACTAATACCACAAGGTCTTGTGTGTGGTATAATGTCCTTGTTTTGAGGTTTTTGACGTCCCAATTGCAAACCGCCAGCGCATGGACAATGACATTTTTATACGGACCGCGTTTTTGTCAGACAACTTCGTACTGTTGACTTTGAGGTGTTTGACGTCCCAAACCGCCGGCACATGATTTTCATACAGACCGCGTTTTTTGTTCAGTGATATTTCCGAAAATTATCATCGTGTGTGTGTGTGTGTGTTTGTGCGTAAATTTCTGTCTCCGGTATTGGGCCGAGTTGACCAGGGGGGTGGGCCGAGTTGACCAGGGGGGTGGGCTGAGTTGGTAATGGTCCGAGTCGTCCGACATTCGTTTCTAAGACTGTGATCAGTATGCAGTAACACACTTCTACTTTTTTTGTTGTTGTTGTTTGGCAGATGTCCGTAAGCACTTCTATTACGTCAAGGAGAATGTCAGCTCAGGTTGGAAGGACCTGGCCTTCCATCTTGATTTTCGACGGTCAGACATCGACAACATCGAGGGGAGAAACCGGGATGACAAGTCTCGCTGTATGGACCTGTTGGAGGAATGGCTGAAGGGTAACGGAGAGAGAGCCACCATAGAGGTCCTGATGGAGGCTCTGTCTGAGGCAGAGTTACAGAGTACTGTGGATGGTCTGAGGAAGAAACTTCAAGGTCAGAAGTGAATTGAATCTGTACTCTCTACTTTGATCTCTTCCTGATATGATTATTATAGTTTCCAGTTTCTGTATATTTCCCAGTTTCTGCATATTACAACATCATGCTATTTGTCTGCAAGTTTTTATTAAAGTTATTACCAGCACACCATCAGCACACCATCTTCTTTTTGCTTGTTTCTGTCATGTCTCAGAAGGTGATCAAAGTGGACACAGGACTAGAGGGTGTTGAACTGTCCTCGATCATGCGAAACAGGAACTTGTGGAGGCACTTTGTTGTGTCACCTAAATTAGGATGAACTGAACTGAACTGTCCCATGTCAACAATTTGAAGGGTTATTGAAATAAGCTGTCAATAGTAATGACTAAGGAATTTAAAGAATCAAATCACTGTGATGTGTGACAGAACCCAAAATCTTCTGGTCTGCGATTCCCCTAAGTACTGTATGATGTTTAGAGAAACAATTTGATGAATATTATTGAAACTGTTGTCCTACATTTTTTTGTATTATTTTTCTGAAAATGTTGCATTATAATCTTGCTTTGACCACTTCCAGAAGTTCCAGTTCCAGTTGGAGCTGCAGGAACAGAGTCTTCTTCAGTGACAGGTGGAAATCAGACAGGTGAGAATCAGACAGGTGTCAAACTTCACATCAGAAATACCAATACAAAATCTCATCTACAATGTAAGTTTGTTCTGCCAGTAGGTTTTGTCACATCACGTACAGTTTAGCATTTAGTTAATACAAAATGTACCCCAGAAACCTATTAGTCAGAATAACTAAGAAGACAAAGGGTTTCGTGAACTTAATAAGCAAAACCTACCATGAGTTCAAGCTGACAAGGTTTTTTTTCTGGTAAATGTATTCCTGTCTTGCATAAGATAAACTTTAACTAAGATTGATTTTGAAATCTTACAACCAAGGAGGTTTTTAAACCTCCTTGTTACAACAACGAGTTCTGTCTTTTCCAGATTTGTTCCAGGAGTCTGTGAAGAAGTACTATGAGTTGAAACTGACTCACTTCAAGCCTCTGATCTGGAATGATGACTTCACACTTAGCCTCAGTGACATCTTCACCCAGTTAGAGTTGATACAAAAATCAAAACACAAAAGGTCAGAATCAATGAGGGGAGAACAGAGAAAAGAACTTAACTCAGTAGACGACTTGTTCAACCCAGATGTCACAGGACTGTCCACAGCACCAAGGTGCATTCTGATTGAGGGTGAAGCTGGAGGGGGGAAGACAACGTTTCTGTCCAAAGAAGCCCTAGATGCCGTCTCACAGAAAACAGAGCTGGGCAGACAGCACGACATCGTCCTGTTGATCCGACTCCGGGAGGTGAGAGAGGGGGAGACCATAGAGGAGATGGTGTGGGACCAGTGTGTTACTGAAACAACTGAAGGTATTGAAGCACAGTCCATTAGAACAATCCTACAGAGGAACAAGTCCCGTGTGCTCTTCCTCCTAGATGGGTATGATGAGCTGCGGCCTGAGGCCAGGGCAGCCGGGCAGGCCATTCCCAAACTGCTGTCTGGCAAGATGTACCCCAACAGCACGATTGTAATAACCTCCCGACCCTCAGCAGGAGTGCGGCAGTACACCTGGCCAGACTGTCATGTTCATATCATGGGCTTCTCTGAAGAATATGTAGAGGAATACATGTGGCAGTATTTCACTGTTGTTGGGAAGCAAGAATTGACTAAGACACTTGCTAAACATGTCGAAGATAACAAACTTTTGAACACTTTAACCCAAACCCCTATTTTCCTGATGTTGTTGTGTCTGCTGTGGGAGGAGGACCAAGAGATGGTGTCTACTGGAACAATGACGGGGCTGTACGACAACCTGCTGACATGTCTGGTCAGAAAGTGCTGTAAGCGGGAAGGAGTGGACATGCCAACAGAAGGGCTGCCTACAGATGTTGCTGAGTCATTACTGCAGCTCGGCAAGCTTGCACTAGAGGCACTGCTGAGGAATGAGACCCTGCTTGACCTTAAACAAGTAGAGAGAGAAAAGGTTAATTGGGAGTTACTGTTAAAGCTGGGTGTAGTTTCCTTGGAGGTTTCTTCTTCTAAATTGCATCCTAGGAAACAGCTGAACTTTTCCCACAAGACCATGCAAGAGTTCCTGGCCGGACGATATGTCGCTCATGCTCAAGTGAACCAAGACATTGTTGAGCTGCTGCAGCTCACCTCCATAAGCAAGGCACTTGAACTCAGTAACCTGCTTCAGTTCACATGTGGCTGTGACTCACGGGCAGCACAAGCTGTCACAGTGATGGAGGAACTAAGCAAGCTCAGCAGCAGAGAGTTTGCACACTTGCAACCAGAACAGTTTGAAAGATCAAAGCTGTCAATAGACCAAGGCATTCCAATAGATCCAGACATACAAAAGTCCTGCCAAACCTATGCAAGGTTTGCACATTTGTGCCTGAACATCCTCAGTGAGAGACAAGAACCAGAAGTGCTTCAGGGTATCAGTCAAGCCCTGCCAATTGTCATGCTGGACAGCTCCATTAACAGTAGAGAAGCCACAGGTCTTAAGTATTACATACAAAATCTTCATGCAGCAAACCTGCCAGACAGGCTCATACTTAAGATCCATGGAAGCACTGACAGCAGAGACATAGTTCAGTACCTACAGCAGTGTTTTACAACTTCACTCCCTGGACTTAAGTTGGACTTGAATCTATCAAAACAGTATACCTCACCAAATCCATCAGGATGGTTTAACTCGCCTGATCTGACAGCCAGACTGGTTTCAGTTCTGAAGAATGTACCCTGTCTGAGGGCGCTGGATATGTCACTCACAAAACTAACACCATCATCACTCCAGCCACTTGTGCAGGGGTTCAGACACATGTCTCTGTTAGAGGAGCTGGATCTTACTGAGAACCGTGACCTTGGTGATGCTGGGATGGAAGTCCTACAGGTTGGGCTGTCCAGTGTTCCACACCTGGCTGTACTCCGTCTTGGAGGGAGAATTTTTGGAATTGGCATGACAGCTGTGGGCATGTCATCCCTGGCTGCCTACATGCGCCACCTAGTGGGACTGAGAGAACTGGATATAAGTCGTAATGAGATCGGTGACACTGGGGTGGAATCTCTCACCACCGTCCTCCACACCTTCACTGCCATGCAGGTGTTGGGCCTGAGGTTGACCGGTATCAGCCCCACAGGCATGCGCACACTGGTCCCTGTACTGTGTAAGTTAACCAGACTGATCAAACTGGACATTAGTCATAATGCCATAGGAGACCCCGGGCTGGAATGCCTGGCTGCTATCCTCCACCACCTCACAGCCATGAAGGTGTTGGATCTCAGTAGCATAGGTATCAGTGACAGGGCAATATCATCCCTGATCAAAGCTCTGCCTCACCTGGTGCAATTACAGGTGTTGAATGTGAGCTGGAATAACATAGGAGACTCAGGGATTGTCTCACTGGTGCAAACACTCTGCCAGCCCAGCAGTTTGGACATGGAACAAAACCCACCTGGTGACAAGAGTCTGACCACAGCCCCTCACTATAACACCACACTACAGGAGCTGCACATCGGGTTCAATAGTGGAGTAACAGGAGCCGGACTGGGGAGGGTCGCACAGCTCATCAGCACACTGCCGGCACTGACCAGGCTGGACATGTCTGGTCACTGGAACACACCTGCACACCTGTCTGACACCGCTGCCATGGATCTGGCCAAGGCTCTACCCAGACTCCCTGCCCTGGAGTGGCTGAACCTGAAGCACATCTCCATGGAGCCTGCAGGGTTCCAGGCTGTGGTGCAGGCTGCTGAGGAACACCCAACACTGGAGAGGCTGTGGTGAGTTATATTGGTTATCCTATACTCCAGGGTGTCTTAAAGGACTCTAAAGGGTCCACTTTAAGGATTTGAGAAATTCTATGTGATGTATGAATTCATGTTTGCTGAACAAAATTGCACTACTAGGGGTACATGTATTTGCACAATGATCACATTTAGTAATTGTACCTAATAGATACACATAACTTCCATAAGGTTCGAATTGTAAGTGTGCATCAACCTACATGGCACCAAATGGTTTATGAATCTCTTCTTTAACAGTAGTTTTACTCCCATATTCTGTTGTTTAAGCTATAATCATTATGACTGTATCTGTATCTGTATAGCTGGTATAACCGCCCTTTGGCATAACACACCAGCTTCGCAGGCACGCGGCGCGGCGGCAGCTGGCTACATTCTGATGTGATTTGATGTAACATTTAAGTATGCATCTCTGTTTCCCTTTTTCCCTATACAGCTATTCTAGGCGTGGAGTTCCTGAGGGAGCGGACATCACAGCCAGCTGCCTGGAGCTGCGTAACCTCTGAGTTCCCAACATGGCGACCTGTTCTGTACATTTCCTCAGCTCACTCACTCACACTCACTGAGGTCAGTATTTGTGAGGTTCTAATTATTCAGTATCCAATGTGAAGATACAAAGATTATACAATCGTAGCAGTATCAGACTGTACTGTTACAGTAGTATGAACCTGTATCATCAAGATTATATTGTAATCTTTGCTGTATCTGTATATATCAGATTCTTTTGGTAAATGTAACGTTTGTGTAAATGAGAAAATTATTCAGTTCCTATACTTATGAAGTATAATTATATCCTATACTTATACCTACACATGTATAAAGTTCAGAGAACAGAAATAAAATCTATTGCTATACACTTACTCTTGTTGGGGTTCATTTATACTGTTACAATTATGCAAATACACACACACACACATACACACACACACATACATACACGCACGTACATACACACACACACACACACACACACATACATACATACATAAACACATACACAGACATGCACACACGTACATACATACACACACACACATACATACACACATACATACACACACACATACATACACACACACACACAAACACACATACATACACAAACACACACAAATGCACACATACACACGCAAACACATACATACATACATTTGTACACACAAACACACACACATACATACACACACACGCACACACACACACATACATACAAAAATGTATACACACACACACACATACATACACACATACATGCACACACATATACATACATACACACACATGCACACACACACTCACGTGCACACACATTTTCACCAAATGACTGGAATAGGTGTAATGTGCTTTTCCAAGACCATAATAACTCAGAATCTCTTACACAAGCCAAAGCCTGAACCTGAGCTTGGAGAGCATCTGTAATAGCCTGGTTACCAATCCTATTATAGCTCCGGAGTCCTACATCCTCTCCGCAAAAATATTTTGGATGGTAACCAGGCTACATCTTTTATACTCCAAAATAGAGAGAGAGAGGAAGAGTGAGGGTGAGGAAGAGAGAGGGGGGGGGGGGAGAAAGAGTTTGTTTGTTTATTTATTTATCCAGGGGGTACATATCGCCACTAAGGCATTGTTCATACATAAATAAATAATACAAGAAAATAACAATATAACAAAATGGTAAGTCAACTTAGGTACAAATTAAAGTAAAAGTATATATAATGCCACAACTCAGTAAGGTAGTCTTAAAACAAAATAATCACAACTCATAATGGCAATAATGCAAAACTAATCAGGAAAATAACAAAAGGAATAACAAAAGGAATTTGCATATCAATGCTATTTGATAACAAGGTAGACTTGTCTGTTATGATGTGGCAAGAGTGAAGGTGAGGAGGAGAGAGAGTGGAAGAGAGAAAGGGAGGGAAAGAGGAAAAGAGGGTGAGGAAGAGGGAAAGAGAAGGGGAGGGAGAAAAAGAGACAGGTAGGAGAGAGAGAGAAAGAGAGAGAGACAACAAGGGCAAATATGTAATAATAAATGAAAACCTGTGGTGGCCAGACTCCCCTGGCAAAATTATTCTTCCTTGTTGGCTAAATTCATTTTTCAGCCAGCGTAGTTAGTCCAGTGTAGCCTCTACCAGCTTCAGATAACATGCCAGGGGAGTTGGTCCGCTATGAAGACATTTGCCGCTCCAGAAGCGGACCGACTCCCCCGGCATGTTATCTGTCTATTTGGCCCATTTCTACTCTTTCCAGCCGCTTCTAAAGCCTGGTAGAGGCTATGTCCAGTGTACACTTTCACGGGTATGCTTGTAGGCTGTCTTACTCAGCTTCATAACCCAACTATAAAGCGTCGTTTCTACTTTAGAAACTGGCCCAGATTTCCGGCATGTTGTCCGTATGTAAACCCAGAGAACCGACGTCACGTGGAATGTGCTAATTACCGATAGTTGACGTGTTTGTCTCTGGTCAACAAGTCCGACGCTTCCTGTCCCAACACGACACTTAAAACATCCTCAATCAGTGACCGGCGGACAGGTAGTACTTTGTACAGGTGTGACCTGAGGTGTATATATGTGTGTTGGCATGCACGTGTGATAATTATAGAAACGCCGTTCAGCCAAGTTTAAGCTATTTAAAGCTCAGCCAGATATGTCGTAGTCTCTACCAAACTGACGTGGCTTTCGGAGAACAATTTTACAGGGGAGTTTATATCTGCGCCCGCGTAGAAATGTTACCATTAACTCCCCTAACCATATTTTGCTGAATTCTACCATACATAACCCATTGGTTGAATATTTTATTATTCATTGGACATGAATTATTTTTTAACTACGGCACCCGTTTCTTCACAAATCTATAACGTATGACACGATCGTCGGGGAAAAAACATATATTAAATTATGTGAACGGAGCTGCAAAAAAGGCTTAAAACAAGCGTTTAATATTGTATGTACGCACTTAACATGATGACGCGTTTTCCAAAAAAAGTTATCCAAAGTACTATAGATAGATATCTTTTCCAGTAGTGTATCAGCCAGGT
This sequence comes from Branchiostoma floridae x Branchiostoma japonicum, assembly GCA_013266295.2. Classification (NCBI taxonomy): domain Eukaryota; kingdom Metazoa; phylum Chordata; class Leptocardii; order Amphioxiformes; family Branchiostomatidae; genus Branchiostoma; species Branchiostoma floridae x Branchiostoma japonicum. The sequence continues at coordinate 1,435,323 of CM023826.1, read as the reverse complement.
GAGTGACAACAAGCCGGGACTCGAACTCTGGACCTTCGGTTACAAAATCGGAGCCGATAATCACCGGACCTCACACACGCTACAGGCTGCGGCTGCCAAACCTTCCTTAATCCCCGAGTTTACCCGTACCTGTCATTCCGCTCGACCACTTACACGGTTATAAGTGCGTCCCAAACAAGGGCCGGAGCCGCTAGCCTGGACGCCAGACGGCTCCCCGGGCCCAAACAGGCCAGCTCTTCGGCACCAGGTCCAACATACCCCGAGGAAATTTTCCCTTAGTCCCCCTTAATTAATCGGATTCAGGACGGTAAAAATCACCGAGTGGGCTCAGTTGGCCAGGCGGGGATATAGAAGCTTGCAGCGCCGAGGGAACCTAGTCTGGTAGCCCGGGAGAGACTGGGCAACTACTCTACGAGCGGAGACTTCGGCTTCAGCTTATTTTTGACGTCTTTTAGGCGTTTTATCAGGATTTTTTTGTACTGTCATCTTGTTTTTTGCGAGCCAAATGGTGGTGTATTACATGGATACTGCCCTGCCCAATTTGATACTAGTTTGATACAAACTTGCCACTTTGATACAGACTTGCCACTTTGATACAGACTTGCCACTTTGATACAGACTTGCCACTTTGATACAGACTTGCCACTTGGATACAGACTTGCCACTTTGATACAGACTTGCCACTTGGATACAGACTTGCCACTTTGATACAGACTTGCCACTTTGATACAGACTTGCCACTTTGATACAGACTTGCCACTTTGATACAAGTTGTAGCCGCCGAAAGACCTGCTTGGAGGTTAACCTGTGACCAGGTTAGAGCCGCCGGCGGGTGTTTAAAGTCTGCTTCCCTCCGCTGACGAGGGTCTTACCAGGCTTCCCGGTCGCCTAGCAACGCAGACGACATTTGGACACGGGGTGGCAGGCAGGCACAGCCAGCAGCGTGCTGAAAGAAGTACAGACAGACCACGGCAGGTAAGGAGTTACTAAGAACTACTGAAACGAATCTTCTTGAAGGTGACAGCTTTCTTGTTCCTTACATAATATTGGATAACGTTAAGACGGGCCCTGTACACTTAAGTAGGCCGCCGCCAGCGTCTTCCGGGTCCGCCGGAGCCTTGGTGCTTTCTCGGGCGGTAAGTGGGCTCGACTGGTCGGGGCAGTCTCCTGTGACGCCCGCTTCGTAACAACAAACAGTTTCTGTCCTAGTCCGATTAAAATACACTATACAGCCTCTTCGGTTGTCCCAATACAATTCACAACAACCCAAAATACTTCCCGGAAGTCTGAAAATTGTCTTTCAAGATTTCTTCCTGCTCTTCCTTGTCTAGATCTGTCACTTAAAGACAGTTCTGTGATTGACGACGTCTTTACCTGCCCTTTGACACCTGAAGAGATAAGACTATCGAATGAACTGACCAAAAGATCACAGAGTTATTTACCCGCGGGCAACAAAACCTTTATACGGCCGGCCGGCTAACCTAACGCTTCAGTACCCTCAATGTACAATGTTTAAGTATATTGTGTCCCATTATAGTTACTTTCATCTAGGCTGGTGCTTTCAAACTATACGGTTATACTACTTCATATGTTTTTCTATTATGTTACATTTATCTAAGTATATTCTGTGTAGTGGCGGCGCAACGGTTAGAGCGTTGGATTTGGAACCCATGGGTCCGGGGTTCGATACTCACGATACACGGCCTTTCCTTCTCTGACAGTGGAGTGACGCCCATCGAGCCTCTTGGGCTAATATGTCTACATGTGTACCAAAAACACACTACGGATTTGGTGCGCCAATGTGCCAACATTTGCCACCAAGAACTGTTGTTTTTTTTCTGTGTAAATTTATTCTTTGTTGTTTTGTGTCAGTGGTGGCGTTAATATAAGTTCTCAAATGTAAGTACGCCACCACTATACGTCTTCACACACATTTAGCACTACTCAATCCCACGACTTTAAAAATGTTGTCGCCGCTTAATGAACCGCCGTGGGCCGGGGTCGGTAAAACACAGGTAACAATGGGACCCGACAGGTAACAATAGGGACGGGACAGGTGTGCCGGGGGCCAGGTGAGTTTACCTGCTACCTGTCCGCTTTGTGTCACACCTGTGCCGCAGGGAAAGGTGTCATCAGTGCACCATTTTGAAAACGACAGTCTGAATGGATGCCATTATACCGGGTCGGTGGGGAGGGGGGCGTCAGTTTATTTTTAGGTACTAAGTAGATTAAGGAAATCAACGAAAGGAGAAAGTAAATTGCAACAGGTGAGTAGCGAGCAAACTGACTTAAGTACCCTAATGGGAGTCAGGTAAGGTGACGTGTTACCACTTAGTAGTTTCCCAGGGACTATGGTATGGTGAGTCAGACTGACTCTGTGCACAGCAAATTGGGCTAACTTTGTTAGAGTGTTTTGTGTAGGGACGGTCGCACGGGGTTTAGAATACGTATTATTCTCACAGGAGAGTCTAGAGTCCAGCAGACTAATTTAAACGCTGGCGGAAAATAGTAGAATTTATCCCAATAGGGAGAATAATTTGCCAGGTGAGTTTCGCCACCATAGGTTTTCATTTTCCCGCGTAGTTTCCTTACTATGGCTCACTCTCTGGCCAATTCTTGGCTTTGTTTTTGCCTAATTCTACTGTCCATAACCCCTTAGGAAGGCCTGGTGGAGAGTCTTTAGATCGGGCCACAGAAATTCTTGCTTCTTTCATTTTTCTTCAATGGAAGCGAGCGAAACAAAAACAAAGCAAAAACAAACGGATATCCTAGGCCTAGATACTAAGTACCACAAGGTTTATCCATAGTTAAAGAAAGCCCTTAAATAATTACGGACGTTTCTTACACGTTATAAACAATCAAAGCGCTTTTAAAGGCTTTTGCAGATGACGCGGTTTGGAGACTCTAAATCCACAACAAAATCCTCTTTGATTACTTTTCTTGAATGTTTAATTATTCTGTATAAACTTCCGAATCCGGACAAACAACACTTCAATTTCCTTCCCAAACGATGAAATTACTTCGACTTTATTGTAAACACAAGAAAATCCTCACCTCTTCAAGAACTAATTCTGCTGACTTAGGTGGGAAGGTCTGTCTAAACAGCTTGGGTTGTTTTGAAAACTTTCTAAAAGGAGTTAGAAAGCTTGTTTCCCGTTGCCATAACAAGTCGTGCGTGCAAGTTGTAAATAAGGTCTGTTTCTAAGGTTTGGTTTTAAGTCTTAAGAAACGAAGATTAAAAGAAAGAGTTAAAGAAAATTATTTCCCATGGAGAAGACAATTTCAGCCAGCACATGCATTCATCTGTCCTCTGCTTTGCTTTGTTTATTTTTGTTTGTGTATGCGTGTTTTTGAGATTCCAAATATAACGTTACACACTGCAGCATTGTCATACTTCTTTAGAGCTGCTAAATTTAAGGTCGTGAGACTGGAAGAATGCAAAGCGGTGTGGGTAAGGGGGTGAAGGCTGGCATCCCATCCATTCCTTTTCTTTCATTTTTCTCCATCGTGTAGCGTCAAACCCTCTGTGTTTGTACTGAAAAAAATTCCCAAACCGCCTTCAAATCGATGAAACATTATCTTACGACTGGACTTGAACGGAAGAACAGAATCCCCAGAGAGACACCAGGAGTTTTAAAGGCATGGCGGACAACACAGATTTTAACAGAAGTGCGGATTACTGTAGTATAAAGCATCTCTATATTCCTTAGTCCGCTGATGTGTCGAACTATCTCCCCGACCTCAGTTCTTTGTAACCAGGTGAAAGGAAACAATCACAGGTAGACAGACAGGTGATCCCTCAGGTACAACACCTGAGCCGGCCAGGTGAGCGCGCACAGGTAAACCTACGCCAGGTGATTGAGGTGTTTACGGCAGGTGAAAGACCCCTGTGTGAAACGGGAGAAGTCCCGAGAGTTGTTTGGGTACAATAGTAGGAGGGCCGGGAGCGGGGTGAGGCGGTGTTGGGTTCGGCCGTTGCGTGGGTGGCGGCTCTGTTTGCGGTAGTTACGGGCAGGGAGCGGTCATAGCTGGTAGGAGACCGGGAGAGAAGGAGGGAAAGAGAAGGCGTTTAGAGGTAAGAAATAATCGTAAGTAGTGGTAACATGCATCGGATCAACTCGTGAGGGAATACAGTGGTAGGGTTGAAAGAGTGCGCTTAGAACGAGGTAGATATGTAACTAATAGTATATATTTAAGGCGACCAGTAAGGAACGGTCATAGCTGGGAGGAGACCGGGAGAGAAGGAGGGAAAGAGAAGGCGTTTAGAGGTGAGAAATGATCATAGTAACGGTAACAGGCATCGAACCAACTCGTGAGAGGATCGTAGGATTGAAAGAATGCGCTTAGAACGAGACAGATTGTTCAAGGCAGTTGATTGCCAAAGCGTGGTGTAGAGAAAAATGCCAAGTGCCCGCAAAAAAAGCTTGTGTCTCATAAACTGAAGGGAGGGAGGGGGAGGGGGGCAGAAAGAAGGTGTGTAGAGGTGATTAATGGTCATTCGATGGAAAGAACGTACAGAGAACGAACCATGCAGTAGTACTGGCAAAGCGAGAAAGGATTGGCAAAATACCAGTTGTTCCAGTCCAATAAAGACATTTGGTTGCTCGCGAAAAAACTGCTATGTTATAATTAACGTTATAGCTGATGACAAGCATATAGGGTGGGAGTAATAGCTAACCGTTGGAAGAGTTTGTAGTAAAGACAGTCTATGACATATTTTTCTACATGTGTAAAGTGCAGGAATTTCCGTACAAAGGGATATGTGGTGTAACTTTCAGGCCAGCAGTGGAAAGCGTGGGGAGGGGACAAAATGCCAACGAAGCTAACGTGGCTTCAGGTGGAAACGTCAGCATGCCAAGTCGTACCTGTAGTGTCCATGACAGCAGACAAGGGACGGCCACAGCTTAGACTTATACTATTTAAGATATCTTAGTTGGGTGGCAGTAGAGGTATGTCCAAAGCATATCCGATACTATAGTTTCTCACACCGTGAACCATTGAGGCCTTCTTACCAGCACTGTGGAAGGTAGCAGAAGGGCTACTGAAACGTTTGGCAGGGCAGAAAAAAATAGTAATATTCAGACTGGTGTAATACAAAATAAATCAAGCAATTGGATAGATTCTCTAAAGAGTCAGACATTTTAGGTAGTATCTGCTATCTTTCATCAGTGACAGAGAATGAGTCTAAAGACAAGTGTAGCACAGATGAAAGTGATAGTTGATGCTATCTGAAATGTCTGATTCTACAAAGAATGCATCCAGTTGCTTGATTTATTTCGTGTTACATCATGTTCTACCTGGATGTCTAACTTTCATCAACATGCAATATCCACTGCTTTGAACACTCTATGAGGGCCACACAGTGTTTGGATATCTAACATGACTTAGACTTAGACTTAGGGGCTCCCGTGTCGTCCGACACATGAGGCAATCAGAGCGGTCCAGCAAGTTCGGTCAGCGGCCAGTCTGTCTACATCCTTCCAGCTCAGATTTATTGTTTGCAGGTCTCTCTCAACTGTTTGTCTGTAGTTCATTCTGGGGCGCCCCCTCCGTCTTTTTCCCTGCGGGTCCCAGTTTAAGACTTGCTTTGCTAGTCTATCTAACATGAGCTGACTCTGAAAAACCTGGCCGTTGTTCAAAACTGTTCATTATTTTTAGTTCTTTATTCTCCAAGCAGATCTTTTGGTGTCATTGGCAGGGCAGTATCCAACACACTACCATATTTGTTTGGCTGTAAAAAAAACATACCAGTACAAAAAAGAAAGACCGATAAAACACGCCTAATAACACTTCAAAAATAAGCCGAAGCCAAAACCTCTGCTTGGAGTGCTGAGTTCTTATTGTTCAGGATGTTTACACTGTGTGGCGATATGTGTGAAACACGATACTTTGTAGCGGATAAAGTTTACGCTGTGCAGTCGATACAATCGATGTTAGAAGTTGGCAAATCAAACGAAAGAGTGACGTCAAACGCGCCAATCGGTCTTTTCCTACATGCGGGTTTTGGCGCGAACACAGGGTACTTCACATTGGAAAGGTGTTTCACACATTTCAAGGGTATTTCAAATCTCAACTTGTGACTGTACGAACCGTAAAGTTTATAGTGTAAATAGGGTTCAACTCGAAGCGTATTACTAGTATATCCCTTGCTGTATATTGTAGTTTTTAGCCCCTGTCATGATCGATTTTGAAGAACTTTGCTATGAGAATTTGCAAGGTGTCTTTATTTCTACAAATTGTTTCTTCAAATTATTATTGAAACTACTAGTATTGAAACTTTCCACTAGAGAATGCGATTGCTGAGGGACCAAATATTTGACAATTTGACGATTTTTTAAACGTTTTGTTTGTTTTCTATCTTTTAAATCATACTTTTAAATCGCGCATCATATTCCAGTTATAACATCAAGGGTCGCACAAATCCAAGCGGCTGCAGACCCTCAGGTAAAGGGGGTGTCGGCCACTTGTGTGCCCAAGGCATGCAGACGAAAGGACGTCTCAGATTGAGACGTCTAAGTTGTGTTTACTTAAACACTTAGACCCTTGTTGATTCTACACCTCTCCTAGAACAGGGTGAGCTTGTTCTGTGGTTGTGTAGTGATCCGTACTTGACCCGTGTTGGAGACAGAGGACGGGGTAAGAAAAGGCCTTCTCTGTACGCAGAGTGCGTTACCGCCTGGTAAAACATGCACGGCGCGGCGGGAACAAACTTCTTCACACGTCTGTGATCTTGTACAAGGATCGAGTCAAGTGAATTCCACTGGTTGGAGAATGCTGTATCCAAAATCGTGTCTATCCAGTTCTGTGCCTGAGTGTGTGAGGGTTAGGATCAGGCACGGTTCTGGATATATAGTCTCTATCGTATCCAGAACGGCCGTGCCTAATTCTATGCCTGAATGGGTTAGGGTTAGGACCAGGCGCGGTTCTGGATAGTCTCCGTGTATCCAAGAACGTATATTTGCCCAGGCACGGTTCTGGATACGCGTGGAACATACAAAACCGTGATAGATCGAGCATGGTTCTGGTATTCGCAGGGTGATCTCCAAGCAGATGTGTGGGTCAACCTTTACGTTTTCTGTGTGGATTTTCTCAGTTAACACTTGCACAGTAAACTCCAAGCAGATGTTGGGGTGAAAGATACTTGTCTCCAAACTAGACTTGTCCGCCTAACAGACATCTCTTGTGTCCCCATACAGTCTCCGTTACCATGGCAACAGCAGACGACCGAGGCTGAGGAAAAACAAAAAAATGGCGGCCAGGAGAGACCAGCTCACGTGATCGCAAGGTCGTCCTCGCGTGCGAACCTCAAGGGCAAAGTGACGTCAACAAAATCCTTGGATAATTAGAGGACAATCACCCGACAGACCGCATCTAGCAACCTAGCAGTTCCATACGGGCGTTGCTATGACGACCGGGATAACATCACTAGCGACGAAAGAACAGTAGATACTCACGGGATATAACAAGTCGCCATACTTGTAGGTCTTACAATGGCAGGACGCTGTGGAACGGTGTCTGTGGCGAAAGTTCGGACTTGAAGAGCCTCTACGGACCACCTTGACTGGAAAAGTGAAAGTGGCGACAGTCATCTCGGCGTTGAAAGTGAAAGTGTAGACTGACCTGCAATCCAAGCGAGGAGAAAGTAGCCTTGCCTTTGTCAGTGAAAGTGTAAAGTGATTTAGAAAGTGGTGGCTTGAAAGTGAAAGTATAAAGTGTCATAGAAAGTTTTAAAAAAGTGAAAGTGAACACTGTCTTTGACCCAGAAGTGAAAGCGACATTCAACGTAAAAGTAAAAAAAGTGAAAGTGAAAAATCGTCTTGAAAAGTGAAAGTGAAGATGCGGATCTTCGTGACGTTCCGGCGCGAGCGTCTGACGGTGGACGTGGAGACAGGTGTGACTGTCGGGCAGATGAAACGGGAGATTCGCGACAAGTTCTCTCTGGTGGGGGACGACGGCACGCACGAGAAGAAGTTCCTCGTCTTGACCTTCGCAGGTGAGAACGTCTTGAGAAAGACACACAGACATACACACACACAAACACACCCACCCACACCCACACACGCACACCCACACCCACACAAACACACCCACCCACACCCACCCACGCACACCCACACGCACGCACGCACGCACACACACACACACACACACACACACACACACACACACACACACACACACACACACACACACACACACACACACACACACACACACACACACACACACACACACACACACACACACACACACACACACACACACACACACACACACACACACACACACACACACACTTACACTAACACATATCACTACACCTGTTGTAGTTACGTAGATAACGTGAAGAATAGTTCCACAAAGCTCCAGGTCCATTGATACCCCGTCCGGTCAAATCTGGACACTCCTCTTGTAAGCGTACATTCCTCTAGAATAAACGTCTCGTTCCTAGAAGAACGCACGCTTATGAACGCCGAGTGATATCCACTTCTATACAGGTTGTCTAGTTGAGATATAGAGTACCCAGTGTTGACAAGCCCTTAATATGTCTAAACACTTAAGAATTGGGATAAATCTCGATGACGATTAATGCACAGTAGTTAGTTACATGTAGATGTAACACGTACATACCGTTACGTCACGGTCAAGGCCACCGACATTCGACCCACAGGTCGTTAACCCCAACCAGAGCATCGTCCATTGTCTCCCGTTTGTTGTTATACACGCAGATCAACACGTACGTATTGGGCGCCGTTATACAGTTACAACTAGTGTAGATTACAATGTAGTTTCAACGCTATTAAGTGCCCGTTAGCATGCGTCGCACGATCGGTTTAGGGCAACGTGAGGACGGTCTTGAGATGGTCGTGGGGGTGTCGTACACAGTCTGAGTTGTCTTCTGACGGAAAAGGTCGTCGTAGACCTCGCTAAAAATCCTGCGACAAAAAAGCATTACGAACTGCGTAAAGTGAAGATACTTAATACCAGACATCTTTGCTACGTTACGTACGTATGCATTGTAGATATCGATAAAGCATGATGACTTGTGACATTTTACCTACAGTGTTTCACACTTACAGACCCACCGAACCACCACTTCTTTTACACCACAACTTCAACAATTTTATAAGGATATGTCAACTTGTGTAATCCCCCCCAGGTTCCACCCTCCAGGACGAGTGGGTGTTCTCCGATATCGGCATCCTCCCGGGATCGACCATTAAATGCGCCCTGAGGGAGGTGGACGGGCCCACACTGTTCGTCTATACAGGTGAGGCGGCGCTTATCGTATCCAGAACCGTGCCTGTCTAGTTCTATGCCTTCTGGTTTGTCTCCGCGTATCCAAGAACGTAGATGAGATTTGCTCACAGGCACGGTTACACGTGGACTATCCAGAACCGTGCCTGAGCATTGTTCTGGATAAAGCATGGTTATCCAGAACCGTGCCTTCAGAGCACGGTTGGTTATGGATAAAGCACGGTTCTGGAAACAACCGTACCGGAGCTCACAGCTTACCAGGGTAGTCATGATTACGTGGCTTGCTTATTCTTCTTACAAAATAGAGATAAAGGCTAGATGTAAAAAAAAAATTCTTTTTGAAATAGATAAGTTATTTTGCAGATTGAGACATTGCAATAATCAGCCTGTCTATATTAACCACCTGTTCACATAGACCAGGTTTTATCAGTCCCCTGAGTGGTCTGCGTGGGCAGTTTTGACTCGGAGATTCAATTTTGCGGTAGAAGTGGAAAGGAGGTTTTCGTTGATCATGAGTTTTTAAGTTTACAGTCAGGAGAATACTTTAAAGGGTACGGAATCTAAGACACATTTTGGGCGTCATGATCTCGCGGTGGAAAGCGTAACCGCGAAAACAAAACCAAGACGTGAGATTTAACGTCAACATTCGCGTGTCCCTGCAGCGTTTAACGGGGAGACGGTGACCTTCCTGGACAAGATTAACTTCGTGTCTGGCACGGTGAGCGATGTGCGCAGTCTGGTGACGCGGCGGACCGGACTACCCGTGGGCATCTACCGCCTCATGGCGCCCGGGGGGAGGGAGATGTTCGACTGTAACAGCCTCGACTTCTACAAGGTAAGGAGAGGTGTGTTTGTGTCTTTGACCGTGTGTGTGTGTGTACATGTGTGTGGACATGTGTGTCTGTGTGTGTTAAGTGTGTCTTTGACAGTGTCTGTGTGTGTGGTGTGTGAGTGTATGTGTGTGTGTGTTTGTGTGTGAGTGTGTTTGTGTGTGGTGTGTGTGTTTGTATGTATGTGTGTGTGTGTGTTTGTGTCTTTGACAGTGTGTGTGTGTATGTGTCTGTCTGTCTGTGTTAAGTGTGTCTTTGACAGTGTCTCTGTGTGTGTGTGTGTGTTTGTATGTGTCATGTCTGTATGTGTGGTGTGTGAGTGTATGTGTATGTATGTGTGCATGTTTGTGTGTGTGTGTGTATGTATGTGTGTGTTTGTGTCACAGTGTGTGTGTATGTGCATGTTTGTGTGTATGTGAGAGAGGATGGACAATGATGATTATGATCCTGATCATGTTGGTGTATACGTCACAGGTTGAGCTGGGCGCGACGCTCCGCATGGAGACGTGGGACGGCTGGACGGAGTTTCTCCAGTCCGCCACCGCAGGCCAGGCCGGGAGGGTTCTACTGCAGGTGGCCGAGAACGAGATGGTGCAGAGGTGAGAGTCAATAGTTATTCATTCATTCTTTCATTCAATATTTTTCTTCTATTCATTCCTCAATTCTCACTTCATTTCTCCCTTTATTTGTCCCTTCTTTCATTCATTCCTTCATTCGTCCCTTCATTCATGTCTCCACTTTTCATTTGTTTGTTCATTAATTTCTCAATTTCATTAATTCCTTCATTTTCTCCATCATTCATTCCTTCATTTGTTCGTTCCTTTATTGCTTCATTCATTCTTTTATTTGTTCGCTCATTTATTCATCCATTTGTTCTTTCATTCCTTCGTTCGATTGTTCATTCATGCCTTCATTCGTTCGATTGTTCATTCATGCCCGCATCCCCCAGGTACCAGTACAAGGTTGCCCTGTACATCGCGGGGCACTATGGGCACGCAGACCTGGCCACCTCCGTGCTCAAGTACGGCGCCAAGCCTGACGAGCCGGTCGGCATGCACCCGTTCCGTGAGTGGTGCGACCAGGACTCCCACCCGCTTGCTGTCCAGCCCGCCATACACCACACGGCCGAGACAGGACAGGTACGATGGACTGTGTCGTGTCTTTTCTTGGGGTGAAGTTATTGTCTTTCGCATTGTGCACTTTTTTGCTCTCTAAATGAAACTAAGACAAAGAAATGCATTTACGGCAAGGCTACCACACGGCGGAAATAACTTTGCCCTTGCTATAGATAGAGCCCATAACATTGTGTGTACGTCTCTCTCTTTCATTTCTGTCTTACGGGTGATGATTCGAATGATCCCAGCTGCCTCGCCTGTAAATCTAACCATAACCCAATGTACTGTACCTAAGCCTTGACTCTAACGGCAGAGGTACGGCGAACCTTAACTCTAACCGTACCTCCGTGTCCGCAGGTCTCCGTGCTGCGAGTGATGATCCAATACAACCCCAGCTGCCTCGCCTGCAAGTTCCAGGGGAAGAACGCGCTCTCCGTGGCGCTTCTAGCGGGAAAGCGCGAGGCCGCCATCTACCTCATCAGCAAGTACTGGAGCCCGGTCACCATCAACAACATCTCCCTCTCCATCAACATGTACGCCAAGGTGCGGCGGTGGGCGGAGGGATCCAGGGAAAGGGTAAGTCATAATCATTATGTTTACATTCGCAGAAGGAAAACATAGTGTTTTGTTGTTTCTTCTAAGTTACAGGAAGGATTTAAACTGGTACACACGACTTACTGGAAAAAAAGGACCTTTCAGATGGCATCCACCATCTTCTTCCTCTTCTCATAACAAAAAAGGATCAATGACCTGGACCAGACGGCTGTCACAATGGTAATTGGTGCTGTGGCAGACACTGTGTGGTGTTGGGTTACATTATGTAGCAAGTGGCAGCGAAGAGCCGAAGGGGCTTTTTACGAATACTAAAAAGAGTTGGTACTGGCGTTTCATTTGCCTTAGGGTAATTTCATTTGCTCCTGATTGGAAGATATGAAATGAAGGGAAAAGAGAAAAAAATTGAAACTAAAACTGGGCCAAAGCTGTTTACATGTCTGACTCTCTAGTTTGCTGCCCCCCTCCCCCAGGTCTTCCTCCAAAAGGGATCAGTGGCCACGTCCCTGAAGAGGTCCCCCCACAAGGGCGCGCTGGTCGGGCAGGGCGTGAACATAGACGGCTTCACCTCCAGCCAGATGACGTCTAAGACAAAAGCCGAGATGCGTCAGCAGGCCTTAAAGACGATGCCAGGAGGCGGCAAACTCCCGCCCATGCCTGCACTGACCAGTAGGTTCAGCAAGGTAGGCATGGCATTCACATCTTTGAGGAAGTTCTACCCTTTTCTTCGGTGTACAGAGTGACCAAAATTGGATTTGTGTGAACCTTGATTTATAAGTGAAATATGATGTACGATGTTTAAGACTTAGTATGATTTTAAACACACAAAACATGAAAACGTTGAAGCAAGAACTCAGTGAGAAGTTGACAATAATTAAATTCACAAATCCTCTGTAATGTTTCACGGAGGGTATGAGAAATTCCGATTTCTCGTTCATGTTGCAATGTGTTAATGTTCCAATACGTTAATGTTGCAAAGTGTTCATGTTGCAAAGTGTTCATGTTGCAATGTGTTCATGTTGCAATGTGTTCATGTTGCAATGTTTTCATGTTGCAATGTATGAATGTTGCAATTTATGAATGTTGCAATGCAATTGTGTTTATGTTGCAATGTGTGAATGTTGCAATGTGTCAATGTTACAATGTGTGGATGTCACAATGTGTGAACGTTACAATGTGTTTATACCCCCTGCCCAGACGCTGTTAACGATGCACAAAGAGAAGCTACACCGGGAACAGGATGCCGAATCCGTCACTCCCAAACGCAGCTTCGCCCAGACCGACTCCAGCACCGAGATGCAGCTCCCCAACATCCCACCAGGGGGCGCAAAGAAACTCAAACTGCGGGCTCTGCTGGGCAAGAAGGAATCTCCAGCCGGCGCAGAAGAGGTGACACCCGAACAAGGTGCTGCTTCCACGGGGGCTAAAAAATTGGCGATGAAATTCGGCGCGGCGAAAACTGCGTCAGAATCAACCAGTGAAGACGCGGCAACGCCAAAACCTGCCGGAGGCCTGCTGGGTAAACTAGCCGGGCTAAGGAAGCCTTCAGACAAGCCTGAAGAAAGCAAACCTTCCCCAAGTCTCGGAGGAAGGCTTCTCGGGAAACTTCAGGACACGTCAGGCACTCAGGACTCTCCGGTAGACGCTGCAGCACCACCAGCGCCCGCCGTGGGGCGCTTCAAACTGAAATCCTTGCTGGGCAAACTAAAAGGCGGGCAAAACACGGAGGCAAGCCAAGAGGAGGGGGCAGGAGGGGCGACCGGGAACTTCATCGAAACCGGGAAGGACAAACTGCCTCTCCTGCTCCCCAAACTAGGTCAGGCCGAAGGTCAACCAGACGACCTTGGGGGCAAGCAGAGGTCGAAGACCGAGGAAGCGCTCCCTCTACCCGCGCTTGAAAAGTCGTTCATCCGGCGGCGTTCCAAGACGGAAGAGATGCGGAAGAGCACGCTGGCGCTGTTCGAACTGTACCGCGGGCAGACCGCACACGAGAAGGCCGTCGGCTGCATGGCCATCGCCAACACCTTCAAGGAGAAACCCTGGCTGCACCAGGTGCACTTGGCCGTGACCTTGGCCAGGCAGAGCGTGCAGAGGTCACTGGAGAAAGGAAGGAAGGACAAGATGGAGGTCAAGAGTTCATCTTGATGTAACTTCTATCCTATCCAGAACTGTGCCTATCTAGTGTTATACCTGAATGGGTTAGGATGAGGCACGGTTCTGGATAGTCTCCGCGTATCCAAGAACGTAGATTTGCCCCAGGCACGGTTCTGGATATGCAGAACTGTGCCTGGTTTTGGATAAAGCACAGTTCTAGATACAAGGAGAGTTCCTCATAGATCATGATGGGACTTGTCTGTCAACTGACTTTATAGCCATAAAAATGTGGAGGAATTGTAGAAGTTTTCAGTGATTTTACGTAAAGGTTAATTTGAGATATATCTTTTTATAGCTGAAGTTTTAAGAAATTAGAATTACAATCATAGTTAGCAGCTGAGCGCTGACTAATTTCAAAGTTGCTCTCAGGCAAGGCCATAGTTTATCAAAGAGAACATACTGTAGTTTTTGTATTACGTGATGTAATATAACAATGTAACGATGGGAGATTGGAGTAAAAGCTACTGTGACGTTCTCACAAGAGTGTGGGAGAACGATGTAGGTACATGTAGTTAGGACTAGCTTCATCTTAATGTAGATGTGTGGCTGTGGCTTGTTTTCATACTGTCTTTTAGCAGCAGTATTTTTATGCCTTTCACATGGTACGCTTTTTTTCTTCTTTCTTTTCGTTCGACACCTCTGGGAATTCAAAACATTCAGTGCAAGAAAAAACTGACATTGTTCCATTAGAAAGACATGGAAACTGCTGGAAAAAGAAGTGCAGAAACAAGATAATGCCACACAGGAGACTGCAATACAAGTCGTAAAGTTTGACGTCATGGCTGTTTTGTCGTCTTTCTTCCCTCTATTACACGAACCATGGCATTCTGAAAGAACCATGGCATTCTGTAAGAACCATGGTATTCTGTAAGAACCATGACATTCTAGAAGAACCATGGCATTCTAGAAGAACCATGGCATTCTAGAAGAACCATGGTATCCTCTAAGAGTCATGACATTCTCTATATCTCGCTCCTAACCATGCCATTCTCATAAAAAAATCTAACAGCTTGAAAGTGTTAGGTAAAAGAAAATGTACACAGAATCACTTACATGTAAACATGATCATGTTTCTTCATAGTGACATCAAACAGATAATATATTAATGTTAATTCACAATCATATCAAATCTGTAGTTTCACATATTAGTGTTGCCTCCCTTTAACAATCCATTGCACAATATTCCGATTTAACACCTCATCTTATCCCCGATTTAACACCTTATCTTATCCGACACTCGATTGGTCAGGAGACTGTCATGGTACAGTCATGTGGCACCATCACTGAGATTACCTTAATTTCACACTTGAACATGTAGCTAAAACACCTGATTGGTCAGTATGTGGTCATGTGACCTGTCAATCACCTTGGTCACAAACTTTTCACAGTAACAGCATCACATTACACATACACCAGATTGAAACATCAGTGGTCCCATATCCTGTTTGTATATCATAATGGTACAGTCCGTTCTGGCTGACCAATGGCACGAGGGCATCTACAGCTTGGGACAGACCATGTAACACCATAGGGGGTGTCCACGTTTGCAATATTACGTACGACAGAGAAGTTGCACATTTCAACATTTGGCACAGACACATCATAAATTTACTAACTAAGCCATGATTAAACAACCACCTCACTAAGTACATTCTGAAACAGACTTGACAATTTAAGCTAAAACAGGCACAAAGCAGCAATGTTTGTATCTTCCTAGTTATCTAGCAGCTCATCTACCTTTTTTCCAGACAACGTGGTGTTCTACCTGCTGGGACAGCGATCTGGATTCAGCATGCGTGTGTTAGCATTGCCCCCTATCAGTTCGGAGTGATTACTGCATCGAACACCCTTGTGTTAGCAGTCAGTTCAGAGTCACGTCCATCTCCATTCTGGACTTCATGGTGTGTGACCTGGTAAAGAAACAAGGAAAAAGAACAAATTTAAAGATGGTGGACACTTTGAAGAAGTAAAAAGACATAGAAAGAACAAGAAATAGTAATGCATTCAAGTACCAGAGTTATCAACCAAGGATTGACGTGTTCAAAACTCATTTTTTCCTAGAACTATCGTAGAGTGGAACTCGCTTCCACCAAGTACAGTAGGGGCATCGTCATTAGATAGTTTTAAAACACTGTTTAGAGTTAGACGTTCAAAGGTTAGGTGTAACATGTCGTTCGGTGTAATGTAGCCGCGTGCCTGCGAAGCTGGTGTGTTACACCGAAGGGAGGTTATACCGGCTATACAGATACAGATACATAGAATTCCACAATGATAGAACCAATAAAATCTGGTCTATGGCCCATTAACAAACAAAACAAACAAACAAACAAACAAACTTGTTTCTCATGTGCGCGAGCCACTCGTCCAGTGTCTGGATCTGGTGCATGACGGACGCGCCGCTGGTGCCGCCCGCCGCCGTGTACTGTTCCACGCTGTTCTCATAGTTCCACAGCTTCTCAACGTCGGCCGAAAACTTCGGGCTGGAGACGAACAAACAACAAAGGCTCATACAAACAGGCCACTTGTGTTGTAACTAAAATGTCTAGGCGCACTGCTAATAATCCGATCTAGTACCGGGCTCAGCAGTACTAACTTTTTTAGACACGCACAATTATGTCACCAAAAACAACAGAGAAACCAGTGTACATGCAGAATGCTACACCCTGTGGCGGGACCTGCACTACACCACCCAGCTACCAGGTGGCACTGTTACCTACCTGATGGTCTGTAGGTCTGCGAGCGTCAGGTCACTCAGCTGGCACTTCTTGGTCTCCGCCAGGTGGACGGCTGCACCGGACATGCCGTGGGCCTCGCGGAACGGGATCTAAAAAAAAAACACCACACGATTTTCTTAGTGCCATAATCAACTACTAGTAGAAAGATATCATTTGCAAAGCAAATGCATTATCTTCACCATCTCATGGTCTAGCCCAACAAACTACAGCTCTCTTTATTCTCTTGCTCAAACACTTTCGTATATATGGTGACCAGCCCCTCCAACTGTCTGCAACTTGCTACATAATGTAACCCAACACCAAAGGGTGTCTGCTACAGCACCAGTTACCATGGTGACACTAGACTCACCCCCTTACGGACCAAGTAGTACGCAATGTCGGTGGCGAGCATGTCTGGGCTCAGGGCAGCCTTCGCGGCGACCTTGTTGACCTCCAGGGTGGACAGCACGCCCGTTGCCACTAGCAACACGCCCGTCATTGTGTCGTACGCATCGAACATCCCCTCCTTGTCCTCCTGAAGGTCCTTGTTGTAGGTGCTGGGCAGGCCCTTCAAGGTCATCATGAAACCCGAGCACTGAAAGCCATGACATCATGAATCTGGTGTACTGAAAGCCATGATATCATGATCTAGTGCACTGAAAGCTATGACATCACCAACCACCCTGAGGACAGGAAGCTATGACATCATGAATTGTGTGCACCGTAAACCATGACATCATGAATCCTCAGCACTAAAAGCCATGACATCAGGAATCCTGAGCACTGCAAACCATGACATTGTTAATTCTACATCGAGAAAACCATGTCATTATCAACCCTGGGCCTGAGCATCATTTCTTTGTGTTTGTTTGTTTATTTTACCATGGAAACCCTGCTAAACTTACATGTCCGAACACGCGGCCAGCTTTTCCCCTGATCAACTCCAAGCTGTCCGGGTTCTTCTTCTGCGGCATCAGGCTGCTGCCAGTGCTGTAGGGGGGAGAGGGGCACATCAGCAAGGTCGGCCACAAGGTCAACCCTTCACAGGCAACCTTGCAAACAAAAATCACCAACAAACCAATCAGACTACTCAATTTCGAGAGTCCAAATATAAGAAACCAGTGGAGGAAGGTCGCGGCCTTGAACCCTGACCTGTGGGCATCCCAAAGGAAACCTTACAGACGAAAGTCACCAGCAAACCAACTAGACTGATTCTTCAAAGTCTGACAGCTAGAAATTTTGAGAGTCCAAATAAGAAACCAGTGAAGGTCGTGCCCTTGACCCCTGACCTGTAGGCGTCTGACAGGGAGATGAAGCTGAACTCCTTGCTGCTGTAGATGATGAGGTCCTCCGCCCACTTACTCAGGTGGGTTGCCGTTAGCGACGCCCAGAACAAAAACTCAACTGCACAAACAGAGAGAAGCAAGGTCATGGTCAACTACTGAAGAGCACTTGTCAATGATAAAATCATTTTTCCATACAAGAGGAACAGAAAAAACCCACTTAAAGGTACAGTTTTTCTTCTACAACTACAAGCATGGCTACCTAACTAGTTTCTTCTACAAGTACTCAAGTCTACCACACCACATATCTTCCAATTGGTACTTTCTTGTGGAAATGTATCCACAACTGCAGAGTGTATCGCAGTGCAGAGTTTGGCAACACAGACCATCGTTTAGTGGTAGCCTCTTGTAAAATCTCGTTGAGAAAGAACAGTCCGCCGGGGCGGCCACCATTCAGACCAGACGTCGCAAAACTCCAAGACACAGTCTTCCTACAGAAATATCGTGATGAAATCACCAGAAGATTCAACAACAATCAACCTGTTCCCCTTGATGTAGAGTCAGCGTGGTCTCAGCTTAGGGACAACATCTCGGAGACCGCTAGATCAGTTCTCGGGAAGAAAACCAGGCGCCGCAAACCCTGGATCAGTGAAGAGACCCTGACGGTAATTGAAGAACGCAGACAAGCTCGCCTCGCTGGCGACATAACAACCTACAGAGCCCTGAACTCTAGACGACAGGCACAGCTCAGACGAGACAAGCAACTGTGGTTCCTACAGACCGCAGAGGAAGTAGAATCAGCCAGTGCCTCTGGAAGGCATAAAGCCGTGTACGAAGCAGTACGCAAACTGGCAGGTAAAACCACCCCACCAGCAGTCGACCCTGTGGTGGCCGAAGATGGCAGTGCCCTTCCAACCACACAACAGCAGCTGGACAGGTGGAAGGAGTACTACTCCAACCTGCTCAACAGACCTGCACCATCTCCCACCTCAGACTCACTCGAGGAACTAGCCGACGCGGCAGTACCGGACAATAACATCAGCACTGACCCTCCTACTGATGACGAGATCAGCAGGGCCGTTCGTCAGCTGAAGAACGGCAAAGCTGCTGGGCATGACGGCATCCCCCCTGAGCTCTTGAAGAAAGGGGGTGATTGTATCACCCGCTGGTTGAAATGCCTGTTCTCCGCCATCTGGGAAGCCGGGACCGTCCCAGAAGACTGGAAGAGAGGAGTTATTCTGCCCTTCTACAAAAACAAAGGTCGCAGAAACGAATGCAAGAACCACCGTGGCATTAGTCTCCTCTCAGTCCCAGCCAAGGTATTCAGCATTGTGATTCTCAACCGCATT
This sequence comes from Branchiostoma floridae x Branchiostoma japonicum, assembly GCA_013266295.2. Lineage (NCBI taxonomy): Eukaryota > Metazoa > Chordata > Leptocardii > Amphioxiformes > Branchiostomatidae > Branchiostoma > Branchiostoma floridae x Branchiostoma japonicum. Next base: position 1,416,068 of record CM023826.1, on the reverse strand, counting down.
AAGCAACCTCTGGTAAAATCACAGCGTCCCGAACAAAGTGGCTTTACTCCGGGAAGATCTACTGTAGATAGGATCCTTGCCCTCAGACTCCTCGCCGAGAAGAGGAGGGAGTATAGGAAGGCCCTATTTGTCGCTTATGTAGACCTCAAAGCTGCATTCGACTCGGTCCACAGACCATCCTTATGGAAGCTGTTGCGCGCCAGGGGCATCCCGGATAAGATAATCAGCCTTATCCAGGAACTCTACACCGATACCACAAGCTGCGTTCGTGTAGGAACACACCACTCAGACTGGTTTAAACTCCTCAGCGGCGTCCGCCAGGGTTGCGTTTTGGCTCCAACGCTGTTTAACATCGTCATCGACTACGTGATGTCCAGGTCCGTTGGCCGAGGTATGTGTGGAACCACTTATGGTGAACATACCTTCACAGACATGGATTACGCCGACGACGTGGCGCTGCTTGCTGAACTACTCGAAGCCCTTGTCAGCACGCTAGAGATCTTCTCCGTCGAGAGCCAAACCTTGGGTCTAGAAGTCAGCTGGCTGAAGACTAAGTTGCAGTCCCTCAGCGACTTCCTTGACCAACCTACCTGCCCACCGATCAATGGAGAGTCAGTAGAGGTGGTTCAACGCTTTAACTACCTCGGCAGCGTCATCACGCTGGACTGCAGGTCTGACCAAGACGTCAAGCGCAGACTTGGAATTGCCTCTGCAGCCTTTGCCAGCCTTGACCGTGTGTGGCGTTGCAGACATCTCTCCAAAACGGCCAAGTTGAAGATCTACAACACACTGGTCCTTTCAGTACTCCTGTACGGAGCTGAGTCTTGGACTCTTACCAAGTCACTCAAACAGAAACTGGACTCCTTTGACACCCAGTGCCTGAGAAAGATCGAAGGCATTCGCTGGCAGGACCATGTCACAAATGAAGCAGTGCGCCACATAACCAACCAGGTTCCGGTTAGCCAGAGGATCATCAAGCACCAGCTACGCCTCCTGGGACACATCTCTAGAGCCACACCCACTCAGGAAGTGATCAAACTGGTTACCTCAGCTCCAGACCCAACCTGGAGGCGCCCTAGAGGCCGTCCCAGGAGCAGATGGGAGGACCAAGTTTTCAACGTGTTGGACAGTCTGGGGGTTGGCAGAACCAACTGGAGAGCTCTGGCCGAAAACAGAACATCCTGGAGGGACATGTCAACAGCCGCTATGCATCTGCCTTGATGCCTGCGGTTGATTGATTGACTTTCTTGTCACGTGGACCATCACAAAAGGGGAACAAAATTTCTTTTTTTAAATGAGGTGAAAATCAATGGGCCATGCAGATGTCATCCATAAATGTGGCCTTGCTGTGGCCTTGTGGCCTTGCTGTGGCCTAATGCAAAAATAATTTCTACCCACCAACAAAGTCTCTCCCACTGGTGGCATCCAGGCTGTTCAGACTCACGGCACCAAATCCCAGCTCTGTGGGGGAACAACAACAATATCAATGGGGAAATGTTACTGGAAAGCAGTGTATATTCACTGAGTGTGTCTAAAGAAATCAGAAATAAACTAGAAATGTACCATTTGCAAAGCAAATGCATAATGTTTACCTTGGCATATAGTCTCTCTTCTTACTCAAACCAAGGAGGTTAACCTCCTTGCTCAAACACATTGAATTTCATATATACGGTCAGACAGGAGTCTCAATCCCTCCTGCTATAAAATTGCAACATGATGTAACCCAACACCAGTTACCATGGTAACAGACAGTCTGGTTTAGGGCATTGACTAGGTCAGAGGTCACTGTTTGGAGAAGAGGAAGAAGAAACGTAGCAAAAACAATATGTTTTCCTTCGGTAAACATAATAAAAACTTACCCTTAGCCAGGAACTGCCTGTCCACATTAAAGGGGTTTCCTGCCAAAGCCCCACTGAAAAACAGGGAGGACATGAGTGGTTCTGTAGCTTAAGGTGTCGCTGCTGCAGGGTTACAAATCTACAATCTTTTTTGTGCATTTTCACAAAAGAAGTACATTGTACAACATACATGTAATGTGAAAAATATGAAAAACATATACAGTTGATCTGGAAAAGAAAAAGTTAAGCTCTGTGTAAAGTTGAAACTGTCTACCTTCCCAGGGGCAGTTCGTTGACCCTGACTGCCATCTCATCCAGTCTCTGAGCATCCCTCTGCAAGGCGCAGGCGTGGCTGTAACCAGAGACAACACAACCATGACACATGGCAATCAGAGATGGCAGGCTTCACCCCTTTACCCACACTGCTTTGTGGCTCTTTTAGTTCCATAGAAAAAAGGGAGCATATATGGCAATGGTGGATCATCATGCCCTTGCAAACCTTAGTATCATTAATGACTTTCAATGAGCCCCAACATTGTCTTCTTATAATTGTGAGACTTTTTCAACTAGAATGGGCAGACAACATCCTGATGGCAGCTTTCATTTTGTTATGTATTGTTGAAATATCATGTACATGGAAGGATTCCTCTATTATATGTTAATAGATCATCAAAGACTTAAAGACTTCCATCATCAAAAGAAGAGAAATCTTCATCCTTTCCACAAGTGGCAGACAATGCTGGGGAAAAAGGTCAAAGGTGAGGTTACCTTAGCAACCAGTGGCTCCATCTGATTGGCTGAGCCCTCTGGAGGTGGGTGTAGCCTGGCATGATGATGTCAGTCTCTCTATAGAGAAGAAATAAAAACGTTAAAATCAATATCTTTATGAGAGAGCTGAAAAGCTCAGCCAAGTTGAAGTTAAAATCCATTCCAGGCCTTTTTTCCAGGCTAACTCCGACAACCTTAGCTACCAATTTCTGACCTGCCCTGGCATCTATTGTTGGTGTAAACTCTGACCTTTCACCCTTGACACCCACTGACCTTTTGGCCCTCTCCAGGAAGACGTGGATGAAGTCCAGGAGGTATCCCCTCAACGTTCTCAGCGCCTCCCGCAGCCAAATCCGCATGTCGGTCGCACACTGGTCGTTACGACTGCGGCCGGTGTGGAGCTTGCCTGCAGCAGGACCAATCAGTTCCTAACGTACAACAGGGGGACAAATTAAAACAGGGCTCAAAATACAGTCAAACCTGTCAATAGTGGTCACTCAAGGGACTGAGCAAATTTGACCACTATAGACAGGTGACCACTATAGAGAGAGAAGGTCCATATCTGATCATGAACGACACGGACTTTCAGTTCTCACTTAGATATCTTTATTCAATTCAGGGCTGGAAATACTATTTTCTGCATACCTATGCTGGTGCAGGCAACATTGAAAATTACCTGCACCAGGCAAATTTCACCTGCACCACTCATATACTTCATTGGTGATAACAGTCAATGCAGCAAATAAAAATCCACATACAACCATAGATGCACTTTGTCTAAGAAGACCAGATGCTATAGGTCCGCTGGATGGCCGTCTTTGACAAGTTTGATTGTACATGTACGTGTATGAGCAAATATGAAGAATAATCCCACCTTCAGCCGCCGCTCGTTTGCGGTGTGAATGTCTTCGTCGCTCGGCTGGATCTGGAACGTCCCGTTCTGCCACTCCACACCAACCTGTGGGGGGGAGGGGGGCACGAGGTCAGAACGTTTGTCTCTCACTTTTGAAAACACCGGTAGGTGTATAGGTGATGCACCTAGCCTAAAGAGTCAGGTGCACAGAACAGCTTAAGTGCACATCACAAGATAAAGTAGAATAAGAACGTCAGTCAAACCTAATGACAAGTACAAACTTAATTATGACCTTCTATCTTCTGACCTTGACCTTCTGAAGGTCATAAGAACATATATATACATTTTTGTACCTGCCCCCCTCCCCTTGCCCAGTCCCTCGTGTATCTTGTCAAGTTCGTCCTTGCTGATGAGCCTCGGTATTCTATCCTTAACTTGACCTTCTGAAGGTCACTCCCCCTTACCTTGCCCAGTCCCTCGTAGATCTCCTCCATCTCGTCCTTGCTGACGAGCCCGACCTTCCCGAGCGCGCGGACGTACGCCTGGCTGCCCTTGATGTCGGCCTCCCACATCCGCTTGTCGAACCCGATCGAGGCGTTGAACTTCTCCATCACCGGGTCGTTCGCCCCGGTGAAACGCCCTCCCCACAGCTTGGAACCCTGGGAAACATTGCTCGGGGTTTTACGAAGAAAAGAACGCGGACAACGTACTTTGCAAACCTTGGCCATTCTAGCTACAAGATTGACTGTTGCAGTGGTTAAGAGACCTCAGACACAAGTGCTTTGTGGGCCAGGAGTAATTTACCTTTACCTACATTGTAGACTGCCTGTCATGTCCACCTGGCGTTTCACAAGGGTCACTTTACACCCCAAGCACCTGTTCTGGACAGGTACAACACCTGTTCTGGACAGGTTTGACACCTGTTTTTGACAGGTTTGACAGGTATTACAATATTCAACTCCCTTCGGATCGAGTTACTAGGTTTTATTTGATTAGGAAAAATTAGAACCACTCTTAATCTTACTCATAAGATAATATTTCCCTCCCTTGGGATGAAATTACAAGGTTTGCTTACAAAAAATCATCAATTTTCAGAACTTAATCTTACTCTTGATCCTTCCCTCCATTCCCACCCCTCTCTGCCATAGTAAATGGCCTGTCCCTTTGCTCACTCGTACAGACTACTGAAGAGTGGAGACACACACAGACATCTAATCTAACAAACTAATCTAACGACTTCAGACAATACATGTATATTTTAGTGTTACTACTGACTGTAGCATAACTGCAATGCAAGTCAGTACGTGCGTTGAATTGACGATGATTTTGATGTTGATATATAGTTTATATTCATACAAGTTATGTTACACTGTATAAGTACTATCTTGTCTGCTGAAAGTGCTTTTTACTTTGTACTATGAAAAAAACTGAAAGTGCTTTTTACTTTGTACTATGATATGATTCTAACCCAATGTAATGTCCCAACAACTTTCACCCTTTTGGCTACCACTGTGGGACACTGTCTTTTGATCAAAGAAACCTTTTGATATATACAGTACTAACAGATGGATCTGACAAGAAAGGATAATCAGATTTGGAACGATGAAGGACGCTGTGACTTACCTCACTCATTCTCGATACGTTGCCTGGCAACACGGACAGAAGGGAGATTCTGTGTTTTGATCAGAGGATGCCCAAGCCACCTGTTGCAGAGAGAATCATGAAATGCTTGATATGAGTTGAAATCAAATTGACAAAATACATTTTCCAAACTGCTGGACTCTTTCCAACTACGATTTAACCTGCCTTGCATGCTTGAAGTGCTGTGCCTGAAATTTGAATCTGTATCCATGCATGACCATACATACGTTTATCTGGGCAATTAGTGCACAAGTCTGCTCATGCATGTAAGATACAGATCACATTAGCATCAGTCAATTACTAAGGACAGGGCTTACTGGTGCGTGTTAAATCATACAAATCAATGGAGAGGAGACAGTCCGATAGGCAGCCACAGTTCAGTCAAAGGGTTTCTTTAAACTAGCCTAACAAACTACTGCTCTATTTTATTCATATATATGCCATAAATATGGTGACCAGCCTGTCCAAATTTTTGCTACACAATGTAACCCAACACCACAGGGTGTCTGCTACTAGTCACCATGGTGGCAGACCTCTGCTGTAGGTCATTGACCTTATTTGTTTGGAACGGAAGAAGAAAAAACGGAGCAAAAACAATATGTTTTGCTTCTGCGAAGGTTAATATAATAATTTACCTTTAGTAATTGTAAATATTCACGTGTAGACAGCTGTAACTTTATCAAGGGGGAGGGACCCGGTCGATCGAGTGTTGGTTCCAGAACCGACGCTGCGATACATATCCAGAACCGTGCCTGGGGCAAATCTACGTTCTTGGATACGCTGAGACTGTCCAGAACCGTGCCTGATCCTAACACTAATCCATTCAGACATAGATAGGCATAGATAGGCGCGGTTCTGGAAACGATAGGGGGCGAGAAATGCGTGTGGTGGGAGGAATAAATTTGCAAACTGGAAATCTCAGCACAGGAAAACCTCCGGTATTACAAATAAACAGCTCATCTCCTCACTATTTATTGATCCATGGAGCTTTTAACATACTTATGACGTGAAGTAAGTAGGTGACAAGAAGAAGACCTACCTTGTTTGAGCAGGGAAAGTGAAAGTAGGCAGGTACCGCACTTTCATTCAGACGGGCGCCGCCATGTTGGAAGTTCTATTACCCAGCATGCACCGGGCTAAGGAAACTAAATCAGCACCAAGGACGGATGCTTTTCATGGCTTTCAAAACCTGAAACGAAACGATTTTCTTTCGCATGTCTAATCAATGGAATTCTACATTACACTACGCGACAGGACAGGTATTGAACAAACTTTTGACGGGTATTGAATTAACTTTCGAATTGCTTTTCTGTATTCTGGTAAACATGTTACTGAAATCTGCCCCATGCTGCATGATCTCTAAGCAGATCCTATGGTGGCAAGGCACTGCTTGGCCGATTGGATACTGCCTTGCCAGTGGTCACTTAATAATCTCTAATTCGGCCTTCCTGTCAGTCTGCGGTTACAGCATTTCCCCCTCACTTCCTGTGACTCTATTCAAATAACTATAAACACACAAGCAAGCAAATAAACACAAACCCTCTGTACACTTTATCAGTTTTACACACCTCGAATCCAACAGCACATCAAAAGTAAACATTCCAACAAGAAAACTCACATAAATAGTTCGTGCATAGATGGAAAAACACCTTTGCATAGAATAAAGTTCAAGCAAGTTTCATATATTACTTCTAGATCTGCACTAAACACAGCATAAATTCTCTGAAAAATATCTTACAAGCACAAAATACAACACTAAGGCAATAAAGTACCAAGGTAAACAGTACATTTTCATAACAAACCTTCAGTACATTTTTATAACAAACCTTCAAACCATCATATCTAAGGGCACTGAATTTACTTTATGACAAAACATCTTATATAAGCTATTGTCTTAATTTATGTGCATTGAATTTAGGAAAATGTAAGAAAACAAAGAATAGACAAATAGCTACATCCACTCTTTCCCGATGGGTTTTCGTATGGTGGGATTTAACTTAAGATTTTTGAAAATGAACTTTCTGGGAGAGCAGCTGTTAAGAAAACTTTGAACACCTTTGAAAAGTTTTGGAGCAAATTTAGAGGTTTGGAAAAGAGTTTGGCCACAGTATGTTGTTCCTACCACTCTTGTGGTGTTACTGGTAAGATGTACATGTACATGTACCAGAAATATATAATGTTGATGATATAGCAGCAAGTTACAAGTAATAAATGTGGTAGTCATCATTTTCTTCAAGCAAACTCTAGTAATTACTAAAAACGCCTGCCAGGTAAATGTCAGTTCAGCTTGTGAACTGTGAACTGCATTGTCCTTACCAACCTGACAAAAATATTCACCAATATCTAGATACAATCTTCTTTGATTGAGATTTAAAAAAAAGTTGTAAGTTGTAGACCATGATTCTTTCAAACAGTACATAGCTTGCTACATACTGATATATGTTACTAACTCTAATGTAGATGTCAATGATTGTCACACAAAGTATGGCATGTTCCTCTTGCAATCTGAAAGTTTACGTGACACAATATTTATCAGTAGAGCTCTGTGTCCACGAATGTACTCACACACCTACAAATTGGTACTTTTTTTGGCTTCAATTTCAGTCAATGAAATTTGACCAAAATATCATGTACAAAAAGTTTTTCCAAATCACCTGATGCCACAATCACCACTGTACAGTTACTGTAGTCCTTAAGTCTCTTAAATTTTACGCTTCATAATATCCCAGTTTTTTAACAAAAACTGGAGGATTGCTTTTTGATCGTCAGAATCTAAGAAAAACACCTGATGTACAAAATACTCTTAAAAATCTGATCTACATGTAACAATTCTAACATTTGGACAAATTCTAAAATTAAAAAAAAAGAAACTAAGGCTACACCAATTCCTTGGTTTTCTGCTGATTTTTAAGTGATCCAGATCATAATAATACAGAAAAAAACAACAGAAGAATAAATAATGCCAAACTGGAATATCAACATTAAAACAGACTCTGACTGGAAAGTCTGTACCTTGGCACACACAGATTTAGGGAGTGAATACAGTCAAATTCAAGTTTTCCTCCCAGCCCTCTGTTTCCATCTTGACCAAATTCTTCTTTAAAAAAAGTCAGAGAACCAACAGGAAAAGTTGGTGTAGCCTCAGCTTGTGCTGTGACCTGCCTGACTGTTTGTAGTCCAGCTAATCAGTTTACTGGTTCTTAAATGATTTTCTAGGTTCTATAAATAACAAATTTTAAACTGGAAAACCAACATTAAAAAAATCAACATCAAAGAACCAAGAAAATACTTTGTGTGGCCTATGCTTGCACTGTTATCTGCATGTGAATACTTATCTGAAGATATTCAGATTTAAAAAAAAACACTTTCTTTTATAAATAAAGACTTTTTTTAGATTGTCAAATATTTGGAAGAGATCCCAAGTTGGTTTAAATATACTCATTGAATATTTTTCTCTCTCTTTCTCTCTTATGATGCTTGAACTTGTAACATCCAAAGTACTGTTAACAAATTAAGAGAACCCTAAGGCTTGTTTTGGAATAGTTAACTGAGGAGAGAGCCTTTTAATCAAAATGTGAAGTTGCCATTTGTGTTAACAAATGGAGAAATTGTTGCAAAAACCAAGAAAATAGCTTGGTGAGGCCTCAGCTTTCTTTGTACATAAATGTAGACCTTGTCAATTTTAATCTTGATGGTAATGTCTTTTTAATGTCTTATAACTGACATTAGTATCAGTCACAATGTGTTGTGTAAAAGTCAATGCAATTCAATGATGTACAACCATTACATCATGTACATGGCTGCCATGTTGATTTTCAAATTTTCAAAAAGTTTGAGTTTGAGTTTGTGATCTACTTGTGACAATCCAGTCAGCCGGCGTCCACGTGTTTGCAGTCGAGGTACCCCAGCCTGGAGATGGCCTTGTACTGGTCCGGCACCTCCATCAGACAGTGCAGAGCGAAGGCGGCGCTCGGGTACCGAGTCCTCTTCACCGCCGTGTGGTAGTCCACGAACTGGAAGTTGTCGAACTTCCTCTCCGGCAAACGGTCGTCGAACTCCTTCATGACCCCCCACGGGCCGTCCCCGACCCCCACCATGATGATGCTGAGGGCGAAGTTTGACGCTTCGACGATGGCGTCCCTCGTCGGGCCCTCGTCTTTCACCTGTCCGTCGGCGATGATGAGGAGGATGTGGTACCCCTTCTGCTGCTTGACGATGTCGATCGCCTTGTGGATCAGCGGCGCGAAGCTCGTCGGCCCGCTGAGAGTGATCTCCTTCACAATCGCGCTGTAGTGGATCAGCACCTGGTCGTGCCCCTGGCACGGGGAGCCATCCGGCCTGAAGGGGAACACTTCCTTGTCCTTTGTACGAGAATCCCCGAACCCGAAGACTGGTATCAGGTTGTCTTCGTCCAACGGCTGGAGAGTTTGCCCGATGGTCGAGATGACTTTCTGGTAGGGGTTGTAGATTTTTTTCCCCGACAGCGCATGTAAGCACTTCCCCCCAAACGTCCTACGTCCCTGCCACTCGTTACTGGCGGTGAAATCCACGCCGACGATCAGATTACAGCTGACGAGCCCCGCCGCCTTCATCGCCTTGGTGACCTGCTCGTAGTTGCTGAACTTGTCCTCGATAGCGTCGAAGTGCGACATGTCGGCGCGGAGGAGCTCGAACGCGGCGCACAGGCTGTCCTGCCGACCTTTGGCCCTCCTCTTCTCCTCCTCGAGTTCCTTCTCCGTCTTGGGTTTGTAGTGGTGGAAGAGGACCATCATCACCGTAAAGGCACCTGGAGATGAAGTCAAGGCATCTGGTAAGATTTTACCAAAAATTGAAACAAACACACACACTCAAGTATGTTCAACGTTACAACCTGACGGCAACTTTGTAAAATGTTTACTGGATGTTAATTTAGTCTTTATTGCAGGTCATTTACCTTTACAACAAATCAACCTGTTAAGTGCATTCCTAAAATGACATTCCTGTGACTTACTTTTTGGCATCACATGTAAATAATTCTTTTTTAAATCAAATTCAGAGTGAACCTTAAGGTTCCATTGAAAAATCGATGAAGCAACAAAACTACCAAAATTTGCTATTGGGGTGTCTTGGACATGTGTCCACAAGACAATTACACTTTGATTGTATACACCACTTGAAGTGATTTTTAGGGGAATCATTTTGGCTATTTTAAGATCAAAAATGTATATTTTGAGTCCTTGTCTGTGTCTAAATGTATATAAAAAACAGGCACCTATGAACAGCACAAGGGACAACATGGAGACGCAGCTATCGGACACGTCGACCACGTACAGAACATTCATGACGACCGCTAGGCGCGAGTTTGGGGCAGTCTGCACACGACACTGGGAACTGTCGTCTGAGTCACCAGACCAGGGGCGACACAGTTACCATGGCGATGTCTTTGTCACATCAGGTTGCCATGGAAACATGGTGAAACCAGCAGAAGACTTCCTGTGTTTCTGTTCTGCAAGAAACGGGAACAGAAATTTAAGACAAGTGACACTGACACATCTAAAATTTAAGGTACTTTAGAATTTGGCTGCATAAAATTTGTACGCCCAGCCTGCATGTCATCCACATGTAATGAACTTTGTATGGACTGAAACAGGAACCTACTCTGAAACAAAACTAATGGTCTCTGCATCTGGACAGTCCGTCAATTTGCCACAGTTCTAACAATGTTACTCAGGGTCACCCTATGTATCTCTGTATCCACATTAAGACTAATACTGTAACGACATCAGCGGTGTAGCAATTCCTTACTGTCTTCACCCTAAATAACAGGGTACTTTGCCAGAAACGTCCACTGTAATAATTGTCAATAATGTAGCCACTGGAATTTGTAGCAGTGGAATTTTCCAGCCAATACATTGTCAGAGGTAACAATCTCCTTCCTGCGCCATCCTGAATGAGACTGCCACATACCATGAACACTGCTACACCACAGACACACCATGTAACCCGAACCCTCCCCTACAGTGGCTACACTGGATGGTTACTGAGATAACAGTGTGGCAAACAGTGTGCCCAGCCTTTCTGTCTGGCTGGAGTTGGACTCGTGCCAGGTCTGGGGAATCAATAGTACTGAGTGTTCAGGAAAACCACACCTACAATTGATGAACCAGTACTTAACAACTTCAACATATTTTTTATTGGTATTAAACCAAGGGTTTCCAGAGAGGCTCCTTGTAAATTCTCTCCTTGAACTTGTCGTTCTTGAAATCATGACCTGATTTGTATGCCTTTGCATATTGAGAATCTGACAAACTTATATACACACACAAACATATACACACACAAACATATGCACACACAAACGCACTCTCACACACACACACACGCACGCACACCCACAGACACACACACACACACACACACACACAAGTCTTCACTCACACACACACATACACACTCACAGTCACACAAACACACACATATACATGCACACAGACAGGTCTTGTGCATGTACATGTGTGTGGGGACCTGGGAGTATGACCGAAAATTAGCTACACGTACTGTACTTATATTGGGGGCACAAAAAAACTTTGCTACTATCAGGCCTACATGTGTATTTATTGGCAACGATACATGTTTTTATTACTTGGGTCAACACAGGCAGACTTAGCTGGTAAGGACTGACCCACGGAAAGTACAGATGTAATACATAACAAATCAGTAAACCAGAACTTATTGCCTGACCTGGTTCTTCCTGTCTGTCAAATGACTGAAAACCATTGTGATAAAAGCCAGAACGTCAATCATCAACACAGTAACACTCGCCCTGGGCAGACCCACCATTAAATTTTCATGACAATTAAAGGGTGTAATGGGGTTTGAAAAATTATGCACAAACACTGAAGACACTTTACTTGACCTCACACCAACCCTAGCAATGAGCCCCAAAGGTCGTTCTAATACAGTTCTGGGGACCATGGCATCTCTCATGTCCAGAAAACAATGTCATCGTGCAGCTGGATGGAGAAGTAAAAAGGGCTGATGAAGAAACTTTGAGCAAGAAATTTGAGCAAAACTTTTCACAAGAAGCTGTAAGATGCTTTCACTTAATTCTGTTGAGAAGGTATGAGACCCTGCTGTCATATTTTGATGGAAACTCAATGTGGATTCATCTTGAATCTTGCCTTGTGGCATAAGACTTTGTCCCCTTTTTTTCCATTTACCAAGGAGGTTCAAATTCCTTGCATTTACTTTATAGAATGATCTAAAGTAAATGCAGGTTGTTGTGCCTGTAATAAGAAGTTATAACAGAATGACAGCTTTTACTTAAGAGACATTGAAACAGACTCTTCTGATGCATCTCTCCCCAAAAACCCTGTCTATATTTTCAGCACCGAGGACAGGGACCACTATGTTAAGGAATGCTGTTGTGAGTCTTGTGACTTTCTCCACATAGAAAAACTGAAACAGTTACTATAAAAAATTCAGAAAGCACCTATGTTAGTTAGGCCATTCCCTTGGTTCTTGAACATTTTTAAGTTAAGATTTTACAAGCAGTTAAAAACAAAAGCCTGGGTGGAAAACTATCATATTCACTCCATTTATTGCAGGATTTGTATTTTATCTTAGATTCTGATCTACTTCTTCATTTGTATTAACGTTACATGTACGTCTGTACTTTCTGTGGGTCAGCCATTACCAGTTGAGTCTGCCTGCAGTGAACCAAGTAATAAAATGGATCGTTGTCAATAAATGCAATACTCTCAGAAACTGTGCATACCTTGTATACACACAAACTTTGTTTTCATGTTGATCTAAACTTTATCATTATATTATGGATTCGACAACCAACATATTGATTGATACGGCTAAATTACCAATAATACATTTAACACATTCGTATCGGCTGCAAAGAAAATCCTTGCCGGTAGCACCTTTCAGTTCAACTTCAGATGTTTCTTTAGAAATCAAGAAGTGTTGTGCCCTTACCTTATCCTGCCACCCCGACTATAGCTGCTTCCTAGCAACCACATTCAGAACAACAGCACGACCAGCCACTCCCGACCACAAGCAAGCTGTCCCGCTACCTTACAGTATTACAGTAGCCAGCAGGGCCCCATAGGAGCTATAACTTTTGGCCTACTCGGTTATTGATTGCGCTCATGGCTCCATCCAGCCTCATACAACACTCTGGCTGCGGTCAACCAGGCTGGCAAGCCCCCATAGGGGACTATAAAGTAAACGTACTCATTTATCAACAGCTGAGCCTTCCAGTTCCGCCTGATCTCGTGTTGTATATACTCAAGACAGCAATGTCTTCACATACCATTCTTAAACAACAGCATAAAATATATGCCACCAAGGACCCATAGCACCCAAACCCCTTTACCTGATCGCTTATGGGCATTGACATCCCAATGATTGAGGAGTCTACCAATCATAAATCATGTAGGACCATGGACGGGGTGTGTGGCCTTCATGGGTGAGTACCCTCCCATTGGAAAGTCTCCCCCACTCTGTTAGATTACTGACTACTCCCCTGGGACAAGGGGAGGGTCATTAGTGGTTGTGGGGTGGTGGCAATAGGGGAACGGTCATTCATGAATTATGTTTAGGTGGGAACAAAATGTAACCTTAACTTTGGAAAAATGATGGGAAATTAGAAAATCTAATAAATTATGATGTTTTTATGACAAAAAGTTATCCAAAGTGATGCAGTCAATTTCGTCATCAACGGTGCAAAAAAAAGTTGCAAAACTTTTTCTGGTAAATGCAGTCTTCCGAATATTTTAATTATACATCGTCCCTCTGCAAATGCAAAGCTATATTCCTTAAAAAAAAGTTCTAATACACAATTTACTGCCATTTGGTAACCTTTGGTGCACCCCAATGCAGTTTGCTGCCCAATGTTATGCATGGAATACAGCAAGTCCCATGACCCTTGCAAACATTGAAGTGCTGCAGTGCGCATGGGAAATTACATCACATGTACCCGTTCGTGTAATGTCAGAAAAATGGCACGCTTTGCATTTTATGACCCAATGTTCGGTACCTTTTGCTGTGATATATTGGAAACTACTATGACCGTATTAGGCCAGACTATCTCAATTTTATGGATGACGTCCTATGAAAACTACAAACTGGATGAAAAAGAAGAAATTTTTACTGCAATTATAAAATGTACACCATTGTAAAAGGCTTGTTAAAACAACTAGTAAGAGAATTTTCCATTACTAAAAGTCATCCAATGAAAATTTAGTAAAATGGAGACTGCAAATTTACTGAATGGGAGCTGTGGTCTATTTTTTTCCATTTTTTTCCATTTTTGGAAATATTTTGGGCGATTCCGAGAACCAATGGATTAAATTGATGTGGCCCAGAATGAAGTTTTCTTGGCAGGGTCCTCGAGCCACAGAATAAGACGTCTCCGGCAATCTTAAGGGTCCTCGCGCCTCATTACACCTTTCCCCGGCGGTAATATCCTTCTCATCATCCCCTTGCTCGTAGCCTGGCAATTACTGTTCTGACGCACACGGTACACTGCAGCTGTGTGTGTGGAATTGTACAGGGGAGTGTGTCATGTCGGGTGAGGCCACACCAATTTATTTCCTTTGTTTTCGGACATTTCAAGGTGAAAACATAGCAAACGGACAGCATATCCACAGAGGGAAGGGAGAAAAACTTGAATATGGCTGTATTCACTCCATAAAACTGAGAGCACCAAGGCATCAACCTGGTCCTCGGGCTTTGTTTTCATTTGGTATGTACAGTTAAGCATTCATCATTGGCAGTCCAGTCTCAGAAGACTATTTCGTCTGCACCCTGGGAAGATAGCATCTTCTATGGCTGTATAGTCCAATATGTGATTTACAGTCTCTGCTGCATGTGGTGCAAACATGCTGTGTGGGCAGAGATGTAAGCATTACGATTTCTTAAAAATCCAAGAACCAACAAATCAAATTGGTGTGACCTGATAAGCATGATAGCTGAGGGTAAATGATCGCAGTAACTCTGACTTTCTCTCAGTACTCTTAGACTATTAGAATGACAAACACTATGAGTATGATGAGCAGCAATGTCTGTAACCGGCAAGGGTCTGGCTTGTATTTACGATAATGACTCACATGTCTGTTAACAGCATCACGCACTATGGCTGTTTCATGAACCCATGATGTGACTGCAATTATTCAGGCTTGCGTGGACAGCATACACAACCTGCCGTAGCATGTCTTTTAACCTTCTCCCTGCTGTCCTATAGCTACCCCATAACCAACACAGAATCAGTGTTAAATGCTAGTTCATCAGGCTGAAGGTTAACCTGTCATGGCATGAACTCTCTTAACCTTCTCCCTGCTGCCCTACCCCATAACCAACACAGAATCGGTGGCAACAGGCAACTTTAACAGGCTGAAGGTTAATCTGTGCCTAATCAGCACTTTAAAGTACAGCTAAGTCTGATCAATGGCATGTGAAGCGTGAGCCATTATATTTACAGGTCAGGCTATGTGAATATAATAAGAAACCCAAAAACTAACCCCACAAGAAAGCTACAAGTACTAGGTACATGTACTACTAGAATAAGTAAACAAACTAAGTTTTTTACTTAGTCTAGTAGTAGTTAGTATATGTAGCTTTTAGTAAGTCTTATTGTGACCTTATCTTATTGCTATGAACTACCCTGTCTTGGAAATTGGCAGTCATGGCATGTACCAGTCACACTTTAGAACTTCTGGAACTACTGCGGATTCTGGATAGTGAAAGTGACAGTGATGTCAAACCAGTTTATATTAGTCACTGAAGAGCTACTCTCCCATTGGTCGTAACAGAGAAGACAGACGCTATGTACAGTATCTACAGGTTCATTGTACCACGGAAATTCCCCTAGCTCTTTTCAACAAGCACAATAAACAGTGGACCACAGCTTAACATCCCGTCCTAAGGACTGTGACCCTCTCCAGTAGCGTGCATGTCGGGTCAGCGACAACAGCTAGGATTCGAACTCCCAACCTCTCAGTTCAGAGGCAGGGTCGCTAACCACTGGACTACGCACGCTACTGGAAAACCCCTCTCACACCCTCAGAGAGCAATCAGACAGGATGATCTTAATGTAAACATGGCCGTAAGGTCTGCACTAATGATAAAAGCCTTTTTATTGATCACCTTGGCACCTAATCGAGCTCTGCACTCAGAGGCCACTCCTGGGGGAACTGGGCAATTCAGCTGGAGTCATTAGAACTTCTTAATGTCAAGATTACAATTTTCTCCTAGGGCTACATTATAGAGTGTTAGTGACTGTATTAAAACTTTTATGTACAAACTGTGGACTTATAATTATATCGTCTCCACTGGCAATACCAAGTCAATTTGTTGCTTCTTGGATGAACCAAATAACAATCTCCAAGCAGATCTTTCGGTGGCTGCGAAGACAGTATCCATTTGCCAGACTGTAACCACCTTCGGTGGCAAATGGTTTAAGTGACAGTCTGGCAAAATGGATACTGTCTTTGCAGCCACCGAAAGATCTGCTTGGAGATTAAATAATGTTAACTGGTATACATGTATGTAGATCAACATGAAAACAAGAGTCTGAGGAGAAAGTCTGTATCTAAGTGGCACACACAGTTTCAGGGAGTAAATGTAGTCAGATTCAAGTTTGCTTCATACATGTAATAGACTAAGTCCTGTGTTTTCAATATCTTGACCAAATTGTTTCCAAATTTTTACTGCCATGAGATGTTTAATGACCTTACAGTTCATTGTTGGTTGTTTATAACACATTTGGATGCATAATTTTGCTTTTCTTCTAAGATTTTATGTGTGCTATTGGATGAAAATCAAGGAAATGATTTGATGTTGCCCTGACTAGTTTCTCTATGATCGCAGTTTCTCCATGGTGTCGCAGTCTGCACATGTTCAAGGCATGTTCGACCAGTAAATTACACTTCAGGACGTGTCTCTGCATTTCCTCAATAGGGTAATGACCTTACCTTTTTTTGCATGTGTTAAGTTTAAACTGGGGCCAAAATCAATGCATAATTGACTTGGGAAAGGAACCTTCGGATCCTTCTCTCATTTTAAGCATATATTCAGTAATCCCAAGAAATAAAGCATTTTAGTTGAAAAACGTGTTCTGAGTCTCTCATCCACTTAAACCACCTAGTACATTTTGCAGTCCGTCACCTTCATCAGAAACACATACACGAACAAACACTCACTGCCAGACAAATATTTATATTAAACATACTAGACATAGACACAGATAGACAGGCATGCCAACAACATACTCCCTCTAGGTGAAATAAAAACACATCCTTAACCTTCTCCCTGCTGCCTAGACTGGTAACCAATCCACGTTTGGTACAAAAAGGCTACCTTAGCAAGCTGAAGATTAAATATGCCATTAACTGTATCTGTGTCTGTATCTGTATAGCCGGTATAACCGCCCTTCGGCGTAACACACCAGCTTCGCAGGCACGCGGCACGGCGGCAGCTGGCTACATTACACTGAACGACATGTTACACCTAACCTTTGAACGTCTAACTCTAAACAATGTTTAAAACTATCTAGTGACGATGCTCCTACTGTACTTGGTGGCAGCGAGTTCCACTCTACGATAGTTCTAGGAAAAAATGAGTTTTTGAACACGTCGATATCCTTGGTTGATGACTCTGGTACTTGAAGGCATGACTATTTCTTCTTCTTTTCTGGGCTGGTACTAGGTACTTGGTAGTTCAACTAATCCACCAGTTTATTGGCCACCACCCACAAACACCATCACGAGCCTTTTATAAGGCAATAACACGCCGCTCTACGTGCGCCACTGACAACATCCATCACACAGTAGGACAGAACCAAAATGTCAGGAGGTTTTTGACATTTAGAAAAAGCCCGTTATTGTCTGGAGACTTTGGGAATGTTCTCTAAATCCTGATTTATATGTCGTCACTGACGCCCACGAGTTGCGACATTAAATATCTGCCTGCTACATGTAGCGAGTCTGAAGATGTAGCGTTATAAACCATCATTCAGGCAAATTCCAGCATTGCTATTTATGTACTAAAGGTGCAAGTACAAATAATTTATCATTTATGTTTCTTTAGCATACATACAACAGATAGGTTTGATGTTAGGCATAAAAACTATGTTATTCATTTATAAATAGAATATTCAAAACTCATAACAAAGTCATAAAATGTCCTTTGAAATCTGACTGCCACTAAAATTATACTCTTTCCAGAAATGTAATGTTTAATATATGTTTAGTCTTACCTTTACCTTAGACCTTAGCTCCTCCTGTGCCTGGTGGCACATCAGGCAGCAAGCTTCCACTTCCTTATGTTTAGTCTATTAGAAAAAAAAAGATTCTTGCCCTGGCAGCTCCAACATACATCTTGTACTGATTCAGAAGGGAAAACCCTGGAAGATTTTACTAGGCAGTTTTTCTTCTGTTAACACTTCAAAGTAGTCTCCAAGGATCTGCCCTCCTCAAGACTCTGGAAACTCATCATTCATCTCTTCCAGAAGCTCAAGATGTGAAAAGCTTCTCCGACATGTAACTCTTCACGGTTATTCAGTGAAAGCCTGTTAACGGCATAATAGAACTCACAAAAAGACCTAACCAAACAAAAACCCACTCAACTATAAGCCCTGAGGAGATTTCAAAAGGCAATTTTTCTTTGATTGATTTTACAGCTGGAATCTGGGTCATCTTTGTAAGGCTCCGTCATCTTTGATTTGAGAGGCTGAAGAGACAAGAAAAGATTCTCATACTCCTTCAAGAGCTTTGAAGAAGATCCTGATTATGGTGTCATAATTCGCAAAAAGGCCTAATCAATCAAAAACATTATGAATGGTGGCGCATTCAAACATTGACCCACAGGACAGGGTCGCATGGAGACATGGAGTCCAGTCTAGCCGACTGCTGCCCACCCCTCAGAGACAGGGAAGCCGACAGCAGAATAATCAAAGCCCGGATAAGTATTTATGTGTATTCAAACATCCT
Source organism: Branchiostoma floridae x Branchiostoma japonicum (assembly GCA_013266295.2). Lineage (NCBI taxonomy): Eukaryota > Metazoa > Chordata > Leptocardii > Amphioxiformes > Branchiostomatidae > Branchiostoma > Branchiostoma floridae x Branchiostoma japonicum. The sequence goes on along the minus strand of CM023826.1, from coordinate 1,396,989 downwards.
GAACCAAACAAATAACCCATGCCAGGAGATTTCAATCGGCAGTTTTTCATCTGCGACCTGTTGAGACTACAGCAGGCTTTGAGTCCGTCCCCAAGTGTACATGTAACAGCTGTGGTGATCTCCACAAGAATCTGGTCCATCTGTAAGAAGATTCGTCTTTGATCCTCAGGAGACGTGAAAAGCTTCTAATTGATTCCTCAAGATTCTTCAGCTACACCAAAAGGGAAAACCTGATATAGTAGTGTTATAATACAAAAAATGTCTAACCAAAGGAAAACCTAAGTCTCTCCCTTGTGACACACTCTAACACTAACAGATTCAATAACCTGCACCTAACCTGCACTGGTCCATGTACTGGGTATATGCAGGTTAGTGCAGGTCAAATTGGAGCTGTGCAGATATTTCTGATGTCTACCTGTACCTAACCTGCACTGGTCCATATACTGGGTGTTATATACATGTACACATGTAGGTGTAAGCGGATTTTTATTTGCTGTGTTGACTATCGCCATCTGAGAACACTCAGTTACTGCAGCTGTAAAAGAAATACGGCATGATGGTTTCTGAACAGTTTTTAGCATGATCCATACTTTCCAAATTCTAAGTGGTGCAGGTAATTTCCTATGTTGCCTGCACCAGTGCAGCAAAGCTCTACAGTCACAACGTTTACAGCCCCTGCTCCAAGGTGGCCTCATGTTAACGTCCCGTCTCCATGGAGATCGCTGTGCTGAACTCCTCATCAGTCACTTGTGGAAAGGCAATATTTTCTATCCGAGATGTGGTATCGGAAAATTGATTTCTTAAGAGCATTCAAGTCATCACTTTTCCTTAAAGAACATGTCAGTACTGCTTCCATCCATCATCCCATCTTCTCAGGCCACCTGAAGAAAGTTTGGTGTTTCTTAAAAAAAAAATAGCAAACACAGGATCCCCAAAAAAAGCATCCCCAAACCTTAAAGCCTCCCAAAACTGAGACACTTGGCCAAACCTTAGACAATCTTCCAACATTTAGTATCTACTACATGTATCTGATAATCCTTCAGCCACAAAGTCCAAACCAACAACCTTAAACTAGTGATGGATTGGTAGAGGTCAGAATACCACAATTCATAGGCTGTTTGGTTTATTTTCGGAAACAGTTGAACAGAGAGGAGAAATGTCTGTTCACACCGATATGTCAATATTTGCATAGGGCAAAACTAAAAACAGAACGAAAACAGTAACATCAACAACTCTTTGTTGACAAAACTTGCAGCAATATATCTTGTCATAATTCAGTCATGGTCAGAGGAGGACAACCCCAATCATTTTCAAGAATTAAATAGATACTCAGGCTTATTTCCTTAACCAACATCCCTAAAACGTAGCCTTTCAAAATTGAGACACTTGGCCAAACCTTAGACAATCTTCCAACATGTAGTACCTTTGATATATTTTGTCTATAATGTTGTGATTTAAACAAACTGGCCTTGAAGTATAGGCTTATTTCAAAACTACATCCCCAAAATTAGCCTTCAAAAACTGAGACACTTGGCCAAACCTTAGACAATCTTTCAACCTTTTGACATGTTTTGTCTATAATGTCGTGATTCAACTGGCCCCAAAGTATAGGCTTATGTCAAGACTACAAAACTTAGCCTTCCAAAAATGAGACACTTGGCCAAACCTTAGACAGTCTTTTGAATCAGATATATTCTGTCTATAACGTCGTGATTCAAACTGCCCCCAAAGCACTGACATCTATTTTCTGCCATATCCTTGGCAGAATCTTTAGCTATTCATAACAGAATGAATAAAACTCCAGGTTCAGTATATATTGAACTGATGTTGCCTGAAAACTGATCTGGATGTGTAACAGTAACCAAGGTGTAGTCTTGCAGACAATAAATCCCTCGGAGTATGTAGACTCTGCCATATTCCCATTCAGGGCTGCCTGCGAAGCCTGTTAATAACCCCATGCATCACACCTGTCCTGATAGAGGTGTAGACGCATCACTCAGCCGGCTACAAGTGCAAGTGTAAAGATTACATACGGCCGGCATTTAAAACTGCTCAGAGCAACAGTTTTCTGACACCTTCATTCATCTTTAACAGTACCTTTATATATTACTACACATAGAACAAAAAATCTTTATTTATTCAAGCTGGTGTTTTATGCCAAAGGGCGGTTATACCGGCTATACAGATACAGATACAGAAGCTGGTGTGTTACGCTGAAGTGAAGCACAGTTATACCGGCTATACAGATTTTGAAAACAGTCAGATTTTTCAGCTAGCATCCACTACTTTCATCAAGGCCACCTATCCAGTTGCTTGAGTAACTGTTTTATTCAAATTTTCTATCGTTATTACCTGGATGTCTAAACTTCATCGACAGAACAGCACAATGGAAGACTACATCACTACATTTGACATTACAGTGCCTGTCCCTAGTGCTGAAATTATGACCGTTCTTTCTTACCTCACATCACTGACGAAGAGCAGTGGCTGCTGCTTCAAACATCTGACAGTTTTCAAATTCTAAGTAACCAGATGTTTGAGTAACTTTTTTCTTGTGTATCTCATTACCTGGATGTCTAACCTTAATTGACTTTCTTACAATACCTCACATACCGTTAACAACACTATTATTCACCCCTGGTTACTGTAATTGGGGATAAGGGTAGGAATAGTTTTCTTGTCAAAACCCTCTTTCCACTCAGGCAGTGAACGTTAAACAGGGTCAAAACCAATACTGATCAATGCCGCAAATTGTTCCCCCTCTACCAGTACATTTCACAATCAAGACAAGAAATAGGAAATTTCAGACTTGCAGGAAATATACAACCCTTGCCTTCCTGAATTCCCCCATGTCATCCTCTAATTCCTGCTGGCTCCCGGCCAGATTCTGAGACTTCTAACCTCCTGTCAATCTGCCTGTCAATCTTCCCCCACCCATGTACTGTCAACCTACTCTGTCCAGGCAAACAGGCTCACAAATCCACAGCACAGCCACTCAAAACAATACTTCCGTACCCAGAAGTAAAATGTGTCTGCGTCTGCCTAATATGCATAATTCAGTGACTTGTATTATGTACATGTGGCTGCAATGTATTTTAGTGTATTGTTATGAATTCAAAACATTATAAACCAATCTTAAAATGATGAGAAACAACAAACTTTGTTAGGATCGCCTTGCTGCCCTCAACCATGCTTCTTTCTGTAATAGATTGCTCCTTTCAAAGTCGACACTGAAATATGTCTGTCATTTATCATGGCGACCAATGTTGGCAATATCATATTACATTACAACAGTACAGTATTGCTACAGCATAATGTCATTTTTATTGAACAACTCGACCAGAAAAAAGTCACAGCGAGGTTGTCACAAGATGCATAAGTCACAGTGAGGTTGCATTCTACATGTTTTCAGGCTAATACTGAATTATGAACCGTCTATTGTTATTAGCTTTATCTGTGCGTAACACACCAGCCTAATTAACAGGCTCACAACACAAGGTGGTTAAGGTACACAACACGGCTTTGTTATACCTCCGTGGTTTCAACTGGTGTGCATCGAAGTCATACAAAGAGATGTGATTATCAACGTATTATTGATCATGATATCTGACTTGGTGCCTGATTCTATTCACATGGGAACTCACCAAGTTAGGATCACTATCTGTGACCAAGTCGTGTGGAAATAAAACGAAAACTGAGTGTTGCAGGTGTGGCTTGGTTCCTAAAAAGATTGGAGCAAGGGAATCAGAGATGGCAGACTTCACCCCCTTACCCATACTGCTTTGCAGTCATTCCTGTCCCAAACACCAAAGCAGTAGAACTGAGGATGTTTGGCAAATTGCTGTACTGTCTAAGTCAGGAATCAGAGAAGCACACAGACACACATACATACACACACACACACACACTCACACACATACACACACACACAGATACACGAACACAAACACTATATACATATACACACACAGTCACAATCACAGACAGACACACTGTCACACTTACTCACAGACAGACACAGAGTGTGAGAGAGACACACACACGCAGAGAAACAGACACACACAGATAGACAGACACACACACAGAGACACAGACAAGCCAAAAAACTTGACTCCTCAGGAGGTAATCATGTAGCACTTACAGCTAGTGATATCTGAGCTGAAATATGACAGGATTAAATCTTACAGTCCAGAAGTACTTAAACTTTCCTGGATCCTCCTCAGGGCTTTATCCCATAATCCTCAGACGTTAGAAGCACCTGGGAGGTTTTATTGATTCACGACTACAGGAAGGTCGATACGATTTAAGACGCAATTATCGGGTGAGCACGTCGGTAAGGAAATGTTCTTGAGATTGCCGGGGACAGATAAAATTGCTGAGGCACGTCGTAACGAGGACTTAGGGGGAAAGTTTCATCGAAAATGGATAAGAAACTCAGTTAGAAATGGCAACTGTGCTTATCGTTATCTCCTGGGAGGCTGTGTCTACCTTTAATTGGAAAAAAGTCAAACCTGTCTTAAGTGACTTGTACTCAAGGGACTGGCAGTATTATTTAAATATTATAATTGCTATTTTGTACTTTGATTTATCTGATGTTATTTAATGTTACTTGATCGTATCTATGTTTGTGTTTGTCGTTGTTTTAATATGATTGTATTAAGTGGTTACGTTAGGCCACACCAATTTAATTTGTTGCTTCTCGGATTCGCCGCTTCATTTTTTTCTGATTTGCAAAAAAAAAAGAAAAAAAATTCTGGTTCTGAATCAACTAAAAAATGCTCATATTTTGCCTCCAACAGTTGACGAAAGTCATTTTCTTTCTAATTGTTACAATTGTTACATCTACTAATGCAGTGGTTTGATTAAAAGTTCAAAATTCATTGTTTAAATTTTAACCCAGTCTTCTGTGTTGACTTCATGGCACCTATTCTAGCATTTGGGGCTATAATAAGATGCCCAGGCCTGTTTTTATTTTTATTTTTTTTTCGCCCTGTCGCTTCATATTTTTCCTGAAAAAATCCGAGAAGCAACAAATAAAATTGGTGTGGCCCTATCAGCTAGTCAGCTGCCTAGTGGCCACTTTGTATTGCACTGTTGCAATTTCAGTAAAGACTAAAGGGACTGGAAGAATGGTTATAGTAGACACTATAGACAGGCTTCTTAATGCTTCAATGGACGAGATATTACAGATATATAAGAGGCCACCTATTGAGACCATTATCCTGGGAAGGACGTGGAAATTGACAGGACATGTGCTGAGAAAGGACACAAGTGACATCACTGCTGAGCACTACACAAGAAAACAGATACTCAAGCAAGATTTTGAAAACTGTCAGACGTTTTAAGTAGCATCCACTACTTTTCGTCAGTGACTGATCCACAAAGAACAGCACTTAATTCTGGACACCGGTAGGAAAAAGAAAACAGAACACAGTAACAAAAGAGCTGGAGAATTTCAACTACACTTCTGACAGTATCCAGACAGCAGCCCTGGGCAGAAGGCTGTGGAGAGCTTTTGTCCCTGCTCTACATGCCGAGACTGTTTAGTCTCCGCCTCTCCGGCCACCAAAAAGTGGTCACAATGACCAGGTGGTCCTTATGTAAGTGGTCACTAGGACAGGTTTGACTGGTGTATTATCTGCTTGCAAGGAGAGCCTTAGGAAAAAACAAGAAAACTTAGAAATAAACTCAAACAAACCGAGCAAATAATTTATTTCTGCCCTCCTCAACCAGATTGTCATACATATTGTAAGGTATTAGCTTATCTAAGCCAGACAGACGATATTTGAGTGCACAGAGATAACCTTAATCCTACCAGCAGGAATCTACAAAATGATGCATCGCAACTCGTAACTATGAATACTAAATACTGGGGCGCAACTTCTATATGGAACAGTCCATTATCAGTTGAGGGGTGGCACTGTGGCCATTCTAAAGACAGTCTTGAAATGAAATAAGGTGGAGAGACAATTTTTTTAAAGTTCATTGGGGACGATCTATTCTTCTGGAGACAATTGTTAGGACTTCAAATGATGTAAACTTTATCTTTGTTAAATACCGGGTATTCTGTCTAACCCTTAAGTTATACCCCGGGCCCTTCCTTCATGACACCAATTTAAGCAACTCAAGAATAAAGAATGATCCAAACTAACAGAGGTAAACCAGGCATCCATGGATATTACAGAAATGCCTTAAAGGAATTCCTAAAATACTTGGAACAGGCGTAAGTAATACTATTATCCTGGCCCCTGAGGCGTCGCCAAAAAGCCTAAGGTCAGCCTGGAGTTAACCTAGTGAGTAGTTTGACAGGAAGGAACGGATGAAAAATGTCCCAATCAGCCCGTCATTTCCCTCTCTATCAAAGGGCGCTCCGGTTTGGAAATAAATAAAGCTTCCAAAGTCATTATACGGATCATTTCTCATACGACCTGTCTTTCATACGTCACTTAGGTATTACGGAATCTCTATCAAAAGGTCATGGAACTACATCATGAGAACATTATGATTTTTTTAATGAATTGAAACATAATGTTTTGTTTAACATATTACAAAATTTATTACAGTAGACTTATAATGCATGCTACTAAATCACAGTGTGCAATATTAGCTCAGATCTTGAGGTAGCAAGACCGGAAATTATGCTGCAGTACCATAACAAGCCACCAGGGGGCCCAAGATCTAATCATTTCGACGTCTTATCAAGACCTACCCACCTACCAAATATCGAGACAATCCATCCAAGCCTTCTTGAGTTATCGTGTTGACACACAGATACACAATTGCTACCGAAAATATAGTAACTGTTGAATCTTCTTGGTGTTCAGGTAAAAAAGGCTTAAAGTTGATTGATAGATATTTCACAATACATGATTGTCAAAAAGACCAGGCTGACTGGCACTTACCTGTATCTAATGCATTGTGAGAAGAAAATGCTACAGAGGTCTTTCATTGTAGCCAATTGTCCTCCGAGCTTGACACACCAGTTACTTCCCTAGCCCTGGTTCAACTCAATACACGTACATGTAAAACACTATCAATTGCCACTACCTGACCCAAAACAGCCCTTCCTGCAATAAAAAAGGACTTAGGGTTATAAATAATCCATGAGATGGCTTTGGATCAAATTGGACGGATCTGTAATTGACCCCTTAGGGTACAATATCTGTCCCGACACAAACAATAACGAATTGAACCATTATTGCATCTGCCGTCGTCGATTTATTGATTACCTCATCATACAGACATTAGCTTGGTGGTCTAGTTAAAGGCCACACCAATTTAATCTATCGGTTCTCGGAATTGGGCCCTCTACTATTTTCCCTCAAATGAAAAAAAAAATTCTGTCACTTTACTGAATTCAAGTAACTATGGATACACAAGCAACAAAGCTGACAAACTCACCAAAAACCCCGTTTTGGGTAGTACATACTACGTGTTAAGTGTTTATGTATTTTTGACTATTCTGTACTGTTTCTTACTACCTACAAAATGCAAACAGTTTCTTGTTTGATCCACTCTCCATAAAATCTGCTTTCAGTATAAAGCATTGAAGGTAAAATTTGTCTGGTACAGGTAATTTCCAACACCTGCACCTGTGCAGGTATGCAGAAAAAGGGTTCCGAGCCCTGAGGTGAGTACACGTATCATACAATCATGTAAACAACGACTACAGGATGCTGCGACACAGCCCAGACACCAAACAACGACCCCAGGCTAAACCAATTTAACGCTACGGTTCTTATCTATGGGGGGGTCACAAAACAATGAGGGAAGCTCTGAGGGAACTGGCACGAACTGTTGTGACCTATTAAGCATTATAAACCTTCTTTGCATTCTTAAGGGTTGCTTGATAACAGTGTAAACAATGTAAGCACGATTTTCTACTTACCCTGATTGTACAGTATAGTCCCCACCAGACTTACAACGTGGGTTCAAAAACAGTAAAATTTAGCCAAACAGGGAGAATAATTAGCCAGGGGAGTTTGGTCACTGTAGTAGAGTTCATTTGCCCACGCAAGGAGGGGGAAATTAACCCTCCCATGGACTACTTCTCTTGGCAAATTGTTCTTCGCTTTCTTGCCAAATTCTATGATCCCTATCCATGTAGGAAGGCCTGGTGGAGGCTAATTGTAATAGCTAATATTATCTCATAAGGCTCAATAAATATGTCAGTTCAAGGCATAGCAGTCAGTGTTAAATTAGTTTCACAGGTACATGTAGGTCAATTTTTGTGAAGATTGGATTACAATAGGTTGTGTTCAGTACAACAGCTCTAAATCTTTGGTCAGGTAGAGATGTTTTAAAAACATTGTGAAAAACAAAGACAACATACATGCACAGCGGTGCCCTACTCAAGCTTAATAGAGCTTATGTTTTAGTGGCACCACTAACAAAGATATGATCAAGGAGATGTTTGGTTGACAACCAAACAATTGGCTTCAAACCTGGTTCTACCACTCTGTACCTGACAGACCAAGGAGCAAATTTCTTTTGTTATTAGGAGGTCAGTTGGTGTTAATGGATCGAGGGTGCGGCTGCAAATTGTGGCAGACTGGGGGAAATTCAGGGGAAAAAATAATACACTTGGGGAGGAAGACAATGCATTTTAAACTTTTAAGAGAATAAAAATGTTCTTAAAAATTATGCTTATAAGAAAATAAAAATGTCTCTGCTCTAGCTGCTCTGCTCTGCTCTACTCTACTCTACTCTACTCTACTCTACTCTACTCTACTCTTGATCTTGATCTTGATCCTGTACTGCACAACGCCCCTCAGTTGGGGCCAAACGTGCAGGGGGAGTGCGCTGCGCTAATGCTGCCTTAGATGTTGAAGAACAGCCTCCTTGAACTTCTTGGGTTCTGCTGTATCAGTGATTGCTTGTGGTAGACTGTTCCAATCTCTCACCGTTTGTGGAAAGTATGAATATTTGTAACAATCTTTGTTGAAAGTTAATGGCTTGTATGCGTTGGAATTAAGGTGACGCGATTGGCGCGGGAGGGGCGATAGCAGAGTTTCGACCGGTAGTGATGTTTCGAAGTGTCGTGCTTTTTGTAATAGTGTAAGTCTATTTGCTGTTCGTCTGTTCTTTAATGTATCCCACCCTAGATCTGTAACCAATTTGGTAGTGCTAGTGTATGTGTCATAAGTATTTGTGACGAATCTGGCCGCTCTTTTCTGTACAGATTCGAGTTTCGAGATGTGTTCTTTGTAGTGAGGATCCCAAGCGGCACTAGCATATTCTAAGTGGGGCCTGACTAGGCTTATATAAGCATTCTGCTTAACTGATTTGGGACAGTTGTAAAGATTACGTTTGATAAAGCCTAGTGCCTTATATGCTTTAGAAGTGGTGTAGTTTATGTGCTGTGACCAAGAGAGTTGGTTGTTTAAAGTAACTCCAAGGTATTTGTGGTTCTTAGTTTCGGCTAGTGTGTGGCTCCCTAATTTGTAATCAAATATTCTAGTTTTACGTTTGTGGGTGTAGCGCATGACATGGCATTTGTCGGGATGTAATTCCATCTGCCAGTTGCGTTGCCATGCGTCTAGCGTGTTTATATCGTCCTGTAAGAGGGTGTGGTCGTTTGCATTATTAATCTCTCTGTAAATAATACAATCATCAGCAAATAGTCTGATATTAGAGTTGAGGTTGTCAGCCAAATCATTTATGTATATCAGGAACAATAGGGGTCCTAAAACAGTACCCTGAGGTACTCCAGAAGCTACTTCTGTCCAGTCAGAGTGTTCCCCCCCAACTACAACCCTTTGTTTCCGTTTTTTTAGAAAGTTGGAGATCCATTGGAGAAGCTTGCCTCTGATACCGTAATTTTCTAGTTTTAAAAGTAGACGGTTATGGGGTACCTTGTCAAATGCTTTAGCGAAATCGGTTATTACCATATCAGTTTGTGATTTGGAATCCAAAGAAAGGGCTAAATCATTTGTCGTTTGGATAAGTTGGGTCTCGCACGAGCGCTTCTTTCTAAAGCCGTGTTGTTTGTCCGATAGAATATCATGTTTGTCAAAATGGTCCATTATTTGGGAGTGGATAATATGCTCCATAACCTTACTACAAACACAGGTAAGTGAGACGGGACGATAGTTAGAAGGATCTGTTCTATCGCCTTTTTTGTAGAGGGGGGTAATGTTGGCATGTAGCCATGGAGACGGGATTTCACCTGATTCCAGAGATTTCTGGCAAATGATGGTTAAAGCCGGGGCAATCTCTGTGGCCGCTATTTTGAGAATTCTTGCTGGTAGGCCATCAGGTCCACTAGCTTTGTGTGGATTTAGCTCTTTCAGGAGCTTAATAACTCCATTGACATTTATGTTAAAGTCAGGCATTGTAGGAATGGTACTACGGGGGAGCTGTGGAAGTTGTTCCGTTTCCTTAGTGAAGACCGAACTAAACTGAGAGTTCAGTATGTTTGCTTTGTTCCTGTTGTCTGTTTCTAGCTTACCTCTTTGTTTAAGGCTAGGTATGCCGGTTGCATCCTGTTTCAAGTGTTTAATATGCGACCAAAACTTTTTAGGGGAGTCAGAGCAAATAGAGTTTACATATTTACGGTAGTTTTTCCTAGTTGTTTTCTTAGCTTGTTTACGAAGAGTGCGGAACTTGTTTAGCGCCTCTGTGGTTGGATTTTTACGATAAGAGTTGTAGGCTCGTTGCTTTTTCTTATGTATCTTCCTCACCTTGTGGTTGATCCAAGGTGAAGAATTATTGTTGACGGTTTTAGTTGGAACATATTTGTCCATTACTATTTTGATTTTATCGACAAATTCATTGTAAAGCTCTTCGGTTGTAGAGTTTTCAATGTTTCGTTCAGTCAAGTTAATACTGTATTCATGAAGTTCCCTTTTTAATGCATTTTCATCAGCTTTGTTCCAGAGCGAGATAGTCCGGGGGGTTTGTTTGACCTTCTTGGGTTTGACATTAACAGTGATGATTGGAATACCATCATGGTCCCCTATACCTGGGATGAGTGAACAATTATCAACGAGTGACGAGTTGTTAGTTAAGAAGAGGTCTAGGATATTATTTCGACGGGTCGGTTTGTTGACCACTTGTTCCAGACCGAAGTCATGTGTTAACTCAATGAAACTTTTCGAAAGTGCACTGTAGGGAGCAGTGGGATTTACGCTAGTGTTGTTCCAGTCAATACCTGGGAAGTTAAAGTCCCCTCCCAACCAAACTTGGCCTCCTTGTGGTTTGATTTTATTCAAAGAATCTCGTAATTTGTCAATAAAGTCAATGTTTTTAGCATAAGTATGCGATCTGTAACAGGAACCAATTGTAATTGGCTTTGCACCTTGAATTTCTAAGGTTGCCCATACAGTTTCACAGTCAGTATCCAGGTCGATTCTATGGGTGACTACCAAGTCGTTCCTAAAGGCAAGGAGAACCCCTCCTCCCTTCTTTCCAAAGTTTCTGTCTTTTCTAACGACAGTGTAGTTTGGGGGAAACAACTCGCTATTGCCAACTGACTCATCTAAGTGTGTTTCTGTACCTAGGATAATGTCGGGAGAATGCTGGTCTAGGCATACTGCCAGGTCAGTTGTCTTGTTACGTATTCCCTGGAAGTTTATTACACATGCCTTTAGTTTCTGTTTAGGAAATTTACGCTTATTAGGCTTGTTCTTAAGAGGAGACGATGCAGCCAATGGTGATCTGGACGGTCCAATCTTGGACGAGTTGTTATGGTTATCGTCATGGCAGGAATTACAGGAGGTGTTTGTTTGAGTGTTTATTGAAGACAAACTTTCAAAGCTGTTTGACATTTCGATGTCACTGTTGTTAAAAAGTGAGCTTGAGAAGTTAGGCATACCACACTGGCAACATATCCATTCCATGCTATTGTGTTCCGCCAGAACATTATAGTTTGCAGTAGACATGGACATGCAGTCAACGTGGTACCAACCTTGGCATTCATCGCATGCAATAGCTCTTTGGTTCCACTTGGCTGCTTTGCCACACAAAAGACATGGAAATTTGGGTTTATAAGGACCTGGGTTAGGGTGCAGGTCTCCTGACTGCGTTAACATGACTAAGAGGGCTATGGACACAGAGAATGATTTAAGCGGATAACTAAGTGAGTTGGGTTGGTCTTTTGGGTACTTGTGAAAACTCAATAAATTCAGAATACTAGGAGTGAACTTAATGTCATCATTTGGAACCATGAGGAGTTCATGATTTGCTGGACCAGGATTTTGTGTATGGTTAGCTAGTTGGTTTAAGAGAGAGTGAAGACCCACTATTATTACGAATAGATTTAATGTATTTGACCACAGCATGGTTACTTAATTGGAAAGGTAAGCTAAATGTCGAAAGTAAGAATAAAAATGAAAATGATGGGTGCAAGTCCACTCGCTCTACAACCCTGTACAGTGCACTATACTTACTCACTTACTTCTACCCGTAGGGAGCACTGAGGCACTATTTGGCCCCAGTACTTGTAATTACTTACTCACTTACTTCTACCCGTAGGGAGCACTGGGGCACTATTTGGCCCCAGCACCAGTACTTACACACAGCTGGACACTATTTGGCCCAGGGTGTTCTACTCTACTCTACTCTACTCTACTCTACTCTACTCTACTCTACTCTACACTACTCTACTCTACTCTACTCTACTCTACTCTACTCTACTCTACTCTACTCTACTCTACTCTACTCTACTCTACTCTACTCTACTCTGCACTACTCTGCACTACTCTACTTTTGTTATTTTCATTTGCTATATAACTCTCCAATCTACCTCCTGAAGCCCCTGCTAGCCCAGCTGTAAACATGTTTGTGTTGGCCCCTTCCCAAACTTCCGTCTTCTATTTAGAGAGAGAGACAATTCGACAACACGGAGGCCTCACAGCCTCACATGTGTACCATGACGTTATGTCTCAAAACCACCAGCAACAACAGCTAAATTCTCGCGTACCACATCATACAAAACACATTGCTATATGACATTAGCTACATGAAAAGACATGCAATTTGACTTAGGTACCAAAAAGGGACGTTCTCAAGTAACACAGACTACTCGCTACCCAAAACTGTGGCAAACATTATAAATGTAACCAACTTAATTGGTCCCAAACACGCTATAAAAATAGCCCTCCTCTAGCCGAATTTAGCTCCCGATTTTGATGCAAAGACAGGAGTCCTAGAGTGGCTGAGTAGAGCAGAATGAGAGCTCTGGATCTATCTTGGATTCAAACGCAAAGTAAACGTTTTACTCTATTGTTTAGGGAACATAATCCTTTACAGAAACCATATGTATGCACCTGCAACAGCCCTTCTTATATCGGAAGGCCCGCCTCAGATATTAAATTTCACGGACTCAAACACACGTTGTCATGGATACCAAGCATTTGTCGTCCGTCTAGGATTAAGCCTACAGGTTCAGACTGTGTACTTACCCTTGGTAAACGTCGTAGAACCATGCAGCTAGTGAGGAAAGTCTGCGGTAAAACACGTACAAGTCGCCCGGCAGGTCGAACAGTGCAGGCTTTCTGTGCAGTAGCATACCAGGGCGGGTCAGAGGTCATCAGGGTTCAAATTTTGGCGGGAACCGACAGGTGTAGGTGCAGTCTCGTACCCAGGGTAGTCTCGAAACAGATGCGTGGTTTGGGCTAGTTTTGGGGTTTTCTATCGACGTTAGACTCGTTTGTACGATTTATATTAAAGATGGGGATAGCAAAAAATCAAAACGTGGCAAATTCTACATCTAAAAAAAAAGTCACGCACACACAGACACCCCAAACAATACCTGTTTTCACTGAGTACTTAGTCATACCACTAACAGGTTTATAAATGTGACGTTTATGTGAATTTTTGATGGCAAAAAAATGAAAATAATGGAATATAAGGTGACTAGAGAAAAAAATTTGAAAAATTTTTGTCAAATTTGTTGAAGATCTAAAATCGTGCAGACAATCAGGAATTGAGCAATTATCTGAAAACTGGAGCGGAACGATTTTTGATGGACAGAAAAGCGGTCAGACAAGCACGTCGGCAGAACGTACTGCACCTGCGCAAAACCCTGATTTTTCAAGTTTTTCGTTGGATGTTTGGTCCATCAAACTTTCGCCTGTTGCAGACGATATCTTTTCCTATACAACATCTGAAAACTACAGACAGGCTGTCAACCTTATATGCTCTAATACAACCTTATATGAGACGTTCTGCCAAAGTGCTATGCACAATACATTACGGGTTTTGCACAGGTGCAGTACGTTCTGCCGACGTGCTGGTCAGACAGACTGCAGAGACAATAGGATATTGTATAGTACACGTGTCCTTGCACACAGTTTCATGGACAGTCAGCAAACAGGGCAAGGACACACATATATACAGCTGCCAACACAGTGTTCGAAATACTTTTTTTAACCAGGTAGCACAGTGTGCACCTTTGAGTTCAGCGGTACATATTTTCAGGTTGCGTGGTGCACTACCTGAGTCAGGGAGCAACTAGCGCACAAGAAAATCAGGTAGCAATTGCTAGTGTGCTAGTGGGTATTTCGAACACTGCAACATGACTACATTTAGCGTCCAGGGTGTCTGTTTCTCCCCATTTTACAATTTCCCCCCAAATTCTTGCTTTCACGTTTTTATGTGAAGTCATATCACTTCACATTTCTTGAAGTTGCTCTGCCAAATTCACTTAAAAGTCAGATTCATAACCCTGGTAGTGGAAGAAAAAAAGTGAAAGTGATCTCAAACCAGTTTAGCTCACTGAAGAGCTCGTAACATTGTACTCTCCCACTGGTCGTGACAGAGAAGACAGACGCTATGTACAGTATTTACAGGTTCATTGTACCGGGGAATTTCCCCTAGCTCTTTTCGACAAGCACAATGAACAGTGGACCACGATCACATTCACATTCAGTAGTGTACACTGCTTCCACTTTATAACAGCAATGCCAACTGTAGTTTGCTAATGGCTGCAAGATGGAACAACAATACAGAAACTACAGCTTGTATCTAACCAGCAGTTACAGCACGAGATCTGCAGCAAGGAATAATTTTAAGCTGCCAAAGCCAAGAACATCAGCAGCTACTAAATCTTTCCTTTTCCAGATGCTCAAAATTGTACAATACATTTCCACATCATATCAGAATGTCAGTACCTTCTAGATTTAAAACTCTTACCAAAGACAGACTGAAACAAACTGTATAGAATTGGTAGTAAATTGAAGATTGTATATATGTATATATTGTGTATGTTGATGTATATATGTACATGTTGATGTATTGTTACGTTTTGTCTATATACTCTCTCCTGTAAGAATAGCTGTCACCCTTGGGTGGGCAGCTAAAGGAGAGTTTTAACTCAATAAACTCAATAAACAATGAAGCACACATTCAGTTCACACAAGGTTTAATTCTTTTTTCTTCATCTGTTGTTGACAGATAACGATGATGATAATATTGTACCGTGGTAGGCAGTAACAATCCTTCTTTTGCTGCTGAGTTTGCTACATCATGTGCCATACGGAAAGAGAGATTTCTAAGTACCAGTAAACTTGAGTCCACAGATTGGTCTGAATGACCAGTACAGGACCAATACACTTCACTTCATTCCTGTAGACTAAATAAACGAGACCTGTTCTGAAACTCATTTCCAAGTTTGGCCTAATCTACAAGCAGATCTTTTAGGTGACTAGACAGTATCCAACCCAAAGACCTGCTTGGAGATTAGGCTGTGCTGTTAAAAGTCAGTTGTATATACATTCCTTCTATAATTCTTTTAATCAGTCACTGAAATATTTCTTGTACAATAAGACAGGCAAATTTGTACACAAAGTAATCTGTATTAAGGATACATATCTCATTGGAGACACAACTGAAAGCCACCACACACATGGTTCAAAATCTATCCAGTTGCTTGAGTAACAGTATACGTATCTCATTACCTTCATCAAAATATCATTCCTCTGCTTTACTTCTAGGTTTCAATTCCCCAAGTCTAAGTTACGCTTCAAACATATCTGTAAGAAAACTTGCATTGGATTCTTGGACAATAAGACACAGTGCGACATGACAATTACATAAGAGTTTGTTTTACAAGTTGTGTTACGTTTGGACGTGAAGTTGTGTGTTTATCTATAGAGGAAGTCGGCCTGTAGGTTGGCTGCGATCTCGGCCTCCCACTTGTCTCCGTTATTCAGCAGCTTTTCCTTGTTGTACAGCAGCTCTTCGTGCGTCTCTGTCGAAAACTCGAAGTTCGGACCCTGGAAAACAAGGAAGAAAATTGTTAACAACTCAGAAGGTAATCACAGATGTGGTAGACTTTCATGCAAATGGACACACACACATGCATACACACACAGTGACACACACACACACACGCACACATGCACACACACACACACACACAGTGACACATACAGTCACACACACACACACACACACACAGTGACACGCACACGTACACACACACACAGTGATGCACACACACACACAGTGACACACAGACACACACAGTGACACACACAGACACAGACACACACATACACACACACACACACACACACACACACACACACACACACACACACACACACACACACACACAGACACTTGCTATATCTTACCTCTACAATAGCATCCACTGGACACGCCTCCTGGCAGAACCCGCAATAAATGCACTTCGTCATGTCGATGTCGTACCGCGTAGTCCGGCGACTGCCGTCAGCACGAGACTCCGCTTCGATCGTGATGGCCTGGGAGAACATATCAAATTTCATCAAAATGTTGGAAAGTATCACTTTCAAGATGAGAACAGATTGGCAAATTATTCAAGATACTGTGGAGCCTGTGGGAAAAGTCTGTACAGGAAAGTTTTGAGGAGTAAGATACAGACAGATTCAAGTTTTTGCATTATGAAATTTGATATTTTTCACATTTTGAAAATTTGAAATTTTTTATGTTTTTCATGAAAATATAAAAAATCTCATAAAAAGCTCGACCCAGAAAAACTATTCAACAAGAAAACAGAGTCTGAGGGGAAAGTCTGTACCTTGGTACACAGTTTTAGGGAGTGAATATAGACAGGTTTAAGTTTTCTGATGCCTGCAAAATATTGATTGATTGGTATAATTGATTGATTGATTGAGACATCGGACACCTGTGCTGGGCTGATTGATTGATTGAGACATTGGCTCACCTGTGCTGGATTAATTGATTGATTGATTGATCGATCGGCTCACCTGTGCGGGACAGATGGCCTCACACAGCTTGCAGGCGATGCAGCGCTCCTCTCCTGACGGGTACCTCCGCAGCGCGTGCTCGCCGCGGAACCGTGGGCTCAGCGGACCCTTCTCGAACGGGTAGTTAATGGTGGCCGGCTCGCGGAACATGTAGCTGATAGCCATGGACAGCCCTGGGGACAAAGGTCATAGGTCAGAGGTTCATAGTGCCATAAAAGGTTACAAATTCCAACTGAGTAGTACATTTCCTCTACTTTTAGTTGGCTAGAAGTGACATATGATAACAATGACATATGATACCTCTGATGAGTTCAGTGAGGAAAAGCGTTGTCGCTGCCTTGTCTGTGATTTCCTTCAAGGTCTTGTCCTCCTTCTCCGGAGGGTTCACTAGTTCTGCAAGTCACAAACAGACAAATAATGTAAGGGACCATCCAAAGCAAAACTGGTGGTCCTTATGCAAAGGTTTGACTCTATACAGCGACATGAAAACTCTTTTATGTCTTTACACCTGGTCTTTATGCAAAATGTTTAGAAAAAACTTAATGACAACTAATGAAAGATTGTCTGATCCAATTTTTCTTTGCGTTAGAAGTTAATATGTCGGAAATATCCAGGTTGGAACTTAGAAAGAGCACAGCCAAACATGGATTTGGTTGGAACGTTGAGTTTGATTTTTTTTTTTGTGTGAGCAGCACAGCGAGTAACCATGGAAACAGAACTTACTGAAGGTGCCTTTTCCCACATTCTCCAGCTGGGCGACGCCTCGCACACAGCTGACTGCCACCGGCCTCAGGACGTAGCCTAGTCTCCACGCTGGGGAAGGAGGAGGTACAAAAGAAATTACTACTAGAAAGGTAACATTTGCAAAGCAAATGCATAATGTTTACCTTCTCATGGTCTAGCCTAACAAACTACTGCTCTGTTTATTCTTACTCAAACACATTCATATATATGGTGAGCAGCCCCTCCAGCTCTGTCCTGCTACATAATGCAACCCAACACCACAGGGTGTCTGCTGCACCAGTTACCATGGTGACAGCTGTCTGGTCCAGGTCTTTATTTGTTTGGAGAAGAAGAAAAAGAGGAAGAAGAAACTGAGCAAAAACAATATGTTTTCCTTCTGCGAAGGTAAACATAACAAGACTCATCATTTGGAAGACCAATCCTGTCTGGGGCAGACAATCTTTCTCAGCAGCCACTTTTTTCCTCAATCCCTTGAGTGGCTCCTGCCAGAAGGTTTGACTGTATATCTTTGAGTTGACACATCTGAACATATTTTAGGCTTACAAGTCAAGCTCATGCCCATAGACAGGATTTTGTTGGGGGGGGGGGGTCTTCCTACTGTCCAAGGGACCAACGAGCGACGTAGGCACAAAGCGAGCACTGAAGGGGGTCCGGAAAATTTTGAAAATTGAACCTTCAGAAATGGCATTTCCTGCATTTTTTTTAGACGATTTCAAAGGTAAAATCAGAGAGAAATAGGATTCCAATCCCACTGGTGATACAAATCAGTCTACCTATTAAAGAAAAATCTTGGACCTTTAGATAAAAAGTGGACCTTTGAGCTGGCTACAGGCAACAAGCTTATTCCCGACTTTTCATATGGGAAGTCGTTATGCAAGCTTCGCATAGTTCACCAATCCAGGTTCGCCACGAGTACTATAGATCTGATTTATTAAAAAAACTCGTCAGACAACTTCTTACTGACTTAAAGACAGTATTGGGTCAGTCTAGACTTGCCCCAAGGAACAGCTTGATGACCGTTCCTACCGAATTCTACCCTGTAAAAGCGTACTTTCCTTTGCCAAGCATCCAAGAAGATCGGAGAGCCATGAAGAAAGTAGCGCCGATCCTCGCCTTGCTGCTATTTGAGGTGTACGTGGTAACGTCCTGGTCACGTAAGTAGCCGACACACTTGGTTGGACATGATAATTGTTGGAAAGTGGGTCACGATCTGCAGCTACCCCGCTCGAAATGTTTTTCCGTCAGCCCAGGTTCGTGATGTTATTTGGGGGGAGGAGAGCCGTAGGCGCAACACAAGTGCGAAAGACGCTCGCAATCTATGGGGGTCGGGGGCATGCTGCCCCCCGGAAAATTTGGGATTTTCAAGCCTTCAAAAACACCATAGTAAATTTTGCTCTGAAAACAGTCAAAAAGTCCCAAATTATACAATTTTACAGGGGGGTATGCCAAGATCATTTGGGTTCAGGGCTCAGGAGCCCAAAATGTACATTTCTTGTCTGAAAATGACATTAAATTACAAAACTATTTCAAAGGCCTGTGCCAAACAAAAATGCACACAAAAAAACACCTGGGGGTATTTGCCCTCTCTACCTTCATGCCACATAATTTCCAGGTCACTTGGCCCAAAAAAAACTTATGAAGAAACTGAAGCCATGTAACGAAATGTCAGAAGACGAAACACGAGAGAAATACCTGGTACGGAATGAAATATAATAATACAGTGCAGTGTTCAGCTGGAAAGACGTAACCCTGCGACATAAAATAACTGAATTATGTATGTTCTATTTTCAAACTTCTCTTGGATCAGTTCCAGTACTTTTAAATGGGGGGGGGGGGGGGGTACGATTTAAACCGACTGAACAAAATTATGAAACACCAACACAGTTCTAGTTTTCTACATTTGAATGAACACTTTAAAGACTTGGTGGAGGGGAAGCTCTAGATTATTGGAATTTTATATTAAACCTATAACCCTATAAAACCAGATATGTTGATACTTTGGCAAAACTGGCAACAGTGCGTCACCTCCGAGTTACGAAAACCAAGGGCAACACTTGTCAGTCAAACCTCAACGTAACGGAAGCAACAAGCCCCCAACAACATACATCACTAGAAAGATAAAGTCCTTATGGAACTCGTGAAGCTGTCGTAAACAAGCATCACGACAACAAGAAGGCAAAATAAGCAGAAATATTCACCTGGTTTTGACACACTGGCCAACAAACCGACGGGCGCCATGTTGGTTTACTGACGAAAGGGCTGACGGGAGAATCCAACATAGATAATTTTCAGAAAAGAAAAGAAATGTACTTAAATAATCTGACAGTCATGTAAATAAAAATGTACATGGTGAAAATGTATTTTTGTGACAACGATTCTTTTTTTACGAAAAAATCCTTATGTATTGGTGTCAAAGGTCAGGTCGCAAAGTGGCGGGAAATTTCTGGCGCGAACTGAGTCTGTGTCGTCTGTATTATTCTCTCTCAGTTCCAGTAGACGCACTCGACAAAATGATGGCTCAACAAGTAAACTCGCCGCCCCTGAAGAGGTCGAAAGCTGACAGAGACAGCCAAGAGGAGCCCGATTCGTCAGAAGGGTTCACGTTTAGCAAGGAACCGACTCTGGACCAAATGTATGTCAGATTCCTTTTGATTCCTGTGTGTGCGTGCCCGCCCCCCTCCCCACTTTTGTCTGTGTTGTAGGTTACGTGTAGGTTGTGTAACACTTTTACTGATACTAAAGAGCACTGCTTTGGGTATCTAAGCCACTGTACGTCTTGTTTTCTAACCATTGAGCAACTTTAAATGATCAAGACTTGAAGATTTGGTTCCAGCTTTGCCTCTCTTGTTTTTAATTCCCAGAAAGTAGGTCAAAAATTTTATTTATTTATTTATTCATTAGACTTTCCAATGCAACTCAAAATTATGAGCAAAATAATATTTGAAGACAGAAATTTGTTAATGCTTAAGTGATAGTGTGCAGTGTACAACATTTCATTTTTTTCATTATTGCAATATAATTGATACATTATTATCATAATTTTAGATGCCCTGATACTGTTGCTATGATGTAATTTTGCCCTATGTTTTCAGGGCTGATTACATACATGTACACTTTGAACTCCTTACATACACATTCCTCACCCAAATGTCAAAACTTACACACATGCAATTTTACACGACACTCATAAGGTTAAAGATAGATAAGATTGATAACTTCACTCCCTCCCCCCCCCCTCCCATGCAGTCGTGCGATGCAGAACCAGTTTTCCCGGGAGAGAAACTGGGACCAGTTCCACACGCCCCGCAACCTCCTACTGGCCATGGTGGGTACTGCATCTACATCTACATCTACGTAATACTGGGCAAAACCCCTATAGCTGGGGCATCATTATTAAGATATCAGAGTTAGCAACCAAGAATTGAGGTGTTAAAAAACTCGGTGTCCAAGAACTATCGTAGAGTGGAACTCGTTGCCACCAAGTACAGTTGGGGGATCATCACTTTAAAGAACTCCTGCAATGTGAAAAGATTGGGTGTACATGGTACCCAGTACATGGGCCAACCCTGACTTGACTGTTTGCTGTGTTACTATGTGTGCTGGCAATGCAGTATGTCCCAGTACTGCAGTACTGGAACAGACTGCAAGGGAGCAGCCATATCTTTTCTCTAGCAACTTCTTTTCTGTAGCAACTAGTCCCTGATGCCTGTGGATGATTGATAGCAACTTGTTTAGGAAGAGGAAATGGATCAAATACACTAGTCTCCACCAGACTCCTCTGCAGGCTGAATAAATAGTAGAAATCAGGACATAAATGGATATATATATTGGCCAGGGGAGTTAGCCAGCCAGAGAAGGACCAGTTCGCCCGCACAGAGTCGTTGAGAAGTTGCGGATTACTTTTATACTTTTGGATCGTAGCAACTTCTCACTCTCACAGACTCTGTGCAGGCAAACTTGTCCTTCTCTGGCTGGCTAACTCCCCTGGCCAATTATATCCATTTTTCTGCTGATTTCTGCTATTTATTCAGTCTTTAAAGGAGTCTGGTACAGACTACAAATATGCTGCTATTAAACGTACAAAAATGATCAGGAAAGAAACTAAGCATCAGCAGAAATGTACAGTCTAGACTAGATGATTGTAGAGAAATGTTCAAAGAGTGCAAAACCTCGCTTATACATTTTGTAGTTAAATGTAAGGGCCATTTATAGTTTTAATTAACTAATTTTTTCCTTTTCTTCTGCAGGTTGGAGAAGTTGGAGAGATTGCTGAGTTGTTGTGAGTGAATAAGGACCAACTTTTTTTGTTTGGGTGTATGAGCATTTATTTAGACCCCGTTTACATTCATTTTTCCTATCCGAATAAATGAGCTATCCGAATAGAAAATAGTCTATTCGAATAATTTTTGGAGTGTGAACGCTCCAAATCACTTAGATTTTGCCCGAATCGATTCCAAAATAATCCACCTCGCGAGGTGGTTTGAGACACTTGCGGCGGATTCGAATCGGACGAAACCGCGAATGTGAACGCGAAGTGAATAGGATTTGCTGGCGTGACGTCATGAGTTCGCGTCGCGCGAAAAACACTTCATCCCACGCTAGATTGTTACTTCATCCCACGCTAGATTTTTGCTTTGATTTTAACCACCGCGAATCGTCAAATGTCCGGAAAAAAGAAGGGGTCCGCCTCCACATGGACCCATGACGAGACGAAGCTACTGCTTTCCTTGTGGGGCCGGGAGGAAACGCAAAACAAGCTGGGGAAAGCTCACAAGAATAAGGATATCTACGATGACATTGCACGCGGCATGGCCGAGCGTTGCCTCCTCTCAGCCAAAGCCCGACGGCCGCGCTCCCTTCCTCGATTACAGATCAGTTTCCACAGAAATAGCAGCACCAAAAGCTGGGGCATACTTATTCCCGCCATCTTGTGGTTGACCTCAACCTCTGACCTCTAGCTCTGACCTTTGACGAGCGCCGCGTAGCGATATTCCCTGAAACGCCAAGCGAATCGCTTCAATCCCCTCGCGTGCGGACGCAATTCGGATCGGCGAAAAGCAGTGCGAACGCTCTGTGGATTCGTTGTCGATTCAGATAGACTATTTTCTATTCGGATAGCCCATTTATTCGGATAGGAAGAATGAATGTAAACGGGGTCTTATTCATGGACAACAGACACATGTATCTATATCTATCTATCTATCTATCTATCTATGCCTATCTCTCTCTCTATATATATATATATATACATATACATGTAGATAGATAGATACTAGTAGATAGACAGACAGACATACATACAATTTTGATAGTAGAAGAATAGAATTGTGCCCAGAAAACAAGGCACAGTGTTAGAGACCAATTACCCCAGGAATTAGCTGTATAACCATGTATGTTACTGGTTTGAGTTCCAGTCTGTTTGTAATGGTGTAATAAGGCCCACCAATGTCAGCTGTGTTTATTTACCTAGATGTTCCCACAGCCCAGACTGGTGAAGCTAGCCTGTAGATCGCCCGTCCCAGTAGCTTGTGTTTGGTAACCTTAACCTTCCCTGTTTACTGATCTGATTCCCATATCCCAGCGCCCTGCCACGCTCATGTTCTTCCAGATGTCGGTGCATGCACCATTAGGCCGGTCCAAGGGAACTCACTGGTTTGAGGGGTTTTCGCCAGAAAAAGACACACTTGCTTGAAGATGAAAGCAGGTCTGCTAGTCTTAGACCATTTTTAGTTGTAACACACTGGTTTTGTACAGTAAATACAATGCAAGCAGTGTGAAAATGAACTGTAAGGTTTGAACCTCTCAAACCGGGAAGGACCCCTACTCTTTTCGATAAGTGTGGTGGGTTCTTTAACATGCTCAAGGTATGGCTGTCTTCAAACACAGGACCTCCAGCTTTACTTCCTAACCTACGTCCTTAACCAAAGCTAGATGCTAATTTGCACCTGAGTCGAGTGAGGAAATAGGTGTAAACTGTCTTTCCTAAGGACACAGCAGTGGGGCCTGCCAGGGATTTGAACCCAGAACCATCAGGTTCTGAGTCAACAACCCTTCCTGCAAGACCACCTTGCCACCTTACATGTGTAGTTCAGAAATCAGTTTCACAGGCCCGCAGCCTTGGTCCAGTTTTCATGGTAGTAAATTTGGGCCTGAGAAAGAGAGAAAAGTTGCCGACTGAAAAGTATGTAAATATTTATGTCCCAGTTAAGCTGTGGATATTTTTTCTAAGGTCGGTACGAAAAACGGCAGATGTGCAGTCTCAATCATATTAAGGCTTAATTTGGGGCAAATTGACCAAATTGGCCAAATAGACAGATAACATACCAGGAGAGTTGGTCCGCTAAAGAGTACAGTTTGCCTCAACCAAAGCCTGTCGGGGCTCGCTATGTTCTTCGAAGTCCACTGATCGCTATCTCATAACACTAGTATAAACTGTACTCTTCAGCAGTAAACTGTACTCTTTAGCAGTACGACTACCCTGGTATGTTATCTGTCTATTTGGCCAATTTCTACATTTTCCAGCCGCTTCTGAAGCCTGGTAGAGGCTATCGTTTGGACTCTCCCTAGACATTTGACACTAGGTGGACTGCTCTATAGGTCTGGGGTCTTTCTACTCTTTCCAGCCACTTCCTGAAGCCTGGTAGAGGCTACAAACGGACACACACACACAGTATACCCCAGTGTTCAGGGTCCTGTAGCCCGTCATGCCCATTTGCTGTACTGTAAGCTCCAGGCCACCCCTGGGTGCCAGGTCATGCCTACTTGGTCAGGGAGGGTCACACGCCCACATAATCCTTCTCTAAACTACATCCAACCTTTTAATGGCTTTTACAGACTCTTCTCTGCTTGATACAGAAGACTCTGTGATCCTTGTAAAGTTTTGTCCTTTGATTTTATTTGCTGTATTGTATTGTAGCGGACTCCAGGATTCGAAGAATGGTGTGAAATTAATTGTAACACTATTAGAGATCCAAATAAAACAAAGATAGATAAAAGGGAAAAGTCACATCAGGTACAGGAGACTCACAGAAGAACAGGGGAACTATAGTGCTCCACACAAGAAAACTTGTTACTCAAGCAACTTGATAGATTTTCAACATCTATCCAGTTGCTTGAGTAACAGTTGTCTTGTGTATCTATTACCTGGATGTCTAACTTTCATCAACGTACGATGCTTCACCATCGCATTTTTAAAGACATTGTTTTTTTGTTGTGTCTTTAGCCTCAGTGCCGTGGCCTAGGGTGTATTTGGGAGTTTGAACTGTGGCCAGGTCATACTAAAAAAACGTTAAGAATAATTTGGAGTTGAACACACACCACTTACCAATACTGTGGACTAGCCACCTGCTGTAGTGGTGCAATGGCTACAAAAGCAGAGACGGCCACCACCCATATATGTTGAAAGTTGTGGGAAGAATGCATGGTAAAAGGTAAAACTTCATCTTCAAATAGATGTAGTACTAGTAAGTAAGACATCATGGATTAGTGAGTCCCAGTGACAGCCAGCTGAAGAAGGTGTTCTAGTTTGTGTCTGTACTCCATGTTGATTATTTACCTTGTCAGTAGGGAGGGTTGTTACTGCCAGCTGGGCTCTGCATGGGGGACAGACCAGGTGTAAACTGGGCATACTGTAATTCATTTTGTCTTCACAGTAGCAAAATATGAGGAAAATGGACATGTTTACAGAACTTAATCTTCATGGTGGTGGCAAGTACAGGGAGAGGCATGAAAGACAAATGATTTGATAATGGTAATGATAAGTTCACCATACAAAAGTGACCGTGAAAACTGTGAACATAAAAGTACCATGAAAAAATCAGGAATTACAGTATTTTAAACTGCTCATTTCTGGGTTAACTTATTACACGGCCTGCTTGAGTTGGCCTAGTGGTTAGAAGTCCTGATTCTGGGTTACAATGTCTGCAGGGCTGGATATACTGGGTGCATTATATGCACTCTCTTGTTTTGTGCACCAAAATTTGGAGCTGTGCACCTAATTACCTTCACTAAGAAGGTTATGTTTTCATTAGCATTTATATGTATGTATGTGGTTCAGCACGATAACTCAAGTAGCTTTGAATGGATTGTAATGTGAAAGTTGGGAGGTTGGTAGGTCTTGATGAGACCTGGAAATTATTAGATTTTGGGGTTTTAATGCCATGATTTTCTTCTGATTGCAGTCAGTGGAGAGGGGAGGTGGAGGAAGGACTACCAGGTATGTTTGCTGTTGTTTTTTCATCACCAGACTTTTTTGTTGATGTTATGAAAATTTTTTAAAAATATTTATTTTTAAAAATATGAAGCGACAGTGCAAAAAAAACCAACAACACAGGCCTGGGCATCCTATTATAGCCCCAAATGCTACGATAGGTGCCATGAAGTCAACATCAAAGGCTGGGTTGAAATTTAAACAATGAATTTTGAACTTTTAATCAAACCACTGCATTGATAGATGGAAAAACTGTAACAACTAGGAAGAAAAGGACTTTCTTCAACTGTTGGGGGCAAAATATGAGCATTTTTTAGTTGATTCAGAACCAGAATCTTTTTCTTTTTTTCATATCAGAAAAAAATGAAGAGGCGAATCCGAGAACCCTCCCTGTACAGTCTTGTGTGTATTTAGACCCTTCTCGTACACCTGTGTCCCTACAGACTGGTCCGAGAAAGATAAGAAGCACCTGTCCCAGGAGTTGAGCGACGTGCTGATCTACCTGGTCCGACTTTCCGAGCGGTGCCACGTGGACCTGCCTGCCGCAGCCGTGGAGAAGATCAAGCTCAACAAGCTGAAGTACCCGGCACAGCAGGTCTACGGATCCAGCAAGAAGTACACCGAGTACGCAACGTCCGAGAAACACAGCTCCTGATAATGGGGAGTGGTCAAGGCGGGAGGGACAGAGGTGTGCTGGGGTTTGGTTGTTTATAATACAGGTGAATATAACCTACCGACCAGGTGAACAGGTGCTTCCGACAGCTCCTTGTAATTTATAACATATACAGGTGTTACAGATGTTGCTGAAGACACCTGGAGTTGACATGTACATGTGAAGCCATGCATTTTAGGTTGCAATAAGTCTGATAGTGTTACATCCATTTGGCATATTGTAGAGTTTTTTGCATACAAGACATCACAAGTGCCAGTAGCTTGTAGAGGTAGCAAAACCACTGTGTGAATACCTTAAAGGAATGGACCCAAGTGATTGGTTTTAACTGGAAAATTCCATTTTCAACATTAAAACTCTGAAGTTAAACACATTCTCATAGTAACTTGAAGGGGAAGATGTTTCAAATGTGGAAACTTTTCCAGTCAAAAAAATTGGGTCTTTCCTTTAAGGTTCTTTGAAATCATGATCTTACTCTATTAAGTCTTCTTGCCACCTGCTTGTGTATAAGATACTACTTTGTATTTCTGTATGCAAGAACACTTTTCAGGCAATTCTTTTTAGTTTTACCAACTCCATGGTTTTACAGGTACAGACCGTATATTAGAATTTAACAGACCAGCCAACCAAAATGTTTCTTTCAGGTTTTTATCAGCCAACAGAAAAATGTTTAATGTTATGATTTTACTCAATGTTGATTGTGGCATTTTTAGTCCTTGAGACAAGTCTTACACAATGTAGATTTTAGACATAGTTTGATAATGTAGACTGGTTAGTTTCATTATGTATCTTGCTAGTTTTATGTAGCAACTTGTTACTGTTTTTGGCCACAGTTTTGCCACCTAGCGTAGACCTTTTTTGATGTCTCGATGACTGTAGACCCTTTAAAGCAAATAGGTTGGTGTAATCTTTGTAAATAGAATATAAAAGTGGCAACATCGTAGGATAAAGGGTTGTATATATCTTTACTTTCTGATCTATTTGTGTTTGTTTTGTAAATAGCATAACTTGAGAAGTTGATCTCTGACGTTTAAGGCTACAACAGTAGGGGCATCATCACCAAATATACATGTAGCTTTAAACAACGCTTACAGTTAGATGTACAAAGTTTAGGTGTGACAGGTCATTCAGTAATATAGCTACAAATGTGCCTGCAAATCTGGGGTGTTACACCAAAGGACAGACCGGCTATACAGATACAGATACAGAAGCTGGTGTGTTACACAGAAGGGCAGTTATACCGGCTATACAGATACAGAAGCTGGTGTGTTACACCAAAGGACGGTTACACCGGCTATACAGATACAGATACAGAAGCTGGTGTGTTACACCAAAGGACGGTTATACAGACCGGCTATACAGATACGGAAGCTGGTGTGTTACACAGAAGGGCAGTTATACTGGCTATACAGATACAGATACAGAAGCTGGTGTGTTACACCAAAGGAGGGTTATACAGACCGGCTATACAGATACAGATACAGATAGATGAACGATGGACTGGTGCCAGCTTCCTTGTCACCCACCTTTCAGATCCTCCAGTCCGCCCCCACTACAGGAAACCTCAAATGCCACCTCTTCCTGCGGTTACCCCACAACCCCCTCTACCGAACCTCCCCGTCGCTAGGCAACCCATGGGCCATCCCCCGGCGTATCTCCCGAACCGTCCCGGCCCTAGAGGAAACAAGTGCCGCCTCAGCCGCGGTAGAAAGTGGTGGGTTCTTATCTTGGAGTCGGTCTTGGGTTCGGGCCTCTTGAAGTGGACGCCCTTCCTTCCCGAGGTTTTGGCCTTGGCGCTTGGTTGCGAGCGGGAAGACCTTTAGAATATTAGTGAGATTTGCGGGGTCTGCGGGAATATGTGGTGAGCTTCGGCGCTCCGGCAACTCTTAGGTAAGTCCTCACAAGCGTGGCGCCTGCTTCAAGCGTCTATAGCGCTATGGTATCCAGAACCGTGCTTTAGCCAGCCCAGAACCAAACGTGCTTTATTCAGACACGGTTCTGGATAGCCCACGCGTATCCAGAACCGTGCCTGGGACAAGTCTACATTCTTGGACACGCGGAGACTATCCAGAACCGTGCCTGATCCTAACCCTAACCCATTCAGGTATATAGAACTAGATAGGCACGGTTCTGGATGCGACAGTCCCTCTTCTGACCGTCGTATCGAACTTCCTAGCGGGAAGGGCACAGGTGTATGTAAGCCTATACTAGAGACCTACACCGGCAGAAAGAAAACTTAGCAAGGAGGTTCCGTCAACTATGAAACCTTGGTCTACGGGAATATCAACCCTTGGTTAGTCTCTGCGCTTATGACAACTCTAGCGAAGTCTTGGACGTTTTTATTCATGATCTGCTCAACTTTCATATCCTTTGTTGTCCTTGTCAGCAGGGCTGTATGTGTGGTCTACTGCTGAAGCAATACATGAATACGTAGGTAGGTCTTGACAAGTGTTGTGCCTACTTGAAACGGTGTGGTTTCGCTTCCCAGACTTCTTGGATGAAGTTTTCTCTTTCCTGGAGGGACGGGAAGGGTACAGGTGCGTGCAGCCAAGTTGTTGTTGGATCGCTCTAACTGCTTAAGAAAAACAAACCTTTCTTGGCTCGGTTTCTGTAGTACCCGTTCCTGTGTATGTATGTGTGTATGTGTGTGTGTATGTGTGTGTGTGTGTGTGTGTGTGTGTGTGTGTGTGTGTGTGGTAGTGTTGTTTTCACACGTTTTACAATAGAGGCAGTGTTGGGGTTTCGCTTCAATACGAACATACCAACGTAATACCAGTAGCTAAAGTTACAGTGAAAGTTACACAAGAACACAGTTACTCAAACAACTGGATAGATTTTGAAAACTGTCAGACGTTTCAGGTAGGATCCACTACTTTTCGTCAGTGACGGAATCTGTAGTTGAACATGTATTTATCCAAAAACTAGTTACTTGCTGGAGTAACAGTTTTCTTGTGTATCTAATTACCTGGATGTCTAACTTTCACCGACGATACAGTGAAAGTTACGTCGTACAAAATAAACCAGGCAACTGGATAAATTCTTTGACGAGTCAGATGTTTCAGATAGCATCCGCTGTCATTTTCATATAAAGGTGGGAACGTTCTGAGGTTGTTGTCGCTCTTCCCAGTTTGGTACAGGTGCTGAATTGTGCCGCGCACCTGCAAATCCGCTAAACGCCGGAAAGGGCAAAACCTTAATTTGTCTTCGTAGAGTTACGAGTTGGAAAAGTTCCCAGCGAAAAAAAAGCGGCGGCTCTCCAAGAAGCGAGTCTCCACCAGACTCCTTTGCAGTCTAAATAAATAGTCGAAATCGGTATAAAAAGGGATATATAATTGGTCAGGGGAGCCGGCCATAGTAGGACAAATTGGCTATGGCCGGCTAATTAACTCCCATGGCAATTATATACCCCTTTTTAGACCGATTTCGACTATCTATATCATACCCGGGCGGCGATACAGTGCTCCTGGCCGTGTTGTATTCTCCTGTACGACCGGGTGTATAAAACAGGCTTCCATAGAACGATTCGAACGCGTTTCGCCCCAACTGTGTGCGCCGCTTTCGAAAATTCGAATACAGGATTCGTTGGAATGGATGTTGTAGCAGTTTTTTTGTTTAGGGACAACAAATTTTCGCTCATGTCGCCTTGAAAGACGTGTTTTCTAAGGTGGGTATGATATAAATAGCATACAACACGGTGTATTGCGCATCGCCCTCGGTCTCGGCCCTCCCGCGAGTCGGGCCGACACCTCGGGCAATACGGAATACACCGTGTTGTATGCTCTATTTATTCAGCCTGCAAAGGAGTCGTACAGACTAAGCGAGCTGCCTCCAGTCACGTCTGCGCGCTGCTGATGGTTCGTCCCACGACCTCGCTCGGAAATTTGTGGACAGTCGCTGGCTTGGTCTGACGCAAGCTGGTAAAACTACAGCAACGCCTCAGACGGGGGAATATCTCCCTGGTTTATAAATGTGGTTATTGACTAAGGGGGCGTGTCAAAGGTTCTAAATATTCTTAAACGAATTGTATTTCGTTTGGCTCCTTCTTCGCCTTCAAGTGGATTTACAGGGTCTCTCAGAGAGAGACACTGTGAAGAGAGAGAGAGAGAGAGAGAGTGTGTGTGTGTGTGTGTGTGTGTGTGTGTGTGCGTGCGTGCATGCGTGTTTCGCACGTTCGGCCTAGATTATTTTGGTATCCAGAGGATATAATTTCCAAAAATAAAAGTGACTTGCGTTAAGCGCTGTTTGCCGCAGTGGGCGGGCGCGTGTGTCACCGCAAGTCCCCCTGTTATCCTACGGGCCTGCTGTCATCTCCTCTCGAACGATCCATCTCTCATCCCCCGGTGAATCCCGCCGCCTCACCTCGGGACCATCGGGCGTCGCGCCAGGATAAACCGACTTCCACCGTCTTAAAGAATGTCTTAAGAATCCAGACGTCTTGGGATGTTATCTTGGGAGCGTCTCGGAGTAAAGTCGGAGTTTCAGGAATAATAAACAGCAGTCTGATCTTTGCTTTAGGCTTTGATCAAGACGCTAACGTTCCTCACAAGGGGCGGCGAGGCAGCTGGCCTGGAGGTGAAATATGGTTGCAGTGGGGCTAAGAAATATGGCGGGTTGTCATCGCGCACGGGTGGCGGAGAGTCACAGTAGACACAGGTTAACACACGGAATTTCTGTAGCGGGAAGGGCTGTCAGTGACGGACCGGACCTGTCGTCGTGGCGCTAAGTCTTGTTGGGATTCTCGTACCCGACTTCGCGTCTGCTGTTTGTGGAGACACCGAGCCATTCTGACTTCTGTCAGAATTTGAGATGTCTTGGAAAGTTGATGTGGTCCTGGTTGCTTGATCTGAGCCTGCTGTTAAGTTCTTTAAGGCATCCAATGCAATTTCAGGGGGGGGCAAAACAAAAAATATTCTGGATGAGGAAACCTGTCTGATATTGACATTTACTGCCATTTCTTCTGAGAACATTTTCGTCATCATTTCATACTTGAAGCGTTGAAATAGCCTGAAAACAAGCTACGTGTGGCATCTCTTTATTTTTTGGATACCACCCATAAATAGCTAGAACCAGCAACCGTTTTCCGTTAGTGACATTGCATGTTTGCCTCACAGATGTCAGTATGCTATGGCATTCAACTTACTACATTAAAGAATGACCAGAAAATTGACTTTGAAAATCCAGTTTGCCGCCCTGAAATTGCATTGGATGCCTTTAAGTCTGAATCTTGTGATCTTTACTGGCCATGATCATCTTCTTAAAGGTCTTGGGCTGGTAAAGACGTTTGACAGGTTTAAGCCCCCTATCAGCTTTTTTTAAACTGCAGGTTCCAATTTTGTTTGAGACTTTGAAGGGTGATACCTCAAGATCTTAAGAAAGGGTTGACGGAATGTCATGACTGTAGATACTTCGAGTTTGAGTAAAAAGAGCTCCAATGTCTATTTGAAATATACCTCTTCACGGATCTTCAGTGTCTCTAAGACGGGGCTAAAGTCTTGTCCTTGAGACACGTGTAAGGTCGCGTCTTGTCTTGACTTGAGTCATGTCTTGTGGCAACCTTTAAGCCGTCCTGTGAGGTCGTCCTCATCAAGGAGCCTGTGACGTCTTAAGTTCGTGTCTTGGTCAATAAGAACAAGATGCAAGACGCGCATCACGTCTTATTACGTTCAAACGATAGCTAGGCCACACAAATTTAATTTGTTGGTTCTCGGATTTTTTCAGAAAAAATATGTAGCGACAGGACGAAAAAAAAGGCCTAGGCATATCTTATTATAGTCCCAAATACAATTTTTTTGCAAATCAGAAAAGAATGAAGAGGGGAATCCGAGAACCAACAAATTAAATTAGTGTTGCCCTAGCTTGCAATCTCTTCTGTCCAAGCAGAGGTTTGGGCTTAGGCTTATTTTTGACGCGTTTTTAGGAGTTTTTATCGGGCTTTCTTTTTTGTATCTTTTTTTCGCTGCCTGGATACTGTCTTGTCAATTCGGTAGTGTATGGCAGCCAGCAAAAGATCTGCTTGGAGATTATGCAATCTCCTCTTTCTTAAAGATGTGCAGTTGTCTCAAGACATTTAATGAAGACTCGTCTCTTGTCTTGAAGGACCGAACAGCAGGCTCAGATCACGAAGTCAGGATCATATTAACTTTCTAAGACATGTAGAAATCCGACAGAAGTCGTGGCTCCCGCGCGTCACCGTTCCTACATAAACACTGCGCGCTGTAGTCACAACTGTGGAAATGGTTAAACAATACGGCACGTGTTTATTCGCCACCTGAACTTTTGGATTTCTATTTAAGACACTCGGTGTTGGAGAGGGTTCGGGTTGGGCCTTAGGAAAAAACTGTTGTGTTTCCGATAACGGTCCGGCGGCTACATTCGTTGCAAGTCGTTGTACGAATTTGATAACACTGAATTTTCAAGCAGGCTGTGGCAGAACCAACCGCCGACAAGGACCTAAGACAGTCTTTGCCGTACTCTGGCAAGAGGCATACAGTTTTCGATCTGACATCTGAGT
Organism: Branchiostoma floridae x Branchiostoma japonicum; assembly: GCA_013266295.2. Lineage (NCBI taxonomy): Eukaryota > Metazoa > Chordata > Leptocardii > Amphioxiformes > Branchiostomatidae > Branchiostoma > Branchiostoma floridae x Branchiostoma japonicum. The sequence goes on along the minus strand of CM023826.1, from coordinate 1,363,660 downwards.
GATGCAAACGTTGTAAAATCGTTTTCCAACGCTTTCTCCTCATTTCTGTTGGAATAGAAACTCAAGTGATATAATTAAGATATCAATCAAGTGGTATAATGACGATATCAGCCACGACCTGTAAAAAAGACGTAACTTTAAACCGTTAGCGATAAATAAAGAACTTGAATAAGGACCCCTTTAGTTTAGTCGCCTTAGGGAGCGAACTTGCCACAGTCACAGAGAACTGTACCTCACAAAGTGCCACAGTAAACACTTTCCCGAATGTCGCAAAATTCTCCCCCGGTATGAATCCACAATGGCGTCCTATGATCCCCATAAATGTCGTGTTTGTTTGGCTTGACTAGCGGGTAGCCGGTAGCGCGCCTTTAACAGAACCCCTGGCACGCTAATCCCTCCATTATAGTTCATGTCGGACCCTGTGCAGGGCTCGGTTTCGCTGTCATAACATCCGCGACACGGAAAACGTTTCAGCAGGGCGGGCTTCGCGTACAGCCTCTACCAGGCACCGCGGATCGCTGGAAAAATAGTAGAAATTGGCCGAAATAAAGGAATAATACCAGGGGAGTTAGCCGTCTATAGAAGCTCCAATTTGCGACCCACTTCTCTGGCCGGCTAACTCCCCTGGTATTATTCCTTTATTTCGACTATTTTTCCAGCGATCCGCGATGCCTGGTAGAGGCTACCCGCGTAGTCTCTACCAGACTAACTACGCTGACCATAATAGAGAGATATTTGCCAGGGGGGTTTGGCCGCCTTGAGGGGGAAACCAACCCTCCCGCGGACTGACTCTACTGGCCAGCTTCTTTTGCCGAATTCTACGATCCGTACCCCCGTAGGAAGGCCTGGTGGAGGCTAGGCTTCGCGTGCTGCTAGCATAGCTCGGACATAGCCTCTACCAGGCTTCAGATGCGGCTGGAAAGAGTAGAAATTGGCCAAACAGGTAGATAACATGCCGGTGGAGTTGGTCCGCTAAAGAGTACAGTTGGTCGGGAAACTGTACTCTTTAGCGTGTCATCTGTCTATTTGGCCAATTTTTACTCTTTCCAGCTGCTTCCCGAAGCCTGGTAGAGGCTAGCTCCGACAGGTGCCCGCTTGTTTTAGGGCCCGGCTACATCGTACTCTTGGAGATATGCCCAAAGAACTTGTTTGAAGAAGGTTTAGGCTTCGCGCTTATTTCTGGCGTGATTTTAGGCGTTTTTATCGGACTTTCTTTCTTTGTACTGGTATCTTCTTTTTTTTTACGCCAGCCAAACTACCTGGCCAATTAATTTGATACTCGAGTTTTGCCTGTCCTGTATTTGTCCTCTGCGTTGGGGGTCAGTGCGCTGAACGTTCTAACAGCAGAACTTGGCGGCCGTGGGCAGTGTGGCGTTTTTGTGTCGAGTTTCAGACGTAGCGGGGAGGCAATGTTGTACTGACATGTGTGTAAATCAAGGCCTTGTTATGATCCTTAAGACAAGGAAAAGCCTGTTCAGGACCTACACGTGAGAGAGTAGCCTCTACCAGGCTTCGGAAAGCGGCTGGAAAGAGTAGAAATAGGCCAAATAGACAGATATACACGCCAGGGGATTGGTCCGGGAAAGTCCGCGGCAAACTGTACTCTCTCCCGGACCAATCACAGGCGGTAGGCCACCGAGTTTTTGTTGAAATCTATATTGTTTTGTATTTTACAACTTGACTGTCTTGCGTATGTTATAACATACACCGTCTACGCACTCATTCCGTTGCCATCACAATGTTGAAGAAAAAAGATCGGCCTATCCTAGTCCATATTTAGACGGATACTTTTCTGGTTAAACCGTGAACCAATGCGTGAACTCGGTCCGTTGAAAGATTCCCGAGAATATCATACACTCAACACACACTGCGAACTCGATTCACAACCTGTCGAGGATTCCAAAGAACAGATACCGACGTCTCCCGAAGATTGCCGAGAGCCGAACAACGACTTCCGAACGCTAAGTACACTATAATAACATCTTTTTGAAGTTATCGCTAAAGCCCCCTTGTAGTTCTATCGATTCGAACAGCGGGTACGCGAACGCGTTCGACCTGTTCTAATCCCGTCAGCCTTTGCGCCATCTATCTCTGTAACCAGAACGCCGATTCGGAAGTAACGCTAAAAGCGTCCCGAGTAATCAGTGTGCTTTTTATTGTATGATTCAGCGGACCAAGTACCGGACTATTATATATATATATATATATATATGTATGGTTCATTGTACGGGAATCTTTCAACGGACCGAGTTCACGGTATTATGTGTCGAGTGTCTGATTCTCGGGAGTCTTTCAACGGACCAGGTTCATTGTGTTCAGTGTATGATTCTCTGGAATCTTGTACGGAGTGCACAGTGTACGTGTGGTGTGTTCAGTTACTCAAGTACGATATAAATAAGGCAACAGCGATGTCAACAAAAACTCGGTGGCCTATCGCCCATGGACCAATCCCCTGGCGTGTATATCTGTCTATTTGGCCTATTTCTACTCTTTCCAGCCGCTTTCCGAAGCCTGGTAGAGGCTAGCGAGAGAGTAAAGTATTGAAATCAATGTATGACTTGCCTAAATGCCACCTAGCGGTTGGACAACGCAACTGCACATCCCTTGGATGATTTCTGTTGACTACACAACAGACGTGTTTCCGCGGAGTATATTACAGCTATGGTCCATTGCGTGGCGCCTGCGTCGGCGTTAACTTTAGACTCTAACGTTCTGTTGCCACACAAACAACCAGAAATGCAAAATAAACATCCCTAGCCTTGACTAGTAACAGGTTGCAAAAGCGACACGGAGTGCGTCAGTGGTTTAGAACCAGTACGTAGGCGTGATGTTTTAACGGGCAAGATTTCTAACGCTTGCAAACTGCCCCTCCACTTCGTTTGATTGTGGAGGTCTGTCTACTTAAATTATATCTTCTGTTTTTCTATTCCTTCGCTGACTTCGCTCCCTCTCTTCTAGGTCTTTCCCTGTCTCTCTCTCTCTCTCTCTCTCTGTTTCTCTCTCTCTCTCTCTCTCTCTCTCTCTCTCTCTCTCTCTCTCTCTCTGTGTGTGTCTCTGTGAGTGTGTGTGTGTGAGTGTGTGTATGTGTCTGTGTGAACGTCTTTCTGTCCGTCTCAATATACACATTATATCCTCAGTGACACTTCATGTATATTCGTTTCTCATTGCAAATTAAGTCGCAAGGCACAAAGACAAAAGGGGGTGAAGTCTGCCATCTCCGGTTACCTTGTTCTCCGCACATATCCATCACCACGCCATCACACAACCAGCCAAGTGGTGTTTTGGGGGAAGCTCTGTAGGGAGCCGTAACACTGAGGTTTAATTAGCCCTTTGTGTAAACCGTTACTGACATGTTGTACGTGTAGTGTGCAAGGTAGTCGGGCGTGAAGTTATGCCGCTGAGAGGGCAAAACAAAAAGATCACCTCACCACCTTTTCATTTTACATCAGGGCGCACTAGCCTGTGTTACACAATCTCTCGCTGTCAGGGGCTGATTGGGCCTCCTCCCTGAGAGCTTGTGGCCATACATCTCTATTCCATTCCAAGATCTGCAGAACTACCATTAGGAGCTCAGGGTTCTTTATCACTATGAAAATCAGTCCAATTGGAGCTCAGAAATCTATGTCAGTATGGAAACCAGTCATTACAGCCTCCGACACTCTGATTAAAGACAGTTCTCAGTCTGACAATAATTGGTCCATGTTAGTACATTATGCATAAATCAACTGGATTATACTCCAGACTTAGAGATGTTGGCCATCGAGCTTGTATAGGGGAAGGGCTGCTAGAAGTGTGATGTCGTCAGGCTAGGGGCCACTGTCTCTCGATTACCAAAAATCAGATAATCTGACGACAACCAGTTTATTGATTCCCTCCAGCTCCGTGTCCTCAAACTGACCCCTGGAGGCAGAGGGGGTACCGATCATTACTAGATTCGCCATACCCCCCTAGGGGATAATGATGATGGAGCCATGGCCAGTTAGAGAAACCCTGACCATGCAAAATCTGACGATCCTTGTCAAATCTTCTCTTTTCCTTTTCACAGCTGCGGTAAAAATGTAGTGAAGGAAAATTCCAGTTCCTTCAAAGTTTCATAAGAAATCTTTTAGTTATTTAGTTAGTTAGTTAGCAACGGCCAATGACTAAGTAGGTAGAGTGTTCACCTTGCATTCGGTAGGTCGTGAGTTCGATCTACCAAATGCTTTAAAAATGGTACATACTGCTTTCTCAGCATTTGGGAAAGAGTATGGGAGTGAAACACACACCATTACCAGTGGACTAGCTCCCTGTTGTAGTGCTTGTACAACTGTGTGGCCCAAGGGCTATAGAACCAGAGATGCGCGCCGCCCCATGTACCATCTGGTGCGGGAAGGACTTCAACTTTGTAATAGAGTAGCCTGGTAACCAGACCGCCGTGAGCTCAGCGCAGTTCCTTCGGCGCCGAGAGCGTTTGGTGCCGCCAACCAGGCCTCAATTACCGCGCTTCGGGGGGGTTTTAAATTTCTTCTTTGGGTCGGCGGCAATAGAAGACTGAGCGTAATACAGGAAGCCAGCGGATACAGGGAAACCAGCTGGAGATAGGTCCGAGGCGTAACTCGCCTGTGCTTGCTAAAAGCCGGGGCCGAAAAATTACCGCCAAGCCGACCAAAGGTTTGGTACCCAGGCTATAATAGAGTTACTCTGATAGCTTTCCTTGGCGAGTTGCTAGCAAAGGATGCAAATTGGAGGAGGCTAGGGTCACGTAATGTCAAAACTCGCTGCCTCTTGTCTGTCCGTAGTCAGGCGTAAACGTAAGGTCTGTCGCCAAGGACGTTCTTGTGTGGACTCACAGTCAAGAGTGCTTCCGCAGTTCCGCTGTAGAACAGGTTTCGCGGAAACCCCCTACCACACCCTCCCGTAGACGGTCTCGTCAGCCGTTGGGCCTGTAAGTGTAAGTGGCCGCACCTGATCCCGTTCCGTCCGCGCCGTAGTCACCGTAGCGCGCTCCTGGATCCCTCGGCCGCCCTCCTCACCCCTCCCGCCCACACAACAGGCACACCACGGTACCGCCACCGCCGGGACCATTTCTAGAAAGTTTTCCTCCACCACGGAGCTCGGTCCATTTTTTCCTGGGATGTAGCGAGTTCTGCAGTTAAGTTTACCGAGAATGACAACGGCAAGCCCGGCGTTCCGGATCACACAGGTAACCGGGGCGGGTCTGGTCTAGCCTCCGCGGTGCAGGCCTCGGAGCGGGTGGGAGTTTTGATACTGCGTTTTGTAGAATTGTTTAAACCGTTCTTTTGCCGGCCATCGTACAACCAGCCGGCTAGAGAAGGTCTAACCCGCCAAGGGCTTGGCCGGCTGGTTGTAGGATGGCCGGCTAAAGAATAGCCTGGTTACCAAACGTATTTGTAGCTCCCGGGTCCTACATCCCCTCCGCAAAAAATACGTCTTTTTTTTTTGCGGAGGGGATGTAGGACCCGGGAGCTACAAATACGTTTGGTAACCAGGCTAGCTAAAGAACGCTTTAAACAATTCTACGAAACGCAGTATCAAAACTCGTAGCCGCTTCCCGGAGCCTGGAAGAGGCTAAGTCTGGTGTAGATTAACGGGCTTCGTTAGACTCTAAGAGTGACCTTCCGACCCGTCCTGCATACAAATAAGGCCACACTAATTCAATGTGTTGGTTCTCGTATTTAAGTAACAGTGATGTACTGAAAAATCAACATCATGAACATGAAAACGTCTTGTCCAAGGGGAAAGTCTGTATTTTAGTGCACTCAGTTTCAGGGACGGAGTGCAAGTAGTCAGATTGAAGTTGTCCTTTCAGCCCTCTGTTTTCATCTTTACTTCTTGGTAAATTTTCAAGTGAAAGTGTCTAGATCTGAGAACGAAGAAAATGAACAAAAGTGGCCCAAAACCTGCGATCTTCCGGAGTTGTTGCAGACGTGAATCAAAGACGTTATTGTTGGTAGGACACTTCGCGTGCACACGCCGTGCGGTAGAACATACCACACAGCAGGGAACCCCTGCCATGGTGGGTAACATTGCAACGACAACGTTACTGATGTAGCAGGTAGGAAAATAACGCTACTAACACCGGACCGTCGTGTGGCAAACACTGAAGGCTCGCTACAGATGTGGCGAAACTGCAAGTTCTGAGATCAGTTACAAGGCGCAGACCTAGTCTTGTCACAGTCAGCTGCGTGCAGGTACAAGGAGATACTTGAAAAACGACCAAGTGCAAGTGAATGAAAGAGTGAGCATGAGTGAGTGAGCTTTAATAGAGAAAGAAGAAGCGAGTGTGGGAGTGACTATGCGAAAGTTGTAGCTCAAAATATTGTAGTTTATTCTTTATCTTATCGACGAAAGTGATAGACGCTGTATCTGTATATCTTCTGTCACTTCTGATTCTGCCACAGTCTGCTGGCCGTGTCCTTGACAGATGACCTTGACGACTGAGTTCACCCCGTTCCTTTTATCATGAAAACGAGGGGCAAACTTGCATCAAATTACCCGCTAGTACCCGGCCTTGGTTTCGTGTTGCATTTGCTCGAATTCTTTTACAGCATTTTTGGTGCCTGTTTTTTTTCTCGCTTGGAGTCTGCAGAGGATGTCATCCATAAAGTTTATTGGTTAGCTGTGGCCTGACTAGTTTTATGGTATTTCCGATGGTCAAGATATACCGTGTAAATGGGCAACCGACCTGTTCATGTCACGTCCAACTGTTCGTTGGTTTATTTCTTTGTTTTTGCCTTTATCTAGTATAATTAGTTAATGAAGAATGAAACTAACTTCATTAACTAATAATCTAGTATTAGTAGTTAATGAAGAATGAAAGACCTTTATTGTACATTTATGCCCTTACAACAAGCTAAGTACAGGTCATGGTGATAAAGTTCTATGTACAATAACAGAGATACAAGTCTGGTATCTTACTACATCTATAGTGTCCTAAGAAGTTTAACTTCTTCTCGCTTCTTAAGACAGTTTTACATGTAAGAACAGATGGAGCTTACTAGTATATTGAGGAACTTTCAGGTTGCTTTTTATTGGTAATTGAGAGGAAGCTATGGTAAAAAAAACAAGCAAACAAAAGGAAAACGAAGATCTAGATGAGCTAAAACTGGATGCTTCCCTTCCCATGTGCCAGCGCGCCACCCAGACCGCCTCAGCCGCCCTTGACCGTGACCTTAACCAGAGGTCAGCCACCCCGCCCCTGGCCTTACCCCCGGGGGGACCCCTACACCCCCGGAATGCGCACCGAGCTGTGCAGATTGACGACGCCTTAAGTTTATGCGCTTTACTTCCTTGAGAAAGTCTAGGTTCTTAGTGGGAGTCACGCATTTTCCTTGAGATCGCTCTTGACCGTGACCCGCCCTGACCTGTCGCTGGCCTTGCGATGGCAGAAAAATTTTCCTCCGACGAAAGCAGCGAGCGGAACTAATAGTTTCCTTACCCTGCTGACCACCGGCGAACCGACACCCTGGAGCAAAGCTACGTTCTTGGATAAGGGGAAGCTATCCAGAGCCCTGCCTGATCCTAACCCCTAAAGGCATAAACCATTCAAGCACGGTTCTGGATACAATAGTCTCAGACTATCCAGACCCGTTCCTGATCCTAACCCTCACCCATTCAGACACAGAACTAGATAGGTTCTGGATACGATAGGGAATTTGCACGGCAGGATCGGTTTCGGGACTGACCGGGGGACCGACCCGACGTCCTCGGCCGCCCTGCCACCTGTCCCCGCCGGCCCGGCTGGACCTGTGCGGTGAATCTGTGCGGCAGGAATGCGGGAAATGCGCGCCTGTTTCCTGTGGCCGTTTCCCGGACCTGTGGGGCCCTCATTCCAAACGCGACGTGAAACGTTCCACGTGTTGCGTGGTGATGATGGACAGTTTAACCGTGAACTACTCTCTCCAAGTAGATGTCGGGTGGAACCAGGTTTTTGATAGCCAGGGTCAGTACACAGGCCAGCCCCCAATTAGATCCTATCATGGCCTCACTGAAGAGGTTGTGGTAAAATTTGCTTGGGGACAGGTTGGCCGTGGAGCTAAGGATCTAGCCTGTATACAAAAGTGGTCCTCACCTACAACAGTCTGACACACAGGCTAGCCCTGGAGCCAAGGGCTAGCCTGTATACTGACCCTGGCAACAGTCTGCCACCCAGGCTAGCCCTGGAGCTGAGGAGCTACATGTAGCCTGTATACTGGCCCTGGCAACAGTTTGGTACCCAGGCTAGCCCTGGAGCCGAGGAGCTGGCCTGTATACTGGTCCTGGCAACAGTTTGGTACCCAGGCTAGCCCTGGAGCCGAGGAGCTGGCCTGTATACTGGTCCTGGCAACAGTCTGGCACCCAGGCTAGTTTTCTGACATCTGTACGTCTGTTCAACACACCAACATGCTGCTGCTTTAATCCACTTATATCCGCCAACACATGGTCGCTGGGTGTTCAAACTATAATCATGATGACGTAAAGGAAAAGCCGCTATAAGACAAATGGCCACATCTTGAGATGTAACCAAATCTGGTTACACGCAAGGGAACCCCTGTTTTAAGACGCGCCTCAAGGAAGACATTCCGTCTTGACATTGACGCATGTCCTTAAGTTCTCTGTGTGAATGTTTTGCGTGGGAAATCTGTATTCTCGGGGACTTGCGTCTGTATCTGTATCTGTATAGCCAGTATAACCGCCCTTCGGCGTAACACACCAGCTTCTGTATCTGTATCTGTATAGCTGGTATAACCGCCCTTCGGCGTAACACACCAGCTTCTGTATCTGTACATGCACCTAGCCTTGCATATCTAACTGTTCAAAGCTATATAGTGATGATGCCCCTACTGTACTTGGTGACAGCGAGTTCTACTCTACGATAGTTCTATGCAAAAAAAAAGTTTTTGAACACCTCAATCTTGGGCTTGATAACTCTGGTACTTCAAACATAACTATTTCAACTTTTCTGTGTATCTCTGCAGGTATAAAGTACGTAGTGTTTTTCGCGCGTTCTTGGCCTTGTGTGGGTACGTGAGTACTGAACTCGACAGGTGTACACAGTAAGGCTGGCTCAGGTGAGAACCACTTCAGGTACACAAGGGCCAGGTGTGGGGCACGGCCAGGTGAACATGACTTCTGGAGTGACGTCATTTTAAGATCCTTGATCTGACTCGAAAATTTGAAAACAAAATAGCTCGATTTTTTGCTAGGACACATTTTACAACATTTTTCAATAACGACATGTTGTCACATTTTCTGATAGTTATGTTTTCTGTTTGTTTGTTTGTGTGTTTGTTTGTTTGTGTGTGTGTGTGTTGTTTGGTTGTTTCTTTCTTTGTTTGTTTGTTTGTTTTGCATAACCGGTAACCGCCTTTAGGCGTAACACACCAGTTCTGTGCAGTGGGTACGAGCTGCCTTCCTTGAAGGACAGAACATTGGGACCTGCCAGGGATTCGAACCCAGAACCTTCAGATTCCAAGCCAATAACCCTAACCACAAGACGACCTTGCCACCTTTGTAGGGTTTTGGGGTGAACCAAAACTCCATGCATGGTGATGTTAACCACATGACTAAGATTATGCGGCCTCACCCCTTGACGTTGCTAAGCCGAGTAAATAATCCGCGAAAATGCGCCTCCAGCTTTTCCGTATTATTTTACAGACTTGAGGGAGAGACGCGCCAATTGTAGCAAAAGAAGCCCATGCCAACTAGCCTGGTGTCCAAGCCTATTTTAGCTGACGAGTCTCTTTCTGTCCTCTTCGCAAATAGTGACGTTGTGGCGAAACGGTCCCGTATAAACCTGGACTTTATTTGCGAAGAGACTCGGCAGCTAGAAGTCCTATAAGATCCTATAAGATAGGTTTGGACACTAGTACATGTTCTAGGCTAGACGCGAACCGACCCACATGTCCCGACTACAAGTCTTAAGTTCCGTTGGTCGCGTCAGGCCATATCTCAGCGCCTCAAGACAAACGTCTTAGGCTTGACCTTGATCTATCTTAGACCCGGATTTCCTTCGAGTCTGAGGATCTCTCACTGCGCGCGTCTTGTGATGATAAGACCTGTCAACGCCATTTCTTCCACTTCAGCGCCCAGGCTGCCGCATCTGGCGTCGCCAGACCAAAACAATTAAGACATCCCTCTACCGAACATTGCCAGCCAATCAGACGCACGTTACCATAGCGACGCCTGGAGCTGTGACCAATCACGTGCGTGCGTGGCGCACAGCTATCTGGTCTGGTTTCGTCTTCCGTTCTCCAGTCCGTAGAGTCGGTCTGGCAGTGGCAGTGACGTGTGGTGTTCGTTCGTCCGACCAGACATAGAGGATACAGAAGATTGCTTCACTGGATCTGCTGCAGGTTGTAGAGGCATTAGACCGCTACCTCGGCACGGGGCCAGGGCTTTTTTTAGGCGGGGTTCAAGCGGGTGAAGGGCGCCGTGGCTGGCGGTACGTGTGTGGTCGCCTGGGCGGAACTGAGGGGCGCGGCGCCGCGCGGATGTTGGCGGGCGGAGAGTGACTTGCCCCCGCCGGGAGTGCCGCGGCCTGCCCGGGGATGCTGGTGAGTGCTCCGTAACCCCCCCCCCCCCATCTCCAAGCAGATCATACAGTGGTAAAAAGGCACCCCCCAATCTCCAAGCAGATCATACGTTGGTAAGGCAGTATCCATTGGCCAGAGGAGTGTCCATTAACCACCGAAGATCATCTAGCTATTGGACACTCCTCTGGCCAATGGATACTGCCTTGCCACCGTATGATCTGCGTGGATATTACCCCCTCGTCTCCAAGTAGATGTAGGGTGGGAGAAAATAACGTTTTCTGCCCCCCAACATCTGCTTGGAGATAGCCTTGGTGCCAGACTGTTGCCAGGGCCAGTATACACGCTAGCTCCTCGGCTCCAGGGCTAGCCTGGGTGCCAGACTGTTGCCAGGGTCAGTATACAGGCTAGCTCCTCGGCTCCAGGGTTAGCTTGGGTGCCAGACTGTTACCAGGGTCAGCCTGGTACTGTGTACTGGCCCTCACAACAGCCTGGCATCCAGGCTAGTGTGGAGATAGCTCAGTTGTAGAAACTGTGTTTCCAGGGTCTACACAAGCCAGCTTCTCGACTCTAGTGTAGGGCTGCAAGGGAATTTTACTGCAGCATAATAACTTCTGGGCTCTAACGACGAGCCTTACTGTAACTGTTGACAACACGTTCCATTTGCGCTATCTATACACTTTCCGCTACAAATCAGCTAAAGTTAAGATACTACTGTATTTTTGTGGTTTAGTTTTCTTTTCTTTGATGTCCGCTCCTTAAATACTGTTAATCTCCAAGCAGATTCGGTGCGGCAAGGGGACTTTATATTGGCCGCCCGTATCCATTGGCGGCCTGTTTAATTAATACTGTACCGTTATTTAACTAACCTTCAGCATGCTAAGGTAGCTGTTTGGCACCAATTTTGTATTGGTTATGGGTTATGCAGCAGGGAGAAGGTTAAAAGTACTCTGTGTTTAACCAACCAAACCGTCTCAATGACGTTTATGTCGAGTTTTCAGTGCAGCATACGTGTAGTTAACCTTATCAAAGTGCAGTTAAGGGAGTTTACGGTGCTTTAATTCGTGTAGTCTGGTGGTTGCCGGAAATCGGAAAGCTGTCGTGAACCCCTCGTAAACCATCTAATCGCAAAACGGGGCTACTGTAATGTCGTAAATGTCACGAGAACTTGTTAATGGCGAAGGGAATGGCTATTGACAAGATGATCCTGTCAATAGCAGAAAATTTTACACTATTGACAGGATCATCAATTATGCAAAATTTCTTTTACTGAGATGAGATTTTATTAGCAAATAGCAGACCAAAAAAATAGTGTCTGAAATGCCTTGCTAACCTTGTTGATTTACATTAAAAACATACTCAACAGCATGAAGTCAAGAGATATCTTAAAATTCGAGACATGGTAATCGTGTCACTAGTGCAAAATAATCTGTTATCATGATTCTGTCAATCGCCATTTCCGTCAGTTCTTGTCTCTTTCCAGTCAGATTCGGAGTTTCCTCCAGGATACCAACCATAGATCGGAGTTTGTGTGGTCTAAATCTTATTGCCTAATTGGTGATTTCCACCCAACCCCCTGTGGCCTAAAGAAAGAGCAGAAATCGGTTAAACAAGGGTGACTAATTTGCCAAACAACCAAATCCGATCAGAGGAGGTCCAAGCAACGACCCATAGGCCGCCTAATTCTGGCCATGGGAGGTCTATTGCTAATTGCTAATCTCCAAGCAGATCTTTTGGTGGCAAAGACGTAACCATGCAACCGGCAAGACAGTATGCAATAGGCAAGACAGTCATCCAATAGATTACTGAGATTGGATCGGCTATCAGAAAACGGTACATAGAAGGTCACAATCTTCCTAATCAACCTTTGCTTAGAAAGTGCCTATATAGTTTTTGCTGCTGACTTATCAATTGAATCCGGCAAGCCTTTGTATCCAGTACCATGCTCAGGCACGGTTGTTCAGTATCCTTGAACTTGTTGTAACTTGTTAATAGTCCACGAAAAAGTACGCTGCCTTGGTGGTAAAATACTTGTTTAACCTTCTCTGAGAGCGATGTGTCAGTCGATTATTTGTCTTCTGTGAAAGAACTTGAATTTCGTCAGTCTCAATCAATTTGACTGATCCCCCTTTGGTCATATTGCCTTTGGTGTTGCTTTGTCGTTCTTGTACAAGACTCCCCTCGGAATTTTGGCTAATGGGTTGTTGCTAGTCTTGCTGTTTGTTTTATCTATTAAGTACAAACCACGACCAGCTTAACAAGTAATCTTATCCCCCACGGTCCCCACACAAAGATGGGAGTTCCTGTTTCGGTTCCGACATTTTGACCTTGGACGACACTGACCTTCTCGGGTCCGCCCGGCTCGCCGTTCTCCGGAGTGTTGACCCCGTGACCCTGACGTCACGAACTCCCATGATGCCTGTTGTGTCGGACTTGACCTGTGACCCCCGTGCGTGAGGTCGAACACAAATATGGCGTCTGTGATAGTCAAATGTGTCACAGTCAAACCACAAAGCTGTCATCACGGACACTTTAAGACTTTCTTTAAGAAAACGTCTTCTGGGGACAGTCAAGGAGACTGATGACATATTCATTGCGCTTTAGCCCGCCCGATGAAAATACGTGGTGAAGTTTCTCAAGATGGTTTCGTGGAAACAACTGTGTCGGCACAGTTTTCCACGTGTTGGTCCTGTCGCTACAGCTTTTATAGTTTGCAACATGTTCGCCACAACAACCGTGTCGGCACAATTTGTCTCCCTGTCAGTCCTGTCAGCACATCTTTGAATTGCTACACATTCGCCACAACAACTGTGTCGGCACAGTTTGTCCACATGTTGGTCTTGTCGCTACATGTTGAATTTGCTACACATTCGCCACAACAACTGTGTCGGCAAAGTTTGTCCACATGTTGGTCCTGTCGCTACATGTTGAATTTGCTACACATTCGCCACAACAACTGTGTCGGCAAAGTTTGTCCACATGTTGGTCCTGTCGCTACATGTTGAATTTGCTACACATTCGCCGCAACAACTGTGTTGGCACAGTCCGTCCATGTGTCGGCCTTGTCGCTACACATTGAATTTGCTACAAGTCCGCCACAACAACAACTGTGCGTTCTGCGGCACATGTTGCCAGTTGTCCCGCCACATGGCGCGGCTGATCTAGACTGGCGTGTTCGGGGCACGTGGCGACTTCTGTTCTCCGAATTTCTCAGATTCGTCGGACGGACGGAATTGTAAACTTCTGTACAGAGAAGAACCGATAAGACTCTACAGGAGGCCACCGCGACAGAAAACTCGTACCGAGATCGCAGTGTTCTTGTGAACCGCCGCCAGTTGTTGCAGACACAACTTTGCAAAACAGTTTATGGTAGTGTGAATGCCTAAATACCTCAACCGCCCTCAACCCCCCTCAACCGCCCTCAACCTCCCACTTCCTGGGCTAATATGCAGTGTACATGTGCTAAGAACCCTTGTTTACACTCTGTATACATTGTCTATACGATTATAAATAAGAAAATCACTGTAACTCTGACGTTTTACCAGTATTTTTACGGCGCGCCGTGCGCCCGAGGAACAGGGTCCGCCATCTTGTTTGTTTACGTCGAACGCATCGTGCCGTAAGTTTCAAGTCAAAATAAGTAAAGTAAAAAAGCTTGTGCAGCACGGAAACTCAGCAGATATAGAGGGAAACCTCTTTAAACATCATGTTTCTGGTGGTGCATTTTAGCGCTCAATACTTTAGGGCGGATATTTTGCGGGGTGTATCACTCCCTAAAGACGGTAACTCCACTTATGATATATTAAAAGTTATAACTTGAAAAAACTCGCAAATACTTAGACGTTACTGTGTGATTTTTATTTATAATCGTATAGACAATGTATACAGAGTGTAAACAAGGGTTCTTAGCACATGTACACTGCATATTAGCCCAGGAAGTGGGAGGTTGAGGGCGGTTGAGGGGGGTTGAGGGTGGTTGAGGTATTTAGGCATACCCGTGTGAATGCGTGTAGCAATCTGCAAGACTTGTAGTAGTCACTGGATGCCTGACTGTTTCCAGAGCCTACACAGGCCAGCTCCCCGGCTCTTTGACCAACATGCCCTCAAGGAAATTTTTACCACAGCCCCTCTATAGTCTGGCATCCATGCTAGACTTGTAGATGTCACGGCATCTTGTGATCAACTCAGGAAAGGCATTTACCGGCACGATGTCTGTTCGTTTGTCGGTACGTAAGAAAGTTTATTGCTTCTTCGCTCTAAGTTGACCGCCATGTGGCCAAGCTAAACGCCATGTAGTACGTGGTAATATCTGTGAGTTTATAGGAGTGTCCCATACAACGTGTGTGTCCCGCTTTGAACGTGTTCCCGTGTGTTTTGGTCTGGTCTGACCGGTGTCTGGCTAACGTTGTTTCGGTATGAGTCTTCAAACATTGTTGGAGAGCCGGGTGTTCGTTGGCTTACGCCCAAACAGTCTGTGGGGGGAAACATGCACAGTGTACCTTCCGACTTTGCTCTTGTAGGTAGCCATTGAAGCAGACAGACCATCGTAGGCTCCCCGGTATCTCTACGGTGTCCGCCCGTCCAGACCCATAAGCGCACGCAGGACTTTTCTACGGGGTCGGTTTCAAATTAGTTCGCCTAGAGGACGGCAATAATTAGAAAGGCCGGCTTGAAAGAGCTAGCATGTCCGACGGAGAGGCCTGTGCTTCAGTAGCGGGACTTGGGCCTGTAAAAAAACTAATACACCGGCCCCTAAGCCGGCCTATATCTTGTACATAGACAGTATCTAGTCCGACTGTAGCAGACTAGCTCCTTGTGTTGCCAACATTTTTTTTTTTTTTTTTTTTTTT
This sequence comes from Branchiostoma floridae x Branchiostoma japonicum, assembly GCA_013266295.2. Lineage (NCBI taxonomy): Eukaryota > Metazoa > Chordata > Leptocardii > Amphioxiformes > Branchiostomatidae > Branchiostoma > Branchiostoma floridae x Branchiostoma japonicum. The sequence goes on along the minus strand of CM023826.1, from coordinate 1,348,299 downwards.
TATTCACATATGTTTAATGAGTATTGGGCAGAAAGCACAGTTGCTTATATGACGCCTTCTACTCAAAAGCACAAATATAAAAACAAGAGTAAAACATAATAACAAAATACATACATAATTACAAAGTGGGTCAAGTAGAATGAGTACAAACAAGACAAGTTGGTGATCTATCAATTACGAGAATCTACCAGTACAGTGAATAAAGGTTTGAACTATGTCGAAGATATTACAGTTATGTGAATGTGAGAGTAACGTGGATCCTCGTAGCAGTAAAGAACATAAGGTACTGTCATTGAGATGCTGTAGCTCTACTATATTGGAAAGAGATGATAACAAAGTACTTCTATAACTGACATAAAGATTACAGTGTAGGAAATAATGTTCAGTTGTTTCGCTATGATAGCCACATTTACATGTAGGGTAATTGATACAATGGTGTTGAAATAAGTGGTAATTTAATTGACTGAAGTTTAAACGGAGCCTTGTGTGATGAACAGCGGAGTGTCTTTGACCATGAGAGAAATGGGAGTGTTTTGTCGGTCTGTTGAATAATAAGTCTAACTCCTTTTTAAAGATATTAATCGTAAGAGAGGCTTTGACATTAGGGGGCAGGTCATTCCACAAGGAAATAGTTGACGGTAGGAATGATTTTTTGTACTTTTCTGTTTTACAAGCAATGGTGGTGAAATTCTGGTTGGCGCGAAGGTTATATGAAACAGAATCACAAATACGTGATGGAATAAGGTCTTGTAAGTACTGTGGTGCAAGACCATTCATTATTTTCCAAAGTTGGGTCAATTTATGTTTTTGCCTTCTGCCAGCCAGAGTATCCCATCCAACCTCAGCTAAGACGCACTCGTGTTTAGTGCCTCTCATGGCTCCAGTACAGACACGTGCCGCTGACATTTGGACAGACTCGAGTACATCACAATCTTTACCGGAAAGGCTACACCATACAACATCAGCATATTCAATTAATGGACGAATCATGGTGATATACAATGTTTCCAAAGTTCCCCGGGGGACAAAGTATGATATTCTCTTCAGAAGGTTGATAAGTTTCATTGCCTTGTTTGACAAAACAGACACATGATATGACCAAGACAAGTCACGTTTCAGGTGTAATCCCAAGTGCTTGTGAGAGTCAACTTCTTCCAGCTCAACACCCTTAAATACTAATGGTGGGTGATGGACTTTGACCCTTTTCATAGAAAATGTCATAAGTTCAGTTTTAAGTGGATTAAAAGTTACCAACCACTGGTCGGACCAGTCGCTCACCACTCTAAGATCGTGGTTCAATCTATTTGCTGAGATAAGAGTATCAAAAACTATTTCCATAAGTGACGTATCGTCAGCAAAAAGATTAGCATCAGTTAACAGATTGTCCACCAAATCATTAATAAACACTAAGAACAGAAGTGGACCAAGGAGTGATCCCTGTGGGACACCAGCATCTACAGGTAACCAGTCGGAACATGACCCATTAATGACAACTCGCTGCTTCCGATTCGTAAGATAAGATTCAATCCATTTTAAAAGTGAACCAGATACTCCTAGTTGACGTAACTTGAAAATAAGACCAGCATGCCACACTTTGTCAAACGCTTTTGATATATCCAAGAAAACGACGCGGACTTCGAGGCCTTGGTCTACTGCTTTGTGCAGCTTGTGAACAAGGTGTGTCAGTGAATTAACTGTTGAGTCACCAGGAGTAAAGCCAGAGTTTCGGTCGGTAAGCAGGTTGTTGCCATGTAAATAGGTAGATAATGGAGCATAAACTATACGTTCAAACACTTTAGAAACACAACATAAAAGTGAAATAGGCCTATAATTTTCTTTGGCCTGTTTATCACCTTTCTTATACACCGGGACAACATTTGAAACTTTCCAAATTGTCGGGAAACAACCGTATTGTAGTGAGACATTAAACAACTGTGACAGTGGTTCTGCTACCGACGGCGCTATGTTCTTCAGAAGTCTATTACTGAGGCCATCAGGCCCCGTGGCCTTATTAACATTAAGGTTTGATAATACTTTGTACACGTCTGCAGGAAAGCAAGAAATTGAGTTGAGAACTAAATCCGTTCTGCGTACAAAGTTCGGAAGGGAAGCGCCTTCGGTATTCAGACATGTTTGAGATGCAAAGTAGGCATTAAGAACATCGGCCTTAGCCTTGTCGTCCGACACAACATTTCCATTTTCAAGTAAGGAGGGTAACACACGATCCGCTTTACCAAGGAAGATTTCCTTGGATACAGACCACCACTTTTTTGGGTTCACTGTTGGATTAGCAAGGTCGAGACAAAGGCTATTCCGATGATTTCTCTTTGCTTGTCTAATTAGATTTGTACAATGATTACGGACTTGTTTAAAAGCACAAAATAAATTTAGGTTATTTGTTTTTTTGTATCGTCTGTAAAGTCGCTTCTTTTTCCTAAGCAAGCATCTAATCTCACTTGTCATCCATGGTTTATCTCTAGGACGAATAGTAACTATTTTACTGGGGATAAACGATTTAATGACATTTGTGAGAGTTGTCATGAAAGCCTCAGCTGAGGCATTCACGTCTGGAATGTGTTCCAATATTACGGAATTCCAGTCTACTTCAAGAATCTTGGAATTAAGTTCTTCATAGTCAACATTCGCAAAGTCAAAAACAGTTCGTTTGTAGGCGTTGGCTTTAGGAATTTTGACAGACATTATACCGTAAATAACACAATGGTCACAATTAGCCAGGGGAGGGTAAGTACCGTGGTCCGTGAAAAGACCTGGTGAATCGGTGATAATAAGATCAAGCACAGATGCTGAGGTATCGGTACTGCGAGTAGGTTCCGATATCAACTGTGTAAAATTGTTATCAGACACAAATTTGTTTATCATACCAGCTGCGTTATCCGAGCTACTATTAAAATCACCTAGTAGAACAATTCCATTCTGCTCAGAAGGTCCACTGGACACAATAGTATCTACCGACCGTTGCAGGTCGTCTATAAATGCCAAACGCTCCTCCGCGTTCTGGCCAGGTGGTCTATAACAAGCACAAATATAAACTTTCCAGTTTCTTAGCTTCACCTCGCACCAGATCGTTTCGGATCCGTCTGTTTCCAGATCAGACCTTCTTTTACATGGCAGATTATTGGATGCATAGAGCACAACCCCACCCCCATGCCTACTGCGATCCCGTCGTAACGGGGCTTGGTATGATGACAAAGTAATGTCTGAGTCAGGGATGGAGTCATCACACCAAGTTTCTGTCAGCGCAATTACATCAAATCCCACATCAAGGGCAACAGTCTCAAGCTCGTGGAGTTTAACAAAGTCATTTGCAGGTAGACTCCTCACGTTTGCGTGGCAGATAGAGAGCGACTTCATGTTATTTGGGACCGTGAATCTCATCAAGAAAAAAACTATGCTCTCCTGTCTGCCGCGCAGCTGTGAGGAGGAATTCCTCGCTAATTGATAACACCAACTATGCTCTACGAGACACAAACAAACAAAATTAACACAGAGACATAAATAGAATACACAACGAACATAGTCCTTGCTTGACATTGCAGATGACGAATGCCAGAAGGTCCATAAGTGCTATGTCCATGAGTACTGAGTTAATGTACATTACTTGGAGACCCGATAAACATCCAGGTCGACAGCTGCATGCAGAAGTCGCCGTTCGTCTTGGAGAGTCTTTATGAAAATCTTGCCGTCGTACGACCAGGCTTGGTTGAGTAAGTTCGACTTCACAAGTGATCGGGCGTTCTTCAAGAGTGCCATGTTGGCTTTTGTCAGGTTGTCGTTGACGAAGATCCCGTTCTCCCTCAGTGCAGCCCGGCCACTAGTGATCGCCTTGGCACGCATGATGGTTGCTTTAGACCGGTACGAGCAAAACTTGGCGATAATCGGTCGAGGTTTTCCATCTCCCCGGGGTTTCCCTAAACGGTGGGATCGATCAATGTCATTGATGGTCAACGGCGGGTCGCACTTCAGCTTGTCATTCGCAACAGACAAGACTAGATTATCTGTGCTTCGCTCGCCAGGTGACTCAGGTATTCCAGAAATGATTGCCAACATTTAACACTGAGCTATGGTTGGATTCCACCGGGATGTTATTCTCCCTACTGCCGAGCCATTCTTAAAGATGTCTTTTAGCAACCCAAATGAGTCCGGTACTAGAGTAGACTCTAAATCAGACATTTGGTGGATGACAAAACACAGCATGCCTTTGGTACAGACTAACGTAGACCCTGGTACCAAAGCTACCGACATGGTTCCTTTGATCGCTTGAGTTTGCGTACATGTACAAGAAATCCACTTGTTCCAGATCTAGGAGCGTGTCAGAATTGTGGTTAATCCTTAATCAGCAGCAGAACTAGACTTGTCCTCCCACACAGACACATGACAGACTCATCCCGCGGTAATACGTTAGCCTCGGGTTAGCCCTGCATGGGAGAATGAACCAGACTATAACGCTATAATTGGGCTGATAGAGACCCCCACAAGCAGGAACATATGTACCCAGAACCTCCATCACGCCTTGTTTGCAAGCAGATCTTTTGGTGGCTACAAGACAGTACCAAAGTGGCAAGGCAGTATCAAATTGATAAGACAGTATCAAATTGGCAGGGCAGTATCCAATACACCACCGTTTGCCTAGCGAAAAAAAGATACTGATAAAGTTTTTTTTTTTAAGACGTTAAAAATAAACTGATCGAAGCCTAAACACCTGCCAAAACGAGTACATCACGCCCTAAGATGCTACCCTGTCTGGAACTTGTAACACCCGGGAATGTTGTAACAAACATTTAGTTGCCACTGTAGAAAAATGTATCAAACATTCATGCATTGATTTTCAATGCGTGTGTATGGTTCAGTCACAAATGTGGCAACTACAGTATCATGATGTTGTGTGGCATTATGTGGCAGACACCGGCACCATAAAGGCCCCCCGACCCCCGCCCGCCGTGTAACAATCTGTCAGAACGTCTGCTGGAATTTGATACAGAAGGTAGCGATTTTGGCCAGCGGTCAGTCTGGACGGATATTGATACAACATGTGGCAATTTGTTCCCTTACATGTCACTCAGTGGTCAGTCTGAGGCGCCGACATCCATACAACATGTGGCAACTTTCTGGGAAGTAAATCTAGATGTCATGTACAGTAGAAAGCTAATGTAACAGTCAGTGGTTGAGAGCTACAGTGGTCAGTTTTGCTACGAAATGATATTGCGACACTGAGGAAAGAATTATTCATTGTCTAATACTTTACGAGTATGCATTGAAAAAAAGCAGGCATAGCCAGAAATAATGAAACATTTCTGATACGTGTACAACGACTTTACACTTGGCTTTAATCCAACAAGATGGCGGGTGCTGATTACGTTATAGTCACGTGACAGCAAACGCCTAATACTTTGCATTTTATCTTATATCTAATGGCAGATTACTGCATAAGAACTAAAGATTGAACCTACAGAAAAGCCTTACTCCTTAGAGTAGCCGTGCGACAACCCAGACGATCACCTCATATGACATGTTCGATTACGTCGTTTGCGAAGTCGGCACAGTTTGAGCATTGTTCGCGCGTATGTCCTGAGTTCCCCTCCCGACAGGCGCCCTATTGCTAACACGTTCCCCGCTGTGGGCACTGACACAGTCCGGTTCCAGTTCCAGGGTCGTGGCTTCAATTTCCTTCCTCAAAATTTTACAGGAGAAAACTTCAGTCAGCATTTGTCCGTAGTCTCTGTATCTGTATCTGTATAGCCTGTATAACCGCCCTTCGGCGTAACACACCAGCTTCGCAGGCACGCGGCGCGGCGGCAGCTGGCTACATTACACCGAACGACACGTTACACCATCTGAAAGATTATATATAGGAGACAAATATACAAGAATCTATTATGCACTGCACTAAAGAAATAATGAAATCAATCATGTTCTAAAATGTGGTAGTTATCTTAAGGCATTTTTAGATGTAACAAGTTCTTAGTGATTGTACTATGTACGTGACTTTTGTGTACAAATCCCAAAATTCAGCTGTGTGGCTGCGAAGTGCTTTTGGTTTCTCAATTAACTGAAACTGAAAGGTTGTCATGCAGTCTTTCCGTCAAGCTACTTGTACAATTCATGTTCCTTTCCCCCTCCTAGCTGTTTTATTTTTCTTCTTATTCTATATCTATTCCCCAAGAACCCTTCTTAATTTGTTTCCAGCCCACTTAAGCCCCGCTTCACTGGCCTCAATTACTACCTCTCATGGCGGCCATTTTGGTTGATTCCTGCCGACAAGGTCACGACCTTTGACTTTGAGGCTTGAACTTGTCGATGGGGAATGACCTTAGAGGGGTCATGGATGGCAGCCTTTGGAGATCCCGATTTCCTCATTTATATATCAGGTTTTCCTCAGTTCAGCACCGCTTCAAGCAGATGTTGGGAGGTCGTATCATGTTCTAACTGAAAGATAGAAGAACATACAGCGTTATAGAAGTCTTTTGTTTGGCATATATGAAAATACAACATTTGGCCCTGAGGATACAGAGGTTTAGATAATTGGATTTCTCTGGATGACCGTAGTCACGATATATGATAGCCTGGTTACTACCCTCCATAGGCCGGCTTAGGAGTGTTTTACCGGCCCCAGTCTAGCCTGGTTTAATACCATTCTCCACAGGCCGACTTAGGGGTGTTTTACCGGCCCCAGTCCTAAGCATAGGCCTCTCCTGACATGCTAGATCTTTCCAGCGGCCTTTCTATTACTGTATCGCCGTTCTGTGAGCGAACTAACTGAAACCGACCCCGGTAAAATACCCAGGCGTGCGCTAATGAACCTGAGCGGCGGGCAGTACTCCCAGCACCGTAGAGATACCGGGGAGCCTGCGATGGTCTAGCTGCCAGGCTAGATATGTAGTCATATTTGTTGACCTCAGGTCTTACCCTAAACCGCCGGCTTGTCACTCGGCCAGATGTTTGAAGACGTCTTGTTCTTCGTCTTGTAGGTGATGTGTTCCTTATGGGAATCCCCTTTTACTCGGCTGGAGATTCTAAGGAATGCCATGCCCACAGGCCGTTCTGTATGTAGACTACAGCTATTTCGTCTCCAACAGTAGTAAAATCATTCTTTATTCGAAAACAAGAAAGTTACATGAAGCTCGGTCACATCGGCCGTAGCAGACCAGTACAGTGCAGTACAGCGGTCGCATAATATTCACAATGTTGTTTCTCAAGTAATTCTAAAATTGTTAAAAGAATTTGATAAACGTAGAAGGTATTCTGTTTCTTACTGAAAATAGCAGAATTATTTGGCCATGTATGGCAGTGCAATTGTACGTGGCCTGCGAACTATGCCATAATCTCATAACATGTCCAGAACATTTCCTTTTCTATGTTCCTTCCTGCTTAACAAAACCAGACCGTTTGCTGCAATGTGTATCCCTATAAATCCCTATAAATAGTCTCTACTCTCTACTATCCTCATTTTCTTGCTGAACAAGGACAAAAATTGTTCAAATGGTGTGCCAGAATATTACTCATTTCAGGTGTTTTGAAAGTAGAAGTGCCTTATTTAAACATCTTGCAATGGGGTTTGTCTTTCAGCCGTCCACCACTGACAACCACTCTAATACTACCGAAAGGCTGGCATCTAATTTAGATAAGGATTTATGTCCAATTTCGTAGATTAGGCTCAAATTCAGCAGGGTTTTTCCACGTGTGTAGAATTATCCTACACGTACAAACACACAGTAGCCCGCCCCTGGCTGTCTGGTCCTGTTTCTCACATGCTCAACTTTGTATATTTACATGTTGACTTTAGTTAATCTACTGTATGTTTAAGGTAGATAGAATCTGACGGACTCACAAACAGTGTGTAAGAGGGGTGCATCAGAGAATGTGTCAGGTGGTAAATTGTTAACATGAGTGGATGTCGTATCCAGAACCGTGCTTTATCCAGAACCACGCTCAGGCAAGGTTCTGGATAGTCTACAGTATCCAGAACTGTGCCTGGGGCAAATCTACGTTCTTGGATACGTTCTATCCAGAACCGTAGAACCAGGAAAGGCCTATGTTCAGTAGGACTGGGGCCAGTAAAACACCCCTAAGCCGGCCTATGGAGAATGGTAACCAGGCTAGACTGGGGCCGGTAAAACACCCCTAAGCCGGCCTATGGAGAATGGTAACTAGGCTAGACTGGGGTCAGTATAACACCACTAAGGCTAAGCCGGCCTGTGGAGAATGGTAACCAGCCTAGACTGGGGCCGGTAAAACACCCCTTAGCCGGCCTGTGCATGTGGTGAATGGTAACCAATGGTTGTTAGTTTGTCATAAGTCGTGGTCCACTGTCCATTGTACCAGTCGAAAAAGAGCAGTGTTATAATCTCACTAGCAACGCCAAACTTTGGCTAGCGTTCCCACGGGTGACCTTGAACCACAGTGTGCTCAGCTGCAGAGACGGTCCTTCAAGGTCACCTGTTTTTAGAAACGATTCACGTCCAGTAACGAGGCCGACCGCCTCTGCCAAGTTTGGCCTCTCTTTGTGCGACATGTGGGGAATGCAGAGCCGCATGCCTTGTCGTTCGGACACCTTTGATGCGTGAGGAAGGGCGTCTACCGGCTCTCCGTGTCATAACCAAGACCACCTGTTCTACTCCTAACCTCAAAGTCGCCGTCTTTTCACCGAGTTTACGGGTCTGGTCTGTTACGTGTGACGCAAAATCGCACAAGGTGCAAATATACTTATATAGAACACTGGTAAGTTCATGTTCACTCCAGCGTACAGAGAAATCTGTGCAAACACTCAGTCTTTCCAGGCGTACTAGGGGAAACCAATTTGCAAAGTTCAATGCAGAGCTTCGGTACCAAAGTTAGCCTCTATCAGGCTTCAGGAGGCGGTTTTAAAGAATTAAAATTGGCCAAATAGACAGATAAGACGCCAAGGGAGTTGGTCCACGAGAGAGTACGTGTACTCTACAACTTCTACTCTTTAAAGCCGCCTCCCAAAGCCTGGTAGAGGCTATACCAAAGCTACGGAGGCTACAAACTTATAGCTCACCACCCCCGAGTCCCAAAAAAATCTACGAAATAAGCTGTCTACCTTCAAACAGAAACAGTTGCTTTAATTTGAGTGCCTTTCTGTGAAACACATACAAAAAAACATTCTGTGCCGACAGTTTTGAAGCACGGTTTTAATGGGCGCCCCCCGTGGCCCTAACAGGCCCCCCTGGTGGAGCACATGGCCAGACGCCGCCCAAATCAAAGATTTCCTGACATAAACCTTCTTCCAGACGACTTGACAGACATCTCACACCCGCCCGGGGCATGATGGGTGATGCACGACAGTTGTGGCGTTACCATGACAACCTGTCGTCATCACCCGCGAACTAGTGCAGAAGGGCTATTAAACGTTTCGATAGGTAGGAAGGAGGGTTGGTTGGTTGGTTGGTTGGTTGTTAGGGATAATATACGTATATAATGTACATGGCACTAGCCTCTTAGGAATCTCTTAGCAGGCTTGACAAGTTGGGGCATTTCGGTTTCTTCTGCGTCACCTCCGTAGAGTAGGCCGCACTTATAGAGCCTGCTAATTAGCCTCTAGCAGGCTTCAGAGGCGGCTGGAAAGAGTAGCAATTGGCCAAACAGACAGACAACATGCCAGGGTTAGTTGGTCCAGCGGCAAATTGTACTCTTTAGCGGACCAACTCCAATGGCATGTTATGACCTGTTATCTGTCTGTACTCCTTTCAACCGCTTCCCGAAGCCTGCTAGAGGCTACTTCCTGAGGAGGCTAGTATGGTACAGTCTAGGGGCGTGTCTTCTACCTAAACACGGAACCCTGTGAACCATCACAGCAGGGGAAGAGCTTTACAATCAGTTTACAGCCTAATTTGTCTTGAAAACTTCACCATAAAGAGACAAGCTCTACACGGTTCTTAACCATCAAAGAGGCGAGACGACCTGTACCCGCCCTATATAACCTTCACAGTAACTAGGCAAGCTTTACTTGCGTCACAGTTAAGTTACGTGCCTTAAAATCCCTCAGAATTAAGCCTCGTTTTGCTGGAGTTTTTCACCATAAAGAGACCTAGTTTCACACCATCAAAGTAACGAGACAAGCTCTGCTCGCCTTTAAAACTTCACTGCAAAGTCTTGTTTAGCTTCAGACACTTACTATAAAAGGGGCTAGTTGTATCCCGTGCTTTAAAACTTCCACAGTATTTAACCTCGTGTTGTAGCCTCCATACTAAGGAGACAGGGCCATTGCCACAATGAGAATCAGTGTGAGATGTTCAGTACACTCACAGTCTGTCACAGTCAGTCTATGGACAGGTCCAAGCAGATGTTATGGGTTCTGACTACCGTGCTTCTCTGGCATCTGCTTGGAGATTGCGTCTATGACGTAATAAGACGTAGTTCCCGGACTAGTGTCGTACCGTGCCTATCAGTTCTGTGCCTGAAAGGGTTAGGGTTGGGATCAGGCACGGTTCTGGATAGTCTCCGCGTCTACAAGAATGTAGATTTGCCACAGGCACGGTTTTGGATACACGTGGACTATCCAGAACCGTGCCTGCGCATGGTTCTGGATAAAGCACGGTTCTGGATACAAGAACGTGTTTCCTGACGGTTCCTTGCAGGTGTCGACTATAGCCGCGGCGACTGTTGAATCGTGCATTTTTGCTGACAGTCTTATACATAGCCCTGAATAAGACTCTCAGCAAAAACGCCCAATTCAAGAGACGCCACGGCTAGTGTGACTGCCCCTGAGCCGTCATGTATTCCCTTTAATCCTTCTTGGCAAAGTCTTACGTTGATCTCAAGACGTTTTCTCCTGGTCCCTTGCAGGTGTGACTGCCGCTGAGCCGTCATGTATTCCCTTTAAACCTTCTTGGCGCAGTCTTACGTTGATTTTAAGACGCGTTTTCTCTTCGTCCCTTGCAGGTGTGACTGCCCCTGAGCCGTCATGTATTCCCTTTAATTCTTCTTGGCGCAGTCTTACGTTGATCTCAAGACGTTTTCTCCTGGTCCCTTGCAGGTGTGACTGCCCCTGAGCCGTCATGCCCCATGATGCACGTGCACCGGCTGGCCTCGTCCCTGCTGTGCGTCTTCACCGGGGCGTCCTTCCTGCTCACCTCGGTGCTCATCCTCACCACCTCCCGCCCGTGTGGCGACACCCGCCCGCGCCCGGACGTACAGTACTTCAGGTGGGTGCGGGAAAATGTACTAATCTACAAGCAGATTCTGTGGGGCAAGGGGAGTCTATATTGGCCATCTGTAACCACGTGGGGAGGGCAATGGATACAGGAGGCCATATAGACTCTCCTTGCCCCACAGAATCTGCTTGGAGATTTCAAATGTACTCCTTTATCTGTCTACTTGGCCAATTTCTGCTTTTTCCAGCCGCTTCTGGAGCCTGGTAGAGGCTAGGAAATAACCCAAGCTGTTTCCACGGTCAGTTTCTCAGTTACAGGGCCAGCTCCTCGGCTCCAGAGCCAAAATGCCCCAAAGAAATTATACCACAGCCCCCTGAGTTAGACCCTGAGAAACACGCTGGATTTACCTTTGTCTGTATAAGTACAAATGTAGACACTTCTGGAAGTTGTGTTAAGAAATGTCTGTTTTATGTTTTTTTGGGGGATTTTTTTTACTCCAGGGAGATCGTTACAGAACTGAAATCGGAGGTCGTGCGACTGAAGGATGCTTTAGATGAGCGACACCTAGCGCCCCCTATTGTAGCTGCACCCGACGTCCGGAAGCGCAGAACTTTGTCCCAGGCGGGAAAACAAAACCAGGTCCTCCCAGCCAATCAGAAGCCGCCACCTAGAGTCATAGTGCAGCAATTGGCTGAATCAGCAGCCAATAGGAGAGCAGCTAAGTCGAACCCACCAATCAGAAGAAACCCTCCAGCCAATAGAAACCCACTTCAGCAAAAGCGACAAATTGACCCCAAGCAAACGGGTCAAGTTAGGAGAAATCCGGCAAATATTCCTAAACAGGGAAAAATTATCAGTAGAAAACCAAATTCTAATCCAAGGGGGCCAAGCAGCGTAGTGGACAAAAGGAAACCTGCAAGCAGAATTCCACAAAACGCAAGGAAACAACAAAGCAATGGAAAAACTGATTTCTCTGCATTGTCAAAAGGAAGGACTAGGACAGTCGCTAGAAAATCTCCTACAGTCAACCAATCAAATGGCAGGAAACAGGTAACCAATGAAAAACCTGCTGGCCTTGACCAATTAAACGCCAGCAGCCAGAGAACCAATGAAAAGCCGGCTGATCCCGTGCACGTGATCATCTTCACCAATAGGAGATCGGGCTCGTCGTTCTTGGGTGAACTGTTTAACCAGAACCCGGATGTGTTTTACCTGTTTGAACCGTTAAAAGCGTTGGAGCAGCGAGTGTCGTACCAGAACCTACAGGTTAGTAATCAACAAATGCCAATAAATGGTGATCAATAACTGATTTTGGATAACTGATGATCGATAACCGACTATCAACAACAGATGACCAATAACTGTAGATTACTACCTGTACTGGTGACCAATAACTGATTTTGGATAACTGATAAACAATAACTGATGGTCAATAAGTCAAGATCGATATCTGATGATCAATAACTGATGATCAATAACTGATGATCGATAACTAATTATAAATAACTGATAAATGATCATTGATAACTGTTGATTATTAACTGATGATGAACTCGTTCAATAGCTGATGATCAACTGATGGCCAATAACTGATGATCGATAACTAATGGCCGGTTCCACAGGTGCAGGCTGCCCCCACCCTGGGGGAGATGATGACGTGTAACTTCACGGGGCTGGGGTACTTCCTGAACTTCACCAGCAGGGAAAGACTACACAGGACCTCCAGCCGGGCGCTCAGCTCCCCGCCCATGTGCCCCACTTCTATCAGGTAGCACTTACTTACTTACCTGCTCACATGTCCTGCATTTGCTTTCGTGAACCTACCTACTACGAATGTAGCCCTGTTCTGCAATGCTAGAGGCAATTTATAGCCAAAAATAGCGCATTCGAACATTGCACATATTTTTTTGCATATATAGTAATACAAATAGTATCAGCTTAAAGAGGCTAGGAGTGACGAAGTGACGAAACACCAATCTACAGCGACACAGATACACACACACACACACACACACACACACACACACACACACACACACTCTCTCTCTCTCTCTCTCTCTCTCTCTCTCTCTCTCACACACACACACACACACACACACACACACACACACTCTCTCTCTCTCTCTCTCTCTTTCTCTCTCTCTCTGTCTTTCTCTTGTCTCATGATTCTAACAGTATTACTTTATCATTATTTTGCATTGCAATTTGTGGTGTTGGTTACGAATGCATAGTTACCTGCAGTACCGCCCGTTTCCGCAGGTGGAGCCCCTCCGCTAAGCTGCAGGGTTGCCTGGAGCTGTCGCGCGACATGGTGTCGGACGTCTGCCGCTCCAAGCGACACGTGGCCGTCAAGACGATCCGCCTGGTGGACATCAAGTCGCTGGCCTCGCTCGTCAAGAACCCGCGCCTCAACGTCAAGGTGGTGCACCTCATCCGGGACCCGAGGGGGATCTACAACTCTCGCGTGAACGAAAAGCGGGGCGAGAAGGGCGCGCTAGACACCGTGGCGGAGCAGATGAACTTTCTGTGTAAACGGGAGGCCTACAACCTGCAGGTCAGTGTAAACTTACAGTCTACAGGTCAGTGTAAAGGTGCATGGTGTGTAAATGGGAGGCCTACAACCTACAGGTCAGTGTAAAAAGTACTGCACGGGGATGGGAACTTGCTGTGTAAACGGGAGGCCTACAATCTACAGGTCAGTGTAAAGGTGCAACCTACAGGTCAGTAGAAACGCGAAATCTATAGGTCAGTGTAAATGTGCATGGGGATGGGGGCGTCATGTGTAAACGGGTGTAAATGGAAGGCCTACAACCTACAGGTCAGTGTAAAAAGTACTGCACAGGCCTAGGGATGGGGACTTCTTGTGTAAACGGGACGCCTACAACCTGCAGGTCAGTGTAAATCTGCAAACTACAGGTCTGTGTAAAGGTGCCATCTACGGGTAAAAGTGCACAGGTGTGGGGACTCTTGTGTAAAAGGGAGGCCTGCAATCTACAGGTCAGTGTAAAGGCACACATTTAAACAGGAGTGGGGACTTCTTGTGTGAACGGGAGGCCTGCAATCTATGACAGTGCAAACCTGAATAGGGATGAGGTCAATGCACGATCTCTGATTGCCTTTTTTGATCACGATATGTACGAATTAGTATTCTAACAATGCCTATTATTCTTTTCGTGCCAGGTGGGCCGTTCGCCGCTGCCGTGGCTGTCGGGACGCTACAAGCTGTTCCGGTACGAGGACATCGCGCAGCGCCCCCTGCAGCAGGTGCAGCTGCTGTACGACTTCGTGGGTCTGCCCCTGCCCGGCCACGTGACGCAGTGGATCATGGACAACACGCAGGAGGATCGGGACGGGAACCTGTACACTACGTCACGCAACTCCTCAGCCACCGCGCATGCGTGGAGGAACGCCGTGCCCTGGCAGTATGCGCAGAAGGTGGAGAGCACATGCGCGAAGATGCTGGACCTGGCGGGGTACAAGCGCGCCCCTAGCGAGAACCATCTGCACGACATCTCGTACAGCCTGATGGGTCCCATCCCCACGCCTAATGCCCAGCCCCGCGGTCAGAGTTCTAAAGTAGAGTCCAGTTTGAACTTTCCCACGAAAGTACAGCTATTTGATGAAAGTGTTGACTCTCTAGCGTTGAATTAAAAAGATGGATTGTTGTTTGATTCGGTGCCTTCTTTGTGTTTGTGTTGTTGTATTCACTTTACTTTTATACTAGTTATACACTGTAAATTTACCCCATGTTATGTGTATACATGTATAATGTATATAATGTATTAACATCGCAAAAGATATTACCTGAACAGTTGTGACCAGTGGTTCCTCTAATTTCCGTCAGAATGGTGTGCATTAGTGTACAATCGTATTGCTAACGATAGCTAAGAATAGAAGCAGGAATAGCATGTTTCCTTGATAATGATGTCCACAAACAAACAAACAAACAAACAAACAAACAAACAAATAAGCAAACGTAATCTTCGGGTAAACAAACAGGTTGTTTATTTCATACCCAAGCATATCAGGCTACCTTAGAATGCACAAATGTCACAATCATCGTAGAAGTTGTATCCTGCTGACAATGATGGCTACACTAAACTTGCCTTTCTCTATAGATTATAATACAAAAATGGGGACGAAGTCTTTCACTCCAAGCTTCGGGTTGCAAACTTAATTTGTAGCACAACGAGGAATATCTAAGTCATGGAGGGAGAGTTCTACACATTGTTTACCGGAACCCGGAGCACAATTATGTATGTTTTATCCAGTAGACGATGATCATTCAAGTCGTATCATTTAGAGGTTAAGTCTTCTACCTAGAAATTTTCGTTGCAAATTTGTACAGCCACTAGGAGGAATGTCACATATATTTCGACATGGTTCTACACGGTGTTCAGCGCTACAGAGTTGCCGGAATCCGGAACAGGCGAGGTCTGCTGCTGTTCAGCTGTTTCCGTTCCGGACGGGCCTCTAGTAGAACAGAACGCGAAGGGAGACTCAATCCTCCCGTTCAGCACCATTCCTATAAACCCGAACATGGCCGACACCACGGACCCCACCACTATCCCAACCAGGGCGGGCACATCGTACCAGTCATCTCCCGCCTTCTGCGTGTACCACACCGTCACCATGGTGACGTTGCCTAGCAACGTGAGCGAAGAGTTCAGCCAGAACGTCCGCCTGTGGTCGGGTGAGAACGTCATGCTGAAGGTGTCCACGACCATGGCCAGACCCCAGGCGCAGAGACCCACGAACCCCTTCAGTTTCCTGTCTATGGCGAAGTAGGCGACCGTCATGGCGGCCCAGTGTAACCCGATCCGCAGGGCGATCCAAGGCGCGAAGGCAGAGGCGAACAGACCCATGGTCAGGACGCGCACGCTGACCTCCAGGACCTTCCAGAAGGTCATGAACACCAGCCTTCCCACAAGCCCGCGCGTGAGCGCTCTCCGGTGCAGGTAAGACTTGTAGTACAGGTACGTCACCACGGCCTTGACCGTTGCCATGAGCGATATCACCATGGAGACGACCTTAAGGACGCTGACCGTCTCGTCCGTGTAGACCCAGATCTTGATCTGGAGACACAGCTGAGAAATGGCGGCCGTCACGGCCTCCAACAGGTGGATGATGGGAAGGTTCCGTTCCAGCTCGACCCCCGTGACGTCACCGCCTTTCCACAAAAGGCGGGAAAACACCGTGTAGTGCACGAATATGCTCACGACGGGAACGGACGACAAACCCCGATACAAGCAGGGCGAGTCTTGGACGACTTTTGCGAAACTGCTTCTGTCGGGGTCGTGTGACCTTGCGGCGAGGCAAAGGAACCCGCATGACCATGTATGGACGATGAGCAGCGGACCAATGACGAGGCCCAGCGTCCAGGCGAACCACTCCGTCTGCCCGCTGCGCCAGTACTGCACCGCCAGGGCGACGTCTGTGCCCAGGTTACACACGTACAGGCACAGCGGGGCCACCACCAACACGCACACCTGATCAAACAGGGAGAGAGGGGGAAAAATAAGACAAGAGAACCATGACGATTTCCAAAAATATACTAGTATATGAGGTAGGCTCGCTCACATACCCACCAACTCATTCACTCACTCATTCATTCATTCACTCTTTCCCTCCCTCATTCACTCAGTCAATCAACCCACGGAAACACTCCCCAAATCACCCAGTAAAATACGCTTTGTGATATAGAATATAGGCATAGGATAGGAATAGGACAGCATAGAATAGAATAGAATAGAAAAGACAAGAATAGAATAGAATAGAATAGAATGGAAAAATCGGCATCACGACTGCCACAGATACTCTCCAAGCAGAGTATGGTTGGGTTGGGTTGGGTAGAAACAAAATTTCAGTGAAAAAAGAAAGCCCGATAAAAAAGCCTAAAAACACGCAAAAATAAGCCCCAAACCCAAACCTCTGCTTGGAGAGTATGCCAGAGAAAGAATTAAGTCACTGCGACTATTGAATATTTCATGAATAAACAAAGACTCAAAGAAACAAAAACTTTATGTAAACACTAATAGGGGTCTATTGCAAACAAACAAACAAACAAACAAACAAACAAACAAACACCTGTATCGTCTTGTGGCGCCAAATCGTCTGCCAGCCTTCCGTGGTCTTATCCCAGCATGTTCCGGGGCAGCCCTTGGCCTGGGTGAGTCCCTCCCAGTGCGCATGCACAGTGTGTACGCCCGCCATGTTGTTTTTAGAAGGTCGAGGTCAAGACGACCAAGTGCCAAGGAAAACTGTCAGGCGGCGCTCTCCCTCGGGGAAATGACGATTCTTGGGGATGTGTGGACGCTAAAACAAGAATAAACCAAGAAGTTTAATTGTATTTAATTTGTATTTAACCTCCTTGAATAAACCAATTAGTACACTAAGTCTTGTAATCTGAACGTTTTGGGTTCGAATCCCTAGACCTGGCAGGTCCTGGTGTTGTGTCCTTGGGAAAGGCACTTTTTCTTCACTCGACTCAGGTAAAAATGAGTACCTAGCTTCGGTTAGGGACGTCCTCTCGGTTGGGACGTAAAGCTGGAGGTCCCGTGTTTGAGGAGAGCCACACATAAAAGATCACCCCACCACCCCATTCATAATATAAGACTTTGGGTCCTTCCCGGTGTGAGCGGTTCAAACCTTACAGTCCGGTCTTATGCAGCTTGTACTTTACTGTACAAAACTGGCGTGGAACGCCTAAAAGGCAGTTTAACGGTTATGTGAAACAAACAAACTAGCAAACAAACAAAAATAGACGTTTACCTGAAGTAACGGTAACGTTGAAATTCCAGTCCATACAAACGAACCAAGAGTCGCGTCGCTTGTGTACCCTTCTTTCCAACCCAAACGTTCAGAGTTCGTGTTCAAACCCTTTGCCGCCGACCCGACTTCCACTACTGGAAAAGGTTGCCGATCCCAGGGCGGGACGTTATACTTCAGTGGTGCAATGTTCATACTCCTATTCCACCAGAACAGGTACATAGAACATGTACAAACCGCGCATAGCGTCTGGACTAGCGCTCCTTCTATAGCTAGTTATAACCAGTTGAAAAGCGACTTTCCGTGACGTGAAACCGGCTCCAGATACTTTTCCTTTCACAAAGCGTCTTGAGACATGTAGACAGCTGCTCCGTAACCCGACCCGGGTTCTTTGTGCCACGTCGTTCTTACCGACGCACGTCCGCCACCTAACCGACGCGTCAGGTGTCTCCGTCTTTTGTCTCACCTGCGACCTGATGGTGTAACATGTCGCAAACATGGCGGCCGCTGATGATGCAAGAGTTGTCCGTACATTGACACGTTACCATGGAGATGACCTTGCTGTGTATGTGAACATGGGTGGGTTTAACCCTTGAGAGTGCTAGTGAAATCGGAGGTGTGAAGTTTCTGTTCATGAAGTTTGTCAACGAAAGTCAGCAAACTGCCACCAAGTCGGATTTGTGTGTATCAGAGTCACAGGTTCGGAGCTCAATGGAGTGAGTTACTGATGAGCGAGGGAGTGAGTGAGTTACTGATTGAGGGAGTGAGTGAGGTAGTGAGTTACTGAGTGAGTGAGTGAATGCGTGAGTTACTTAGTGAGTGAGTTACTGAGTGAGTTACTGAGCTCAATGGAGTGAGTTACTGAGTGAGAGTGAGTTACTGAGTAAGGGAGTGAGTGAGTGAGTTACTGAGTGGGTGAATGAGTGAGTGTGTGTGTGAGCGGGTGAGTGAATGAATGGGTGAGTGAATGAGTGGGTGACTGTGAGATGAGATCAAACATTTCCCTCATTGCGGTTTCACCCTAAAACAAGTCTGTTGTACACAAGTCTTACTGATAAAGATATTCATGGCCCTGCTGGATTGAACAATCACACAATGATATACAAGAGTTTATACTTTATAAATACTAATATTATAAGACCATTTGACTCAATATGGAGCTATTTGATAGGCATAAATTGTTTCAGTAGATCAGTCTATTTGACCAATCTATATTTTGCAGGTATGTCCTCCTTTATTATATAATTTTGTGTCCTGGTGTCAAGATGTTTATCATATAACACTCAAGTAACAGACCAAAGTTGTTATACTTTATAGGAAGTAAAGATAAGGACTCCAAGCAGATATTGGGGGTAGATTTTACAGTAGATTTCATTCCTGTTGTCTGAACTGAACTTCATGAAATACACTCAAACTGAATAATCTGTCATTTACACAAACATAAGAAAAAGAATCTGATGTACATGTATACAAATATCAGCATGAAAGTTCATCTGAGTTGGTAAATAACATTATGAAGAATATAATATAAGTACTATACAAATATCACAGAGATCAAATCTGGACACAGATACATTCTACATGTGTACATACACTCTTGCATAGTTTCATCTGGTTGGTACGAGTATATGAATAGATATTGCAATGGGTTCTTTATTAACTCCGTTTTGTTTTATTTGTTACAAAGAAAACAAAATCAACATGTACAGTGGCTGATACAGGCTTGCTAAGATAGTTAGGCCACAGCAAGTAAATTTTATGGATGACATCCTCCGCAGACTCAAAATTTAATGCGATAGGGCGGAAAAAAAACAAGGCGGGCAAAAAAAAACAAGATTCCTACATTTTCAAATTTAGAGATCATCAACCTTGTTAAACAAGAATTGAGGTGTCAAAACATGAAATCACAACCAACAGGTCTTTTATTCCTGTATTCAACAGATTACCTGTCCTTGTAGATGTGTATACATCTCAATTAACTAGAATAATGAGCTTGTCCTACCATCATGGGCAGCTACCATACTGGGTATTCATATGCAATGGAAGACTGTCATCAAACGCGAGAAATTGGGCCTCACGTTTGCTTGATCACTCATGGTCTTTGAACCAAAAGACATTTACGACATATTTGCCCATTTTCGGCATGTTGACCAACGTCGGAGGGCAACAAAATTTCTTGTTTTTTTTTTCAAAATGAGGTGAAAATTAATGCGCGCGCTGATGTCATCCATAAAAATTACTTGCTGTGGCCTTAAGTATTTGTATCTTCACATTGGATGCTTAATCTGCAATGGTCAAATATACACTACTACACAAAAATTATGCCTACAAATTATTACTAATGTTAGATAGATCATCTCAATGTCCTTATCCTGAGTGGATTGGCCACTAAAACTGTTTGATTCATGTCATTCTGGGCTGGTGTTGTCTGAAATAAACAAAGTCTTTGTATGTACAATACATGTATATCATCTGTTCCATGTATATTGTATGTATTGTATTCCATAAGTAAACAATTGGGGAAGGTAAAAAGGACAAATGTAAACATATGGCACATAGGTCCAGGTTGAAAACACAGGGTGATATCAAATGTTGAATCATTAGGTACTAAACAGTCCTTTTTTTTTTTTATTCATGTCATTCTGGGCTGGTGTTGTCTGAAATAAACAAAGTCTTTGTATGTACAATACATGTATATGATTAACGTTCCATGAATAAAACAATTGGGGGAGGTAAAAAGTACAGAAGTAAACATAAGGCTAAAGCTTGTACATGTGTAGGTCTAAAACAACAAGGCGAGATATACAAAATGTTGCATCAGATACTAAACAGTCCATTTTTGCATGCCATTGCCAATTCTTACAAAGACATATAGACTGACTGACTATCTGTCCTGGTAGGAATTGTCTCTGTTCTGAAGAAAATTTCCCAGTCAAGGCAGAGGATCATTTCTAACCAGACAACATTCGTCCTAGAAGTAGAACATCTGTGTCAGGATGTTGTCTTCATTTGGGAGCTGGGGCAGGGCAGTGGCTTCAGCACTTTGGTCACAGTAATTATAACTTCCCTCTCTAGTGCAGCAACTGCCAAAAAAAGCATTGGAGTCAGTGTCAAGTCAGAGTTCCTTCCAGCACCTATATATGGTGCATAGGGCGGCGTCCATCTCCGTTTCTGTAGCCCTTGGGCCACACAGTTGTGCAATCACTACAGCAGGGGGCTAGTCCACTGGTACTGGTGTGTGTTTAACTCCCATACTCTTTCCCAAATGCTGAGTGCTAAGCAGAGAAAGCAGTATGTACCATTTTTAAAGTCTTTGGTATGACTCGGCCGGGGATCGAACTCACGGCCTACCGAATGCAAGGCGAACACTCTACCCACTTGGCCATTGCACCGGTTCAGTCAGTGGAGTTCAGCATTTTCACTGCATTTTTCAAGAGATAGATAATGCTCTGACTCTCACATAAACTGAAAATCTCAATCTTTCACAGTTTTATTTTCACAGTGACCTCTCCACTGCAAATTCATGACAATGCAAATATAAGTAAGAGTTTCCAATTTATTACTACAGTAAATATTATTAAAGGAATTTTTCAACCATGAATCTTAAGTAAGACACTATAATCAAGAAAACTTCCTTTTCCCTTCTATGGTGAAATAAGAACCCCCGCCAATGATACAACTTAAAAAAATTCACAAACTTGTTGTATTTGGAAGTTCTTACTGTATTATATTGACCAAAATTTAAGTTCTATTATCAATGTCCCAAACATGTTGGCATAAATATAACCTCACAAATTTTAATTATACAACATACTGACCTCAGCTGAGGAAATGTACAGAACAGGTCGCCATGTTGGCAACTCAGATCAGCCTCAGGCAGCTGGCTGTGGTGTCCGCTCCCTCAGGAACTCCACGCCTAGAGTACCTGTATATGGGAAAAGGGAAACAGAGATGCTTACTTAAATGTTACATCAAATCACATCATATTGTCATTATAGCTTTAACTGCAGAATGTGTGAGTAAAACATCTGATAAACCATTTGGTGCCATATAGGTTAATGCACACTTAAAATTGGTACATGTCTTATCGAAATATATGTACCAGAATAGGTGTGTATCTAGTAGGTACATTAAAAAACTTGATTGTGTAAATAGTGCAGGGTTGAATGTATAGCAAAAGTCAATTGACACATCTTCTCAATTCTGTCAAATTATACGTCTCTCATTACTTTTTTAGAGTCCCTTTAAGAGACCCTGGAGTAGAGCATGCCTATAGGATAACCAATATAACTCACTCCAGCCTCTCCAGTGTTGGGTGTTCCTCAGCAGCCTGCACCACAGCCTGGAACCCTGCAGGCTCCATGGAGATGAACCGCAGTTCCAGCCGCTCCAGGGCAGGGAGTCTGGGTAGAGCCTCGGCCAGATCCATGGCAGCGGTGTCAGACAGGTGTGTAGGACTAGACATGTCCAGCCTGGTCAGTGCCGGCAGTGTGCTGATGAGCTGTGCGACCCTCCCCAGTCCGGCTCCTGTTACTCCACTATTCTCCCTGATGTACAGCTCCTGTAGTGTGGTGTTATAGTGAGGGGCTGTGGTCAGACTCTTGTCACCAGGTGGGTTTTGTTCCATGTCCAAACTGCTGGGCTGGTAGAGTGTTTGCACCAGTGAGACAATCCCTGAGTCCCCTATGTTATTTTCGCTCACATTCAACACCTGTAATTGCACCAGGTGAGGCAGAGCTTTGATCAGGGATGATATTCCCCTGTCACTGATACCTGTCCTACTGAGAACCAACACCTTCATGGCTGTGAGGTGGTGGAGGATAGCAGCTAGGCACTCCAGCCCAGGGTCTCCTATGTCATTAGCACCAATGTCCAGTTTGATCAGTCTGGTTAACTTACACAGTGCAGGGACCAGTGTGCGTATGCCTGTGGGGCTGATACGGGTCCCTGCCAGGCCCAACACCTGCATGGCAGTGAAGGTGTGGAGGACGGTGGTGAGAGATTCCAGCCCAGTGTCACCGATCTCATTATAACTTATATCCAGTTCTCTCAGTCCCACTAGGTGGCGCATGTAGGGAGCCAGGGATGACATGCCCACAGCTGTCATGCCGGCCACCACAAGACGGAGTACAGCCAGGTGTGGAACTCTGAACAGCCCAACCTGTAGGACTTCCATCCCAGCATCACCAAGGTCAGGGTTCACAGAAAGATCCAGCTCCTCTAACAGAGACATGTGTCTGAACCCCTGCACAAGTGGCTGGAGTGATGATGGTGTTAGTTCTGTGAGTGTCAGACTCAGTGCCCTCAGACAGGGAACATTCTTCAGAACTGAAACCAGCCTGGCTGTCTGATCAGGTGAGTTATACCGTCCTGGCTTTGGTGATTTATATTGTCTTAATAGTGTCAAGTCTAACTTAAGTCCAGGGAGTGAAGTTGTAAAACACTGCTGTAGGTACTGAACAGTGTCTCTGCTGTCAGTGTCTCCACGGAACTTAAGTACGAGCCTGTCTGGCAGGTTTGCTGAATGAAGATTTTGTATGTAATACTTGACAACTGTGGCTTCTCTACTGTTAATGGAGCTGTCCAGCATGACAATTGGCAGGGCTTGACTGATACCCTGAAGCACTTCTGGTTCTTGTCTCTCACTAAGGATGTTCAGGCACAAGTGTACAAACCTTTCATAGGTTTGGCAGGACTTTTGCATGTCTCGATCCTTTGGCACTTTTGATGTTTCAAATTGTTCTGGTTGCAAGTGTGCAAACTCTCTGCTGCTGAGCTTGCTTAGTTCCTCCATCACAGCTTGTGCTGCCTGTGAGTCACAGCCACACGTGAACTGAAGCAGGTTACTGAGTTCAAGTGCCTTGCTTATGGAGGTGAGCTGCAGCAGCTCAACAATGCCTTGGTTCACTTGAGCATGAGCTACATATCGTCCGGCCAGGAACTCTTGCATGGTCTTGTGTGAAAAGTTCAGCTGTTTCCTAGGATGTAATTTTGAGGAAGAAACCTCCAAGGAGACCACACCCAGCTTTAACAGTAACTCCCAATTCACATTTTCTCTCTTTACTTCTGTAAGGTCAAGCAGGGTCTCATTCCTCAGCAGTGCCTCTAGTGCAAGCTTGCCGAGCTGCAGTAATGACTCAGCAACCTCTGTAGGCAGCCCTTCTGTTGGCATGTCCACTCCTTCCCGCTCACAGCACTTTCTGACCAGACATGTCAGCAGGTTGTCGTACAGCCCCGTCATTGTTCCAGTAGACACCATCTCTTGGTCCTCCTCCCACAGCAGACACACAAACATCAGGAACATTGGTGTATAGATTAATGTATTCAAAAGTTGATTACTGATCACATGTACAGCAAGTGTTTCTGTCAGTTCTTGCTTCCCAACAACAGTGAAATATTGCTGCATGTATTTCATAACATGTCCACGGGAGAAGCCCATGATGTGTACGTGACAGTCTGGCCGGGTGTACTGCTGCACTCCTGCTGAGGGTCGGGAGGTGATCACAATCGTGCTGTTGGGGTACATTCTGCCAGACAGCAGTTTGGGAATGGCCTGTCCGACTGCCCTGGCCTCAGGCCGCAGCTCATCATACCCATCTAGGAGGAAGAGCACACGGGACTTGTTCATCTGTAGGATTGTTCTAATGGACTGTGCTTCAATACCTTCAGTTGTTTCATCAACACACTGGTCCCACACCATCTCCTCTATGGTCTCCCCCTCTCTCACCTCCCGGAGTCGGATCAACAGGACAATGTCGTGCCGTCTGCCCAGCTCTGTTTTCTGTGAGATGGCATCTAGGGCTTCTTTGGACAGAAACGTTGTCTTCCCCCCTCCAGCTTCACCCTCAATCAGAATGCACCTTGGTGCTGTGGACAGTCCTGTGACATCTGGGTTGAACAAGTCGTCTAATGACTTAATAAGTTCTCCGCTCATTGATTCTGACCCTTTATGTTTTGATTTTTGTATCAACTCTAACTGGGTGAAGATGTCACTGAGACTAAGTGTGAAGTTGTCATTCCAGATCAGAGGCTTGAAGTGAGTCAGTTTCAACTCATAGTACTTCTTCACAGACTCCTGGAACAAATCTGGAATAGAGAGGACACTGTTGTAAGACTTCAAAATCAATCTTAGTGAAAATGCAAGACGGCAATACATGTATCTGAGGAAAAACTGTCAGCTTGTACTCATGGTAATTGTTGCTCACCAAGCTCAGTGCCTTCCATTATGATAGCAAGGAGTTCTTTTGGCTGACAGTTTGCACATTTTGTGTATAGGCTAAATTGTATGTCACAAAAAGTACTTGCAGTATTAACTTGCTATTTGCTATCAATTTCTAATAAGAATTTTGATACCTGTCTGATTCCCACCTGTCACTGAAGAAGACTCTGTTCCTGCACCTCCAACTGGAACAGACTTCTGGAACAAATCTGGAATAGGAAGGACACTGTTGTAAGATTTCAATCTCCAACTTCAGGCCACATGACAGGAGAAAGAGGTTAAAAGGTCAGAGAAAGGAAATGAGGAGACTTGAAGTTAAAATCCGTCCAGGAGCCACAGCTGAAGATCCTACACAGATTCTGTCCTAGTCCCAATTAAAGTATGTCATATAATCTCCTGCATTGTTCCAATAAATTCAAGAAAATTGAAAATACTTCCTGGAGTTTTATAAGTTCGATGTGCAATAGACAGTACTGGTACCTTACATTCAGTAACTTTCTTGCCTTGCAATACAGCAAAGAGTTGTTCTGGCTAACAATATGCTGGAGCACATGTTGTAAATATAAAGCTAAGTTGTGCCTACTGGTACAGCAAACTTATATGATATATTTTCTATCATTTCCAATGTGAATTTTGATACATGAATTAGAATCCATACCTGTCTGATTGACACCTGTCACTGAAGAAGACTCTGTTCCTGCAGCTCCAACTGGAACTGGAACTTCTGGAAGTGGACAGAGAAGGGTTACATGTAATGTGTTTGTTATCAATAATAAGCAGCAATTTCAATCATCTTTCCTGCAGCTCCAACTGGAACTGACACTGTCACTGAAGAAAGAGAACAGAAAAGGAGTGTTAGTACTGCTTTTCCTGAACAACCACATTAGCAACAGTTTCAATGATGTTTTAAATTGTTTCTCTAAACATCAAACTTAGGGGGCGTGTTGTGTCCCAAACCGTGCCTGTCCCATTCTGTGCCTGTGCGGGCACAGAACGGGACACAGCCTGACTGTCCAGAACCGTGCCCGGAAGTGCTGTCAATCATGGTGATTGGCGGGACTATAGCATAATCATTCACGCCCAAGATTCTATGTAACTGGTTATATGGAGACATGGAGACGGTTAGATATTATATTGCGAATACAGTTCTTGATTCCTTGATACAACGCAACACGTAGACGGTAGCATACCCAATTAGAAAGTAGATTGATCCGAGCACAGTACTGGAATCGGAAACAACACTGTGCTTATAAGTTATATCCACTAAGCCCACGCACGGATCTGGATAGTCCTGACGCCTATCCACGACAGACTAGAGCAAATCAACTTCTAGATAAACCCAGAACCGTGCCTCAGGTCGCGCACAGTTCTGGACACGCGATGGTTGTGTCCCAATCTGTGCCCAGGCACGGTTTGGGGCACTCGGCGCGTGTCCCAAACCGTGCCTGGGGACAGAGCACAGTTCGGGACACGCGATGGCTGTGTCCCGAACTGTGCCCGGGCACGTGTTCAGGCACGTGCCCAGGTAAGGAATGTGATAGAACCTTTTCATTTTGTTGCAGAACGATACAAGGCACTCTGTTTTTGACACAAAATCATCCAAGATCAGCGTGAAATGT
This sequence comes from Branchiostoma floridae x Branchiostoma japonicum, assembly GCA_013266295.2. Classification (NCBI taxonomy): domain Eukaryota; kingdom Metazoa; phylum Chordata; class Leptocardii; order Amphioxiformes; family Branchiostomatidae; genus Branchiostoma; species Branchiostoma floridae x Branchiostoma japonicum. Next base: position 1,321,561 of record CM023826.1, on the reverse strand, counting down.
AAACTGTACTTTACAGAGCAAGAATCATACCGATTCTTTCTTATTTTCATCCCGGCGAAAAACAAAGATGGCGGGCTAAACAGCTAAACAACACCACGAAAAGGCTCCTCCCTCAAAACACTAAGCTCCGCCCCCAAAGCACGGAATGGGAGAAGGCCCTTATGCGTCCAGAACTGTGCGCGGTCAGGCACGGTTCGGGACAGTCCCCGCGTGTCCCAGAATGTAGATTTGCCCCAGGCACGGTTTGGGACACGCACCGAGTGTCCCAAAGCATGCTTTGGGACAGGCACGGTTTGGGACACAACAGGGAGTACAGACCAGAGGATTGTGGGTTCTGTCAAAAGTGAACGTTTTGAGCTCTCTTTTGCAGTGATTTGATTCTTTTAGGCTATCTTTACTCATGCCAGCTTCTTTTTACAGAATTCAAAGTAAAAATAAACATATTTCATTTTTATTTTGAATACTGAAAATGATGAAAGATGTAAGATTAAATGAAGATGGGGTTTTAACTTAACTCCAAAGTCAACTGTATAAAACCTTTTTAGTAATGCCTACTATGATATTGTAATGGACAGAAAGGGGAATTATAAAATCATATCAGAAAACGATCAAAATTATGTAGCAAGTAGAGAGTACAGAATACAAACACTTCTTACCTTGAAGTTTCTTTCTCAGACCATCCACAGTACTCCGTAACTTTGCCTCAGACAGAGCCTCCATCAGGACCTCTATGGTGGCTCTCTCTCCGTTACCCTTCAGCCATTCTCCCAACAGGTCCATACAGCGGGACTTGTCATCCCAATTTCTCCTCTCAATGTTGTTGATGTCTGGATACCCAAACCCAAGATGGAGGGCCAGGTCCTTCCAACCTGTGCTGACATTCTCCTTGATGTAATAGAAGTGCTTACTGACATCTGTGAAACAACATAGAAAAGAACTGTTACTGGTCATTTGACATCAACATAGCACACATCTTTCTTCTTTTCTTCATTCCTATATTCACAGGACTGGTTCACTCATTCATTCACCCCAGCTATGCATTTTCTGCATGCTGCACTTTTACAGGCAATTCTACATTTCAAAATTACATGTACCTGCACAAGACAAACTTTACCTGCATTCCTTTTGCCTTATGTGTCACAGATCCTAACTCTGGTGCAGATTAGCTTCAGAAATACTAAGTCTTGCACAGCAGCAATTTTGCCTGTGCTAATCTATATATTTTGAGCCCTGGTTACCCAAAGTTGAATGTAACTACATTGTACCACTACATTATACCATGATATATATATATATATATATAATATATATATATAATGTAATAACCTCTCACCTCCCACTGGCACTGGTAGCCCTCTCTCTCTACAATCAGCTGGTTTCTTCTTCACTGGAAACTCTTCTCCATCCTCCCCCTTCCTCTTCAGCTGGCTACTAGAGGGTCGGGCTGAACCTGTCTCAGAGAGATGGATTCAGGTATCAGTATCGGTATCAGTAATTGGTATTACAATGTAGTAGGATACCTGGTGGAATTATAAAAGTGGACAAAAGGAATCATTTTTTTAAGTCAGCAAGGACCCTCCTTGGTCTCAGAAAAATCTGTCTATACCTGCACTCTTCCTTCAGGACAATGCATCGTAACATTTCTCACCTGCAGTTTCACCTGAGCACCCAGCCACCCCCTGCCTCTCAGCCATGATGACTCACACAGGTGTCAGCTACATCATCATTATAGGAACACCTGTAACAGACAGGTGTGTGTCAGGTATGTGGTAACAACACCTGGAACAGACAGGTGTGTGTCAGGTATGTGGTAGCAACACCTGTAACAGACAGGTGTGTGTCAGGCATGTGGTAACAACACCTGGAACATACAAGTGTGTGTCAGGTATGTGGTAACAACACCTGGAACAGACAGGTGTGTGTCAGGTATGTGGCAACAACACCTGTAACAGACAGGTGTGTATCAGGTATGCAGTAACAACACCTGGAACAGACAGGTGTGTGTCAGGTATGTGGCAACAACACCTGGAACAGACAGGTGTGTGTCAGGTATGTGGTAACAACACCTGTAACAGACAGGTGTGTGTCAGGTATGTGGTAACAACACCTGTAACAGACAGGTGTGTATCAGGTATGCAGTAACAACACCTGTAACAGACAGGTGTGTGTCAGGTATGTGGCAACAACACCTGGAACAGACAGGTGTGTGTCAGGTATGTGGTAACAACACCTGGAACAGACAGGTGTGTGTCAGGTATGTGGTAACAACACCTGGAACAGACAGGTGTGTGTCAGGTATGTGATAACAACACCTGGAACAGACAGGTGTCTGTCAGGGATGCAGTAAAAATACCTGGAACAGACAGGTGTGCCAGGTATGCAGCAACAACACAACACCTGATACATGTACATGTAGCTTAATATCAGTTAATATATGGTAATATACAACATATACAAATTAGGATATCACCATGGTTTCTATAGTGACAGAGTAATTTACCTGATTTCTTAGTATTCAAAATTGTATTGAAAGCAAATAGCAGTCAATGGTGACAACAGGTGGAGGTATCTATGGGGTTGCAGAACTCTACTTTGGAGTTTGGATGTGTGAAGAAAAAATGACCAGGATGTGAGTTTGACAGTCACAGATAACAAGGAAGATCAGATCTGTAGTTTCCACATCTACAAAACTACAAAACACGAAACAGAAATACAAAATAAATCTTAATTTCTACAATTATAACAATAGGGGTTATACTATATGACTTCTAGATTAAGTAAATTACGATAGTATAAGGACCAAGAAGAATGGTATATGACTTTTACAATAAAGTGTGGATAATTATGGGTTTCAGCAGTTTTAATAACAATAACGTTATCTGTATGGGGGGGGGGGGGGAGACGGTCTCACCAGGTCTCCATATTTTGAGTAAGCGTTTGGGGGGAGGGGGGGCTGAGAACATGTAGTTCTTTTGAATCTTTTGGTCTCATCGTTACCGACGATTTGCAGGAAAGTTTACCTTTGCAGTTGAACTTAAGTCTGTTAGGTTTGAAAAAAATCGTTGGTAACTTTGTTTTCAACTGATTTTTTTATCCCGAAATTATTTTAGCGTAAGTCCAAAGCGCAAAGTACCGTTAGATATGTTTAGTAAATGGGCTGTTCCAAAAAAAAAATTTGGAGGGGGGGTTGAAGAGCTTGGATTTTGTATTTTCTGACCCCCCTTTAATTACTATCCGAGTACCTTGACCCCCTTTCATTTCATCCATATCCGGGTGCCTTGACCCCTTAAAAATGCTATCCAAACGACTTGACCCCCTATAATTTCATCCAAATCCAGGGTGAACCCCTCTCAATCCAAAATCCACACCCACTAACCCCCTTAGGTAAAATCCGACCTCTTCAACCCCCCCTCCTCAGTTATTTTTTTGAACGGCCCAATAATAACTCATGATCAGCAGTTTTGTTTTCTGATCTTTGCGTCCTCAACACGATATTGCCGACAAATCACACATATCTGGTGGTTCTTGAAACACTGAACAGTCGACAGACGGGATCTGTACTTACTTTCTTCACGGATGTCCCCAGAAAACTTCCTTCAACTTTTGGAACCGACTTTCGATGTTCCGCTTTCCGCCATTTTGTAACTAGGGACAGCTTATTCGACAATGGGGGTGCTTTCATGTGAAAGGCGAAATATAATAACCTTTGCAAAATAAACAAATATTTACGAGTGCTAATAGTATGCTGTTGTATTTTATATGGTCTGTGATATAATCAACTGGTTAATTAGCAATAAATGAAATACAGTCTACTTTGACTCCTGCGAGGTTAAGAAAATGGACTGTTCCGTAGAGGGTGCCACGTGCCACCTGAGGACAAGTTTTTGGCGGCGCCTCCGGAGCGGTGCCTATGGTGTGTTGAAAACATTAAAGAATGCCCTCTATATTGCCTTATAGGGAAGTGGGGTTTAGCCACACCATGCAGGCCTTTACTATTCTGTGCTGTTTGGATGTTCTTTTACTGATTTTTGTGAACAAAAGTGTATTTTGGATTGATCAAAGCAAAGGTGTCCTATCTATTTGTAATCAGTTATTTCTCAAGCTTGTTTCCTGTTTTCTTTCAAGATTTGTGTGTGTGTGTACATTGTGTGTGTGTGTGTGTGTGTGTACAACTAACGTGTCTGTGTGTGTGTGTGTGTATGTGTGTGTGTGTGTGTTTGTGTATGTGTGTGTATGTGTGTGTGTGTGTGTATGTGTGTATGTGTGTGTGTATACATGTGTGTGTGCGTGTGTGTGTGTGTGTGTATGTGTGTGTGTATACATGTGTGTGTACGTGTGTGTGTGCCTGTGTGTATGTGTGCATGCGTGTGCTTGAGTGTCACATGTGCATGTGCACACTTTCACAGTGTCCGTGTGTTTCTGTGATAGCTGATATATACTAGCTGGTGTGCACAATACAGCATTTCCCCATACATCTCTGAGTGCTGCTATCTTTCTCTGTGGGGCAGGAAGGATCACAAAGGAGTATGGGTAAAGGGGTGAAGACTGCCATCTCTCATTGCCTTGGCATTTACTACCATATATACAAAAATATTAGCCCTACTGAATAGTGTATTAGCCCATGTTGTATAGTAATTAAGATGTTAATTTCCTTTTCTTTATTTCTGAACTATGTTCAATAGTCTTTGCCATACATTGTACCATGTACAACTGTCGTGCAATAAAGTTCTTTATATCATACCCGGGCAGCGATACAGTGCTCCTGGCCGTGTTGTTTCCACCGTACAACACAGTTGTATAAAACGGCTGCCATAGAACGATTCGAACGATTCGAACGCGCTTCGCCCCAACCGTGTGCGCCGCTTTCGAACATTCGAATACAGGATTCGGACGTTGGAATTGATGTTGCTGCAGTTTTTTGGTTCAGGGACACCAAATTTTCGCTCATTTCGCCTTGAAAGACGTGTTTTATGACATAAATAGCATACAACACGGTGTATTCCGCATCGCCCTCGGTCTCGGCCCTCCCGCGAGTCGGATCGCGGTCGGGCCGATACCTCGGGCAATACGGAATACACCGTGTTGTATGCTCTATATCTATATAAAAATATGTTAGTTTTGTGAGATCAAACATAATGTCAATTCCTTAAGATAGCAACTACAACACAAACTAACCCCAACAACAGTAGGTGTGCAACAATAGACATGACTTTATTCCTGTTCTCTGAACTTCATGAAATACAGGAACTGAATAATTTTCTCTTTTACACAAAGGTTACAAAACGAATCTGATATATACAGATACAGCAAAGATTACAATTATATATAATCTTGACACAGGTACATACTATATACAGTACTGCTACGATTGTATAATACCGGTATTTGCACCTTCAAATTAGATACTTAATTTGCAATGAAATACAGGAACTGAATAATATGTCATTTATACAAACATTACAAAAAGTATCTGATATTTACAAAAACTGCAAAGATTACAGGCATAACATTGATACAAATACATACTATTTACATTCTTGCATAGTTTCATGGATACTGGGTTAACATCCTTTTGTTTTGTTACAAAGAAAACAAAATCCACAGTGACTGAGACAGCTATGATTGTACCTTCACATTGGATGCTTAATCTGGAATGGTTAAAGTACTGCACAAAAACTGTGCCTACAAATTATTACTAATGTTAGATAGATCATCTCAATGTCCTCATCCTGAGTGGTTTTGCCACCAAAACTGTTTGATTCATGTCATTCTGGGCTGGTGTTGTCTGAAATAAACATTTAAGTCTTTGTATGTACAATACTGTATATGAGCTGTTCCATGTATATTGTATATTGTATGTATTGTATTCCATGAGTAAACAATTGGGGAAGGTAAAAAGGACAAAAGTAAACATTTGGCAAAAACGTCCAGATTGAAAACTCAGGGTGATATCAAATGTTGAATCAGGTACTATAAACAGTCCTTTTTTGCATGCCATTGTCAATTCTAACCAAGACATATAGACTGACTTTATATATGTCCTCTGTATGAAGAAAATTACCCAGTCAGTGGTGAATAGATCATGGCAGAGGAAGCAGGCACATCATTTCACAACCTGTATAGCTAGGACAGTGGTAGGTTACTGGTACTTTGGTCCTAACATGGTATCCAGTCAAATCGTGATTGGGGCAGGGTCTCTATAGGCCGGTAGTAGTGAATATGCCTGTGATAGGAGTTTGCCTGTGATAGGAGTTTGCCCCAACACGAAAGACTTTCGCGTTGGGGCCAATTAATTTCCCGTGAAAATCCTACCAGGGAGCCTTGCTGTGGCGGGCGGGGTAAAGTTTCAGCGGGCCCGAAGAAAATCTGCCCCAATCGCGTTAGACTGGATACCAGGTTACTTTGGTCCCAGAAGCCCTCCCTTTCCAGAGAAGCATTGGAATTGCACTTGTAGGTTGGTTGGGGTCATCAATCATCATATTTGCATATTGAGCTGCTTTCCTGAACTAAGTTTGAGAAAACTGGTTGGAGTAGGTTTGATAATACACAAAGACTGAATGTTACATATCCAGTTGTCCCTGTCCTCTAAACAGATAACTAACATTTGTCCTAGAACATTAAGGAATTGTCTCTGTTCTGAAGAAAATTTCCCAGTCATGGCAGAGGATCATTTCTAACCAGACAACATTCGTCCTAGAAGTAGAACATCTGTGTCAGGATGTTGTCTTCATTTTGGAGCTGGGGCAGGGCAGTGGCTTCAGCACTTTGGTCACAGTAACCTCCCTCTCTAGTGCAGCAACTGCCAAAAAAACATTGGAGTCAGTGTCAAGTCAGAGTTCCTTCCAGCACCTATATATGGTGCATAGGGCGGCGCCCATCTCCGTTTCTGTAGCCCTTGGGCCACACAGTTGTGCAATCACTACAGCAGGGGGCTAGTCCACAGGTACTGGTGTGTGTTTAACTCCAATACTCTTTCCCAAATGCTGAGTGCTAAGCAGAGAAAGCAGTATGTACCATCTTTAAAGTCTTTGGTATGACTCGGCCGGGGATCGAACTCACGACCTTCCGAATGCAAGGCGAACACTCTACCCACTTGGCCATAGCACCGGTTCAGTCAGTGGAGTTCAGCATTTTCACCAGTTACAAGGTGAAAAGCAATATATTTTTTCCTGTTGCCTGAACTGAACTTAATGAAATACAAGATTACTTAATAATTTTTCATTCACAAAAAGATTCCAAAAGTCATCTTAATACGTACAGAATTACAGATACAACAGAAATCACACAAATATTCAGAACAGATACACAGTTGCATAGTTTCATCAAATTGGTATATCAATGAATATTAGTTCTTTCTTAATTCCAAAATCATCCCAATACATGCAGATACAGAAAAGATTACAAAACTAATATCTTGATAAAAGTACAGACTATTTACACTCTTCCGAATTTTCAGCAGGTAAATCAAGGAAAACAAAATCCACACAGTGACTAGTACTGATACAGCTTAGACAGTACAACATTTGTACCGTTATTGGATACATAATCTGGAATGGTCAAAGTACATAAGTCATGCACTGCACAAAAATTTGTGCCTACAAACTATCACTTATGTTAAGCCACTGTCACACATTCACGAATTAGGCCTCCAGAACGCTAGCCGAACGCCTGCCGACCGTGGTTAGGAGTGAGTCGGATGGCGTTCGGCAGGGTTGGCTACAGTTGGCTGCGCCAGCCGAATGTTTCAAAATGTTTCAAACATCCGTGAGTCATTCGGGAGGTTTGATCATATCTGGCTGGTTTTCGACCGTAAGTCAGCAAAATGCCAGCCAGCCATCCGGGAGTAAGTCAGCAGTGTTCAGGGATCAAATTTGACTCCATTTGAACCCAAATTTGTTTCGATTCATATAGAAAGGTAGGCGTGGCCTAAATCTGGTCAGAGTGCTCCACAGATTCTGGGGAAGGTCGTGAATGTGTGACAGGGACTTTAGGTAGATCATGTGTCCTTATCCTGCGTGGATTTGGCACTAAAACTGGTTTGCCGGAATCATCGGTGTTGTCTGAAACAATTTACATGTACAGTACAAGAACTGTTTCAAATCTTAGATTCTTAGAAGTAAAACAATTGGGGAAATGAAGAAGAACCCCAATACAACATAAAGCTGATTATATCATTGCTAAAGCCCAAGTGCAGTAGTTTTCACTGTGAGTGTTAGGTTAGTCTCAAAACTACTGCACTCTGGCTTTAGCAATGATAAAATTGATGTACAATGATATACATGGAGTCCAGTCTAGCCAACTGCTGCCAACCCCTGAGACAGGGAAGCCGACAGCAGAATAATCAAAGCCCGGATATGTATGTATGTATGTATGTATGTATGTATGTATAATTATAAAGCTTTAAGTTGTATTTGACAGCTTTAACAACATGTATCTTAAATGGAAACAAAATTAGTTCTCCATGTTCTCAATGCTCCCTACATGTTGGCATTACTATAACCTCACACATATATACTGACCTCCGCTGAGGAAATGTACAGAACAGGTCGCTATGTTGGGAACTCAGGGGGGGAACAGCACCAGGCAGCTGGCTGTGGTGTCCACTCCCTCAGGAACTCCAGCCATAGAGTACCTGTATATGGGAAATGGAAAAAAGGAGTTCATCAAATAACTCTATCATATAATTTGACATAACACTATCAACAGAATGTGGGAGTAAAACTACTGATAAAAAGAAATTCATAAACCATTTGGTGCCATTTGGTGACATACATGAATTTCTTTTCATCAGTAGTTTTAAAATGGATTAAAATATTGGAACCTTATAGAAGTTATGTGTATCTATTTATTAGGTACATGTACTAAATTTGATTGTGCAAATACATTCACCAGTAGTGCTATCTTGTACAGCAAAAGTCAATTCATACATCACATAGAATTTCTCAAATACTTATCTTATTAAAGTGGACCTTTTAAAGCACCCTGGAGTAGTGCATGCCTATATGCCAATATAACTCACACTAGATCCTCCAGTGTTGGGTGTTCCTCAGCAGCCTGCACCACAGCCTGGAACCCTGCAGGCTCCATGGAGATGAGCTGCAGGTCCAGCTGCTCCAGGGCAGGGAGTCTGGGTAGAGCCTCGGCCAGATCCATGGCAGCGGTGTCAGACAGGTGTGTAGGTGTGTAGGTGTGTAGGTGTGTAGGTGTGTCCGGGTAACCAGACATGTTCAGCCTGGTCAGTGCCGGCAGTGTGCTGATGAGCTGTGCGATCCTCCCCAGTCCGGCTCCTGTTACTTCTCTATTCCACCCAATGTACCCGATGTACAGCTCCTGTAGTGTGGTGTTATAGTGAGGGGCTGTGGTCAGACTCTTGTCACCAGGTGGGTTTTGTTCCATGTCCAAACTGCTGGGCTGGCAGAGTGTTTGCACCAGTGAGACAATCCCTGAGTCTCCTATGTTATTGCAGCTCACATCCAACACCTGTAATTGCACCAGGTGAGGCAAAGCTTTGATCAGGGATGATATTCCCCTGTCACTGATACCTGTCCCACGGAGACCCAACACCTTCATGGCTGTGAGGTGGTGGAGGATAGCAGCCAGGCATTCCAGCCCAGGGTCTCCTATGAGGTTAAAACTAATGTCCAGTGTGATCAGCCTGGTTAACTTACACAGTGCAGGGACCAGTGTGCGCATGCCTGTGGGGCTGATACCGGTCCCCCTCAGGTACAACACCTGCATGGCAGTGAAGGTGTGGAGGACAGTGGTGAGAGATTCCAGCCCAGTGTCACCGATCCAATTATACCTTATATCCAGTTCTCTCAGTCCCACTAGGTGGTGCATGTAGGGAGCCAGGGATGACATGCCCACAGCTGTCATGCCAACTCCATATGCATACCTCATGAGGTGCCCTCCAAGACGGAGTACAGCCAGGTGTGGAACACTGGACAGCCCAACCTGTAGGACTTCCATCCCAGCATCACCAAGGTCAGGGTTGTCAGAAAGATCCAGCTCCTCTAACAGAGACATGTGTCTGAACCCCTGCACAAGTGGCTGGAGTGATGATGGTGTTAGGTTTGTGTCTGACAGACCCAGTGCCCTCAGACAAGGAACATTCTTCAGAACTGAAACCAGCCTGCCTGTCTGATCAGGTGAGTCCAATGTTACTTTGAACAGTCTTAGGTCAAACTGCAGGCCGGGAATGGGAGTGGGAAAAATCTGTTTGAGGTACTGAAGGGCTTTTCCACCATCAACATAAGATAATCTTAGTATCACTCTATCAGGGAGATGTGATGACTGGATGTTTTCCAAGTAATACTTCAAAGCAGCAGGTTGTTTACTGTGTCTGTCGAGGTCCAAGATGATAACTGGCAGGGCTCTGCTGACAGCCTGCAGTACACCCAGCTCCTTTCTTTCATTCAGGATATCCAGACAGAGCAACACAAACCTCTTGTAACTTTCAACTGATTTCTTTACATCTGGCTTTACAGGTACTTGTATGTCACGGAAATGTATGGGGGACTCCCACTGAAAGTCATCTGGTTGTAAGAGTGAAAACTCCTTGCTGCTAAGCTTGCACAGTTCCTCCATCACAGCTTGTGCTGCCCGTGAGTCACAGCCACATGTGAACTGAAGCAGGTTACTGAGTTCAAGTGCCTTGCTTATGGAGGTGAGTTGCAGCAGCTCAACAATGTCTTGGTTCACTTGAGCATGAGCGACACATCGTCCGGCCAGGAACTCTTGCATGGTCTTGTGTGAAAAGTTCAGCTGTTTCCTAGGATGCAATTTAGAGGAAGAAACCTCCAAGGAGACCACACCCAGCTTTAACAGCAACTCCCAATTAACTTTTTCTCTCTTTACTTCTGTAAGGTCAAGCAGGGTCTCATTCCTCAGCAGTGCCTCTAGTGCAAGCTTGCCGAGCTGCAGTAATGACTCAGAAACCTCTGTAGGCAGCCCTTCTGTTGGCATGTCCACTCCTTCCCGCTCACAGCACTTTCTGACCAGACATGTCAACAGGTTGTCGTACAGCCCCGTCATTGTTCCAGTAGACACCATCTCTTGGTCCTCCTCCCACAGCAGACACACAAACATCAGGAACATTGGGGTTTGGATTAAAGTGTTCAAAAGTTTGTTATCTTCGACATGTTTATCAAGTGTTCTTGTCAGTTCTTGCTTCCCAACAAAAGTGAAATATTGCTGTATGTATTTCCACACATATCTACGGGAGAAGCCCATGATGTGTACATGACAGTCTGGCCGGGTGTACTGCTGCACTCCTGCTGAGGGTCGGGAGGTGATCACAATTGTGCTGTTGGGGTACATCTTGCCAGACAGCAGTTTGGGAATGGCCTGCCCGGCTGCCCTGGCCTCAGGCCGCAGCTCATCATACCCATCTAGGAGGAAGAGCACATGGGACTCGTTTCTCTCAAGGATTCCTTCAATGAACTCTACATTAACATCTTTTCTTTTGGGAACACACTGGTCCCACACCATCTCCTCCATGGTCTCCCCCTCTCTCACCTCCCGGAGTCGGATCAACAGGACGATGTCGTGCCGTCTGCCCAGCTCTGTTTTCTGTGAGACGGCATCTAGGGCTTCTTTGGACAGAAACGTTGTCTTCCCCCCTCCAGCTTCACCCTCAATCAGAATGCACCTTGGTGCTGTGGACAGTCCTGTGACATCTGGGTTGAACAAGTCGTCTAATGACTTAAGTTCTTTTCTTTGTTCTTCCCTCATTGATTCTGACAATTTATGTTTTGATTTTTGTATCAACTCTAACTGGGTGAAGATGTCACTGAGACTAAGTGTGAAGTTGTCATTCCAGATCAGAGGCTTGAAGTGAGTCAGTTTCAACTCATAGTACTTCTTCACAGACTTCTGGAACAAATCTGGAATAGAAAGGACACTGTTGTAAGATTTCAATCTACAACTTCAGGCCACATGGCAGGACAAGGAGGTCAAAAGGTCAGAGAAAGGAAATGAGGTGACTTGAACTTAAAATCTGTCTAGGACCCACAGCTGAAGAGTTGACCCTTCAATCCTACACAGATTCTATCCTAGTCCCAATTAAAGTATGTCATACAATCCCCTCCATTGTTCCAATAAGTTCAAGAAAATCAAAAATACTTCCTGGAAGTCTAAATTTTTATATGTTTGATGTGCAATAGACAGTACTGGTACCTTACCATTTAGTAACTTACTTGCCTTGCAATACAGCAAAGAGTTTTTCTCGCTAACAATATGTTGGAGCACATACATACATACATATCCGGGCTTCGATTATTCTGCTGTTGTAAATGTTGTAAATATATTATTAGCTACATCACAGGACCTACATGTATTGGTACAGCAAACTCATAGGATATTTCCAATGTGAATTTTGATACCTGTCTGATTCCCACCCGTCACTGAAGGCTCTGTTCCTGCAGCTCCAACTGGTACTGACAATGTCACTGCTAAAAGAGAACAGAAAGGATTGTTAGTACTGCTTTTTCTGAACAATCATAAGCAACAGTTTCAATAATGTTTTAAATTCTAAACATCAACCATAGGGAAATTACAGACCAGAAGATTTTGGAATCTGGCAAAATTGTAGGTTTTGAACACTCGATATCTTTGACAGTGATTTGATTCTTCAGGCTATCTTTGCTCCTGCCAGCTTCTTTTTACACAATCCAAAGTGAAGATAAAACATATTAAATATTTATATTATACATGTATCTCTATTTTGAATATTGAAAATGATGATATAAAAGATATAAGATTAAATAAAGATGGGGTTTTAACTTAGCTCTTAAGTCAACTGTATAAAGACTTAGTAATGCCTACTATATATGATATTGTAATGGATAGAAAAGGGAAGCATAAAATCAGAAAGCAAATACTATTTGTAGAAAGTAGAGAGTTACTAAACAGAATAAGTTCACTTCTTACCTTGAAGTTTCTTCGTCAGACCATCCACAGTACTCTGTAACTCTGCCTCAGACAGAGCCTCCATCAGGACCTCTATGGTGGCTCTCTCTCCGTTACCCTTCAGCCATTCCTGCAACAGGTCCATACAGCGAGACTTGTCATCCCGGTTTCTCCCCTCGATGTTGTCGATGTCTGGTTGTTTAAACCCAAGATGGAAGGCCAGGTCCTTCCAGTCTGAGCTCACCTTTTCTTTGATGTAATAGAAGTACTTACGAACACCTGGAACATATATTGTAGTAGTCAGTAACATACATGTATATTGTAGTTGTAAGTAACATAGAAGTTTTTGATCATTTGCCAATATAACAGACTCCACCCTTCAACAATACTGCTACTCACCCACCAACTTGAAGTAAGTTACGTATACTATGTAATATCAGAAATAACACTTTAGAGTCTGTTGGTAGCCCTTCCTCCTTGCAAGGGCCTTGTTTATCCACTTTAAATGGTTACTTTTCCCTCCCCTTTTTCTCTTCAGGCTACTCAAGTGTCAACAAGTAACAGCAAATCTACCCAGAGAAATGGGTTAGAGTATTAGAAATGAGTTTCAAACCTTATTCTACCATTTCCTTATGTCTGCCAAGGTATTATAATGTCATGTTTTCATAGCATGAAAGTTCATCTGTGTTGGTACAAGTCATTAAGAAATAAACTAAACCCAAACCCTTACTGGCAGACAGTACTACAAAGAATCAGTCCTCGTCTTTAAAACCTAGTAGAGGACTAGTAGTCTTACCATATTCCAAGGGCACCTCAGAGGCCCTTCGGAGGATCTTCCACAAGTACGGCTTTAAGACCTGCTTCAGACCCACCCGCACACTTAAGAATATCCTGGTAGCACCAAAAGACAAAACTCCAAAGGAAAACAGGTGTGGAGTGGTGTACCACATCAAGTGTCAAGGTCAAACCAGGAAGGGTCCGTGCAAGGAGTCATATATAGGTGAGACAGAACGTGCTTTAAAAACAAGATTCCTGGAACACCAACGCCCTAGTTCTGTAAATTCAGAGGTCTCGCAACATATCCATATTGAATCGCCGGGACACTCAGTATCTTTGAAAGGGGTCAAAATCCTTGATTCTGAATCGGACTTCTTTGCAAGAGGAGTGAAGGAGGCGGTCTACATAAGAGCTCACAGACCTACCCTGAACAGAGACGGGGGGAGACACAAGTTATCTGGCACGTATGACCCGCTACTACGGTCACGTGTCTCTGACGTCACGTCCCAAGAGTAGACGGGTCCATTCCGTGAACAAGGTTGATGGAGTCAACCGAAAATTTGGGGTAAGTCCCAATATTCTTTGTAGTGTTGGATGGTAAAGTTTAGTTTATTTCTTCATGTTTTCATATCGCTCACCCAAAGACATGTCACCAACTAGCTTGTTTTGAGTTTAATAGAAGAGGCCACCTTTACTGACACCTGTATCTTTACACCTTTGATTTGATTTATTAAACTGCATAAAAGATATACACCTTTCTCACCTGCAGTTTCAGCTGAGCACCCAGCCGCACCCTGACCCTCAGCCATGATGACTCATACAGGTGTCAGGTATGAGGTTAAAGCACCTGGAACAAACAGGTGTGGTTACAACTAGACTTACAACACCTGTAACAGGCAGGTGTGTGGTTACAACTAGACTTACAGCACCTGTAACAGACAGGTGTGTGGTTACAACTAGACTTACAGCACCTGTAACAGACATGTGTGGTTACAACTAGACTTACAGCACCTGGAACAGACAGGTATGTGGTTACAACTACACTTACAACACCTAAAACAGACAGGTGTGTGGTTACAACTAGACTTACAGCACTTGGAACAGGTGTGAGGTTACATCTACACTTATATTACAACACCTGTAACAGGCAGGTGTGTGGTTACAACTAGACTTACAGCACCTGTAACAGACAGGTGTGTGGTTACAACTAGACTTACAGCACCTGTAACAGACATGTGTGGTTACAACTAGACTTACAGCACCTGGAACAGACAGGTATGTGGTTACAACTACACTTACAACACCTAAAACAGACAGGTGTGTGGTTACAACTAGACTTACAGCACCTGTAACAGACAGGTGTGTGGTTACAACTAGACTTACAGCACCTGAAACAGACGTGTGTGGTTACGACTAGACTTACAGCACCTGAAACAGGCAGGTGTGTGGTTACGACTAGACTTACAACACCTGAAACAGACAGGTGTGTGGTCAGAACTAGACTTACAACACCTGAAACAGACAGGTGTGTGGTCACAACTAGACTTACAGCACCTGAAACAGACTGGTGTGTGGTCACAACTAGACTTACAGCACCTGAAACGTTAACAGACAGGTGTGTGGCCAGAACTAGACTTACAACACCTGAAACAGACAGGTGTGTGGTTACAACTAGACTTACAGCACCTGAAACAGACGTGTGTGGTTACAACTAGACTTACAGCACCTGAAACAGACATGTGTGTGGTTACAACTAGACTTACAGCACCTGAAACAGACAGGTGTGTGGTTACAACTAGACTTACAGCACCTGAAACAGACAGGTGTGTGGTTACAACTAGACTTACAGCACCCGAAAGAGGGACAGGTAACGAAAGTAACCGTTAACGTTACAATTTACATAAAGTCTCAAACTTCTCAAACTTGTTTTCTGATCTTTTTTTTCTCGACAGAAATTATACTTTATAGACTGGCCAGAGAGTGGCGCTTGAACTCAACTGTTACAACGATATTGCCGACAAATCACACATATCTGGTGGATCTTGAAACACTGAACAGTCGACAGACGGGATCTGTACTTACTTTCTTCACGGATGTCCCCAGAAAACTTCCTTCAACTTTTAGAACCAACTTTCGAAGCAAACAATTTTTTACTTCCGCTTTCCGCCATTTTGTAACTAGGGACAGTTCATTCGACAATGGGGGTGCTTTCAAGTGAAAGGCGAAAAATAATAATCTTTGCAAAATAAACAAATATTTACGAGTGCTGAAGGCATACTATTGTATGTTATATGGTCTGTGATATAATGAAGTGGTTAAATAGCAATAAATGAAATACAATCTACTTTGACTCCTGCGAGGAAAATGGACTGTTCCGTGGTAGGTACCACGTGAGGACAAGTTTTTGGCGGCGCCTCAGGGCCGGTGCCTATGGTGTAGTGCTAGACTCAAGTTGAAAACATTAAAGAATGCCCTCTATAATGACTTGTAGGGAAGTGAGGTTTAGACACACCTTGCAGGCCTTTACTACTCTGTGCTGTTTGGATGTTCTTTTACTGATTTTTGTGAACAAAAGTTTATTTTGAATTGATCAAAGCAAAGGTGTCCTATCTATTTGTAATCATTTATTTCTCAAGCTTGTTTCCTGTTTTCCGTCAAGATTTGTGTGTGTGTATATGTGTGTGTACGCGCGCATGTATGTGTGTGTACGTGTGCGTGCGTGTGTGCGCGTGTATAAGTGTGTATGTGTGTGTGTACGTGTGCTTTAGTGTGTGTGTGTGTACATGTGTGTGTGTGTACGCGCGCATGTGTGTGTACGTGTGCGGGCGTGTGTGCGCGTGTATAAGTGTGTATGTGTGTGTCTACATGTGTGTGTGTGTACATGTGTGTGTGTGTACATGTGTTTGTGTGTGTACGTGTGTGTGTGAGTTCATGTTTGTGTGTATGCATGCGTGTATGTGTGCTTGAATGTGCTTGTGTCACATGTGCGTGCATGTACGTGTGTATACATGTGTGTGTACGTGTGTGTTTGTGTGTGAACGTGTGTGTGTGTGTGACACCAAGGAGCTTTCATCGTTGATGAAAGCTCCTTGGTGTCACATGTGCGTGTGTACGTGTTTGTGTACGTGTTTGTGTGTACGTGTGCTTTAGTGCATGTGTGTGTGCACACTTTTACAGTGTCCATGTGTTTCTGTGATTGCTGATATATACTGGTGTGCACAATACAGCATTTCCCCATACATCTCTTTGTGCTGCTGTTTCTCTGTGGGACAGGAAGGATCGTAAAGCAGTATGGGTAAGGGGGTGAAGTCTGCCATCTCTCATTGCCTTGGCATTTACTACTAGTACCATATATATTATATAAAAATATTAGCCCTACTGAATACTGTATTAGCCCTTGTTGTATAATAATTAAGATGTTGCCTTTTCTTTATTTCTGAACTATGTTCGATAGTCTTTGCCATACATTGTACCATGTACAACTGTCATGCAATAAAGTTCTATCTGTATAAAAATATGTTAGTTTTGTGAGATCAAACACAATGTCAATTTCTTAAAATAGCAACAACAACACAAACTAACTCCAACAACAGCAGGTGTACAACAATAGACATGACTTTATTTCTGTTCCCTGAACTTCATGAAATACAGTAACTGAATAATTTTCTCTTGTACACAAAGATTACAAAAAGTATCCGATATATACAGATACTGCAAAGATTACAATATAATCTTGACACAGGTACATACTATATACAGTACTGCTACGATTGTATAATACCGGTATTTGCACCTTCAAATTTGATACTTAATCTGCAATGAAATACAGGAACTGAATAATTTGTTATTTACACAAATATTACAAAAAGTATCTGATATTTACAAATACTGCAAAGATTACAAACATAACATTGATACAAATACATACTATTTACATTCTTGCATAGTTTCAATTCAACTGGGTTAACATCCTTTTGTTTTGTTACAAAGAAAATCAAATGCACACAGTGACTGATACAGCCTAGACAGTAATGTAACAATATTTGTATCTTCACATTGGATACCTAATCTGGAATGGTCAAAGTACTACACAAAAATTCTGCCTACAAACTACATGTATTACTAATGTTAGATAACTATAGATCATCTACATGTCCTTATCCTGAGTGGATTTGGCACTAAAACTGGTTTGTTTGATTCATTAAGTCACTCTGAGCTGGTGGTGTCTGAAACAAAGTCTTTGTATGTACAATACTGTATACTGCATGTATATATGACTGATTATGAGCTGTTCCAGAAATAATACACATACATTAAATGTATTTTTTGGCAGCTCTTACCATCCTGACTAGAAACAAAATTACTGTAGTTCTATATATCAGTGTCCCCAACATGTTGGAATTATAAACTACATTGTACAAAAATGTACAGAACAGGTCGCCATGTTGGGAGCTCAGAACAGCTCCAGGCAGCTGGCTGTGGTGTCCGCTCCCTCAGGAACTCTATGAGGAGAGTAACTGTATATGGGAAAAGGGAAACAGAGATGCTTACTTACATGTACATCAAATCACATCATAATATCATTATAGCTTTAACTGCAGAATGTGTGAGTAAAACATCTGATAAACCATTTGGTGCCATATAGGTTAATGCACACTTAAAATTGGTACATAATCTTATCAAAATATATGTACCAGAACAGGTGTGTATTTAGTACAAAACTTGATTGTGCAAATAGTGCAGGGTTGAATGTATAGCAAAAGTCAATTGGCACATCAATTCTATCAAATTATACGTCTCTCATTAGAGTCCCTTTAAGATACCCTGGAGTAGAGCATGCCTATAGGATAACCAATATAACTCACCCCAGCCTCTCCAGTGTTGGGTGTTCCTCAGCAGCCTGCACCACAGTCTGGAACCCTGCAGGCTCCATGGAGATGTGCCGCAGGTCCAGCCGCTCCAGGGCAGGGAGTCTGGGTAGAGCCTTGGCCAGATCCATGGCAGCGGTGTCAGACAGGTGTGTAGGTGTGTCCCTGTAACCAGACATGTTCAGCCTGGTCAGTGCCCGCAGTGTGCTGATGACCTGTGCGACCCTCCCCAGTCCGGCTCCTGTTACTCCCCTATTCAACCCCATGTCCAGCTCCTGTAGTGTGGTGTTATAGTGAGGGGCTGTGGTCAGACTCTTGTCACCAGGTGGGTTTTGTTCCATGTCCAAACTGCTGGGCTGGCAGAGTGTTTGCACCAGTGAGACAATCCCTGAGTCTCCTATGTTATTCCAGCCCACATCCAACACCTGTAATTGCACCAGGTGAGACAGAACTTTGATCAGGGATGATATTCCCCTGTCACTGATACCTGTCACACTGAGATCCAACACCTTCATGGCTGTGAGGTGGTGGAGGATAGCAGCCAGGCATTCCAGCCCGGGGTCTCCTATGGCATTAGCAGTAATGTCCAGTTTGATCAGTCTGGTTAACTTACACAGTACAGGGACCAGTGTGCGCATGCCTGTGGGGCTGATATGGGTGTTTCTCAGGCCCAACACCTGCATGGCAGTGAAGGTGTGGAGGACGGTGGTGAGAGATTCCAGCCCAGTGTCACCGATCACATTATGACTTATATCCAGTACTCTCAGTCCCACTAGGTGGCGCATGTAGGGAACCAGGGATGACATGCCCACAGCTGTCATGTTGACAAACCTAAGACGGAGTACAGCCAGGTGTGGAACACTGGACAGCCCAACCTGTAGGACTTCCATCCCAGCATCACCAAGGTCAGGGTTGTTAGAAAGATCCAGCTCCTCTAACAGAGACATGTGTCTGAACCCCTGCACAAGTGGCTGGAGTGATGATGGTGTTAGGTCTGTGTCTGACAGATCGAGCGCCCTCAGACAGGGAACATTCTTCAGAACTGAAGCCAGCCTGGCTGTCAGATCAGGTGAGTAAAAGTGTCCAAATGCTGGTAGTTTCAAGTCCAATCTAAGTCCAGGCAGTGAAGTTGTAAAACACTGCTGTAGGTACTGAACTGTGTCTCTGCTGTCAGTGTATTCAGGGATCTTAAGTATGAGCCTGTCTGGCAGGTTTGCTGAATGAAGATTTTGTATGTAATACTTAAGAGCTGTGGCTTCTCTACTGTTAATATTGGAATATGACCAGTCACGTATGTCCAGCATGACAATTGGCAGGGCTTGACTGATACCCTGAAGCACTTCTGGTTCTTGTCTCTCACTAAGGATATTCAGGCACAAGTGTGCAAACCTTGCATAGGTTTGACAGGACTTTTGCATGTCTGGATCTTTTGGCACAAAATTTGATCTGTCAAACTGTTCTGGTTTCAAGTGCGCAAACTCTCTGCTGCTGAGCTTGCTTAGTTCCTCCATCACAGCTTGTGCTGCCCGTGAGTCACAGCCACACGTGAACTGAAGCAGGTTACTGAGTTCAAGTGCCTTGCTTATGGAGGTGAGCTGCAGCAGCTCAACAATGTCTTGGTTCACTTGAGCATGAGCGACATATCGTCCGGCCAGGAACTCTTGCATGGTCTTGTGTGAAAAGTTCAGCTGTTTCCTAGGATGCAATCTTGAGGAAGAAACCTCCAAGGAGACCACACCCAGCTTTAACAGTAACTCCCAATTAACCTTTTCTCTCTTTACTTCTGTAAGGTCAAGCAGGGTCTCATTCCTCAGCAGTGCCTCTAGTGCAAGCTTGCCAAGCTGCAGTAATGACTCAGCAACATCTGTAGGCAGCCCTTCTGTTGGCATGTCCACTCCTTCCCGCTCACAGCACTTTCTGACCAGACATGTCAGCAGGTTGTCGTACAGCCCCGTCATTGTTCCAGTAGACACCATCTCTTGGTCCTCCTCCCACAGCAGACACACAAACATCAGGAACATTGGTGTATAGATTAAAGTGTTCAAAAGTTCGTTATCTTCAACATGTTCAGCAAGTGTTTTTGTCAGCTTTTGCTTCCCAACAACAGTGAAATACTGCTGTATGTATTTCCTCACATGTCCACGGGAGAAGCCCATGATGTGTACGTGACAGTCTGGCCGGGTGTACTGCTGCACTCCTGCTGAGGGTCGGGAGGTGATCACAATCGTGCTGTTGGGGTACATCTTGCCAGACAGCAGTTTGGGAATGGCCTGCCCGGCTGCCCTGGCCTCAGGCCGCAGCTCATCATACCCATCTAGGAGGAAGAGCACACGGGACTCGTTTCTCTCAAGGATTGCTTCAATGAACTCTACATTAACATCTTTTCTTTTGGGAACACACTGGTCCCACACCATCTCCTCTATGGTCTCCCCCTCTTTCACCTCCCGGAGTCGGATCAACAGGACAATGTTGTGCCGTCTGCCCAACTCTGTTTTCTGTGAGACGGCATCTAGGGCTTCTTTGGACAGAAATGTTGTCTTCCCCCCTCCAGCTTCACCCTCAATCAGAATGCACCTTGGTGCTGTGGACAGTCCTGTGACATCTGGCTTGAACAAGTCATCTAATGACTTAAGCTCTTTCCTTTGTTTTCCCTGTGATTTTTGTATCAACTCTAACTGAGTGAAGATGTCACTGAGACTAAGTGTGAAGTCGTCATTCCAGATCAGAGGCTTGAAGTGAGTCAGTTTCAACTCATAGTACTTCTTTACAGACTTCTGGAACAAATCTGGAACAGGAAGGACACTTGTAAGACTTCAAACTTCAGCTTTAGGCGACATGACAAGAGAAAGAGGTTAAAAGGTCAGAGAAAGGAAATGAGGTGACTTGAAGTTAAAATCTGTCTAGGAGCCACAGCTGAAGATTGCATGAGCCGAGCCTTCAATCCTACACACAGATTCTATCTTAGTTCCAATTAAAGTATATATGTCATATAATCTCCTCCATTGTTCCAAGAAATTCAAGAAAATCCAAAATACTTCCTGGACGTCTAAAGTTTTATAAGTTTGATGTGCAATAGACAGTACTGGTCCCTTACATTTAGTAACTTACTTGCCTTGCAATAGAGTTTTTCTGGCTAACATTATGCTGAAGCACATGTTGTAAATATAGTAGCTACATGATCATCACAGGACATACATGTATTGATACAGCAAACTTATATGATATTTCCTATCATTTCCAATGGAAATTTTGATACCTGAATTAGAATCCATACCTGTCTGACTGACACCTGTCACTGAAGAAGACTCTGTTCCTGCAGCTCCAGCTGGAACTGGAACTGTCACTGCTAAAAGAGAACAGAAAAGGATTGTTAGTACTGCTTTTTCTGAACAACCAAAAGCAACAGTTTCAATAATGTTTTAGATTTTTTTTTCTAAACATCAAACTTACAGGAATTACAGGCCAGAGGATTGTGGGTTCTGTCAAAAGTGAAAGTTTTGAGCCCTTTACAGTGATTTGATTCTTCAGGCTATCTTTACTCTTGCTAGCTTCTTTTCACACAATTCAAAGTAAAAATAAACATATTTCATTTTTATTTTAAATATATGAAATATATAAAAATGATGAAATGAAAGATGTAAGATTAAATGAAGATGGGGTTTTAATTCAACTCTAAAGTCAATTGTATAAAAACTTAGTAATGCCTACTATGATATTGTAATGGATAGAAAAGGGAACTGTAAAATCATATCAGAAAGCGACTAATGTAGAAGGTAGAGAGTACAGAATACATTCAAACACTTGTTACCTTGAAATTTCTTCCTCAGACCATCCACAACACTCTGCAGGTTTGCCTTGATCAGAGCCTCCATCAGGACCTCTATGGTGGCTCTCTCTCCGTTACGCTTGAGCCATTCCTCCAACAGGTCCATACAGCGAGACTTGTCATCCCGGTTTCTCCCCTCGATGTTGTCGACGTCTGGTCGTTCAAACCCAAGATGGAAGGCCAGGTCCTTCCAGTCTGAGCTCACCTTTTCTTTGATGTAATAGAAGTACTTACGAACACCTGTAAAGTGACGTAAAAGTTATTGATCATTTGCCAATATAACTGTCTCCCTTCTTCAACAAGCTGCTACCCACACAGTTAGAAAATCACTCGCTCAGCAACTTTATTACACCATATAATATCAGTTAGAAAAGTACTTGCTCGGCTACTTATACCACATAATATCAGATAACACTTTACACTCTATTGGGAACCCTTCCTTCTTACAAGGGGCTTGTTTATTCTTAAATGGTTCCTTTTTCTTTCCTTTCTTTCTCTTTAGGCTACTTGAGGTTTAACAATGCAGCAAATCTATGACAGAGAAATGGGTTAGAGTACTAGTGTCAGTGACATTAGTTTCAAACCTTATTCTAGCATTTCCTTATGCTTTAATACTAAGGTATAATAATATCATGCTTCCATTGCTTACTCAAAGATACCAACGTTAAAACTAGCTTATTTTGAGTTAGAAGAGACTGACTTTACTGCCACCTGCACCTTTACCTAGAGCACATGTAACACATTTCTCACCTGCAGTTTCACCTGAGCACCCAGCCGCACCCTGGCCCTCATGATCAGCCATGACAGGTGTCACCTGAAACAGATCAGGTGTGGTTATAACTAGACTGACAACACCTGAAACAGATGTGTGGTTACAACTACACTTACAATGTTCACAAATGGCACAGGTAATGAAAGTAACCGTTAACGTTACAACTTACGTAAAGTTGGTCTCAAGCTTCTTTTTGTTTTCTTATCTTTTTTTTCTCTCGACATACTAGATAGGAGTTAGACTGGTCAGTTGGTGGCGCTTGAACTCAACTGTTACAACGATATTGCCGACAAATCACACATATCTGGTGCATCTTGAAACACTGAACAGTCGACAGACGGGATCTGTACTTACTTTCTTCACGGATGTACCCAGAAAACTGCCTTCAACTTTTGGAACCGACTTTCGAGCACTTTTTATTTCCGTTTACCGCCATCTTGGACTTGGACCAGTCTATTGGACAATGGGGGTGATCGTATGTCAAAAAAAGCAACAATAAAAGAGAACTTAAAGCGAAACAAACCAATTTTTTTCATGCTTCTATATTATATTATATTATAATGTACTATTTGTCATTACTTATAAGATATTTAACTGTGGAATTAGGTATGAGAACGAAATGCAACCTACGCTGACTCCTGTGAGGTTAAGACAATGGACTGTTCCGTGTATGGTACCGCCTGACGCAACTTTTTGGCGGCGCCTCCGGAGCGGTGCCTATGGTGTAGTGTTAGACTCAAGACAAGGAGGTTTGCTGAAGGTGAACAATTTGTTTAAGAAATTAAAGATTCCTTTTAGGAATTGGTTTTTATCCACACTCACTACTCTGTGCAGTTGGAATGTTTTTGGAGATTCTTGTGAAAAAAAATCGTCTTTTGAAGTGATTGTAACAAATTCTCACAGGGCAACAGCAACAAAATTTCATGGATGGCATCCTCTGCAGATTCCTAGAAACATAGCGTGCAAACGACAAAAAAAAACGTTGTATGAAAAATGAAGCAATAAAACATTGGTATCAAAGTCTGTATTTTATTCCAGTATTCAAGAAATGCAGAAAGTGACAATATGAGTGTGGTAGTCTTATTATTCCAGGGAGATACACTCAGGTCAAAACTTGACCTGTTTTTCAGGCAGTCAAGCAATGTCGTCATATTCTTCCAGTTGTCATACAGTATAAGGAACATTTTTTGGTAGCCGAAGTTCTTCAAGCACAGTACTACTTCGGATCCATGATGAAGCTCATGACCAAATCGCTAGGTGTCATCACTACACGGTCTCCTCTTCCTCCTCCTCCTCCAGGTCCATGATGTGCAGAGTTGAAGAGATTCGCCGCCTCAGCTGCGTCTGGAGAGAGAAAGGCTCAGGTCAAGTTTGTGCACTGTGCAGGGGCGCCACCTATCGACAAAGCTGCAAACTGCTGACAAGTCGAGCTCATTTGCATAAAAATCATACTCAGATTTTAAAAGCATTTTCCGAGGGATATCATCCATGAAAACATGTCCAGGCACACGGTCACCCCTACTATACATGTACATGAGTAGTGTGTTTATTCACTGTGAGGATGTGTGATGCAGAAATAGCATTTTCCGAGGGGTATCATTAATGAAAACAAGTTTACGAGGCCTAGTACAAGTACAAGTTTGTGAAATGGTTTTTTCCTTACCCTTGCTTGTGTGCACAGCTTGGCTGCAGATTTGCTCAGTTCCGACAGGCGGCGCAGCTCTTCGGAGTTCAGGACCGTGATGTCACCTAGCAACTCCCGCCTCCAGTTGCCTAGACTCTTTCTTCCAGACAGGTGTAGGACTAGATGTTCCAAAAGTAAAAGTGAAAAGTGAAAGTAATCTCGGGCCAGTTCAGCTCGCTGAAGAATCTTGCACTGGCGGTGATGGAGAAGACGATCTTATAAAGCATATACATACTGTTATACAGGCTCGATGTATTACTTTAGCTCCTTTTCGACAAGCACAATGAACACTCCACGATTTACTATCACCATTTCGCTGTTTTCTTTTTTGTCAATTGTTAAATCTATCTTTCTTCAGAAAGAGGGTAACTATGCAGTACTGTATATACACTTTTTAACACAACTTTATTGACAAAAATACAAAGATACATAAATACATACAGTATGACACAAAGGGCAAACATTGCACAAATATGGAGCTTGATAAATAAAAACTACTTTACACAATGAAATTAACAACTATATAAAATAGGACAGAGATGGTTGGAGTAGGCTGATGCTGGATCACCCAATAAAGACAGAAAACCCATACACACCCGCCTTCTGTTCCGCAGCATCACGTGACATTGCCGTTGCCCCTGGCGACGCGGGGTCCTGAGGACTGTCGTCTGTCGGGCTGTTGCTATGGAAACCGGTGACGTGTAAGCCGAGGTCGGGCATGAGGACAGACACGGGGAGGGACAGGTCCAGGCTGGACAGGGACATCTGGAAGGGAAATTGGAGTTTTTTTTCAGCCGGCTTGTCACTGTGGGCCTTCGTAAGTGTTTTTCTGTCCACTTGTCGCTGTGGGCCTTCCTATGCGTTTTTCAGTCACTTGTCACTGTGGGCCTTCGTAAGTGTTTTTTCAGTCACTTGTCACTGTGGGCCTTCGTACACGAGATCAATAGGTCATGACAAGGCGCTATACGGTGTCCTTGGGAAAGGCACTATACATGACTATCCTCACTCCACCCAGGTGTAAAATGGGTACCTGACTTCGGTTGGGGAGGTAAAAGGAGGCAGTGGAAGGAGAGGGATTAATGGCTCCACCTTCTAATACCGTGCGCTAGACACAGTCTACTAACAACTCACTGCCCCTTCGGCCTGAAATGGCTACGGAACTACCTTACGGTTACCTTTTTTTTAAGCAATAACGTAACGAATCATAAAATGACGTAATGGGACTGACCTAAGGGGACCTTTCCTTTCCTTAGGTTGGACCTGGTGCCGAGGAGCTGGCCTGTGTGGGCCCGGGTAGCCGCCTGGCTTCCAGGCTAGCGCTAGCGGCTCCGGCACTTGTTTGGGACGCACTTATAATCGTGTAAGTGGTCGGGCAGACTGACAGGTACGGGTAAACTCGGGGATTAAAGAAGGTTTACCCTGGGTGCCAGCCTCGTACCGGCCGCGGGCCTTAGCCGTTTTTTCTTCGGCAGCCAAAGAGCACTACGCCCGAGAGAGATTAAGCCTGAGGGGAGTTGGCCGGCCCTTGTAACGTAATACAAGGTCCGGCCAACTCCCCTCAGGCTTAATCTCTCTCGGGCGTAGTGCTCTTTGGCTGCCGAAGAAAAAACGGCTAAGGCCCGGTACGAGGCTGGCACCCAGGGTAAGGAAGGTTTGGCAGCCGCAGCCTGTAGCGTGTGTGAGGTCTGGTGATTATCGGCTCCGATTTTGTAACCGAAGGTCCAGAGTTCGAGTCCCGGCCTGTTGTCACTCACCTGGCTGATACACTACTGGAAAAGATATCTATCTATAGTACTTAGGATGACTTTTTTTGGGAAAACGCGTCATCATGTTAAGTGCGTACATACAATATTAAATGCTTGTTTTAAGCATTTTTGCAGCTCCGTTCACAGAATTTATAAATATTATGTGTTTTCCCCGACGATCGTGGTATACGTTATAGATTTGTGAAGAAACTAGCTCAAAATAATTAGTGTCTAATGAATAATAAAATATCAAACCAAGGGGTTATCATGGTAGAGTTCAGCAAAATATGGTAAGGGGCGTTAATGGGAACATTTCTATGCGTGTTAATACAAAACTTTCTGGAAAATTATCCTCTCCATCGCTACTCTAGTTAGTCCGATAAAGACTACAGTATATCCTGTTGAGCTTTTAATAGCTAAAACTTGGCTGAACGGTGTTTCTATAATTATCACACGTGCATGCCAACACACACATATATACACCTCAGGTTACACCTGTACAAAGTACTACCTGTCCGCCGGTCACTGATTGAGGATGTTTTAAGTTTGGTGTTGGGACAGGAAGCGTCGGACTTGTTGACCAGAGACAAACACGTCAACTATCGGTAATTAGCACATTCCAGGTGACATCTGTTCTCTGGGTTTACATACGGATAACATGCCAGAAATCTGGGCCAGTAATTTCTAAAGCAGAAACGACGCGTTTATAGTTGGGTTATGAAGCTGAGTAAGACAGCCTACCAGGCTTTAGAAGTGGCTGGAAAGAGTAGAAATTTGCCAAATAGACAGATAACATGCCGGGCGAGTTGTTCCGCTTCTGGAGCGGCAAATGTCTTCATAGCGGACCAACTCCCCTGGCATGTTATCTAAAGCCTGGTAGAGGCTGCACTGGACTAACTACGCTGACTGAAAAATGAATTTAGCCAACAAGGACAAATAATTTTGCCAGGGGAGTCTGGCCACCACAGGTTTTCATTTACCCTTTTGGTCTCTCTCTTTTTCTCTCCAACCTGTCTCTCACTTTCTCTCCCTCCCTCCCTCTTCCCCCCTCTCGCTCTTGGAGTATAAAATATGCTCTCCAAGCTAAGGTTCAGGCTTTGGCTTGTGTGAGAGATTCTGAGTTCTTGTGGTCTTGGAAAAGCACATTACACCTATTCCAGTCATTTGGTGAAAATGTGTGTGCATGTGAGTGTGTGTGTGTGTGTCTGTGTGTGTGTGTATGTATGTGTGTGCATGTATGTGTGTATGTGTGTGTGTGTGCATGTGTGTGTGTGTATGTATGTTTGTGTGTATGTATGTATGTATGTATGTGTGTGTGTGTGTGTATGTATGTATGTGTGTGTGTATGTGTGTGTGTGTGCATGTATGTGTGTGTGTGTGTTTGTGGGTGTATTTGTAACAGTATAAATGAACCCCAACAAGAGTAAGTGTATACCAATAGACTTTATTCCAGTTCTCTGAACTTTATACATGTGTAGGTATAAGTATAGAATATACTTATACTTCATAAGTATAGGAACTGAATAATTTTCTCATTTACACAAACATTACATTTACCAAAAGAATCTGATATACATGTATACAGATACAGCAAAGATTACAATATAATCTTGACACAGTTTCATACTACAATACAGACTGATACTGCTACAATTGTATAATCTTTGTATCTTCACATGGGATACTGAATAATTAGAACCTCACAAATAACTCAGTGAGTGTGAGTGAGTGAGTTGAGGAAATGTACAGAACAGGTCGCCATGTTGGGAACTCAGAGGCTGATCAGCGCCAGGCAGCTGGCTGTGGTGTCCGCTCCCTCAGGAACTCTAGGCCTAGAGTAGCTGTATATGGAAAAGGGGAAACAGAGATGCATACTTACATGTACATCAAATCACATCATAATCACTATTATAGCTGCAGAAAGTGGGAGTAAAACTACTGATAAACAAGAGATTCATCTGGTGCCCATCTAGGTTTATGCACACTTAAAAGTGGAAGTATGTATACCAGAACAGATGTGTAATACTATCTATTAAGTACATTTAATGAATTTGACTGTGCAAATACTGCAGTCTTGAATCAGTACAGTAAAAGTCAATTCACACATCTTATCACTTCTAACAAATAATAAAAACAGTCCCTTTAAGATACCCTGGAGTAGAGCGTGCCTATACAATGTAGGATAACCAATACAACTCACCACAGCCTCTCCAGTGTTGGGTGTTCCTCAGCAGCCTGCATCACAGCCTGGAACCCTGCAGCCTCCATGGAGATGTTACCCAGGTCCAGCCGCTCCAGGGCAGGGAGTCTGGGTAGAGCCTCGGCCAGATCCATGGCAGCGGTGTCAGGCAGGTGTGCAGGTGTGTGCCAGGGACCAGACATGTTCAGCCAGGTCAGTGCCGGCAGTGTGCTGATAAGCTGTACGACCCTCCCCAGTCCGGCGCCTGTTACTCCCCTATTGTACCCGATGTCCAGCTCCTGTAGTGTGGTGTTATAGTGAGGGGCTGTGGTCAGACTCTTGTCACCAGGTGGGTTTTGTTCCATGTCCAAACTGCTGGGCTGGCAGAGTGTTTGCACCAGTGAGACAATCCCTGAGTCTCCTATGTTATTGTTGTTCACATCCAACACCTGTAATTGCACCAGGTGAGGCAGAGCTTTGATCAGGGATGATATTCCCCTGTCACTGATACCTGTCCAACTGAGACCCAACACCTTCATGGCTGTGAGGTGGTGGAGGATAGCAGCCAGGCATTCCAGCCCGGGGTCTCCTATTTCATTATCACTAATGTCCAGTTTGATCAGTCTGGTTAACTTACACAGTGCAGGGACCAGTGTGCGCATGCCTGTGGGGCTGATACCGGTGTTTCTCAGGCCCAACACCTGCATGGCAGTGAAGGTGTGGAGGACGGTGGTGAGAGATTCAAGCCCAGTGTCACCGATCTTATTACCACTTATATCCAGTTCTCTCAGTCCCACTAGGTGGTGCATGTAGGGAGCCAGGGATGACATGCCCATAGCTGTCATGCCGACTGCTCTAAGACGGAGTACAGCCAGGTGTGGAACACTGAACAGCCCAACCTGTAGGACTTCCATCCCACCATCACCAAGGTCAGGGTTCACAGAAAGATCCAGCTCCTCTAACAGAGACATGTGTCTGAACCCCTGCACAAGTGGCTGGAGTGATGATGGTGTTAGGTCTGTATATGACATATCCAGTGCCCTCAGACAAGGAACATTCTTCAGAACTGAAACCAGCCTGGTTGTCAGATCAGGTGAGTTAAACTGTTCTGATAGTCCCAAGTCCAATTTAAGTCCAGGGAGTGAAGTTGTAAAACACTGCTGTAGGTACTGAACTGTGTCTCTGCTGTCAGTGCCTGCAGGGACCTTAAGTATGAGCCTGTCTGGCAGGTTTGCTGAATGAAGATTTTGTATGTAATACTTAAGAGCTGTGGCTTCTCTACTGTTAATGGAGCTGTACAGCATGACAATTGGCAGGGCTTGACTGATACCCTGAAGCACTTCTGGTTCTTGTCTCTCACTAAGGATGTTCAGGCACAAGAGTGCAAACCTTTCATAGGTTTGGCAGGACTTTTGCATGTCTCGATCTTTTGGCACATTTGATATTTCAAAGTGTTCTGGTTTCAAGTGTGCGAACTCTCTGCTGCTGAGCTTGCTTAGTTCCTCCATCACAGCTTGTGCTGCCCGTGAGTCACAGCCACATGTGAACTGAAGCAGGTTACTGAGTTCAAGTGCCTTGCTTATGGAGGTGAGCTGCAGCAGCTCAACAATGTCTTGGTTCACTTGAGCATGAGCGACATATCGTCCGGCCAGGAACTCTTGCATGGTCTTGTGTGAAAAGTTCAGCTGTTTCCTAGGATGCAATTTAGAGGAAGAAACCTCCAAGGAGACCACACCCAGCTTTAACAGTAACTCCCAATCAACCTTTTCTCTCTTTACTTGTGTAAGGTCAAGCAGGGTCTCATTCCTCAGCAGTGCCTCTAGTGCAAGCTTGCCGAGCTGCAGTAATGACTCAGCAACCTCTGTAGGCAGCCCTTCTGTTGGCATGTCCACTCCTTCCCGCTTACAGCACTTTCTGACCAGACATGTCAGCAGGTTGTCGTACAGCCCCGTCATTGTTCCAGTAGACACCATCTCTTGGTCCTCCTCCCACAGCAGACACACAAACATCAGGAATATTGGGGTGTGGATTAAAGGGTTTAAAAGTTCGTTATCTTCAACATGTTCAGCAAGTTTCTTCATCAGTTCTTGCTTCCCAACAACAGTGAAATACTGCTGCATGTATTCCTCTACAAGTTCTTCAGAGAAGCCCATGATGTGTACGTGACAGTCTGGCCGGGTGTACTGCTGCACTCCTGCTGAGGGTCGGGAGGTGATCACAATCGTGCTGTTGGGGTACATCTTGCCAGACAGCAGTTTGGGAATGGCCTGCCCGGCTGCCCTGGCCTCAGGCCGCAGCTCATCATACCCATCTAGGAGGAAGAGCACACGGGACTTGTTCCTCTGTAGGATTGTTCTAATGGACTGTACATCAATACCTTCAGTTGTTTCATCAACACACTGGTCCCACACCATCTCCTCTATGGTCTCCCCCTCTCTCACCTCCCGGAGTCGGATCAACAGGACGATGTCGTGCCGTCTGCCCAGCTCTGTTTTCTGCGAGACGGCATCTAGGGCTTCTTTGGACAGAAACGTTGTCTTCCCCCCTCCAGCTTCACCCTCAATCAGAATGCACCTTGGTGCTGTGGACAGTCCTGTGACATCTGGGTTGAACAAGTCATCTACTGACTTAAGTTCTTTTCTCTGTTCTCCCCTCATTGATTCTGACCCTTTATGTTTTGATTTTTCTACCAACTCTAACTGGGTGAAGATGTCACTGAGGCTAAGTGTGAAGTCATCATTCCAGATCAGAGGCTTGAAGTGAGTCAGTTTCAACTCATAGTACTTCTTCACAAACTTCTGGAACAAATCTGGAATAGAAAGGACACTGTTGTAAGACTTAAACTGAAACTTAGTGTAAGATTTCAAACTCCAACTTCAGGCCACATTGCAGGAGAAGGAGTAGAAAGGTCAGATAAAGGAAATGAATTGAAGCTTAAAATAACAAAAGCTGTCCATGCAGGAGCCAGCAGCCAATGACTGAATGAGCCAGTTGAACCTTCAACCCTGCAGAGATTCTGTCCTAGTCCTAATTAAAACACATGTCACAATCTCCTCTGTTGTTTCAATAAATTCACGAAAATCCAAAATACTTCCTGGAAGTCTAAATTTTTATATGTTTGATGTGCAATAGACTGGTACCTAACATTTAGTAACTTACTTGCTTTGCAATACAGCAAAGAGTTTTTCTCACACTAACAATATACTGGAGCACAGTCATACATACATACACATCCATTGAAGATGGTGTGTTACGCCGAAGGGCGGTTATACCAGCTATAGGGCATATTCAGTCACATGACCATCCCCGTAGCAACTGACCGAACGCCATAGCAACGAGCAGGCTGCCGCCATGTTGAGGTCCACTCGAAGGCCGTCCCATA
Organism: Branchiostoma floridae x Branchiostoma japonicum; assembly: GCA_013266295.2. Taxonomy (NCBI): domain Eukaryota; kingdom Metazoa; phylum Chordata; class Leptocardii; order Amphioxiformes; family Branchiostomatidae; genus Branchiostoma; species Branchiostoma floridae x Branchiostoma japonicum. The sequence goes on along the minus strand of CM023826.1, from coordinate 1,289,419 downwards.
GTGGAACCCTATGCAGCTCTTGTACAATTGGCAAATATTTTCTAAAAGACCCGCTATTTTTTCTTCAAATTTTTTTGCTTCGTAATCAATGTGTTTTGCCTTGTGGTCAGATGTTGGCCTGGGACCAGCAAAGCGCAGCATACATCGGATAACTTCATAATTTAGTATGATGATGTTTCGCGTTGTACACTGCGGCTCGGAAGCGTGCGAGGGTACTAGATGAACCCGTACCCTCAGTGTGAATTTGTGTCATGACTAGAACTTACTAAATGAAGTTACGTAAACTAACGTCTGGGTGTAGCAAACGTTTCGTACTTGACAAGTAAGCAAACGATGTGTATCCACTCAGAAAGGGGCACTGGACAGACCGGCACTACAAGGTACTACGTGTAGCCGCGTACTGTAGGCATAGCTAGAGGAAGCAGGAAAAAGACAAACAAACAAGACAAAGCCGAACAAACCGGTCGTCCATCAAAACGATGTAATGGGCCCGTGTAACTTAGTTCAGTGATGAATTTCTATGAAACGAGACACTGGCTATCGGAGCCCAACAGAAACCTCACCCAGCCGTGTAACAACCGCGGAAGTCCCGTCTCGTCCACACAGACCTTTCCTGATCACTTTGTAATTTCTGTCAACTAATCCCTTCTTATGCAGATACTACTTGGTTGTAGGCCTCGAGAAACTGTAAGCCTTGAACTGATCTGCGTGTAAGAGTCGTTTCCAGAACCAAATACACGTAAATAGACAAAATAATTGAACTTCGTTGCTGAATTTGGGGAAGGACCCCAACATGGTGGTGCATGGATGGCAGAGGTGATGACGTCACATGAATACGCCCTTATACAGATACATCCGGATTTTGATTATTCTGCTGTTGTAAATGTTGTAAATATATTATTAGCTACATCACAGGACCTACATGTATTGGTACAGCAAACTTATATCATGATATTTCCTATCATTTCCAATGTGAATTTTGATACCTGTCTGATTGAGACCTGTCACTGGAGAAGACTCTGTTCCTGCAGCTCCAACTGGAACTGACAATGTCACTGCTAAAAGAGAACAGAAAAGGATTGTTAGTACTGCTTTTTCTGAACAATTATAAGCAACAGTTTTAATGATGTTTTAAATTGTTAGTCTAAACATCAAACTTAGGGGAATTACAGGCCAGAAGATTGTGGGTTCTGTCAAAAGTGGAAGTTTTGAACTCTCTTTTGCAGTGATTTGATTCTTTTAGGCTATCTTTACTCATGCCAGCTTCTTTTTACAGAATTCAAAGTGAAAATAAAACATGGATATTATATTTCATATTTATTTTGAATATTGAAAATGATGATATAAAAGATTAAATAAAGATGGGGTTTTAACTTAGCTCTTAAGTCAACTGTATAAAGACTTAGTAATGCCTACTATATATGATATAGAAAGCAAATACTATTTGTAGAAAGTAGAGAGTTACTAAACAGAATAAGTTCACTTCTTACCTTGAAGTTTCTTCCTCAGACCATCCACAGTACTCTGTAACTCTGCCTCAGACAGAGCCTCCATCAGGACCTCTATGGTGGCTCTCTCTCCGTTACCCTTCAGCCATTCCTGCAACAGGTCCATACAGCGGGACTTGTCATCCCGGTTTCTCCCCTCGATGTTGTCGATGTCTGGTTGTTCAAACCCAAGATGGAAGGCCAGGTCCTTCCAGTCTGAGCTCACCTTTTCTTTGATGTAATAGAAGTACTTACGAACACCTGGAACATATATTGTAGTAGTCAGTAACATACATGTATATTGTAGTAGTCAGTAACATACATGTACATGTATATTGTAGTAGTCAGTAACATAGAAGTTTTTGATCATTTGCCAATATAACAGACTCCCCCATTCAAGAGGGCCTGCATGGGGGGGTCCCGACAACGCTCTATGCTAAATTTTGAGAGCCTGCTACGTATTACGCTGAATTCAAGAAGCCTCCCCCATAACGCTTTACGATAAATTCTGGGTAGCTACAACGCATTACGTAAAATAAAACATCAAATTACACTCTACGGAAAATGCGCCGATTACACTCTACGTTGAATTAGAGCGGTCCGTCTACACTCTATGTAGAATCAAAACGGCCGATTACGCTCTACGGAAAAGGGCATGCGGGCCCCCCCTTCAACAATACTGCTACTCAGCCACCAACTTAAAGTAAGTTATACCATGTAATATCAGAAATAACACTTTAGAGTCTGTTGGTAGCCCTTCCTCTTTGCAAGGGCCTTGTTTATTCACTTTAAATGGTTACTTTTCCCTCCCCTTCTTCTCTTCAGGCTACTCAAGTGTCAACAAGTAACAGCAAATCTACCCAGAGAAATGGGTTAGAGTATTAGACATGAGTTTCAAACCTTATTCTACCATTTCCTTATGTCTGCCAAGGTATTATAATGTCATGTTTTCATATCGCTCACCCAAAGACATGTCACCAACTAGCTTGTTTTGAGTTTAATAGAAGAGGCCACCTTTACTGACACCTGTATCTTTACACCTTTGATTTGATTTATTAAACTGCATAAAAGATATACACCTTTCTCACCTGCAGTTTCACCTGAGCACCCAGCCGCACCCTGGCCCTCAGCCATGATGACTCATACAGGTGTCAGGTATGAGGTAACAACACCTGGAACAAACAGGTGTGGTTACAACTAGACTTACAACACCTGAAACAGGCAGGTGTGTGGTTACAACTAGACTTACAGCACCTGAAACAGGCAGGTGTGTGGTTACAACTAGACATACAGCACCTGTAACAGACAGGTGTGTGGTTACAACTAGACTTACAGCACCTGTAACAGGCAGGTGTGTGGTTACAACTAGACATACAGCACCTGTAACAGGCAGGTGTGTGGTTACAACTAGACTTACAGCACCTGTAACAGACATGTGTGGTTACAACTAGACTTACAGCACCTGAAACAGACAGGTGTGTGGTTACAACTAGACTTACAGAGCCTGAAACAGACAGGTGTGTGGTTACAACTACACTTACAACAACTGAAACAGATGTGTGGTTACAACTAGACTTACAACACAAATGGCAAGGTAATGAAAGTAATCGTTAACGTTACAACTTACGTAAAGTTGGTCTCAAGCTTCTTTTTGTTTTCTCTCGACAGACTAGATAGAAGTTAAACTGGTCAGTTGGTGGGGCTTGAAACCTACTGTTAAAACTTGAAGCCCGAGGTTTAAACTTAAAGAACCTGAATCCCAGAAACGCACCAAAACACACAAAAAAGTGATTTTGGGCCTGCCACGGGGGCTAGCATTCCGGTGTGTCAATAACATGTTTTTTTTTTCTTACTGCCACACCCGGAGTGTCAATATAGCCACAACATTTTTTTTTCTCTCGACAGACTAGTTTACGAGTTAGACTGGTCAGTTGGTGGCGCTTGAACTCAACTGATACAACGATATTGCCGACAAATCACACATATCTGGTGGTTCTTGAAACACTGAAGAGTCGACAGACGGGGTCTGTACTTACTTTCTTCACGGATGTCCCCAGAAAACTTCCTTCAACTTTTGGAACCGACTTTCGAACACTTTTTATTTCCGCCTACCGCCATCTTGGACTTGGAACAGTCTATTGATCAATGGGGGTGTTCGTATGTCAAAAAAAGCAACAATAAAAGAGAACTTAAAGCGAAACAAACCAATTTTTTTCATGCTTCTATATTATATTATAATGTACTATTTGTCATTACTTATAAGATATTTAACTGTGGAATTAGGTATGAGAACGAAATGCAACCTACGCTGACTCCTGTGAGGTTAAGACAATGGACTGTTCCGTGTATGGTACCGCCTGACGCAACTTTTTGGCGGCGCCTCCGGAGCGGTGCCTATGGTGTAGTGTTAGACTCAGGGCAAGGAGGTTTGCTCAAAGTGAAAATTTGTTGAAAGATCCTTTTAGGAATTGATTTTTATCCACACTCATTACTCTTATCTGTGCAGTTGGAATGTTTTTGCAGAGATTCTTGTGAAGAAAGAAATCGCCTTTTGAAGTGATTGTAACAAATTCTCACACGACAACCGCAACAAAATTTCATGGATGGCATCCTCTGCAGATTCCTAGAAACATAGCGTGCGAACGACAAAAAAAAACGTTGTATGAAAAATGAAGCAATAAAACATTGGTATCAAAGTCTGTATTTTATTCCAGTATTCAAGAAATGCAGAAAGTGACAATATGAGTGTGGTAGTCTTATTATTCCATGGAGATACACTCAGGTCAAAACTTGACCTGTTTTTCAGGCAGTCAAGCAATGTCGTCATATTCTTCCAGTTGTCATACAGTATAAGGAACATTTTTTGGTAGCCGAAGTTCTTCAAGCACAGTACTACTTCGGATCCATGATGAAGTTCATGACCAAATCGCTAGGTGTCGTCACTACACGGTCTCCTCCTCTTCCTCTTCCTCCTCCTCCAGGTCCATGACGTGCAGAGTTGAAGAGATTCGCCGCCTCAGCTGAGTCTGGGGAGAGAAAGGCTCAGATCGAGTTTGTGCTCTGTGCAGGGGTGCTGCCTACCGACAAAGCTGCAAACTGCCGACAAGCCAAGCTCATTTGCAGAAAAATCATATCTAGCATTTTCATGAAAACACGTTTACGGGGCCCCTAGTACAAGTTTGTGAAAGGGTTTTTTCCTTACCCTTGCTTGTGTGCGCAGCTTGGCTGCAGATTTGCTCAGTTCCGACAGGCGGCGCAGCTCTTCGGAGTTCAGCACCGTGATGTCACCTAGCAACTCCCGCCTCCAGTTGCCTAGACTCTTTCTTCCTGACAGGTGTAGGACTAGATGTTCGAAAAGTAAAAGTGAAAAGCGAATTTAGAAAGTAATCTCGGGCCAGTTCAGCTCGCTGAAGAATCTTGCACTGGCGGTGATGGAGAAGACGATCTTATAAAGCATATACATACTGTTATACAGGCTCGATGTATTAATTTAGCTCCTTTTCGACAAGCACAATGAACACTCCACGATTTACTATCACCATTTGGCTGTTTTCTTTTTTGTCAATTGTCAAATCTATATTTCTTCATAAAGAGGGTAACTATGAAGTACTGTGTATTATACACTTTTTAACACAACTTTATTGACAAAAATACAAAGATACATACAGTATGACACAAAGGGCAAACATTGCACAAATATGGAGCTTGATAAATAAAAACTACTTTACACAATGAAATTAACAACTATATAAAATAGGACAGAGATGGTTGGAGTAGGCTGATGCTGGATCACCCAATAAAGACAGTCTACCCATACACACCCGCCTTCTGTTCCGCAGCATCACGTGACATTGCCGTTGCCCCTGGTGACGCAGGGTCCTGAGGACTGTCGTCTGTCGGGCTGTTGCTATGGAAACCGGTGACGTGTAAGCCGAGGTCGGGCATGAGGACCGACACGGGGAGGGACAGGTCCAGGCTGGACAGGGACATCTGGAAGGGAAATCGGAGTTTTTTTTTCAGCCGGCTTGTCACTGTGGGCCTTCGTAAGTGTTTTTCTGTCCACTTGTCGCTGTGGGCCTTCCTATGCGTTTTTCAGTCACTTGTCACTGTGGGCCTTTGTAAGTGGTTTTCAGTCACTTGTCACTGTGGGCCTTCGTAAGTGTTTTTCAGTCACTTGTCACTGTGGGCCTTCGTAAGTTGTAGGCAAGCTATGTATTGAATGGCCGAGTGGGTAGGGCTAGTGGACACGAGATCAATAGGTCCTGACAAGGCGCTATACGGTGTCCTTGGGAAAGGCACTATACATGACTATCCTCACTCCACCCAGGTGTAAAATGGGTACCTGACTTCAGTTGGGGAGGTAAAAGGCAGTGGAAGGAGAGGGATGGGCTCCACCTTCTAATACCGTGTGCTTTAAAGACACAATGGAATAACAACCCACTGCCCCTTCTGCCTGAAATGGCTACGGGACTACCTCAGGTTTTTTTTAAAGCAATTAGATGTTCTTAATGGGATAAGGAACAGACCTTGTAAAGACTGGACATCTTGTTGACCTCTTCTTCTTCCTCTTCCTCTGTTAAACCTCCCGCCTCGCTTTCCTGAAAGAAGAGACGTCATCGTTAAAACGTCATCGTCATATCTACATTATTATCTATGTGTATCCGGTAGTTATAACTTTCTAAATTATAACTTTCAACACCAACAATCATTAGCAATTAATTCAATGTCTGCTGAGGTTAGATTGTCAGTACGGAAACTCTTTTTTTTAAAACTGTATATAAGATGCTGTATGTATAGTTTGTGTTTCTATGTTTGTACCGTTGTTTTCTATGGGTGAAATACCTGAAATAAAGACATTCATTCATTCATTCTAAAGGACAGGCTCTTCTTTTGGCAACGCCTAGGGGGAGAGTCTCGATTACTTGCAAGTGACATCACAGCTTCCCAATTGCTGGTTGGTTAAACCTGTTTATTGTTATTTATTTATTTATTAATCTCAAGACGGCTGGGTTTATTGAATACCCCATTCAGCCTACAATGGCTGTTTTCAAAGGGGGTCCAGCTAGTTACAGGACAATGTTACATACAGTAAAACAAAAGAGGACAACATGGCCAACAAAATTGTACAACGTCATAATTAAATAGCCAGAAAACAGCCAGAAAGACATGGCACGAGATTGGATGGCTAGCTCAGGACCGGAGTGGTTGGAGGAAGCTTGTCAGCGCCTTATGCTCCACAGGGAGCAAAGAGGATTAAGTAAGTAAGTAAGTAATAATAATAAAAGTAATAAATAAATAAAATAACATTTTCATGTTTTTCGGCAACTTCAAAGTTTAAACATTCAGCATGGCGGGTGTGACGTTATAGTCACGTGAGTGCAAACACGTGACATAAAGTGACGTAATCGGACTGACGTCAGCCTGGATGATGGCCACCAGGTCCACCATGATCGCCATGGCAACGTTCACCACCAGCAGATGCATCAGCGTGAAGTACAGCAGGAAGTACGCGCACGCCCAGTACGACGTCTCCATGGCAACCGTCTGCATCATGCTGTCCCAGCCGGACCCCATCAGGATCTGAACAGGAAATGACGTCACAAACGTAGTTCAATTTTTTTGCTGAACGTGCTGAATGTTTTTTTTTTTCAAAATTGAAACTATGAATGACAGAATAAATACAACCACAGAAAAACAAGCTATGGCAAAATTAAGAAAATTTTATGGTTTCTAGGGTGAGTGATTTTTAAAGATTCTTTTCTTCTGGCATTTTCGTATCACAAGACACAGCTCAGAAACTTGGCAAGCTATTGGTCACTACAAAGCTAATCTGTTCAGTTTGATGTATTTTCCGTGCTCGTCTGACCTGAAACAGGGTCAGCATGGCGGTGTCAAAGTCCTGGAACCCTCGAGGTGGATCAAACCCTGCCAGAGAGAATCCGACCGTTAATAACTGATGAAGTATACCCAATCACTTGTACATCAAATTTTTAAAAAATCTTCTGGTAGCAAAAGAATGAAACCTAATGGAGGGTCGTTGCCTCCAAGCAGATGTTGGGGTGACGGGTTCATCGTTTTCTGGCGGCCGGGCTTCTACTTTGGAGATACGTTACGAACTTTCACCCCAACATCTGCTTGGACGCACTGGTAACTAGGCTGTTTTTCATTGAACGGAATATCAACTGTACTGTCAAAACCAATGAATGAACAAATGACTTTCTTCTAATACATTTGCAATATTCACATACGACATCCTTACAACTCTCGATCTGCCTTACCTGAGGCAGGTGCCAATGGTTCTTACCTGAGACAGGTGCGAAGAGCTCCGTCCCGATGATGGCTGTGACGTACATGATGACGTATGTGAGTAACGTCAGGATGACGTAAGGAAGAGCCATCCGGCGGGCCCAGTGGAACCAGGTGGACAGTGGGCTGAGTTGGGGAGTGGGGGTGTAGAGAACGTAAACTTTCTGTCGTATCTTAGGAACCGTGCTTTATCCCGAACCATGCTCAGGCACGATTCTGGATAGTCTACGCGTATCCAGAACCGTGCCTGGGCCAAATCTACGTTCTTGGATACACGAAGACTATCCAGAACCGTGCCAGATCCTAACCCTAACCCATTCAGGCATAGAACTTAGATGGTCTTAGATAGGCACGGTTCTGGATACAGCACTTTCAAACTTCACCATTTCATAGAATCGCTATCATTTCAACCGGGGAATATATCACATTACACATGCACTTGCCACACCTTAGAGAATCTTAGAGATGTTTCAGTAAAAAAAAAATAACTAAAAAAGGGCAGCTGTGAGAACCTTATGAAAGGAAACTTGTGAACTCAAATAATGGACCGAATCCATGTTTTCATCAAATAGATTATAAAGAATGGTCAATAACATCGCCGTGACAGACAATCATAGTTTTTTAGCCTCTGACTTATCGGTGATGTGATTACATAACCAATTAGTGGTAGCTCTAGATCTCCTTCTTACACATCAAATGAACCACCCCTCACATCCTATTAAATGAAACGTCCCTCACATCCTATCAAATGAACCGTCCCTTACATCCATATCACACCCAGTCTGACGAGCAAACAGAAGAAAGCCACAATCTGGCTCCAGTTTCGCAACATCTTCTCTTCCCGCGTTGTCGCTATGGAGACGTGGCAGCCAATGGCGAGCAACTCCGTCACCATGGCGACCAGTTTCTCGCGGCTGACGTCTCGTCTGAACGCTGTGACCTGTAACACGCGTATTTTGCTCAGGAAGTTTACACCATAAGCTTACATAAGGAGAGTATAAGCAGCATTTTCTTGTGACTAATCCATATGAGTATCCAACACAGCAATCAATTATATGGTGCAAATAAAGCTTTTAGTTCAGTGACTAAATTGTCGCCGTCATAACCATCGTAATCATCATCGTCACTATGATCAACATCGTCACTATGATCATCATCATCATCATCATCATCATTGTCATCATCATCATTGTCATCATCAGTCATCATGATCATCGTTGTCATCGTCATCATCTTTGTTCCCATCGTGTTCATGACCATCGTCATCATCTTCATAATGATCATCGTCATCATTGTTATCATCATCATCATCATCGTTATCGTAATCATAATCATCGCCGTTACGATCATGATCACCATAATCGTCTTAATCATCATCATCATCAGCATAGTCATCTTCATCATGGTCATGATCATCTACTCTCCAAGCAGAGGTTTGGGTTTGGGGATTATTTTTGGCGTGTTTTTAGGCTTTTTTATCGGGCTTTCTTTTTTCACTGAAATTTTGTTTCCAATGTTGGGTTGGGTAGAAACAAAATTTAAGTTAAAAAAGAAAGCCGGATAAAAAAAGCCTAAAAACACGCCAAAAATAAGCCCAAAACCCAAACCTCTGCTTGGAGAGTAATGATCATCATCCTAATCATCATCATTATGAGCATTATCGTCGTCGTCATCATGCACAACACTTTCAACAAGGCAAGCACAAACCTGAAGGAGCGAAATCATCAGCATCAGAGCCAGCAAGGCTGCGTTCACCAGGAAAATGGTCTCCGCCTAATAAGGGTACAGAGGATGAACAGATATAACTCAGGCAACTTCAGTGTCCACATCTATGTGTTTGGTCCAATGGAACGAATGCTTGGTCCACAACTGAGTTAGCGACAACATTGTAAGCTTTAATGTAAGGTATATTCGTACTTACGATAATTCTGGGCATCCCGCGCCAAATCACGGCAAAAGACACGAGAAACAGCAAGTTCAGCATCTACGGGACAGGACATTATAATAACGTATAACAAGGCAATCAAGTATAGCAGACTTCGCTACCTTGTAACCCATACTGCTAAGTTATTTGTGACACTTCTTCCTGTCTAACAGCCAAAACAACAGCAGCTCTGAGCATGCGTTACATTTTGTAAATTGGAAATCACAAAAGCACATACACATACATGGACTCACACACAGAAAAGATGAAGCCAGAGATTAGGACAATGGTGAACTCTCGCTCACCGTTGAAATCCAGAAAACCGCCTTGCCCCCTAGGAAGCTTTGAAGCCTGACGAAGCAACCTTTTCGCCTCGCAAAAACGTCCTTTCGGCGTTTCTACAAAGAAACATAACAGAATAGGCTATCAGCATTGCGTTTATATCTTATTTACAACGAAAACTAAGCCGATGTTTATCTCTGGTAAAGGTAGTCCCATAGCCTTTTTAAGGCCGTAGGGGCAGTAGGTTGTTAATCCACTGATGATTTACTATTTATTTGATTATAACTTTTTGTTTGTTTGTAATCCGTGACCCCGCCCTCACCCTCGACCTTGTTAAAAAGCGGTCTTATGTTGTACCGAACAAGCTTTCGAGTTTAAATAAAGGCTTACTACTACTACTACTACTACTCCATTGTGCCTATGGCACGGTATTGGAAGGATGAGCCCATCCCTCTCCTTCCACTCAGCAGGCTTTTACATCCCCAACCAAAGTCAGGTACCCATTCGTGTAAAGTGACTTTCCCAAGGACATAACGTCTTGAAAGGAAAGCAGGGAATCGAACCCATGACCACTTACTCTCGTGTCCGCTAGCCACCTAGCCAGTTAGCCATCCAAGCTACAAAGTACTGTATTCATAAACATAACAGGCGTATTTTATGGCAGACGTGGGCATCACCTTTTCTACTGTGAACTGAAGCACGTCGGGAAGGAACAAGAACTCCACGAGCGTCAGAGTCTCGTTCTCAGTGTCGCAACTCTTGTTCCCAGGGTCTACATCATGGCCAGCCAGTTCCTTGAATTTCTATATAAGAAGGGGACATTATAGAGATAGATATCAAATCTATATGAAGCAACATTATTAATATTAATGTTATCAACTATCATGTTCTCTATAGTACATTTATTTGCATGTAAGCTTTGATATTTCGTACTTGCGTTGATCGCAAGTTTTTTTTTCGTTGTTTTTTTCAAGCACAACATTTCAATCTTTTTGACTGTTTGATATATATGTGTGTGTAACGAAGAAACAATGAGAATGAAATGACCGTGAGCGCTGGCCTGCAGTAATTTTCAGCACCCACTACAGAAGGTGCCAACATTAGCAGAAAACCAATTATGATACTTTCACAAGAACAATTTTTCCTTACCTGAAATCTTCCCATGGTTTCTACATCTGCGGCTCTTGGATCCAGTTCCTTGTACAATCTGAATTAGATATACATTCAATCAGTTGCAAATTAATGTAACTAGAATTTGTCAGCATAGAGATATGTTTTAAAACATTTAGTAAAGTGTTTCATCATCATCATCATCGGTCGGCTGCGGAGCAAAGTGTTTACATCGCTCTATGAAGTATACAGATATGTTTTAAAACATTTAGTAAAGTAAAAAGGCTTTTGAGAGCTGTACAGATATTATTGATTCAGAAATAGCTCTTCTTTTTTTTAAATGGATCCAATTAACGTTCATTTGAAGATAATCCAAACTTCACGATAATTTGTTTGCCGTCACCTTCTCCACTGCTGATATGATATCACTCCGATCTTGGCGAAATCTATGGCGTCAAACGCCATCACCAGACACTGTCTCTCTTCAAGGCGCTCCTCCTTTATCTACAACAAATAAAGACGATGAGTGTTGGAGAAAACGACGTACAATAAACCGTTTCCATTCAGCCTCAAAAACAGCGCGGGAAGGGCCGTCGCGACATGGGGGTCGCGTTTTTTTTGTCAGTGAAGAACTCTCTCAGCGGGCCAAAGAAAAGGGTTATGTTTATCTTTGTTGAAGGATGCATCCACAGAGTAAAATTGTTTCAGGAGGGGGCAGAGGTAGGTACAGTGAGGGCAAAATGTTTTGCCGTCTAATAATTCTACTCTGTCTTACAGTAGTCTAATCTGAATCATCGCTTGGGTATATTAGCCTGACCAGATCTAGAAATTTCCAATGTTTGCAGTAACCTTAGCCATTCATTTTGAACTGCATTTGAGGCTTAATATACTCTGATCAAAGCGTCTTAAGGCACGAACTTCCGTTGCTGCTTACCCTTTTCTTGTTGGCAAACTTGTAGGAATCGTAGATCTGGGCCACTAGCAGGGCGAAGGCGAAAAACTGCGGAAGGAGATCAGACGTCATCAGAGTTTGTCATGATTTACACAGACAGGAACAAACAAAACATTTTGAAATCTATTCTTCATAAATTAAAGAATCTTGTCTGCCAGGGAGTCTGCGATGCTTCCTAGTCAAAAATATGATTTTTCGTAAATTCAGTTTATTTTTAATCACTTTGACCATCTAGAAAACGTGTCGGCAGTTTGTTAGTTTGATAGTAACATTTGTTCCCTCCAAGTAGTCATTTTTAGCCTGGATGCCTGCATTTTTAGCTTCAGTACGCTCAGTTGTACGCTTGTCAAAAACGGAAGCAACCGAGAGAGATTACTGAAGCTAAAAATGCTGGCATCAAGGCCAAGTCTTTTTAATGTAAAATTATAAACTTGAGCCTTGCGTCTTATGACTTTTTGTCTTCTCTCCAAGTTCTTTCCAAGCCTTTTTTTTAAATTTAAAAATGTGCCCCTGTATTGTTTTGTTTTGTTCAGCAATTGTAACATGACAATACAAAGTGTGCACTAGGCAGCAAGTATGCTGATAGCGTGCACACCTAACACATGATACTCATTTACACCTGAGTCAAGTGAGGAAAGTCGTGTGAAGTGCCTTTCCCAAGGGCACAAGGTCGGTGGTATGTCAGGACTCGAACCCGGGACCTCTTGGTTCCGGGTCGAGTACTCTGTCGTTGCGCCACACGACCCCACAGTGCCCCTGTACCATCACGTACCCACCTGTCCTATGTAGACCACGGTGTCGAAGTACAGAATTGTCGTGTTGTCGGTCTTGTACGCCTCGATCATCAGACCAGGGTAGTCTCCGCCTGACAAGGAAAGATGTGGTAGTAGTAGTGATTGGAATATTGTTAAAACACAGTAGATCGGCCCTGCAGCCACGGCTGAATTGCGCCTAGCTTTACGGTAAAAATTCAACTACAGCAGAACCAACATACATGTACTTATTATAACAGTATGTACAAGCAACGTTAAACACTGTTGCCGTATTTACTAGTTGACGTGACGGTTGACACAAAAAAAAGGTCTCTGCGCGGAATCCTCAAGATAATCGAATTTCACTCAAGTAAAAAGTACCAAACTCCGGTTAGGGACGTCCCTTGAATAGGACGTTAAACGGAGGTCCCGTATTTGAGGATGGCCACACCTCAAGCACGTAAAAGAACCCACCACACTTATCGAAAAGAGTAGGGGTCCTTCCCGGTGTGGGTAGATCAAACCTTACATACCGTATTTGGAGCCCTTAGCCTTATGAGCTTGAGCTTTAGCACATCTGTTTAGGTAAGATGTCTTGTAGTAGGAATATAAACTTTTTTTTACATTGTAAGGAGCTACCAAATACTTCGTCTACGAAATGCCGAAGAAAGGGTCAGGGAGTCCCGGACCGTAAAGCCTTAGAGACAACTTAGCCTCCTTCGCAGACTTGTGGGTGGCGTTAATTTTTTTTCGGCAAGCGACGCGAGTTACGCCGCGGAGGGACGGTTTTCGAGCCGAGAGAGTTTGCCGGTAAAAGGGGTTTCGCCGGCCCAGCAGACTTGCTAGAGACAAATCACGGAGGCCGGTAACAAGGGGCCGGTTACGGGCCTAAGCACTTAGGCAGGCAGTTACCAAAATTACGGTAAGATCGTAGAGTAGAAAGGTTCGCTACTTTAGGGGTTTGTCGCGTACCTGCCAGGAGTATGAATGTCCTCAGGAACGCGATGGGGATGTGGTCGTAAGCGCCCTCATACGATCCCTCGTAGAACTGCTCATCTGGAGTGAAACATGAGAGAGAGAGAGAGAGATGATAAAAAGAACTATATATTTATATACATATATATATATATATATATATATATATATATATATATATACTTCATTGAGGTGTGATAATAGAAAAGGTCCAAAGAAAATAAAAACTCCCCCACCTGGTGAATGGAATATCTCAGGCAACAGGTGAATCCCGACTGCCGCCAGCCACAGTGCGCAGAGTGACGTCAGCAGCAGGAACTTCAGGAGGTCAGGGGTGATGCCGGCCATCACCATGACAACGCTGCAGGGTTGGCGGGAAAACAGTTTCTAAATCATTAGCTAAAGGTCGAGCACTGTGCTGTAGCATTTAGTAGCATATATAGTCAACAGGCACGCTCGTCATTTAGCAGAACTAAGCGCCATGAGCAGTCCTTTATAGCACGTGCACTGAAGTTGCTCTCTGAACATCATGAGTAGTGGTACTACATGTATGACTTTATGTACAGCTGTATAAATGATGTTTAATTCACGATTTTTAATGTAAGTTGTCATTTTAATGCTCGATTATGTAATGCAATGTCATGTGTGAAAATCTGACATACTTCATGTCAAATGTCATTCATTGTATATATGACATGCCAGTCAATTTTTAAATAAAACTGATACTGATACTGATATATGATATTACCTTTTTTACAGCATGCCTAAGTTTTCACGACATTTAGCGGTTACCGTTGTTTCTGGAAGTGCAGGTTACATACCCTCTTGTAGTTCGGTCCCTCAGCAGCCAGAGAAACGGACGAAGGCATCGGAATATCAGCCGGCCACAGACGCTGGTACCAGAATTCAACAGAAATATGATGACAATGACTGTATAAATGTAAAATAATTAAAAAGTGATTTTGCTAAGTTTCTTGGACTAACTGTGCCTTTTTTTTGCTCTGAAATCGTAAGTTGCGACGAAACATGGCAGCCGTTCGGATTCTGCCTTTTCAAAGTTAGAGGGTTACTGCTCACGCGTAGATGACGTAGTCTGACGTCAGCAGGACGAGAAGGATGACGTGTAAGATGTTGTGGGGAAGGCTGCAGAACCCGCGCGGCGTCATGTGAGCCATCTGCAAAAGTTGAAGTCGTGATTGATAATAGAGTATGAGTAATATATATAAAATATACATATGTCAGGGTAGAGACTCCGATCTGGTAGAATCGCCGACAGAGACTCCGTTTCCCATTTACAAATTTCACATTTCAAGTCAATCAATTGATCTGAAGTGACATGAGTCCAAATTTAAAAGTTCTGACTGTCATTTAAGCGACTTCGATCGGGATTTCTGCTACTAAAATGTCTGTTGACAGAGACCCCTATCGGGATACAGAGGTGGTACAAACTTCCAGTCACTCATGACGACCCACTTCTGAGTCGTCACGTGTCACCAAAGCTGGTACCGTCCCCCGTCTGTGTAGAGACTGATACAGAGGCACGGGGCGGTACAGACTTTCAGTCACCTATGACTCACTACTGAGTCGTCACGTGTCACCAAAGCCGGTGCCGTCCCCCGTATATGTAGAGACTGATGCATAGGCAGGGGACGGTACAGACTTTCAGTCACCTATGATCCACTGCTGAGTCGTTACGTGTCGCCAAAGCCGGTGCCGTCCCCCGTCTGTCCCCGTCTGAGACTGATAAGAGGCAGGAGACGTTACAAGCTCCCAGTTACTTGTGACCCTCTGCTAAAGTCACGCGTCCACAAGTCACGTATCCAAATCTTACACATCTTCAAAAAGCCAAAGAATGGCCACATTTTTGCTCAAAGTTTCTCCTAACTGCCTCCTTACCGATAGAAACGTGTCCAGCCAATAGACGGCCGTACAGGCGACCCCACCCCACAGCACCCAGGTCTGCAGCTGCGCACTAGCCGACACCATCTGCGCAGGCTCCCAGTGCGACAACACGCAGTGGAACACTATCGTCAGCAGCAGCGCCCCCGTGCAGATGGGGTGGCACTGCACCTTCAAACATCTGGGATGTGTGCGAGATGTCGGTTAGCTTGAGGAATGAATGAATCCACTCTACTATATACTGGGATCAGAAACATCGTTAGCCTGATTAACGCAACCTAATTAAGCTCCGAGACTCTTTCGTCCTCTCTGCAGTTAGGTGAGGAGGAAAGAGACTCGGCAGCTAAAATAGGTTTGGTATTTGGTATTCAGGCTAAAACAATGTATATTCTATTCGGGTTGTGAAAAACACTTCTTTTAAAAAAATATTGAGTCATGCTTCTAAATGATCACAATGCTTAGAACGTTTATACACATGATTTGATAGGAAAAACGGTTGTTATTGCTGAACAATAATCATGGTAGAATGATATAAGTTGTAATTTGTTCTTTCATAGAAAACTACAGTACCTGGCAGCGTGTGTCTTTCCCAGCAGCATTTTAGTTCCAAGTCCGGCCGCATGGTGGCGCCCTTCTAACTACAGAAACACAGTAAAGAGAAGTACTGTATTTTTATTTTATCTTGTTTTTTTATTTTTTATTTTATTCTATTTTATTCAGAAATTGTAACATGACAATACAAAGTGTGCACTAGGCAGCAAGTATGCTGATAGCGTGCACACCTAACACATGATACTCATTTACACCTGAGTCAAGTGAGGAAAGTATGTTTTTTCTAGGATGAAAACGTCTCAAGAAATTGGATCTTTATCTCTAATAAGATGTTTAAATGTGATTAAAATTCTGTCATTGTCACGAGAGGGTCGTAGTTTTGACCAACGACGTGCTAAAGAGCTAAGAAAGCCACTTAATCTTATAAGACATTAACAATCTTGGCTGAATGCAACAAACAAACAAACAAACAAACTCACGGCATCTGTGACGTAAGCAGCCGCCAGTCGGTACCAGAAATCCTCCTGATCCATATTTGGGCCGCGCCGCTCATGACGTCATACTTATGATGTCATCGTTGGCTTGCTGTGGAGGAAAAAAAACTACGTCCAGTGTGGTGAAAATGGGCACAAATTGTCAAACGGCTCGGTCGCAAATTTGCAAACTAAAGACGTCATGAGGACAGTCGTGACTATAAATATATGCCGTTCAAAATTGTCATGTGAAGGAAAACAATTCCTACCCCCCCCCCCAAATGTGAAACATGAATAAAAGAAAACATACATACACAATGTATATAGGCACCCATAATAACAACAGACTGAGTTGTAATATGACTGTAAGTACAGACGGTCCCAGACATTGCGGAAGAATGTGTTACGGAAGATTACATCGGATTTGAGAACAGATTGGATGATATTATTTAAGGAGTTGTACAGACGAGATAGGTAAAGAATAGCATTGTTTGCGCCATGTAAACAAAAATTTCACTGGCACTTAAGACTACTAGTATATGAGAGACACCTCCAGTCTAAGGTGTGACCCCAAACACCTGTTCACACCTGCCTAGCGACAGGTACGCCGTCAATTACGCGAGAAGGCGCCGCCGAAAGTGGCTTTAAAGAACGGGTTCCACTCGCAGCGCCCGGTTTGGGACACCGATTGTGTAAAACTGTAATTACTGTCACCCATCTTCCCACACAATACACCGGGCGGTTACGTTAAGTCTGAAATACCTGTCATTTGTACCGATGGAAGAAAACAGTAGGAAAACGTAACCCAAATACTGGTACATTTGTATATGTGACGAAATCTTGACCTAGTCCGAAACCACGAAACACACACACTCTATCTTCCTACACAACACACTGTGCAGTTACGTTAAGTCCAAGACCGTGTACTGATGTTCACTTTGCTAATTTGCCACCCAATTTGCCCGGACGCATAGTAATTAAACTGGAATAGTGCATGAAAGCACTGCTATAGCTGAGAAAAAACAACAACAACATGTCACTGGACGGATCTTTGATGACACGCCAAATGACGCGTCAGGCAGGTTTCTGTAGAAGATAAATTGTTAATAGTATAGGTCAGTCTTTTGTTTCTCTTTCACCACCCAGAGGGAGAATTAAGTGAAGATAAGTTATACTTAGTGTCTGTATCCCCTTCTATGGTCATACATTTGAACTTTCGGAAAGGTTTTGCAATATGTATTAAATGGCGGGAAAATGTTGATGTCAGACACATTGAAGCTGCACTTCTCGTACGTGGTGTTTTCGTCTGGTAAGTAAGAGGAAATATAACTTTGTGTTGGATATCTAAAAGTGAAATGTGTGGCCACTATTAGATATGTATATAGGTCTCTCAAATAGTGCACGAATTGCGCTACCGTATGCAGTGCATACGTTCACCCGAGACTAGAGACAATCTTCATACAAGCATCGACTACAAGATAAAAATGACCGCTTTACCTTGTCACCACGTCTATCTCTCACCTGTATCCAGGTGTATCGTCTCACCTGCGCAGCTGGCCGACAGGTGCACCATCCCAGGTGTAAGTTCTCCTAATGGTAAGGTTGACCTTTGACCTGGATGCAGAGGTTCCGAGTTACTCTTTAGCTTTAGGGGGAGTCATTAATCACCATTATAAGCCCTGGTTCTACAGGAACATGCTGTCCCTCACACCCTGACACATATATCGTACGAACTGTCCCAGAAACTGGGTATAAAACACTGGCCAGGGGTTAAGTCCGAAAATAATTTTAACAGAAGGCGTTCCCTACTTCCGTCGTTTCCTTGCTTTTGAAAATAAAAAGATTCTGCAATTCCTGATTCAAAGAATCACCATGACAACGTGTATGTGTTTATGTGTTTATGTGTTTGATATCGCAGAAGGAAAACATATTGTTTTTGCTCTGTTTATTCTTATTATCATTCTCCAGACACATAAGGTCAATGACCTGGACCAGACGGCTGTCACCATGGAAACTGGTGCTGTAGCGGACACGCTGTGGTGTTGGGATACATTATGTTGCAAGTGGCAGGACAGAGCTGGAGGGGCTGGTCTCTATACATATGAATGTGTCTGAGTAAGAATAACCATAGCAGTACGTAGTTTGTTGGGCTAGACCATGTGAAGGTAAACATTATGCACTTGCTTTGCAAATGTTACTTCTTGTAGTTTTGAACAGCTTTTTCCCGCCAGCCTCTATCACCAGGTAGCGCGGTCGACTGAAGCCCCGACCATTTGCTACACCCAGTGCGTTTAACGGGGCAACGGCTTTGAACTAAAAACCTGCAAACGTGCCAATTCAATTTGTAAGTGAGTCTAAGTAGAAAAAATGAGTGGGAACTTTGTCACAAACGATTGTTGTGCACACCAAGCAAATAGAGCTATTGCTCTCATTGGTAACGTAACATTGCGGTCACCTTATCGTTTATAAAACACAGACGGACGACTTTTAGAGACAGGTCCTTGGTCTCTGGTTATATTTCAACATAAAAGGCACAAACGACTGTTTTAAATTATTCAGAAGGCTGGCTCTGTCGCCCTGCGAACAAGACAGCTGAACAAACAGCAAAACAAACGAGCTAACAACAAAACAAACAACATCAGTGATTTAACATGTCTACAAACATTCAATGAGCCGGTGCAATGGCCAAGTGGGTAGAGTGCTCGCCTTGCATTCGGTAGGTCGTGAGTTCGATCCCCGGCCGAGTCATACCAAAGACTTTAAAAATGGTACATACTGCTTTCTCTGCTTAGCACTCAGCATTTGGGAAAGAGTATGGGAGTTGAACACACACACCACTACCAGTGGACTAGCCCCCTGCTGTAGTAATTGCACTGCTATGTGGCCCAGGGCAACTGAAAACGGAGATGAGCGCCGCCCTATGCGTCACCTGATGCGGGAAGGCACTTTAACTTTTAAATTAACTTTTAAACATTCAATGGACCACTTAAGTGTAGCCGTCCACCATCTTGAAATGGGGGGGGGGGGCGTTGTCAAAGTCACATTGAAAATGGGAGAAGAACTTGGCAGTGTAACCATGGAGATAGGACGACTTTGACGTCACACTCTTTCCTCACACCTGGCAGTGAACAATGGTACACCCCGTTGCTAGGGAGAATCAGACGACTTTATTTCCCGCGTTTCACCAAACGAGTGTGCTCTGCCATTACTTTCCGATGTGCACACCGTAACCACTTCAGGCGGAGAACACACATTTGATAAGCGCCACTGTGCGCTACAAAAGACTCGAGTAGGCAGCCAGTAAATGTACCTCATGTTAACGCCAGGCTTTATAGTAATGGTTCGCGGACAATCTTCGTGCAAACAAGCTATTGAAACACTGAACTTGTCACTATGCGGTACAAAGGGATGGATTATAACTGGTAACAGGTGGTAAGATAATGCTGTTTTTATCACCAAGTGTATGGTGTGACACCTACCGTATCCAGAACCGTGTCTATCTAGTTGTATACCTGAATGGGTTAGGCTTAGGATCATCGATCAGGCACGGTTCTGGATAGTCTCCGCGTATCCAAGAACTAGATTTTCCCCTGGCATGGTTCTGGATACGCGTGGACTATCCAGAATCGTCTCTGAGCGTGGTTCTTGATAAAGCACGGTCCAGGATACAACAACAGCATCTTACAGAGCCTGCTGTATCCGAGAACCGTGATTTATCCAGAACCATGCTCACAGACGATTCTGGATAGTCCACGCGTATCCAGAACCATGCCTGGGGCAAATCTAGGTTCTTGGATACGCGGAGACTACCTCAGAGAACCGTGCCTGATCCTGCAGACCCTAACCCATTCAGGCATAGAACTAGATAGACACGGTTCTGGGTACAATACAATAGGGTTAAAGCAAGAGGTTCTTCAGTTGGACAGATGGCAAGGACGACACCTAGCGGCCATTCTTTGCAGTACACATTTTTGCGTAACACCGACTCTCTCCACAGTACATTCACAGCGCCCTACACCTCACCATGCATTAAGGACGCAACACGACACCTGTCACGCGCACACCTGGATGGATCCAAATACCTGCGTATCAGGTGTCACAATTATCACCTGTACAGAGTCTCCTCATACTGCTAGACCAGACCATTTGGAACTACGAACAGGGGGTTCTTGACATGTAATTTTATCACCTAACATATCATACCACAAACATTATGCCTAACTTACGTAAATACAAAACAAGTGTTTTCTCCAAGGATTCTGCTTTTGACAAAATTTTTTAAATCTTACTACTGAAGCTTTTGCATTGATAGTGTTTATACGCAACCCCCCGGTTTGAATAGACGATCCCAAATTGTATACTTTTTTTGTTACTTTGACCACCTACCCTGCTTCTCCAACCTTCGAGAGCTATACGGAACAGAAAGACAAGAGAAGAGACGCTGGTTAGAAAATTTGCGGCGTCACATCAGAATATGCTTGAGGTGTGGCTCTCCGCAAACACGGGACCTCCGGCTTTACGTCCCATCCGAGAGGACGTCTCTAACCGAAGCTAGGTACTAATTTTCACATGAGTCGAGTAAGAAAATAGGTGTAAAGTGCCTTTCCCAAGGGCACAACCCTGGTAGGGATTTGAACCCAGGACCTTTAGTTTCTAAGTTAAGAACCCTTCTGGACGGTGCTTCCATAAGCTGAGGAGGTACTCTATCGGGATAGTATAGTAAAAGTCTTAAAAGACACCTCGGGTGCGCTGATGTTTTGCAGGTGATGCAGGTAAAAACTGCGGAACGGGCAAAAGGAAAAGACGCGAGACCAGACTTATATATCTTCTTACGCCGGTTAATATCTTCAAGGAGACTCCATCCAATGCGTCTTGAGATGATGGGAAAATCTTAGCTTCTGATTTTGAAGTCAGTAAGACGGAAAATAAGCTAGCTGGAGAAAGAACTGGAGAAACAGGCGGCTGCTTCAGCGAACATGTTAGAACAAAGTTGAGCCACATGCACAGGAATTCCTTCGTTCATGAAACAACTTCCTGGCATGTCTTGATCGCTGTCTATGTCAGGCAGGAAACACCTTAAAGGAATCGTCACAAGTGAGACACTCGGAGTATCCGCACAGCAAGACTTTGCCGAGCAACGAGAACAGACAATCTCACAACCCGTCCTGTCAAAGTCTGAGGAAGGAAGCGCGTAAGTTTTTTAAAATTTTGATCCTGTTATTCTTCTTCTTCTTTTGTTCCATCGATTGGTTGGTTGCACAAGAAAACAGTAAGTGAAGGACCTGGATAGACTTTGAAAATTTGAAAATTGTTTTTTTTCTGTATGTGTGTGTGTGCATGTGTGTGTGTGTGTGTGTGTGTATCATGTCTATTCTTGTGGACTATCCAGATCCGTGCCTGAGCATGGTTCTGGATAAAGCATGGTTCTGGATAATGATACTAGTAGTTAATTTTCAATTTTATGCCCGAGTTCTGGATACAACAAGGGTGTTACGCGGCCAACAGTCCCGCATCTGCCACAAACGATTAATGAACCCGTAGAAGTTCTACAGTAATATCGGTGCCATGATTGTCACGGATCGCTGGTGTTCTACAGCACAGGTGTTTGGTAAGGGATTATGAATAGTAGAAGTCGGCATAGAATAGGGTGAACAATTGGCCAGGGGACTCGGTCAGACCGTCGTAAGGGTAGCATTTTCCAAACAAACCTTATGGTGGCCAAACTCCGCCTGGCAAATCATTCTCCCTATAAGGCTAAATGTATTTTTCAGTCAGCGTTGTTATAGTCTGGTGGAGACTACTAATAGACGAGGCTTAATCTCTAAGCAAATGTACGGGTTTTGCATGTTAGTTTTAACGCTGGTTAGCTCGTTCGGGTGGCGTATTGGATACTGTCTTGCCAAGTTGACACTGTCTTGCCAATTTGATACTGTCTTGTAGCCATTAAAAGATCTTCTTGGAGATTAGACAACAGTACATCTGCCAGAAACGATTGATAAACCCGCAGTAGGTCTACAGCAATATCGGTGCCATGATTGTCACGGATCGCTGGTGTTCTACAGCACAGGTGTTTGGTAAGGGTGTAATTGTAACGGGCGCTGACAGTACATCATTGATAAGTCCGTCTCCCTACCCTGATTACGCCCGTGTGTTTTTACGCTTGGACGGTAAGGTAAGGGGCGCCGTCAATCAGAAAAGCAGAACACTTCGTATAATCTCCCAGCAGATCTTTTGGTGGCTACAAGACAGTATCAAATGTTGAAATGAAAAAAAAAAAATTGGCAGGGCAGTTTCCATTTGTTTGGCTGGCGAAAAAAAGATACCGGTACAAAAAGAAAAAGCCCAATAAAGACGCCTGAAAACACGTCAAAAATAAGCCGAAGCCAAAACCTCCACTGCTTGCATGGAGAGTACACTTCATGGTTGGGAAGGTACTTCATGTACCTTCATGTTGTCCAAGAACATGTCGGGAAAAGGAAAAGGGAGGGAAGGAAAAGAGAGGGAAGTAGAGAGAGAGAGAGAGAGAGAGAGAGAGAGAGAGAGAGAGAGACCGAGAGAGAGAGAGAGAAAGAAAGCACAGTAAAAGAAAGACAGGAACAAGGGAGAGAAACGAAGAGTGAGGAGAAGAAAGAAAAAGAAAGAATGAAAGAAAGAAAGAAAGAAAGAAGGGGAGAATAGTCCTTGTATTGACAAAATCTAAGTTAGGTGCCTAAGATTAAAGATTATATTTAAGATTGAACAGTTATCATTAAAAAAGCTGCCGCAAAGTCTAGATAAAAGCAACATCATGAACAAACAACAGAGAGGTTCAGTCAGGAAAAACAAAACGCTTCTGTGCCTAAAAACGGGCAATTTTATCCCACCGGGTCATCGTCCTACAGAGCAATCGCAACACACGATCCCGCCCATTGTCACGTTGCCATGGCGACGTTTACGCCTGTCTTGTCCTGAAGAGACGGTGTCGTCCGATGTGACAAAAGGCGGGAAAACCGATCCGCCTGCGGACGGCTTTTACGGGCGAGAACAGCGGCTACAGGTATCGGTAAAAGGGCCCGGGTAAAAAGAATCGCTAAGTAATGCAGCAAGACCTGAACAAAGGCCTGTGTCTCTCAGCATACAGAACAGGGACAGTTACATGTAGACTCAAAAGCCTCAGCCAGGCCTAGGCCTTCGTATCATGTCCAGAACCGTGCGGCCTATATGGTTCTACGCCTGAATGGGTTAGGGTCAGGATCAGGCACGGTTCTGGATAGTCTCCGCGTATCCAAGAACGTAGATTTTCCCCGGTTCTGGATACGTGTGGACTATCCAGAACCGTGCCTAAGCATTATAAGTACCAAAGAGTAACTTTTCATGCTTTCTCGTTAACTCTCAAAAACCGACAAGTTTGAAAATGCAATGATATTTTCCCTCCCTATATCTATTTCGCAATCTCTAAGGAGATCGTTTGGTGGCTACCAGACAGTATCAAGTTGGCAAGGCAGTATCATTGGCAGGGCAATATCGAAAAAAAGATACCAGTATAAAAAAAAGAAAGCCCAACGAAAATGCCTAAAACACGAAGCCTAAACCTCTGCTTGGAGAGTACTATTTTGAAGTTGGCAACCGCTACTTTGAAATTAATTCAAAGTGGGTGGTTTGTAGTACAATACAGCAGCAAGGATAACGTTGAATACATCAGAAGACGTCATTTATTTGCGTTCAAGCGTGCAGGTCATGAGAGGTCACAGCTAACCAGTGGTGTTCGCTCATGCGCGACAGACAGGGGCGCGTCTATGTAAATAAAACCATTCACCAAAAATCGGCGCATTCTGCTGTACATAAAGCACAAACCAGCGTGAAAAGAAACAAAAGGCTGGAAACCCAACCTTCGGTTACGTGCGGTCGTACATGTAGTATCATGGGTCACTCTGGGAGTTGAACAGTCGAAAATTTGGGTGAGTCCATATTTGGTTCAAACCTGTTTCAGAACGGGTCACTCTGATTTCTTTTTGCTTTATTTCTTCTCTGATTTTTTCTGCCTTTCCTTCATTCCTTTTTCTTTCTTTTTTCTTTTTTTCCTTTCCTTTTCTTTCTTTCTTTCTTCTCTCTCTCTTTCTCTCTCTTTTTCTTTCTTTCTTTACACCCTTGGGGGGCAGTCTGTCAGTCTGGCAGTCTGGCAACTAAGAAAACGTAACGATTCAGCCCCCAACATCTGTTTAGAGATTATCTCTTTCTCTCCTTGCTTTCTTTCTGCAGTTCTTTAAGGTAGGACGAGAGGGCGCTGCTACCTGAACCGTTGGCACGAGGCAGATGTGGAAAGACATCTTTTGCACGACATATTTACTTGAGCCCGGTAACAACATGGCCATAACCTCCCCAGCTACCTGATTCTTACTGATCTTAGATTGACTAATGGTAAATAGATAGAAGTAATAGTATCTGAAGATACCCACCCCTCCTTGGAATTAATACATGAGGAGGTCATCCGTCAATATTTAAGGAATTCTAAGTAACACAAAACCTGACTTTGAGCTTGATGGAAAGCTGGCAAAGTTCGGCGTTTCCCTGCTAGCGAGGGTCTAGCTGGTTGCCGTGGTATTTCGGAATCCTCTTCACTCTTTGCCAATTTCTGTACTCATTGGGCTTCGAAAGTTGTCTAATAATGATAGTATCTGTTGTATCCAGAACCGTGCTTTATCCAGAATCATGCTCCGGCACGGTTCTGAATAGAGCAGGCGTATCCAGAACTGTGCTTGGGGCAAATCTACATTGTTGGATAAGCAGAGACTATCCAGAACCTTGCCTGATCCTGACCCTAACCCATTCAGACATATCTGAGTTACGCACCTTAAACTTCTTCGTCCACTGACGCACCCAGCCTTCTGAGCTCTTCGCTGTCCTGTATGGTTCGTCTGAAGTTCTGTACTGCCAGTACGGGTATAAAGTTGACACCTTTCACCGTTGTTTGTTCACTGTTGTTCTGCTGTAGTAGCGAGTACAACGCGGTCTACATGCATGGCCGGCAAACAATGTCAACATCATACGCACCGCCAGAATTGAACCTTTTAACTGCAGCTCCTACAATTCATTGAGATTCCAGAAGAGCCTGCGAAGAGCTTGACTGTTCTGTTGCAGTAGCGAGTACAACGCGGTCTACATGCATGGATGTCAAAGTGTGTCAACAAGCCATGCATCCTCAACACTGAGAGAGGAACTTGCTTACTAAAAGTAAACGCAAGCAAAGCGAAGGGCACCATGGACAAATGGCAGGAACATGTTGAAAACATAGCTTCCATGTATCAGTAGCTGGTTAGCGTTTTTACATTTGGCTGACTAACAAACAAGTTTAGACAATAGTTGAATTACCATAACCATTTTTGAGGTAGTAGCATTATGTAGCAAGTGGCAGGCCAGAGTTGTAGGGCCTGGTCAACACATGCTAGTGTATGAATGTGTTTGAGTAAGAATAAACAGAGTAGTAGTTTGTTAGGCTAGACCATGTGAATGTATACTAGTATATTATGCATTTGCTTTGAAACTTTTACCTTTCTAGTAATAATCATGATTTTCCTTTAACCAACAGATCCATGTAAAACACAACATCATGTTGACGTCATCGCCTGCCATTCTCCTGGTCCTGGGCTGTCTCCTGGAGACCGGAAGTGCGTGGCCTGACACTCCCGGTGTCTGCCCGACTCGCTGCAACTGTCTGTCCGACAAGTCCATCAACTGCCGGGCCAAGAAACTGACGTCATTTCCGGCCAGCCTGCCCGAGGTTAGAACACATACCGTGACCCCTGACCTTCACCATTCCAACCCTTTACTCTCCAAATTCAAAGTGATCATCTCTTTAACCTTCTCCCTGCTACCTAACCCTGTAACCAATAGAGAATTGCTAGCCAAACTGCTACTTCAGTGTGCTGAAGGTTAACCTTCTCCCTGCTATCTAACCTCATAACCAAAAGAAAATTGGTAGCAAAACTGTTACTTCAGTGTGCTAAAGCTTAAACGTTCTATGATTCCCAGGACACGGTTGAGGCCGACTTTTTCGGCAATGTCATCCCGTCCTTGAGTTCGACCTCTCTGGCCAACATGGCCGCCCTGACGGAGATCAACCTGGGCAACAACTCCATAGCAACGTTCCCCGATGACGTATTGAATGACGTCATCAATCTGGAGTCGTTGGAGCTGGGGAACAACCAGATTGGATCTCAGCTGACGGTCGCAACCTTCCAGGTACAACTGGCAATGTCTTATAAGATATTATCGGATTAAAAAGTATGGCAACGGCCGGCTTAAGAAAAGCCCGACTTTGAGGACTGACAAAACCTTCACATGGTCTAGCCCAACAAACTACTGGTCTTTTCTTACTTAAACACGTACATTCACATACATGGTGACCAGCCCCTCCATGTCACTTGCTACATAATTCAAGTTGCAACTTGCTACAGCACCAGTTACCATGGTCAAAGCCATCTTGTCCAGGTTATTGACCTTACATGTTTGAAGAAGAAGAAAGAGAAACTGAGCAAAAACAATATGTTTTCCTTCTACAAAGGTGAACTTTGTAACATACTTAACTAAATAACATTGTAAAAGCCCAACTGTATGTTGTGCAATGAGCCAAAATCAACCTTTCATATCTAATCGACCATCGAAAACTCCTGCAAACAGCAATACAAGCTTAGTAACAACAGCAGATAGAGGATAGGTGTAAAATGTAGACAGTATGTCCATGCTTAAGTCTTCCCTTCCACTCTCCTTTCCCCAGGGCTTGACCAAGATGACGTACCTGTCTCTCCACAACAACTCCATTACGTCACTTCCGGACAAGGTGTTCCTTGACCTCGGTGCCCTGGAAGTACTTCAACTGTACCTGAACAGCATCAGTTCGCCTACTGAAGACACATTTCTGGTAAGACAGCTGGTCTCAGAGTTGAACTTGATCCAACTTGTTTTTTTTTTGTCTTCTCTTTGTCGCTTTTCCGTGTTTTTCACTTAAAAAACCTCGTTCTCAACCAGTGGACAAGCCTCCTGCTGTAGTGATTGCAGTACTGTGTGGCCCAAGGGCTACAGAAACGGAGATGGGCGCCGCCATATGCGACCATGCCAATGGTTGCGGGAGGACATTAACTTAACTTAACTTCTCAACCTTCTCCAGGGTCTGTCTTCCTTGAAGGAGTTACACCTGCGGAACAACCAAGTGAGAGGTCTTGCAGACAACCTGTTCCTGGACCTGGGCAGTCTGGAGTACCTGGACCTGAGGAGCAACGGCATCACAGACATCAAGGTACGTGCGTGGGGCTGGGAGGGGTGGCAGTCGTCCTTTCGGATGGGGACATAATAAAGACGGCGGCTGGCTCCGTGTTCGGGGGCTGTTGTGTCCATGACCGTGCTTTATCCAGAGCCATGTTCAAGCACGGTTCTGGATAGTCCACGCGTGTCCAAAGCCGTGCTCAAGCACGGTTCTGGATAGTCCACGCGTGTCCAAAGCCGTGCTCAAGCACGGTTCTGGATAGTCCATGCGTATCCAGAACCGTGCTTTATCCAGAAGCATGAGGCACGGTTCTGGATAGTCCAAGCGTATCCAGAACTGTGCCTGGACGGTAAAATCTACGTTCTTGGATAAGCGGAGACTATCCAGAACCGTGCCTGATCCTAACTCTAACCCATTTAAGGCATAGAACAAGATAGGCACGGTTCTGGATGACAACGCGTAACCGTACTTGTCTCGGTGTGTTTCAGTGCGGCACGTTTTTCGGGCCCTACCGTCTAAAGGAGTTGAACCTGGGATCCAACAGCATCAGGGAGCTGGAGCCAGACGTCTTCCACTATCCCTGCGACTGGTCAGTAGCGCCATGGTTGCTATAGACATCGCAATTTCAGAGGAACAAGAGCTTGAAACATCTAGCCTACTTAGCAGTCTCTTAGAATGGGCTTTTAGGGAGCCTTTATAATATGCTTTTTTAATTGCTTTGTGGTACATCACTTCTATTTGTACCGGGGTTCTTTTGCCGGCCCAGCGTAGAACCTCGGTATCAATGTCAGAAATTAAAGGAAAAAGGGCAAAAGAGACTGAAACTAGTACTGTGATTACATATGCTGCAGTTGTTAGTCTACGACTCTCACAGTTAGAGCTGTGGTTTCATGGCAAGACTAAAGACGATGATCGTAAAGAGCGGCTTTAAATTTCTATGGCCGATTCACCTGTAAAAAGCTGAGCGCTTTTTATTGACCTTTTCCACAGGGTGTCCACAACCCCAGGACCATCGACGTCACTCCCGACGACCGGTTCCCAGGCAACCACAGCCAATCCTGCCACGTCACAGACGACACGAGCACAGATTCCCGTGACGTCATCCCTCTCTACACCCAGCGCAACAACCATCGCATCAACAGCTGCTACAGGGATGGACACCGGCACGTCTAAGGTTACAACCACACCGGGTACTGGCAGCGGTACATCTAAAGTGACAACCACTTCAGCCGCTACAACCACCGGTACATCCATTAACGTGACAAACACAACTACAGGAACGGACAACAGCACATCGAACGTTACAACGACTACAGCTGCCACGAACACTAGCACATCCAACACCAACACATCCAATGTGACAACCACTACAGCGGGCACGGACAACTCTACAACCACTCCAGCCAGAGTGACAACAACTACACCGGCATCCACCGTTATTACAACGGTGACAACCACGCCCCAGCCCCAGCAGTACACCATGACGTACCTGGAAAAGCTTTACATCAATAACAATGGGTGGGTTTTCCTCTTCTGTACCAGTTGGGGCTTTCTTCGTCTTTTGTTGTTTTCTGCGTGACATTTTTGCATAGCACTCCGTGCAATGTAGCAAAGGAACATTTAATGTTGTCCTACTCCAATCTCGCTCGATCTCTGGGGTACATTAATTGTACATGGTACCACCACTATTTTGTCACATTTTAAAGACATCCATAGTGAAAATAGAAAATATCGAAACTGCTGGGAACATTTAAAACTCATTTCGGGCGCATTATAACGTGTACAGTCTTGGAAAACTACAGTGTCTGTCTGGTCTGTGGGATCTTTAAAATCAGCAAACCATCATAAAACCCTTAAACGTCATACAAAATGTCTCTGTTTGGGTCTTGCAGTATCACGGAGCTGAATCCCCAGTCGTTCAGAGGACTGGACAACCTGAACTATCTCCACATAGCGTCAAACCCCATATCCACCCTCCACAGTGACGTGTTTCAGTACCTCACCAACCTCAAAACTTTGTACATCAACAGCCTGGGGCTGGTCAACTTTACTGCAGGTAAGGCGCCACTTGTATAATGTTTAGTGTATAATAATGCAATGCAGCAAACCCGGGACCCTTGAACCTACTAATAAGCGCGCGTAATTGTACCAACTGCGGCATCTTGAAGCCAAAGGTGTCGGATGTAGTAATAATAATGCTTTGTCCTGGTCTAGACACGACTGGAAAAGAGTCGCATCGTCCATTAGGATCGGGACGTAAAGCCGATGGCCTCCTGTATGAACGATGAAGCTTATGGCCTCAAACCTCTGCACGTAAAATAATCCAACACACTTATCGAGGAGGGTTGACCCGGTGTGCTTGGCTATAAACGCGAGCCGTAGCGAAGCTGCATTGCACTTGTAGGTAACGAAAAAGTGTGTCATGCTTTGTCCATCAGTGTGAAGTCGTCTGCTGTATCTTTATCTTCGGCGAGGACACCGACATGTTTTTGTGTTCCACAGACAGTTTTACCGGCTTGACGTCAGTGACGCAACTGTACATGCAGGGGAACAAGATCACTCACCTGTCGGGCGGCAACTTCGTCAGACTCACCTCACTCCAGAGGCTCTGGCTCTACTCGTAAGTCTGCTTTTGTATCGTGTACGTTGTCATCCAGAACCATGCTTTATCTGGGATAATGCTCAGGCACGGTTCTGGATAGTCCACGCATATCCAGAACAGTGCTTTATCTACGAACGTTGCTCCGGCACGTTTCCGGATAGTCCACGCATATCCAGAACCATGCTTTATCTAGAACCATGCTCAGGCACGGTTCTGCATAGTCCACGCGTATCCAGAACCATGCTTTATCTAGAACCTTGCTAACATACATCATTGCATTGTCTATAGCTAAATCCCCCACATTCTCTAGTTGGCTGCCTCCTAAATGTGGAAGCCATGACAGAGAACTGAGAACAAAGGACAACGTCACGCAGTTCAGCTGCAGGACCTCTAGGTTTATTGTCGACTTGTTGAACCAATCATGATGAATTTTAAGTGTATCATGCCCCAATTCAGCCATGTAAGGCTGCAATGGTATGCGTGTTGCAAATAAACAAGTCTATATATATATATATATATCTACAACTGTTTAATATGCAGGAACGGGATGGAGAGCATCGACCCTGACGCGTTTGACGGCCTGACCAGACTGCAGTACCTGTACCTCTCCAGTAACCTGCTGACGGCCCTACCTGACCACAGCTTCCAGGACCTGGGTAAGCATCACAAGGAAAATATGCCAAACGATGAGCGTTAAGCTGTTTTTTTTTTATTGAGGGGGGCGGCTTACTCTCTCCTTGCAGCCAAGCGCTGAAATGGAGCGGCTGTCATTCGGCGCTAACTCAGGTGACCTCAATACGACCCCAGGTGCGGCCATAAGACTGTAAGTTTGAACCACTCACATCGGGAAGGACCCCTACTCTTTTCGATAAATATGGCGGGTTTTTCAACGTGCGTGGGGTGTGGCTCTCCCCAAACACGGGACCTCCATTTAACGTCCTATCTGAGGGACGTCCCTAACCGAAGCTAGGTACTCATTTAGGAAGATATAGAGAACTTTAGCACTTCTCCATAGATTGTATATGTTACGAATTACATTTCACTCTGCACGCCCATGTCGTTCCCAAGCTAACCTGCGAGGTCTGAGCCTGGAGAACAACCGCCTGACGGAGTCCGGGATGAGCAACCAGACGTGGAACGGGCTGGACAAGCTGGACTCCCTCAACCTGAAGAACAACCGCTTCGTGTGCCTGAACGACTCCATGTTCTGCTGCGGCATGCCTGTCCTCAGGCTGCTCTACCTGCAGAACAACCGAATCAGCTGTATGGAGGAGGACGCCTTCGATGGTAAACACATACAACCACATCCCTCTTTATTAATCCACTAAAAAATGACAAACCTTAGCTGTATGTGGGCGTCGAATGGCCGAGGGGCAAGATTAGCGGATACGAAAACGAAAGGTTACGAGTTCGATCCCTGGTCCAATGTAAATCTGCTAAACAAACACCTGCTGCAACCTGCCCTGATGCGTTTTCCAGAAAGATATAATAATTCTACATCATCAAAAGGACCTCGAGTGAATGCACTGCAAAAAATCCACTCTTTAAGCTCACCGTAAAGCACGCTGAAAGGTTCCGTTTTCCCCTCACGTGTACCTTTACGCATGCTTTAAGGTGTGCTAACAGAGTTGATTTTGAGCAGTGATGCTTTCTAATCGTACAACATGTTCTGGAAATGTTAGGTATCCCTAAGCTGCGGCAACTGTGGTTGGACGACAACAACATCGACCAGCTGGAGGAGGGGCAGTTCCAGGATCTGGAGATCCTGCGGTACCTCGGACTGAGGAACAACGAGCTGACGGAACTGGTCAACAACACCTTTCAGGTGAGTTCGCTGTCTTACATACAAGTTTGGCAAGGAGTAGTCTCCAATCAGATCTTTTGGTGGCTGCAAGACAGTATCAAATTGGCAGGCAGTATCCATTTGCCACCCATTTGGCTGAAAAAAACACGATACCAGTACAAAATAGAAAGTCCGATAAAAACGCTTACTTTAAAACACGTCAAAAATAAGACAAAGCCTAAATATCTGCTGGAGAGTACGCCAGGAGACCACTTCTAGGCACTGAGCTAAGTTCAGGTTACTGGAACATCATCTCTTCTCCCTAAGTCAGAAACATCAATGCTTGCGATGAACTCGACTCACAAAGAGTGAGGACTAACTGATCCAATAGGAGAAGCAGGGGTTACAAAGGCTGCTCAGGAACATTCCCTGCAAGTCTTTGCGAAAGAACAATGCATTATGACAATGTGTTCAAGGGAAAAATATATGCAACGTTGCCATACGTTTATATTTGATATTTCTTTAGAACCTCCTGGACTTGGACTATCTGTACCTGGAGAACAACGACATTGCCACTATCGACACCGGGGCATTCAACGACCTGACTGATCTGGACCAGCTCAACCTACAGGTGTTTGTTTGTTTCGTATAACCAGCAAACCACCTTAATGCTGGAGTCACATTTCTAACGGGGCCCGCGCGGCATGTTCCCGATCTAGACGCCGGCGTCATGAAGCCGGGCGGTCGCTGACTGTCATGGTCACAATTAGGTTACGGCTTCCTCCTGGCGTATTTTTCTCGCCGGGGCCCGGGTAACCTGGTGTCCAGTCTTGTTAGCTTTGGTCCGTTCCCCAAGATCCGGTAGTGATTTTAAGTTCAAGTTAAAATCAACTCGGCGCCCGCGAGGGGTCAAAAATAGGCTGGGTCCCGTTCGATAGTGCCAAAAAACAGCGCGCCGGCGCGCCGCGCAGGCCCCGGTTTTGAATTGTGACCTAGGCTTTAGACGTAACTCACCAGTTTTGTACAGTATATAGTAGAGTGGATTCATTCCGCAAGCTAAGCGACATCATTCACACCGCAATCGTCCCTCAGTAACACATCTAGAGCCGCATAGTTCCAGTTTTGTAGAGTAAGTAAAAGCTGCTTAAGATCGG
Organism: Branchiostoma floridae x Branchiostoma japonicum; assembly: GCA_013266295.2. Classification (NCBI taxonomy): domain Eukaryota; kingdom Metazoa; phylum Chordata; class Leptocardii; order Amphioxiformes; family Branchiostomatidae; genus Branchiostoma; species Branchiostoma floridae x Branchiostoma japonicum. The sequence goes on along the minus strand of CM023826.1, from coordinate 1,255,929 downwards.
ACTGCAAGGTTTGATCTTTCTTTAACAGTTAGAGGGTTATGAAAGTTCATATCCACGTGTCTTCCATGTGCAGGGCAATGACCTGACGGTGTTGCCTAGCAACGTGTTCTCCCCGCTGAGCAGACTAGTGAAGGTGGACATCAGCGACAACCTCATCCACACTATCGAGGACGGCGCCTTCGAGGTGAGCAGAACTCTTCATAGCCTGTGTTACACAATCTCTCTCTGTCAGGAGATGATTGGGCCTCCTCCCTGGGAGCTTGTGGACATACACCTCATATCCTGTGTTACACAATCTCTCGCTGTCAGGGGCTGATTGGGCCTCCTCTCCGAAAGCTTGTGGCCATACAGCTCTAACTGCAGAGAACCATTCCCATTCCCAGAACTGCCAATAGGAGATCAGGATTTATCACTATGAAACTCAGTCCGATAGGAGGTCCGTCACTATAGAAACCAGGCATCACTATAATAGGAACAGATCAGTTCTCAGACTGACAATAATAGGTCCATGTCAGCACATATGCATAAATCAACGGGATGAAGATGTTCCCAGTTCTCCTGACTTAGCGATGTTGGCCGTCAATGTCCTAGGGGACTGGCCAGTGGAAGTGACCATCACCACTGTATCCAAACGACTAAAAAACTGGAGGAATTGTTATCATACGTCGATGAAGGTTGGACATCCAGGTAATGAGATACTCAAGAAAACAATTACCCCAGCAACTGGATAGATTTTGAAAACTGTCTGACATTTTAAGTAACATTCACTACTTTCCATCAGTGAATGTTGCTCGAGTAACTGTTTTCTTGAGGATTGTGTTGATATATTCTTTTTTGTGCTCCTTAAGGGCCTGACCAGAGTCACCGAGATGTATTTGGACAACAACAACCTGTCCAGCGTGAACTTTGACGTCTTCTCGCCCATGACGCAGCTGAACAAGGTGCAGGTGACCGAGAACAACATCATGTGCGACTGTCACATCTTCTGGATGCTGGACTGGTTCAACGAGGAGGGAAACGAGTGAGTACCTTGATCATTTGGGAAAGAGTATGGGAGTTGAACACACACCACTACTAGTACTAGCGGTGAACTAGCCCCCTGCTGTAGCGGCCTGTGCTGTGTGTATGGGAGTTTGGAGTTGAGAGTATGTGAGTTAAACACACACCACTACCTGTGGACTAGCCCCTGCTGTAGTGGCCTAAGTGTATAGGAGTTGGGAGTTGAGAGTATGGGAGTTAAACACACACCACTACCAGTGGTCTAGCCTTCTACTGTAGTGATTGCACAACTGTGTGGACCAAGGGCTATTAAACTGGAGATGGGCACCGCCCTATGCACCATCTTGTGTGAGAAGAAGTTACCTTATCCAGAACCGTGCCTTTCTAGTTCTATGCCCGAATGAGTGAGGTTTAGGACACGGTTCTGGATAGTCTCCGCATACGCGTGGACTATCCAGAACCGTCCCTGAGCAAGGTTCTGGATAAAGGACGGTTCTGGATACAACAGGACTTTAGATTGATTCCTTGTTTTCGTCCCCAGCCTGGTCAATCCAGACGCCCTGATTTGCGCGGGGCCGGAGGAGTTCCTTGGACTTCCCATCATCCCCCTGCTGAACAACACCCTGGGGGTACAAATCCCAGAATGCCCCAGTCCGACCCCTAGCAACCGGAACGGGTCTGCAGACGACTGGTGGAGTCTCTATGGCAACGGGACGTCCGGGAGTGGAAACGGAGATGGCAGCGGATCGGGGACAGGTCGGTTTGGAATTTGAAGGTCATGTTTGTGGGGCCACACCGTAATTTTGAAAAAAATAATGCTATTGTTTTATTCGATAAATTAAGGGCCTATATCTCGAAACCGCAACATTAATATTGGACTTTAATTTGTTTTTCGTAAAACAAAGGTGACAAGAAAGCTACTGCAATGAATAGGTGCCTTATTCCTGCTTTTACAGAAATGCCATGTCAGAAATTATCTATCCATATCCTTTCTTCTTTAAGTTCACAGTCTTAGTTTTGCAAATGAGATCAAACCACAATTGTTCTTGATTTACAACTAAAAACTACAGGGATGTTTGAAAATGGACCAAGCTCCACTGCACTACATTTCGTTCTTGAGAGCAAAAACAAATTGAAAGGGGAATTGATATTTTTTTTATATAAAACTGTGATTTTTCAGGAGACGGAAGTTCCGGATCCGGATATGGTACCGGTGGATCCGGATGCATGTGTGTGAACCTGACGGACCTGCTCCTGTGGCCGCTCCTGGCCTCCGTCCTGACCACCCTGACCATCAGCGGGGCCACGCTCGCCTATGTCTGCTATAAGATGTAAGGAGATTTTATTTATTTATTTATTTGTTCGGCTGTAAAAAGACAATGTACAGCCAAGGCAGCCCAACTAGCCAGGTGGCTATTATTAAGGGCTTGCCCTGCTGACAAAACAAACATTTACACATACATCACAACGATACAATACATCAACGTGGAGAGGTCAGGGTCACACAATCTAAGGCTTGTAGGGGTCACCGAGGGACTCCCGTAGCTTTCTTTTAAAGGAGGCTATATGTAAGGAGATTTATTCACACTAATCGATAAGTGTAGGGGTATAAACTCCAAGCAGATCCTACGGTGGCAAGACAGTATCTATTGGCCAGAGCTGTTACCATTAGCCACCCTGTAACCATTAACCCCCGGTGGCTAATGGACACTCCTCTGGCCAATGGATACTGTCTTGCCACCGTAGGATCTGCTTGGAGATTATAGGGGTCCATCACAGTGTACTACACATCATACAGTCCGGTCGTATACAGCTTGCACTTGCTATACATGTACAAATCCGGCGCAGACGACTTTTGAAGACTAGAAGGCAACCTCGCTGACCAAGTCCCGACCACAGACAACTTTAGCTTTGCTCACAACTAACTCCCGACCATGGTCTGGAGAAGATCGGAAAGAGTGTGTGTGTGATGGGCTTAAATGACATCTTAAGTTTGGATGACTACTATATTGCTTTAGACTTTGACCAAATTTTCTAGAAACGCCCGTGCATTGTGAAGGTGCCAAAAAACAGTTACTCTAGCAACTGGATATGATTTTGGAAACGGTCAGACGTTTTAGGTAGCATCAACTACCTTTCGTCAGTGACCCTGGAGATTTATTAGGAACTGCAGGTTTGTAACCACCAACTATTAATTGATATGCAAAATTGTTTCTTTTCCGGAAATTCCCAGGAGGCACCCGGGAACGCCGGGCTGCTGTGACCGTCGTTCCTCCGATGTGGACGACATCGCGTCAGACGACGAGGAGGAGAAGGTCCCTCCCAAACGCAGCCGTCCCAAACAGCCCAAAATGTCGGCAAAAGATGAGGTGGACGACTGGAGCAAACCGCGCGGGAAGGGACAGACCCCGAGCTACCCCGGGAGTCGTCGGTGGTCGTCGGGGGAGAAGTCGTCCGTCTTCGGGGAGAGGCCGCTCTTCACCCGGCGGGCCAACTTCCCTCCCCGCACGCCGCCTCCCGCGTACCAGGACAGCATCACACGCGTTGTGCCAGACTTCTAACGTGGACTGTTTGTTTGTTTGTTTGTTTGTTGAAGCCTTGTGAAATATTCAATCAGACTGTTAGCAGCCATATTCATGTATATATATATCCATATGTCCATATAAGGACCACAAACCTTGCCAGTATTGTGCATGTCGGGATTCGAACTCCCAACCTTTTCGTCCAGACAGCAGGGTTACTAACTACTAAAGTTAGTTATGCCAGTTCTTAAGTTGAAAGAATGGTATCCTGTGTTTGTTTGTATGCCTAAATGCTGGATTATCAATGTTAAAGCAAAGCCAAAAGTTTCCTATTCAAAGGTTTACGTTCTCCAGTGTACAAAGGAATGTTTATTTCTCCGGTTACATATTTCCAGTGCTTAATTAAATACCTTAGACCTTAGATCCTCCTAATTGTACAAACTTTCTTCAAATATCTACAGGTAATATTAACCTAAGTCTCATGCTAGCCATATGCTAGCTGAGAAACGTACAAGTTTATTATGTAAGTTGACAAAAAAATTTAATGTTTCATATCATGCTGCTATGAATTAACGTACGACGACCTCACTATAACAACGGCTCACGGCCTGCAGATTGTTTACTTCTTTAACGCCAAGAATGTTTTAAAAGGTGTGCATATAGCTTTTACTTCATGCAAATGTATGCTTTGTGTTGATGTCATATTGCTACAATATACAGCTGTTGCAGAGTCACCATGTTGCGTCTTTTCTGTGATTACTTTTTACTATCATCTAAGAAATTAACTGTAGTCTCCTGGCCCAGGCCACATTGCAACAATGTTATGCAAACGTCTGCAAACTTGATTGCTTGGATGCCAGTTTGTGCAGACCACAAATCCCATGCAAAAGCGTGGCAAACTTGTCAGAATAAAACTATGCTCTCTTGTCCACAGTTTTGTGATAACCACAAAACTTGGAAGGCCCGGACCAAAACTTCCTTTTTTCCCTCTCATAGGGGCCGAAATATAAGTGTGGAAACTGTACAAGTGGAAATCTTGTTTAGTACCCATACTCCTGATCCCTGAAATGCATTCGTCCCAAATACATCATTAGGGACCAATCTGAATGATATCACCGATAAAAAGTAAAACATAATATTTAAAGATAAATACTTAATAACAGCCAAGTTTCAACACTAAGGACAAAAATAAACCACATGAATGCCTCACAAGACATTGTACAAAGTATGACCTAACGGCACAGATCTAGACGTCTCCTTTTATGGCATATTGAATTTATAATGTAATGTGATTGTTAATGAACGTGTATTTGCTTCATCGTTGCTTATCATAGGTTTTAGATAATTTGTAATTTCTGAAGTGGATAATGGATAAGTAGATTACTTGAAGCGCTTTCCGACCATTTTGTCAGAACAACACAATTCTCTGACTATGAATGTCTGCGAGTTGTTTTAATAAAGATTGAAAAAAAAAGACTCTAGTAGGAAAATAACAGATGCTTTCTGGACTGGAAATCTTTGGAACGTGAAAATGTGAACAGTAATAAAATGCTATAACCAAACAAATTAACAAACAAACGAACTAGACAAGGTTGTTCATCATCTTTCCTTTCTAGATTGCTTCTTTCCCTTTGGAGACTTCTTTTTTTCTGCTCTGTTGTCATCCTCTTGTTCTGTTTCTTCTTTTTTGGATTCTTTCATTCCTTCGTTCCCTTTCTCCTTGGTTTTCCCCTCCTCTTTTGTCTGGTTCTTGTACCACCTGGTGGAAAATAATAAAAAAGAGTCTTGATCGCATTTTACCAATTTGACACAAATAAGCAAACTTATCTATTCTATATGTATCTGGTCATCTTAGATTTGAAACAACACTGAAAATTTTGAAAACAATATTCTTTCAGGTCAAATACCAAGGAGTAAACTGTGTGTGTGTGTGTGTGGGGGGGGGGCTCACACCTGTGGGGGGTCTTACACTTGTATGTGTGTGGAGAGGGTTTTTTTTATACGTACACCTGTGTTTGTAGGGTCTTACATGTACACCTGCAGGGTGTCTCACCTGTAAGCTTGGAACACAGACATGAGGACAGGCACACTCATGGGCAGGAACAGGGGGATGTAGATCGCAAACTTCTGGTCTTCGGGGAAGTACAGGAGCTCCAACAGGGACGGGTCGAAAAAGGCCTTTTCTGAAAAAAGTATGATTTTGATAAAATTCAGAAAAATTGTCTCTTTTGTCGTAGAATCTGTTTAGAGGCACTTAATCTTTTTCCAATCAGAATTCAAATTTGTATTTTCTCACCTGTGCAAATTCATTGTAGTAGATTGTACTCTGTGTCCCTAAAATCAACAATTTTTTCCAATTTAAAGTTTCAAAATTGCTTCCTTACCAGAGGAAAGTATGGCTGCTTTGGAGGAGTGGAAAGCTGCACTTAGCTCCCCATCTGCCAGGTGGCGCTGTGCCTCCCTGATGGCATCCACAGCCAGGTAGACCTGCCGGGCGATGTCATCGTTGATCACGATGTTGCCGATCTCTCCGAGCAGCTGGGAGAGCGACGCCAGGGTGGCTGTTGCCGTGGCAACGTTCTCTACAGTCCGCACCCGCAGGAGGTGGTCATATTCCTGAAGGGATGGAGTGAGTGAATGAATGAATGTCATTGAGCAAATGACTTATTAACTAGAAAGGTAACATTTGCAAAGCAAATGCATAATATTAACTTCACATGATCTAGCCTTAACAAACTACTGCTCTGTTTATTCTTACTCAAACAGATCCATACATATGGTGACCAGCCCCTCCAGCTCTGTCCTGCTACTTGCTACATAATGTAATACAACACCAAAGGGTGTCTGCTACAGCACCAGTTACCATGGTGACAGCCATCTGGTCCAGGTCATTCACCTTATTTGTTTGGAGAAGAAGGAGAAGAAACAGAGAAGAAAAAATGGTTTCTTTCTGTTTTGTTTCCAGAAACAGTGAATTGCTCATTCCTTGACAAAGACTGGAGTTGAACAGTCAAAAATTTGGGCAAGTCAAATTTTGAGTTTTGTTATAAGAATGCGTATTTTTCAGACACCATAGTGTTAACCACAAAGCTCACCCAGTCTGTGATGGCAGTGTTGTCTGCCGGTTCCACCACGATGGACGGGTCGGCGGGCAACTGGGCGACGCCTAGCAACAGGCGCAGGTGCGAGAGGAACGTCTCCATGACAGGGAGCAGGTCAAGGGTCACGGTCAGCGGGAGGGAGGAGTTTTCCGGCGGAGATTCGACGTTCACGATCTTCATCCCGCCCCAGCGAGGGCTGAAAAATGCGTTCGTTTCCGACTCCATGCCTGGATAGGAAAGGAATCATTTAATTTAGTGAAAACTGGGAAGGGCAACATTTGCTTGGGTGCAAATACAGCATATTTCACTCCATCTCCCTCCCCATTCCCATACAAGTTACCCAGCGTGGGCTGAAGAACGCGTTTGTTTCTGACTCCATGCCTGGATAGGAAAGGAAACATTAGTGAAAACTGGGAAGTCCGACATTTGCTTGGGAGCAAATACAGCATATTTCACTCCATCTCCCTCCCCATTCCCATACAAGTTAGAGTCGTTTTTTTTTAAGTATGTAACTATTAATTGTTAGTTGTTATACTGACCATCTTCGTTGTGGATGTAGAGAGGAGAATGACCTCGTTCTGGGATGTACACCAGGAAATGCACATTGGGATATGTGGACACATGGGAGCCTAGGGTAAACCAACAGAAATGTCAGTCAGACACATTCACAGAAGTTCATATGAATTTGCATGAAAAAACCCTGACAAATCCAACTGTTTTTCAAATGATTAAACTTTTTGCTTTTATCTCAACATGTGACAGGAATCATGAGCAGGAAGAATTTCCTTAATGGATCAATGTTCAAAAACACAAGAAAGGTGTCTATTTTATTTTTTAGTTTAGCAAGTAGTGCTGTGTACCTAAACCCACGTTAAGGTTCAGGTCCGGATTCAAGTGCAGAGGTTTAGGTTCAGTTCCGGACTTGCAACTCCGGACCTAAACCCATGGTATATACAAAATTGCATGTTGGCAACCTTGCAATGTTGTTTTGGCGAAATTGTGGCCACATAACATGGAGGCCAACAGTTGACAATGCCCAATGATTTTGCGATCTATGGAAGGTTTTATGTGGTTCGGAACAAAAAGGGGTATGTGACATGATTTTTTTTCCAAACAAGTCCGGAACTGGTTCCTGCAATTCAGTTTTTTTTGGACTTGGACCTAAACGTCTTTACAAGTCTGGAACTGAGTCCAGCGAACCGGTACACAGCTAGCACTATTAGCAAGTGTTGTTCTGACCTAGCTTGGCCTCTACTGGGTTGATGGTGTGTGGCAGCTGGTCAGGGGTCAGGTAGTAGGACGCTGTACGCTCGTCATGGGCTGGACGAACTGTCAGGTCAGTGTAGTACAGCACCTGGGGACAGGTCACAGGGTAAAGGTCAGGTCACGGTAAAGTCAGGTCACAGGGTAAAGGTCAGGTCAAACTGTGGGGAAAAAGCCTGGTTACCAAACCTATTTTAGCTGAAGAGTCTCTTTTCAACTTTTGTCCTCTGTTTGTATTCATACACAACAGATTTACCAATTAATAGGTCTAAGTTGTACATTGGTGAACTCTCCAATGTATCTACATTTCTGTTTCTGTAAAGTTTTCCCTTTTTCCCTAATGATGATTGTAACTTGACTTGACGTTCTGACTTATGATTGTAACTAATGTGTTCAATTTGTGGTTTTCAGATTTCCTTGATGTAAATGTTGGTGCACTTCATGTGCATATCTTGTACATGTAAACATGCCAAACCAACAGAAATAAAGCTGAATCTGAATACTTGTGAGAAGACTTGAAACTCTGCAATGTCGGCCAGCCGGTCCAGGAAAGGGTTCAGGTAGCTGGCCGTCGCTGCCTCCACGTCCCATTGGACGTCCAGCACGCTCGGGTCAGGGTTCAAGAGGCTAAAGGTCACCTCGTACCCCATGTTGGTCTTGAAGGCACGCATCTGTTCCTTAGCAATGTTCTCCTGTGGGGTAGAATCAGAGTCTGAGTTTAGAGTTAGAACAATGCTTTCATCTTTGTCTGGTCCATTGTATAAACTTTGACTTTGTTTAGAGTTATAACAATGTTTTCAACTTTGTAAGTTCAATTGTACAAAATGTATCTACTTGTTTGTTCATACTTGCAGGTATACAATGTAGTTGTATATAGAGAATACACCGTGCTGTATTCTATTTATATCATACCCACCCTAGAAAACACGTCTTTCAATGCGAAATGAGCGAAAATTTGGTGTCCCTAAACAAAAAAACTGCAACAACATCAATTCCAATGTCCGAATCCTGTATTCGAATTTTCGAAAGCGGCGCACACGGTTGGGGCGAAACGCATTCGAATCGTTCTATGGAAGCCCGGTTTATACGCCCGGTCGTACAGTAAAATACAACATGGTCGGGAGCACTGTATCGCTGCCCGGGTATGATATAAAAGACCTTACGAAAGCAGTTGAAGTTTCGATGTGGGAATAAAGATTTCATCATCATCTACACTGGCTGTGTTTTATCCAGATCCGTGCTTTATCCAGAACCATCCTCAGCTCCTGCTAAGGATGTTTCAACTTAGAATGCAATCTGTTCTGGCGGACCTTACAAATGGAAAATGACTCAAGAGGGTTTGGTATTTACCAGTATATGTCAGCTACATATGTACATGTATACTTCATACCACACTTGATAGAAGTTTATGATTTTTGTATTCATTTGTCCAATGCTACTTTCTCAGTCCTTTTCATGTGGTGGTATAAATGTGTGCAGTATGTGGTGTAACATGTGTATGCCATAGATTTGCGCACGCAATTTCTTATAAGTTATATGTTATTTCTTTGTTGTCCTTGTGCTAACCATAAGAACACTCCCACCTTGTCATGCTGGGCTCCGGTTGCGGAAGTGAAAGTGGTTTTCAGTCTCTCGTCGTTCACGAAGTAAGACCTGACCAGGTGTGCCGAGATCCGCACGTCTCGTGAGATGTCTACAGGTGAAAGGAAATGAAAGTGAAAGTGATCTTGAACCAGTCAAGCTCAAATAAACTCAATGAACAGCGATGAAGTACTAAGTACTAGTAAATGAAACTAACTTTTGGTGTGTTTCAGACATCAGAAGCAGAACCTGAGATCTCCTTTATTCGTTTAATATATTTATTTCTGTGTTCTTTTACCAGGGTGCTACTCTCAGTGACTAGGCACTGATTTTCAAAGTGGTACTATTACATGTTAGGTACATACATAACAGTGCAATGATACATTTGTATATAGAATACAACACGGTGTATTCCGTATTGCCCGAGGTATTGGCCCGACCGTGAGTCGGATCGCCCGACGGTCTGGAGCACTGTATCGCCGCCCGGGTATGATATACATGTAAAAGACAAGACAAGACAAGAGCAGAACTGTGCATCAAATACAAAATCATTGTCCTCACCTCCAGAAGACTTGACAAAGGCGGTCCTGTGGCGCCCGATGTAGGCCAGCGCCTCCAGACTACTGTCCTTAGCCAGGAGGTACACAGTACAGCTGCCCACACCTGAAGGTCTCAACTCGGTCAGCTTCACCTCAAGCTCTAGGCATGGGGGAGAGAAGAAACTGAGAAACCAACTACAAAACAGGGAATCAAATATCTAATGTCTTTTTTTTTCTTGTCTCATCTCCTGCTAACTCTGTCCATGCATTTTCCCACTGAATTTCATAAAGTAACAGACATGGGTACGGCAGGAAACTGAAGGCAGAAAATGAGAAGGCAGGGTCCTGGACTTTTCAACGTGGAGGAACCAAACCCACCAGCTACTGGCCTAGGTGCTTTCAAAAACAAGATGTCCTGAATCTTTACACTGTAAATAAGGTATTTTCCACCACTCCCCCTCCCCCCATTTTTACATCCTTCCTTATAAATATACAAATAAATAAAATAAAAAACTGTGTTTTCCACCACTCCCCCTCCCAACATTTTTACTTCCTTCCTGCAGCTCCTACCTTCCATGGAGCCCTGCTGGTTGATGGCTGTCCGTTCTTCCTTGTTGGTGGTTCGGACCTTGATGTCGTAGTGGGGTGAGATGGGACTGTAGGCCGTACCTGGTCACAACAAACAAACAAACAAGCAAACAACGAATTAAGTATCTCCAAAATCTGTGACCTAGTTATTATCATTATTGTAAATTTCTCACTCGCTCTGTCTATGCATTTTCCCACTGGCCCCCATGAGGCAACAGACATGCATATCATGATCATTATGGCATATGGCAGGAAATTGAAGACAAGAAATGAGCACTAGACAACAGGAACATAAACTTACCCAGGTGTTATATTTACCTGTGCCCAGGTGATATAGTTACCTGTGCCCAGGTGTTATAGTTACCTGTGCCCAGGTGTTATATTTACCTGTGCCCAGGTGTTATAGTTACATGTACCTGTGCCCAGGTGTTATAGTTACCTGTGCCCAGGTGTTATATTTACCTGTGCCCAGGTGTTATAGTTACCTGTGCCCAGGTGTTATATTTACCTGTGCCCAGGTGTTATATTTACCTGTGCCCAGGTGTTATATTTACCTGTACCCAGGTGTTATATTTACCTGTACCCAGGTGTTATATTTACCTGTGCCCAGGTGTTATATTTACCTGTGCCCAGGTGTTATATTTACCTGTGCCCAGGTGTTATATTTACCTGTACCCAGGTGTTATATTTACCTGTACCCAGGTGTTATATTTACCTGTGCCCAGGTTTTATAGTCACCTGTGCCCAGGTGTTATATTTATCTGTGTCCAGGTGTTATATTTATCCCTGCCCAGGTGTTATATTTACCTGTGCCCAGGTGTTTGCCCAGGTGTTTGCCCAGGTGTTACATTTACCTGTGCCCAGGTGTTGGTCCACCTCTTCCCTCCAGTCCAGCAGGTCCTGAGCCTGGGTCTGCAGAGGCAGGACAAACTCCACCCCGACCTTGTAGGTGACCTTGACATGGGGGGAGGGGGGCAGTCAGTCTTTTGTTGGCATCAAGTTTGACCTGTGACCTCACTACTTCCTACCGATTGGGACCATGATTATTGTGCCTTGCAATCTGCTTTTGATTTTTACATTTTAATTCATATCTACTTTACCCTTACCATGTTTTCGTTTGACCAAACTCCAAAATAGAAAATTACAAAATTAATGTCTTTAGAAAAAAATTATTTATTACATGTACAATCTCTAACATGCATGATCATGAGCATACATGTAATCCAGCTCCCCTATGTCAACACATGGCAGTGTTGCCCTGTACATCACTGTAAATGTAGTTCTCCAAAAGAGCATGGATAGTAAATAATACTTGTTTGTATGTATATAGTTGTAGAAGACCTTACAAAAGTTGCTGTACTTTTGTTATGTCAATAAAGATTGTTTATAATATATACATACTAAGCCATTATATATCATGTGAGTACATGCATAGACATATAGTGATATAAGTGTATGCCTACCTGAGCATCCTTCAGCTGTCCTATATCAGCGTATGGCAGGGTGGCCCTGTACACTTCGGTAGTTTTCCACCAGAGAGGAACGCCGATCACCACGACAACCAGAGCCACTCCCAGGGTCGCATACACCTGGGTAGCTGTCTCTGTGGAAACAACGGCTCTGATAAAGTATAATATACCTTTCAGCCTTTTAAATTAGCCTCCACCAGGCCTTCCTATGGGGGTCAGATTGTAGAATTTGGCAAAAGAAGGGAATAGCTGGCCAGTAGAGTCAGTCCGCAGGGGGGTTAATTTCCCCTCCTAACTGTGCGGCCAATCAAACCACAAGACGGCTAAACTCCCCTGGCAAATATTCTCCCTATTATGGCCAGCGTAGTTAGTCTGGTAGAGACTACAGCCAAACCACAAGGCGGCCAAACTCCCCTGGCAAATATCTCCCTATAATGGCCAGCGTAGTTAGTCTGGTAGAGACTACTTTTAAATCCAGGAACAAAACAAGTAGGAACAAACCCTTTGTTACATACAGAATTGGAAGGACAAGAAATTATAAAATCAATTATATTTAAGGGGAGCCCCCTCGAAGGTTTCTGGGTTCTCCCGCACATTCGTTCTACATAATTCATTACATACTGATTTGTTTTTAAGTGCAAACTGACAATAAACAATAAACAAAACAAATATAGCTACTAGGCTACCTATAGCATAGAATGTGCCATTGCCATTGTAACAGTGGGGTTCAAGTGCCACCAACTGACCAGCCCAACTGGTTCTGGACCTTTTGGCCTAGCGGTTACGGTTATGGTGATGACTTGCTGCCCGGGTTTTGCGCGGGTTTGTTTCCCGGCATCCCGGGAGCCAGGGGTTTTCCTGTTTCTACTCGCCTCTAGTGTTTCACCATGAATAATTAATACATGCATGTAACTGTTGCTTAGCCAAAATTCATGAAATTGTTCTGCAATTAAAATAAAATGTAACAATCGCTGCATCCTGGATCAACCTGTAAAAATTCTATGACATTTGCACAGTCTCTCTTTAACCTTTAAAACACTGAAGTAGCAGTTGGATACCAATTTTCTATTGGTTACAGAGTCAGGCAGCAGGGAGAAGGTTAAAAATGATGTACAATGACAAGGAACTATATCTATTGTGTTAAAAGCACGTCTGAAGGAAAAATGTGACTGGGGGATTTGAAGTCATCAATTATTAATTTCATTTCTATTCAGGCAGACCTTGGGATGGACCTGGCATTATCTCTAGGTGTGCGAGTGAAAACAAAATGGCCAAAATCATTGTGCTTTTTATTTCTAACATATATACACCAGACTTTTCATTTTCAAAACGCAAAATTGTGAACTATTGATTGAACTATATTTTGAGAGACAATCTTATTATTAGCCTCCATGGTTGTCAACTATTACAAGAGTTCCACATATTAATACACTTCAAGGTTTGAAATGTTTAGCAGGACATAGGGCAACTCTAAGCTAATGCTGTGTGTAGAAGGAGGTTATAGTTGGTTTGTAGGCTGCAAATTTTCTATTATAGTCCATCAGTTTCTTGGAAGGTAGTCGCAGCTTAACGTTAATTGATACCAGACACATGACGTTAATTCGTTCTCAACTGTTAGCCATTTTTAGGCCTTTTTACAGAATTTTGCGTTCCACTTAATATTCTGCAAAACCCAAACTGACGACGAAAACATCCTAGAAGAATTCATGTAAACAATTTAACAGAAACGAGACAAAATAACCCAGTTTTACCTTCCTCGTCTTGCGAAGTTTTTTGCACCTCCCGTTTTTCTCCAGGCGACGCCATGTTGGTGACCTGACCCCTGACCCTTCACCCCTGCAGACGACGCGTGGGCACTTCCGGGTTCAGCCTGTGTGTTTGACAGACGCGTATACGTAGACGCGTTTTGTCTTCACATTTTTACGTTCTTGCAAAGTAAAAACGTAATGAAGCAACGCGGGAACTTTGCGGGCTCTTGTAGAATGTTTTCTTTTAACAGATGTTTGTGGTTAAGGTTTTGACCCGATCCTTTATGTCCTGCTTATAATAGCTTCCAGATCATATTACATTCCGACACTACTGCTAGACAAATGTGCACATCCTGTATTTGCTTGGTTCGCGTTCCGCTGATATTTATTAACTTGGGACGTTACGTGTGCGTGAAGGAGCGGACAGAAGGCTGAACTTGTCAGGTAAGTTTTGTCTTTCTTCTCCAAGAAACTTTTAATGCACTTTTCTGCGTTACTTCACAAGTTATACACTCATAACTAGTGTACTTTTTGTGAGAACGTTTCCATAAGTCGTTTCCCGGTTGATGTTAGCTATAGGTAATGTTAGACCATATTGACCGGTACGCAAACCTAGCTCTCACTTAGCCGCAGCTGGTTATACAATATTGATCGTCAGAGCACATTTAGAACTCTTAAAACCTTCGTTCAACGAGAGAGAGGGAATATCTGAGTGCTATTTAAGTACATTGACACTTCTAGTCTTGACTTCTCGATGTCAGAGGCTGCTTGGGCTTGGCCAGTGGAAGGCCGCCGCTACAAGCGTACTGTAGTCAGGCCAATCGTACCTATATATAGAGAATAATCTGGGCACACATATGGTGGTAAGACTAAGTGATCATGAATTGATCGTGTATTGTGTGTATGTCATGACTCTAAATTTTGAATCCACTGTCCATTTGGTACTGTATTGTATTTGATATGTTGACATCCAGGTAAAGAGGTGCACAAGAAAACAGTTACACAAGCAACAGACAAATGACAGTTGTCAAAATTTATCCAGTTGCTTGTCAGTAACTGTTTTTTTGAAGTTGTGACTATCTCATTTAGACATGGATGTCTAACCTTCATCAACATACCAAATGTACATTTTTGTGTAATGTTATAATAGTATTTGGTATTGTGAAATGATGTGTCTTAAACTTTTTCTTTCTTTTTTAATAGTGTCTTAGCCTCATCTTAAGAAGACATGAAGAAGCTGGTCATCAACGCGGACGACTTCGGCTACTGCCCCGAGCGGAACCGGGGCATCGTGGAGAGCTATCTCCATGGCGACGTCACAACTGCTTCGCTGATGGCTAACACTGATGCTGCAGAGGTAATTCTTTGTTGTGAAAACTTAAATATTGTTCCTTTTAAGAAGGTCTAATTATTTTGAAATTTGCCATTTATCATAGCTGGCTGCTTCAATTAAATGTTGAGGTCATAATTGAGGGTCTCGTAAACTATAGGTAAAAATTATGTAAGAAATACGTAGCAGCCATCGAGGAACCCTTGGGGATTAGCTCAAGCCTCCAGTTCCCAGCATTCTGGCTCCAGTTTCCAGAGTTCTGCAGAATTGGGTTAATCCCCAAGGGGTCCTCGATGGCTGCTACGTATTTCTTACATCAGTTTTACCTACAGTTTACGATATTAGCCCATCTAGATGTAAGGTTGCTGCAATATGGGAATTAGTCAGGAATTAAACTGGAAGTCCAGAATTAAACTGGAGGCTGTTAGATGATGCTCTGCCTTCCCATCCAGGATGCCATAAAGCTTGCCACGCTCCATGCCATCCCTCTGGGCCTGCACTTGAACCTGACGGAGGGACGACCGGTCAGCAACCGGCTGCGGGAGGGTTCTACCCTGGTGGGCGGCGGAGGCTGGTTCCACGGGAAACTGGGGGTGAGGAAGGCGGCTTACAGCAGAGGGTTGGACACTGCAGAGGTCTGGCTGCAAAATTATTTTTATATGTTCAGTTTTATGTTTACCTTTACGGAAGGAAATATACTGTTTTTGCTCTGTTTCCTCTTCTTCCCTTCCATACAAATAAGGTCAATGACCTGGACCAGATGGCTGTCACTATGGTAACAATTTTAGTGCCAAATGGCTACCCTGGCATGTTGAAAGTAAAGGTATACATGTACATGTATGTACACAGTGAAGCCACAACTTGACTAGTCCATTCAGAAGCTGTTATTGTAAAATAAAACATTTGTACAAATACCGGTGGAACTATGTACCCATTCCTTACTTTTGCAGTCAAGTTAATCAAGTGCCTATCTTGCATTTATGCTTTAATGTTTTACATAACTGTGAGGACTCGAATCTTGCACTAATTCACAGCTCAGCTCAGCTCAATCCTCTTCTGAACCTAGTGGTTCTTGAGGCGACAGGAAGGATTTCCATCTGGCCCTATCTGCAGCTGCATCCAGGGCTGTGCCCAGAGTCAGCCCCCTCTCTTTTAGGTCTTTCTGTATTGTTCTTCTCCATGCCTCTTTTGGACGCCCTCTATTTCTTTTTCCTGTTGGCTTCCATCTTAGTGCACCTCTAGTTATTGAGTCTAGGGGCATGCGGCAGACGTGGCACTAATTCACAGAAACAAGACAATTGTCTGATCTGTTTTGACAGGTTCGAGAGGAGATAGAAGCCCAGCTGAGGTGGTTTGTGGACCGGTTGGGAAGACCGCCTACGCACATAGATGGGCACAACCATGTACACGTCCTGCCAGGTGGGGTAAATTTTTATACTCAGTCTTTGCGCCACATAAATATAAGTTCCAACGAGCCCCTGACAGCGAGAAGTTGTGTAACACAGGCTAAGCTCTGACAATTTAACCCTTCTTGGGCAGGTCCCTTAATGCTTGTGCACATAGAAAAAAAATTAGGAATAGGGAAAAGGTGGTTGTTATGGCCAGGTGGCTGGCTTGTTTAATCAGGTTTCACTGCATATGTATTCTGTATCTGTATAGCCGGTATAACCGCCCTTCGGCGTAACACACCAGCTTCTGTATCTGTATAGCCGGTATAACCGCCCTTCGGTGTAACACACCAGCTTCTGTATCTGTATAGCTATAGCCGGTATAACCGCCCTTCGGCGTAACACACCAGTTTCACAGGCACGCGGTTCAGTGGCTACATTACACCGAACGACCTGTTACACCTGACCTTGTAAGAGCCAAGCATATTCCGTCCTCTTCCAGGAGTTCGTGATGTATTCGCAGCTGCGGCAGCTGCAGCAGGTGTCAGGTGGATCCGGTTACCTGTCCAGTCCGACCTTCAGGCGTGTCACTGGGTCAGCGAGGCCCAGCAAGACTTCTTTAAGGAAGTGGAGGACGACTGCCGAGACGCACGCCAAGTTTTCTTACAGCAGGGACTTAAGTGAGTGGCTTTACTTTACTTTTTTTAAAGAAACCATTAAGAGATAATTTCGAAAATTTTATCGATGCCTTTGTAGAAACCCATGTTTGCTGTTTTTCCTGTTTTATTATCCAAATGTCATGCAGATGTATGCCATAATAGCTTATGCAAGTACGTACATGTACACCATTCAATTTATAATAAAGTGAATGGGTTATGCAAAAAACAGTTACTCAAACAACTGGATATGATTTTGGAAATGGTCAGACGTTTCAGGTAGCATCCACTACCTTTCGTCAGTGACACTTGGAACTGTTTTTTGGGCATACATGTATCTTATTACCTGGATGTCTAACCTTCATCGACGTATGACTGGGAAATGGTTTGGGTTTTCAGAATTCAATGTAGGTCCCCGACTTATGCTATTGGCCGTGATGCAAATACAGGACAGGACAAAAGAGACTTGGGAGCTACGATAGGTTTGGTAACCAGCCTCTTATTGCTGGAAAAACACTTGACTGAACTATTGATGAATTTTGGTGTTTTCCCCTTGTGTGTTACAGGTTGACTGACTCGTTCGTTGGCCTGGCAACCATGGGTGCAGACATGTCCGTCCAGCGCATCTGCGACTCGCTACAAGCTGCCTACAAGTCAGCCAATAGGGAAGCCAAGAGGAGTCATGTGACCTGCGAGGTCATGGTGCATCCTGGGTACCCAAGCATGCTGGGATGCGGCGGGTGTGGCCAGGGCCCTGACGAATTTTCCCTGTCACATGACCGCCGCCACGAGATGACTGTCCTCGGCGACGGGCGTCTCAAGGGATTTTACAAGGAGCAAGGGATTGAGTTAAGTTCATTTGCTGACCTCTAACCTCAAGTTAGCACGTCGGCAGAACATACTGCGCCTGCGCAAAACCCTGATTCTTCACGTTTTTCGTTGGATGTTTGGTCAACGTTGCATCAAAATTTTGCCTGTTGCAGACGATATCTTTTCCCATAAAACATCTGAAAACTACAGACAGGCTGTCAAACTTATATGCTCTAATACAACCTTATATGAGATGTTCTGCCAAAGTGCTATGCACAATACATTACCGGTTTCGCGCAGGTGCACTACGTTCTGCCGACGTGCTGACATCCAGGTAATGAGATACACAAGGAAACAGTTATTCAAGCAACTGGATAGATTTGAAAACTGTCAGATGTTTCAAGTAGCGTCCACTACTTTTCGTCAGGGACTAACGGAATCTGTAGTTGAATAGGTATTTATCCAAAAACTATGAATTAGTATGTCTGACAGTTATCCAAATCTATCCAGCTGCTTGAGTACTGTTTACCTGTGTATCTCATTACCTGGATGTCTAACCTTCATCGAGGTACATGTAGGAATATTTTCACAGCTTCTTCTAAGAAAAGTTTGAGATACATTGATAAAGGTTTGACATCCAGGCAGAACATTACATAATACAAAATAAATCAAGCAACTGGACTCCTCAGAGAATTTGTTCAGTTTTAAGCTTGATGTATTTTGTATTACGTATTTATACAGAAATTGAATTCAATGTGCAATGGTCATGCATAGTGCCACTGCATTTTGTAGTGCAGAGCATGTACATAAGGACTATATTCTAAATATTTTTACAAGTATTTTCTTGTAAAAGGATGGACAAAGTCAGTATTTCTGACATTTTCTGAGATATTTTACACAGTGACTACTTTCCGAGTATTTTTTTACTGTGTATGTATACTGTCCATGCATTGTTCCAAGAGGACTTTTAAAACTGAACCTGTATATTTTAGGGCCTGAAGACTACGTGTATTGTGTGCGTGTCTGCACCAAGTTTTAACATAAGTGGACATTTCCAAACATGAAATGTATCTACCGATCTATTTTATCAGTGTTAGCAAATAAAGTTCTTACAAGAGTAGTTTTTAAAGGATTTTAAGGTTGATTAAGTAGTGATTATCATTAATAAATGGTATACAATCTATTTCATGATTTTAAATTTTAAGCATTTGTCAATGAGATTTAAAGAGATACTATTTGAGTTTTAAATCCCAAGGGAATTTTGCAGTTTGCTGTTTTAATAGATAGGAATTGATGATGTCAGGGACAAAAATTGCAGAAACGTAACATCGTATACATTTTACCATTGTGTCAGATGTAAATAGATCACCAGAGATTGAAAATATTGGCCTATGAGACTGTTCTACAATTGTTGTTATGTGATTGAGATTTCTTCCCATAATATGATATCTGTCAATTCAGAAAGAAGCTGAAGAGATATATTGTGAAAATAGGTTTCATAAACAATACCTTTGATAGGGTGATAGTAATATATGTGCATGATGTACCTTATTATCTCTAGTTGATTTGAATACAGAAGAGTCACAGTAAGGGTTAGGGGGAAAATGTTTTAACCACATACTGACAGGAAAGTCGAACTGGAGCTCAAAATGGTCTCCCTGCAGGCTGGGATGAAGTGAATGGTACGCAAAGGATAGAACAAGAAATTCACAACTCTAAAATACTTCACGGAGATGTGAAATATTCTATTTCTTGTTGATTCTGTAGTACATTGATACATGTAGAGTTTAATTAGGCCATGCCAATTTATTTCCTTGGTTTACGTTACATACCAGTGAGTATTAGATGAGTCTCAGGTTTGGCTATCTACCTGGTATCTATTTATGACATTATTGAAGTGTTCTTCTACTATAATACATGTAGTGCTAACGCCTAGACTTTAAGTGGCTTGTTCTCATTTGGTTAGTTAGCATTTATTTACAATAATTGTATTCTTATATAGCTATACATTTTTCTGTCTGTAAAAGTTATTTGCCCAATACTGCATGAAAGAGAGCAATATAACTTATATAGATGAGCATGTGTCAATGTCTTCTTTTCCCTTCTCTGATGAAATAAACTAGTCTTTGCTAGTACCAATTGTAGTCCTTAGTGTCTGCAGGGTCATTGCTAAAACCAGTTGACTCTGCTCAAAACTGGTTAGAACTGGTACAATTTGTCATGTTGGATCTAGCAGAATCTGGTTGAAACCAGTTTGGACTGGTATAATCTGTTCAGTAGCCTGTGGATGACCATATACATGTTCATGTACCTTGAGAAGGCATGAACAGCCAGCAGAACCAGGTTCATCTGGTTGAAACCAGTTTGGACTGGTTCTATCTGCCCAGAGGCCTGAGGGTGCTGATGTACAGTCAGCAGAACCAGTTTAATTTAATCTGGTTGAAACCAGTTTGCACCGGTTCTATCTGCCTAGTGGCCTGTGGGTGCTGATGCACAACCAGCAGAACTGGTTTAATCTGGTTGAAGCCAGTTTGCACCGGTACTATCTGCCCAGAGGCCTCAGAGTGTTGATGACCATGTATCTTGAGAAGGTGATGTACAACCAGCGGAACCAGACCAGCTGTGACCGGTGGGCACACATCGCACGCTGTGTGGGGAAGGGATGATCACTGTTAGTACATTGGTCTGAAGAGCAACTGTTGTATCCGGAACAGTGCTTTATCCAGAAAAATGCTCATGCCCAATTGAAATGTAGCCCGTTGTTATTCTAAAGTTCTCCAAAGGGCACACACGTACTAATTAATTAGTTGATTGGCTAATAAGCTCTAGCCTTGGTGCTCATTGGCTCACTGAATGTGCTACAAAGCTTCGTTTTGGCCTACAGATTAGCTTGCTGCTGCTTGGCTCCAAGGATGTTATGCAAGTTTCTATTGGCTTACAGGTGCTAGCCTTGGTGCTGATTGGCTCCAAGGATGTTATGCAAGTTTCTATTGGCTTACAGGTGCTAGCCTTGGTGCTGATTGGCTCCATGGATGTTACATAAGTTTCTATTGGTCTACAGGTGCTAGCCTTGGTGCTGATTGACTCCATGGATGTAACAGATGTTCCTATTGGCCTACAGACACTAGCCTTGGTGTTGCTTGGCTCCATGGATGTTACTTAAGTTTCTATTGGTCTACAGGTGCTAGCCTTAGTGCCGATTGGCTCATGGATGTTACATAAGTTCCTATTGGTCTACACGTGCTAACGTTTGTGCTAATTAGCTCCATAGATGTTACATAAGTTCCTATTGGTCTCCAGGTGCTAGCCTTGGTGCTGATTGGCTCCATGGATGTAACAGATGTTCCTATTGGCCTACAGGTGCTATCCTTAGTGCTGATTGGCTACTACAGTGCAATGGAACACATGAAATGATGTGCAGATTCGAATTAGCAATACAGAAAATCCATACAGACTCAGCGTACGAAATACTAGGTTGCCCAGTTGCACCGTGCAACCATATTTTGCTTGGTGCAACCTATTTCTACACCCAGGTAGCCCAGTGCACTACCTAAATTTTGTGGTAAGGATGACCCTTTCTTCCATTGGGAACTGTTAATTGAGAAGTTCCTATGGAAGAGTTCATCACTTCAGGTAAGGGGAAACAACTCTGTGTCAGAAATGTATAAATGCACATTGCATTTTAACAAAGTTAATCATATTAATGTAGAGGAGTTTAAATTCGGGGCAACCTGGAACTTTGATGGGCAACCTAGCTTTCATCCTAGGTTGCCACTGAGGAACCTGGCTCAAAAAAGTATTTCGCACACTGAGACTGTTATGAGTGCTGCTGTATAACTGTATACCTCACCTGAGCCTTCAGTACTGCTGGGTATCCGGACAGGAACAGGGTACTGGCAGAGCTGAGGATGCTGGGTAGGACATCTAGGAATGAGGTGTACTTCCTCAAGAGGCTGACACTCTCCAGTACATAGACCAGTATGTCTGAGGGTGTTAGGGAAAAGTGTAAGGTACATGTGTATGTCCATATTAGGTAAGTCGTTCAGGCGTTCGAACGGCGACGTTAGCGTCCGTTCGACGTCCGAACGGCTACGTTAGGATAGATCTGATTCTGAAGAATAAAGAGAGTTTTTTGAGTTGAAAGACTGGCGTCCAGATGTGCTTATTTGATGCTCCGGGTCTGTGTTTTTTACTCCTACTCTCGCGTGGTGATAAACCTATGAGGAGGTATCATCTCCTCCACAACGAATCCACTTACAAAAGGTCTTAGAACAAGTTCCAATACTGTATTTAATGAAGAATTCAGAAACATCAATTTGTTTCTTTCAGGAAGTATGTAGGTTTCAACTGTGTTATCAGCCAGGGCAAAACTACATGTATTCCAAGAAAATATTGTGTCTCTTTGTCATTCTTAACAAGCATTTATTCTGGAAAGACACAGAATGTATACCGAAAATGAACTATCTTCCTTCAAAATAAGCCTAAAAAAAGAAGTATGAAGTCAAGCATACTGTCTGGCATTTGTCCTCTGCTCACGAGGTCGTTGACCCCGTGGTACAGGCTGCTGTGGTTCTTGTGACCGCTGAGCCCGTAGTGGTCAAAGGTTATGACCTGGGGGGGGGCAGAAGAGGGCTTAGAAAATCTGGATCAGTCGACCAGGATGTCCATCTATTTCTGAAGGCAAACTTACCACATTCACAAAGGTCTTGTTGACCTTTTTGTGATGACAAACTTACATTATTCAAAATGTCTTGTTAAACTTAAATTGCAAAGACCAACTTACCACATTCACAAATGTCTTGTTGAACTTTTTTTGCAAAGACTAACTTACCACGTTCACAGATGTCTTGACGACGTGCTCCAGAATCTTCTGTGCGACCAGTTTAGTATCCCAGTCTTTGTTGATATCGTCAGGAAGATCACTGAAACGGGGATGGGGAGCACGTCAGTAGAACGTACCGCGCCTGCGGAAAACCCTGATTTTTCACGTTTTTTGTTGGATGTTCGGTCAACGTTGCATCAAAATTTTGCCTGTTGCAGACGATATCTTTTCCTATCCAACATCTGAAAACTACAGACAGGCCGTCAACCTTAAATGCTCTAATACGACCTTATATGAGACGTTCTGCCAAAGTACTATGCACAATACATTATATGGATTTCGCGCAGGTGCAGTATGTTCTGCCGACGTGCTGGGATGAGGAAGGTTGTGGCTGGTTACGTTACATCAAGCTTTCTGCTTATATCTCCTTCCTTACCCCAATCCATAAGATTATTTGCATTTAGTGAATGACAGTATCAAACTATCAGGTGGACAACATACTTATGCATATTTATACATATTATAACTGATGCCATAATTTGAAGTCGCTTTGGAAAGTCGGGTTTATTTTTTTCTCCTTCTTTTTGACAAACAGGAGTTTGATACATGTACATGAACTTTGATTTGTGGTGAAAATTATATTATAAATAAAACCTCTCCCTTACTAAAAACAGTTTGAATCAGACTGTGCTCATGCCATTGGCTATAATGTTTCAGCTGTTTCACCTGCACCAGTCATCTGCAAGATGGAGAGAGGGAAAGATGGAGAGGGAGACAAAGAGATGATAAGATTGATGAATAGATAGCATGTCTAACTTACGGGTCGTCTACAACTGTGACGTTTTCCGCTGGAACGCCAAGGATCACTGCACTCTCATACAGCTCACGTCGCCGGGTGTCGCCCTTCTTCTCAAAGTTACCTAGCAACAGCAGAAACCAAATGCAAGTTTAGAATGTGCTTAAATACCCCGGCTGTATTTTCTAATATCAATGTAAACCTTATTGTCAAACATGTACTATTGACATAATCTCTGCATAACTTAAGGTCCCCATCTGGCCATTGTGGCCACTCTTTGGTGGTTCCTTATATCACATTGACACTGAGACAGTCACAGACAGACAGACAGACAGTGTTAGAGAGACAGACAGACAGACACTGTCAGACAGACAGACGGACAAGCCCAATTGAAAACATTTCACTGCCTTGGGTGTCGATTACATGTACAGACAGCCTAAGTCTATTGACAGGGTCATCCTGTCAATAACAGAAACTTTTGCACTATTGACAGGATCATCCTGTCATTTTTTACCATTATTGACAGGATGATCCTGTCAATAATGATCCTGTCAATAGCCTTAGGCCACCATTTAACACGTAAAATCCGCACCTGTGGAGAGGCAGAGCAGGAAGACTTGGTGTCCGAGGCGCAGCGTCTCCAGGACCGTGGGGGCGAAGAACATGCACTCGTCATCGGGGTGTGCCGTGACGACCAGCACCCGCGCTCGGCGCCCTGAGCGCTCCGCCGCCGAGGCGAAGTTCAGGAACGGCCGGTGCACCCACAGGTAGAGATACAGCACCACCGCAAGGGAGAGAACGCACCCAACGAGCAGCAGCACAACCATGTTACTTGAGAGCAAAATTCCGACACAAAAAATTATTAAAACTTCATTTATTTTAGCTCTGAAGCGTGGTGAAAGCAGCCATCGTGTTTTTCCGGAAGTGTCGTAAAATACCATCGAGGTCAAAGGTGAAGCTCTTGCAGCCGCAAAACGGGCGATAACGACAGGTAAACAGTATCCTTGACAACTGGAAGGCGGGCCAGTTAAAGTTCGTTTTCCCTGCAAATTTACCAGAAATTAGGTAAATATCAATTCTATATAAAATTAGAAGATCTTAGCTTTGATTTTAGGCTATCGAACTGATTTATAATAGGATGTATTTCCGATAAACATTGATTTGTTTTTGTTGTGCGCTCAGATTGAAAATCCAAGATGGCGGACGAAGAAAGTTCGGTCCCGGCCGAGGAAAAGATCGAGGCGACCCAGACGGCCGTGCCCGAGGGTGCCGGGGCCGAGGTGCCTCCAGCTGAAGCCGAGGGACAACCCGAGCCCGAGGCTCCCGAGACAGGGGACCAGGGGCCTACAGAGGCGGCAGAGGGTGGGTACATATAGACCCGTGGGGGGGGGGGGGGGGACTTATGTTTATAAACTTGTGAAAGTGGTTGGCAACTTGTCAGGATTTGCTATTTCTTGCGTGGGCTTCAGAGGCGGTTGGAAGGAGTTGGAATTGGATAAATAAACCTGGTATCATGCCAGGGGAGTTGGTCTGCTAAAGGAGTACAGTCTTAGCGGCAAACCGTACTCTTTCGCAGACTTACTCTCCTGGCATGTAACTGTTATCTGTATATTTGGCCAATTTCTACTCTTTCCAGTCGCCTCTGAAGCCTGGAAGAGGCTACCTCACTGCACAAGCTTACATATCAGGTAGTAATGCATTAGATTAGTATTAAAAGTTATAGCAGATGATCGTAAATTGTTGAACAATGTCTAGAAACTCATAGAGTTTCATAATTCATTCAAAAGATAGAATGATACATATTTTACATAAGTACTTCTCCAGGATCACATAGATAGCAGCATTGTAATGCTTTGTAGTTTTGAATATCTACATTACATCATTTCAGGAGCTGAAAAAACAGAAGAAAAGTCAGAAGAGGAAAAACCCGAGGCCGAGCCAACAGAAACCGAGGGAACGAAAGAGGCACCAACAGAAGAGCCTGCCCAGGAAGAAGGAGGAGCGACAGAAGCGGAGAAACCACCAACCCCAGCAGCTGGCAGCCGGCCTGCAAGTCAAACCGGATCTGCTAGGGGGAGCAAGCCTACCACGCCAACAGGCAGTAAAGCTGGGACTCCACAGGGAAGTAAACCTGGGACACCCAAGGGGAGCAGGCCCCCTACCCCCAAGGGCAGCAAGCCCCCCACCCCCACGGGAAGTCGACAGGGCACCCCACGGGCTGGGAGTAAGGAGGGCAGCGCACGGGCGAGCCCGGTAGGTGAGAAAGCGGGCAGCAGACAGGGCAGCGCGGGGAAGGAGAGGCCAAGTAGTGCAGGTACATGTCATTCTTACCTGAGGTTTCAGTAGCACGTCGGCAGAACGTACTGCGCCTGCGCGAAACCCGTAATGTATTATGCATAGCACTTCGTCAGATCGTGTCATATAAGGTTGAATTCGCATATATAAGGGTGACATCCCGTCTGTAGTTTTCAAATGTTGTGTAGAAAAGATATGGTCTGCAACAGGCAAAATTCTGATGCAACGTTGACCAAAAATCCAGCGAAAATCCAGGTTTTGCGCAGGCGCAGTACGTTCTGCCGGCGTGCTGGTTTCAGTGGTTTATTACATGCAGTGATTTATGCAACAAATTTCTTAGAATGTTTTTGCCTGTTTTTGTTTTGGAGTGGTGTTTTACATGTACATGTATTGAACACTATTCTTCCTGGAGTCCACCATGAAATATAACAAATGAAACATAAGAAAATTTTACATTGAGTAGATACAGAACTAAAACTAACTCAAAAGACAGTGAACTTAATTAACTGTTGCCAATTCAAAATCCATGTTCTGGCTCCTGACCAGATTCTGAGACCTTTTGACTCCTGTCATTCTGCCTGTCAATCTTCCCCCCCACCCACCCACGTGCTGTCAACCTACTCTGTCCAGACAAACAGATATAAAAATCCACAGCGCAGCCACCCTAAACAATACTTCCGTACCTGGAATTAATAAATAATTAATATCAGAAACCAACAATTTTCCTACTAAAATCAAAGAACCCACATATTATAGACGAAGTGGGTAAATTCGTCTCCCACTGCCTGAAAAGAAGAAGTCAAACCCAACCAAATTAGTACCATGTATGTTGTAGAATTTAGTATCACGTAGTCTCTCATATCATTGTATCTTCTTTTTCATGTTGTTTGTTGTTACTTGTTTGTATTTGCAATTAGCCCTCGGGCATGTGTTTGCAAATAAACTTCTTTGAATAAAACTGCTTGCCTTCTTCCCATTAGGAAAAGAAAGGCCGTCCAGTGGCAAGGATCGACCCCCAAGCGCAGGGAAAGACAGGCCCAGTTCAGGCACAGCGAGGCCCCCTAGTGGAAGAAGCAGGAAGTCCAGCGCAGCTTCCCAGAAGAGTGCAGGGGTGAGATTGAAATCCTCACTTAAATCACAAACCTGTTTTGTTTTCGCTGGTGTCTATAGGGGGCCAACATGTTGGATTTGATGTCTCACGGTCAGCGCATTGTTTCCAGTTTAAATGCGACTTCATGTTTCTGGTGGAGGACATTGAAATTCGCTGCTGGTGAAAAAAATAACGATATTCTCGCATAATACAAAGTGGAAACTATTGAAATTATCTGAAGCCTCAGAGAGTACCTTACTTGTAACTACTGTACATAGTGGCTGTCTTCTCTGTCATGACCAGTGAAAGAGTAGTTCAACTGTTTATTTTATTTTTTTTTATTCACATATCTCAGTATTGGGCAGGAAGCACAGTTGCTTAATAATATATAACACCTTCTACTCAAAAACACAATTATAAAACAAAAGTAAAACACGATGACAAAATACATACATAATTACAAAGTGGGTAAAAGAAAATGAGTACAAACAAGACAAGTTGGTGATCTATCAATTACGAGAATCTACTTGTACAGTAAACTGTTTATTCAGTTTATAAACTGGTTCGAGATCACTAGATTCACTTTCAAATCACTGTGCTTAAACTAAAAATTGAAATAAATCTTTCCTTTCTTCCCTGCCATTCCAGAAACCTCCCAGTGGGAAGGCCAGTCCCGTTGCCCCTGGCGACCAGAGTGTGGCAGATACCAAACCCACCCCATTGGGGGGGAGGCACACTCCAGTCTCTCGCAAGTCTGAAACATCCGAGGAGCCCATCCCCATCGATGCATTGGTATGTTCCAATATGTCATTTTTCCCCCCAATATAGCATATTGTTACCAGACTCATTCACACTCACTATCCTGACAATACTATATATGTTAGGGTAGAGATGCCAATCTGTCAGAATCTGTTTATGACAGGAATCGGTCTTAACAAAAATAAAAATAAAAAAAGCTTATAATATTATATATATCAGGAAAAGTGTTAAGCTTCCATAAAATTTTTGTGATTTTTTAGGATTGGCAAAAACTTTGACAGAGAATATTGGTTATAGAGACACAATTACTGTTCTAACAGAGAAACAGGAGTGAAGATATATAGCTATCAAAACAAATGGCTGTTATCAAGGCTTACATGTATATTCCTTTTTTGCAATGACAGGTAGTTTACATTTGTGGAGGTGGAAAAGCCTTGGGGCAGCATGGCAGGTGTCAAATTAGCTCTAAATTGCAGTGCTTGGTGAGAAATCACATTGAAATAGATGAAAGGAACATTTCAAATGATCACTGTTTCTTTCAGCACAGGACTCACGTCAGTGTCCTTTGATGCAATAATTGCAGTAGTAGCTGTATATCTGCCTACAAGCAAGATTACTAGATCCTTTAACTTTGATGTGCTGCGAATCTTTTGGTGAACACTTGAACAAGACGGAGTGGCTTCTAGCTTTGCATTTCCTGAAATGCAATTTTTGAGGGAGAGAGAGAGACAGAGAGAGAGGGAGAGAGAGAGAGAGAAAGAGAGGGAGAGAGAGAGGGAGAGAGACAGAGAGAGGGAGAGAGAGAGAGGGAGGGAGGGAGAGAGGGGGAGAGAGAGAGAGAGGGAGAAAGAGGGAGGGAGGGAGGGAGGGAGGGAGGGAGGGAGGGACAATAATAAGACAATAATTGTACTAATAAGGTTCTTATCTGCTGTGTATCTGCCTACAAGCAAGGTTACATCCTTCAACTTTGATGTGCCGCAAATCTTTTGCTAAAACACTTGAAGAAGACGGAGTGGCTTCTAGCTTTGCATCACATGCTGGAAAATCTTTTTCCTGAAATGTAAATTTTAAGAGAGAGAGAGCTGAGAGAGAGAGAGAGAGAGAGAGAGACGTACTGTCAAAAAAGAGGAACTGAGGAGTACAGATAAAGCTTATGATCAGAGCAAATGCAAATATGTCTTCTCCTGTGTACATGTATGCTGGACCACATCTGAAATCAGCTCCTACAAGCTGAATGGGCTACCCCGCCGCTTTATGATACATGACAAATAAATAGAAGGCTGTTATCAAAGCTTATGCTGTATGTTATCTGCTTACTACCTTTAACTTTGATGTGCCACAAAAGGCTGCTCTTCGCTGAAACAAAGTGAACCCATGTACAGTGTTTTATCTGCTCAGTGGATGCCTTACAGTGGTTATATTCCACTGGATTGTTTAACCAAGAAGACTATGCTCCCTAAGGGGATGCTTGGATAGTCTACTGATAAACGTACAATTGTATATGCCAGGATAGAGACTCCAATCTCCAATCTGCGATTGATGTTCAGTATCATACACGTACACAGCATTAAAAGATATTTAATAGGTTTTATGGCAAGCACAGACTATTTAAATGATAGCAGTAGCTACCTGTAATGTGATTCTCAATGAATGTTTAACTTTTAGAATATGTTGGACAGTGTTTAGCAGACCTCATTCTCTCTGATGGTAGAATCACTCGTTCAACCGGCTAAAAAATTCTGCTGCAAAAAAGACTTGCACTTGATGCAAGCACATCTAACCCCCGTTTTGGGGGAAAAAAGACGTTAAAACTGGATAGAAAGAAGAAGAAGAAAGATCTCTCGATCAGAGTTTCAGTTGACACAGTTTCTGATCGGGATCTGTGCTGGTACGGTAAAATCGCCGACAATTCCCAACAGAAATTACAGTTTAAAGTTGCTTTATAACATATCTGTATGTTGTGCCACAAGTTTAAACTGTAATTTCCAACACAAGAAATTGGACTTACCCAAATTTTTGACTGTACAACTCCAGTCTTTGTCAAGGAATGAGAAATCCACCGCTTCCGTGACGTCACGTTATGTAGATGTTACACGTGACTCCGTGAGCAGTGGATCGTAAGTTGCAGAACGTCTGTGGCGCCCCCCCTGTGGCGGTCTCTGTTGAGTGATGGTTGTAAAGCCCTGATGTAGATGACCTCTTTAACACCTCGTGCAAAAAAGTCTGTTTAAACTTATGTCATAATGACTTCTACCAAGTTGAACACAAGATATAAATTACAGTTTCAAGTGTTGCTTCATATCTGTATGTTGTGCCATTTTCCCCAGAACATGGTGTGGTCTTTTGGCCTGAACAAGCGAGTTCCCGCCATCAACATGACGGATGAGCAGCGGAGGCTGGTACTGTACACGTGTGCGCACACTGCCGTTCTGTACGACTACAGCAACAACACACAGAAACTTCTACAGGGACATGTGAGTAGGACTGTCAGGCTTGGGTACAGTATACATTTGTAGGCTTTCTTCAGATACATATATTATCGACAACTGTAACAGGAACAACTACACAGAACAACACACAGAAACTCCTGCAGGGACTCTGAGTACAGGAGGGGCTTGGGGACAATTAGGCTTTTTTTGTAACACACAACACACATAAGGAAACAGTACTGACTCTGTCTGTCCAAACTGTGCTTTTCTTTTTCAACACAGGCAAAGTGGAAATATCACAGACTGGGCTGTCACTTTGAGTCTTGAAATTTGTCCCCCCCAGTGTAACATGATATCCAGTACCTGTGTAACATGATATCCATGTTCCTCTGTCCAACATGATATCCAATACCAACTAGTATGTAACATGATACCCAGTACCTGTGTAGCATGATATGCATGTTCCCCTAACATGATATCCAGTACGTGTGTAACATGATATCCCTGTTCCCTAGTGTAACATGATATCCAGTACCTGTATAATATGATATCCCTGTTCCCCCAGTGTAACATGATCTCCAGCACCTGTGTAACATGATATCCCTGTTCCCCAGTGTAACATGATCTCCAGCACCTGTGTGAGCGAGGACAGACGCTGGATTGCCACAGCTGACAGCGGACAGAACAGCATGGTCATCGTGTGGGACTCCTACTCATGGTAACCTGATATCCTTGTGGTAACACGATATGATATATAGTGTAATGTAATACAGCTATCATCTTTCCATGTTATTCCCTAAGAAATTCAAGTTTTCCAAGCTTCAATTAGTAATGCTAATTTATAGTTATGTAGAAAGGCTATCAATTAACAATCCAAATCGCCGACAACGCTGACCAGTCTCCTTTCCTCCTGATCCCCAGCATCCCGGTCCAGACCCTGTTTGACCCCCACGTGGGGGGCGTGACTACCATGGCGATGACCCCTGACGCCAAGTACCTGGTGACGGTGAGCGCCGCCCAGACACAGGTGAGATGCATGCTAATTAGTGACGTTGAATGACCGAGTAGCTAGGAAGCGGACACGAGATCGAGAGGTAGTGGGTTCGATTCCTGGCATTCCTGACTAGATATTGTGTTCTTTAATTTCTATTTTCAATAGATACCAAAGTTAACTTAATGTTTTAATTTAAGAATTATTAACATACAACACACTGAATAGAAATACCTAGTACTCAATTCAGACTCTGTAAGTCTGCAATGTGGTATCTGCAATAAAGATTTCAAAGCTTGATTTCCGTTTCCAGACCGTAGCGATCTGGGACTGGACAACGGAGTTGGAAGGGCCGGTCTGCCAGGCCGAGCTGGACCCGGCGTACGGACACCAGAGCTACATCCTCTTCAACCCCGAGGACCCCACCGAACTGGTCAGCAACTCCGAGTCACAGGTCGTCTTCTACTCATGGGTAAGTCACAGGTCGTCTTCTACTCATGGGTAAGTCAAAGGTCATCTTCTACTCATGGGTAAGTGAAAGGTCATTGTCTACTCATGGGTAAGTCAAAGGTCATCTTCTACTCATGGGTAAGTGACAGGTCATCTTCTACTCATGGGTAAGTCAAAGGTCATCTTCTACTTATGGGTAAGGTAAGTCATAGGTCATCATCTTCTTATGGGTAAGTCAAAGGTCACAGGTCATCTACTAATAGGTAAGTCACAGGTCACCTACTCATGGGTAAGTCAAAGGTCATCTTTACTCATGGGTAAGTCAAAGGTCACAGGTCATCTTCCACTCATGGGTAAGTCAAAGGTCATCTCATGGGTAAGTCAAAGGTTACAGGTCATGTACTTATAGGTAAGCCAGGGCAAGAAGTCACAGTGTGATGCTCACATGTACAAATGTATGTTGTTGTGCGTTGCAGAAGGGTGGGAAGCTGGAGTACTATGCACCGGAGCTGGACGACAGTGTGAGTAGACTCAACTCTCCAACATTTTTTTAATGAAAAACGTTTCAAAAAGTTTCCTTTAAATTTTTTTTGAAACTTGAATCATGATTGACATGCTAATCACCTTGTGCTCATTAATCCATCTTGGTTCCTCCTCAGACGTTTAACCGTGCGGTCGGACAGTACAGTCAGTCCATCTTCCAGACGGACTTTGGCACACGGGCCTTCACCGCCACCAGTGTAGGAAACATCGTGGTGTGGGACAGCAAGAGGCCCAGCTCAGAAGGTACTAAATTAAATTCAGTTTTTTCACCGTTTTTGTTTTTACCATTGCCACCATTGTTTCTCCATTAATTTAATGGCAAAATATAACAATACAGTACCCTGACTTAAATTTGTTTGATCCTTGCTGACAGTTGAACTTAATTCTTGATTTACATTTATTGAATCTAGTACAAGGAATTTCAACAGACTCGATGTTATGGACAGATCTATATATATATTCAAATTCAACAACTCTTACAATGCAAAAATAGGTAAATACATAAAAGACTGTTTTGTTATTAGGAAAAATGCCGAAGCTAATGATTAGCCCTATTGAACACTGTATTAGCCCTTGTTATTTAGTAATTAAGATATTAATTTCCTTTATTTACTTCTGAACTATGTACTTGCCATACATTGTACCGTGTACAACTGTCGTGCAATAAAGTTCTTCTTCATAAAATCTGTTTGTTAAATACCTTGTCTCTTTTGCAGCCCCTGCCAACAGTAACGATGCCACAAAAAAGGCCCTGAAGCTGGTCCGACTACAGGACCGAGCCATCACAGTTCTAACAACTACTGACAGGTCAGTCTTCCAAGCCTGACATGTCTGACATGTTTACAGCCTTCTCAGCATGTGAGAAATATCTCATTTATCCCTTAAAGGGGGGCAAAACTAAATTTTTTTTTTAGTCCACTGCAGTATAATAAATACATTGTATACCACAATGTACAATTCTTATTTGTTTTACATTAGTCCATGACAGATTAGCGTTGTTACACCATTTCAAACTTGCACCTTTAATCTAATTTAATCACTGAGGTCTCACGTCCTTTGACCCTTGTGACGTCAGTGTGCAGCCACCACGCATCTCACAGCACTAGTATCCTGCACCCTGACGTCACAAGGGTCAAAGGACGTGAGACCTCACTGATTAAATTAGATTAAAGGTGCGAGTTTGAAATGGTGTAACAACGCTAATCTGTCATGGACTAATGTAAAACAAGTAAGAATTGTACTTTGTGGTATATTTATTATACTGCAGTGGACTAAAAAAAATTTAGTTTTGCCCCCCTTTAATATACTTTTTCGACCACTGGAGCACCACACGATCTAACAACCAGTTCTCTCCGCCCTTCTTAGTTTTCTGTTCCTCTTAACATGCTGATGTTATCCTCCCATCTTTTCCGCTGCCTACCCCTCTTTCTTCCTCCCTGGACTGTTCCTTGCATAATGGTTTTGGCTAGTCCTGATGACCGTGACATATACCACATAATCAGTTTCCGTTTCTTTACTTTGATTAGGGGGTGAGAAATATACTTTCTACCAAACCCTGCTGCACCCAAGTATTGCATTGGAATGTTCAAAGTAGTGGTAATGCTATCTGCTGTAGTTACATAATAGCAAATGTAGTGACTGTCACACAGATGTGTGGCCCAAGGGCTGATAAAATGGTGATGGGCACTGCCCTATATACCATATGGTGTGGGAAGCCAGTTAAACTTTTCAAAGGATGACGCTGTGAGAACTTGGCAGGCAAGTGCTGACCTTTAACTTTTCCCCTTTGCCCCCTGACCTATGCAGGTACATCGTGACGGGCGATGTCATGGGTCATGTGAAGTTCTATGACGATCAGCTGACCATGATCAACTGGTACAGCGACTTTGACCTTGGGCCAGTCAACGCACTTTCTTTCATGTACATTCCAGAGTTTAGCACCGAGTGAGTATGAAGCCAGTTTGTTTCCTTGGTTCTTATTTCTCTTTTCTGGTTTCTGGTTTCTGGATTCTGGTTTCTCTTTTATTTGAGCGCCCTTTGTGTGGTATTCTGTATAGCTTTGTTTGTGTGGTCCTTTGTCATGTATATAATGTTAATTTTTATTTGCTATATTCAGTTTATTTGCTATATAATGATTGTACAAATCAGTGTTATACAGCTTGATGTACATGCTGCGAGGCTGATTTTATTAATAAAACTGTTAAACTGCTAAGGTTTGTATTGTATTGGATATTTTAACCTTCTCCCTGCTGCATTACCTGTAAACAATAATATTATAATAGAGAAGTGGTAGCCAAAAGGCTACTTCAGTGTGATAAATGTTTGTAATGTGTGTTTCCTTGCGTATGTTGGAAAGACTTAATATTAGTCTTCTCAATAGGTGTAGTGGGTTCTTTAACGACACTGCTCGAGGTGTGACTTTTCTCAAATGCAGGACCTCCAGTTTCATGCCACATCTGAGAGAATGTCCCTGACCAAAGCTAGGTAATCATTTTGACCAGAGTGGAGTGAGGAAATTGGCGTAAACTGTCTTTCCCAAGGGCACAACACTGGGGCCTACCAGGGATTCGAACCCAGAACCCATGTCACTGATCTTGTGCCCTTAGGAAAGGCTTTACACGACTTTCCTCACTTCACTCAGGTGTAAATGAGCACCTAGCTTTGGTTAGGGACGTCCCTCGGATAGGACGTTAAATGGAGGTCCCGTGTTTGAGGAGAGCCACACCTCAAGCACGTAAAAGAACCCACCACACCTTTCGAAAAAGAGTAGGGGCATGCCCTGTTGTGTGATCATGGTACAAATTCTACTATCTGGGTGTTGGTGATTCACTACAAATCACCCGGACGGAGGCCTGGCGAACCCCCGCCTTGTATTAGCCACGTGGTGATTAACATCATCACCCCCTATATGCGCGAGCCGTAGCGAAGCCGCATTGCACAAGCATAGATACTAGAAAAAGCATGATATCAAGCTTCACCTCTGATGAGGATGCCTACTGACTGATTTCTTGTTCCCCCTACAGTGTGGCAGAGAGCAGTGGGTTCCCCCCCGACGCCACCATCGCTGCCAGCAAGTTTGTTGTGAAGGACTTCATCGTTGGCACGGCAACAGCTGTCATGGGGCACGTCAGGGCGGACGGAACCATTCTGGATGTAAGCACGGGGGTGGAGGGACT
Source organism: Branchiostoma floridae x Branchiostoma japonicum (assembly GCA_013266295.2). Lineage (NCBI taxonomy): Eukaryota > Metazoa > Chordata > Leptocardii > Amphioxiformes > Branchiostomatidae > Branchiostoma > Branchiostoma floridae x Branchiostoma japonicum. The sequence continues at coordinate 1,220,584 of CM023826.1, read as the reverse complement.
TTTTGTGAGGGAGGGAAAGAAAGAAAAATACCGATAGAAGGAGTGTTGTGTGGGAAATATAGATAGCAGCAGTGTTTTTGTAACCTAATGCCACACCAATTTAATTTGTTGCTTCTCGGATTTGCCACTTCATTTTTTTCTGATTTGCAAAAAAAAAAATTCTGGTTATGAATCAACTCAAAAATGCTCGATATATTTTGCCTCCAACAGTTGAAGAAAGACTTTTTCTTCCTAGTTGTTACAATTGTTACATGTACCAACGCAGTGGTTTGATTAAAAGTTCAAAATTCATTGTTTAAATTTTAACCCAGCCTTTTGTGCACCTATTCTAGTATTTGAGGCTATAATAGGATGCCCAGGCCTGTGTTTATTTTTATTTTTTTTTGCCCTGTCGCTTCATATTTTTTTCTGAACAAATCCGAGAAGCAACAAATAAAATTGGTGTGGCCTAATGCTCTAAGTTTGACTTGTGATACTGAAATACACACTCAGGCATTGCTGAAAGGTAACATGTGACTGTCAGACACCATTACAACAGGTGGTTACAATGTAACAACATGTTGCACAAATTGCCACAGGTGTGTCTAACGAATTTCTACCACCCTTTTTTGCTTCATGGCTACACAGGAGTGCTTTTTTACCCACAAGGTAAAGTCCCCAAACTTGAATGCTGGGTGCATAATTATACTTTTGTGTGTCCCAAATCGGAACTGTGCACCTAATTCAAGTCAGAAACGATAATATGTTTTGTTACTTGTATAAAGTTTTAAAGTAAGCTACTACATAGAATTAATAATATTTTAGATGTAAGCCCTTTTTTTACAGCTGTATAATTATGTTTTGCAGACAGTTAACTTATTTTACAGTTACGTTTTCCCTGCAACATTTTTTCTGTACACATAGACTTCTAGGTTAGGTGCACCAGTGTACCTTTTTTCAATCATGTTTTTTTTTATCAATTTTTTTAAATTGAAGCCCTGCTAAAAATAGACTGATCCTGACCGTCTATTGCAATTAGCAGTTAATTCAACCAATGATAGCATCATGCTGTTAGCATGGCACTTAAATGTAGCTGTTCGACCAATGAGAGAATGGCTGCATTTCTGTCAAATCTTTACTTCTTTTGCATGTCTCTATTCTGATGGAGGTTGGCAGTGCTATGGGATCGGGCCTACATGTATGTATCTCCCAGGTGTTGACCTGTCGTGACCTTGTGTTTCTCACCTGTACAGGTGCTGCTGTTGGAGCACGACGCAGCTGTCCATGCCATCTGCACACACCCCACAGAGTAAGTGTCATCATGTCATACACAGAATCAGTTACCTATGAAAGTTTGAAACTTTATTCGAATTACCATTAGCGGTGGGCCAAAACCAGGTCTGTCTTCTCTGTCACGACTAGTGGAAGAGTAGGTCTTCAGTGAGCTAGACTGGTTCGAGATCACTTTCAATTACTTGTTTTTAATCCTTGCCATTTTTGTATATATGTATGATATTTCTTGACATTGTATTGTATAGTATTTTGAATTCATGTGTAATAATATTTTGTAGAAATTTGTATCTCATGTTATGATGTTTAATATTGTAATCTGTTTTGTTGTAATCAGTGTATTCATATTGTAGTGTTTGGGAGGACAACTTTGTAAAGGTGTCTATGCACCTGTTTTGTCCTCCCTTCCACATGTATACTAACAATGTACTTGTGATAAACTCAAATAAACAAACAAACTTTCGCCCCCAGACCGCGGCTCTGTATGGGGAGTTACTCCGGCCTGCTGAAGATTTGGGACTACGAGCGGAGGGAGGTTCTCGTGTCACGGCAGTTCGAACGTGGAAACATGATCCGCTGTGTGGCCTTTGACCCCACCGGGCTGATACTAGGTGAGCGCTTTATTTTATTTATTTATTTACTTATCTATTTATTTGGATGAAGACACAGCCAAGGCTGCCCAACTAGCACGGGGCTATTATAAAGGGCTTAAACCTTGAGGCCAGTCACTGTAGAATTTGCACCATCGCACACCGGGGCAATGCCCCTACTCTTTTTTGAAGGGTGTGGTGGGTTCTTTATCGTGCGTGGGGTGTGGCTCTCCCCAAACACGGGACCTCCATTTAATGTCCTATCCAAAGGACGTCCCTCACTGAGGCTAGGTACTCATTTACACCTGAGTGAAGTAAGGAAAGTTGTGTAAAGTGCCTTTCCCAAGGGCACAACATCAGTGACATGGTAGGATTCGAACTCGTGACCTCTTGGTTCTGAGCCGAACACTCTGCCGCTCGGCCACACGACCCCACTTTATTTTGTTCAGTGTAGGTACAAGAATGTAATGTAAATTTAATGTTATAAATGCCTCCAACGCCATTCAGGGCTTGAAATCCTTTTCTTTTTTCTGCATAATTATGGCCTGCACCGGTGCGGGTAGCATTGAAAATTACCTGCACCAGACAGATTTTACCGGCACCACTCAGAATTACTTTTTTAATAAACCATTCATTCATTCACTTTCATTCATTCATTCATTCATTCATTCATTCATTCATTCATCCATTCATTCATTCATTCATTCATTCATTCATTCAATTTAGAAAGCATGGATCGCATCTCAAACACTATTCACAGTCACTAGCCAGTTGAATGGAAACTGTGGTTTGCCCCTTAGCTACATTTGTATCCATTTAAACCATATTACAATTCAATTTGCCGCATGTGGAGTGGTTGATTAATGCCTGGGGTTTTCCTTCAGATGCATTCAAATCGAGAGGTATTCTTAACTGTCCCGTCTTGTGTGCACAAGGCTTTCCGTAGTTGCCATGGCAACATGATGTCACACCAGTTATTATCTACTAGTAGGCAAATCTCCAAGCAGACGTGGGGAAACTGTGAAGTGATTGGTTCTCGATCCCTCCTATGTGACACAACACATATTTTCCTTTATATGAGTGCTGCCCTGTTTGGCATTGCTGAAATGTGAGGGATTACTGAATGAGATGAAGAGTAATTAAATCTTTTGTTGCTATGGTAACAGTGATATGCTGCTTTTCAGGACATTACTTTCAGTTAAAATTCTAGTCTCTCCAATACATGTATATCAAAGTAGTCAGTGCATAATAGATTATCACATAAAGGTAGATAAAGGTAGTCCTAAGCATTTTTGAGGCTGTGGGGGCGGTGAGTGGGTGGTCTTTCCTGGGCTCTGATATGATCTTTCTGGATGGGGCTCAAATGTCATTAAATCTAAACTAATTGGAATAAATAACATAATTACAACATCATTAAAAACAAGGAGACTGCTCAGAGGCTTTTTGTCAAATTTTATATCCCACTATCTGTAATGTTACACAAGTGCAAATTACATCTAAGTATACAGTTGTATACAGGACACAGTGTGTACTACACAAGGCTTAAGACTATTATTTACACTATTCATATCTACTTTTGTTAGGCTCCTTCGGCACAACAAAGGGGTCAAAATTTACATGATTGTGTGAATGTGCATGACAAGCTGCTTAAAGTTCAACACACAGGGAACACTTTTGGAACAAATAAAAGTATAATGATTACTACCAACACAGATGAACTTCCATGACAGGCTGTTTAATACATGGAGGACAATTAGACCTCATTTTCATTGTTAGCACAATTATATAATCATGAAATTCAAAATGTACTTGCCATTGTTGCCCCTGATGCAGGGTGGACATCTAGCATTTTACTTCCACACAAAGTTTTTTTTTTTTTCCTTTGAAAAAGTTCTGAATCAATTGCCTCATACAGTTCAGTCTGTCTCCACAATTGTTGGCAGGATTTCCACCGTGACTGTGCCTCTTGGACGTTTGCTGGGTCCTCGCATCTTTTGGTAGGTATGGATTTGACAATGACGGTTTTTCACCGCAGGCTGTTCATCTAGAGCCAGACGTGGTGTGTTCTGTCCCTCTCCATGCGCAGGACCTTCCTGAGGGTTTTCCACGTCAGGCTGTTCATCTGGAGCCAGACGTGGTGTGTTCTGTCCCTCTCCATGCGCAGGGCCTGCCTGACGGTTTTTCACGGCAGGCTGTTCATCTGGAGCCAGACGTGGTGTGTTCTGTCCCTCTCCACGTGCAGGGCCTGCCTGACGGTTTTCCACGTCAGGCTGTTCATCTGGAGCCAGACGTGGTGTGTTCTGTCCCTCTCCATGCGCAGGGCCTGCCTGACGGTTTTCCACGTCAGGCTGTTCATCTGGAGCCAGACGTGGTGTGTTCTGTCCCTGTCCACTTGCAGGACCTTCCTGATCATGAGGGTTTTCCACGTCAGGCTGTTCATCTGGAGCCAGATGTGGTGTGTTCTGTCCCTCTCCGTATGCAGGGCCTGCCTGACGGTTTTCCACGTCAGGCTGTTCATCTGGAGCCAGACGTGGCGTGTTCTGTCCCTCTCCACGTGCAGAAACCTCCTGTAGACTTAGGACATCTTCTGGTCCGGCTTGGCCCTCCTGTGGGTCTGCATGGTTTCCCCGTATCACGGTGACAAGTGTCTGGTGGATGCCTGTCACTTTTTGCCAGATTGCAGTCTGTAAGTCTGGCGTGCGGATGAGTGTTGCTATTGGGTTAATGAGTGAGTTCAGGCATATCCCCCCCAATGGAATTAGTCCTTGCATTGAGCAAACATCTGGAAGACTTTTGCAGACTGCAAAGGACAAAGGGGCTAACAGCCAACAGACAAATGCCATGATCACGTGAATCATGACTGTTTTTGCCTTGAAGACCCTTTCTTCATATCTTCTCTGAGCCTCCTCTTGTGCAGCATTGTTTTGTCCAGGACCATTTTCTCCTGGGGCCTGAGGGCCCCCTGCCTGTTCAAGCCTTCTCTTTTCTCGTTCCCTGATTGCTACATACACACTTATGTTTGTGAACATCATGACGATGCACAGCAAGAGCATTACGAATGCACATGTGACGAAAAAGGCCAGGGGGTACCATGAAAAGCAGATCCCGGTTGTGAGGGTCTGCATGTGCACACAGTTCCAGCCCATGCTGGGTGAGAAGGCAAGCAAGGCGCAAACAATCCATGAAATAGTCAGAGCTACACCTGCGTGCAGTTTGGCACTGCTAGCGTGATTGTGATAGAAGACAGAATACATTACTGCGACGTAGGCGTTGATAGACAATAGGGCTAGAGCTGAAGCTGAAATCATCTGACTAAACATGATTAAGCTGAAACGAGTCAACTTGAAGTCATACGTTACATTGTGTCCGGCAAGGTCGGCTGCCTTGGACAGAAGTCCGATACCTGCAAAAACATCTGTGATTGCCAGATTTGCCAGGTACATGTAGATGGGCTTGTGGAGTTCTCTTGTTCCGATGATTCCCAGGAGCACGACAGCATTACAGATGATGATGAGAAGTCCCATCAGCCAGAAGACGACTTCAGGCCCTGTTCCTGGTGTCCCAGGGTACTCGTGCATGGAGCAGGCTTCGTGGACTTGTGCGACGGATACGTTATTGTTCTCTAGATGCCACTTGTAGCAGGACAATAAGGTTCTGAACTCAGCAGCAGATGTCTCCTTAGCAAGCATCCATGGGTAGGAGCTGTTGTTCATGCTGAAGCTAATTCTGTTCGGCTGTAGTCTGAGGCAAGTGGTGGGGGGCTAGATTCCCAAGCTAAGGACGGCTCTGTTGTAGCGGTAGGTTGTTTTTGCCGGACGAGACGACTAGAGCAATGATGCAGCCGCACCTAGTCGCGCGGTGTTTGATTCTGCGGGAGACGGCAGAACATCACGACTGCGCTTGCTCAGTGAGACTCACGTAGGCTGTTACCATGGGCGACACAGAATGTTGACGTGCGCAAATGTCGCGTGTCTTTAAAAAGAGTTCAAGGCTTCTAGCATGATGTGCTGTTAACAACTGAGGACAAACTTAATTTCCTTTAGCAGCAGGTTATCTAATGATGCAGAGATTTGATGCCTGTGGCCTACTCACTACACGAACTCATGGCTTGTTATCTCCTAAAAAGGACTATCATGATGTTTTAATTAGTTCTGATGGTCTTTCTTTCTATCCCCTTATGTTTGGACAGAAGTTTCCCTTGTTGCAGAACATCACTCTTTTAAAGGACTATTTCAGTGTTTTAATAGTTTTTTATGTTCTTCTTTGGGTCTTTTTTCTTGTCTATTTGTGTTTGGACAGAAGTTTCCTTTGATGATCAGGTATAGTTTGCAGATGCTTTTGAAAGCTTTAGTATGATTTGACTTGATTAGTCAACGTGCAAGTCATAACATTTGTTAAACCAACACACCAACTATTACAGAGGGTCTACATGTGGAGTGTTGATTAATGCCTGGGGTTTTCCTTCAGATGCATTCAAATCGAGAGGTATTCTTAACTGTCCCGTCTTGTGTGTACAGGGCTTTCCGTAGTTGCCATGGCAACATGATGTCACACCAGTTATTATCTAGGCAAATCTCCAAGCAGATGTGGGGAAACTGTGAAGTGATTGGTTCTCGGTCCCTCCTATGTGACAACACATATTTTCCTTTATATGAGTGCTGCCCTGTTTGGCATTGCTGAAATGTGAGGGATTACTGAATGAGATGAAGAGTAATTAAATCTTTTGTTGCTATGGTAACAGTGATATGCTGCTTTTCAGGACATTACCATCAGTTAAAATTCTACTCTCTCCAATATATCAATGCAGGCCCTGAAATGTAGTCAGTGAATAATAGATTATCACATAAAGGTAGATAAAGGTAGTCCCTGCATTTTTGAGGCTGTGGGGGCGGTGAGTGGGTGGTCTTTCCTGGGCTCTGATATGATATTTCTGGATGGGGCTCAAATTTCATTCAATCTAAACTAATCGGAATAAATAACATAATTACAACATCATTAAAAACAAGGAGACATGCTCAGAGGCTTTTTATCAAATTTTATATCCCACTATCTGTAATGTTACACAAGTGCAAATTACATCTAAGTATACAGTTACTGTATACAGGACACAGTGTGTACTACGCAAGGCTTAAGACTATTATTTACACTTGTCTATTCATGTCTACTTTAAATTGTTAAGCTCCTTCAGCACAACAAAAGGGAAATACATGATTGTGTGAGTGTGCATGATAAGCTGCTTAAAGTTCAACACATGGAATAAATAAATTAAGTACTATGAATACTACCAACACAGGTGAACTTCCGTGACAGGCTGCTTAATACATAGAGGACAATTAGACCTCATTTTCATTGTAAGCAAAATAATAAAATCATGAAATTCAAAATGTACTTGCCATTGTTGCCCCTGATGCAGGGTGGACATCTAGCATTTTACTTCCACACAAAGTTTGTTTGTTTTTCCTTTGAAAAAGTTCTGAATCATGCTTCATACAGTTCAGTCTGTCTCCACAATTGTTGGCAGGATTTCCACCGTGACTGTGCCTCTTGGACGTTTGCTGGGTCCTCGCATCTTTTGGTAGGTATGGATTTGACAGTGACGGTTTTTCACGGCAGGCTGTTCATCTGGAGCCAGACGTGGTGTGTTCTGTCCCTCTCCACGTGCAGGGCCTGCCTGACGGTTTTCCACAGCAGGCTGTTCATCTGGAGCCAGACGTGGTGTGTTCTGTCCCTCTTCACGTGCAGGGCCTGCCTGACGGTTTTCCACGTCAGGCTGTTCATCTGGAGCCAGACGTGGTGTGTTCTGTCCCTCTCCATGCGCAGGGCCTGCCTGACGGTTTTCCACGGCAGGCTGTTCATGTGGATCCAGACGTGGTGTGTTCTGTCCCTCTCCATGCGCAGGGCCTGCCTGACGGTTTTCCACGTCAGGCTGTTCATCTGGAGCCAGACGTGGTGTGTTATGTCCCTGTCCACTTGCAGGACCTTCCTGAGGGTTTTCCACGTTAGGCTGTTCATCTGGAGCCAGACGTGGTGTGTTCTGTCCCTGTCCACTTGCAGGACCTTCCTGAGGGTTTTCCACGTCAGGCTGTTCATCTGGAGCCAGACGTGGTGTGTTCTGTCCCTGTCCACTTGCAGGACCTTCCTGATCATGAGGGTTTTCCACGTCAGGCTGTTCATCTGGAGCCAGATGTGGTGTGTTCTGTCCCTCTCCGTATGCAGGGCCTGCCTGACGGTTTTCCACGTCAGGCTGTTCATCTGGAGCCAGACGTGGTGTGTTCTGTCCCTGTCCACTTGCAGGACCTTCCTGATCATGAGGGTTTTCCACGTCAGGCTGTTCATCTGGAGCCAGACGTGGCGTGTTCTGTCCCTCTCCATGTGCAGGACCTTCCTGATGGTTTTCCACGTCAGGCTGTTCATCTGGAGCCAGACGTGGCGTGTTCTGTCCCTCTCCACGTGCAGAAACCTCCTGTAGACTTAGGACATCTTCTGGTCCGGCTTGGCCCTCCTGTGGGTCCGCATGGTTTCCCCGTATCACGGTGACAAGTGTCTGGTGGATGCCTGTCACTTTTTGCCAGATTGCAGTCCGTAAGTCTGGCGTGCGGATGAGTGTTGCTATTGGGTTTATGAGTGAGTTCAGGCACATCCCCCCAAATGGAATTAGTCCTTGCATTGAGCAACCATCTGGAAGACTTTTGCAGACTGCCAAGGACAAGGGGGCTAACAGCCAACAGACAAATGCCATGATCACGTGAATCATGACTGTTTTTGCCTTGAAGACCCTTTCTTCATATCTTCTCTGAGCCTCCTCTTGTGCAGCATTGTTTTGTCCAGGACCATTTTCTCTTGGGGCCTGAGGGCCCCCTGCCTGTTCAAGCCTTCTCTTTTCTCGTTCCCTGATTGCTACATACACACTTATGTTTGTGAACATCATGACGATGCACAGCAAGAGCATTACGAATGCACATGTGACGAAAAAGGCCAGGGGGTACCATGAAAAGCAGATCCCGGTTGTGAGGGTCTGCATGTGCACACAGTTCCAGCCCATGCTGGGTGAGAAGGCAAGCAAGGCGCAAACAATCCATGAAATAGTCAGAGCTACACCTGCGTGCAGTTTGGCACTGCTAGCGTGATTGTTAAAGAAGACAGAATACATTACAGCGACGTAGGCATTGATAGACAATAGGGCTAGAGCTGATGCTGAAATCATCTGACTAAATATGATTAAGCTGAAACGAGTCAACTTGAAGTCATACGTTACATTGTGTCCGGCAAGGTCGGCTGCCTTGGACAGAAGTCCGATACCTGCAAAAACATCTGTGATTGCCAGATTTGCCAGGTAGATGTAGATGGGCTTGTGGAGTTCTCTTGTTCCGATGATTCCCAGGAGCACGACAGCATTACAGATGATGATGAGAAGTCCCATCAGCCAGAAGACGACTTCAGGCCCTGTTCCTGGTGTCCCAGGGTACTCGTGCATGGAGCAGGCTTCGTGGGCTTGTGCGACGGATATGTTATTGTTCTCTAGATGCCACTTGTAGCAGGACAATAAGTTTCTGAACTCAGCAGCAGATGTCTCCTTAGCGAGCATCCATGGGTAGGAGCTGTTGTTGAACATGCTGATTTTTGGTCGTCTGCAGTCTGAGGCAGGTGGTGCGGAGATTCCCAAGCTCTGTTGTAGCGGTAGGTTGTTTTTGCCGGACGAGACGACTAGAGCAATGATGCAGCCGCACCTAGTCGCGCGGTGTTTGATTCTGCGGGAGGCGGCAGAACATCACGACTGCGCTTGCTCAGTGAGACTCACGTAGGCTGTTACCATGGGCGACACAGGATGTTGACGTGCGCAAATGTCGTATATCTTTAAAAAGAGTTCAAGGCTTCTAGCATGATGTGCTGTTAACAACTGAGGACAAACTTAATTTCCTTTAGCAGCAGGTTATCTAATGATGCAGAGATTTGATTTGGCCTACTCACTACACGAACTCATGGCTTGTTATCTCCTAAAAAGGACTATCATGATGTTTTAAAGTTCTGATGGTCTTTCTTTCTATCCCCTTATGTTTGGACAGAAGTTTCCCTTGTTGCAGAACATAACTCTTTTAAAGGACTATTTCTGCATCAGTGTTTTAATAGTTTTTTTATGTTCTTCTTTGGGTCTTTTTTCTTGTCTATTTGTGTTTGGACAGAAGTTTCCTTTGATGATCAGGTATAGTTTGCAGATGCTTTTGAAAGCTTTAGTATGATTTGACTTGATTAGTCAACGTGCAAGTCATAACATTTGTTAAACCAACACACCAACTATTACAGAGGGTCTACATGTGGAGTGTTGATTAATGCCTGGGGTTTTCCTTCAGATGCATTCAAATCGAGAGGTATTCTTAACTGTCCCATCTTGTGTGTACAAGGCTTTCCGTAGTTGCCATGGCAACATGATGTCACACCAGTTATTATCTAGGCAAATCTCCAAGCAGACGTGGGGAAACTGTGACAGAAGTGATTGGTTCTCGGTCCCTCCTATATGACACAACACATATTTTCCTTCATATGAGTGCTGCCCTGTTTGGCATTGCTGAAATGTGAGGGATTACTGAATGAGATGAAGAGTAATTAAATCTTTTGTTGCTATGGTAACAGTGATATGCTGCTTTTCAGGACATTACTATCAGTTAAAATTCTAGTCTCTCCAATACATGTATATCAATGTAGTCAGTGCATAATAGATTATCACATAAAGGTAGATAAAGGTAGTCCTAAGCATTTTTGAGGCTGTGGGGGCGGTGAGTGGGTGGTCTTTCCTGGGCTCTGATATGATATTTCTGGATGGGGCTCAAATGTCATTAAATCTATTAAACTAATCGGAATAAATAACATAATTACAACATCATTAAAAACAAGGAGACTGCTCAGAGGCTTTTTATCAAATTTTATATCCCACTATCTGTAATGTTACACAAGTGCAAATTACATCTAAGTATACAGTTACTGTATACAGGACACAGTGTGTACTACGCAAGGCTTAAGACTATTATTTACACTTCGTTGTCTATTCATGTCTACTTTAAATTGTTAAGCTCCTTCAGCACAACAAAAGGGAAATACATGATTGTGTGAGTGTGCATGATAAGCTGCTTAAAGTTCAACACATGGAATAAATAAAAGTACTATGAATACTACCAACACAGGTGAACTTCCGTGACAGGCTGCTTAATACATAGAGGACAATTAGACCTCATTTTCATTGTAAGCAAAATAATAAAATCATGAAATTCAAAATGTACTTGCCATTGTTGCCCCTGATGCAGGGTGGACATCTAGCATTTTACTTCCACACAAAGTTTGTTTGTTTTTCCTTTGAAAAAGTTCTGAATCATGCTTCATACAGTTCAGTCTGTCTCCACAATTGTTGGCAGGATTTCCACCGTGACTGTGCCTCTTGGACGTTTGCTGGGTCCTCGCATCTTTTGGTAGGTATGGATTTGACAATGACGGTTTTTCACCGCAGGCTGTTCATCTGGAGCCAGACGTGGTGTGTTCTGTCCCTCTCCACGTGCAGGGCCTGCCTGACGGTTTTCCACAGCAGGCTGTTCATCTGGAGCCAGACGTGGTGTGTTCTGTCCCTCTCCACGTGCAGGGCCTGCCTGAGGGTTTTCCACGTCAGGCTGTTCATCTGGAGCCAGATGTGGTGTGTTCTGTCCCGCTCCACGTGCAGGGCCTGCCTGAGGGTTTTCCACGTCAGGCTGTTCATCTGGAGCCAGACGTGGTGTGTTCTGTCCCTCTCCATGCGCAGGACCTTCCTGAGGGTTTTCCACGGCAGGCTGTTCATCTGGAGCCAGACGTGGTGTGTTCTGTCCCTCTCTACGTACAGAAACCTCCTGTAGACTTAGGACATCTTCTGGTCCAGCTTGGCCCTCCTGTGGGTCCGCACGGTTTCCCCGTATCACGGTGACAAGTGTCTGGTGGATGCCTGTCACTTTTTGCCAGATTGCAGTCCGTAAGTCTGGCGTGCGGATGAGTGTTGCCATTGGGTTAATGAGTGAGTTCAGGCATAACCCCGCAAATACCCCGTTCCTGGAGCAACTATCTGGGAGAACTTTGCAGACTGCAAAGACCAGGAGGGGTAACAGCCAGCAGACAAATGCCATGACCACATGAATCATGACTGTTCTTGCCCTGTAGACCCTTTCTTCATATCTTCTCTGAGCCTCCTCTTGTGCAGCATTGTTTTGTCCAGGACCATTTTGTCCTGAGGCCTGAGGGCCCCCTGCCTGTTCAAGCCTTCTCTTTTCTCGTTCCCTGATTGCTACATACACACTTATGTTTGTGAACATCATGACGATGCACAGCAAGAGCAGTATGGATACACATGTGACGACAAAGGCCAGGGGGTACCATGAAATGCAGATCCCAGTTGTGAGGGTCTGCATGTGTAGACAGTTCCAGCCCATGCTGGGCGAAAAGGCAAGCAAGGCGCAAACAATCCATGAAACAGTTAGAGCTACACCTGCGCGCAGTTTGGCACTGCCAGCGTGATTGTGAAAAAAGACAGGATACGTTACCGCAATGTAGGCGTTGATAGACAATAGGGCTAGAGCTGATGCTGAAATCATCTGACTAAATATGACTAAGCTGATATGAGTCAAGTTGAAGTCATACGTTACATTGTATCCGGCAAGGACGGCTGTCTTGGACAGAAGTCCGATACCTGCGAAAACATCTGTGACTGCCAGATTTGCCAGGTAGATGTAGATGGGCTTGTGGAGTTCTCTTGTTCCGATGATTCCCAGGAGCACGACAGCATTACAGATGATGATGAGAAGTCCCATCAGCCAGAAGACAATGTCAGTCCCAGTTCCCAAACCCACAAGGTCCGCGTGCATAAAGCAGGCTTCGTGGGCTTGTGCAACGGATACATTATTGTTCTGTAGATGCCACTTGTAGCAGGACACCAAGTTTCTGAACTCAGCAGCAGATGTCTCCTTAGCGAGCATCCATGGGTAGGAGCTGTTGTTGAACATGCTGATTCTGTTCGTCTGCAGTCTGAGGCAGGTGGTGCGGAGATTCCCAAGCTCTGTTGTAGCGGTAGGTTGTTTTTGCCGGACGAGACGACTAGAGCAATGATGCAGCCGCACCTAGTCGCGCGGTGTTTGATTCTGCAGGAGACGGCAGAACATCACGACTGCGCTTGCTCAGTGAGACTCACGTAGGCTGTTACCATGGGCAACACAGGATGTTGACGTGCGCAAATGTCGTACCAATGCTTTGAGCATGATGTGCTGTTACCATGCGGATAACAAGGCAAACTTAATTTTCTTTTAGGTTATCTAATGATGCAGAGATTTGATGCCTGTGGTCTTCTTGGTTTGTTGTCACCTCAAAAGGACTACGAATGTATGCTTTTTTCTTTTAAAGTCCTTACAATCTTTCTGTCCCTTTGTATGTGTTTGGACAGAAGTTTTCTTTGAAAACATATTTTGCAGATTATCACTACTGAAAAGGTCTATTCCCTTGACAATGTGTTAATAGTTTTTCTAAAGTCCTTATTTTCTTTCTGCCCCTTTTGAAGTTTCCTTTGAGGACACATTTTCAATCAATCAATCAAAACTGGTTTATTGATAAAAAGGCGTTGCAGCCAAAGGCTGAATTGTGCCTTCTGTGCATAAAGTAAGTATATTGCACTTGGTACATTTAAAAGTGTTTACATTTAGTATCAAAACGATAAAATAATGCATCGGCGTCAATAAGTATATGATTTGCTTATGCCTTGCTTATATGTTCATTTTGCAGCTGCTTGAATTCAATGTTTGATTTGACGTGACTGGTACATACTGTCTTGTCAGCATAACTTTAAAATTTGCAATACCAACATGCCAGCTATCACAAAACCCTCTTAATTGCTTCTCCCTTCTTTCATAACAAATACATACATTGTATTACCCGAGACTGTGGTGACGGGCATGGCAGGGGTCTGAGTGGTTTTGAAATAAAAAATTACCTATATCACTGTGACTGTGTCTGCTGCAATTTTACAGTGTAGTAACCTGCATATTATGCAAGTGTTTTTTTTATTTATTTATCTATCTTAAGTTTGTGACACATGTGTAGTGCCATCAGCCAGAAGATGGCAGATTTTCAAGGGAGCCCATAGAAAGAAATTATTCAATACAAAATACAAAATAAAATACAAATTGTAATATTATAAATTGATTCCTAGTAGTACGTTTATTCTTATTAAGAATAAACGTACTACTAGGAATCATAAATTGTCAACTCAAAATCATGATGATCATCATAATATGGCAGGGCTCGAAATGCTGGGTGCATGTGCACCTTGTTGCACCCAATTTTTTTCTGTCCAAATATGTTAGGTTAGTATACAGCATATTCTTGTGACATCTAAGTGTCGGAAAAAGTGTATTTTGTCATTGTGTTTTACTCTTGTTTTATATTTGTGTTTTTGAGTAGAAGGCATCATAACTTATAAGCAACTGTCCTTCCTGCCTAATACGCATTAAATATATGTGAATAAATATTAATAAATAAAAAAATTCCATTGTTTTTCAGCGGTTGGGTTTATGGACGGGAGCGTACGCGTACTGGACGCCCTCACGCTCGACGACGAGGTCAGCGAGCCGTTCCGATACGCACGAGACTCCGTCACTCACTGCTGCTTTTCTTACGACTCCAACTTCCTGGCCACCGCGGTAAGCTGTTTGTTTGTTTGTTTGTTTATTTTTATTTACGCACGAGACTCCGTCACCAACTGCTGCTTTGGTTTGGTTTGGTTTGGTTTGGTTAGTAAGGATCTCCATTAGTGTGTCAATTCACACTATTCTTCCTGGAGTCCTGGTGATGATGTTTATCACCATGTGGCTTATACGAGACGGGGGTTCGCCAGGCCACCACCCGGGTGATTTGTAGTGAATCACCAACTCCCCGTTTGTAGTATTTGAACCATCGCACACCGGGGCATGCCCCTACTCTTTTTCGAAAGGTGTGGTGGGTTCTTAAGGTGGGTTCAGGACTTCAGGGTATAGAATTTTCTTCTTACACAACCAGTAAAGTTCTCACCTGCTTACGTTTCGATGTCTATCAGACACCTTCCTCGCATTCCTTTGCATTCTCGCCGCAAAAGCACTACCTACATTGGCGATAAATAGCGGCGAGATGCAGAACTCCAGTCAGAAGCTCTGAGGAAGGTGTCTGATAGACATCGAAATAAAGGTAAGCAGGTGAGAACTTTACTGGTTGTGTAAGAAGAAAATTCTATACCCTATATCTTCCAACCTGATGAAACTATTTACGGAAAATGTTTGTATCAGTATCAGTATCAGTTTTATTTAAAAATTGACTGGCATGTCATATAGCATATAATAAATGACATATGACATGAAGTATGTCAGATTTTCACATATGACACTGCACAGATTACATTACATAATCGATCGTTAAAATAACGAATTTCATAGACTTTAAAAATCGTTAATCAAACATCATTTATACAGCCTTGTACATAAAATCATACAATCATGTAATACCACTACTCATGATGTTCAGAGAGCAACTTCAGTGCACGTGGAATAAATGACTGCTCATGGCGCTTAGTTCTGCTAAAAGACGAGCGTGCCTGTTGACTATGTCTTAAACTGTAAGACTTTTAGTGCTTTGCGGCCTGACACAAACAAAGTCGTTGAGAGGGCTTTCTGAATCATTCAAGATACGTTGTATGGTGCGTACAGTGGCTATGCCACGTCTCAAGGACAGAGAGGGAAGAGACTCAATAGGAATTCCTGGACCAATAATCCTACAACATCGCTTACAACAAGCATATTGTGGACGTCATGTTGCCATGGCAACCAGAGAAAGCCTTGTACACACAGTATGGGGCAGCTAGGAATATCTCAAGTATTTGAATGAAAACCCCAGGGCTTTAGAAACCACTTGATATGTAGCAAACCGAATATGGTAATGCATACGGCAGCTATTAACATGTTAATTGCAGTCCTCTTCAGGCGAAATAAAGTGATTCCCGTGTACATGAGAGCCTCAGGCATCAATTGAAACCTCTGCTGCTCAAGCAATTATGTTTACAGCATTGAAACTTTTGAATTCACTTCTTGTGACAGGATAGTCTCAACAATCTAAAATATCACGTTAACCAGCCTTTACGTACTGCGCCTGCGCAAAACCCTGATTTTTCACGTTTTTCGTTGGATTTTTGGTCAACGTTGCATCAAAATTTTCCCTGTTGCAGACGATATATTTTCCTATACAACATCTGAAAACTACAGACAGGCTGTCAACCTTATTTATATGAGACGTTCTGCCAAAGTGCTATATATATATATGCACAATACATTACAGGTTTTGCGCAGGCGCAGTACGTTCTGCCGACGTGCTCCTTTCCCTCCTATTGCAACATAAAACCACCACAAAGTTAAATCTAATGAATTTACAAAACGTTTAACTTAATGTTGATGTTAATGTTCTATGACAGTGGAACTCATGACTTTCATCAATTTTTATATAAAATGCTTTACTTAGTTTGTACTTATTCTCTTATAATTATCATCAGCAGTGCTTAATTTCAGTGCATCACAATATGTCCAACCAATGAGAAGCAAGTCCATGCTAAAACATCGCAAGATGACATACAATGTAACTCTGCAAGATTTGAAATGAAAACAATATTGCGGCAGAAAAATCGACACATACATGTATGCCTGCAAGCCTGACGGATTTCCATAGATTTGAGCCAAATTATGGGGAAAATCAGAAACATCCTAAATTTCAAAATGAATATAGCGGTGCTATGATAGCAGTATAGCAGCGCAGCGCCATTATTCCATTGTCTGGGGAGAACCCTGAATCTTATGGATGAATCGGTGCCATTCCAAGCTCACTGTGCCTCACAGTGTTTCACTTGATTCTTGGATCGTCTCCCGATTTCTCCGGCAATAACCTCAAAGTTTTGAAAAGTTTATGAAGACTGCGTACGCACCGTGTTGTTGTGTGGCGGACGTCATGTTGCCATGGCAACTAGGAAAAGCCTTGGAAACACAGGATGTAGCAGTTAAGAATATCTCCCGATTTGAAAGAAAACCCCAGGACTTCATCAACCACTTCACATGGCAGCAAATTGAATGTAAAATTGTGATATGGTTTAAATTGATAGTGATTAAGACAAGAAAATGGTCCTTTTTACGTGGAAATGAAGGCATCAGTCCCATGCACGCGTACATGAGAGCCTAACCAGTGTACAGAATATCCTTCTGCCCACGCAGTACGTTTGCGGCATTGAAATTTCTGAATTCAACACTTCTTGCGACTCTCTAGCCACATACCGATTTCTAACTCCTGATTAGCTAGTGGTTGTTACTGAACCTTCCTTCGATTTCCACTTGTATTTGAGACTAGACAAGCGTATGTAACGAATATTTACTTACAACTTTTACCTTATATGATTCGTTGTCACAATTTTATATCATAGTAGTATACCATGTTTAGAGTGATTTTATACGTTCCAATATGTTCCTGTGTGATTTTAGTTCCAAGATTTTAAACAATATTGCGGCTGAAAACTGACACGCGTGCCCGCAAGCCTGACGGATTTCGATAGATTTGAGCCAAATTATGGGAGGAAAATTTTAAAAAAAAACACCTGAATTTCCAAATGAATATAGTGGTGCTATGATAGCAGTATAGCAGCACAACACTTTTATTCCATCGTCTGGGGAGAACCCTGAATCTTGAATGGATGAATTGGTGCCATTCCAAGCTCGCTGTGCCTGTGTATTGCTTGATTCTTGGATCGTCTTCCGATTTCTCCGGGCAATAACCTCAAAGTTTTGCAAAGTTTATGAAGTGCGTAGCGAGCGTGTTGTCGTGTGACAGACGTCACGTTGCCATGGCAACTAGGAAAAGCCTTGGAAACACAGGATGTAGCAGTTAAGAATATCTCCCGATTTGAAAGAAAACCCCAGGACTTCATCAACCACTTCACATGGCAGCAAATTGAATATAAAATTGTGATATGGTTTAAATTGATAGTGATTAAGACGAGGAAATGGTCCTTTTTACGTGGAAATGAAGGCATCAGTCCCATGCACGCGTACATGAGAGCCTAACCAGTGTACAGAACATCCTTCTGCCCACGCACTTATGTCTGCAGCATGGAAATTTCTGAATTCAACACTTCTTGCGACTAAATGTGCTACAGGCTTGTCTCAACAATCTAAAATACTACGTTAAACCTTCCTTTCCCTCCTATGATTATAAAATAAAACCAACACAAACATTTGAATGAATTTCATAGTGTGTAGTACTGTCTGTAACACATTTTATTTTGCAGTCTTGATGTAAACAGTGAGTCAGCAGTGCTGTTCATGTGAGATTTTCCTGCAAAAATGACCCTCTAATTATTGTTTAGATGCAGCCCCATTCCCACCTATAGCAGTGCTTAATTTCTGTACATCACAATATGTCCAATCAATGAAAACCTAAGGCCTCGCACTAAAACAATGAGAGATGACGCAACTCTGCGAGATTTGAAACGAAAACAATATTGCGGCAGAAAAATCGACACACATGCCTGCAAGCCTGACGAATTTCGATAGATTTGAGCCAAATTATGGGGAAAATCAGAAAGAAGCATCCTAAACTTCCAAATGAATAAAGCAGTGCTATGATAGCAGTACAGCAGCACAACACTTTTATTCCATTGTCTGGGGAGAACCCTGAATCTTATGGTTGAATCGGTGCCATTCCAAGCTCACTGTGCCTCACAGTGTTTCACTTGATTCTTGGATCGTCTCCCGATTTGTCTGGGCAATAACCTCAAAGTTTTGAAAAGTTTATGAAGTGCGTACCGAGCGTGCTGTCGTGTGACGGACGTCACATTGCCATGACAACGAGGAAAAGCCTTGGAAACAACAGGATGTAGCAGTTAAGAATATCTCCCGATTTGCGGTATGCCTAAATACCTCAACCGCCCTCAACCCCCCTCAACCGCCCTCAACCCCCCACTTCCTGGGCTAATATGCAGTGAACATGTGCTAAGAACGCTTTTAACGCTCTGGATACATTGCCTATGCAATTATAAATAGGAAAATCACTGTAACTCTGGCGTTTTACCATTTTTTTTATGGCGCGCTGTGCGCCCGAGGAACAGGGTCCGCCATCTTGTTTACGTCGCGCCGCCAGAACGCATCGTGCCGTAAGTTTCAAGTCAAAATAAGGAAAGTGAAAAAGCTTGTGCAGCACGGAAACTCAGCAGATATAGAGGGAAACCTCTTTAAACATCATGTTTCTGGTGGTGGATTTTAGCGCTCAATACTTTAGGGCGGATATTTTGCGGGGTGTATCACTCCCTAAAGACGGTAACTCCACTTATGATATATTAAAAGTTATAACTTGAAAAAAAATCGCAAATACTTAGACGTTACTATGTGATTTTTATTTATAATCGTATAGACAATGTATACAGAGTGTAAACAAGGGTTCTTAGCACATGTACATGTACACTGCATATTAGCCCAGGAAGTTGGGGGTTGAGGGCGGTTGAGGGGGGTTGAGGGCGGTTGAGGTATTTAGGCATACCCCCCGATTTGAATGAAAACCCCAGGACTTCATCAACCGCGACTTCACTTGCAGCAAATTGAATAAAGTACAGTAATAAAACTGTAATATGGTAGCTATTAACATGTTAATTGCAATCTTCTTCTGAGGAAAATGAAGTGATCAGACTCCATGGGAGCCTCCGGCATCAAACCTCTGCATAGCCTGCTGCTCAAGCAGTTATATGAATATGAATGGTTTCTTTGACATCTTTTTTGACATCTTACAGAGATATACCACACTTGGAGTCTGAAGACTAAATTGTGGTGGAGATACATGAATTTTTGTACAACTTATACAATGATACACTTAAGGGTTAAAAAAATATTACACTAGTGTATTAACGGGTCATATATTCGAGTGCATACTACTACTGTTTACAATATTGTCAGAACTGAATCGAGGTGTGTCAGATATAATTATGTTTGCAGCGTTGAAACTTTTGACTTTAAAGCTGACTAACTTTTGCCTAACTGTACTTCTATGGCTACAGGATTGATTCAACTGCAAATCTACATTGTAAAATACCAGGTGAAACCTCACACCCTTTCCCTCTTATTGTAAAATAAAGCCGCCACAAAAACGAATGAATTTTATGGTGCTTGTTTGAGCCTTTGTTTATTTGTGAAATACTCAGAACGGCCTGCTGGCTACTTTTTATTGAGGTCGTGAGGGAATTATGTCAGGCTCTGCCTCAGACTAAAATATACATGATACATTGAAGTCCTACCAAATCCATAGTAAGTCATAGACTCATACAGAGTCTAATGTATTATATGCTTACACATAGTAGTTCTAAAGAAAAACAAAAAAATTCAAGGCGACAGGCTGAATAAAAGTTCTAAATGGGAACTATGCGGCTCCAGACGTCTTACTGAGGGACGACTGCGGTGCAAAAACCATGTCATTGGTTAGGTTGTGGATCAAATGCACTGTACTTTATATAGAAATTTGTAATCAATGTTATCTTAATTCTGACATTAATGTCGTGTGAATCTCTGTACTGTTTAATCCCAGGACGCTGACTTCACGGTGTCCGTGTTCCGGACGGGCAGGGGTCAGGACGAGGAAGCGTGGGTCTACCTGGGTCGCCACCGGGCCCACTACAAACTCATCGAGTCCCTCATGTTTGGCATGGAACTGGACACCAACCAACCCAGGCTGCTGTCCCTGGGAAGGGACAGGGTCATGGTGAGTGAACCCACGTGGGTTTTAGCCCTGGCTGATTATACATACATGTAGTAGGGATGGGGTCATGGTGAGTGAACCCACATGGGTTATACAGGCTGGGTTCACTTCATAGAGACAGGGTCATGTTGAGTCCACCCACGTGGGTCATACTTAGAGCAGAGGCTGGGGTCACGTACATATATATACAAGTAGTAGGGACAGGGTCATGGTGTGTACACCCATGTGGGTTTTATAGCACTGGCTGAGTACACGTAGCTGGGACCAGGTCATGGTTTAAGTACACCCACGTGGGTTTTAGCAATCTAGTGATGATGCCCCTACTGTACTTGGTGTCAGCGAGTTCCACTCTACGATAGTTCTAGGAAAAAAATGAATTTTTTAACACCTTAATCCGTCGCCCCAGGTTGAGTACGACCTTGGGAACAGCAGCAAGGACGACCTCCGCCTGCTGAGCCAGGACCGGATTGAGCAGTCGGCCGTCCCGGCCTGCATGGAGTGGTACCCGCCGGTCACCAAGGAGAGCTTCATCATCACGGCCAACAGCCAGTACAAACTCAAGCTGTACAACACCACCACCAAGATGTGCCGTAAGACACTGCTGGGGCCGACGTACGGGGCACCTGTGCAGAAGTGGGTTTGGTTTGTTTGTTTGTTTGTTTATTTGCACAACAAAAGCAAGACCCACGTACGGGGCACTTGAGTGTGAAGAAGTGGGTTTGGTTTGTTTGTTTGTTTGTTTGTTTGTTTGTTTGCACAACAAAGGCAAGACCCACCTACAGAGCACTTGAGTATGCAGAAGTGGGCTTGGTTTGTTTGTTTGTTTGTTTGTTTATTTGTTTGTTTGCACAACAAAAGCAAGACCCACCTACAGAGCACTTGAGTGTGCAGAAGTAGGCTTTGTTTGTTTGTTTGTTTGTTTGTTTGTTTGTTTGTTTGTACAACAAAAGCATGACCCTCCTACAGAACACTTGAGTATGCAGAAGTGGGCTTGGTTTGTTTATTTGTTTGTTTGTTTGTTTGTTTGTTAGTTTGTACAACAAAAGCATGACCCTCCTACAGAGCACTTGAGTGTGCTGAAGTCGGTTTGGTTTGTTTGTTTGTTTATTTGTTTGTATCATACAGCTGGTGAGACTTTCTGAAGGTTAACACCTGAGCAAAAGTGTGCCTTTTTTGTTTGTTTGTCACACCGTGCACTTACAGCACACTGCCCCTAGCTGTGTCCTCAAAAGTGCTACGCGACTACCTGTACCTTACCTTATGCCTTACCCTTCCTGTTCAGGGTTGCTGTGCTCCCCACAACTGGTTCCCCCATTGAGTACCGACACCTGGCCTACATCACCACGGACAAGGTAGGCGAACACTTTGACCTTAACCTTGAGACTCGTCCCTACAGACGTCAAATCAGGAGTCAGGACGTGATCATGCTAACTGTTAATAGCTGTCTATGGTTTAGTCTGTATGTACTAATATTAACTAGATTGACCTACAATGTATCAATATTAACGTGATAGATCTGTTAGTATTCACTAGTTTGACCCGGCAATATCAACTAGATTGATTTCTTAATAGATTAGTTTGTTGATATTAACTAGATCAGTTGATATTAACCAGGTTGGTTTGTTGATGTTAACTAGATTGGTTGATATTAACAAGGTTGGTTGATATTGACCAGGTTGGTTTGTTGATATTAACTAGATCGGTTGATATTAACCAGGTTGGTCTGCACATCCTGCCGGCGGACGGGAACCCGCACAAGGCCATGGCTCTGATCGCTCACCCGACAGGCGTGGCCAACCTGGCGTGCTCGTACGACGGGAAGTACGTCTTCACGGCTGGCGGGGACGACTGCACCACGCACATGTGGAGCGTCAGCCTCAAGTAAGCATTAAACAGTCTCCGCTGTACATGTACATGGTGAAATGCTAGCCAGTGTTACACAATCTCGCAACCTAGTTGATCTCTGATGCTACTTGAAACAGTTTTCAAAATGTATCCAGTTGCTTTTATTGTTAGTGAGTAACTGTTTTCTTGTGAATGGCAAGGCTAAAAATGAGATGTTTCCTCTGCAAAGTGTTCCCTGTCTGAAAATAATTGGTCCATGTGAGTGAATGAATGGTTTGAATGAATGAATGATTGAATGAATGAATGAATGAATGAATGAATGAATGAAGAATTGAATAAAAATGAGACATTTCCTCTTACTACAAAATGTACTGAGTCTGAAAATAATTGGTCCATGTGACTATTGTGAGTGAACAAATGGCTTGAATAAATGAATGAATGAATGAACGAACGAACGAATGACTGTCAGTGCTAAAAACGAGATGTTTCCTCTGCAGGTCTCTGGACGCGGCGTGCAGCCTCGGCGGCGAGAATCTGATCCCGTTCTACGGGCTCCTGGACGGAGGGCGGGAGGGCGAGTTCTTCCGCGAACTCGAGGACTACTTCTACTACGCGCAGATCAGGAGGTAGGACGCCACCTAGCAGATCAAACGAAAGCTGCAGTAGATCTCTCGGGCACTTGGGATCTAGCGCTCCCAGCCCCAAGGCAACAGTTCTGAAACAACAGGAGCTTTTTGACTCATTTGCATAATTTGCATCAGCTTTTTTAAAAGCATGTCTTGTTTTAAATTTTGTGTGGATACGGGCCCCATGCTTGAAGTAAACAATAAAATAAAAATCAAAGCACGTATGTATCATCATAAATTTCACAACTGAGTTATCCTACTTCATTTCGAAAGTATAGTAAACTAGTTCACAAGTATTTTCATTACCTGAGTGTATAATTCAGCGTTGTTTTGTAACAGCATTATATTTATATTTTGTTTAGGGTAAGCCTTTCAGGTTTCAGGCCTCCCCTGCATGTTTGTTATTGTCACTATGTTATTGTTTTATTATGTTATTTCTTTATGTGCAAACAACAAATAAACAAATAAACAAACAAGTATTAACACAAGTCCTCCCAACTGTCTGTTCCCCCCCAGCCAAGGCGTGGACGCCACGATAGACCGCGAAGTGTCGACAACCATCCCGCTGTCGGAGGTTCCGTACGTCATGAGGGCGCTCGGCTTCTACCCGACAGAACAAGAGGTCAGGGGTCGCTTCATTACGCAATCAGTTTCTGCTGCTTTCAGACATGTTTGTTTACCTGTTTACAATCTTTTTAGTTGTAAAGTTCAAACTGTTCCAACACAAAAAGATAGACACACATGTTTATCTGTTTGCAGACATTTGTTTAGTAATACTTGTTTACATACATGTCTGTTGACTGGTTTGCATACATATTTGTTTACCTGTTTATAGACATGTTTGTAGTTTGTTTACAGACATGTTTATTTTTTTACAGATCGACGACATGTTGAATGAAGTGAAGTTCAGTAAATACGTGGAGACGGGACAGTACGTCACGCACATCGACTTGGGAGACTTCATCAAATGTAAGTCAGAACTCTGGTGATTGGGCGCCAACAGAGAGACGCATTTCACATTTATAACTGAAACTTCTGGCGCGTGTTGGCCTTAGTGCTGAATGGCTTTCCATTGGTTTTAAAAACTGAGCATTTCATCTCAAAGGGAGTGGAGTATTGCTTTTGGCTTGTCTGTCTGTGTGTCTGTGTGTGTGTCTGACTCTGTGTGTGTGTGTGTGTGTGTGTGTGTGTGTGTGTGTGTGTGTGTGTGTAATGCCTGTGTGTGTGTGTGTGTGTGTGTGTGTGTGTGTTTGAGTGTAAGTGTGTGTGTGTCTGTGTGTGTGTGTGTGTAATGCCTGTGTCTGTGTGTGTGTGTGTGTTCATTCATTCAGCATCCATATGAACATATTGTTGATGTTGTTGTTTACCAGTTGACTGTTTTTGTGTTGCAGTGTACATCAACCACCGCCCTGCGTTTGGCCTGTCTCCGCTCGACCTGCAGAAGGCTTTCGAAATCCTGGGGGTCGACATGGAGGAGGGGCCTGCCATCGACCGGGGCAGTCTACTGGATCTGCTGCAGAGCAAAGGTCTGTTTGTTTGTTTGTTTGTTTGTTTGTTTGTTTGTTTGTTTGTTTGTTTGTTTGTTTGTTTGAGGGGGTTGACACAGAGGAGGTCTTCCAATGACCAGTTGCCCAAATGGCTTTCCAATGGTTGCCCAATGTGGGAATGGGGCCTTAGAAACAGCAGCAACTGGAATATCATTACCATACACTGTTTCAGGTAGTGTTTTCATACAAACCAAAGTAACTGTTACGGATACTCCTATTTCCCTCGGACCATCCGGGATTGGAACACGCTTCCTCAGGCTATAGCTGAAATCCCAGAGGCCGACAAGTTCAAGGAAGCTGTACTACTACACTTGAGAAGTCATTAAGGGTGCAGCGCACTCCCCCCCTGCATGTCTTACCCCAACTGAGGGATGTTACGCAGTACTTTTTCAAGATCAAGATCTCATCCTCTCCTTCTCTACCCCTCCAGGTGAGCACATGACGGAAGCAGAGCTGGCGGAGTTCCTCACCACGCTAATCGGGATGAACCCGGAGGGAGGCAGCTCCGAGCTCGGGCCGTACCACGACGACGAGGGGGCCAACGTCCTAGAGGACACCCTTCCCGCTGACTTCACCGCAGCGTCCTTCGCGGCCGACGTTCTCGGGTTTCAGCTCTACGCGCCTCCGACCGCACGTCCTGCGACAGCGAGCACGGCAAGCAACACCGCGGACGACCTCTGACCTATTAACCTCTGACCTCTGACATTCCATCTGTTTACATCCTTGTAGGCTGAACCAAATTATTTCCTTGGATCTCATTCTGGTGAATTCTAATAGTCGCTGCAGTTTCAAAACCTAATGTTTATAATGTCTACATAGGACTTTATACTTAATACCTGTACCTGAGCTTGTAAAATTATCAAAGTACAGGTCTGGACCTGAACATCTCGTGTACCTGTGCCTTAAAATAAAACACTAGTGAGCACCACTTTTTACACCGTGAATTGCATCTAAAAGATGACAATTTTGACAATTTAGCACTTAAAAATCTGGAAAACCGTGTAAATACTCTTGTGTTTAGATTGAAATATGTAAACAAAAATTTACCACTAAAATGTGGGTATATGTATAAATACAAATAATTGGCCAAACTTGTTCAGATACACAGCTCTAATAGAAACCTGGTGAATTCTATAGAACTACTGAATTCATGTTGAAAGAAAGTAGATGGTTGTGTATATATGTAGTCGATCTTTTTGCACAGGTTGTTTAGGGTATACTGAGGCCACACCAATTTAATTTGTTGGTTCTCGGATTCGCCTCTTCATTTTTTCGGATTTGCAAAAAAAAAAAAAAAAAGATTCTGGCTCTGAATCAGCTCAAAAATGCTCACATTTTGTCCCCAACAGTTGAAGAAAGTCCTTTTCTTCCCAGTTGTTACAGTTTTTCCATCTCTCAATGCAGAGGTTTGATTAAAAGTTCAAAATTCATTGTTTAAATTTTAACCCAGCCTTCTATGTTGACTAGCTCATGGCTCCTATCGTAGCATTTGGGGCTATAATAGGATGCCCAGGCCTTTTTTTATTTTATTTTTTTTTCGCCCTGTCGCTTCATATTTTTTCTGAAAAAATCCGAGAACCAACAAATTAAATTGGTGTGGCCTGAGTGTAAATAATCATGAAGTTTTCACACATGTACAGAAGGGTTGCTGCACTGAAAAGTGAATAAATCTGTGTGCTGCATGTTTTTTGTTCATTCATTCTTTCTTTCATTCATTCATTTCAGTCAGGTCAGCTCTCACAATACCCCCTAAGGATATAGCATACTCATCTGCAACTCACAGATAATATTTCTACAACACAGAAATCTGGTATTTACAGAAGGAAAATTGCATGGTGCACATTTTTTCAAGTTTTTATTGTCATGTTTATCAATTTATAACAACAAAACAGTATAAGACAGATTTTCCATTGCACAGTTAGTAGTAACCTTTATATTCGCTGTGATGCAACAAACTCACCAGTTACGTTTTCCCAATGCAGTATCTCATTGTCATATTTCAGAAACGGTCCGTTAATTGATTTAACACGTTCATTTATCTCGAATTTACCATCCGCAACTTAACATTTTGTGTGCAAAATACCAATTGAAAGTATTGATATTTAATCTGTTTTCGTTGAAAATGTAACCTATGTTGACTGTGGTCGGGTCACAAGTCTCAGGGGCGACACCTGCCGGGCGGCGATGGCGCTGCAGTCGGCCTTGTACCGTTCCCAGGCGTGCTGCTCGTGTAAAACCCGCATGATGTCGTCATCCGTCGGGGGTGGGCGAAGCTGGGGCGAGGAAAAATACGGTTTAATTACTAGTAGCTTAGGATGAGTTCATTTCTATAGCGTAGATGATATGTAGTCGTATGGATTGAAGTCGTTGCTGTTGAACTACAGACACTCACCAAGGATATTTTAGTGGAAAAACCTCCTTGCACTCACTAAAACTGCTTCCACTGGGCTGGAAAAATACTATACCTTATTTACGCCGCAATTTCAACGCGTTCGAACATGCTTGGTGCGCGTTCGATCGAACGCGTTCGAACAGGCTTCCTTGGCCTTGGTGCGCGTTCGACCGAACGCGTTCGAATGTCGACGGAAATTACGCTCTTTGTGTGATGTAGGCGGCTTTTGTGGGCCTGCCTCGGCCTATTAAAAACTTGACGGGCCGAAACTTTGCTATGCTACCCTTGCTTGCGTGAGATCTGAAATTCATTAAATGTTGACGATTCAAAAGAACCTGCCCTACATGCTTTTGTTTTGCTTTTTTTTTTCATATTTTTTCCACATTTTATTTGCTCACAGACATTTGTAACCCCGAACCCCCGGTATTTCCATAACCTACTGTTATTCTGAGCCTTCTTTTGAGCTCCTCTGTCACGTGATCGCGGAAGAACCCCTTGGCGATGATGACAGACTCGCAGCCCTCGGACACCAGGCTGAAGCCCGAGGTCTCCTCGTGCATGATGCTCGTCAGGCCCTGAAACAGCCACAACAGTTAACGCTAAACTGGACCTAGTGGTGAATCGTATTAACTCCGTAAAATTGGTATGGATTCCGTAGAATTGGTATGGATTCCGTAAAATTCGTATGAATTCCGTAAAATTCGTATGAATTCCGTAAAATTCGTATGAATTCCGTAAAATTCGTATGAATTCCGTAAAATTCGTATGAATTCCATAAAACTAGTTATTGTTTATTGTAATGAATCGTATTTATTCCGTAAAATTCGCATGCTTCCTAATTAAGAATCGTAATCTTTATTCCGTAAAATAACTATGAATTCCGTAAAGTTCGTATGTTTCCTAGTTATGCACTTGAGTTATAAATGGTATGCATTACATAAGATTCGTACGAATAAACAATGGTAAAAGTTTTCAAAACTTGTAGGAACATTTTGGCCCCCCCTGTACAAAGACCAAAATGACTACATGGTAATCTCCAAGCAGATTCTGTGGGGCAAGGGGAGTCTACATTGGTCGCCTGTAAGCATTGGCCGCCTGTAAGCATTGGCCGCCTGTAAGCATTGGCCGCCTGTAAGCATTGGCCGCCTGTAACCATTGGCCGCCTGTAACCATTGGTCGCCTGTAACCATTGGTCGCCTGTAACCATTGGCCGCCTGTAACCATTGGCCGCCTGTAACCATTGGTCGCCTGTAACCATTGGCCGCCTGTAACCATTGGCCGCCTGTAACCATTGGCCGCCTGTAACCATTGGTCGCCTGTAACCATTGGTCGCCTGTAACCATTGGTCGCCTGTAACCATTGGTCGCCTGTATCCATTGGTCTTAGTATGAATATTTTGTCCCCCCCCCCTCTTCTGCAAAAGACCAAAATGAAAAACATTTGACGTACGAAGATGTCCTTCTCTCCCAAAGTCTGGATGTGGAGGAACAACGCATCGTGGTCCTCCTCCTCCTCTTGGCTCCTCCTCCTGTTGCTATGGAAACGGTCCGTCTCCTCCTGGATCAGGTTTCTATGGGAATGGACCGCCTCATCTGAAGGATGAAGGGGGGAGGTAAATTACTTTAATAATGTGAAGAACTTTGTTTTGTTTTTAATTTTAAGTTATGTATTTTCCTTTCATGATATAATTACATTTAGCATGAAAGTTCATCTGTGTTGGTGCAAGTCATTATGAAATGGAAACTAAACTTTAACTGCCAACACTATCTACAAAGAATTGGGACTTACTCCAAATTTTCGGTTGGCTCCATCAACCTTGTTCACGGAATGGACCCGTCTACTCTTGGAACGTGACGTCAGAGACACGTGACCATAGTTGCGGGTCATACGTGCCAGATAACTTGTGTCTCCCCCCCGTCTCTGTTCAGACTAATTACATTGTTTTACTTACCGCTAACAGTGATCCTTGGAGTTGACGCCTGCCCTGCCTGGAACGTCTGCCGGATTCGTTGCTGCCACCCCCTTCGGCCGGCAGTGGTACGTCCCATTTCGGTCACGAACGCCCTGCTGCAGTCGGACGGCGCGGTTTTGGGCGGAGCGGTTTTGGGAGGGGTGAGATGTGATGAGGCTTGGCAGTGGTGAGGCACCGTGGACGGCCGACGGTACAGCGGACCTGACAGGTTAATTAAACAAAAATTGTGAAGCTTTGCACATGACCGGACTTGAAAATGGTAGTATAACTAGAAAGGTAACATTTGCAAAGCAAATGCATAATGTTTACCTTCGCATATGGTCTGCTCTCAGACTGTTAATTCTTACTCAAACACATTCATATACATGATGGTCAGACAGGAGTCTAAATCCCTCCTGCTATAAAATTGCAACATTATGTAACACAACACCAGTTACCATGGTAACAGACAGTCTGGTTCAGGTCATTGACCGGGTCAGAGGTCACTGTTTGGAGAAGAATAAGAGGAAGAGGAAGAAACGTAGCAAAAACAATATGTTTTCCTTCGGTAAACATAATAAAACTGAAGTTTGGTAATTTCATTTCCTACCATTTTTAAGTCCAAAATTACCTTAACATTTATTTACTACCATTGTAAAGTCTGTTACAAAGTAAACATTACCCGACTTTACTGGCATTTGTTGGTAAATCCAACTTTTCGTGCAGTGAACGGAGCGGGCAAATGAACTCTGACCAAACTCCCATGACTAATTATCCCCCTATTTGGTTAAATTTTACTGTTTTTGAACTGGCGGTGTTAGTCTGGTGGAGACTAAAAATGAAGTTCTAAATATCAGAGATGTCCAGTACTAGTTACCTTCGTGATTTCTGAGGGCGTTCCTCCCTGCAGTACTGGGAATGGACGGTAGGGGGCGCGAGGTGCTGGCCCACAGGCTGGACTGTCTTGTGCCCCTGCTTAGCAAGGTCTTCTTCAGAACCTTACATTTACCCTGGGGACGAGAGCAGAAATTCCCTGAAATTTACCCTGGTTACGAGAGTGAAAAGCTCACATTTATCCTGGTTATTAATACGACAGTGAAAAATCTCAAATATTACCGATTTCATGACGTGCGACTACTGATTTGATGACGTAAACCTACCGATTTGATGACGCATACCTACCGATTTGATGACATAAACCTACCGATTTGATGACGTAAACCTACCGATTTGATGACGTAAACCTACCGATTTGATGACGTACACCCACTCCGACTCGCTACTGTCCGGACACATCACTTGGCCTTTCCTGTAAGCAGAGGTATGAAATTAATAATATTAATAGAAGTTAATATCAATAGAAGTTGTTTGCAAATCGTACACATAGCTGTACGCAGAAGCAGGTATGTGTATATTTCGTGTCTCATACGCCAAAAAAACAGCAACTGGATATGATTTTGGAAATGGTCAGACGTTTCAGGTAGCATCCACTACCTTTCGTCAGTGACACTAAGAGGTTTGGGTTTTGGCTTATTTTGGCGTGTTTTAGGCTTTTTTTATCGGGCTTTCTTTTTTGCACTGGTCTCGTTGTCGTAAAAAAAGATACCAGTAAAAAAAGAAGAAAGTCCGATAAAAAAGCCTAAAACACGCCAAAATAAGCCAAAACCCAAACCTCTGCTTGGAGAGTAGTACGTAGCGCCCACCTGAAGTGCTTGTAGTACCAGACGCTGTGGTCCCCGTGCGCCAGCGCCCCCATGGGCCAGTCCCGCAAACTGTACACGGAGCGCAGGAACGTGATGTGCTTCGGCTCGCGGTCAGACTTCTTGTCCATCACCGACTCGATAAATTTCTGCGCGGGAAAAACAACATTTTACGGGGTAGGCTCTTTGTGATACTCTCCAAGCAAAGATTTAGGACCCTTAAGGCTTCGGCTTATTTTTGGCGTGATTTTAGACGTTTTTATCGGGCTTTGTTTTTTGTACTGGAATCTTTTTTTTTTTTTACGCCAGCCCTTCGGGTGGCAAATGTATGGTAACTGCCTGGCAAATGGATACAGCCTGGCCAACTTGATACTGTCTTTGCAGCCACCAAAAGATCTGCTTGGAGATTATCTTGGTGACCAGAATCAGAAAGGCCGGCTGTCAGTAAAAGATCGGCTGTCAGAAAAAGGCCAATGCTCCAGGGCCGGTGAAACACCGGGCTAACTTGGAACAAGGAGGTTTAAAAATCAGAACCTCATTTAAACATCCTTGCTTAGAACATTAACCCACGGTCACTTCTTCTCCATCGCTTTGGGTAAACAATGAACCTCCCCTTATCTTGCTCTCCACTGCTTTGGGTAAACAATGAACCGCCCCTTACCTCCTTCTCCACCGCTATGAGGTAAACTCTCTCGCTACAGACGATGGTCCGATTGTGCGGCTCCCCTTGCAGAATGGCATGGTCCTGTAACCATAGAAACGATACATTTTAGAACTGTCACCAAGAGTTGGCATCATTGCAAGCTGCATCAAGGAAGTCTGTCTGCACCGATCTCTGATGAGAAACATGACAACTTTTTTTTAAAGTTTATGGTGCAACAAACGTACGCCAGCAGGGCTCGAAATACCATCTGCCTCTGGACTAAGAGGTTGGGAGTTCGAATCCAAGCTGTTGTCGCTCACCCAACACTCACGCTACTGGAGAGGGTCGCAGTCCTTTAGGACGGGACGTTAAGCCGTGGTCCACTGTTCATTGTACTTGTCGAAAAGAGCTAGAGGAATTTGCCCGGTACAATGAACCTGTAAATACTGTACATAGCGCCTGTCTTTTCTGTTACGACCAGGGGGAGAGTAGCCCTTCAGTGAGCTAAAACTGGATCATTTTCTTTCTTATGACTTACGCCGAAGTAGCTTCCCGCCTTGAGGAACCCCATGGTCCGGACGTAGGGCTTGCCGGTGACCAGGTCGGTCTCCACCCGAGTGGACGTCGCCTTGCCGTTCAGGATGAAATACACCGACGTGGGGTCATGGCCCTCTCGGACGATGACCCTGTTGGTCTCAAAACTATGAGCAAAATGGAAAAGAGGTCAATGATAAATATAGATGATCATGAGGTCAATATCGAGATTTCAATAATAAATATTGATCTCCCGATATATATATATGAATGAATGGACCACCCCCTCAAACTTGCTACATAATGTAATCCAACACCACAGGGTGTCTGCTACAGCGCCTGTTACCATGGTGACACCTGTCACTCACCTGTCATACCAGCCCACCTTGACCAGCTGTTCGCGCATGTGCACTGGGAGCTGCGCGAAGGCTTCGGACGCCACGCACAGGGCGCGCAAGGCCTGTCGGGAGGGAAAATGTCACGAACACATTAATTTTTTTAGATTCAACTTTTTCAAATTTTGAGTTTTACCATAGAGTTCGGGCTCAAGTTGTTTTACTAATATTAACGTTTAAATGTTATATCATGGATGTAAACAAACTTGGAGTACTTTAAAAAGTAAATGTATCGTTTTCAAATGCTCTCATACAAACAGAATGATGTTCAAGGTCAAATATGCATGTCTGACCTTGGAGATCTGCTCCGGTCTCCTGTAGGCTGGGTTTGTCTTGAGTGTGTCTTGCACGTCTTGGGGAAGTTCCAGCTGTATGTGGCAAATAAATTCATTCGTTGGTCCGGTCCCAATCGAACACGTCGAACCCTCTGTTCTATTTCGAACAACTCCGTCATCACCCTGCGCTGATTTTCGAACGGAGGTGTTCGAAATAGAACAGGGGTGGGGCAAGGGCCTTTCCCAAGGGCATAGCTAAGGATTCATTCATTCATTCATTCATTCACAATCTAAGTAGTAGCGGTATCTACCACAGGATTGGCCTTGAAGACGCTGGGGTCGAAGGACAGGTCCGGTCCGCCATTTTCACCTTGAGCCGGTCCGGTGACCCTGGCGTTCAGCGCGATCTCGGCCTGCAGCTGCGCGAAGGACTTCAGCCGGCTGCTCATTCTCTCCACGAGTTCCTTACGGCTGCAACGGAAGGAAGATCTTAGTTTTGAAATTCTTAGACGAATTGAAGAAACCATCTATGACATCAGGGCATTACAATCATCCCTCAACAGAGACGGGGGGCGCCACAGACTTTCTGTTAGTTATGACCAACTGCTCACCGAGTCACGTGTGTCATCATCTGCATAACGTGACGTTATAGAAGCAGCGGATTGATCATTCCTTGACAAATGGAGTGGAACAGTCCAAAATTTGGGTAAGTCCAATTTTTTTTGTGTTAGACATTAACGTTACAGTTAAAACCTAGAGAGAGTTTAGAAACGACCATTGGGCAAAAGATTTTTTAAGAGTTTTTAAGGTCATCTTTGTACAGTGCCCAACAGAGTTCAAATACGTAACGTCGCGAGTTAAAACACAGTCAAAAATTAGGTGTACAGGTCAAATTTTGAGTGAACGAAAGTGCATATGCACCCAGTATATCGAGCCCTGATATATGCTGTATATCCTACTTACGCCCTTGTTGCCACCAGTACGAGTTGCACCGCGCGGACCGCCTTTCTCCATCGCCTCCGGATCTGTACACAAACAGAGGTAGACAATTTTGGGCAACCATAAATCATTAAAAGTTCCAAAAGGAGGTGCATGCCTACTACGGCTTATAAAGGAACGATATCAAAATATCTTTCATCAAAAGGTATAATAGGTACTGACCTCCTCCGGAGTGTGGATTCCGGATGAGTGGTAGGTTTGTCGGACGCTGCTGGACGCTCGGCTGGACATCAGGGACTGTCTCCTCCTCCTGTTGATAGACAAAACAATTCAAAACCGAATCCGGCATTTTTTCTTAATTTGTGAAAGGTACCCCTAGGCCCGGGGAAGACTCCCAAGCGCTGGAAAGATCAAACTGTAAACTAGAAAGGTAACAGTTATGTATGGTGTATGGTGACCAGCCCCTCTAACTCTGTCCTGCCACTTGCCACATGTATCCAACACCACAGGGTGTGTGCTACAGCTACAGTTACCATGGTGACAGTCGTCTGGTCCAGGTCATTGACCTTATTTGTTTGCATGGGGCAAATCTACGTTCTTTGATACGCGGAGACTATCCAGAAACGTGCCTGATCCTAACCCTAACTCATTCAGGCATACAACTAGATAGGCACGGTTCTGGATATAGGGGTGGCCGGACGTACTAATCTCCAAGCAGATCTTTCGGTGGCTGCAAAGACAGTATCAAATTGGCCAGGGTGTATCCATTTGCCAGACAGTTACCATTTGCCACCGAACCCATTTGCAAATGGATTGGTAACTGCCTGGCAAATGGATACAGCCTGGCCAATTTGATACAACTGTCTTTGCAGCCACCAAAAGATCTGCTTGGAGATCTAGGACGTACCTGAGTGAGAGTCTCCGGAGCTTCAGCATGGTCTCCTCGGGTGTGACTCCTGAGTCTTTCCGGAGCAGCTTGGCCTCCGGACCGGCGTCCATCCTGAGCCCTGCGGCCCACGTCAGGCTCTTCTTCAGCATGTCGCTCTCTTCTTCCGTCGGTCCCTGCACGGAGCTCAGCAGCAGTCGGATGAGGGTCTGTCGGCGCCGAGCCTCGCTGCGTCTCGCGGCGGGTTTACCGGGAGCTTCCTCGGGGTCCTCCTCGGACAGAGTCGAGGGGATGGGCGAGGGGACGGCGAGGTGGCCTCGGTACGGGCTCGGAGACTCTGGAAAGAAGAAGGGATGGTTTCAGGGAGATTTTAAGTATTATTACGAGTTTGCTCGATGCAATTAGGCCAAAAGTCCAATTCTGGGTGCTGAGCTATTGGTGTGAGGTAGGTATAGGAGACTTGCTAGCAACTAAGTATATAGGAGATGGCGGTGAACGTTGGATTTAAAGACTTCTGGAGTGTATTCGGGAATTGGAGGGAAACACAGGAAGGGGGTTCCAAAACTATGCAGTCCGATCTCGTTTATGAAATATAGGAAATGCCATGTAGTTAGGGAGATACAGAAACTCCCTCACCAGCGCACTGAATAAAACATGATGTCCGCTGGACTAACAGCTCGGGCTGAGGGAGAATAATTTGCCAGGGAAGTTTAGTTTTTACATTTAAAATGTTACCCTTACCCTTACCACGGGGTCACTCCCCTAACCAATTGCTGACCCTGTTTTTGCCGAATCTCAATCCATAACCCCTAAGGAAGGCCTGGTGGAGGCTACATAAAATCCGCGTGTGTAATCTAGTACCTCAATTACAATCCGATGCGGGTCGGAGGATAGTTTTGAATCTATTCGAACTGAAAATGTATCTATCACAACGCATGCTTGTCTTAATTCAACATTTCTGGCGAATGTAACAACTGAAGGGTTCTTACACTAGCACAAATTTTGCCTTATAACTTAAAGAAAAGAGATTAGAAGTACCTTAAAAGGACCAGCTTCACAAACAGACGCCCCGATCGCGGCCAGAGTGTGCAGTGGTGTCGACGTTAATGTGGAGATTTTGCATGAGAAAAGTTTGATTATGGGTGAGATCATTAGGCATTGGCAGGTTTAACAGGTTACGGCCTCAGTAGTACCGTGGCCGACAGGTACAAGTTCTACACCTCTGCTTTAGCTGCGTAAAACCGCTGCTTTATGCTGAGATCACATTTCCAAACCGGGGCCCGGCTGTGCTGTTTACGTGAACGAAAAACAATTCGTATCAAGAATATGCACAAATAGAGATCGATCATGATTATTCTTTTCAACTTTTTTTTTTTTACATCATACATGTAGTTTTCGTAACCACAAACTGCTCGGTCGGGCCTCGGCTTGAAAATGTGACCAGGGGTGTCGCGCCGCTAAAGCAGGGGTGCAAGAACTTGTATCTGTCGGCCACGGTACAAGATAGGCAAGTAGCAGGGCGATTGGTCGTCTTTGCAATACCAATCCATATCGTTAGAGGCGCTGTTTTCCTACCGATGGATTTGAGGTCGGTCTCCTAGGAAACGACACAACGCAACCACGGTAGTTTTGCCAATAACCGTTTAAAATTACGTACTTTTATTGACAATTGCTTGTCTTAAATATCTGTGAAATGCATTCAATTGCAAGTATTTAAAGTCTAACTAATAGGATAGAAGATTAGCTACTCTAAAATCTTTTGGTTTATTTTTGTAATGATTGGACATAACGTAATGTGTTGGTGTTGTTCGCATTGGAAAGAAAAAAGCAAAACCCCGACTGAACAATAACAGAACTAGAATAAAAGAAAATCACCAGACAGATTATCTAGGTCAGTTACAAAGCCTATAATCTTTTTCCTGCTGGCAACAAATTCTAAAACCCTTCTTTGTTTGTTTATTTATTTATTTATCTATTTTGGATCTCCATTAGTAAAAAAAACACATCGTGTATTTACTAGTCTTCCCTGAGTCCCATTTCTCTAGGGAATATCGACAACCTGTACGCCAGCGCGCCATTTTGTCGTTCTACGGTAGCCATGGTAACCAAGTCTCGCGGGAAAGGACGAGGGCGGGAACAGACACCTGTTAAATGGACTCGCTACATTGTCTGTTGTTACTAATGTCAGGAGCGTTTCTTAAACCTACATGTAGATGTAAGGTTTCGGCTTTTCTTTGCCACGTTTATTAGCTACTGTTCGAGCTGCCAAGTACATGTAGCCTCCACCAGGCCTTCCGACGGGGGTACGGGTCGTAGAATTCGGCAAAAAAGTGAATAATTGGGTAGGAGAGTCAGTCCGCGGGAAGCCGGTCAACCCGTTTGGTAGCCAAACTCCCCGGGCAAATTACTAGTATTATCCGTATTAGCCAGCGTAGACAGTATGGTAGAGACTACCTGGCAAGTAGAGCAGTTGTTTATCAAAGCGTTTCCATTTTAACACGTACTGTTCGTGTGATTGTAACGCAATCTACTGTTTTTATCATAGGGTTTTGACTTCACAATTGCTGTAAATGTGATTGTATACTCACTGTGAATAGACTTTGTGTTTGTTTTAGATAAGTCCAGGAAGCTTTACTAGTGGCACAGGGTATCCAACGTTAGCAGCAACGCACCAAGGCTTCAAAAAACAGAAGCCATACACTAATACTTTCATCTTAAATCTCTGCTAAATGACTTATTCGTCCGCTTGTGATCTGGTTCGCACTATAGGTGCAAATCATATGGCCTGGCTTTTATTGACTAAAGTCTGTTTAGATAAGTCAAATCTAGTGACAAACCGATGTTTCAATTGGTTATCAGAAGTTAAGGTACACAGATATTAATCGAAAATAATGTGGCATAGAAAATGCCGTGATTTTTTAAACTGTAATATATTTTTCTGATTATGATGATAGTTTTCACCATTGCATAGGCTGGTGACCATTCTCTACAGGCCGGCTTAGGTGTGTTTTTGTTTTTTTCGACCCCAGTCCGACTGATCGTAGATCTTTCTTTTTGACAGCCTATCTTTCCAGCCGGTCTTTCTGATTACAGCTACCCCCGTAAAAAAACAACGGCGTGTGCTAGTGGACCTGGGCGGGTGGGCAGTACTCCCAGCACCGTAGAGATACCGGGGAGCCTCCGATGATCTGGCTACCAGGCGAACCAGAGCGCAGTGTGACAAGTTCTTGACATGCCACCAGGGCGGCGTTCTCAGTAATTTGGCCCTTGGGAAGAGTAAATTTCGTCCATCAAAACTCGCGGCCAACGTCCGATAACATTCGGATGTAGATCTGAGTTCTGTTTGGATTTAATCGTTTGTGAAATTTACCCTCCCCGATCTGGATATATAAGAGAAGGATCGGTGCCCATGCTGTTTTGATAAGTGTGGCGGGTTCTTTATTGCGCTCGAGGTGTGGTTAGGTGGCTTGTACAGCTTAAATCTACACACCCTCCTTCTTTCTATCTATGTATACATTGCTAGTGTATATAATGGCATACGGGGCACGAAATTGTCACACACTGCAGACTTTTAGAAAATCGTTTTGATGAGAAAAGTCTCACGGATGATCTAGTAAAGAATCGGGAAGCCTTCAGTTTTAAAACACACGACTTACACTTACCTCTGTGCGGGTGTAGCTTGTTGGGTGTCTCCAGGCACGACTTCGGGCCGAACCGGTTCAGCATCGTGGCGACCCTGGCGTCGCTACGGGAGGACCTGCGTTCTGTCCCCGCCGGCCCGGCTGCCTGGCCCCGCTCCGCTGCCCTCGAGGCCATCCCGTCTCAACTCTGTAGGTTTCCCCCTCTTCTTAACCGTTCTGTTCAACAGATCAACAACACGTTCGAATGTAATCCTGAAAGTTCATCTGTGTTGGTACAAGTCATTATGAAACAAGCTTAGTTTAAACTGTAATTTCCAACACTAAGGATTGGACTTACCCAAATTTTCGACTACAGAACTCCAGTCTTTGTCAAGGAATGAGCAATCCACCGCCGCTTTGTGGCGTCACGTTATGTAGATAGCACACGTTTGAATGTACATTTACGTCTACCAACAACTGTGAATGTTGGAATTTCTAAGCCGCAAGTACTGTTTTCTTGAGGCGATTTTGCTTGGCCGCGCACTCCTTACTCTAGAGTGTCCTGTCTCTTAATGCACTCTCTCAAGACGTCTTGATAAAAGTCTTGAGGCACGCAAACATCCAGGTGAGACGTCCCAGGTGTGCTGTACATCCTTGCAAGTGTTTTAGTGTGTTTATTTGAAGTGACCGCACCACAAGAACCTACCTGTGAACGGCGCTTCCTTTGAAGGTGCCACAAGTCAACACATTGCCAACAGGTGACCCACAAACAAAATACACGTCCGTTTAACTCTGCCTCAGACTCCTCCTGCTACCAAGTGAAACACACGGTTTTCAGTTGTCATAAAATTTCAGAAAGAAGTGTCACAACCACAGGTCGCAATTATGTGACAGGCAGGTCGATTTGCCCTGACTGCAAATTCTAATGTCACCAATCCGCGTATAATAATCACAAGTAGTGATATCAGAGTTATTCACTGGGTATCAGGATATCAGCTATGCTGCTGTGCTACGGGCGTATACAACATTCTTACAGAAACTTCTAAGGACGGTTTGCGTAATCTCCAAGCAGATATTTTGGTGGCTACAAGACAGTATCAAGTTGGCAGGGCAGTATCCAACACGCCACCGTTTGGCTGGCAAAAAAAACAACAGATACCGGTACAAAAAGAAAGCCCGATAAAAACGCCTAACAAAACGTCACAAATAAGCCGAAGCCTAGACCTCTGCTTGGAGAGTATTCTAAGGCTGGTTCACTATCACTGTGAGAACCCTTACCGTCAGTTTAACACATGTACATGTACTTCTGTAGTTCAGAACTTCCACTGCGGTAAAGAGTGACATCCACAAGAGTATCTTGAATATCTTGAGAAGTTCTCAAAAGCAGACCTCCTCAAGGCTCGTGCAACCTCTCTACAAGTGACCGACGCTGAGAGGGTGTACATTCCAGTGCCGCTGGGCGGTAGTCCCTAGTAGAGTCCGGTACGGGTACAAAGTTCTCAACAACCGCGGCTGAGAGCGCG
This sequence comes from Branchiostoma floridae x Branchiostoma japonicum, assembly GCA_013266295.2. Taxonomy (NCBI): domain Eukaryota; kingdom Metazoa; phylum Chordata; class Leptocardii; order Amphioxiformes; family Branchiostomatidae; genus Branchiostoma; species Branchiostoma floridae x Branchiostoma japonicum. Next base: position 1,181,054 of record CM023826.1, on the reverse strand, counting down.
CTCTTGTCCCCGCGTCCGAGTGGCACTTGTGTCCGGACTGTGAGCGTTGTTGTGCTAGCCCTGACGACGGGACACCAGCAGTAATCCACGGGTCTCTGTTACCGTGCTACGCGGCAACCTTCACCAAATCACACTCTTTGTCCCACTGCCATTATAGTCAAGATCTAATCCTGTTTCTTAAGACGACAGTTGAGGCTTTTATAGGATTAAGACGTATTTTCTTCGCTTTTAATTCTTGGCCGTCGCTCCCGTTTGGCCACTTCAGTGTTGAAAGATTAAAATCGTGTCGCCCCTTGACTTGTGTTCGGGCCGGAAAGGTTCAGAACGTGTCGCGTTGTCAACAAAAACATGTCGGTTGTTTCTTTGCTCTAGGAGTTCGTTCTACGTCAACAGTTTATGTTTTTAATTTTTACAGGGGCGTAGAGAAAGGCTTGGTCCTGTTTCCCCTATCCAGCTACATATTTGTTATGTGACAAAACTGATATAGACTAGGAGGAGGAGATATTCAGAAAGGGCACAGAAAATGACAAACGGAGCCCACCCTGTACAGAATTAGGCCACTACCATAAAATCATACCTTGATGTCTCCTGATCACTTTAAGGTATGATATGGTCACCTCCAAGCAGATCTTTCGGTGGCTGCAAAAACAGTATCAATTTGACCAGGCAGTATCCATTTGCCAGACAGTATCCAATACGCCACCAAAAAAAGATACCAGTACAAAAAACAAAGCCCGATAAAAAAATGGCCTAAAACACGTCAAAAATAAGCCGAAGCCTAAACCTCTGCTTGTTGAGTGTGATGTGACTGCGTCACGAGGTTTTCACGTTTCTCCTCGCTCCTGGAGTTAACAAATCATCACGTAGAACACACACGACCGAGACGCCACCGGCTCCTATCTCGGGCTGTATTGATCCACGTGCCGATGAAGTGTAAACGTCGCCCCGTGCGACGAGTCGGTCTTTTTACGAGCCCAGGTCATCACATTCAATGTACGATGTACATGTACATGTAGTTTTACGGCTGCAAATTGACAATTGTAGACGTTCTTGTTAAAGTAGCGGTTGTGTGGTACAAAATCCAGCTACATGTCTTCTAAACTCGGGAAACGTTGTCGTGGGTCCTTGCGGTCTGTTTATTTTGTTGTAGCCTCGCCGAAAATTCTACCACGGAATATCATGCCGTATACGCCTACGACATACGATGCACATGTAGTTTTGCGGCAGCAAATTGTAGACGTTCTTGTATCAAACAGTCGTGGATGTCGATGTGTGGTACAAAATTAAGCTGTCTTTTAAAGGCAACTGTTGTGGTAGGGCCTTGTGGACGGCATACTGTATGATACTCTGTCCTAGCCTCAGCCCTGGAAGCTCTACCACGGAACATCGCACAATACGCGTTTACAGCAACAAATTGCCCTCTTGGGACACTAGCTGTCTTTTGAAGGATAATATTGTCTTAGATCCTTGGTTCTGCCGTTATGATCCTCGCTGGAAATCCAACTAGCTACGAAACAGTATTGTTAATCATGCGGCGAACATGGCACGTGTCTCGGTGCGCGGTTAAATCCTGTACACACATACTCCGCACGGGTGATGACCACTTCAGCTCCAGGCTGTTCTGTTGTTGCCGAGTGACCCGCAAACAGTAGCCTCCACCAGGCCTAAAATCCTACGGGGTACGGATCGTAGAATTCGGCAAAACAACGGAATAGCTGGCCAGTAGAGTCAGTCCGCGGGAGGGTTAATTTCCCCCAGTCAAACGCCAAACTCCCCTGGCAAATATTCCCCTTATTATAGCCAGCGTAGTTAGTCTGGTAGAGACTACACAAACACTCGTGGATCGAGTAGAAATCACCTTGCTGTGTCGATGGCTGGTATTTGATGGAGCCCTGTGTTCGATGACCACTCATATATAGATTTATCCAAGGCATTGAGCTTAAAGGGGCCAAAACTAAATTTTTTTAAGTCCACTGCAGTATAATAAATATACCACAAAGTACAATTCTTACTTGTTTTACATTAGTCCATGACAGATAAGCGTTGTTACACCATTTGAAACTCGCGCCGTGATCAGGTCTGGATCGGTGAGGTCTCAATTACAAATACAATTAACAAACCTTCAAGAAAAAGGGCAGCTCTTAAGAAATTCTAAGCTCCCGGTCTCCTAAACATCCGTCAGTACAGGTACAGGTACAGGTGAGTCTTCGGGGAATTCCTCACACCTGAGTAACTGCAGGTGAAAATAGGTGTCGTAAATCAGGCAGACGTTACCTGTACTGACCTGTAGTAGAGCTGTACTACATCCTTAGTACACCTGTAATGTAGTAACGTTACACCTGTACCTGTAGTACACCTGTACATGTAGTACACCTGTACCTGTAGTGCACCTGTACCTGTAGTACACCTGTACCTGTATTACCTGTAGTACACCTGTGTTACCTTTAGTACACCTGTATTATCTGCAGCACACCTGTAGTACACCTGCGTTTACCTGTAGTACACCTGTATCTGCGCACCCGGACATCAACAAACACTCAGAATAGAAGTGGCCACTTCTCTCTAGACAAGCTAGTTATGATTTTTGTCACAACACAAGTCGACCTCTTTCTCCGCACTTCTAATCCACAAAAGACACAGAATGGGGCTTAAAGGACATTTTTGTGTCACACAAGATGTACAATGGGGGATTATAGGATCTTTTTAATGTCACACGGACGGTTTTTGTTGGTAATCCGTGTAAAATTGGGGCGTGTTTACGTTTTGTGGGTAATTTGACACCGCGGAAACGTCACACAACAAAAACTGACATCCCTGAATGTTCCCGATTTGGAATACCCCGGGTTGGAACCGCCGGTGCTTGGTACTTCACAGATGGTTAGGCGTAATCAAATGGTATTTTGATAGTAGATAAATAGATTTTGGATGAACTTTTCTCAGCATGGTAAGATACTGATTTTTTTTTAAACTGATAAAAAACAAGATTTTCGGATTTTCATTTCAACACATCTTAGGAAAAACGAGCTCCGTTTTAGGGACGCATATCCTGAGTGACTTTTCACACTGAAGCTATGTATTGTCCAGGGGAAAATTACTATTAAATCTCCAATCAGATCTTTCGGGAGCCAATGGATACTGTCTTGCCTATTGCCGGCTGGTTACGTTTAGCCCCCGAAAGATGTGCTTGTCGGAGATTAACAAATTGCCTCTGTCAACAGTTTGACATTTGATGACAGTTCCATTTGAAATAATTTTATGACTGATTGACAACAACAACAACACACACGCATATTTCTGGAATTTTGAACCCTGGTTAGGAAATATCTTACCTGGATGGGCAACAAATGTGGCACGATAATGAGAAAACCCCGCGGCCCACTTACCTAATACCTGCACAAAGGGCGGATAAACGTTCGCCTGAGGTCCTCTCACAACACGCACAGCCCAATCATTCTATATCACCATGGGAACCATTGTGACGCTGTCCCAGGGGGCACGGTACTTTCAGAAGAGATTTTGTGGCGACTGTATGAAATACTTAGCCTCTAACAGGCTTTCCTCACTTGACTCAGGTGTAAATGAGTATTATGTGTTAGATGTGCACGCTACCAGCATACTTGCTGCCTAGTGCACACTTTGTATTGTCATGTTACAATTTCTGAACAAAAAAAAAAAAAAAAAAAAAAAAAAAAAAAAAAAACAGGCTTTAGAAGCGGCTGGAAAGAGTAGAAATTGGCCAAATAGACAGATGACATGCCAGGGGAGTTGGTCTGCTATTAAAAGGAGTACAGATTAATTTGCCGCTCTAAACTGTACTCCTTTTGCGGACCAACTCCCCTGGCATGTCATCTGTCTATTTGGCCAATTTCTACTGTTTCAGGCTATGAAATGCTTGGTAACAAAGCTTCCACGACCTGTCACGCGAAAGGCTAATTGTGTTGTATCGTATTGTATATATGTGGGAGTGACTACTCTTTTGACTGCCGGGGGCTGAATGTAGAGAGACTATTGTCCTGAAGGAAACAGGCTTTTTAAAAGTCACCACAATCTCTAAAAGCTTTCACTATCTAGAAGACCTTCAAGAAACTACATTTCTCTAAGATTAAAAAAAAACACTTATCATATAAAACGCGGGGCTATTAGCTGTAGCCACTGCGTGCCTCCAGAGAAGAAGTCAAACCCCTCAGTATTTAATGTTAAACTCATTTTATTTCATGTCGTTTTAATCTTATCTCTTGCCAGTGTGAAACTAACATACATTTGTGTTATAATTGTGTACATAGACAGGAAGTGGACTTCTCTTCAGAACTTGGCAAGAAGAGAACTTACATTAGACACTCTTTCAAAGAAATTTTGAGTATGAAAAGTGAGACAGAAATATAAGTCAACAGAATGTAGTTCTGAATATGTTTATTCCCCATCACACATGAATAACAACAATGGTGTAATATCTGACAACTTGCATAGTAGGTATAGTTAATGACCACCACCAGATCATGTGAGTCATTAAGGCACACACCTGGCCATCTTTAATATTAGAGTCTTGACCCAAAACAGTTGCATAATACATCCAACTCACCACACCTGACATCTCTTCCATTTTCGTAGTTTTACTCTCTTATATTATGAATGTTTGCTGTTATTTATACATTTATGTTTCATGTCAGAAGGCACCCGATATCAGTGGTTTAATACTGCCAGGGATTTCCTTTGTATTGCAGTTGCAGTTTCACTACATGAATAAAATCTCTTCCTTTTATTTAAAGTACAGTTAAAAGGCACCTGCTTTAATAATTAGTCTTTTCCTGCCATTTTCTTCAACTTGCACTGTATGATATACATGTACCTCACTGGAATGCATAGTTTTGTAACATAGTCCATATACTAAAATATCAATTTTCACTTTTAATCTTGATTATCAAATCGACGGTGAATGACCAAGTTTTTCCATTATAAGGTCACTGGTCTGGCTTTTTGGGTTCCTCAGTGTCACCTTTGACCTGTGTGACCTGTGACCTTTCTGGTATGGAGGAGGTCTGGATGGTTTGTTCCCAGTTCTGTCCGTCAAACGTTTCCACGACGACGCGCTCGACTGTCACCTGGTCCAGACAGTGGGGCATCACACCTGCCAATCAATCAATCAATCAATCAATCAATCAATCAATCAACCAGTCAGTCAGTCAATCAATCAATCAATCAATCAATCAATCAATCAACCAACCAGTCAATCAATCAATCAATCAATCAATCAATCAATCAATCAATCAATCAATCAGTCAATATGTTATATGTATCTGTAGTTTAGTTTTCCAATTTTTTTTTTAGGGATGTCCTGTTGAATGGGACATAAAGTGGAGGTCCTGTGTTTGAACAGAGCCACACCTTAAGCATGTTAAAGATCCCACTGCACTTATCAAAAAGAGTTGGGGTCCTTCCCGGTGTGAGTGGTTCAAACTTTACAGTCTGGTCTTACACAGCTTGTACTTACTGTACAAAACTGGTGTGTTATGGCTAAAGGCGGTTTAACGATTATGTGAAACAAACACACTCGTACCGTAGCCATCAGGATTTGACCTTGGACAGTAGTAACTCTGGACTCCGCACGTCTTACAGAAGAGGTGCTTTGCCTGATGGGTATTAAAGGTGTAGCACGTCAAGTTGTCCTCCCCCTGAAAATGTAGCAGAAAGGTGCAGCATGTCAGTCTGTACCCCCCCTGGAAATGTAACCTCACCTTATATAGTCACTACCAGACTGCAATAGGTTGCTGGATAAGTAGTAGAAATTGGCAAAATAGAGTGAACAAATGCCCGATGGAAGAAGGTCAATCAATTCTAAGGTTAAAGGGTCAAACTTACCTGCAGCAATTTGAACTTTGACCTTGGCACGATGAAGTGCCTGTTCTGCTTCTTAAAGCAAATGCTGCAGCTGGAGGTAAGAAGAAAAAACATCTTGATCAGTAGTACTGTCATCTCTCTATTAAAGTTGTCGGCTCAGTAGTTTTTACAAAGAAGTTTTGTTTCACTTATCTTCCAAAACATATAACTTTTAGGCAGTCTCTCTGTTTTTTACCGTGGCCGACAAGAACAAAATTTTACACCGCAACTTTTGGTGTTTTACACCGCAACTTTTGGTGTTTTACACTGCAACTTTGGGTGTTTTACACTGCAACTTTGGGTGTTTTACACTGCAACTTTTGCTGTGTTTTACACTGCAACTTTTGCTGTGTTTTACACTGCAACTTTTGCTGTGTTTTACACTGCAACTTTTGCTGTTTTACACTGCAACTTTTGCTGTGTTTTACACTGCAACTTTTGCTGTGTGGAAAACTTACACCCCTCCCCTTTTATAATGGACGGTCCCCCTGTCAGGTCAAAGGTGACAACGATGGCATGCAAACTACGTCGACTGAGTTATCCTTTTCGTGCATAAGTTTTTAGAGGAAAAGCTTGGCTACGTTGTGACGTTAGTTTTTTTCTAAAGGTTTTTCTAGCTTTGGCCTATAGATCGGGATAAATTTAAAAAATGTTTCGACCAGGTCCAGTGATTACAAATTATGTTGCTTTTTGCTGCCATGCGTCACAACAAATTTATCAAGGACGTCAGATATCCACCTCCAGCTTTACAGTTGGATCAAACGACTTTCTGCTGATCCTGTCCTTCAGGACATTCCAAACATTGTCCCTTTGGACAAAGATTTTTCTTTTTGACTCCATCTTTATGTTTTTCTTCTTTAAGTCTGTGATAGCTTCCCTCATGCACTTTTCCCGTTCACTGCAAAGTAAATTTGAAAACAATACAAATTTGTCACTACATGTATATAACTGTGTATAAGATTAAGGCCTTTCCATATATGACAAACGAGCAGCAGATAGAATTTTGATGTTACCATTGTATTTCATTTGCCTCCATCGTTGTCACCTTTGACCTGACAGGGGGACCGTCCATTATAAAAGGGGAGGGGTGTAAGTTTTCCACACAGCAAAAGTTGCAGTGTAAAACACAGCAAAAGTTGCAGTGTAAAACAGCAAAAGTTGCAGTGTAAAACACAGCAAAAGTTGCAGTGTAAAACACAGCAAAAGTTGCAGTGTAAAACACAGCAAAAGTTGCAGTGTAAAACAGCAAAAGTTGCAGTGTAAAACACAGCAAAAGCTGCAGTGTAAAACACAGCAAAAGTTGCAGTGTAAAACACAGCAAAAGTTGCAGTGTAAAACACCCAAAGTTGCAGTGTAAAACACCCAAAGTTGCAGTGTAAAACACCAAAAGTTGCGGTGTAAAACACCAAAAGTTGCGGTGTAAAATTTTGTTCTTGTCGGCCACGGTAGTTTTTTTAAAATTTAAACTGATGAGCAAGTCACATAATGACAGCTATTGAAGTGGTAGATCATATACAAAACAGCAGCAAATAAATAAAAATAAAAATACAGTTTACAAACCTAGTATTGTTAATTAACCAGATGAACATAATTGATCAAGTAACTAGTATTTAGTAAGATTTATTTGTACTGTGACTTCCTCTGCCTTACCCTTTGTTCATGAGTTTTTCTTTTCGAAGTACATGTGTCAATTTTGAGTTAAGTTGAAAAAGATGAAATGACTGTAGAGCTGGGTTGAACTTACTTGCAGTCCACCACCTGTAAGACAGGGGGCGCCATTACTACAAACTGCACGGCGCCGCAGTGGCAGCCGCCCGTGTGCACCACGTCGTTGTCGGTGGGTACGAGGTCAGGGGTCGCGTCTGTGGCGGCCTCCAGAGCGTCCGCAATCTCCGCGCCCGTCGTGGGAACTTTTACCTGATTTGCTGAAGCATTGGCTGCCATGTTGTCTTGAAAAAAAAAAAACGGCCAATCTGTAAAAATTCCCTACTCCCCCAGTAGAGATTTAGGCTTAGGTTTTTTTTCTTTTTTATCAGGCTTTTTTTTTGGTACTGTCTTGCGAATTTGATACTGTCTTGTAGCCACCAAAAGATCTGCTTGGAGATTATAAAGGCCCTCAAGGAACACTTCAAAACTTCATGCGCTTCCCTAGTGTTGCCACCAGGCTTTTCTGTGGACTAAAAAATAGTCCTGATACTATAGGAACACCTGTCCCATGTGACCACTTTTTGCTGGTCCGTCAGATAGTTTTCCCCATTGATACAAAGCATTAAGAATCCTGTCTATAGTGCCCTGAGTGGTCTTTTCGGACAGTTTTGTTCAGGCTTCAGCACTGTTTGTATTTGTATCTGTTAGCAAAATGATACATGTCATTTCCCATATAACAGTTACATGTATCTAGCCGGGGAGACTCTTGATTCGGGCCTATATATTATTGCTGAGGGCTATAATGATATAGGCCCGAATCAAGGGTTTACGGAAAAGCCTGGGCTGTCTACCTTGCCAGTCTACCAGGCCAGTCTACCAGGCCTGTCTAGGACGTCAGGCTACTGAACTCCCCCCATTCATATCCTCACAAATGGCAAGACGTCCAAGCAGCTGCGCCCCCTAGCGGAATGCATCGAGATTACAGGCACTACACTGTTATGAGTGCCAAACTACCGGTAGTGAACAAGACAGTGCAGAAGGCTTGGCTTGTCAGATTACTCAGCTCTTTCAAGCAATGCAATGCTTGAAAAATGCCATCTTGCCGAAGTCCATACTGCTATAGCTTTGAAAGTTTGTGGTTTCTTATTATCTAGTTACGAAAAAGGATCCGCTTGGAAATTAATTTGGGAGGTCATGAAGGTAATGGGATGGAAATCTGTCAAGCCATTAATCACACTGTGACACTAAAGCCAGCACTCGCGGTCACAGCACCGTGAGAAAAAAAAGTACGGACAAAAATTCGTGCAAAAAGTCTTATGTAATCTGTGTTGTATGGTATTAAAACATTTCAGATTGTTTGATTTGAAAATGTTGCTAGCTTGTATCCGTAGGGGCTGTGAAGGAACATGAACTTCTTATCAGAGTTATTGACCAGTCGTGACCCCGTACTCTTGAGAAGGACGCGGTCCGCCCAATACTAGTATTGTACACTGTAGCATGTGTGCTGTCAATTGAACTTTCAAAAGCTAGCAGACGGAGGGGGCTTCTAACATACTGCCTCCGTATATGATAACGGTTACAAAGGTAAATACGAGATAATACAAAGTACAACTGTATTCCACAAAACTATTATACGAGTAATATACAAGCAGAACTAAATACAAAGTCAGGTTAATAATTGATAGTAAGCTCCGCGCACTCTTGGTCCAATTATAACTAGCCAGAGGGCGTGTGTATGTTGACCTTAATTATCCACTAAAGAGGTCGCCGAGGGGCCGTCGCGTCCCCTCGTGATGTATCCTGGCCGCAGCTTAATTATTAACTTCTACTCCTATCACATGCCGACCTGGTAGCCAGGGTCACCGGCTGGGCGATACCAACAAGCCTGAACAACATATCTATATCAAACTAATGTATCGTCATGGAGAGGGCTGCCTAGCCCCTGTGACAACCACAGTCATAGTACCCATAGTCATAGTCAGAGTGGGGGCTCCCGTTCGCTTAGGGACGTCCTCTCGGATAGGACGTGGAGAGCAACACCTCGAGCACGTTAAAGATTAGGATTTGTAACTAGATATTCGAGATTCCCCGCCTAGGGAACGATAAGGGACTGACGGATACAAGATTTGAACGCATTAGAGATTCGTAAACAAACAAGCGGGGGCACCCGCTTACATATTTTCACCTATATGAAAATCGAATATGTTTGAGAAGAAGGTACAAACTACAAATAATCAAGAAACAAAAAAATTTTGTCGGCGTATCTGCTTGTGACGTACACTTTGAAATCGCCCTCTACGGAGGTCAATTGAACTGCAGCCGGCTCACCCGGAAAGCCAGTTGCGTAATACGGCGCATTTATACACGTACTGCAAAACCTTCACAATTCAAATCACACAGTCTCAAACCCGATACATTCCTTAACCACACAGCAAAATTTACACCTGACTGGCGCTCACATGGAGCTTTCTACTCAGTCGTCAAGAATATTCTACGTACTATTTTGTATACCCGTGTCATGCCATGGATACTGTGTCCTGCGAACTTGAAAGCCTTTCACACTGTCTCCTTCACTACCGGTAGTTTGGCACTCAACTTCTGGTTTCATAGACCTGCATTCTTTATTTGGCAGAACATGAAAACTTTGAATAAATATCTAGATCAGTTTATTTCTACTTTCTCTGTACATTTCTTTCTACATAACAGTGTAGTGCCTGTAATCTCGATGCATTCCGCTAGGGGGCGCAGCTGCTTGGACGTCTTGCCATTTGTGAGGATATGAATGGGGGGAGTTCAGTAGCCTGACGTCCTAGACAGGCCTGGTAGACTGGCCTGGTAGACTGGCAAGGTAGACAGCCCAGGCTTTTCCGTAAACCCCCCAATCAAGAGTCTCCACGGCTAACAGGTATCTAATTCTAAGTCTTTGAATAAATCGTGGCTGAAATCCGAGCCACTCACATATTAAATCATGAAATGGGATTAAATGAAAACAAATGGAGCAACTCCGGCCACGCCCACTAACTGCTCTGTCATAAATATTAAAAATTCAAAGAATCGGCAAAACGTGGCAAAAGCACCAATTCCCAGTAACCAAAGGCGTTCACTTTCATTGCTATAAAACTCCAAACTACAGCGTTACCTGGTTCCTAAAGGATCAAATTTCCCCCAAAACTTGCCAGCGAGCCAGGGCGAGCAGTGCACTACATACAGTTCCACCTGTACCTATGACTGTACCATTAATAAAAGGGGACACAAGACTAAAATATACGAATTTATATCACTAAAATTATATCACTTTTAGCAAAACTGATAAAAAGAGACAAGTAGGTCATTAGTTATAGTTATTTATGATACTGAAGTAGACTTATTTAATTTTTTGCTCTAATATATAAAATAAAAGATATTTGCTATAGCCTTTTACCCCCTGTGGTAGAGTTTAGAGTGAAATCGTCTATTCCCCTTTGACCTTCCCAAGATGGCGGCGGTAGTTTGCACGGACCGTATTTCGGAGGCGATTGGCGCGGTTTTGTCCCAAACAGACCTGCCAGGCGACCTCAGAAAGGAGCTGAGTCGTTACAAGGACTCTGAGTCGAGTGATAAGCCAGGAAAAATCCCGTTCCAGACCGTCCAAAAGATACACGAGCGGCTAGAAGGTTGGTAGCTATGGTATCCAGAACCGTGCCTATATATCTAGTTCCATGCTTGAATGGGTAAAAATAGGGTTTATAGGATCAGGCACGGTTCTGGATAGTCTCTGCGTACCCAAGAGCGTAGATGTGCCACAGGCACGGTTCTGGATACGCGTGGACTATGCCTGAGCATGGCTCTGGATAAAGCACGGTTCTGGATACAACATACATGTACACTAGTACAGTACAGGGGCTCTGCACATGTTAAAAAGAACCCAACACATGTACACACTTATCAAGAAGAGTAGAGGTGACCAGGTGTTGTTGGCTATATATAAACGCGAGCCGTAGCGAAGCTGCACTGCACTAGTAGCAACTTGGAAAAGCATTATGTTATTTGACACACTAAGCCTGACAATTTTTCCTGTTATTGACAGCGATCATAAATAAACTGCCAATAGCCATTGTCAATATAAATTATATTCATCACAACTCTGTGCCTCAAATTGTTCTAGTTGTAATGAAGTGCCATGTAACCCAGTCAGGGCTCAAAAAAACTTTCCAAGTCTATATCTATGTACAGGTTTGCTGTTTCTACTTTCACATCTTGAGCTGCATATATTGCAGATGGCGAGAAGAAGCAGTATCTCCATGAGCTGCTAGAGGGCAGCGATGTCTTCTTCCCACCAGTGGAGACACCACCAAGGGTAAGTTTTAAGTTTTGTGAACTTTTGTCGGTTGAGATTTCTGCAGCTAAATATCTAGAAATGCAGTTAAGCAAGGCAGGAAGTCAGTGTGCTAAGGAGTTCTTCCCTTTAAGGCAGTCACCTTCATCTTATTGAAGATGATGCTGCCTTTCATGGATTGCTTTGCTGAGAAGGGTTGTCATCGACTGGGGTTAGATCTGAGCCTTAAAATGTTTCTGGGAGGAGGAAATTTAAGATGGTAAACTGCAGCCTTCTGGATGTAGCAAGTACAGTATTAAGATTTAGGCTGTCATTGAAAACACCAATGATCTCATCATCTGTGGTCTTTCAGAACTGCATGAACTACGAATGTTACTGTGCCAAGATCTGTACAGTGTGGGACACAGACATGTATCACTGTCTGTTCGGAAGAAAAAATTCCTCTTGAGAAATTACACCTGTTGTAATTAAACTCATCCATATACTGCTTGGTATAGTCCTAGTTTATACCTTACTGTTAATAGCCTGGGGTATTCCACTGTGTTAGAAGGGGGTTGTGTTTGCAGAAGTTTTCCTCCATCCTGGTCCTATCATTCAGCTGTGAGTCTTGCCTCTGGTGTGTGTGTGTTGATACATGTGTTAATTGGAGTCACTTGAGCCTCGGGTTTGTTTTCCTAGTTGTTGATGGTGACACTAATAGGCAGCATAAGCTAAATGTTATGGATGGCGTTTTTTTTTGGTGAAAACCCAACTGTAGTGCAAGAGTGGCAAAGAAGTTTTTTAAATGAAAATTTGTGTTCACTTTGATGAAATTTCATAACAATTGTAACATCCTTGATCAAGTCTTGTTTAACAAAGAGACATGCTGTTCGTGGTAACTTCTGATTTGCTACAGCTACTTATTCAATGAGATTTACCACACATTTGTGGAAGGATTGGCATATATTATGAAATTAACACAATAACACAAGAAATTAGAAATTGCAGTTCAAACTTATGTCATAATGACTTCTACCAACACAGATGAACTTTCAAGATAAGGTAACTATCACCTTTTCAAAATGTCAACCTGGAGACTGTAAGGTTTGAACCATTCACACCGGGAAGGACCCCTACTAGTACCCTTGAAGTGTTGATCATGTCAATATTACAAACTAGGAGCAATTGAGTTATGTTCTCCAACTGTCAACAGCAAAAGTGACACAGTCCCAGGTTTCCTGTCTGAACAGTGAGCCCAGTTACCTACAGAATGATCCATACTCTATAGTTCTTCCTGTGTACCAATTACAGTAATGTACACCTCTGTGGACCTGGGTTTGTATATACCAGTGTTTCCTGTGCCTGTGTCATATGATGTTGTTAGACCTTCCAAGAAACCCTCCTACATTTAATGTCATGTCTGAAAAGTCAGGAAGTCGAGATGTAACTTGAGGATCATGAACAAATCTAGTCTAGAATAGAAGAAAAACTGCAAAGTTGACTGCTTGACAAAACACACACACATGCACGCACGCACACACGCACACACTCACACACACACACACACGCACACACACACACTCACACACACACACATGCACACACACACACTCACACACACAAAGAAAAGCCCTCATACCTAATTAGTGGTTATAACTTATGATATATAATCTGAAACTGCCAAGGTATCCCTTTGTCTTGCTTTGTGCATGTCAGAAAAGTTATTTCCTTGAGATGAGGGATTTATTTAATCAAATTTTCATCTTTATTCCTCGTATTGGAATTCAGCAATTTTTGCCTGCCAGGATGTCGGAATGAGCGGAATTCTTGTCGGACACGAGCAGCAAAATTCCATCAAACGTCGGAATGTCGGAATCTCCCTCTAACTCGACAATTTACAACTCGGTTCAGGTTCCAAAGTGGCACAGATGTGTCCCATTAATAAAGCCAGCTTCCTTTTGTTGAAATCTCGGACTTAAAGTCCCTCCAACATCAGGACTATCGGTTACTCTCCTATCACCCAATCATATCAAACTACACAGATAGTCTGCGTGCCGCCAGTGCCTGGGATCGTTACTGTGACTTTGACATTGAGCTTGTAGATTAGACCTGACTATTAGTAAGGCTATACCAAGTCACGTCCATGGTTCTTGTATTAATTTGCCCACCTCTTTATAACAATTAGTCCCTATGACAGTCTTTACTTTGTCTAACTTTTGTTTCCTATTGGACTATCAAAATTTGTCTTCACTTTATTTGCATATCAAATTATTATTATTTGGTGGTTATAAACCTGCGGTTCCTAAGAAGTCTCCAGTGTCACTGACGAAATGTGGTGGATGCTACCTGAAACGTCTGACTGTTCCAAAATCATATCCAGTTGCTTGAGTAACTGTTTTTTGGTGTAGTCTTCAGACTACTTTCGGAGTGAACATAATAAAAGAGTGTGTTCCACATGTATATAGTGTTTTGCCACAATCCAAATCAAAGAGTAGAAATTGGCAGAAAAGAGAGAATAGTTTGGCAGAGGATCTCTGTCTGGCCAGAAAAGTTTCAACTCAAGTCACTGTCTTAAACCCTTAAAATTTTGGGAAAATTTCTGCAGTAGTAGATACAAACCCAAAAGACACCTCTTAAGTTTTCACATCTATTTTGAACAAGAAACAAGACTGCTTAGCCCTGGTTCGTGATCATATTCTAGACTGGCAGGATCAGTAAAAAATTGTAGAACAGTCTGGGTCTTTAGATAAGCTGGCATCCAAGACACCATAATCAAGAACTGGGCTTGGAAACCAAGGTCTCCTCTATCTGTGTTAAAAGTGGTCATGGATGGAGGCAGAGATCAGTTTGTTTTGTCTCCACCGTGTAACTAGGGAGACTCTGAGAGGAAGTCGTCAGTAAGGTGATACCCCTTCAGCTTCTGCTTCCCCAAGATTCCTGGACAGTTCCTTAACTCATCCAGCCATCAAGGACCCAAATAAAGACGTCAGGGGCTGCGTCTTCAAGATTAATTAATTAAGGAGGACATCTGAGTGGGAAGATTGCGGCCCAGCAGGCCTCTGGAGTCTTTAAGTGAGTTCCAGGTGGCCTGTCGTTAATCTTGAAGTGCAGGTATCATGATCAGAGGGTTGATCTGTCCAGTAATGGGAACGTTTGTGTGGCTGGTCTGCAGATAAGACTGGATCTCTAATGTAGTGATTTTAGAGACCTCTCTCTTTCTTTAATGTAGTGATTTATGATCACTGGAGGACCAGGTCAGCACATTTTAGCCTGGGTGCCATCCGTTTTGTAACGGGGCTTCTTGTAGCTATATAGCCTGGGGTACCATCCGGATTTTGGCTGCCCTACGCTTGAAAGAATCACCTTTAATTTCGTAGGGGAGCCAAACTCCGGATGGTACCCAGGCTAGGCTCCTTGCACTGGCTACCCCGAAAATAACGGATGGCTCCCAGGCTTCTGTTCATGCTTTCTGTTGGGATGGTACATGTGTCTTTGGATTTGTCAAAATTACATTATAGAATCCACACATAACAGGTAAAAGTAAGAACCTTGGACACAGTACCAAACTTCTTCGCAAGAGTGAAAGACTTAGTACACTACATGATGTAGTCATTCACATCAGGGCCTTACATAGTGATTCCCTTAAAGACTGGCAGAACCATTATATTAACTTTCTCCAACTTAAGATCCACTGCTCACTGAGTCAAGTGTTTAGATATCTACATAATATGACATTAAAGAAGCGGTGGTGGATTGCTCATTCCTTGGCAAAGACTGGAGTTGAACAGTTTTTGTGTTGGAAATTACAGTTCAAACCTGTTTCAGAATGACTTCTACCATAACACATGAACTTTCAACCTACAAATGTACATGTAAGACTAAGAGGGAGTTGAAATTCCAATATAGTGCCTTTGAAAAATCGTTGTGCAAATTTAAAAAGACCAGTCAGGTTCAGATTCAGGCAAAGGTCGTGACCCCTGTGACCTTGGGCTGCCCCTGACCTTGTCCAGTCTTCATCAGGCATGATGTCATCCATCACTTTGAACCTGGAGGTCGGGCTGCACCTGTTGTTCTATAAATAGAACAGGCTGGTTGCCTTGGGCCAGCAGTCCAGCAAGGAAGATAGAGGAAAGAGGGGTAGCCAATGGAAAAGATGGGAGGATAATAGAAGAGAAAGGACTTTAAAAGGAAGCTACGGGATTCCCTCGGTGACCCCTACAAGCCTTTAAGACTTGTGACCCTGACCTCTCCACGTTAATGTACTGTATTGTTGTGATGTACGTGTAAATGTTTGTCTTGTCAGCAGGGCAAGCCCTTAATAATAGCCACCTGGCTAGTTGGGCTGCCCTGGCTGTACAAATTGTCTTTTTACAGCCAAACAAATAAATAAATAAATAAATAAAGAGAAAGGACTATCATGACACTAAGTGAAATGGCAAGAAGGACAGAAATACTGAGAAGGGTGGATGAAACAGTGGTTCTCAGATCTTCTAGACGAAGATATGATTGAGAGCTTAAGTCAAGCAAAATAAACATAAGACAGTGTGTAAGAAAAACAAAAAGACTTTATTTCACAAACATCAACCCAAGCTTTTTCTTCTTATGCACGATACTTAGTTGTAAAATTTTTACATCTCAATACAAACAGATAATTACAACAAGCCAGAATAAAGGTGCCATTTTTACAAAAGTTGTTTTTTTAACTTCTGACTGGTGAAAATGCTGTAAAAAGTAAGTACAGTAATTAGTCGCATCCTTTTTTTCAGTTTTTCTACCAAACGTTGTACACATAGCAGTTTTGGGCTCATATAATTACGACGTAACTTTGCTCTTGCATTGACAGGGCTCAAAATACCTACCTGTTACAACCAGAAACTTGCAGAAAAGTTGTAGTGATTGCAGAAAAAAATATGAACAAGCTAAAAGTACATACAGGCTGGGTGTTACGAACCACATACTGCCAGAAACAGAAATAAAGTTTTTCCAGCCATGATTGAGATTGTGAAGTCTCTACCAATGCTATGCAATATGTACATCCATTCATTTGTTTATCCATCTACTGATTTATTTATCCATAATTGGTTATGGTAAAACGTGTCATCCATGTCCGTTCATGTGCATGGCTGTCCCGTTTTCGGCACACGGTATCGTGGCGTGGTTGTTGTGATTGCAGAAAAAAACATGAACAAGCTAAAAGTCTACAGACTGGGTGTTAAAGTTTTTCCAGGCATGAATAAGATTCAGAGAAGTCTCTAATTGTAATAATAATGCAATATGTACATCCATACAGCTTATCTATTTATTGGTTATGATAAAATGCGTCATCCATGTCCGTTCATGTGCACCGCTGTCCCGTTTTCCGGGCGCGGTATCGTGGCGTGGTTGTTGGACAGGTTCACGGCGTTCAGGGACCGTTGCACCATGGCCCGCCGCTTCCTGCGGTAGCAGCGCATGTAGCAGTACACGATTGTGGCGATCACGAGTAGCAACACCACGCTGCCCAACGTGTAGCCGATCGTGATGTACGTGTGCGTCAGCTCCGCGTCTTCCGTACGGAACTCCATGCAGTGGTCACCCTGAGGCAGGAATGATAATAGGTTTATTGCAAATACTATAGTATATGCTCGAAGGCTAATTGTAGGTACAAATGTATGTAACATGGAAATATTGATGACTTATACAATGTTACTAAGAACTAGTTCCTACATTCTACATTTAGCTAGCTATATGTTTGTACAAATGTATATTTCTACGTAGGAATGTACTCTTCTGCAAATGTACGTAGAAATCTACATTTCTACAAATGTACATGTCTATTGTAAATCAATGGTAACCATTAGCTTTAAGTCAATGTTAATTGAAGGCACTGCCAATTTCCATATACATACGTACCAGAGGAATGTGGATATTAATTGCTGCAGCAGCAATGGTTTTAAATGAGGTAGAAATGTGCAGAAGGTGTTAGCAGTTGCTTGTGGCACGATGGACTAAAATGTGCAAAAGACCCCACAACACAGAGTTCTATGACACTGAGATAAGCAACCATAGCCTGGGTGCCATCAGTTTTGCACTCGATCATTACCCCGACAAACAAAAACAGATGGCTCTCAGGCTAGAGCAACCATGGCTAGAAAATAAACAAACAAACAAACAAAACAAACAAACAAAGGCGGTAATACTTACTTGTGGCATGATGGACTAAAATGTGCAAAAGACCCCACAACACACAGTTCTATGACACTGAGTTTAGCAACCATTGTCAAGAAAAAAAAACAGCACAAACAAACAAACAAACGAAGGCGGTAATACTTACTTGTGGCATGATGGACTGTGTGACGCAGACAGAGTACCTCGAAGACGGTTTCAGGTTCTTCATCTTGTAGAGAAAGACGCCCTGTTTGAGCACGGCCGTCTGCTGCAGGGACTCCCCCAGCCTGTACAACAGTTTAACGTACAGTTTTTAACAGTTTTTATTCATAAAATCAGCCTCGCATGACAAATTGAATATATATACTGTATTACTATTAGATGATTGCAAATACATGCCTGAAGGCTAATTATACAGTAAATACTATGTTACTCAGAACCTAGTTCCTATATGTAGAGTACACTTTAAAATGTACATTGAGCTAGATTTGTAGAAAATGTACATTTGCAGAGATCATAATATTGAGATATAGAATACTATACTATGTGTAGCTCAATGTTCAATTGTATGTATAAGTCAATGGCAAACAAGTCATAACGAATTAAGGTCTGCAATGGTAATTGAAGGTGCTGCTAATTTGCTAGCCTGGTGACCAAACCTTTCCTGCTCTTTACTACACCCTACTAGAAGTACGTGCCCATACGTAGCACGTCGGCAGAACGTACTGCACCTGCGCGAAACCCGTAATGTATTGTGCATAGCACTTCGGCAGAACGTCTCAGATAAGTTTGTATTAGAGCATATAAGGTTGACAGCCTGTCTGTAGTTTTCTGATGTTGAATAGCAAAATTAAAGATAGTGTCTGCAACAGGCAAAATTTTGATGCAACGTTGACCAAACATCCAACGAAAACCGTGAAAAATCAGGGTTTTGCGCAGGCGCAGTACGTTCTGCCGACGTGCTTACTAGAAGTATGTGCCCATACGTGCCCATACGTGCCTGTAGTACAGAACTCTGTACGGCGTCAGCATTAAGGGTTCGTCCGCCAGCGGGAACCACTGGATCAGCGCCGAGGTCGAGGTCACGGAGGTCACGAAGATCCGCACGGGCACGGAGTCGCCGAGGACGGCGCCACTGGGCCGGCACTCGCCGCCGCTGCAGTCGATCCGCGTCACGTTCATGGTCGCCGTGGCGTTCGCACGACCCTCCTGGAAAAGTGAAAGTGATGTTGGAAGTGAAAGTGACAGAGCTACTCAGACGACTTTTGGCGTTGCTGCAGTCGATCTGATTTAAAGTGAAAGTAATCTGGAAGTAAGATAACAGTCTCTCAAGCAGCTGGATAGATTTGGGAAACAAAACTGAGGGACGAAAGGTAGTGGATGCTACCTGAAACATCTGACCATTGCAAAATATACCAGTACTGTTGCTTGAGTAACTGTTTTCTTGTGAACACGTTACATAAAGCTCACTGAAGAGCTACTCTTCCACTGGAAGTAGAAGACACATGCTATGTACAGTATTTACAGGTTTATTGTACCTTAGAAATTCCCCTAAGTCTTTTCGACAAGCATGTTGAACAGTGGACCACAGCTGAACATCCTGTTCTAAGTTTCTCAATGCAAGAATGCAGAATTGAGCCATGAACATCGCAAATCAGTGCCCCTCCCCCCCCCCCCCACAAAAAAAACACAACAGTGTCTGCACCTTATAGACAGAAGCTAGAGACCTACATGTACCTGGTTGATGAGTCCGTCCCTGCATCTTTCAGACAGACCAGTGAAAGGAGCCTGCCGCTGGCTATATTACATTAAGCGACCTGTCACATCTAACTACAATCATTGTTTAAAGCCACGGAAAGATCTGCCTGGAGATTAGAAACTACCTGGT
This sequence comes from Branchiostoma floridae x Branchiostoma japonicum, assembly GCA_013266295.2. Lineage (NCBI taxonomy): Eukaryota > Metazoa > Chordata > Leptocardii > Amphioxiformes > Branchiostomatidae > Branchiostoma > Branchiostoma floridae x Branchiostoma japonicum. Next base: position 1,161,204 of record CM023826.1, on the reverse strand, counting down.
TTGTAGCGATGCACATGTAGGTTCCCGCGTCGGTCTGTCGGACCGGGGAGAGCAGCAGCCCGCCGTCGGGAAGGACGCGGATCCGCCGGGTTTTGGAGGCAGCGGAGATCACGGCGCCCATGGGGAGGATCCATTCTACATCCGGGTCGGGGTCACCTGGGGGGATGATCAATCAATCAATCAATAAATCAATCAATATCAGAGCACAACAATTGTAACGGATACGACGTATGGTGTCCTACTGAGCAAAGGCCTCTCCTGATCGACATGCTACATTTTCCCAGTTGGCCTTTCACACACACATGCACGCACACACACACACACACACACACACACACACACACACACACACACACACACACACACACACACACACACACACACACACACACACACACACACACACACACACACACACACACACACACACACACACACACACACACACACACACACACACACACACACACACATAATATTATATTATACTGTATTGCTGTACTGTAAGCGAACTAAAATTGAAACCAACCTCATAAAAAAACCTGGCCATCTCCTAACAGACCCGGGCGGGCAGAAAGTTAACTCCCAGCACAGTATATACGTACAAGATATACTCGGTCTGGCTGCCAGGTTATTCTTTTTTTATTTACTTCGTGTTCACCACAAAAAAAGGCTTATGAGAGCCACTCAAATGTTTTGGGTCACTGTACAGGCAGTGAGGACAGATGTTTGTCGACCTTAGACTTGAAAAGTTTAAGGTTATACCGATATAGGAAACATATATCATACTTTAGAGCATTTAATTTACCTGTGGTGTTACACAGCATGACTGTTGTGTGTCCCACCAGCACGTTGATGTTTCTCGGGTACACCGCGACCGTCGGCGGTCGGCACGTCAGTGCGCTGAGTGGTACCGCCATCACGTTCCGACCCTTCAGGTGCCGTGGCGAGTTGCACACGATATCCGCGTTGTTCGGTACCGACACCTGAAGGAACGAAAGAATGAATGGAAGGATGGTTTATCATTTAGTTACAATTTAGAGTCAGCTTTTAGACTGAACTAGAAAGGTAACATTTGCAAAGCAAATGCATAATGTTTACCTTCGCATATGGTCTGCTCTGTTAATTCTTACTCAAACATATATAGTCAGACAGGAGTTATATATATCCCTCCTGCTATAAAATTGCAACATGATGTAACACCAGTTACCATGGTAACATACAGTCTGCTTCAGGTCATTGATCAGGTCAGAGGTCACTGTTTGGAGAAGAGAAGGAAGAAGAAACGTAGCAAAAACAATATGTTTTCCTTCGGTAAACATAATAAGTGGCTTGACGTTATACCTTTGTGGCATCTAGCCATTCCCGGAAGGACTGCAGCGAACAGTTACAGCTGAAGGGATTGTTGTGGACGGCGGCGGTCTCCAGCGCCGGTTGGCTCGCCAGGAAGTCTCCCTCGATGCTGGCGATCTCGTTGTACGCCAGGTTGATCCAGGTGAGCGCGGGAAACGTGGGGAGTCCGCCGGACGGCACGTGCGCCAGGCGGTTGTTCTGGAGGTCCAGGCGGAGCAGGGAGGGGAGGAGAGGGAGGACGTCCCACGGGAAGTCTTGGAGCTGGTTCTCACTTAGCCACAGCTCCTGGGAAATACAGTAGAACGTCATCAATAAATCCATTGATCAATCAATCAATGTATCCATCCATCCATCCATCAATCAATCAAACTTTATTGTGCAAGGATTGGAAGGCCTTCCACTGAAAGTCCTGCAGTTGGTTCTCGCTCAACCACAGCTCCTGGGAAACACAGAAGAACCAACATGTAATCAATCAATCAATCAATCTATCGATCAATCAATTGATCGATCAATGAATCAATCAATCCGTCAAACTTTATCCCACAATGTTGAGGGAGGATCTCCCACGGGAAGTCACTTAGCCACAGCTCCTGGAGGCAACCAATCAATCGATCAATCAATGAAACTTATGCAATGCTGCTAGAGAGCTTCCAGATCCCACAGAAAGTCCTGCAGTTGGTTTTTTGCTTAAGCCACTGAGGTCCTGGAGAACACAGCAGAACTCCCTTAATCAATCAGTCAATCAATCAATCAAACGATCCATACAACGATCCATACAACGATCCAAAGGACATCCCACAGAAAGACCTGGAGTTGGTTCTGGCTCAGCCACATATATTGTTTACAAGGTCACACTAACACTTGACCTTGGACCACACAGTACTTGAGTTACTTGATCTGCAGAGCTCCTTCCCAGTGTACAGACAAACCTGGTACCCACCTCTACATTAGGACCGTCTGGGCAGTGTGACCACTTTTTCCTGGTCAATTTTCCCCCATTATTGACACAAGCATTAAAATCCTGTTACGAACTGTCCCTACGGACCAGATTTTATTTCTCCCCTGAGTGGTCTTTTTGACAAGTAGTTAAGTCAATGGACCGGGTAGAACATTACATGATTGTACATAATTCAAAACTTTATCAAGCAACTGGATAAATTCTCTGAGTCTAAGAGCCAGGTGTTTCAGACAGTATCCGCTATCTTTGAATTCTTTCATAAGATAACTTTAGAAGTGACTGTAGTTCGAACGGACGTTTCCTTTTTCCAGACAGACGTTAAAACCCTGGTATAAACAGTTTTACCAGTAACAGATGTTTTGGCCCAAGTAAAACCCTCCAGTCTCTCCGCTAGTTAAGAAATCACCTGTCATTGTAGTAAATTAGCTGCTAGCTTCATTAGTAACCCTAGAACATCCTAAACGGCACCCCTTTCAAACCTTCTGGAATTCTAGTAACAAATTCCAGGCTTTGGAGTTGCCAGTTTCAGCATTGACTGGTCATATTGACAAACAATGGGTCTCAATAGGTTTCAAAATTTCTTACATGTTGAAACTTTGGTAAAGAGTGCATTATGACATACATTGTAGTCATGTATATATAGGATATGCAAGATGTATCAGCGTGTGAAATACTAGGTTGCCCAGTTGCACTGTGCAACCATATTTTGCTTGGGGCAACCTATTTCTACACCTAGGTTGCCCAGTGCACAACCTAAATTTTGTGGTACGGAGGCCCCTTTCTTCCATTTCGAACGTGTTTATTGAGAAGTTCCCATGGAAGAACTCAAGTTAAAGGAGAAACAACTCTTTGTCAGAAATGTGTAAATGCACATTGCATTCTAACAAAGTTAATCGTAATGTAGAAGCGGGCAACCTGGAATTTTGATGGGCAACCTAATTTTCATCCTAGGTTGCCACTGGGCAACCTGGCTCAAAAAAGTATTTCGTACACTGCAGTTTCAGCATTGATTCAGGTCATATTGACAAACAATGGGTCAATATAGGTTTCAAAATTTCCTATATGCTGAAGCAACACCGTACTTAGTGACAAGCACAAACTTAAATGGTCAAGAGTGTGTTATGACATACGTTGTTAAGTCATGTATATACGAATATAAGTTATAAGATGTATACAGGAACGCCTGCAATTCATATACATGATAAAGACACTCATGATCAGGGGCAAACTTGTCCTGACAGCATCTGACATTGCCCAAGGCAAATTGAAAAGGCTCTAAATTTGTTTTCTTCATCATCATTTCCCTTCGAAATCAAAGAACCTTGTTCTCGACACACCCAGAAACTTTACTAGTTGTAGTTAACTTGATTTCCACACAAAAAAAACAAAAAAACAACAACAACGGCCTGTGTCAGGACTCAGTGCGTAATGAATACGTGCCCAGCTCCTCATATCTATAATCTAATTAACATGATAAATAAGTCGGATGCCTCGCTCTGTGGGCAAAAACATCTGCTGGGAATTGATACCATCAGGAAATGCAGGGAATGAAATGATCAAAGCCGACCTATCCCCAGCTTCTGTACACAGGCATCCCTCAGGAGTTATACAGTGACTGCTGGCAATGATTCCGTATCTGTTTTGCTGCGGAACAGAACCTAAATTGGACACGGCAGTTTTTTCCTTGCAGCTAGAAAAATTATCTGATTTGGTAAAGTTAAAAGCAGTCATGATGTTTACAAGTGATGGTAATTAAGATTTAAGTTTTGTATCTATTTTGCTGCGGAACGGAATCTAAATTGGACCCGGCAGTTTTTTCCTTGGAGCTAAAAAATTATCTGATTTGGTAAAGTTAAAAGCAGTCATGTCGTTTACAAGTGATGGTAATTAAGATTTAAGTTTTGTATCTGTTTTGCTGCGGAACAGAACCTAAATTGGACCCGGCAGTTTTTTCCTTGCAGCTAGAAAAATTATCTGATTTGGTAAAGTTAAAAGCAGTCATGACGTTTACAAGTGATGGTAATTAAGATTTAAAAACAGAACCTAAATTGGGTCCGGCAGTTTTTTGCTTGCAGCTAAAATATATCTGATGTGGTAAAGTTAAAAGCAGTCATGATGTTTACAAGTGATTAAGTTTTGTATCTATTTTGCTGCGGAACAGAACCTAAATTGGACCCGGCAGTTTTTTCCTTGCAGCTAGAAGAGTATCTGATTTTGTAAAGTTAAAAGCAGTCATGACATTTGTGATGGGTAATTAAGATAAAGTTTTGTATTTTTAGATTTGAATTCCCAGTTTATTTCAGTCCATGGTTGTTCCAAACAAATTTCTGTGATTTTTTCTTGGTTTCATTTTGCCTTACCAATATGTAACTTTTTTTTTTTGTAAGGAAAATAACAAATGATTGAATTCAATTGAAATCCATGATTGTAGACTTTGTTCTCCACTTTCATTAATACCTCTAGACTTGAAGTATTTGGCAGAGAAAGATCATTATCTATTGCCAAGTATTACTTACTAATAGTAGTTGTTTTCAGATTTTCAATGTGAAGACATATCACTTCTGCTTAATTTCATAATCTTAATTTGGCAAATATTTGGATGTCCCCCGCATGAATTTTAATTTGTACAGTTGTGAGTTTATGAGAGTTTTTGGCAATGAACTGTTAGTAAACAAACTGGTTGAAAAGTAAACAAATAAAAGGTTGTCCAGGTTTGCTAGTAGAAAGGGAGAAAGAGCTTGATTTTACTGGACTCATGGGAAAATTCAGGGTTTTATGATGTCGTTGGCTATGGGAAAAACTAGCTGTTACTTTCTTTTTTTCTTCCTAGAGCAGACATCAGAAAAGATACAGTGTTTGCTGTCTCTGGCTGGTTATATCTGCAATTAAGTTGTCAATGTCACAATAAACAAAAGACCCTGCAAATAATGATAAAACTATCTGTGTAGGAAGATAACAGTTGAGATTATTCAAGTCTGACATCTTTGTCAAAGAGGATAGCACACTCTTTCGTCACATGTGGAAAAAGAAGTACCCATTACTGCTACTTTTATAGTGTGCTGTGACTTGTCTTATGCTGTTCAGAGACAGACAGACACACACACACACACAGACCCAAAAACATAACCAGGGCTCAATTTGTTTGGGGGGTTTTGACTAGTACCACCTAGATTTTTAATGTAGCAAAGAAGAAATAATGGCAGTGGTTTCTGAACAGTTTTCAGTATGATCCATACATGTATTTCTGAGTGGTCCAGGTAATTTTCAATGTTACCTGGACCAGTGCAGGTATGCAAAAAAAGTATTTAACTTTCTCAGATAGGATTCCTATTAAAGAACTGACCTGTATAGATGGGATGGTCCTCAGTGCGTCCCCGGAGATGTGGGAAATCTCGTTCCCCTGTAAGTACAGATAACGGAGCTGCGTGAGATTCTCAAACGTCCGGGCCGGAATCCCGGATATGCTGTTCCAGCTCAGGTCCAGGTTTACCGTCTCCGGGGGCAACCCCGTGGGCACGCCCCGCAGCCTCTGGTCCACGCAGTTCACGTGTCCGTCGCGCCAGCAGATGCACTTCTCCGGGCAACCGATCGCTGAGCGCCCGGGAAACGTCACGGAGAGAACCAACGCGACACACACCCACATGGCTGCAGCAATATTTACTTAACCCACTGTTGTCTCCACTTCGGTTTAATACGTCAGCCTCAACGTAAAACTCCTGGAACAACTTTGTGTGTCGCCTGCACTCCGGAAAAACCCACACAGCTGTCCCTATGCGTAGCTCCCAGGCTTGTAAACTAAGTAATACTTAACATCTAACCCAAGTTCAATTCTCAGGCCTCAACTCAATGTAAAACTCCTGGAACAAGTTTTGTGTGTCGCCTGCACTCCAGAAAACCCCACACAGCTGTCCGTCCCTATGTGCAGCTCCCAGGCTTGTAAACTAAGTAATACTTAACATCTGACCCAAGGACCTGGGTTCAATTCCCGCCTAGATCATCTATCATGTACGTAATTGGCTTCTCATGAAGGGCTGCCTTTGTGGGGGAACCCCAGAGCCAATCTCGGATGATTTACGCTCTACACTTGTCTGACACTCCTGGTATCACTGCTGTAATGTAGTAGGTACAACCAGCATCAGTGCTACAGTATTATGTGGAAACTTTAGGCTTGGAACAATTCCTCCCAGACGATGATGTACATGTAGAACTCAGGACTTGAAGTAGACGGTTGTTTGACTCTCCTGGTTATATCTCTCCTGTAATGTAGTACGTACAATCAGCATCAGTGCTGCTGCATTATGTGGAAATATTAGGCTCCGAACAGTTCCTTCCAGATCATGTAGAACTCAGGACTTGAAGTAGAGGGTTGTTGATGGATCCTCACAGACAAGTGCGACCATGTCAGGTCCTGTCATTAACTTGTCCACAGTCAGCTGATAGCCGCGGGTATCCCTTACCGCCCGGTGTCAACTTGACTCAGAGTTGCAGAGAGACAGATGCGTGGCCTTGTACTAGTTGTAGTGGTACAAACCGCTTTGCTCCTTCCTTGGGGGTAAAAAAAAAGATGTTGCCAGTAGCTTTCAGATAGCCTGAGGAGATGTTGTTTCACTCTGTGTGTTCAACTCGGAGTAACTCCCACCAATCCAGCTGCCGGTAATGTATAAATACTCCTCTTGGAAAGTATGGGAAAGTCTCTCTCCAAAAGAACCTGTGACCATATTTTGTGCGTCAGGATTTGTTGGCAGGATCCGACTGATAGTTCTCACAGGCGGAGGTTGTCTGTCCCAAAAGGGAGGAAGTCCTTTAGAACTAGTCCAGCTGCCAAGTCAGGCCTTCCATGTGGAGATCTGAGTCCTTGTAACCCCACACAGTGTCTCTCCCCCTGACAGGTTCACAACTGTGGGCTGTTGGATCTAGGGCAGGGAGGGAGGGGGGTAGGTTTGGGAGGGACCGAGACTTGTGATCAAACCCAGATGGAGCAAACCATTACTGTATCCATACTTGGCGCAGGAGGCTTATGTGAGATCAGGGCGGATTTTTGTAAGAATGTTAGATAAACGGGAGGTCTGTAGGGAGGGTGGGTTGTAATCCCGTCGTCTGGACTCCCCCCCTGTCTGGACCGGTCCATTACGGCTTGATTGCCTTGCCATAACCACAACACTGAGGAGATAATTTTAGCCGCCCGCAGTTTTTCGGAATGCGGGGAATGGGGAAGAGCGAAATGCAGGAAACGGGAAGCGATCGTTGCAGGCCGACCGCAAAGTATTCGTAGAGAGAGACTGGTAACAGCAAGTAAGGAAAAAAGAACTTTCTAAAGTTGTATCTTTAATACTAGGTATGCTTGCAGAAAATCAACATCAGGATTTGGAAGTGGAATATGATGTAGAGTTGTCACTGTCAATGGTGTAACTTGTTTTTGTGTGCTCTTTTGATAGAAGAACTCTTTTTAAATCAGTAATTGTGGAAAGAAAAATGGAGAAAGGGTCAGACAAGTTCAACTTGAATGAGTCATACACGAAAGTGAATAAGTTCTTGTTTGTGGTTTATTCAGGAAATGTGTAAGTTGTCCTTACAGATGTGTTTCATGCCTGTTGGCTGATTCACACTGTTTTTGTAATGTTCAAGCTTCAAGGAAATGCTTTGTTAAGCTATGTATATAGGATCGTGCATCAAGGGTATGAAACTAGTTATAGGCATCATAACATCTTATATTTACCCTTTTGTGGTGCAGGCTATTATGGCCTTTCTGCTAATATTAATATGGTGTGTGTGTGTGTGTGTGGTGTATGAATATCAACTTGTGGAAAAAATGATAGATTTAGGGCTTAAATTGAATAAACTTTAGAAATTCCTAGTGTCTTTTCAAGTTATAAATGACTATAGTAAGTGTTTGTACTCTATGATAGTGTTGAGTTTGAACATTCTTGCTTGGATGTTGCGTTTTTATGTGTTCTTGCACCCATGTATGGTGTGATAGATATAACAACTGTTATTTTGGAGACATTTACGTATATCTACAAAGGCAATGTAACAACTTTACCAACATTTAATACTGTTGAAGAAGACCCCATGTTGTCACATTTGATTCCACTGCGGTGCCATAAAAAAGATGTTGCTGTATTTTCAGAGAATCGTGTCAAAGTTCCAGGCAATGATGTCTTCACCCAATATGGTTGATTTTGGTCTCATGCTGTCTGAGAGGGTTGATGTTTAGGGGCTGGTATGATAAAGATTTTCTGTGCGACAGTTTTGTCTTTAGTTTTAGTGTTGGAATCTGTGTTCCCAGCTAGAGATCTGTTTGCCTGACTTGTGGAGAAGCCTTTAGGCTACACCAATTTATTTTATTTGTTCTTGGACATTAGAAGTTGAAATTCATTTATGTTCAACTTATTTTAGTTAGAGTTCAAGATGAAATAAAACAGGGCTGGGAGGAAAACTTGATACTGACTATATTCCCTCCCTGAAACTGTGTGTACCAAGGTACAGACTTTCCCCTCAGACTCTGTTTTCATGTTTTAAAGTAGAATTTTAGCAGAAGGCCAAAATGAAAGCAGAGGGCTGGGAGGAAAACTTGTAGATGATTTCATTCACAGGAAAGTGAAAAGTGGTAACTTTATTTTCAAGGATTCACAATTTAAATTCTATTTATTTAATTTATTTAAGTTTAGCTTCAAGTTGTAATATCCTGCATAAGTGTTGATGACTGTTACAAGTTTCTAATATTTACGTGTCTAAAAAATACACTTTTTAGGTCAATTCTTTTGGAAGTTGTAGAGCTGAAAGAAGCTGTTTGTTTTACTCACTGTTGTGGCTAAACTTGAACTTATCTAAACAAGACCATTTAACCCCCTAATCCCTTTGCCTAATTACAAATCACCCTCTAGACACCAGAAAGAAGTAATTTTACCACAATCACCCCCTGAGTTCAACGCCCAATGGCAAGCAATTGTCTCTGTTTATTTGGACAAAGTTAAGACACTGTTGACACAATTGAGTCTTGTCAGTCAGCAAAGCTCCCCTACCTCCCCCAGCTCCTCCCTGATGAGCTGCCAGCTGGGTTGGCTAATTGATGGCAGCAGGTGGAGGGACACCTAATCTGGCGGCTATTTTAGCAGGACCCCTGGGGTCTTGCCCTGTCAGGTACTTTTGAGGGTGAACATGCCTGTTGCAGGTTCTCATGGCTGTTAGGCCAGGATTTAAGCACCATCTGATATCTGCAGTTGAAGTTCTTTGTGACATGTGACACCGTCTGGCTTTTTGGAGGCATTCTGATGTTTCTCATCACTTTGTGGCTCTGAGATTGTTTTTTTTTTACATTGTAAAATCCTTTTCTTTGCAATTTTTGTGATATTAACCCTCACTCACAAGAAAATTGAGGAAAACCACCATTTTCCACATTGTAATCTGTTTTTTCTTTGGAATTTTTGTGATAACCCTCACTTCCAAAAAAATGAGGAACCTGAAAACCACAATTTTAGCTGTTGATATCCTGTTTGCAAATCAGTAAATAAGCTTACAAACAGACAAAATTATAATGATTGCAAAAGCTAGACATAATATTATCATTGACAATATAATAAATAACTGTAATATATTTGATATTTAGCTGTGCAAGCCTACATTGTAGTTCCCTCTGTATGTTTGAGGTATATGAAAGATGCATCCAGATAATCAAACTTACAACAACGCTTTCCTCTTTATTTTATACAGGTTTGAGTGGCACTGTAATTATGGGGGAGGGCGGAACATTGACAAATTGTGCAAATGATCAATCCTTTCCTCTTCCCCTCCCCCCAAAGATTCATCTATTTTTGAAACTGATCCTCGCCATATATAACCTCAATGAGCAGCTCAGGACCCCATATGTATGTGATCAGCAGGCTTGTAGCAACGTGGACCTAAGGGGTCTTGTAAAATCAGAAAACTGTGAAAAGTATTTAATATTTTTACGCACATGCTGTGATGAGTAAACAGGTTTGTTTTGACGTTAACTGCGTTATCTGCGCGGGGAAACATAGTCGTCCTCCCGAGCATACTTCAGCGAGGCTCCCCCTGAGCCGCACGGCTGGTGGTCGGAAATACCTCGCATTTCAGAACAGTTATGGCAGCGCCGCGCGTCAGCTATGCCATTATGCCGTTATATATCGAGTGTGCCCCGGCAAAAGCAACCAGTCATATATTAACGGTAGTCACGTCGAATTTGGAAAGTCGTTTTACGAATTTCAAGGACATTGGACTGAGGAATATTGATACATGTACATGTACTATGATGTAGTATGACAGCCTCTAATTTGACGTATCATGTTCATAACATTAGTATGATAATGATATATATATACTAGCATCTGCCTTCACCATTTTTCTTTATCAATTATAGTTTTTTAAAATACTATTTATTCATCTAACCTCAGTGTCCCTCTTCCAACTTTTTCCTCATATCACACTAAAAATTTATTATATATCATATTTTTTAAAACAAGGAAACTTACTTGTATATAGTTTAATGATGGTTTACAAAATGACACCCCATCATAACAGCTTGTCTGAAAGGACATTAAAAATGATAAAGAAACAGCCCTTTCCGAGTTTTGTGTCCATCTTAAGAAGTCTTGAAAACAGTGAAAGTGTCGTTCTCGCTGCCCGTCACCACCAGCCACCCCTGCGTCGTCATGGCGACGGCGTGCGGGTTCTTGATCTCCGTGGTAACGTGTCGGAGGAACTTTCCCGTCCTGTCGAACAGCTCCACGCGGTGGTTCCAGCTGTCTGCCACGATGATGTTCCCCGCTCTGTCGGAGAAGTCGTTAGGAAACTTCATTAATCTCCATCAAGAAAAAATAAGAACATTCTATGCATGATGTATAAAATGACTAGTAATAAATTTTAAATACTCTTCGGAGGTTTGCAATATCTGATTTCTTGATTTTCCATGTAAAGATTAAGGAAATCCAAAACAGAAGAAACAAGAAATTATCAGAGATTTCAAACTGCTGGCCTTTACTAGAGTAACTACTAGAGCTAGATACGCCAAAAACAGTTACTCAAGCAGCTGGCTATGATTTTGGAAACGGTCAGACGTTTCAGGTAGCATCCACGTATACCTTTTGTCAGTGACTCTGGAGAGAAAACGACTTCAGCAGCTATAAGCAAGAATCTTGCAGCATAAAAGCTTGTGTTGACACGCTCTATGTGAGTATATCCCCAGTAACTGTGTGAGTGGACTCACTTCATCCCAGCCTGCCAACTTGACCTTAAGGACAATCAACAGTCTCTGCAGTAACCAAATCCCCCTTTCTACAACTCTACTGCATTGTATTGCCATTTGAACCAAAAACAAACAAAACCAAGAAAATAAATTGGTCATAGACTGTCATACTGTAAATAGATAAACAAATTGGTTGTCTCACCCGTCGGTGCAGATCCCTCGCGGCTGCTTCAGTTGACCCTCCACGTCGCCCTCCCCTCCAAACTTGAACAGGAACCTGGCAACGGAATGTTTTTTAATAGTAGCAGGCTGAGTCCAGTGGTGTAATTTAGTGACCCTGCCTCTAGACCAGGAGGTTGAGAGTTTGAATCTCGGCTGTTGTCACTTCCTGAATTCCCCCATGTTGACCTCTAATTCCTGCTGGCTCCCAGCCAGATTCTGAGACCTTTGACCTCCTGTCATTCTGCCTGTCAATCTCCCTCCTACCCACGTGCTGTCAACCTACACATGTACTCTGTCAGGACAAACAGACACACAAACCCACGGCTCAGCCACCCTAAACGACATGTGAATCTGTACCTGGAAGTAAAGAATGACATATCAAGACCTTAACTATCAGTAAAGTACAATCACACACTCACTCACTCACTATCCCAGGTTTAATGTCTGTTGTTCCCCATCTCCCGAGGTTTATACATGCTTGCACACTGATGCTGAGGCTAGATGGCAGCCCACCATTTGCTTAGTCTATCCTGTGGATTCATCACACTGTCAAACAAACAAACAAACAAACCTGCCGTCCTCAGCGTACACGTAGACGCAGTGGTTGTGGAAGTCGGACACGAGGATGTTCCCGTCTTTGTGGTCGACCGCGACGTACCACGGACTCATCATGCCCTGCTGCGCACCGACCGTGTTTACCAGCGTCCCGTCTAGCGTGTACACCTGTAGGGTTGGTTAAGAGTTTAGTTAAGTTAAAGTGCCTTCCCTTGCCAGATGTTGCATAGGGCGGTGCCCATCTCCGGTTCTGTAGCCCTTGGGCCACACAGTTGTGTGCAATCACTACAGCAGGGGCTAGTCCGCTGGTAGTGGTGTGTGTTTAACTCCCATACTCTCAACTCCCATACACACAGGCCACTACAGCAGGGGGCTATCTAGCTAGTCCATTGGTCCCAAATGCTAAGCGCTAAGCAGAGAAAGCAACTTAATATGTACCATTTTTAAGCTCTTTGGTACGACTTGGCCAGGGATCGAACTCACAACCTACTGAATGCAAGGTGAACACTCTACTCGATCTGTGGCAACCAGTAGTCTAAACTGGGTGCCTGAAGTAAAAGAAAGGCTTTGAGACGTCTTCTGACCTGAACTTCTGCTCTCACGTCTTGAGGGAGTGCTCGGCCGTTTTCCTGAAGCGCCCCCTCCGTGCAGTGTGTGACGAGGATGTGGTTCCTCCTGGTGTCCACGGCCAGACCTCGCTTCCGCCGGGTGAACGGGAGATCTATCGTACTCAACACCTGGGGTGGGATATTTTTATAGTTACAATCAAACCTGTACTAGTCTTAAGTGACCACTTCTACATAAGGACCACCTGGCCAGTACGTGTGACCACTTTTTGGTGGTCCCTTATTATATGATTTTAGCCATTGACATGCATATTGTCTTTTGCGACCACTTATCTAAAATCTGGGTAGTTTTGACTGTACTGTTGAGGCTTTTATTAATGAACTGACAGTAACCTGAAACCTTGGGATCACAGACAAAGGTTGAAAGCTTTTCTACTAGTCATAATATACTCTAACAGACTGTGATGTTGTTTTTCGTAGATGTGCAAAATGAATAAACAAAAACCCACCCTGCTGTACCATTGATGCAAACAAACGAAAACCCACCCTGAACTTATTGTTGTACTGTACCCTTGTCAAAACAAACAAACAAACAAACACCCACCCTGCCCTGTTTGTTGTACTTTATCCTCGATTCAACAAAACAAACAAACAAACAAACACCCACCCTGCCCTGTTTGTTGTACTTTATCCTCGATCCAACAAAACAAACAAACAAACAAACAAACAAACACCCACCCTGCCCTGTTTGTTGTACTGTACGAGGGAGGACGACACGGAAGCCGTCCCACCGGCCACCCACAGGTTCCCCTCCCGATCCACCGCTACGTTCTCCGGTTCCATCTTCAGGCCCTGGGGGCAAGAAACAAACAAAAAGACACAGATAACAGTACAGTCAAACCTCTTCAAGTTCAAGCTGGCCACTTGGCTATCACAGTCACCTTGTCCCCAATCTATAATTTTTTTCCCATAGGTGGAGCATTAAGCGACCTGACCAAGAAGACCACATGTCTAAGAAAAACACTTTATCTGAGTCCTCTGGGTGGCCTTCTTGTGCAGATTTGACTGAACATAATACTAGTATGAAGTCCAAAATCGTGCAGCTGGATTGGCCACAAATGCCTAGTCTCTGCAGGCAAACTGGTACTTCTATGGCTGGCTAACTCCCCTGGCCAACTATATACCTTTTTTGGCCAATTTCAACTATTCATCCAGCCTGCAATGGAGTCTGGTAGAGACAAACAAATGCCACTTTTTTGTCTTTAATGAATGACTTAAACTTACAAACACAGTCAACTCCAGACCAACAGTCAAAGAGAGACTTTTCACATTACAGTCATGCTAACGAACAGAAAGACGAACCTGTCCCCCCTGCATGAGAGTGGGAAAGCCGCAGACGAAGCCCCCCTGCAGGGTGAAGACCAGCACGCGCTTGTTCCACAGGTCCTCCACGAACAGCTCCCCTCCCCACACCGCCAGGCCGAACGGACCCGTCTTGAACTTCTCATGACCCGACCCCTCCCAGCCGAAGGTCACCCTCTGCGCCTGGTATTGGCCATCCACCTGAAATGTACCCACCACGGGACCCTGGATCTGTGCTTGACCTTGGGCATCTGCTTGACCTTGGCTCTGTATTTGACCTTGAGCACGTGCTTGACCTTGGCTCTGTGCTTGACCTTGTGTATATGCTTGACCCTGTGCATGTGCTTCACCTTGCACAAGTGTTTGACCTTGCACAAGTGTTTGACCTTGCACAAGTGTTTGACCTTGCACAAGTGTTTGACCTTGCACAAGTGTTTGACCTTGCACAAGTGTTTGACCTTGCACAAGTGGTTGACCTTGCACAAGTGTTTGACCTTGCACAAGTGTTTGACCTTGCACAAGTGTTTGACTTTGTGCATGTGCTTGACCTTGCGCATATGCTTGACCCTGGGCATGTGCTTGACCTTGAGCATATCCTTGACCTTGAGCTTGGCAATGTACTTGGAGTTGACCTGTCATTTGACCTTGAGAAACTGTTTGACCCTGACCCTGACCTTGCGGATGACCTGAACTGCTGGATGCTGCAGGTGTGGCTGAGTTTGACGCAGTCGGGAAAGCCGGTACGGAGACGCGGCCAAGACTCAGTCCCGCGTTGTCGGCAGGCTGGAACGTGGCGATCTGCATCTGTGGCGGACTGAGCGCAACGCTGTACTTCCCCACTGCGAGGGTCCAGCTGGTCTCCTGGCCGAGGAAACTCACCCCGCCCCCTGCCGTCTCCTGATTCGCTCGGTCGCAGGAGGCAAACAGGTCGTTGACCTCGGCCAGGATGCCGTCCCGCTGGGCCGTGACCGCGGCCATGTTCTGGAAGTGGTTCTGCTCGACCTCTGACCTCAGCTGTTCCATCGCTGCGGTGATCGTCTGGAGCACCTGGTGGTGGACAAGAGATCGCTGAATGTATTTGTAGTCTTGTAAAATTTGTAATCAAAGGTGAAAAACTAGAAAGTGACATTTGCATTTTAGCAAATACATGTTTACCTTCCCATGGTCTAGCCTAATAAACAAACTGCAGTCTAGTATTTATTCTTACTCAAACACATTCATATAATGGTAACCAGCCCCTCCAACTCTGTCCTGCCACCTTCTACATAAGGATGTCTGCTACAGCACCAGTTACCATCTGGTCCAGGTCATTGACCTTATTTTTTTGGAGAAGAAGACAAAACAGAGTAAAAACAAATTATGTTTTCCTTGTGCCAAGATAAGCATAAAACAAACCTTGTTGTAGGCGTCAGTAATGCTGGTGTTCGCCTGCTCATGTTGCTCTTGCAGGCTTTTCTCCGCGTGGCGCAGCGTGCGGAGAAGCGTGAAGCGCGCGTCGAGCAGGTCTCGGCTCGTCGTGAGGACGGCTTGGACGATCGCTGTGCGCTCCTGCGAAGCTTTCTTCAGCGTGGTGGTGACGTGGCCGTCGTGAGCGTCTTCCAGACATTCCAGACAGATCGGGATCTTAAAGATACAAAATACTGTACAGTCAAACTTGAACATTAATGACCACCTCTGCATTAATGACCACCTCTGCAAAATTGTCACCAATTTTTCATGGTCCCTGAGATTTTTCTCACTGACACAAGCATTAAGAATCCGGTCTATAGTGACCACCTGTCGACATAGACCTGCAGTGATTAACAGTTTTTGTAATAGTCTGAGCAACATACAGTAGGTAGACTATCATCAAATATTAGTCTTATCACTTGAAATGACATTTGAACAACAAAAGTTAAAATCGATTGCAGAAAGTAGGCCACTGTCCATACTGGTCTATACGACTGGTTTATAAGGTGGCTAATGTATGTTATATGAATTGTACAGCATATGTACAATATACATACAGTATATTTGCGGTATATGTACAGTAGCACGTCGGCAGAACGTACTGCGCCTGTGCAAAACCCTGATTTTTCACGTTTTTCGTTGGATGTTTGGTCAACGTTGCATCAAAATTTTGCCTGTTGCAGACGATATCTTTTCCTATACAACATCTGAAAACTACAGACAGGCTGTCAACCTTATATGCTCTAATACAACCTTATATGAGACGTTCTGCCAAAGTGCTATGCACAATACATTACGGGTTTCGCGCAGGTGCAGTACGTTCTGCCGACGTGCTATATACAGTATATGGACAGTACCTTGCAAGGCTTGCAAAATAGCTTCAGGTGCTCTGAAGGGTGAAAGCCACAGTTGATGACAGACAGTTTCTCCCCCGTTTCTTCCTGAAGCTTGGGCAGCAGTTGCTGATTTTTGACCCGCTCGCACAAGCTCACGACAAGAACGTTGTCTGGCAAACCAGCTATCCCCTGGGGTGGTGTTTTCACCTCGCACTGACACCTGGGGCAGGGGAAGCTTGCCCCACCCCCCTGGTGGTTCTGTATGCAGTCCTGACAGAAGGTGTGCTGACAGGGCAGCACCTTGGGCCTGGTGAACAGCTCCAGGCAGATGCTGCAGGACAGTTCTTCCTTGAGCTGTTCTCCCAGACTGGACAGTGCCGCCGCCATACTTGTCTACATCACCTGCTAACCGGACTAACTAACCCGGCAAGGGTTAATAGGTCAGCTTATTGAAAGGGAAAGTACCCTTTAGGGCAAGTCTGGCCGGCTGTAAACTAACTCTAAACAATTTGGGGTAGCGTCACGCCTACATAATCAGGGTCTTTTGTACCTATTACTGTTTGGTTTTACAAGTTCTCTTTGCATTCAATGGCATTTTACTATCAGTAGAATGCAGTGCAACCACCCAGATGTTGTCATTAAGTGGTATCCTGTGTGTTGAATGGAGAAGTAAGAGTTTTTGGCCAGTAACTGGCCCCAGGCCAACCTGACACTTAAAAATATGTAGAAGTGTGGTGGCTCTTAAGCACCCCTTGGGCTAGGCTAATGGCCTAATACCCATGTAGTTCTCAATACTGGTTGTGAAAGGCCCCCTTTGTTCTAAGATTTTGGGGCAGGGTAGTTTTCTGCAGATAATTGGGAAGTTGTCTCTCATTTTGTCAGCTCACACAAAAAGATGTTTCTTTTATTGATTGCTTTATTTATACTGGATGGCGCTAGCTGTTGGCTAAGTCATTCTTCCCAATGGTATGTACAGTAAATTTAAACCATCTCCCTGCTGCTTGGCCTTTGCAAATTTGGTGGCAAATGGCTACCTTAGCAGGCTGAAGGTTAAAATCATGACTATATGTTATCTGAAACTCAACATTTCCAGAGTCCCCGCAGAAATATCACAGACTCATTTTTCACATATGTACTAGTAAACCTGTCATGGTGTTTGTCTGGTGTTGCCTAGCAACCACATCATACCACACATGTTTTAAATGACTTCATGCTGGCTGTTGGTCATGATGCTGTCACCATGGTAATCTGGCGTGACAGACATCATTACAATCCTTCCTTCTCACTGTTGCTAGGCAACCACATCACGTTTCATCTTGAGTTCATATGTCATCATCACTGCCCTGACCCCTGACCTTACTCGTGTGTCATCTAGCCATGGTACCTGTCACTCAGCTCATCATCCCGTTGCTTAGCAACAGCATCAACCTGAGGCATGGAAGAGCCCTACAGTGAAATTTGGGTTGCAGACCCCGTATTTCTGATATTTGGCCTTCTAACTCCTGAAATAACCCGAGGGATTATCTGAGGGCACACCCCAACAACAGTGATCTACGATGTACAAATGTCAACGAGGGGAGGCTCATTTATAGGGGAGGGGGAGGGAAGCCACTTGGTGGAACGGAGTAGTGATCTTTCTTTTTTTCCTTTGCTGCAGAACCCTCAACTTGTGGCCAGACTTGAGCGGCTGAAGAGAGAACAGGAGAACCGGCAGTATGCACAGATGACACGGGACATGGGGAAGGTGGGTTTGTTTGTTTGTTTGTTTGTTTGTTTGTTTGTGTTTTATCTACATTGTAGATAGCCAGGGTGGCCCATCTCAGTGTCATACAGCAGGGGCCCTGGAAAAATCTATGTGTTACATTTGTACATATACAGTGTAACATGTGTAGCAATGTGGTTTAGAGACATAGTTAATATATAACAGCTATATATATAAGTACAGGACATGTAGTAAGGTTGTTGTAGTAATAGCCCTGTTAATCTGTATTATACTGACTTGGAAGTTGTTTAGTACAGTGTTATGCCACTTTAAGCTGGTTAATGGTCCTGCTGACCTTCTTGTACTTCACAGAAATCTGGACAGGGGGCACTGTCAGACTTTGGTTCTGAAGGTAAGCTTACCACTAAATAATTTTAACCAGTCACAAATTGTTTATAAAATTTCATTGAGCTTTATCTGGGTTCGAATTCAATTGAACATTAACCCTGCCAGTGTTATAGGCCAGTTTTAAAGCCCTAGTTCTAATAATCTTCGACACTTTCAGGGTTAATCCCCAAAGAATGAGTTTTTCTTTGTTTAAATTTTTTTGGAAAGTTTTACGAATTTTGTGTGTTTGGTGTTTTCTGTGTTCATGTAAAGAAGATGGTGATGACGATAATGTGTCACGTACGTTATGTTATGTTCCTTTGTCCTGTTGTTTTCTTTCTGTATTTGTCTTTATGCTTGTTTGAATACTTATGTGTTGTTTTCGTACATTCACACTGATATTTTGTGTTCACACTAATAATCTATAATGGTTTATAATTGTTGTACATTGACACTGATTTTGTGTGTTCACACTGACAATCTACAATGTCTTCCAATTTTGATACATTCACACTGAAGTCTTTCCTCCTTTCCCTTCACAGCGAAGGAAGTGAAAGTGTACCTCATGGCTTTGATCAACTTCATGGTGTCTGTAGCGGCAGCTTTCACTTTCGGCTATGTGGGATCAGAGTACGCTTTTGGGGCCTCTGTCACTCTGGTAAGTACTTGAACAGACTTTTTGGCTTAGGCAGATTTCCAATAAAAGGATGCCTACTTCATTGCTTTCCAGCAAAAATCCGAGAACCAACAAATCAAATTGGTCAAGCCTGGATCATGTTTGTTTATTTGTTATCTTTACCTTTACAGAAGAAAAACATACAGTTTGCTTGAGTAACTGTTTTTTGGCGTGTTTTTGCTCTGTTTCTTCTTCTTCTCCAAAAAAGGTCAATGACCTGGACGTCTATCACCATGGTAACTGGTGCTGTCGCAGACACCCTGTGGTGTTAAATTACATTATGTAGCAAGTGGCAGGACAGAGTTGGAGGGGCTGGTCATCATATATATGAATATGTTTGAGTAATAATAAACAGAGCAGTAGTTTGTTGGGCTAGACCATGTGAAGGTAATTGTTATGCATTTGCTTTACAAATGTTACCTTCAAGTTTGTTTGTTTGTTTGTTTGTTTACAGAGAGTAATGACGGGCATCATCTTGGCCACCATGGTCGCCATGGCCGACATCTACTTCATGGCCAAGGTCGTGGAGGAGGAGGTCGAGAAACACGAAAAGCAAAACTGAGATGCAACACCCCTCCTCAAGAATGGAACAGTCCAAATCGGAAGGAGTGATGATGACCACCCTCATGGTGAATGGAATGGTCCAAACCACATACACAAGGAAGTGCTGGCCCAAATAACAAAGTATACAATATCGCAATCTACAGAAGCTACAAATAAATGAATAATATATGGTAGTAGAAAAGCGTAGTAAGAGAGCACAAATCTCTGTAAAGGCTTTGTTACGTTAGCTGCAGTTTTCAAACTGGTTAACAGGGGGCAGTGCTATACTGTCTGGCTTGTAAATCACACACAGTTGAGCAGCCTTTATCATGAAAGAATTCCTGTATTTCTAAGCAATGATTTTTGGCCAACGTAAAAATTGCTGGTAATTGACAAGATGACAAATTAAACAATCAACACTGGTTATATCTAAGCCTTTACTGAAGATGATCAAGTGATAGAATACTACATACGGGTAGTATATACATAGTTTAAAGTATAATGTAAGATATACATAGCGCCACTGGCAATGCAGGGTCTTTAGCTTTGACACCTAGCATACATGTAGGTCTTTAACTTTGACACCTAGCGTAGTTCTATCAATACTATACTTACATATAACAGTACCTAATATATGTATATATATTAACATGTAACATGGTACATGTGTAGTATACATGCATGTATGGACACATTGTAGGAAGTAGTGTGACAAAGTCATGGTTGTCATGGCAACATATTGAATATTAAGAAGTTTAGATGCAGCACAAATGATAGATCACACGATTAGCTACTTGTAGGAGTTGATTGATTGATTGATTGATTGATTGACTGATTGATCTCTAATAATCTAGAGGCTTTCTGGCAAGGAGCAAAGCTTATGGATACTAGGAATCTATAGAATATGTCTCAAGGAAACAAGGAAACGTATCTTAAAAGTTCTCATTTATAGAATGATTGAAAATGATTTAGCTATGTATTAGTACAGTATTACGTTTATGCTCTTTTGTGCAATACTGATGTGAGACTGAAAGCTGGAAAATGTAGAAATGTGAAGATACAAGAGAAGCATAAATCTCTTCAAAGGTTTCTTTTAGCTGCAGTTTCCAGAACGGTCAACTGGGGGCGCTGCAGTACAACCGCATAACGATCTCTAGGTAGAAACTAAAATAGCAAAAACTTTCAACACTATAGTTTGTTTTATAGGATATTTTGAATGAAGGCAGCCATAGACTGCTAAAGATTTGTTGCGCCTTTTTTAGGCTTCTCAAACTGAAACTGTGTTGAAACTGTTGTTTTTTGTCATAATAAGTTATTTTTAAATCTTTTGTACAGAGTATCATGTTTTTGTTTTACGTTTGTAATAATTAAAAGACTTCTTTACAACAAATGGAAGACTGACAACAAGTTAAAGTTTTTAATCCAGTGTTCTTAGGCACCTTGCTGGCACCCACATGTAACTGCAGGACGACAGCATCAAGGTCACCCCAGGGTCATTTGCTGTTCTCCTGGTACCCACATGTATTGGCAGGAGGACAGCATCAAGGCCAGCCCAAGGTCATTTGCTGTCCTCCTGGTACCCACATGTAATGGCAGGAGGACAGCACCAAAGTCAGATCAAGGTCATTTGCTGTCATGTAACAGCAGGAGGACAGCATCAAGGTCACCCCAGGGTCATTTGCTGTCCTCCTGGCATACACATGTATTGGCAGGAGGACATCATCAAAGTCAGATCATCAAGGTCATTTGCTGTCATGTAACAGCAGGAGGACAGCATCAAGGCCACCCCAAGGTCATTTGCTGTCCTGGCACACACATTTGATGGTAGGAGGTCAGCATCAAGGCCCCCTAAGGTCATTTGCTGTCCTCCTGGCACACACATGTATTGGCAGGAGGACAGCATCAAAGTCAGATCAAGGTCATTTGCTGTCATGTAATAGCAGGAGGACAGCATCAAGGCCACCCCAAGGTCATTTGCTATTCTTCTGGCACAAACATGTATTGGCAGGAGGACAGCATCAAAGTCAGATCAAGGTCATTTGCTATCATGTAACAGCAGGAGGACAGCATCAAGGTCACCCCAAGGTCATTTGCTGTCCTCCTGGCACACACATGTATTGGCAGGAGGACAGCATTAAAGTCAGATCAAGGTCATTTGCTGACATGTAACAGCAGGAGGACAGCATCAAGGTCACCCGAAGGTCATTTGCTGTCCTCCTGGAACCCACATGAAATGGCAGGAGGACAGCACCAAGGCCACCCCAAGGTCATTTGCTGTCCTCCTGGCATACACATGTAATGGCAGGAGGACAGTATCAAGGCCATAGCAAGGTCATTTTCTGTCCTGGCACACAAATGTAATGGCAGGAGGACAGCATCAAAGTCAGATCAAGGTCATTTGCTGTCATGTAACAGCGGGAGGATAGCATCAAGGCCACCCCAAGGTCATATGCTGTCCTCCTGGCACACACATGTATTGACAGGAGGACAGCATCAAAGTCAGATCAAGGTCATTTGCTGTCATGTAACAGCAGGAGGACAGCATCAAGGTCACCCCAAGGTCATTTGCTGTCCACGTCAGCTACGTGTATTCCGTTTGCGTTCGCTGTCTCCGGGCCAGGCCCCCAGGAACCCACAGGCAACAGCAGCTGGACAGCAGCAAGGTCATCCCTGCCCAGAACAGCGCGTGAAAGATGGACCACTTGTTGTACATGCGCTCCAGCAGGACTTTCTGGAAAGCAAATTTAAAGCAACAAGTAGGTCCGAGTCAGACTTCTTTGCAAGAGGAGTGAAGGAGGCGGTCTACATAAGAGCTCACAGACTTATATAATTACATACTCACAGGAACATATACATGTACATATAGCATACAACAGGGTGTATTCCATATTGCCCTCGGCCCGACCGCGAGTCGGATCGCCCGAAGGCCGGAGGGCGATCCGACTCGCGAGAGGGCCGAGACCGAGGGCGATGCGGAATACACCGTGTTGTATTCTATTTATATCATACCCACCCTAGAAAACACGTCTTTCAATGCGAAATGAGCGAAAATTTGGTGTCCCTAATGCAACAACATCAATTCCAACGTCCGAATCCTGTATTCGAATTTTCGAATCGTTCTATGGAAGCCCGGTTTGTAAGCCCGGTCGTACAGTAAAGTACGACTGGGTTGGGAACACTATCGCCGCCCGGGTATGATATAAATGTACACACAGATACCAGGCTATGGGTCCTCTGGGTTGTGTATGTTTCAGGATGTACAGTTTGGGTACTTACCTGTGGTTCGTGTGGATTGTAGAGGCAGGGAAACTTCTGTCCCTTCTGTCCGTACTCATCGTTGAACTCCTCCAGTAGACGATCCATGTGGTCTCTGTCACGGAGGCAGTAGTACAGCGAACACTGGTGGGAGGGGGACAATACGCTAAAAGTAAATATTTTGGTAGAAAAGTCGTAAAGGCCTTAGGCCTTGTGCCAGAATTTTAAACAATAATTCATAGTACATAGTAGCTTATTTGCATATCACAGTCCAGTGATCTCCCAGTGACACTGCCAATATGCAAATAAGCGGGTTTGGAACGAAGACGTCAGAGCAAAGCATTAATCATCGCGGCGGGCGAGCTAGGAGAGCGTGAAGTTCAAACGCGTGCACAGGGTAATTATTTGGCGGACTAATGTAAAAATTGAAATATATCAACTTTTTAATGTGTAAACTACTAGAAAATAATGAATTTGAAATTTTGTTTTGCCTAATCCTTTAAATACACTTGGAATATTTGAAGATTTACCGTACCTGGTGTGACACCCGCATGACCTCCTCACTCTGTACCAGCTGAGCGGGGCTGCTGGAATTGATTGTTACCATGACAACCAGACACCGTGCGACCGACTTGCAATTCTTCCCACAATGGCACTGTTCGCCTCCTGTAAAGAGACATGAAATCACATTCAATTCCCCGGGTCATGTTGAAGACACGACACAAACACACAGACTATCAATTAATGTGACTGAAAACATGCCAGGATTTTGCTTGGGGGGGTTCTTCCTACTGTTCAAGGGACCGACGAGTGCTGTAGGCGCGAGCTTCCTAGGGGGGTCTGAGGCATGCTCCCCTGGAAAATTTTGCAAATTGAACCTTCTGAAATGGCATTTCCTGCATTTTTGAGAGGATATCAAGGGAATAATCAGAGACAAATAGGATTCCAGTCCCGCTGGTGATACAAATCTGTCCACCTGTCAAAGAAAAATCTTGGACCTTTAGATAAAAAATACTAGTGGACCTTTGAGTGTGTGTGTCTTCTGAACCCCCCTGGCTACGGTCATGACTTCCATAAGTGGAATGAGTTATATTTAAACTAGAAAGGTAACATTTGCAAAGCAAATGCATAATGTTTACCTTCACATATGGTCTGCTCTGTTTATATATATATAATAATTCTTACTCAAACCAATGAGGTTAACCTCCTTGCTCAAACACATTCATATACGTGGTCAGACAGGAGTCTAAATCCCTCCTGCTAAAGATTGCAACATGATGTAACCCAACACCAGTTACCATGGTAACAGTCTGGTTCAGGTCATTGACCAGATCAGAGGTCACTGTTTGGAGAAGTGGAGGAGGAAGAAGAAACGTAGCAAAAACAATTTATGTTTTCCTTCAGTAAACATAATTAAGTACTAGTCACTGACCGGCCTTGTAGCTGTAGGCGGTGGTACAGACGGTTGGCTGGTAGGACAGTGTCGAGCCGCTAAGCACGGGAAGGAGGACTAGCGCGCCGGTCAGGATCAGCACGCAGACTGACAGCACTGCCACGAAACCGGCGCACTTCTGCACGTTTTCCCAAGGGTCCGCCATTTTGAAATTTGTTCTGTATTATAATACGAAGAAGAATGTTACCTCGACGAGCACGTCGGCAGAACATACTGCGCCTGCGCAAAACCCTGATTTTTCACGTTTTTCGTTGGATGTTTGGTGAACGTTGCATCGAAATTTTGCCTGCTGCAGACGATATCTTTTCCTATACAACATCTGAAAACTACAGACGGGCTGTCAACTTTATATGCTTTAATACAACCTTATATGAGACATTTTGCTATACACAATACATTACGGGTTTCGTGCAGGTGCAGTACGTTCTGCCGACGTGCTACCTCAATGAAGGTCAGACAACCTGGTAATGGGATACACAAAATAGGTTTTGTAAAATGTCAGACCTTTCAAGTAGCATTCGCTCCTTTTTGTTAGTGAGTAACGTTAATTGTTTTCTTGTAAATTATGAATGTCATATTTATCAATGACTGACAAAACCTGAAACCCCTGACCATTTTCAAAAGCTATCCAGTCGCTTAAAAATGTAACTTTTACCTTGTTTATAATATCAGTGTTCTATGATGCAATAATTCTAGCCTCCACCAAATCATCGTTCTCCCACGGCAGAGTCCCACCCGCGCCAATACGAATGGCCCAAAAAGGTACCTTTCCGTGAGACTCCTTTGAAAATAGGTCGGAAAAGATCGTTGTTCAGATCAGAACACCGACACCTAAAAGTGGTGAAGCAGTCGGCCCCATTTTAAAGCGCTGATCAGGAAGGCCTCTGTTGCGATATAAGGCGTAACATGGCTGCCTGCTTCCCGACGGCCGTTATAAGGCCCCAGCTGATGAAAGCCGTGAGCTGTTTCTCTGATTGGCTGACAGCTCGTTATAGGCCACGCCCCGAATAGTTGGTTCCCCGGGCTGAGAATCGCTCCCAAGGCAATTTGTATTGGAGCGGGTGGGACTCTGCCGTGGGAGAATGCCAAATCATAAGGAATTTTGGAAATATTGGGTCACTAATGGACCAGGAGAGTGAGCCCAGGGTAACGGAACATTTTCCTTTGGAACTGCGCGGGCAAATGAACTCAACAGTGGCTAAACTCCCCTGGCCAATCATTCTCCCTATTTGGCTAAATTTTACTGTTTTTCAGCAAGTGTTGTTCGTCTGGTGAAGATTACAATTTCATAACTCTATCTAGTTTTGTTAGCCTTTATGTAATGGTATATGTAAATATGTATATGTAATGTAAAGGGGCCCGGAGGAGCCACTCACTTAAATACCAGCCTATCAATACACGTACTGACACTTACAGATTTTCCCTCTTTCCCCGTACTATCCCTCAGTGGAACTCCCTGCCCGACTCGATGGTCACGACTCCCACTGTTGAGTCGTTTCGAGCCGGGCTTGTCGCCTGCCCACCTTAGCCAGAGCCTCTCCCCCCCCCCAAACTGTACCCCTCGCCCCCCCCAAACTGTACCCCTCGCGGGGTAATATCGGGGGATACCTATATATGATGATGATCGTGATGATGAATTATTAAAAACTTTGAGGATCTCAGTGTTCTAAGGCTCAACAGTTACTTACCTTAAATCCTGTGTCATCTCATGTCATACTCCCCATCTCTTCTCATCTTTGAAGGAAGCAAGTCTGGACCAGTTTGAACAGGTGGATGAGGAAGGCTCCATATGTGGTTTACAAGAACCCTGCTTGTTCACAAATCTATTCCACCCTTGACTCTAAAACGTAACTGTGACCGTAGAATGCACAAAACCCCGTAAAACCTTGCCATAAACCCCATGTGCCTTCTTTTATCTCTCTCTTATCTTACATGAGATAATTTTTATACCTCAAAGTGTAACATCCATGCAGAGCCTACAGATTTCCGGAGGTGACGTCATATGACGTAAGGCCTAGCCCTGGTATATCACAGAAAACCTTGTTCGGTGCGTTCTACAGTTCGCGTTTGCGGCTTTCCTCGCTGTTGTTTGGCCGTGTCAGCCGCTAGAATCGTGTCCACAGGTACGCTGGGGTTAGAACTCGCCACTGTTCAAACAAGGACGACACAGAGCGTTTAGAGGTGCGTATTTTAGCCCGGGGAATCGGCCGGCACGCAAGTTATCTGTTTTGGCGTTTGGCCATCTTGTAACTCAAGGAAAAATGGCGGAGCTTCTGCATGCTGGATTCTGGTGCATTTAATTCGGGATGTTTGGTACTTTACCACAACAGAATTTTGCATGCAGTATTTTTTTTTTTGGTAAATAAGAACTAAAGATTTTAGGTATACGGGAATGAGTTGAAGAATGCTCGACAGAACCTTACAATAAATAATTTAATTTTGCATGTTACATACATCAAGGATACATGTACGTACATGATTTGATTGTAAGAAGTTATGTTCTCACGCCACTGAATAATTTTATGTTCAGGTCTAAAATGATGAAGTAACTAACAGTAGTTTGTAGGGGTTGTCACGAACTCAAAAGGATGGTGATAAAGGCAAGGAATTTTTAAAGATTTCCTTTTAATGCAGTATGGAGGTGCACAAATATTAAGACGTTGCACATGCCCAGTGTCACTGTCAAAGTTATACCCCCCCCCCCCGAAACGTAAACATGTCTGGACATGTATAAAGCATGGTCTTAGGGCATTGTGAAACTGACCCTATTGTATTGAAATTAACTGTTGAAGTGTTGTTGTTTGACTGTCGTCTTCTAATAAAGTTCCATGATCTGCTGTGTGTGAGAACTTGCCATCTTCCAAAAGCTGCTGTGTTCGGGAATGCTCCTGTCCCCCCAGATGCACACTCTACCATTGCAAAGTATAAGTCTGATCTTGTAACTTGCAGGTCCAATATGGGATGCTGTGAGAACCTGACTCCTGAGCGTAAGCACACGATCTGCAGAAAGCTCCTGTGTACAGGTCAAAACCTGACCCTCCGAATGCATGCTCACACTCTACACTCCACCACTGCAAAGTAACTGACTTATTCTATCCTGTAACTTGCAGGTCCAACATGGGTTGCTGTGAGAACTTGCCTCCCGAGCGCAAGCACACGATCTGCCAAAAGTACAGCATCTGCGTAAGCACAGCATCTGCTGAAAGCTCCTGTGTACAGTGACGATCCTGACCCTCAAAATGCAAGGTTTAACACTCCACCACTGCAAAGTGACTGACTTATTCTGATCCTGTAACTTTTGCAGGTCCAATATGGGTTGCTGTGAGAACCTGACTCCTGAGCATATTCACGCACAGCATCTGCCGAAAGCTCCTGTGTTACAGTGTGTACATGTACAGTGACGATCCTTACCCTCCGAATGCAATGCTCACACTCTGATCCTGTAACTTGCAGGTCCACCATGGGTTGCTGTGAGAACCTGACTCCTGAGCGTAAGCACACCATCTGCCGAAAGCTCCTGTGTACGGGGATGTTCGTATCTGTGGCGCTGATCATTATGCTGGGCATCCTCATCGTCAAACCTGCCGTCTACGGTCGCGCCTTCAAACCTACAACCTGTACCGTCGTCAGCGTTGACTATAGTGAGTTGCTTTGTTTTCATTTTATCAAATTCTTCAAGAAAATAAAAAATTAAAATAAGTTCAAGAAAAAAGAACTAAAATAAGTTCAAGAAAAAATAAGAAAAATAAAAAAAATAAAAATAAGAAAAGTTAAAGAAAAAAACAAAATCAGTAAACCATCCAGGCAAAATGTACAATTATAATAGTAACAGAGGTTCAAGTGTATTAAATATGATAATTCAAAAAGTCAATGGCTCTATTGCTCTACATACAAGTTGTTTCAACATATTGTTGCAACATCAAGACCGCACTGCATTTTTCTTGTAACATGAACAGTTTCTGGAACTTTGATGACTGACACAGAATTTACATACAGCCTCACCTTTCTATTTTTCTCAACAGGCTAAGGACCTCAACTGGACACTGCAGACCAATACTAATCAATACTTATCAATACTTATCAATACAAATTCCAATCAATATTGCACCTAATCATTGATTTGTGAGTTATTGACTGATACAAATCAATGCCAATATTAATCAATATAGATTGAATACAAACAGCAGTCTATACTGACTGTTCTTGACTGACTGATTGATTGATTGATTGATGGCTGATTATAGAGGACCAAGTGGACTGTAGCTGTGGACGAAACTGCTACACGCAGATGCCATGCCTGGTTGTCATGGTAACGTACCAGGACAGGAAGAATGCCACGGCAACAGGAATGATCCACGATGATGAGGGGGAGCTGGACCAGTGGAGCGTGGTAAAAAGTTTATAAAAGTGAAATAATGATGGTTTTTGTTATGTGTAAAGTGGTAACGTGGTCGCCCTTCTCTAACTCTAAAGAAGGTGATCGAAGAGGACACAGGACTAGAGGGTGTTGAACTGTCCTCAGTCAGTCATGCGAGACAGGAACTTGTGGAGGCACTTTATGGTGTCACCTTAGCTGGATGAACTGAACTGAACTGAACTGTAAAGTGGTATGTACATATACAGTGTACAAAATACTTTTTTGAGCCAGGTTGCCCTGTGGCAACCTAGGATGAAAGCTGGGTTGCACATCAAAATTCCAGGTTGCCCTGAATTTAAACTCTTCTACGTTATGATTAACTTTGTTAGAATGCAATGTGCATTTATACATTGTTTCCCCTTACCTGAAGTGATGAGCTCTTCCATGGGAACTCCTCAATAAACAGTTCCCAATGGAAGAAAGGGGCATCCTTACCAGAAAATTTAGGTAGTGCACTGGGCTACCTGGGTGTAGAAATAGGTTGCACCAAGCAAAATATAGTTGCATGGTGCAACCGGGCAACCTAGTATTTCACACGCTGATATATAGTTATAGCTGGCTCTGCATGAATTCTCATGTTATAAAAAATCAAGTCACTCCTCTTCTTCCTGAATAAATGAATGAATGAATGAATGAAAAATTAATGAATTGATTAATCATAGGCTGATTTGTTTTCTTTTGGAATGTTTAGCTTTCAAAAAATCAGTTATCCAAACTTTCATTGTGTTTTCCAGTAGAAGAATTGAAGGAGGAAAATGTGTTGATTTTGCTAGGTAGGTCTTGCATGTCTTGGTTAGTTTTTTTTGTAGTATACACCGCCGGCGTTGTTATTTATTTGTTTGTTTATTCCTGTGTTTCCAGTGTTCGTACCACAGCTGCAGTCGTAGCGGTGAGTTGAACTACGACTCGGTGAACTGGTTTGAGCAGAACTACGGACAAGTGGGGCAAACCTACAGCTGTTTCTACAACCCCGGCCAGGAGAAGGTAGGTTTTATCATGTTTACCTTCGCAGAAGGAAAACATATTGTTTTTGCTCTGTTTCTTCTTCTTCTTCCTCTTCTTCTCCAGGGGTCCCTTTATTTTTTGGATACCACCAAAAAATAGCTAGAACCAGCCTACGATACGAAAAAAGCAACCGTTTTCTGTCACTGACATCCTATTTTTGCCTTACAGATATCAGTATGTTATAGAATAGGGTTGATTTAACTTACTACATTAAAAGAATGACCAGACCAGAAAATTGACTTCAAAAATCCAGTTTTGCCGCCCTGAAATTGCATTGGATGCCTTTGACAGAATGACTTTTTATACAGTTGGATGTCTAGATGAAGGAGCAAGTTATTGATTCTTTTTTTTGTGTGCATCATTTCCAGGAGGTACTGTTGAGGAAGGACTACGGCTCCATGACGATCTTCCACGTGATGTTCTGGCCGTCGCTGCTGCTAGTCGGGCTGATCGCTACCAGCTGCGTCGTCTGCGCCAAGTACAAGTGTTGGCTGGATGAGGATGATTCGCCATCCAGTAGCTATAACAGGTTTGGGGTCCCCGCTTAGGAGGGGCAGGGATCTCTATGAAAGAGTGGGTAAGGCCCTGTTGTATCCAGAACCATGCTGTATCCAAAACCGAGTTCAGGCATGGTTCTGGATAGTCCACACGTATCCCTAGCCATGCCTGGAGAAAATCTACGTCCTGGGATACGCAGAGACTATTCTGAACTGTGCCTGATCCGAATACTAAAGTTAAAACCCATTCAGACATAGAATTAGTACAAACGTTGGTTAGACGAGGATGACTCTCCATCCAGTAGCTATAACAGGTTTGGGGTCCCCGCTTAGGATGGGCAGTCGGGAAGATCTATGTGGAAAGTGTTCGTAATGCCCTCTGTGCATCTAGTGGAAAGGGGTTTTTAAAAGACTCGACGTTAAGTAAGGAAAGATCAAGTTCAGTATTATTGTAAAATCATGTAGATCAATTACCATTCTACTAGTATTTACTTAATCGATAGATTTGCAATAAGTACCAAAAATTACTACATGAGCACATATGCATACATACACACACACAGACACAAACACTCACACACACACAGTCATGCACACAAACACACAAAACATACCTCAACCATCATGAGCACTCAGGCACACTAAATATAACACACAACAACCCTCAATAAACTTTCTTCAAAACGTAACATAAAATACTAATCACTGTGTAATAATTAAAAGTGACGAGTAGGCGAGTAAGATATATATGTGTAGTAATATAGGAATATGGTCTTTACTTATTTATTTTTTTGCACTTTCGAACTGTAAATAGTATATTTGTCCATGAAAATCAAGGTACTTGTAGCATGTTATACACGAGTGGAAATTGATATCTAGCTTGTTATGTACAAAGCTTTATAAATAGGCCAAAAATAGCCTGTCTTATATGCCATGTACATGTACAATTGCTGTACTACACTACTTGCCAAAGCTTTTTGGCTACAGCTACAGCTACAACTACGTCTATAACTATGATATCTGCCTACAGGTTCTGAAGCCAGTATTATAAGTATTCAGTGACAGAAAGAATAAACTTTTCTAAGCTTAAGGCCACAGCAAGTAAATTTTATGGATGACATCCTCGCGCACATTGATTTTCGCCTGATTTCAGAAAAAAAAACAAGAAATTTTGTTGCCCTGCGACGGTGGTCAACATGCCAAAAAGGGCAAATATGTCATGAACGTCCATCTGCAAGACAAGGCTCTGATTTATTCTTTTATTTTTACTTTGATACAATGTTGTACTTTATTCATTTTATATGTGATGTTGCCACTGAAACAAAACCATTTGTACAATAATTGAAAATTTTATTTAGTCACTTCTTTTTTCAAAGTTGTTTCAGAGACAAATCGGTGTTGTAACAGTTGGCACAATATAGGTAGAGTATGGCTTCCAGACAGTTCGGTTTATGAGTCACTCTGTCAGGGATTGAGCCCTGTGTTCTGCCTGGTAGCCAGTCTCTAATAAACTCAAAGACCACCAGGGATGCAGCAAACTTGAGGCGCAATTCCTCGTGTTTGATGGCAAGTGTTGACAGTCCAGGGTGTTCCCACAAATGAATACCCAGTGTAGTATCTACCTTGAAGATGGTACAGCAAGCTCTTTTTTTGTTCTATTTAATAAAGACACATCTGCAAGGACAGGTAATACTGTTGAATACAGCGACAGAAGACCTGTTGGGTATGATGTCATGTTTTACCGCCTAAATTCTTGTTCAACGAGGTTTACGATCTCAAAATCTGAAAATGTAGGAATCTTGTTTTTTTTGGCCTGCCTTGTTTTTTTTTTCGCCCTCTCGCATTAATTTTGGAGTCTCCAGAGGATGTCATCCATAAAATTTACTTGCTATGGCCTAAGAGTATTTTCAGGATCGAGCTGATGTTGCATTTTCCCCACTACTATAGCCATATACCAGTAGTGTGGATTTTAAAGGCCATGAAATTGTATATTGAGCAATACGTTTAGTGATATCTGTGTGTAGTTTCATTGGGCAATGTATACGTTTTTTGTGCACAACCTAGAAACGACTGGGGCAGGGCCAAAGTGATAGAAATCTAGAAGACAGGCAGACCCCTGCTAGAGATAGGGTCTAGTTTTGGTAAGATGTTGGGCATTGTCCTACGGAACAAAAGAATACCAAAAGTAGGCTTTGTTGTATATTTTTGCCGCAGCGCTGGAGTCGTTATATATATATTTGTACTCATAGTGCGTCAGCGTGTTTAAATAAAAGTTTCTCAAAAGTTTGTTGGTGGTCACCTTTTTTTCCATCTCATCCTTTCTGGTTCGAAAGGAACTTTTTCATACCCAATATTTGGTCACTAAATTGTAGGCTTTTGCATGTTATACAGGCCTAAATGTTGGTAAGTTCAATGTATGTATGCATGAACTGAGGGATAAGTCACATTTTATTTCTTTATTTTTAGTTTTAACTTCTCCATTATTTTCCTGCAACAATCCTGGGCCCCTAAGCATCAAGAAAAGTGAATTAGTTTTGACTGATAATAGCACCTAAACTAATTTATACAGCAGTTATATTTCTTATCAACCAGATAAGGCCACACCAAGTAATATTTATGGATGACGTCCGCGCTCGCATTGATTTTGGCCTGTTCCCGGAAAAAAAAACAAGAAATACCGCTTCCTGTAACTATGACCAAAGAGTCACGAAAGTGCAGTAGAAATTTGCAGAATATTCTAGATAGACAAAAATACACACAACAGACAGAAAGTTCTCTTCAACAGTAGCTTGTTAAAAAAATCACGATTAATATTACAACAAAACATAAGTACCACATGCATTGTGTCAAAAACATATGATGTCAACAGGAACTAGTTAACTACCATTCTATCTCTACTTTAAACCTTTAACCCTGGTTCATAACGTGGTGGTCTTTCATACAACAGTGACTTGTGAAAAAAATTTACATTATCCTAAGCATAAGACAAAAGGATAATAACAATAAAATCTCATTACCTACAGTTTGTGGGCTTATTACCTACAGTTTGCGAGCTGGCTTAATAAAAATCTCAATCCCCTCTGAGAATGAGACTCTATATAACATAACACATTGCAATTCAAACTTACCTACACATGTGGTGTTGAGAAACAATAGAACAAGTTATGGTAAGATAGTTGCTACCTGGTTGTTGTGGCTCACATACTACATGTAAATGGTGAGGGTTCCAATGTTATCAAAACTAAAGAATCTTCAAAATACAAAGAAGTTTCTTTCTCAGTACAACATACCATGGCTCATTTCTGAGGGTCAGTTCCTTGATTTTCTGCCACTTCTCTATTCCTGGGATCCTGTATTCTAAATCTAATCTCTCAATATCTTTCTACCCTGTTGAAGTCATGTAGAAAAGTTGACAAGGCACTTTATCTTTGATACAATATGGGCCCCTACAGTTGCACAGCTACTTTCATATGCAGTACCATAGCACGATTGGTAGCTTTGAACAGTCTAGTACAGAGCAGTCCACTTAATGCCATCATCGTCATCTTTGAAATTATCAGCAACACTTAAGTATGGTGACACAGGCGTGGCCATACAGACCCTTCTGCATGTTTCCTGCCCCCTTGAATGACTCGGTTTCTGGATCATAGCACGAGACCTGTCTGCGTCCAATGCCGTTGCCACTGTGGCCTCCAGAGAAGTAAATCTTCCCCTGGTACACAGTCATCCCGCACATGGACGGAACACGTGCCGACACCTGATGCCAATGGCCCCAGATTTCATGCCTGCGCCTCACGGGGTCCCAGGCCAGCTGCTCTTTGCCTGGCCTAAAACGGCAAACCCATCCGTCGTGTAGCCCAGCAACATAGATGGCACTCTTGAGTGCTACAGCAGTGATGTTACCTCCCTCTATAGGCAGTCTCTCCATTTCCTTCCACTGAGAGTCACCTGGAGTGAAGCGGTACACTGTAGATGTTGGTTTGTGATCAGCATCAAATCCACCCATCACGTATATGTGGCCGTCCAACACTGCTGCTGCATGGTGGTACCTTGTCTGGGGGAGTGGAATGCCCTCCGTCCACTTGTTCTGGTTTCTGTCATAGATCTCCACCTGTGATAGTGCAAAATTACCGTCTTTGCCTCCAATAGCGTACACCTTACCCTGAACCACTGCCAGTTTGTGATTGCATCGATTGGTGTTCATCTTAGCAAGTCTGGACCAGGAGTCCAGCTCTGGCTGGTACAGCCACACATCCTTGGCAAAACTGTTGCCTGTAGACACGATAATGTCACTTTTGCCGAGAACAGCTGCAGCAAAACCACTGTCATTGTTCCTCTTCGTTCTCGTCATAACTGACCAACTTTTCTCTGATGGTGCAGCAACCGTGGTCGTCATGATGGCGTTTGAGA
The DNA here is from genome assembly GCA_013266295.2 of Branchiostoma floridae x Branchiostoma japonicum. Classification (NCBI taxonomy): domain Eukaryota; kingdom Metazoa; phylum Chordata; class Leptocardii; order Amphioxiformes; family Branchiostomatidae; genus Branchiostoma; species Branchiostoma floridae x Branchiostoma japonicum. Next base: position 1,126,356 of record CM023826.1, on the reverse strand, counting down.
TGACCCCAGGGATGTCTCCAAATCCCCGTGCCTCCGTCCCTCCAATGACTACTACTGTCTCCTTCAACCCACTGGCACGGCGTGGACGGGTGCGAGTTGAGTGGACTTCTCCCGGGAACAGCTGGAACCTACAGGCTTCCATCATGATGTCCTGGCAAGTCTTGCGTACGGCGTCGTTGCTCTGCACGTTCTCCATGAAGTACAGCCGGTCCATGAAGGGAAACCTGACCAGTTCCATCAGCTCTCTCATCTCCTTCTTCCTCTTCCTGGTGTCGTGGTTGATCCAGGCCATCACTGCTGCGTACACGCATTCTTCAGAGGCACCAAGGTCGTCAGATGAGATGAGCTTGACCAGCTGTTCCTTTGTCAAATGGAGAAACTCTGGGGTTTTGCTGACGGCTGATAACTCCCTCATGACATAGGACCACGCCTTCTTCTCCAGGTCTGGGCAGGACAGCATGCTCCCCATGTGCACCATCTTCAGACAGTTCTTAGAACTAAGATTGCCGGATATGAACTTCACACACGCGTCATGCACGGGCTGGATCTGGAAGAAGTTGGCGCCTTCTAGTAGTTTTACTGCGTTGTCCTCTGTGATGGTGACCTTTGATGTGTACGCATAGTCGACAAGCAGCTGCAGGGTGTTGGTGCTGACTTCATGAATGGTGACCTTGTGCTCCTGGCTCTCGCGATGTCCGTTGCAGAACATGGCGCGAAAGTATCCACTGCAAGCAGCAAGAACATTGCGGTGGCACGGGATCTCTTTTCCGGAGACACAAAGGATGACATCTGTCAGCAGGTTGTCAGACCGCAGTTCCTGCAAGCCCTGCAAGAGGGAGCCTGTGTGTGGATTGTGGCAGAACTCCTGTGATCGTGGTGACCCTGCCATCATGCCCTTATTCAATCTGTAAAATAAAACATAACTTACCGATCAGTACTACAGTATCAAAAGTCTGTTTGATGTGTATGTGGCGCTTGCATGCATACCTCTAGTAGCTTAGTTCATCATCATGTGTCCCAAGAAGTGGGAGCTCTTAATAGCTATCTTTCCCATTTAAAGCGAACTCACAGACTCTGTATCAAAGGAGGGATACATTCCAGTGTTGATTGTTGTTGCTGGCATCTTGGCTAAATTTGGCTTTTCCAAGACATCTTATGATGTTTAAGTAATTTTATCTGTGATATCAAAGTCCATAGTGATACTGACAGGATATGATCATTAACAAACGTGTGCCAATTTAGTCAACAAAAATTGCCACAAACCTCCCCCACTTGAATTTTAAACCTTACTTTTCCATGATGGTATATAAGATCCCAAAAGTACCCCTTCAAAGAATCAATAGAATGGAATGGTCCATCCCCTCCTGTTGGGAGGTCTTCTGAGACCGGCACATCTGGATGTTCACACCAGAGTGCTACCTAGCTTGCTGTGTACAGTGTAGGCCTCCGGAGTGTTTTAATACTGGATTTTGTAGAATCAAGGAGGTTCACCTCCTTGGTAGAATTGTTAACTTGTGACAATGCCCTATGATGGCCCTTGATCATACAAATTATGACCGACAAAAGAACACATTTATAATAGAATCTACAAAACCCAGTATTAAAACGCCCACCCGCTTGGAGGCCTGCACAGGATGCCTTACTAGTGGTCGGGCTTACCACACAAACACAAGCGACCACCCTTCCCCCACGTACATACCCCTACCCCCCCGTGTCGAGAGTCTTCTGCCAAAAGAAGTTAAGACACGTAACCCGAAGAAGAAGTGTTTACTGGGATTCTTGAGTCTGGCCCTTCGAGTTGAATTGATTATTTCAATACCTGCAAAGTGCATTCATATGGCACCAGACATAATACAGAACGTATGCAAATTAGAGGGGGTATCCTAACACAAAAACATTACCATAACAATGAGTTACAAACAATGCAAAAACTTGCAACCTAAAGCTATCTGCATAATAACAATTGAAAACAGGACAACTTAGGGCATTAAAACAACAACATACAAATTTCATCTCGGAGAGGACCAAAATCTAACAAATTATAGGGAACCTGACGGTTATTTTAACAATGAATGTAACGTACAGCATTCTAACCTCCTTGATTGGACACAAATTGATCACAAACGGGAAACTACTGCTAGACAGAAAATAGAGAATCCAAAATCTTCAGAAATAAATTTCTGTGTTGCCAAAATTATGTTTTGAAGAGCTAGATTCAAATCTCAATTTTTAACCTCCTTGATTTGAACAACCATGGTTTAAATCAGATTGAAACGACCTTGGAACAACCAAGGACATTATTTTGGACCAACATATTAGTTTACTTTCAATTCAGTGTAGAGTGGGGGAAAATGTCAAATCTTTGTAGGTCGCTTTTCCCGCGCTGATGCTAGAATATTTGATGAGATCGGGGAGATACGGCACAACTATTAGAAACAGATGGGGCAGCGCCCCGTTTTCCTAGAAAACTAGCTCGGGTGGATACCAGGTACAGCATCAGTTTTAAACTCTTTGGTTTGACCAAGGAGGTTAGAGTCTCCTTGGTTTGACAATGTAACATTACAAACACATAATGCAGGTTTTCTTACCTGACCCTGTAGTAGCTCTTGGATTTGGTCCCACTGACTTTAGCTTCTGAAGTCTACGGGAATCGGAAATATGAAGCTCTCGATCAAACACCGACCGTCCCTGGGTCTTCTTCTGATGGAATGCGCATCCTCCAACCAAAAAGCGCGGGAATCCGTTCCAGGAAGGTCAAAGGTTGTCTTTGGAACATTTGAAAAATATGGCAGGGGGAGACAAGTTGCAAACCTTTTCCTTTAATATTTTTTTCTATTCAAAAACCTCCGCAGGATAAAACAAAGCTTTAGTTTAAAGTAATACTAAAACTTTCTTTAATTGTTTTAACGTTATTATTCAACATTTGAGGTAGAAAGACTCTGGTAATACACAAGATAACTCCTCTGTTAAACATGGAACATACCAAGGGTGGAAGGGCGTGTCCAGGCGTGCCCTGACCAATCCCAGATTTCTGACCACGCCTTTCAGCACTTGGTATGTTCCAAAGAGGGAGTCCGAGGGACCACAGAAATCACTGTATATCTTCTTTATCAAGGAGGTTTAAACCATAGGAATAATAGGGATGTGCCAAAAGCATTCACTGTCAAGCCTGCTGTCAAGCAAAGGGGCTGTGGTAAAATCCCTTGTCCTTGAGGGCATGTTGGTGTGGGACCAATTAGCAGCTGGCCTGTGTAGGCCCTGGAAATGGGCTACTACAGGCCCTACAGTACTACATGCAACCAAGAACATTAATGTCCTTGATGCAACCAAGGATTGATGCAACCTTACATCAACTCTGAGAATAAGGATGTCATCCATAAAATTTACTTGCTGTGGCCTAATACTAGTATACAAAACATGTTTTTTATTAAAAGTTATTAAAAATCCTTTTCTTTGGAACCTTATTGTGAGTCCAGTATGTTGACTATGTTGCCACTATGGTAGCATTCATACAGAATGCCTATTTTCCTTTTTGTAAATCATAATTTTGCCAGCTCGCTCCACCTATTTCTTGTAAAAAGACGACAACCAAGGAATAGAATTGGTGCGGCCTAACGGCACCGGAAGTTGCGTCCCAGAAAGCGCCCCCTTGCGGCCCGCATACGCGCCACGTTCACCGGAAGTTGCGTGCTCAGGAAGCGCCCTCTTACGGCCAGGATGCGCACCTGCAGGTGTAAACATCAGCTGCCTGACCTGGCGCCGGACCGGCAAGGCGACAAACTCAAACAAAGGACCTCCGTCTTACAGCAACAACGTCTTCGCAGCTCACAAGACGTCTTGAAGAAAGAAACCCACACGCCGTCGTCTTGGCAGGGAAGCCAGCCACCTATCGTGAGTACTTCAACTGTTTTATAAACGTGCCAACTAACCCTTTTGGCCGGAGGTTCCGTCTGAGGTTAGCCTCGGTGCCAGACTGCTCCCAGGGTCTTCACAGGCCAGCTCCTCGGCTCCGGGGCCGACATGCCCCCAAGGAAATTTTACCACAGCCCCCCTATTTCGTACGCTATAACTCGGGGTAGGGACATGTTTCTTCCTTGAAGAGTATTGCCAAAGGGACTGTTATGCCTAGCGTGCCATGGGTCTGGCATCCAGGCTAGTCAAAGCTCAGGAAGGGCAGCCGGGTTTGATTGAATGAAGATGTGACAGTCAGTCTTGTGTTGTGTAACCAGCCAAAACAGTTCATGGCTTTGTCTGAGCAGCAACCTGTAGGCAAAGTCTACAGCTCTACAGACTTGTACCCACAATGTTTAAAACCTTGCCTAAACCAAGGAGCTAAGTCAGTGCAGTGAACTGTTACAAACTAAGTACGTGTGCCCTTTACTACAGCAACTTCCTTCGGTCGGATTCAAAACAGTGATATCCAAGCAGATATTGGGAGGCTACTGGCGCATCGTTTTAAACTGGCTCCCCGTTTCTGTTACAAAGGAAACCATCACCTAACGATTTTGCCTTCGACTTCTGCTAGAAGTTTAGAGATTAATACTAAACTGTTATGAAGTTGAATTAATCTGATGGTAATTAGTTTTATTTTGTATCTGCCAACAGTATCTGTTCATCATGTTTTGTTGTGACCTGTACTATGGTTTATTATTATCATTATTCGTACAAACTCATCGCAGCTATAAGCTGAATTGCGAGTTCATAGTACATATATATGCATATACATATACCAAGTGTGCCAAAAATGTACAATAAAGGTTGTCGTCGGTGAAGGTTTAATATAATAGACATCCAGGTAATATTAAAGATACGCCAAAAAACCGTTACTGGATATGATTTTGGAAACGATCACTGGTAGTGGACGCTACCTGAAACGTCTGACTTTTTCCAAAATCATATCCAGTTGCTTGAGTAACTGTTTTTTTACGAATAAAGGTCGTCATTCATTCATTCACTCACTAAACACTGTGGTGAAAACAGAAAAACAGTTGCCGAAAGGCGGAAGGGCTGTTTGTTTTCGCGGCTTCCTGGCCGCCCGTGCCTAGCCTGTCAGCCCCGCGCGTTCCTATCGGGAGGATCTGATGCACACACACTGCTGTCCTCTGCTGATAGGTCTTAATCCACAGATAACATCGCCGCTGAGCTACAGGCCGCAACAAGTGGTGCTGTTGTCTCTAGAACTGTGCTTTATCCAGAACCATGCTCAGCCAGCATAGTTCACACGTATCCAGAACCGTGCTTTATCCAGAACCGTGCTTTATCCAGATCCGTGCTTTATCCAGAACCGTGCTTTATCCAGAACCATGCTCAGGCAGTATAGTTCACACGTATCCAAAACCGTGCTTTATCTAGAACCAAGTCAAGCAGCGTAGTTTACGCGTATCCAGAACCGTGCTTTATCCAGAACCATGCTCAGGCAGCATAGTTCACACGTATCCAGAACCGTGCTTTATCCAGAACCGTACTTCATACAGAACCGTGCTTCATCCAGAACCGTGCTTTATCTAGAACCTTGCTTTATCCAGAACCGTGCTTTATACAGAACCGTGCTTCATCCGGAACCGTGCTTTATCCAGAACCGTGCCTTATCCAGAGCAGTGCCTTATCCAGAACCGTGGATTATCCAGAACCATGCTCAAGCAGCATAGTTCACTTGTATCCAGAACCGTGGCTATCTAGTTCTATGCCTGAACGGGTTAGGGTTAGGCTCAGGCACGGTTCTGGATAGTTCACGTGTATCTAGAATAATGCAATGCCTGGGACAAATCTACGTTCTTGGATACGCGGAGACTATCCAGAACCGTGCCTGATCCTTAACACGGTGTCCTTAATCTGAACACTCTTTGGCCTATAGATACTGCCTTGCCACCGTAAAATCTGCTTGGAGATTACCTGAACCTCACCCAAAGCCATTCAGACAATACAACTTAGATATGCACGGTTCTGGATACAATAGGCAATGACTTAAGTCATCCATTGGTCGCAGAAACTTTTCAAACATGGTAAATTCGTCAAACGTGTTGGATAACATTCCAACCAAAATTGCATTTGTGTAACTCTATGTCGGTGAAATCTGCCGGCAAATTAATTAGTCACCCTATTCAGCCAATTTCCGTCTACTTTCCTAGCTTGGGTGCCAAATCCGATTTGTTCCGGGCCTCCTTACATACTCGCTGGCCCGAAAAATATCGTTTGTTTCAGAGAGCGAGTATAGGTCGATGGCACCCATCGCAGCAAGGAGATTAAAGGGGGATCCTTTTTAACCTCATTGTTTCCAGCAAGCAATGAATCTGGTGGAAAGAAAGAAACGATTCGGTTTCTATCACTAGTATCTGTACTCGGTCGCGCGCACCAGACAGGCTTAAACGGGTACTGATCTCCAAGCAGATCTTTTGGTCGCTGCAAAGACAACATCAAATTAAATTGGCCATGGCCAGGCAGTATCCATTTGCCAGGTAGCGACAATCAGCCATCCGAAGGGCTGGCGTAAAAAAAAAAAACAGTCCAAAAAGAAACCGATAAAAACGCCTATAAAAACGCGTAAAAAATAAGCCGAAGCCTAAACCTCTGCTTGAAGTGTATTAATAGAGGTACTATATTTTCGAAGGGATTTGAAGTTTTGCGTTCGAGTAAAAGTACTTCATCAGAGCACGTCGGCAGAACGTACTGCGCCTGCGCAAAACCTGGATTTTCGCTGAATTTTTGGTCAACGTTGCATCAGAATTTTGCCTGTTGCAGACGATATCTTTTTCTACACAACATTTGAAAACTACAGACGGGATGTCACCCTTATATACACGAATTCGACCTTATATGAGACGTTCTGCCGAAGTGCTATGCATAATACATTACGGGTTTCGCGCAGGCGCAATACGTTCTGCCGACGTGCTTTTCATCAGAACTGTCGACATCAAGGTCGTTTGAGAGAACTATCGCAGTTCAGGGACAAACCACTAAAGCTAGTTTTCAGCGGGTGCTTGGACTGATTACGGCCACGGTCACGCGCCAAGGCCGAAGCCACATCCTTTTTGCCTTGAAGAAGGTCATGGTCAGCTTAACCTGGAACCCAGGCCTCTTGGGAGTGGCTGTTATCATCTATGTTGTTGTTACATGTTGTCTACCCAAAGACTAGCGGCGCCGGGGGTTAGCCTCCTCTGCAGGCGTTCCTGGAGCGGTCGAAGTTTTTTTTTGGGGGGGGGGGGGTGATTTTTACCCGGTGCGGTCGCCTTTTTTGGGGGGAGGGGGGCAGTTTTCTGAATGTACGTAGATCGCACACGCTTAGAACTCTGTCCGTCTGCCCTAGTACGCCTTCCGTTTGCATTCTACGTGCGATCAGAAAACTTACCCCCCCCCAAAAAAAAGTCGACCGCACCGGAAAAGAATCAGCCCCCCCCCCCCCCCCAAAAAAAACGCTTCCGGAACGCCTGCAAAGGAGGCTAAGCGGGGGTACTGTTACCTCATATGACCTCAGGCGACTTTTCAGCACTCTCCAAGCAGAGGTTCACTGGATACTAGTAGACTGTGTAACTGGTAACCTTTTCTATGTAACGTTACCGTTTTCTGACAGCCGGCCTGATTTAATACTCTTTGTGTGTTGGCCACCTATTGGCTACTTGTCTATTGAATACAGTGTCTTCCCAGTTGGCTGTGACTTTGCTTGGGGACTAACTTTATAGTAGTCAGGATGCCAGACTGTTGTGAGGGCCAGTGCACTGACCAGCCCCCAGTCAGACCATGAGGAGCAGGCCTCCAAGCGGGTGGAGTTTTGATACTGCGTTTCTGGTGGTAGGATGGTCGGCAAAAGATCTGACGCTTTCAACTAAACACAGTATCAAAACCCCACCCGCTCGGAGGCCTGCACAGGAGGCTAGCCCTGGAGCTGACATGTATCCTATTCCTAGCCCTGGCAACAGTCTGGCACTCAGGCTAAATTTTCAGTAAAATCCTGACATACGGAGGGGACAACTCAACAAGGCAGCTCAGCCCAGACCCTCGGTCCTGTTACGTTGCCGGCGGCGCCTTGACTGCATATTGCTTCCTGCAGCCCAACTCACTATGTGTGATCTCGGCTCTCTGTTTCTTATTAGGCGGGACAGAAGAGTCTGGGGACGAATCTTTCGGGGGAAGGGATCTGCTGCTACACAAGCTAGCCTCTACCAGGCTTCGGGAAGCGGCTGGAAAGAGTAGAAATTGGCCAAATAGACAGATAACATGCCAGGGGAGTTGGTCCATGAGAGAGTACAGTTTGCCGCGTCTGAACTGTACTCTCTCATGGACCAACTCCCCTGGCATGTTATCTGTCTATTTGGCCAATTTCTACTCTTTCCAGCCGCTTCCCGAAGCCTGGTAGAGGCTAACACAAGCAGCTGCGGAGGAAAATTTGCAAATCTGCAAAAATTTGATTTAGGGAGCAAATGAATTTATGTGCTGGCCCGCTAAAAAGAGAAACAAAAGAAAGAAAGGGGGCATAAAGAAAGGCATGTAGAAAGAAAAGAAAATAACAGAAAAAAGAAAGAAAAAGAAATTACGAATCCAATAAGATAAGCCACGGTCATATTAATATTCGCAGTAAAATCAAATTGATATTTGTTTAGAAAAGTAAACAAATTCGGTAAAACTTTTTTCCATCTCAATTTTCTCTCAATGTCCTTCCCTTTCTTGGATTTCAAACTCTCCCAATTTGCTCGGAACGGTGACTTCTGGCTAATCTCCAAGCAGATCTTTTGGTGGCTGCAAGAGTCCCCCAAGACAGTATGCTGGCAGTAATCATTTGCCAGACAGTATCCAATACGCCACTTACTGTTGGGCTGGCGTAAAATAAGATAGTACAAAACACAAAGCCCGGTAAAAACGCCTAAAACACGTCAAAAATAAGCCGAAGCCAAAACAAACTTTGCTCGGAGAGTTACTTCTGGCCTCTACCAGGCTTCGGGAAGCGGCTGGAAAGAGTAGAAATTGGCCAAAAAGACGCAGCAAACTGTACTCTCTCGTGGACCAACTCTCCTGACGTGTTTAATCCGTCTTTTTGGCCAATTTCTACTCTTTCCAGCCGCTTCCCGAAACCTGGTAGAGGCTAAGTAACTTCTGGCGGGCCGGCTGATTGAAGTTCCGGGGCCGCCATGGCAGGGTCTAACGTTTCTCCCACATCCGCTCTGTCTGGGTCCGGTTTTAGTCTCCACGGCCACCAGACTCCTTTGCTGGCTGAAAAAATCGTAGAAATCGGCCGAAAAAAAGGATGGCACGGCTGGCATATTGAAACTTCTATTGAAGTTCTATGTCGGGTAACTCCTCTGGCCAATTAAATCCCTTTTTTTCGGCCGATTTCTACGATTTCTCAGGCAGCAAAGGAGTCTGGTGGAGACTAGTCGGGTTTAAGGCCGCGGAAACCTGCTTTTGAAGAGGACAGCGTTACCTCTTAATCTCCAAGCAGATGTTTCAAATGGTGGCCGCAAAGACAGTATCAAATTGGCCAGACAGTATCCATTAGCCAGACAGTTACCATTTCGCCACCGATAAAAGACACCGATCTTCGTTGGCGAAATGGTTACTGTCTAGCAAATGGATACTGTCGGGCCAATTTGATTCTGTCTTTGCAGCCATCAAAGATCATCAAAAGATATTGGTTGTGAGTTGCCTCAACTACCGGACTTGTTTTGAAAACAACCTGACGATATAGGTTCATAAATCTTCACCCCCAAAACAAAGGCTACTTGTTTCCTTTCGATCGCCTGCCAGAACCCGAATGAACGCTGCTGTTGTTTATTGAAGAACTAGAAAGACTTCTTTGTTGTTTGTTCCTTTCAATCAGCCTGACCGGAAGTGGTCGTCTGCGCAAAGTCTATGCACCTGTAAACTTCCGGTCATATGACGTCGTTAAACCTTTTAAGGGGTCCTCAAAAGTGTCCAGCTTTTTTTTCAGCAAGGCCACAGCAAATAAACTTTACGGATGGAATCCTCCGTAGACGGCCATATCTAATACGAGAGCGTGAAAAACAAACAAGATGGGCAAGAAAAAGATGCCTAAGGAAAACTTGAAGAAATGAACAACTTCCAAAACTTTCAAAACACTTGATTTGTTTTTGTTTTTTTAAACAAAGATTAGAACCGTTCTTGAAGATTCCATATACACGATGCAGCGTTAGCTCACTGCCTTAAAATTGTCTTTTTCTGTCTGCGCGACAAGAAGGGTCGTAGCCTGGATACCAGACTGTTCCCAGGGCCAATATGCAGGCCAGTCCCCATTTTGACCCTGAGAGTTGCCCAAGGTCTAACTGAGGGGGTCTGTAGTAGAATTTCCTTGGGGACAGGTTGGCCCTGGAGCCGAGGAGCTAGCCTGGCAACAGTCTGGCACCAGGTCGAGAAGGGCCGTCGCTAGTATGGGTAAGGGAGCCGGGGATTCAAACCCAGGGGTGTATTTCCACACGTTCCGATAGGTGGCGTCCATAGACTGAAGATAGTTGGAATTGAACTGGTGAACACTTCTTTTTGAAATACTCTGAACCATTTTTTTTCAGAATAACTACAACTTCCTGCAGGTGTCATCTAGAAAAAAAAGGGTGAAATGACGTTGTGGAGATTTGTCTGCGTCATCGTTGCCATGACAACGGCGACACGCGACAGATGCCACGCGCAAGACCCGGATGACGACACCATGGGCGCGTTCGAACGCATTCTGAAGGTCAACAAGGAAGGTCGGTGGTTTTGAAACTTCTTTTTTTAATGCTGTAAGATGCTTGTAATTTTTTACTAACTTTTAGGTTTCAGAAAGATATATTCTCCCGTTGTTTAGTGATAACGTAGTTGAAGGTTTGAACTGACATTTATGGTTGGCGCTAAAACAGCCCACACGAGGCGCACACAGTTTCTGGTGCCACCACAAACTACCAGAAAGTAAACAAACATGGCTGACAGCTGTGTTTCCAACTTTCGAACACACTCGTAAGGTGTCATATTTTGGTACCTCAACTTCCTGAATGGCACAAGTTGCAATAGGGTAGGGTTCATTCAACTTACTTTGAAAAGAAGTGACCAGCGAATTTACTTTTTATGGCCCAATTTACACGGGGCAAAAAAAATCATTTGTCCTGGGACATTCGACGCGTGTCGTAGGACAGATATTTTGAGCGTATAAACAGGCCCGCCACCGACGCTCAAAACATCTGTCCTACGACACGCGCCGCCCGAATGTCCCAGGACAAATGATTTTTTTGCCCCGTGTAAATTGGGCCTATGTCGCCATAATGTTAGATGCTAGCTGCGGCTTTAACAGCTTTAAGATGAATAGATTTATCTGAACGTGTGCTGTCCCCCTCCAGCCGATTCCCTGAGCCCGGAGGTTGGCGATGCCCCGTTCGAG